>OX940989.1:18423641-19694995 GCA_954871275.1 Leptopterna dolabrata
GGGATTCGACCATGGAGGGGCCCATGGATGCGCTATGGTCGACCGCGGGTGTAGTCCGAAGGGTCGATCGTAGATAGAATTTCACGTAGATTACGAATACGCGATAAAAAATAGGGGTTACCATTTCAATTAACGAAGTTGACCATGGTCGACCATAGTTCCGCTATGGTGAGGGAATTAAAAATGCGACGTTGCACAACTTGGGAGCCTACTGGATATTCCTGCCAAATTTGGTCGATATCCGTCGAGCCGTTTGGCCGTGCATAGAAAGACAGACAGACAGACACACAGAGATTCGAATTTATAATATAACTAGCATGACCGCTCGCTTCGCTCGCTATCCGAGATTCGCTGTACGCAGTATCGTACTTAATTCCGACGTTGCACAACTTGGGAGCCTACTGGATATTGGTGCCAAATTTGGTCGATATCCGTCGAGCCATTCAGGAGTTGACCATGGTCGACCATATTTCCGCTATGGTGAAGGGGACCGAAAAATTCCGACGTTGCCCAACTTGGGAGCCTACTGGATATTCGTGCCAAATTTGGTCGATATCCGTCGAGCCATTCTGGAGTTGACCATGGTCGACCATATTTCCGCTATGATCAGGGAATTAAAAATGCGCCTACGTTCAACTTAGGAGGCTACCGGATATTGGTGCCAAATTTGGTCGATATCCGTTGAGCAATTCGGGATTCGACCATGGAGGGGCCCATGGATGCGCTATGGTCGACCGCAGGGGGTAGTCCGAAGGGTCGATCGTAGATAGAATTTCACGTAGATTACGAATAAGCGATAAAAAATAGGGGTTACCATTTCAATTAACGAAGTTGACCATGGTCGACCATAGTTGCGCTATGGTGAGGGAATTAAAAATGCGACGTTGCACAACTTGGGAGCCTACTGGATATTCGTGCCAAATTTGGTCGATATCCGTCCAGCCATTCAGGAGTTGACCATGGTCGACCATAGTTCCGCTATGGTGAAGGGGACCGAAAAATTCCGACGTTGCCCAACTTGGGAGCCTACTGGATATTCGTGCCAAATTTGGTCGATATCCGTCGAGCCATTCAGGAGTTGACCATGGTCGACCATAGTTCCGCTATGGTGAGGGAATTAAAAATGCGACGTTGCACAACTTGGGAGCCTACTGGATATTCGTGCCAAATTTGGTCGATATCCGTCAAGCCATTCAGGAGTTGACCATGGTCGACCATAGTTCCGCTATGGTCAGGGAATTAAAAATGCGATGTTGCACAACTTGGGAGCCTACCGGATATTCGTGCCAAATTTGGTCGATATCCGTCGAGCCGTTTGGCCGTGCATAGAAGGACAGACAGACAGACACAGACATCCGTTTTTATAATATAGTAGGGATAAGATTATGTAGCACCAGCCATAAAGAAACTATACGCATTTTGGGTCTGATCCAGACCGGAACGTCGCGTTAAACAAAGAAGATTAATAATAACGACTAGCATTGGTCAATCAACAATTTGCTCCACAAATATATTTATGTATATATTATATAGAGTCAATAAGTTGATTCTGGTGACTAGGTTGATGAACACAATTCAGGATTGAGGAATTGACCAGTCTAGTCCAGTTTCTGATGGTTTTTTAATTCCCACAACGTTTCTACCCAGGATCTGGGCCCTATTCGCGTGGATTTGTGGTCCACATGATAGGTGGATAGGTGTTAATTTCCAATTTGATTTACTGACCAGAGGTAAGTTAACACCTATCCACCCATCATACTTACCTTTGAACCACAAATCCACATGAATAGGACCCAGATCCTGGGTAAAAACGTCGTGGGAATTAAAAAACCATCAGAAACAAGACTCGACTGGTCATTCCTCAATCCTGAATTGTATATATTATAATAGAGTCTGTCGACGACGCCGAGTGCGAAATGTTCGGACGATGTAAGTTCCTTCTCTGTGTCCTCTTATTGTGTCCGAAGTTATAAACAAATATATATATATCCAACTAAGGATAATATATGTATAATATATATATTATTTTTTTGTGGAAGGGCAGTCTGGTAACCCTACTCGCAGTAGAGAGCTATTGATATGAATAGCTGCATCGATTCTTCTGAAGTATCGGATGCCCCAGTATCTGTCGCCACTGCAACTCAACAGGTTTCGTCTATTGATATCGGCAACTTTCGATGCCACTCATTCTCCCATTGAGAAGTTCAAAGGAGCCTTCGAAACTCTGTAGTACTTTCTCATAATCAACAAGAAACCCTCCCCTCCTTTCAACGATTTCCTGAATAAGCTCGACCGTCCAACCGGAGTTTAGTTTTCGTCAAAATTATTTGACGCTGTTGTTTTGTGTTTCCTTGAAAGACGTTTGACGGGAACGTTCGTGATCTTGAGAAGTCAGTTTTTGAAACTCTTCTGCTTACTGTTCTGTCAGATTCCCATAATTAGCTCAGTCAAAATAGGGTTCATGATATAAATATTCCCATGGAACGAATGTAGCTATTTGGCTCGTTCAACAATTTCAGATGCTTCCAGTGAACCGGAAACCCCTCCAAAATCCGTTTCATGCAGCGGAGATCTAAATTATAGATTTATAGTGATATGTGTTATAGTGATGTGTTGGTGAAGCAGGATCTTGAGGTGAGGGCGCCACAGATTTTTCACTTTTCATGTGCGTGCATGCGTGCCATTCCGCATGATAAGTACCTCAATTTTCGATGTAAAAAATTCGTTTTTCCGCAGAAAAATCCTTGTTCGCAAGAGTAATGATGAGTTCGTCACCCACCCGACAGGGGTCCAAATTTACAAATTTTTGGCCAAAAAAAAGGGTTTAAGCAGTAATGTTTTTTTGGGGCGCTGAATCGATTGCCACTAGTCCCACTCCGATTAGGCGCACCCAGCATACCAGTTATACAAAATTTTAATCCGAAATCCAAAAAGAGCATGTTTGTTATGTAGGCTTGTATGTTTATTTTTTAAAATTTTTTTACGCTGAAGCGATTGCGAGTAGTTTCAGCACGTTCAGACAGCATCGAGTGATCAAAATCACAATTTTTTGGTTCAAAACTGATTTTTTGAAATAATTTTTCTGCACGACCTTCCACTCTGATTTCAGCTAGTGGCCAGTCAGGCCGTAGTGAGTGCTCTGGCACCATCACTTGAAATCCCAACCCTTTTTAACCAAAATCACCAAAACCATTAATTTAAATTCTCAGTTTCCCAAACTGTTTCTTTGAAAATTCGCTCTTTAGACTTGTTTGAAGGTTTCTTGTTGAAAGTGGTTTAAGAAGGTCTGTGGTTTAAGGTGGTTTTATTAGACCCTTCCTAACCAAACCCAACCCTTTTCAACAAAAATCACCAAAACCATTAATTTTATTCTCAGTTTCCTAAACGGTTTCTTTGAAAATTCGCTCCTTAGACTTGTTTGAAGATTCCGGGTTGAAGGTGGTTTTAGAAGGTATCTGGCTGAAGGTCGATTTAGACTTGTTTGAAGGTGTCTGGGGTGGTTTAAAAAAGTCCTGATGAATAGGATGTAAGCTCACTTCAGGATAGTCTAAAAACTGAAAAACATTCGGACTTTTTTTCGACAGTATCTCGTAAAGTTGATGAAATAGACAAAATATGAGATATAAATGTTGTAGAGCAATAAATTCTGCGTCGATTGACTTCCTTGAACATCAAATTTGGTTCAGCGGGTTGGTCGGAATCGGCATTCAGTACTGGGTAAATTTTCCCATTTAGACTGTGAAGTGTTAGGCTCACTATCACACGCCTGTAACTAAAACGGGTATTGCATAATGAAAAAGTCATATAACTAAAATTGTAGAGCATCAAATTCTGCGTTCTGAGCCCTATTTTTATTAAAATAGGGAATAACCATTTTTTTAGTTACAGGCATGTGAAACTGAGCGTAATCACTGCAGTCTAACGGGATTAAATTTGCCTAGTTTTGTCTGCCGATTCCGGCAAACCCGCCGAACCAAATTTATTGCTATACAAGTTTTATATCGCAAATTTTGTCGATTGATCATCAACTTTTCAAGATATTGTCGAAAAACAAATTCGTCCCCCCCCCCCCCCCCAGTTTTTGGACTATCTTGAAGTTAGCTTACCTCCTGTTCATTAGGACTTTTGGTAAAACCATGTCCGGAAACCCCCAAAGAAGTCTAAAAAAAAAAGAATTCCTTCAATGAACAATATAGGTAAGGGGTTTTTGAGCTTCAAGACTGGGCTAAATGGGCTGAAATCATTAAATGCGTTCAAATTCCTTTTAAGCAAATATAGTCGGGGACTGGCTCACTGATGTCGATTTTCCAACCAAGTACCGTACTGTTCATGGATCGTAAGTAAACTGATGTCGGTTTTCCAACCAAGTACCGTACTGTTCATGGATCGTAAGTAAACTGATGTCGATTTTCCAACCAAGTACCGTACTGTTCATGGATCGTAAGTAAACTTGAATATTTTTTTGGGGTTTTGAAATCCAAGTAAGTACCTACCTACCATCCTCGGTGCGTAGGTACCTGACTACAATATCCAAAATTGCACTTTTTCCGTGGATACTTGTAGCTCGTTTTCACAAAGCCACGAGTAAATTACATCTATTACTACCGCTATTATAACAGTCTGAAATTTTAAGTTTGATTCACTGTCATGTTGATGTTATTCTTCGGTTGTGAACGTTTGCCCAGGATTTATATTTGCCTATCAGTTTGCATACGCGAAGAATTACCTATCAAAATACCCCATATGATCAACCCTTTATTTATTATTAGTATTAGGTAGGTAGGTAGTTGGCGATTTTTGTTATAATTTATTTATCAGGATTCAAAGAAACCGATCGGCGTCATTGAATAGTAAATATAGCATCACGTGGTCCTAATGCGAGGGCGAAAAAGGGTGGTTTCACAATGAGTCAGAGAGAGACAGAGGTCATGCATAGCTGGTTAGCCCCTTCCAAGATTTTGTCTACAATACCTGCTCTCGAAAGATCAATATCGTTGAAGTGTGAAGACAAACCTGGCCATACGATGATTAATTCAAGCCAGAAATACATTATACACTATTTCTTGCGGCAAACGAGGGATTCAAACTTCGGAAAAGGTCAGGAAAATCAATGGAGTAAATTATATATTTTGAGTGATGATGAGTTTCGTACGCTGAAAAAATATGTTTTTTTTTTGTGGAAGGTAAGACCAAATATCACCGCCCGATTGGGTCAAATTCCTCCAAAAAAGAACCGTAGATACGCTCCAAAACTTCCATTCGTACAACATAATGTTGATTGATTAATACGAACCTTCTTTCTGTGGACACACAGATGGTAATTTCGGGGCAAGAATCTTGTTTAACATAAATTACGTTTGTTTAGCATACAAATCTTTTCTTTTTTTTATACAGCTTTTTTGAAGTCAGTAAAATATAAAAAAATCATTTTTGCTTTTTAGCTTAGATCAACAGATTATTATTAATTTAAAAAAAAGTCGAATAGGTGTTTGAGTTATTTACATATACGTTTTAGTGCGTTTTTTGGAAGTGGGTTTTTAAAAATAAAATTTCCTTTTTATTACCTGCACTTTTCCGTGCCAGTATTGACTTGATATTAGCCCAGTAATATAGGTGCGTCATGCTATCAAGTACCGATAGCATCATTACTGGGGCATCCAAAGTCTTTGGCAGGCTGTTTTCTGTCGTCAAATCGTGCATTGTCTGTCAAAGGACCAGAACTCGGAGTAGTATCACACATACCCATGTACCCATACCCATGTATTGTACCCATAGCCGGCTCTTTTAGAGAGGTGCACCTTCAAGACGTTTTGAATGTGTTACTCAGGAACCTACGCTGCACATCCGGTTGTAAATGTAAACATCCTAAACTTAGGAAAAAAACATGTTTCTGGCCACATACTGGAATGAGGCCACCTGGGGATGATCCTCTTTCATTTGAAAAAGATTAATCGAAATCGTTCCAGTAGTTTCTGAATAATCGCTGGACAAAAATTGCAAAAACCACCAGCCCTAAACGCTTGCGTACAAGTCCGCAAGACAGTGAGACATTTTCATGTTGTATCACAAGCTTTATCTTGACAGTAGGTGGGTACCTAAGAATCATTCTCCCTTGTTCTTTCTTCGTCATCAGAAAAGAAATTGTAACGCTGTTTGGTGAGATGTCTTAATTTTGCGCTCTTTCACACAAAAATGTTTTCAAACCATTTCGAATCCATCGTACGCTACGTAATCGCAATTTACAAAGGAACCTCTTCTTAATCTTGATTCAGGCTTGAAAGGAAATACAACAATTTAGGTATAATTTACGGAATCAATATTATTTAATGATTCCGTAAATTTTACGGGTTGCAAGGTTACCACGATCCGGGTTACACAGTAGTGAAAGGTTACCACATTCGATACTAGTAAACAATGACTTTCTTCATTACCCATGTTGCTGACTGCCTTGTTTACCCACCTTTTTTCCATCATGCTCAGCTCAGCTACCATGCAAGGTACGGGGGTACGGTTAACAAGAAAATATTCAATAAAATCACGCGATTCCAACGATTGGTGAACGATTTTTGTACGATGAAAAATTGTAAACATGAAATTCCGTAGAAACGAATCGGTTGTAAGCGAAAATTATTAGAAGTGGTGCATAACGCGTTTTCCTGTCGCTTTTTGGTAACTCGAGTTTGTGTGCCAAAATTAAAGACATGAAAATGTCAAAAACACATAGAAACAGGTAGAATCGATGAAGAACTCCTTTTTTGAAGTCTGTTACAAACCGTGGAAGGTTCGGATCAGTTGTTCCCACTGTAGGTTCGTTGGCACTGGCTTTTTCTGACAGTCAGGTGACTCCCAAAAAATCGTAAAAAAACCATCCATGATCCAATACCATCTTTCATAAGCGTTTGACAGAGGTTTGATAATGGTTGGTAAATCGAGAAGGCAGTGCATGGCTAGTTCTCGTCCGCCAGATTTTCTTTGGACTAAAATGATGATAAGAAAAATGGATTTTGATAGTCAGAAAACACTGCGAACAGCCGGTCATGGATACTAAACAGTCATAAAAGAGTCCGAGAATTGCTGCACACGGCTCAACGTCTTTCTGACGGTCAGAAAACCGTCATATGGTCAGTGCGAAGAAACCTTGTGACTCATGACGATGCAGCAACCTTCGCCAGTCGATTCACGCTCATGTTGATGATGACTGTGTCAAACTTGATGCCTCTACCGAAGAGAGCCGAACAAATTTCTCAGTTCAAATTTGAACAAACAGCAGTCATACTTTTCAACAAAATGGGTTGCGACCAGTTATTGCTGTATGCATCCGGAAACTGTGCTAAACGATTTATTGAGTCAAAAGTTTTTTTGGCTCGTTTAATGACGCCAAAAATCCAGGCGGTAGATTAGGAAACGGTTTATTGTTAAACCTTCCACTGAGACGAAGTTTAGGGTTTTCTGTAAACATAGATAATAATTCAGTAGGATCACTGTTCTCGTTCTGTATCCAATACAAATATATGACCAGAGACTTTATGATGTTATTTTTTTCATTTCATGACATTTGTGATGTTTATTGTCTCATTTCATGACGTTTATTTTCAAAAATTGGCCATTTTATGATGTTTTAAAAAAGTATGGCATTATCGTCTAATCATTTTTGATCGAAGAAGGATGATATATTAATATTGTACAACTATTCATTACATATTCACAACATTTATTATTTATTATTTACAACATTTACATTCAATTTTCAAAATTACCAATATCATTATAAAATACAATTAAATGTTGTTCGACGTTCCCGATTGTCAAGTTCGTACGCTTGTCGGTCAGGAGCGTTTTAAATAGCGAAAACGAGCGCTCGACGTCAGCTGAAGAGTTAGGAGCGAATTTCATGCATGAAACCTCCTTTTCGCCCCAGCCCATATTTTTGGTTCGAAGTGCCTTACCTTGGCCTGAGACTCAACTGGCTCTGAACTGTCAAAAACGTCGATTTCATGACAAAATAAAAACAATATTATGACTAAATAGCGAAAAACGCCCATTTTATGATGTTTACCCCCGAAACGGCTATTTTATGACAAAATCATATGACATAATCAAATATGACGTTTTGACGTCTCTGTATATGACTTATATAATATCCAATATTACCTTCTTCCCTTAGACACAAACGTTACCTATGTTGGGACAAGCAACTCATTTTCACAAAACAATGATTTAATAAGCCGTGCTCCAGTAGTTTTTCAGCTGATGCTTTTTACCGGCAGATTTACGCTCATGTTGATTATTGATGAATTCGATGTTTCGCTGGGGCAGAACTGCAGCCCTCATCGAAGACCAATCAGACAAATTCTTTCAGTATAATTCGAACGAGTCCCACTAGGAACAACTTCTGCCGACAAAACCTGTAGAACTTGATATGGGAGGGTTTGCTTTGCCTATCAATATCGTCCCACCGGGTCCCACCTCCCGCGGACAATTTGTCACTGCTATCTCATCGACAGCAATTATTTGCTTTAGGCCCAACTGTTTGTGCTCGCTCCAATACCGGAATCACATCTACGCCTCGGGCATCTCCATTCCTGATTCGTGTTGATAAATCCACGATTAAGCCCGTAGAATTGGAGTTAACTCGAATTGATTAGCATATCTTCATTTAGCTATTAGATTTCGTTCTATTTCTTTCGTTAGGCTCTGCAGGTCGTCGTAGATGTCTTTTCGAAGAGGTATTAGAAGATTATGTCTGTAAATTGGAGTTAACTCAAATTGATTAGCATATCGTCATTTAGCTATTAGATTTCGTTATATTTCTTTCATTAGGCTCTTCAAGTCGTTTTAGATGTCTTCGAAGATTTCTTAAAATGCCTTTACACCGGATGATAACATTGCTAGAAATAATGTTACCAGCATTTACCGGAATGTTTTACGTTTAACATTATTAGCGACAATGTTTCTAGTAAAGCGGTGGGTGAATATTTTTGATAACGTTATTTTTTTCTCCATCTTCGTCTGTAACATTGTTACTAACGTCAGTTTTCGGTTCACCCCAGAGGTCGATAACATTTCGGAAAGGAAAATTAGAAATTATATTATAATAATAAAATAAAATATCAAAGGATTTGCTGAGTGGGCGGTGGATTGGGGATTTGTGTTGTGAGGATTTTTTTTTAAACAAAAAACAAAATATAATTTAAAAAAAGCTGTATAAAACGAAGAAGTAAAGAATAATTTTTATGCTTAACAAACGTACTTAATTTATTCAAAGTCAATACAACAACAAAATTTTTTCAAGTCGGCGTCAAGTTTCAACTAAAATGTGTAAAACCCAAGGAATACAATATGAAGGCTGTGTGGAGTTTTTAGTTAAAATTTGGCGCATACTTCAAAAATTGTGGTGTATTGGCTTTGAATAAGTTATGTACGTTTGTTCAGTAAAAAATTATTCTTTACTTTTTTCGTTTTACACAGCTTTTTGAAGTCGGTTTTGTTTTTTGTTAAACTTTCTTTATTTTTTGCTTTTTACTGCTGTATTTTTAATAATATACCTCATGCTACCTCATGTACTGATACCATAATTCTGGGGTATCCAGTCTTTGGCAGACTGTTTTCTGTCGTCAAATCATGCATTGTCTGAGGTACAAGCACTAGAAGTCGAAGAGTATAACAACTGGCCTAGTACAGGCCCAGTACTAAGTTTTTACTTGAACAAACTTGTATGGGACCACAGGGGAATGATCCTCTTTCATTTGAAAAAATATTCATCGAAATCGGTTCTGCAGTTTTGGAATAGTGCCTGAAAATTTCAGAATAATGTCTCAAAATTTCATCAGAATCACATGAAAGTTGGGGACAAGGACACGAGACCAAAATTGTTCAGGAAATTTTGATTTTGAATGAAAAAAAATCTCCGATTTTGGAGGAAAAATATTTTTTGCCTCCCAAAACTGAACAGAGTGCTTCCGTGTTTAATGTTGATAACATTGCTAATACCGTTGTTCTGGCTGGAGAGGTAGCTACTGAATTTTTACTAGCAAATAGCTAATAACAATACTAAACTAACAGTGGTACCTAATCGCCATTTGATAATAACATTTTCAGGCGTATCTCTTTGTCAGAAACATTGATGCTCTTAATAATGTTTTTCTAGTAGCACTGTTCGCTACTGGCATTTTGGTGTAAAAGTCCGATGCCTTCCGGTCAAATGACCCGCTTTCCGGTCTCCAGAGTTGATTTGGATTCGTCAGATAAAACTCGATGCCCTAACCAGCTTGAATTGAAAGTTGAACAAATAAATTGAGAAACCCCTTTAAAGTTCCGTTTTATTAATAGAATATCAACATTTCCTTCCACCCATTTAATTAAATTCCATACTGCTGTACAGATCGTTTGAGCCGTTTCAAACGGAAATGAATTTTGCTCCGGAGTATTTTTAATACTCTTCATAAAACGCGAAAGTCGAGTTCATGTTGCTGATTACACTGTATGTTATGGTATAACATGAATCGCGTGTGTACAATGTGGTGTCAGACGAAGTAGCCATCCGGTGTAAATCAATAGCCGAATCTAGATAATTTATGTTGAATTGTCGGGAAAAACGACTGCTTTAAAGGTATCGTATTCTTTGGAAATTAGATGCATATCAAATAAGAGATGTCGTTAATGAAAAATCAATTATAACCGGTAATAGTATTTGGCGTTTCACGGTTCTTTACCTATTAAAGACGATGCCGACGTGTTTGGCAAGCGAGGAGTTAATTATTTGGCATAGGTAATTTGATAATGTGCACCTTATTAATTTCGCTCTAAATAAGAAATATAGATTCCTCCCAGCGATTTTCTTAGCATCGTGTCAGGAGTTGATTCAATACGTTTCATTTCGTATGCTGTATACGTTTAGTCTTTAAAAGGTTAAAGGGCCACGATAAAAACCGCGGGGTTTTCGATAAAAGCGAAGAGATTTCTTGAAGAAACAAAACAATATTTGGATTGTATCGATTCTTAGTAGAATGTGGTGTAATCGCTTGGATTCGTCGTATTCAAGAGTCTTGAGTTTTTCTGGAACAGTTTCACTATTGAAAGTAACCGGTGCCTCTAAAATGTGCTTCTCAGGATCACATTTGTGTTCAGATAGTACGTGCTGATGTAGTACTATGTAGGGTACCTTTTCAAGTGATGTATTCAGTAATATCTGTACGTAGGTCTTGTATAGAGCCAATTTCTAATGAAATGTAAAGTATTAGTTCCGCTAGTAGTAGAACTACTAGGGCCTGGAATTTTGCATTTGCATATGAATTTTTAAAAATCAAGTATATCTATTTAGAATATATCTATTTAGACGTTCTGAAGAGTTTCCTTCCTACCAATTGAGGTAAATATTTCTAATTTCAATTTGTATAGTTTTCATTTTTGGGGATTTTTTGCGTATTTTAGCGAAAGTCCTGCATTATATTATCAGATTATTTTTCTTTTTTCAAATTTTGAAAAATAAAAAAGTCGTTGGAGCACGAGAAAAGAGCTTAAAAAAAGGGTACCTAATTAGATACCTATTTACCTCTTAGTCTTTCCGGAGGAATCAGTCGTCGCTTGCTGGTCGAGTACCGGAGGCGGTAGTACTATAGTCAGTTAGTCCCTGTTTATGTCAAGAGGAGGAGAAGTGAAAGGGAGGTAAAAGGTGTTTTGACAAATGCCTGTCCTGTCTTTTGGGAAGGGCTCAAGAATAACCTATATTTATTATAACTAGATGTCTTAAATAGAAAACAACCAGAATGGTAGAGGGGTTAGTATTTTCAAGTATACTGTTTATGGACATCTAACGTACTTATATCTTAAGGTTAAATGGAAATACGGTGTAAAACTAAAGCGTACTTATACCACTTATTTCTACGACAAAACTAGAAAGGAACAAGTAAGGATATCTATGTTTTGTATGGTTAGTTTAGCTTTAGCAGGAATTTGTAGGCAAGAAAACACGGCAGTTATTCTTGCTTAACGTTTATCATTTTCTATGCAGATATAACTTCTTCAATGCGAATCCTACCAGTGATTCACTGTGGATATGGCCTTCCTCTCTTTGGTTTCCTCAATGATAAGAGTTTGAAACCGTGCAGTAACTACAATATATTATTAGGGATCCTGCGTATTATTATACTCGTAATTATCATAAATTTAATTGATTATACAATCATGTTTTCGATAAGAGGAAGTGCCACTATTTTTTAGAATTTTTGTTCACGTTTTTTATTGCACCTAGTAATACAACTTATTAGCAACATTTAGGCCAGAAATTAACTTCAGTTAGGTGTCAAACCATTATCTTCTTTAAATTATTATCTACTATATATATAAATATGATCGTGGTTTAATGTCTATTTGAGAGAATAAATAAATAAATTTTCTCTGACATGGATTGTTCGACATTTGGAACGAGACTGTGATACTCGTACATAACACAGCTCTTCATTTTGGTTTATTATTCTGTGAATAATACACCTATGTATTCGCTCAGCAAAAAATTTTTATAACACCCCCTCAAACTTTTTTCTTTTCCGTTTCAAGGTGCATAGATTCCAAAAATGCAATGTCCGTCCGCCGTACGCCGTCCGCCGTATCACGTGTACAGGCTTCATTTTCGGTCTAAAAAAATCGTTCTTTCGCACACATGCTCCATTTGGGCCCTAGTTGTGTCCCGAAACTTTTCAGCCCGATCGGAATATACCCAGGGGTGTTATGAGTGAAAATGTGTGTAAAAATAGGTACTTTTTACGTTTTAACAACATATTGGTAACATGAGCTTCTGAGATATCGTTTTCTATGTTTTTGGGGACGAGAAGACCGAATATGAAGTCGATTTTGACCAAAGAGTGGAAAATTGAGTTCTACCAAATGTTCAGCTCCCAGAATTGATTTTTTATGAGTGAAAAACCTGGGAAATCGTCTGAAATCACCATCAGTTTGTATAATAACACTGGAAAAAGTGTCAAGACGTGGTTCAGGATGATTAAATGGCACTACCAATGATCAAAGATAGTTTAAAAAAAAAAAGAAAAAAAAAGAGCGTACCTAATTTGTGTTTTGGGGGCCAAAATTAATGGAAACCATCAGAAGTAGCTATTTCGATTATTACGCATGAAAGAAACAATTAATGAACAGCCAACCTTTCTGTAGGTATGTCCAATAGAATAATAAACCCATGTGACAAGGACTTTGCAGCGTTTTTTCGACTGTAAGTACAATTTTACGCACAATTTTACGCACTTTCTGAACAGGTTTTTACGGAAACAGTCACTGTTGACACGTTATGCTCTTTCATTTCTAGTGTTTTGACAGATTTTGCACGATGTGACGACAGAAAATAGTCTGCCAAAGACTGTGGACACCCCAGTAATGATGGTATCAGTACCTACTTGAACAAAAAACTAACAAAACTTAAACAATAGATAAACAGTTTATAAACAAAAAACAAAACCGACTTCAAAAAAGATGCATAAAACTAGAAAGTAAAGAATAATGTTTATGCTGAACAAACGTACTTACATAATTTATTCAAAGCCAATACATTTTTTATTTTTTAAATGAAACCGGATTCCATTCTGAGAACATCGACACCGACCGCACTGCCTACGATAAAAATAGTTATTTTTCTTTAATTTTTCAAATATTCCAGAAGTTATGACGTCATTGCACTCCTCTCGCCTGGGCGGAACCCCCGTGCCGACTGTGACGTCGGAACTTCTACAAACAGAGAAATCATGGAAAAAGAACCAGTTATCGTAGGACAGTCCGGTTGGTGACGAAATTCTAAGAATGGAATCAACTTCCATTATAAAAATACCTAATATAAACCGCTTTTGTGACCCCATCCGCACACCCCGCTGTGTTGCAGCCTGCTCGGCGTAAGCAAGGGTGGAAAAAACGCGGTTCGGACGAGATGAGAACGCTCAGTGAATGAATGAATGATTATTCCCATACATGGATAATGATCCTCATGAGAGAGGTGAGGTACACAATATAAATAAAGAACAGACTGCCTCTAATGCGACAACAGCTACAAAATGTTCCAGTCATGCAGCATGACTATAACAACGAATTGTTAAAGAAATATTCATGCTATTGTGTAAAAAGATGATATAGCGAGAAATCATACCATCTTTTTCGTAAAATTACACAATGTTTTCGTCACAAGCAATTTTTATAGATTGTTGACCCTTATAAAGTAAAATATGACAAACTATTTTGTGAGAACAATATTATCATCATCTTAATAGACTCCTTCTGTCGTAAATCACCATCCCACACAACGTCAGCTACCCTGATTATTCCCTATCAAAAATGATCCTGCTATTCTCTAGAAAAATTCGTGGATCGGCTACCCTGCGTATTCTTTATCAAAAACGCTGCAAAGTCCTTGTCATATGGGTTTATTATTCTGTTGGACATACCCACAGAAATGCTGGCTGTTTATTTATTGTTTCTTTCATGTAAAATAATTTAAATAGCTATTTCTGGTGGTTTCCACCAATTTTGGCCCCCAAAACTTGAATTATGTACGCTCCTTTTTTTTTTCAAATTACCTTTGATTATTGATAGTACCATTTAATCGTCTTGATCCACTTGTTGACACTTTTTCTAGTGTTATTCTGCAAATTGATGGTGATTTCAGACGATTTCCCAGGTTTTTGACTCATAAAAAATCAATTTTGGGAGCTGAAAATCTGGTACAACCACAATTTTCCACGCCTTGGTCAAAATCGACTTCATATTCGGTCTTCTCGTCCCCAAAAACATGGGAAACGATACCTCAAAAGCTCATTTTACTACTATGTTACTAAAACACAAAAAGTACCTATTTTTATACACATTTTCACTCATAACACCCCTGGGTATATTCCGATCGGGCTGAAAAGTTTCGGGACACAACTAGGGCCCAAATGGAGCATGTGTGCGAAAGAACGAATTTTTTAGACCGAAAATGAAGACGGTACACGTGATACGGCGGACGGAAATTGCATTTTTGGAATCTACAGACCTTGAAACGGAAAAGAAAAATTTCTAGGGGGTGTTATAAAATTTTTTTGGTGAGCGAATACATAGGTGTATTATTCACAGAATAATAAACCAAAATGACTTCTTCAAACTCGGTGTAAACTGATATTATCACCTACTCGAAGAGGACACCGATGCATTCGGCGAGGCTTCCTCGTGTTGTATTTCTCATTCCGAGTCATCCCGCGTTCTGTCCCTCGCTCCGGACAGGAAGACTGGGGACAATGGGACGACCGAGACGTGACGACCGGGAGCAGGTATCGCCTGTTCGACGTACCGAAATCCGAAACTCACTACCAACCGTCGAATTGTAAGGTTCGTTCCAGCGCGCTTGAGTTCATGAACTAATGCGGCACAGTCGCTCTGTGCAGGTCTTAGCGGGCTGTGAAGCGTTCCTGCGAGGTTAAGTTCTCGTACTGTTTTACCTGCCCCGAGTTCCAGCGCCCCGAGTTCTTGAACAGGCGCATGAACTTGTCCGAACTGTAACAGTGTGGGCTGTTCTCGATACATTTTTTCGTCCGGTGGAGACGGGATCGGTTTGGGGAAGCCTAATCGATATCCCTTCTTAACCGGTGATAATCTCACTGGTCTAGGAGGGGGACTCTCGAGGGTCCACCCCCACTGTTACACTCTGTCACAGAACGGAGGGCAGGGTTCGGGTTGTGAACTGAAAACACGGAAGATAACCTCGCTGACGTGTACAACCTCCCAAAACTTTTCATGTATCTGCTCTTCTCACGGGAATAAAAACTACTGTTGTTTGGCAATTTGTTATAGTCTTCTATTAGGAAGGTTTCCAGTCCAGGCGTTCCAGCGGTTCAGTTCATGAACTCGTCCTCACCACTTCAGTTCTCGCAATGAACTAGTACATGTTCTGTTCAGGGCGCTGGAACAAACCTGTTATTCGTCGCCACAAACTTGAACTTACAGTGTCGCCAACAGACTTCAAAATCTCCCATTTCCTTGGGAATGATTTTTTAAATGCGTTTCCGCTCCCAGAATTAGACACAGAACATTATTCCGTTTCATCTCCGAGCCTTATATCTTTACCCTAAAAACGTACCCTCTTAAGGAGGCTCAGACCTGTTTTTTGTCAGTTTCTTCACGTTTTCTCTGGCTGTGGTTAACTTAGAGTTCTGGGGAAGGTCTTAACATGCATTATATTAATCCGTGAATGGAGTTAGTCATAACTTTAAAAATATCATGAAATTTGGAAAAAAGTTGGGGTACTACTGGCCTTCCCGTTCCGCGCCCCCTTAATACCTTTGTTTCACCACGTGTTTCGGGCTTGGTTGAGCTGTGAGTGCCATATTTACGCTTCTCACAGGGTAGGATGAGAACCCCAAAAAATTGTCCATTGCTCCATTCTCAAGGCTAACCCTTGTGTTTACCTTTTTGGGGGATTTTTCTCGTAGCAATTTAAATAAGTCGAAATTGGAGGCCAGTAACACCGCCATTGCAATTATTGCTCTTATTAATCCCAAAATAGTTCATTTCTACGCAAGTACCTGTGTTTCGTTGTGCCTGCTGTTATAATGTACAAAACGTAGGGGGGGGGGGGGGGTGGCCATTGCAATTTATTGGCATTTCAATGGTTGTTTCCTAATTGTGCTAACATCTGGGAAAACTTGGTGTTTTACTGCAATATTATATACGTGCTGAAGGTTTCTGTGTCGCAGCTAATGTCAGGTATAGAAAACCCTGTACAACCTGATTCTGAAATCGCAATTTGACGGGAAGATCGTGTTTCGTTGTAAGTTCCGAGTTCGGTTCCGAGATCGGATGACTGTTGTAGATGACGGGAGTTGTTTTGGGTTCCAACTATAAATAACCAACAGTTAACACGAGCAGACGAAAAGGATTTGGAAGTGTTACAGACCATTTCCCTTCGTAAACTCTTGGGGGATCTGACTTCGATTTTGTCGCGTTCGATTCATTTCATCTATTTATGAATACTCTGCAACGCGCAACACTGCGGAGTCCACTCGTTTCGTTTCAAAATACAATTTCTCAAGTGCCTACTTACCTAAATTTCTTCCTGCGCCATTCAACAAAATTTGTGAAAATGGAGTTGAACGAAAAAAATTGGGTCAAATTTGTGATTTGGTTGTAAAAGCCCCCCACAAAATTCGATCGTACGGTCCAGTTCGTGATTCCAAGTAAACTTGTTCGTGTCAGGGAAATCTCAGGCCGCGTATTTACAATTACGCCCCAGAGGATTCAGTCCTGTGGCTGTACCGAAATCGAGAACGGTTTGTTATGCGCCGCTGCGAGCATTTTTGAACTATTTCTGTTTAAACTGGTGTTCATCCAAATTTATTTTGGCACCTTCTGTTAGTGAAAAATGAATAAATTAATGAAAATCGTTGCATAGGTACCTGATTACAGTTAGGCTATGCTATATATACATGTAGGATAAACATGATTTTTGTCATCTTTTTTTTAAACTACTGTATTTTATCTGGTCAGAAGAGGACAATACTCAGCCGAGAATAAAAAGAACCTCATTCAAATCCGTTTCAGACCATCCGGAATCCAAATCCTTGAAAACACTATAGGTACGAGTATATATTATTCTGTGTATGTGTATGTGTGTGACAGAATACAGAATACAATTCTCAGCCAATTTGCTTCTTTTTTTTTAAAGCAGAAAACGATCTATTTGTGCCTTACTTCGCCGGAATTTTTAGAAGGGGGAAGGGATGTTTAATGCTGAAAAAACGTGGGTTTTTCGGCCAAATATTGTGTGCGCTGCCGATTTGCATGGTTATTTTTTTGTTCGATGCAGAAAACTGTCTAGTTGTGCCCTTAGTCGCCGGAATTTAGAAATTTACTGACCTGCAATGAGTGAGAGTGATCTATATATCACCATAAGGGACGTCCACTGTAATGCATGCATTACTCTACGGGATACAGTGGTGTTATTTACAGTAATGGAACTAAATGGCTGAATAACCCTTAGACTGGTGTCTGGCCGTCATGGTGACTTTATTACCACCTTTAAAAAAAATTGATTTAATTAATTAGTGTTGGCCAGTACTAAAGAACGCCCACAAATACTTTCGGGACCAACTGCACCTAATATTATTGTATTTTTACGATGAACGTAAGTGTCAAGTTCTTGTTTCAACTCGTTTACCGAGTGAATCACGATAATTAGTTCCAGTATCCATTATCGAAACCCCACCCCTACACGTCCCGTAATTATTGAGTCAACAGCTCGAACCACCTATCGTTACATAATCGTTATCTTATCGTTATTTACCTCCGTCGTTATTTACCATCTGCTCTCCAGGTAAACCTAGGCCCTTCGAGACCCTTCAAGTCAGTCACCTCACGAGCACCCCCCCCCCCCCCATCCCTTGTTCTAATAGGTACTTAGTTCCCATCTTGTTAGTCTGGCAGCCGGAGGCCCTCTTCGGCAGTTTCCGGCCCTTTTCGTTGTTTTTGTTCGCGTTGGGACCTCTTTTTGTCGACCTGTTTCGTTTCTCTCACTTTTTTCCCCGACAAGACACTTCATGGCGTCACATATCCCCAATGTTTTTCTGAGTCGTCCGGAAAAACCTCCGACGTGTTTGTTTCATTTGATCAGAAATTTCTCAAAAATCGAATGGAATTCTTGTGGGGTCGAAACAGGGATCTGTGAAGCAGGTCGCGTTGAGGTCCACACGTTGAACTATTTTTTAAAGTTTTTTAAAAGTTATTTATGTTTTCGAAATTTTACATAGGTAAAATTTCGAATTTTTTTTAAATAATTACGAAGGCTTCGTCTTCGCTTTCGAATGCATAAGTCTGTAGCTTCGTTCTCAGTGTGCGTTCTGCCAGTTCCGAACGGTTCTGGGCAAGCGCAGTCGAGTTTTGTCGTTAGCAGTGCCAGAACGCCCAGTTCCGGAACGCCGAGAACGCCGAGTTCTGCGTTCGCAGTGTTTTGCGAATCCAGTTCCGAACGGTTCTGACAGTCCCCGATTTTTTTCGGAACTGTCAGAACTGGAACTCAAGAACGTAGGTGACGCATGCGCATTTAACAACGTTCTGAAATCGTTCGCAGTGCAGAACGCGGTTCCTCAAGTTCCGGAACGCCCCGGGATTTTCCGTCCCAGTTCTTATAAGTTCGAGAACTGTCAGAACGCCCACTAAGAACGAACCTTGTGTAAACTTGTATCTCCTTTGAGGACCGGTCTCTCAGCCCTTCCATACACAATTTTTAAAGCCCAGTATTATTTCAGATTTTCCATTTTCAAACTACGGTTTCTCGCTATTATCTTTTTATACAATAGCACGAATATATCTTTGAAAATTCGCGCTAATAGCCATGCTGTATTACTCTGTTTTGTTTCGTTTGCTTTTCGCGTGTTTTGTGGTGTTAAATTTTCTTATAATAACTCAAAATATGACATTTGCGAGCTTTGGTAATGTGGAAAAATAACTATTGTTTTCAGAATTATTACAATTATTAGGATAAGTGTAAACTATTTTGGGTAATTTTTTTAGAACCTTGTGTATTGTTGAATTTGGAAAATTTTGAATTCAGTTTGAAAAGCTATATTTCTAATCTGTTCGACCTAAGAAAATCAACTTTACTCATACCGTTTGTACTCATAATAAGGTGTTTGTGTCGTGTCGGAACGTCTTGGCAGAAAACGAGTGTGAAATTTGGACGATGGAAATATCCCGCGATAGTTCAGAATTATTGCCGGCGCTATAGTAATTTCGATAATGAAAATTTTCATCTAAAAAAAAAAGTAGGTAAAGTTTGACTTTTCAAGGGTCAAAAATCGGTAAAAATTGCGAAAATCACGAAAAAATTGTATAATTATACGGAAAGTGGTATGGTTTCTTGCTATATCGTCTTTTTACGCAACAGCACGAATATTTACTGCATCAGCATATTCAGTATGAAAATTCGGGTGTTCCAATTGAATGGTGGTAAAATTGAATTTGGACGTTGGAAATATCCTGCGATAGTTCAAAATTATTGTCGGCGCTACAGTAATTTCGATAATGAAAATATTTATCTAAAAAAAAGGCAACAGCACGAATATTTATTTTAAGATTTGCTCTTATAGCCATGCATGACTGGAAGTTCTATGTGTATAAATAATAGTCGTTCATGTACCTACATATGCGTACGACCAGAAGCTAAAAGCTTATTTAGTACGAAAATTCGGTGCGATGAGGTGTTCCAATTGAATGGTGGTAAAATTGAATTTGGACGTTGGAAATATCCTGCGATAGTTCAAAATTATTGTCGGCGCTACAGTAATTTCGATAATGAAAATATTTATCTAAAAAAAAAGGTGGGTAAAGTTTGACTTTTCGAGGGTCAAAAATGGGTGAAAATGGCGAAAACCACGAAAAAATTGTATAATTTTACGGAATATGGTATGGTTTCTTGCTATATCGTCTTTTTACGCAACAGCACGAATGTTTATTTTAAAATTTGCTCATAGCCATGCTGCATGACTGGAAGTTCTGTGTGTATAAATAATAGTCGTTTATGTACATATACAAACGACCAAAAGTTAAATTCTGGGACGAATTGTGGTACAAAACCGTTTTGGACCAATACTTCAGCTTATTTAGTATGAAAATTCGGTGCGATGAGGTGTTCCAATTGAATGGTGGTAAAATTGAATTTGTACGATGGAAATATCCCGCGATAGTTCAAAATTATTGCCGGCGCTACAGTAATTTCGATAACGAAAATATTTAATTAAAAAAATCAGGTAAAGTTTGACAGTTCTAGGGTAAAAAATCGGTAAAAATGGCGAAAATCACTAAAAAATTGTATAATTATACGGAAAGTGGGATGGTTTCTTGCTATATCGTATTTTTTCGGCAACAGCACGAATATTTATTTTAAAATTTGCTCTTATAGCGATGCTGCATGACTGGAAGTTTTATGTGTAGTCGTTCATGTACATATACAAACGACCAAAAGTTAAATTCTGGGACGAATTGTGGTACAAAACCGTTTTGGACCACTGCTTCAGCTCATTTAGTACGAAAATTCGGTGCGATGAGGTGTTCCAATTGAATGGTGGTAAAATTGAATTTGGACGATGGAAATATCCCGCGATAGTTCAAAATTATTGCCGGCGCTACAGTAATTTCGATAATAAACATTTTCATCTTTAAAAAAAAGTGGGTTTTCAGGGGTCAAAAATCGGTAAAAATGGCGAAAATCAGGAATAAATTGTATGATTATACGGAAAGTGGTATGGTTTCTTGCTATATTATCTTTTTACGCAACAGCACGAATGTTTATTTTAAAATTCGCTCTCATAGCCATGCTGCATGACTGGAAGTTTTATGTGTATAAATAATAGTCGTTCATGTACATATGCGTACGACCTAAAGTTTAATTCTGGGACGAATTGTGGCAGAAAACCGTTTTGGACCACTGCTTCAGCTTATTTAGGATGAAAATTCGGGTGTTCCAATTGAATGGTGGTAAAATTGAATTTGTACGATGGAAATATCCCGCGATAGTTCAAAATGATTGCCGGCGCTACAATAATTTGTCAAATGTGCCAGCAACACCTTCGGCTATTTACCGTATGCCGCGAGGGGAGTAAGTGGCGGCAGTGCCGCGGGCGGGGGGGCGGTAAGAGGTGCGAGCTTTTAGCTCCGCTTCGCCCCTAACCTAAGGTAAGGACCCACCTCCCCTCCCCTCCCCTCGCCCAACCCGTCGCTTCCTTCTCGCGGCCCCTGGAGACCGCGCGGGGCGTTATAAAGCGGGCGATGGGGGCCGCGGAGGGGGGAAAAGGTCCCTGGGCCGGCGTTACCCCCCGCCCACACTGCGTTACCTCCCGCCCACACTGCGTTACCACCCCTCGCCCACCGAGCGTTACCCCCCCGCCCACACCGCCCGACCCACCTCGCAATCCTAATCAATACAGCTCCGTCGGTGCACCCCCGACCACGCACGGTCGTATGTACGCGCATATGTACTCATTCTATAAATAATAATACCCATTTCATTTCATTAAATACAACTATTTTATCTTCATTAAATCACAAGTAGCTAATATAATTATAATACTTTATAATTGATTGTATATGTACATCGACGGACGGGCTATAAATTCTGTTTAAATCCAATTTACCAATTTTTCGTTGAATAAAAAATAATTTTTCGATGCTTCAACATTGGTTAATTTGTACCTTGTACATAAATAATTTTTCGATACTTCTACATTGGTTTATTTTTGTATCTTGTATATGTGTGAACCTTGGCTAAGACATAAAACAGTCCAAATTTCGTCACTTTGGCAATGGCTAACGAAAGGATGAGTGAAGATGGGCGATTTGGTGGTTTTGCCTCACTATAAAATGATACTGCCCTGAAGTTAGCTGCATATTCAAAATCGAAAACTTTAAACGTTTGCCACGGCTCGTCAGGTCAAAATTTTTGAATTTTGATCATGGGAATGAATTCAGCTACTCAAATGCTAGGAGGTATACCTTTTAGAATTTCGAAATTTTGATCCAAAATTTTAAAATTTTGCCCAACTTTAAACGTTTGCCCTGACCTTATCAATGACATATTTGATGTTCTGATTTCAAATTCTGTTAGTATATATTCTCCTCTCGATGGTATATCTTCCGGATTTTCGAAATTCGACCTTGAAATGGTAATATTCATGCCCTGAAGTTAGCTGCATATTCAAAAAGTTTAAACGTTTGCCACGGCTCGTCAGGTCAAAATTTTTGAATTTTGATCATGGGAATGAATTTAGCTACTCAAATGCTAGGATGTATACCGTTTAGAATTTCGAAATTTTGATCCAAAATTTTAAAATATTGCCCAACTTTAAACGTTTGCCCTGACCTTATCAATGACATATTTGATGTTCTGATTTCAAATTCTGAAAGCTTATACCTTCCTCTAGATGGTATATCTTCCGGATTTTCGAAATTCGACCTAGAAATAGTCAGCTGCAACAACTGAGGCAAACATGATACACGGAAAATGGCTGTATGCTGACTTTAAACGCTTGCCCTGACCTTATCAGTGACATATTTGATGTTCTGATTTCAAATTCTGAAAGCTTATACCTTCCTCTAGATGGTATATCTTCCGGATTTTTGAAATTCGACCTAGAAATAGTCAGCTGCAACAACTGAGGCAAACATGATACACGGAAAATGGCCGTATGCTGACTTTAAACGCTTGCCCCAACCTTATCAGTAACATGTTTGATGTTCTGATTTCCAATTCTGAAAGCTTATACCTTCCTCTAGATGGTATATCTTCCGGATTTTTGAAATTCGACCTAGAAATAGTCAGCTGCAACAACTGAGGCAAACATGATACACGGAAAATGGCCGTATGCTGACTTTAAACGCTTGCACCAACCTTATCAGTGACATATTTGATGTTCTGATTTCAAATTCTGAAAGCTTATACCTTCCTCTAGATGGTATATCTTCCGGATTTTTGAAATTTGACCTAGAAATAGTCAGCTGCAACAACTGAGGCAAACATGACACACGGAAAATGGCCGTATGCTGACTTTAAACGCTTGCCCCAACCTTATCAGTGACATATTTGATGTTCTGATTTCAAATTCTGAAAGCTTATACCTTTCTCTAGATGGTATATCTTCCGGATTTTTGAAATTTGACCTAGAAATAGTCAGCTGCAACAACTGAGGCAAACATGATACACGGAAAATGGCCGTATGCTGAATTTAAACGTTTGCCCTGACCTTATCAATGACATATTTGATGTTCTGATTTCAAATTCTGTTAGTATATATTCTCCTCTCGATGGTATATCTTCCGGATTTTCGAAATTCGACCTTGAAATGGTAATATTCATGCCCTGAAGTTAGCTGCATATTCAAAAAGTTTAAACGTTTGCCACGGCTCGTCAGGTCAAAATTTTTGAATTTTGATCATGGGAATGAATTCAGCTACTCAAATGCTAGGAGGTATACCTTTTAGAATTTCGAAATTTTGATCCAAAATTTTAAAATTTTGCCCAACTTTAAACGTTTGCCCTGACCTTATCGATGACATATTTGATGTTCTGATTTCAAATTCTGTTAGTATATATTCTCCTCTCGATGGTATATCTTCCGGATTTTCGAAATTCGACCTTGAAATGGTAATATTCATGCCCTGAAGTTAGCTGCATATTCAAAAAGTTTAAACGTTTGCCACGGCTCGTCAGGTCAAAAGTTTTGAATTTTGATCACGGGAATGAATTTAGCTACTAAAATGCTAGGATGTATACCGTTTAGAATTTCGAAATTTTGATCCAAAATTTTAAAATTTTGCCCAACTTTAAACGTTTGCCCTGACCTTATCAATGACATATTTGATGTTCTGATTTCAAATTCTGAAAGCTTATACCTTCCTCTAGATGGTATATCTTCCGGATTTTCGAAATTCGACCTAGAAATAGTCAGCTGCAACAACTGAGGCAAACATGATACACGGAAAATGGCTGTATGCTGACTTTAAACGCTTGCCCTGACCTTATCAGTGACATATTTGATGTTCTGATTTCAAATTCTGAAAGCTTATACCTTCCTCTAGATGGTATATCTTCCGGATTTTTGAAATTCGACCTAGAAATAGTCAGCTGCAACAACTGAGGCAAACATGATACATGGAAAATGGCCGTATGCTGACTTTAAACGCTTGCCCCAACCTTATCAGTAACATGTTTGATGTTCTGATTTCCAATTCTGAAAGCTTATACCTTCCTCTAGATGGTATATCTTCCGGATTTTTGAAATTCGACCTAGAAATAGTCAGCTGCAACAACTGAGGCAAACATGATACACGGAAAATGGCTGTATGCTGACTTTAAACGCTTGCCCTGACCTTATCAGTGACATGTTTGATGTTCTGATTTCAAATTCTGAAAGCTTATACCTTTCTCTAGATGGTATATCTTCCGGATTTTTGAAATTTGACCTAGAAATAGTCAGCTGCAACAACTGAGGCAAACATGATACACGGAAAATGGCTGTATGCTGACTTTAAACGCTTGCCCTGACCTTATCAGTGACATGTTTGATGTTCTGATTTCAAATTCTGAAAGCTTATACCTTTCTCTAGATGGTATATCTTCCGGATTTTCGAAATTTGACCTAGAAATAGTCAGCTGCAACAACTGAGGCAAACATGATACACGGAAAATGGTCGTATGCTGACTTTAAACGCTTGCCCTGACCTTATCAATGACATATTTGATGTTCTGATTTCAAATTCTGAAAGCTTATACCTTCCTCTAGATGGTATATCTTCCGAATTTTCAAAATTCGACCTAGAAATAGTCAGCTGCAATGACTGAGGCAAACATGATACACGGAAAATGGCTGTATACTGACTTTAAACGCTTGCCCTGACCTTATCAGTGACATATTTGATGTTCTGATTTCAAATTCTGAAAGCTTATACCTTCCTCTAGATGGTATATCTTCCGGATTTTTGAAATTTGACCTAGAAATAGTCAGCTGCAACAACTGAGGCAAACATGATACACGGAAAATGGCCGCATGCTGACTTTAAACGCTTGCCCCAACCTTATCAGTGACATATTTGATGTTCTGATTTCAAATTCTGAAAGCTTATACCTTTCTCTAGATGGTATATCTTCCGGATTTTTGAAATTTGACCTAGAAATAGTCAGCTGCAACAACTGAGGCAAACATGACACACGGAAAATGGCCGTATGCTGACTTTAAACGCTTGCCTCAACCTTATCAGTGACATATTTGATTTTCTGATTTCAAATTCTGAAAGCTTATACCTTTCTCTAGATGGTATATCTTCCGGATTTTTGAAATTTGATCTAGAAATAGTCAGCTGCTACAACTGAGGCAAACATGATACACGGAAAATGGCCGTATGCTGACTTTAAACGCTTGCCCCAACCTTATCAGTGACATATTTGATGTTCTGATTTCAAATTCTGTTAGTATATATTCTCCTCTCGATGGTATTTCTTCCGGATTTTCGAAATTCGACCTTGAAATGGTAATATTCATGCCCTGAAGTTAGCTGCATATTCAAAAAGTTTAAACGTTTGCCACGGCTCGTCAGGTCAAAATTTTTGAATTTTGATCACGGGAATGAATTTAGCCACTAAAATGCTAGGAGGTATACCGCTTAGAATTTCGAAATTTTGATAGGAGAAAAGTTGTAGGTAGATAGGTAAGACAGGAAAGTGGTAGGTAATATAGGAATGAGGTGAGTAGGTAATATTGAAAAGAGGTTGTTAGGTGGGTAGGTAATGATGGGAGGAAGCTGTAGGTATTAATACTTACTTGAACGTAGCTAGGTGAGACAGGAAAGTGGTAGGTAACATTGGAAGTAGGTAGGTAGGAAAGTAATAATGGAAGGTAACTGGGTAGATAACACTGGAAGGTGGGTGGGTAATGATGGGAGGAAACTACGTTGGTAGGTAATACTTGAAGGAAGTTAGGTAAGACAGGAAAGTGGTAGGTAATATTGGAATGAGGTGAGTAGGTAATATTGAAAAGAGGTAGGTAGGTAATAATGGGTTACAAGGTAACTGGGTTGATAATTGAAGGTCGTGGAATGATACGAAGAATCATGGTATAAAACGAATATAATTTATTATAAAAGACAACAGTCAAACGGAAACGTTTTAAGGCGAAACACAGTTGATCATCATAGAGTAATAGAAGTAGAGATGGAGCAACCTCTCGGACGAACAATTTAAAGTGCCAATGGTGCCAACACAACAGCAGCTATTAGAATGATTATCTTATCCCTATCAATAATACTGGAAGGTGGGTGGGTAGGTAATAAAGGAAGGTAGGTGGGTTTTTCATGCACCTACCTCGTCAAGATTCACCTTGACCAAAACACTACTCCATCAACGGCAACAATGGTCCCACCATTCATATCCTACTGATAAGACATCAATCTGCCATATCCCAAGAAACAGTTCAATTCATTATACTCAAAGAATACATGAACTCCTATCCTTATCTTACTTCCACACAACAGTACGGGATGTGCATGTCACCACCTTCATGACGATGACACAAGGATTGCAAAACTATATAATCTTCTTTTACTGACTCCTTCGCCTTCTTCCTGTTAGGGGCGCGGCCAGTGGCACGTAAGAGAACTTCGGAAGTACACCTCTATGATGACTATTACTCTGAGGGAGTGTGTGTATTCTCCCACGATATGTGTCGTTAGTTGACATGTATGTAAAAGCCTTGTGTTCAAAAATAAAGAGCGTTCGTTTCCTGCTTGTAAATAATTAGAGTCATTTCTATATCGAACTTGTGATAAAACAGTTCCTCAACACACCATCAATGCCCCTCCATATTCGTCCATCCATGCTTCCTCATACAATCCCATGCTTCTTTGAATCCATTTGAATCCATTTGCCTTTTTTATCTGACTCATGGAAAAACAGGGGAAAAACATGGGCGGGGCGTGCACAGTTTGACTTTGGCGCTATCTTTACAACACTCCTTGGTAGTTACAGGGTTTCCAAGAGGATAGATGAAAGCAGCCTAGTAGAACGGTAGAATAATTACAGGCCTAGCAGTACCCATTTGAGCGTTTTCAATACTGGCGGGAACCAGGATGACGCGCGATCATGCGGCTTCTATGATTCACTGATGAACTACACTAACTCCGAAGAGTGACATAAAGGTAGCAATGCAAAATGTATAGTATCCACCCATCGTACAATTTAACACAGAGTGAGACTTCCTTACATACTTCTTCCTCTACACGCTATCCATGAGCTCGTGGAATCCTCTTTGATAAGGTTACAACAAACCTGCAAAGTCAGCATACGGCCATTTTCCGTGTATCATGTTTGCCTCAGTTGTTGCAGCTGACTATTTCTAGGTCGAATTTCAAAAATCCGGAAGATATACCATCTAGAGGAAGGTATAAGCTTTCAGAATTTGAAATCAGAACATCAAATATGTCACTGATAAGGTCAGGGCAAGCGTTTAAAGTCAGCATACAGCCATTTTCCGTGTATCATGTTTGCCTCAGTCATTGCAGCTGACTATTTCTAGGTCGAATTTTGAAAATCCGGAAGATATACCATCTAGAGGAAGGTATAAGCTTTCAGAATTTGAAATCAGAACATCAAATATGTCATTGATAAGGTCGGGGCAAGCGTTTAAAGTCAGCATACGGCCATTTTCCGTGTATCATGTTTGCCTCAGTTGTTGCAGCTGACTATTTCTAGGTCAAATTTCAAAAATCCGGAAGATATACCATCTAGAGAAAGGTATAAGCTTTCAGAATTTGAAATCAGAACATCAAACATGTCACTGATAAGGTCAGGGCAAGCGTTTAAAGTCAGCATACAGCCATTTTCCGTGTATCATGTTTGCCTCAGTTGTTGCAGCTGACTATTTCTAGGTCAAATTTCAAAAATCCGGAAGATATACCATCTAGAGGAAGGTATAAGCTTTCAGAATTTGAAATCAGAACATCAAATATGTCATTGATAAGGTCAGGGCAAACGTTTAAAGTTGGGCAAAATTTTAAAATTTTGGATCAAAATTTCGAAATTCTAAACGGTATACCTCCTAGCATTTTAGTAGCTAAATTCATTCCCGTGATCAAAATTCAAAAATTTTGACCTGACGAGCCGTGGCAAACGTTTAAACTTTTTGAATATGCAGCTAACTTCAGGGCATGAATATTACCATTTCAAGGTCGAATTTCGAAAATCCGGAAGAAATACCATCGAGAGGAGAATATATACTAACAGAATTTGAAATCAGAACATCAAATATGTCACTGATAAGGTTGGGGCAAGCGTTTAAAGTCAGCATACGGCCATTTTCCGTGTATCATGTTTGCCTCAGTTGTTGCAGCTGACTATTTCTAGGTCAAATTTCAAAAATCCGGAAGATATACCATCTAGAGAAAGGTATAAGCTTTCAGAATTTGAAATCAGAACATCAAATATGTCACTGATAAGGTTGGGGCAAGCGTTTAAAGTCAGCATACGGCCATTTTCCGTGTGTCATGTTTGCCTCAGTTGTTGCAGCTGACTATTTCTAGGTCAAATTTCAAAAATCCGGAAGATATACCATCTAGAGAAAGGTATAAGCTTTCAGAATTTGAAATCAGAACATCAAATGTGTCACTGATAAGGTTGGGGCAAGCGTTTAAAGTCAGCATGCGGCCATTTTCCGTGTATCATGTTTGCCTCAGTTGTTGCAGCTGACTATTTCTAGGTCAAATTTCAAAAATCCGGACGATATACCATCTAGAGGAAGGTATAAGCTTTCAGAATTTGAAATCAGAACATCAAATATGTCACTGATAAGGTCAGGGCAAGCGTTTAAAGTACAGCGATTATCCGTGTATGATGTTTGCCTCAGTCATTGCAGCTGACTATTTCTAGGTCGAATTTTGAAAATCCGGAAGATATACCATCTAGAGGAAGGTATAAGCTTTCAGAATTTGAAATCAGAACATCAAATATGTCATTGATAAGGTCAGGGCAAGCGTTTAAAGTCAGCATACGGCCATTTTCCGTGTATCATGTTTGCCTCAGTTGTTGCAGCTGACTATTTCTAGGTCGAATTTCAAAAATCCGGAAGATATACCATCTAGAGGAAGGTATAAGCTTTCAGAATTTGAAATCAGAACATCAAATATGTAACTGATAAGGTCAGGGCAAGCGTTTAAAGTCAGCATACAGCCATTTTCGGTGTATCATGTTTGCCTCAGTTGTTGCAGCTGACTATTTCTAGGTCGAATTTCGAAAATCCGGAAGATATACCATCTAGAGGAAGGTATAAGCTTTCAGAATTTGAAATCAGAACATCAAACATGTCATTGATAAGGTCAGGGCAAGCGTTTAAAGTCAGCATACAGCCATTTTCCGTGAATCATGTTTGCCTCACTTGTTGCAGCTGACTATTTCTAGGTCGAATTTCGAAAATCCGGAAGATATACCATCTAGAGGAAGGTATAACCTTTCAGAATTTGAAATCAGAACATCAAATATGTCACTGATAAGGTCAGGGCAAGCGTTTAAAGTCAGCATACAGCCATTTTCCGTGTATCATGTTTGCCTCAGTCATTGCAGCTGACTATTTCTAGGTCGAATTTTGAAAATCCGGAAGATATACCATCTAGAGGAAGGTATAAGCTTTCAGAATTTGAAATCAGAACATCAAATATGTCATTGATAAGGTCAGGGCAAGCGTTTAAAGTCAGCATACGGCCATTTTCCGTGTATCATGTTTGCCTCAGTTGTTGCAGCTGACTATTTCTAGGTCAAATTTCAAAAATCTGGAAGATATACCATCTAGAGAAAGGTATAAGCTTTCAGAATTTGAAATCAGAACATCAAACATGTCACTGATAAGGTCAGGGCAAGCGTTTAAAGTCAGCATACAGCCATTTTCCGTGTATCATGTTTGCCTCACTTGTTGCAGCTGACTATTTCTAGGTCAAATTTCGAAAATCCGGAAGATATACCATCTAGAGGAAGGTATAAGCTTTCAGAATTTGAAATCAGAACATCAAATATGTCATTGATAAGGTCAGGGCAAACGTTTAAAGTTGGGCAAAATTTTAAAATTTTGGATCAAAATTTCGAAATTCTAAACGGTATACCTCCTAGCATTTTAGTAGCTAAATTCATTCCCGTGATCAAAATTCAAAAATTTTGACCTGACGAGCCGTGGCAAACGTTTAAACTTTTTGAATATGCAGCTAAATTCAGGGCATGAATATTACCATTTCAAGGTCGAATTTCGAAAATCCGGAAGAAATACCATCGAGAGGAGAATATATACTAACAGAATTTGAAATCAGAACATCAAATATGTCATTGATAAGGTCAGGGCAAACGTTTAAAGTCAGCATACGGCCATTTTCCGTGTATCATGTTTGCCTCAGTTGTTGCAGCTGACTATTTCTAGGTCAAATTTAAAAAATCCAGAAGATATACCATCTAGAGAAAGGTATAAGCTTTCAGAATTTGAAATCAGAACATCAAATATGTCACTGATAAGGTTGGGGCAAGCGTTTAAAGTCAGCATACGGCCATTTTCCGTGTGTCATGTTTGCCTCAGTTGTTGCAGCTGACTATTTCTAGGTCAAATTTCAAAAATCCGGAAGATATACCATCTAGAGGAAGGTATAAGCTTTCAGAATTTGAAATCAGAACATCAAATATGTCACTGATAAGGTTGGGGCAAGCGTTTAAAGTCAGCATACGGCCATTTTCCGTGTATCATGTTTGCCTCAGTTGTTGCAGCTGACTATTTCTCGGTCGAATTTCAAAAATCCGGAAGATATACCATCTAGAGGAAGGTATAAGCTTTCAGAATTGGAAATCAGAACATCAAACATGTTACTGATAAGGTTGGGGCAAGCGTTTAAAGTCAGCATACGGCCATTTTCCGTGTATCATGTTTGCCTCAGTTGTTGCAGCTGACTATTTCTAGGTCGAATTTCAAAAATCCGGAAGATATACCATCTAGAGGAAGGTATAAGCTTTCAGAATTTGAAATCAGAACATCAAATATGTCACTGATAAGGTCAGGGCAAGCGTTTAAAGTCAGCATACAGCCATTTTCCGTGTATCATGTTTGCCTCAGTTGTTGCAGCTGACTATTTCTAGGTCGAATTTCGAAAATCCGGAAGATATACCATCTAGAGGAAGGTATAAGCTTTCAGATTTTGAAATCAGAACATCAAATATGTCATTGATAAGGTCAGGGCAAACGTTTAAAGTTGGGCAAAATTTTAAAATTTTGGATCAAAATTTCGAAATTCTAAACGGTATACATCCTAGCATTTTAGTAGCTAAATTCATTCCCGTGATCAAAATTCAAAACTTTTGACCTGACGAGCCGTGGCAAACGTTTAAACTTTTTGAATATGCAGCTAACTTCAGGGCATGAATATTACCATTTCAAGGTCGAATTTCGAAAATCCGGAAGATATACCATCGAGAGGAGAATATATACTAACAGAATTTGAAATCAGAACATCAAATATGTCATTGATAAGGTCAGGGCAAACGTTTAAAGTTGGGCAAAATTTTAAAATTTTGGATCAAAATTTCGAAATTCTAAAAGGTATACCTCCTAGCATGTGAGTAGCTGAATTCATTCCCATGATCAAAATTCAAAAATTTTGACCTGACGAGCCGTGGCAAACGTTTAAAGTTTTCGATTTTGAATATGCAGCTAACTTCAGGGCAGTAAAATGATAACAAAGTCCTGAATAATTACAATTTTTTTACAATTTTTTGAGTATTTAATTTTATTTTTGTTGTTTATATTAGTGAATTTTCAAATGAATCTAGGTATTGCAATGGGCCCAACATTTTTGAAATTTTTCTTGGGCAAATCCGTTTCAGAGTTACCTGAATTCATCCCTAGATTTTAACAAAAATTAGTATATGTCACTGCAGACGATATTTGACCTTGGGTACATGATACAAATTCCGGACTTCACTAAAATCTTCGTATTGCCAAACAGAAGGATGATTTCAAAGATGAGCAATTTTTCAAAAATTCTAAGGGGTTTAAATTTGAGTTTGTAGTGGTAAAAAGTCGGTAAAAACGGCTAAAATTGCGAACGATTTATGTAAAATCACTAATCGTGGTGTGGAAGAGTGAGTAAAGACTGAAACAGACCATTTCAGTCGTTTTTAATACAGAATAGGAGGTCGTATTCGGGTTTTTTGGGGTCAAAATTGGTAATTAATTCACCTGACGTTGTGGGGGATGGTGATTCACGACAGAAAGAGGGACTATTTCGGGGCAAAAATATTTTTCTCGAAAAAGAGTTGGTCAAATTCGACTTTTTAATGGTAAAAAATCGGTTAAAATGGCTGAAATTACGAAAAACATTATCTAATTTTACGAAAAATGGTATTGTTTTTCGCTGTATCATCTTTTTACACAATAGCACGAACATTTATTTGAAAATTCGCTCTTATAGCCGTGCTGCATGACGAACTTTTCGTGTTGAGCACCATAAAACAGTTGTAGGAAGTTTCAGAATTTTTGCCGGATAAATTGCCATTTTGCCCCGCCGTGACGCCAAAAAGACTGAACTCCTACAAACCCGTAGAATAGCAGGACATATATATATATATATATATATATATATATATATATATATATATATATAAATTCAGATAATTATGAACGTAGTTAACATGATTGTATCATGTTCCGACAAATTCATCCGAGCTCTGAAGATGGCGAATGAAACGAAACGAGGCGGTAGCTTCTCATCAAGGATTGTCTTCGTACTACCCCCCTTGCGTCCAAATTTGGGTAACTTTCAGTGATACGCCAAATATTTTATTTATTTATTTATTACAAAATGTCGAATATTTGGCCGAATTTCTCACCGAAAAACCGAATGTTCGGATTGATTATTCGGCATGCACTTTTGACCGAATAACCGAATGTTCGGATTGATTATTCGGCATGCACTTTTGACCGAATAACCGAAGGTTCGGCTTGATTATTTGGTTAGAATTTTTTGTTTTGTTTTGCTTTATTTTTCATCTTCATGAGGTGAAGTTTGAGAGCAATTTGTTGTCGTCGATAACTCCGCCAGTAACTAAGCCGGCACGAGACAGTTTTTAGGGGGATGCCACCAGTCGGTAAAAACGGCTAAAATTGCGAACAATTGATATAAAATAATTGAAAGTGGTATGTAAGGGTGAGTAAAGACAAAAAATACCATTTTCAGTTGTTTTTCTTACAGTATGGGCGTCAGATAAATAAACAAATTTGGATTTTGGGGGGCCAAAAATTGGTATTAAGGGATAAAATCATATTAATTCACCTGACATTGTTTGGGATTGATGATTCGCGACAGAAAGAGGGACCATTTCGATTATACAAATATTTGTCTCAAAAAAGAGTGGGTGAAAAATTTATTTAAAAAAAATGGCTAAGATCACGAAAAAATGATATAATTTTACGAAATCTGGTAGGTACGTATGGTTTCTCGCTATATTATCTTTTTACACAATAGCACGAATATTAGTTTGAAAATTCGCTCTTATAGCGATGCTGCGTGACTGGAACTTTTCTTTCTTTACACAACGCACTATTCTGACCGAATATTGGTGTGACCGAATAATGGGGTCTGCTGTTAAACAGAACGATATCCTAGAGCACACCGTGGAGCCACTCACCCTCAAGATTTCCTATTATTTCATCAGATTCTTTTGGGTTTACCTGAACTCGCCATGCCCCCGTATGAGCCCTCCTCCACTCGTAAGGTCGCCATAGCAACTGTGTACAGAGAATTTGTGGTCGTAGCAGCTACAAACCATTTAAATTTTCATAAAACGTGTGAAATAGTAAAATTTCGAAGTCATTTAGGACTAATTTGGAAACTTCCAACTTCTCGGTAATTCGCGGGAGGGTCTTCCGTTCAGTGGAGAAGCCTCTCGGCACTTGAAATGGAAGGAAAACCTCGAAATGGGTTCCCGGACAAGTTTTGACGGGCCGTCAAAAGATAACTAAAACTCGGCTCCTGGTGATGAGGGAGGGGGGGGGGGGGAGTCGTCGTTAACAATTTCGGTCAATCAAACTGTCGGGACCGAGGGCTTATCTCGGACCGGACACGCGGTCAACGACTGCCTCGGCAAATCTGACCCGCAGAAGTTCGCCCGTTAGCCGAATGGTCCGAGGATCGCTGAGTGTTGTTGCGGACACAATTCCAACGTCAGAGTCGCGAGAATACCGACGTCACTTGAAAAGTTTGCCCCTGTTTGTAGGGTCCAGTGGAGAAGTGAAAGGCTGTGATGGTCGAAAGGGAGGAGAAGGGAGGTGTAAGTCTGGTGATCCAAAAGGGTGGAGAAGGGAAGTGAAAGGCTGGTGGTCAATGAGAGAAGAGAAGGGATGTGAAAGGCTGGGGGTGGTTGAATGAGTGGAGAGGGGGAGAAGGGAAGTGAAAGGCTGATATGGTCGAAGGGGGGAGAAGGGAGGTGTAAGTCAGGTGGTCAAAAAGAGGAGAGAAGGGAAGTGAAAGACCAGTGATTGTGAAGTGAGAGGCGGTTGACTGCACTTGGCTGTTGAAGTGAAAGGGGTCAATGGGAGGGGGAGGGGGCAAAGTGAAAGGGGTCAGTGGGAAGGGGAGGGGGGAGTGAAAGGGGTCAATGGGAAGGGGAGGGTTAAAGTGAAAGGGATCAATGGGAAGGGGAGGGGGCAAAGTGAAAGGGATCAATGGGAAGGGGAGGGGGACAAAGTGAAAGGGATCCTCCTTCGAGATTTTAATTTGGTGGGTACGGTTTTATTTTTGGATGCCATTCGCCCAGCCATGTACCCAATCACCATTTTTTGACTGTGCAGTGTACAACCAGTAAATGAGGGCTTCACGGAAAATGCCCTGAAAGTCTGATTCATTTGTCTTCCCACGAAAATGGCGCTTTCTGGCTTCCAGAAATACTCCAGAATCAATCGTGCAGGTTCAGTGAGTAATCATCGTGACGTCGAGCCACGTGTGCGAACACGTGCGCCTCCCGAGGTCCACGTGGACGCCTTATGGCCGTCGAGGGGGTTGGAAACGCGGTTAATCCATCGCGAAGTGTCAAAGGGAAAGAAGAAATTAGTTTTCTGGTCGATTTAACACAGCGACGTCGTTCGTCGCGATGAAGGATTTTCTATTTCCTTTTTAAGGCGACCTCTCATCTTTGGGGTGAAAAAAAACCGGTTCTCCGTCGTCTCAATAACGAGTGTAGAGCGATAGATAAGGGAACGGGCAATTTTCGTGGGTTACAAATCCTTCCTTGGCCAAATTGTGTTCAGTAACGGAAATTAACACTTATTGACCACGTAATGAGGTATCTATTTCGGAAAGTCGAGGCAGAAAACAAGTGTGAAATACGAATTTCGAGTTTCCGCTAGAAATGACGTATCAGGTAAATTGCTGAGTAGTTCAACTCAAATTCCGCTTTGAGCTCTAGTGCACAACTTTAAACGATGTACAGAACCGCAATGGATGGATGGATGAAACCGCAAAATTATAAATAATTTTTTAAACACACCCTCAAAATCAAACCAAGGGAAAGTTCACAGCAAAGGTTCTTACCAGGAAAGTTTGCTATTTCCGATGTTGGGTTGGCAGCATTGAGCAACTTCGCTCCGTCTGCTTGGGCCAACAGCCAATCAGATGTTAAAGAAAAACGGAGTTATTGAAAAAAATAGTCTATTTCCACTAATACACGAAAAACTCAAAAAACACTGTTATACCGGTTTCGGTGATCAAACACACACAGATGGTTTGATCACCGAAACCGGTATAACAGTGTTTTTTGAGTTTTTCGTGTATTAGTGGAAATAGACTATTTTTTCAATAACTCCGTTTTTCTTTGAAATGGGTTTCCACGATTTCTTCGCGAGTGATTTAGTTCGAATCAGATGTCAAGTACTTTTCATTTCTTGCCGCATTTTTACTTTTACATGCCGTCATAAAAAACCGCTTATTTTTCGAAAACGGGCTTGAAACTACCATTTTCCCAAGAGTTCTGATTTTTATTTATTTATTTATTTTTTCAAAAAACCCCGAAAACTACCCATTGATTATTAAGAATGAAAAGATGCCTTTATTATTAAATACGCATTAGAATTTTGGCTCACAACGAGTCCGCAGCCACTTCGGGCCGTCCGATGAGTTCGCCTTCGCACAACAACGTACATATTTGTTATATTTTTCACTTTACAGTGACCTGAATAGAAATTACAACCCTGATAACCGTAAATACCCCAAGTAATTGTTTCTGTTTGTTACGGATCGGCTTATAATTGTATGCGGAAATGTCGGTAGGTATGAATAAATTGAAAATATAACAATTTTCCTCGCAAATATCATTTTGAAACGGAGAAATTCCCCAACGTACCGACTCTCGAACTGTCAGTGATACGGGAGATAACGGAAGTCACAATCCGGCATATCCAGCCATTTCGTTTCACCTTTGGAGACATGGAAAAACGCTGCAAAGTCCTTGTCACATGGGTTTATTATTCTACTGGACACACCTACAGAAATTTTGGCTGTTCATTTATTGTTGTGTTCATGGCGCCATCCTAAAATGCCATTTCTTGGCCGTTTTGAGGTAAAATGCCATTTTTGCCAATTTGCGGGGGGGGGAAATGCTACTTTTCTGCCGTTTTTGCCTCATTTTTTCTATTATCATAATAATACCCCCCCCCCCCCCCCCCTTCCGCCAAAAACAAAAACTAGCTTGGAAAGAAAGTTTGAATTCTAAGTTGTTTGCAGAAAAACAAGGTCAACCCCCCCCCCCCCCCTCGGAATCCTGGGATTCCAGGTAGAAAAGGAAAGGCTTCAGGTAGATGGACGTTGCGTCTCGCATGGACTTCCCGAAACCCATAGTCGCTTGGTATTATTCGCTTCAAGCCATTCAAGCCATTATTGGGGAAAAGGGCCAGGTCTTCCAGGCTTGTTATCGACTGTTCCTGTACATATTTCCCTTCCCTTCACCACGTCCATCATTCCAATCTGAAGAGGTGAAGAGTATAGCTGCCAATCTGTCAGGGGAAGAAGCTACCCTCAAGGAAGACTGCGGGAAGCTGCCGACGTCCTCTCAATTGAAATTCGCATCGGCAATATCAGCAGACGTGGAACGCACCTTCTCCAAATTGAAATATATTTTGAGCGACTTCGAACGGCAATATTCTATTTTCCCATAAAATCAGGGACGGGGAAAAGGAAGCCCGAAAAATAAATGCCATGAAATAGATGCAATTTTTGGCCAAAATAAGGGCCATTTTGCCATGTTTTCAAGTGCCATTTTTGGCAAAAATGAATGCCACGTTCTGAAGGGCTCTGCTCATCACCTTTTCGGCTTTGCTGCAGCTGCTGCTGTCAAGTGGAAATATCAACACCCGAAATACATCTACAGGTTATGGGCCCACCGGGCTTCCCGTTTTCCGTAGTTCGGCCGAACCGAGTCGCTCAAAACGTCCGAATTCTTGCCGAAAACTGCGCATCCCCGAACGGGAAAATCGCGTCGTAACTCTCCGCTCACCGAATTCCTTGGGGTGGGAGCTCCGATGGTAATCTGTATCGATCCCCCGTCGAGACTTTTCCTGTAGACCGGTCTGTTACAAGGCCCCCGCTGCCCCTTCGCGTCATCAGCTCCCGTCTTGAGCGTTCAAAAAGTTGGCATTGTGTCTGTATAACTGTTCAAGGGCGTTCTGAAACTTTTCCCCCTGCTGCAATTGTGCTGTCGATCAGGCAGTACATCGGTATATTTTTCAAGATTTTCAAAAAACGTTGAAAAACACTGCAGATTATTACACAAGGGTTAATTACCTTCCTGTATAGATGTTACTTCTGCGCAGATCACTTTTTTCTGTGGTCAATACCTAACATTGTTTTTGTAAGTTACATCCTAACTGCTTCCCGACTTTGAGCAAAATCGAGTCATTTATTCGTGAGAAATTGAGTACCTACTTCAGATTCGCCTTTGCGCATTCGCACTGGCTTTAATGACCGTGTCGTCATCCGAAGTTATGCGTGTGGCAAGGATTTACGGACACAACAAACACCGAACCAAATTATATTTTGTTCAAGTTTCAAAAGCCAAAAACAATCCAAAATCAACAAAATCCAAAATAACCATCGTTCTTCAAATGAAAATAATATCATGGAACAACCAGTTCGATTTCATTCATCAATGCGTGATTGCACGTTTGCTTATGCGCAGTCGCTCCTACTGATCCGAATGCGACGAAATTCATATGGAACCAAATAGGACTTAACCCCGAACTACCATCAAAATTTGGACCATTAATCGTGAGTTATGGCGGTTCGCAGAAATTCGTACACACACACACACATCATACTCATCTGCCTGAAGGAGATGAAATTTCCATTTTTTTCCCGAGGACTCTAGTGGTCGGGAAATCCGTTTTTTCCTCCTCAAAATAACGAAAATTGTCTAGAAAGTGTGAAAATGAAAACTTAAGGACTGTGCAACTTCTAAGGGGCCTACTCTAAAAATTCAATTGACTACTACTCCCCTTGACTATCATGGCTATACAAAATATCCACTAAACGAATTTAATGTCCTCTAATACTTATTACTTATTCATAGATGAAAAGATGAGTTTCACTTTAAAAGGAAAACCCTCGTTTTCCCTTCCTACAAAAAGCTCGTGTTCTTGGGATTTTGACCCCCCATCTCCGACTTGGAAAAGTGGCTCATTAGAACCGACCCCCCCCCCCCCCCATACCAATTTCTGGGGGTCCCCTGGACGATAGAAACTTTTGTGAAGAACTCCTTTGAGCACCGATCCTCTGTCCTCCCCAATAACCCGAACTGGCTCCCTTTTGGCAATATGAAAAAGAACTTGGGGCCCTACGAAAGCCCTACGAAAAGGGGAGTCTACCTCATTAAAAACTAATTCAGCTCTTCCTAAACCCCCTCCTCCTCACTACCACAGTTGCTTTCATTTCTCCTTGTTTTTAGTGAAGTGTTTCCTGGATAGAGTTTTTTCCCCCTCGGTTAAGGTAGCTTATTCGTCGAAACATCGCCTGTAGATCGGCGTGGGTTGACATGAATGGATAACGTCGAGGACTTGGGAATCTGGGGCAATCAATTTCAATTTAAAATTTTTATTCCACAAAAACTTTATACAGCATATCAAGAGTTTTAGGAAGTCTATACAGTACGAATTCTAAACTTACAGTGGTTTCTGAGCCTTAGGTCTGTGACCTGTCCAGTTTCGTCTCTTCCGCTGCAGTTCATGTCTGCTCAACAGGTACCTCCTGCCTGTAACTTGAATCACTTGCGGCGGAATAGTGGAAATCCAAAGCAGAAACCTACAGGATAAAAATAGAAATAGTCTATTTCCACTTAAACTAACAAACTACAGTTTGTTAGTTTACGTGGAAATAGACTTGTCATGGTATCCTCCCAGAACCACTCCCTGTGAAATTAAGATCTCGCCAATAAACATAGAAGTGGGGACGGAAGACGCAGGAGAACCGAGGAACCTAGTGGGGGTCCCCACCATCCTCCACTAGCTGGAGGATGGAGGGAGATAGCCCTAAGGGCTATAAATACTCGCCTCCTTCGCCTTTCCAACCATTCTACGCTCTCCTCTAGTCGAAGACTACTCTCTCTCTCTCTCTCTCCTCACTCCTCATCTCTCTCCTTAAACCTAAAAGATCCTGGGCATGGTGGTAGTCTAGCACTATAACCAAACCAGGCAACGCCTCCTAAAAGATCTGGGGCATGGTGGTAGCACTGCACTATAACCAAACCAGGCAACGCCTCCTAAAAGATCCTGGGCATGGTGGTAGTCTAGCACTATAACCAAACCAGGCACATATCCAAAAACACCCTGGGCATGGTGGTAGTCTTGCACTATAACCAAACCAGGCACAGCTCCCTAAAAGATCCTGGGCATGGTGGTAGTCTTGCACTATAACCAAACCAGGCACAGCTACCTAAAAGATCCTGGGCATGGTGGTAGCACTGCACTATAACCAAACCAGGCACAACCTACCTTAACGCCTCTAATGGTGAATGCACACCACTTATGCATTCACTACAAGACTATTCTATTTTTATCCTGTACCTCCTGCCTCATCGCATCTCTATAATATTTTATACTCGTATAATCGGTTACTGAGAGCGAAAACAAATTTTGTCCAAAATGGTCCCTTGCAGCGTGTATTTGACCTGGCTGGCTTTTCTAAGAAAAAGAAAAACGGAGTTATTGAAAAAATATAGTCTATTTCCACTAATACACGAAAAACGCAAAAAAAAACCACTGTTGACAGTGTTTTTAACGTGTTTCTTTTTTTGCGTTTTTCGTGTATTAGTGGAAATAGACTATTTTTCAATAACTCCGTTTTTCTTTGAAATGGGTTTCCACGATTTCTTCGCGAGTGATTTAGTTCGTGGCTTTTCTGATTGGCGTTACGAGCTAATTCTCATCTTGCGTAGTTTCGGAGGTACTTGAGTGGCATGCCACTATCATCTTACCTATCGTACCTATAGTTAGCTATACATGCTTGAAAGTGGAGCGTGTCGATTTAAATCTCCTTAATTACAAAGTCTAGAACCTACTTTTTACTGGCGAAAAATCAGATAGTTGATGAGAAACCTCTCTTGATTATGCATTTGGACGGTCCTCAGTAGTTGTCGATTTGAAACGCTGATTTCTTGAACGGGTTAAGTGAAATTTGACGTATATCCGTCTGTCTGCACGTATCATTGTTATTGTACAACTGCACAACATTTAATACGGATAGTACTAATGAAACGATAAATTTACAATAATTTCATTGTGTTCCGCAGTTTTAACGATAAATTGTCGCAGACTAAAATAATTCTAATAGGCGGATACGAATAATCGATCTCAGGAACCATAGGTTGGTAAACATGGTCCGTAGGTGCTTACCTCTTCAGTTCGACTTCAATATCACAAAGAAGGAACAGAAAATACATTACTATTCCTTCTTTATGGGTACAATCAAATTCAAGAGAAGTTCATAACCTGTGAAGTGAACTCACACCGCATTCTCACTTGTATTAATTTGTCCTTGATGAATTTTGTTTGTTCTCAGTTGTTCTAAAATTCTAAATCGTGTTGCGTGCGGATATTGCTTGGTCAAACATGTCTAGCTTTTAAGTATCCATCAGTTCCATCATATATATCAGAGATTGTTAACTAATCAGCTATGTTCGCACTGGTTTTTTCTGACAGTTAGCTTCTGGAAAACCGTAACCATGATCCAATACTGTCTTGACAAGCATTTGAGAAGGTTTTGGAAGTGGTTTGAGGAGCATTTGATAATGGTTGGGAATCGAGAAGGCAGTGCATGGTCAGTTTATTGTCCGCCCTATCTTCCGTGTAGTGGAATGGCGATCAGAAAACTGGCGTTGGATAGTTGGGAAAACACTGTGAACAGCTAGTCATGGATACTATACTATACAAGCCGAAAAGAGTCCGAGAATCACTGCGAACGGCCAAACGCCTTTCTGATGATCAGGTAGCTGTCAGGTCACTGCGAACAGACCCATCATTTTGATGACTTTTGAAGGGCGGTTATGTACTCAGTCGGTTCTTAGACGGCCTCGTATGATGGACTCAAGAGAGTACCTACTGGTAGGTACTTACTTCCGTATGTAGTCTGTACATGTGCTGTTTTTATTGACCAATCATCATGAAAATGTTGATGATGTACCTGTCGATACTGAGGAAACGTCTGGGAATTAGAATGGGGAAGACCACGGAGGTGGTGGAACGGGATTGAAAGGGGTCCAAGAGAAGGGGCGAAGGACGACCGGCAGGCGGAAGCTCTATAAGTGGGGGAAGGCGAGGAATGAGTCACTTCTGTAACGCTTTTTCGTAACGCGACGTTTTTCGGCCGGTATGTCATCGCAAGAGCACGTACCACGCTAGTAAGTATGAAATAATTGTTAAACGCCTTGCCGGCTGGCTAATGGAGCAGTGATAATGCCTGTTCTGAACTTGTGGGAAACAGAAATTTTCCAACGACAGAACTATTTACGGTATGTAGGTATATTCTGGTATCAAAAATAGAGAACTTGGTTCCTTGAAGGATAAAAACGAAATTGGAACTTATTATTATGCCAAAATACCACGGATGAATAGGGTACATAACGTAGATCATTAGAAGTAATTATGGGATTGTCGGGTTAGGTCGTACTGTGTCAGATTTTAAGTTGAGTCGGAGGTGCCAGTTAGGTAGCTGTTCCCACGACAGTAATCAATAATACGTATTTTCCTTGATTTTGCAGGTTCGTAGGATGAAGGGGCGTACCCGGTGGCAGGATGTTGACGTCACAAGGGGCACCCCACATCCTGCTGGCGTTAACTCTGGTGCTGGCTGCCCCTCCCCTCCCCCTAGCGGCTCGCCACTCGGGTAAGTACATACGTATTTTAACTAAATTTTAAACGCCCTAATCGTGATAAACCTATTTTTGTGTTGTGCAGCAATTTGCAAAATGCAGCATCGGGTTCATTAATATGAACGTTTTGTGAAGAGATCAGGATTTGATTGAAGGGGGAACCTGACACGTTTTCTCCAATAAAATTGAAGGTTGAATCGCGGTAGAGATTTTCAGAACGGCCATAAAATTGTAGCCTTGCTTCAAGAGCTACGATTTTTGGGGGCCTTGTAGTGAGCTAATTCCGCAAGTTTTTGCCATATTGTGCATACAGACAGAGATATTACTACAAAATATGAATTGGTTATAGTTGGAAACCTAAGACTTGATGACGTTTCTCCCTGACAGATCCACATTTTAAAAAACACACTTCAAGGGATGGTGGCAGCTGTGGACTGGACCTCTCCAAAAGTCACATGCAAATTCGCCTTTGTGTAATTGTTCGTTGGACGCTGTTGAAAACAGTATTTCCCGCTACCTGCATGATTAACGAGTACATGTGACCTAATGTTTATTTATTTGTTTTCAGAGTCTATGTGCCTTTTCCCTGAGAGGTGGCAGGGCTCTTGGTTCCAGTCTGGTGTGCGCGTTCCCATAACGATCCTCCTCAACCGGTTTTCCACCAAAGGCAGATGCATTGCCAGCAAAGAAGATAAATTCCTTATAGCTAACGAGTGAGTTTTTGTGTTATTCAGATTTTGATGCGAATCATTTCTGACAGTCCTGATGAAATCAGAACAGTTGATTTTGAAATCTTTAGTTTACTATGTAACAATAGTAGCTTTAAACGTCCTGGTAGTGCGAATCGAAGGGATCGAATTGTGAAATGAACGATTTTGATGTGGAAATCAGATTCTGGGGACAGGGCCCAAAGTGGGTGTGGTGAACAACATTTTTACTCGACTGAGCATGCACGGGGCCAATTTTCTTGGTTGCCATGGGAACACTAGGTCCCAGGACCTACCTACCAGTTTCAGGAGCCTAGGTTTCGATTTCGATTGCAGGACATCGATTACTGTCCCTTTATTCCGATAACATGCTTGGTCTATGGAGCTAACAAGAAGGATCCACCATGGATGCTCTATTAGAATATTGAATATCCATAGCCAGAAAAATCTGGCGAGTCGCTGTTGAACTTTGTGAAAAATGCTAGATACAGTGTACAGAGGGAAGTTCAGATGCCAACTGAACAGTGGTTGGTCTTAGTGTTTTTTGGGTGTCGGGGCAGTGGCCCAAGTGGTCTTATGGACCCAACGCTCCTGCTCTTCAGTCTACTACAAGTAAATAGTTGCGCAAATGGTGGAATGTGTTGAAATGGAGAGTTGGGCTGATATTTTTACGACTTTCCCACACAGTTTGAGAAGTGAACACAAGCTTGAGTGGTCGAAGGGTTTCAAATTGTCCAATATTATTCATCTTGTCCCCGTAAAAGGAACCGTTGAAGCTCTTCATCCCAAATACAAGTAAATGTGTTGAAATATCTGATTCCGTTCAGATCTGTTTTAAGTGAGTTGAGCTGTTGTTTCGATACAGTTTCAGCAGCACTCGGAATGTTTAAAGTCGTCCAGTATCGTTCCTTTAGACCCAGTAAAAGTATTGAACGTTGGACCCAGGTACATGAAGCTCTTCAGCATACAAACAATATGTTTGACATGTCTGAACCCGTTCAGATCTATTGTGAGAGAGTTGGGCTGATATTCTTACGATATTCTGATATAGTTTGCGTTGAATACTCCAGTATTGTACATTCTGACCCTGTAAAACTGTTGAACATTGGACTACATGATAAATTGTAAGCAAATGTGTTGAAATGTCTGATTCCTTCCAGATCGATTTCAAGTGAGTTATGTTGATTTTTTTACGACATTTTGGTACAGTTAAAGCGAGAGATACAGTTGAGATCTCAAAAGGTTTCACATTGTCCAATATTGTCCATTTTATCCAGTAAACATTGGTGGTAGACTACATGAAAGTCAACGGCTGAATTATAGGAGTTGAGTTGATGTTTGTACGACATTTTGATACAGTTAGAGCTGTTAATTCTCAAAAGGTTTCAAATTGCATTTTGACCCAGTAGAAGTATTGAACGTTGTACCAAATTATCCGCCCACATCTTGAATAAATTGTTCATTAATTTTGTTTAAATCTTTCCCCAGAAGTGGCAACTGCTTTAGGTGCGTTTCCATCCATGAGGTTCACGAAAATGTCCTGCAGTACAAAGAAAGTAAGACTTCATAAATTGTGTCCATCAGTTTTAGTTAGACCGCTTGGCTCATAGTTACAATAGGATATTTTCGGGTGTTTTGGAATTGGGGCCTTCATTGATTACACCTATTGCACAATTCTTAGAATGGAACTTATTTTCATTCAGAAATATATAAACTCAACTCATGGTTTACTCCTCATTAGACGTTTGAGCTTTTTATTAATGTTGATCTCCGTTTCCAGCGTACTGCTCATCACTGGACAGCCTCTCCCTGTGCTCCCAGATCACGGGAGACGCCCTGCTGTACTCGATGTTCCGGCAGAACGCCATCCCGCTCGCCTGCCCTTTCACCGGTTACCACACATTCTTCTACAATCGCGGTATGACGGTGTTGCCGTATCTTATTCAGCCGCTTTTGTCCGTTTAAGGGCCAGTGACAACAGAGAGTTCCTAGGAGATACGGTGATATCAATACGGCATCCGCTGTTAGGGCGAACAACATGAATGCTAACCCATTGCCACGGGTTACAAGAGACAGCTGAGCGTGATAGTCTGTATCTTAAAGTGACGTCAATTCCTTACTGATTGTTGAAGTACCGCGAATTCTACCTCCTTCTATATCTAAAGACAAAAGAGCTACACACAGACATAAAATAAATCATTACGCACCAGCTCTGTTAAATCTGAAGTCAGAACGTCAAATTAGTTACTGCAAAATTAAAGTTGTATAAAGTTGGTTCGCTTCTGCAGTAGGTATTTGGCGACTTTTGCAACTGGTATGAATGTGTGTGCGACTGCAAACCCGCTATACATTTGTGAAACTAGGTTTTATTATGAGGGAAAATAGGTCTAAACTAAAAAAGCTGAAGCATTTGAAACCATTTGACTTTTTAGGTTAAGAAAACAATGTACAGTACTACAGGTTAAGAAAACAGTAGTTACAGAAATGTTTTAAGGTACACCAGTACAAAACACGGAAAATGGGCATAACTTGAGTAAGGATTATCAGAAAAGTTCGTGAAGAAAGTTACTGAATTGTTCGTTGTTGCTAAATTTGGTTAAAGCAAGAACGTGTAATCAATTCTTCACCCTCAGTCTCCAACAAAAATCCGATTCTGTGGGTTCTTGTTCAAATCATTTTCATGATCTTCTCCATTGATGTGTGTTTCCGTAACAACTTCTCTTTCCTCTTGGTTCTCCTGAGCAGAAACGGCTTAAAAGAGAGGTAGTTATTTGGGTTGCGAAAACGTTGGTGTAATAGAAAAATTCATCGCGGTCACAGTTTCACTGTAGCACGCAGTAGGTACCTAGGGTTTTTCAATGTGTACGGTTTTCAACATGTCAGGCTACTTTTACGCACGGTCTAGTCATTACGTTTCGCGGGGTCGAGAGGTGGTGACGGATGTATGCGGCCAAATACGTCAACCGTATGATACGTTAACCATTTGGCGCATGCGCCGAACACTTTTCTGAGACGTACGGATGACGCATCTGAGCAACGTTATCTCCTAGGAACTCTCTGATACATGAGGTTTCATATCATTTGCAGGGCACGGTGAGTGCAACACTCTGGCATCAACGATGGAGCCCTGCACACAGGACTCGAGGCTCCTGTTACGCTATCAGGCTTGTCCCGACGTCTACGGCAGCGAGAGCGCTGGTATGTTCTCGTCAGTTGCTTAAATAAATGCAGAAAATCACTTGATTTCTCACACTGTGTTCAGTTACCGGTACCTACTGTCATCCTGAACCCTCACAGCACAGTAATGTTTATACCAAAAAATCCAATTTGTTATCAGTGCTTTACAAGCACAGCAGTAAGCAGTGATTGTACATTGCCTGGTTGAGTTCAACGAGACGCGTCCTTTTTTTTTTTTTAATATAATTTTATTTCAAATTTTTAGAAAGACAATGAAATATAGTACTAACAAAAAATTACAATGGAATTGAAAACACTTCTAATGTATGCAGAATACTTAGCATAATACTTAATAACCTAATTATGATAATGTAACCTAGTTTACTAATGACGTAAATAACTTACTGTTACTGTCTTCTCGTTGACTCCCTCACTAATTTATTGTATTTTTTATTCTAACAGTCGAGGAGCTGCAGTGTTTAGCCACCTGGAAGGAAGGTTCGTCGAGATATTTGGTAGGAAAAATTGAACACGGACACTCCACATCAAATGAAGACAGGTATTCTTCGTTATAATACGACGATTTATCTATTTATCGTGTGTTATCTCTATGGTCATATAGGTGATTGAACGTTGGGTTAAGAAGTCTTAAATATCATGCAATACATCTGAATCAAGGGTCATTCTCTTTTTGGGATGTCTTGGTTTTGCCCAATCTTGAGAGAATTTATGCAAAACTTGGGTATTTTTCACGTTAACGACCTAAGACATTAGGTTCGGGTATGCGCATGTTGTGAGGGACAACCTCGCCCAAGGGTTATCTCTCTGAGCGGCCATTTAGTAATCACTCTTAGCTTATGGGCGGTAGAGTGGGATTTTGTCCCTGTAGACTCCCTTGGGTCGTGAACCGTATTCCCTGACCCGAGATGGTTTTTTCCCTCCAAAGTGTTTTTATTATTTTATGTGCTTCTGTTTAACTCGCTCTGCCCAAAATGGGCAGATATTATAATTGATTTTTCGCCCACTTCCCGTTGTCCAATTGAGCTGAAATTTTGCAGTCTTCGATGACAGTACATGAATCACTCCTAACGCCTCCGCTTTTATTTTTAGTGACCGAAATTCCATGTTCCAGGGCAGCATACAGAACTATTACAGGTTTTTCTAAAGACAAAAAGGAAAATAAATATTAACTTTTTTCAAAGAGGCATTTATTTTGAAATGATCTAAAAACAAAATAATTTATTTCTGCAACCCGGGAACGTTTCATGACTAAAAATAAAAGCGTGGGGCACCCGTAATATTTCCATATCTGCAAGATATAAGTACGCACTCTGGTGTTGAGTTTAGATGGCCGGGCAAGGCGTCTTTGTAGACCACTTCCACCACTTTTGGTAGGCCCGGCCATCCAAACATGGCACAACAGTACATTCAATCGTATATTTTTATGAGATTTAAAAAATAACCATCTTTAAAAGTAGAATATGCTCTAACGCCCTACGCCTATTTTTAGTTACAAAAAATTCTAGTGTTCCCGGGTTGCATAGAAAGGAATTATTTTATTGTTTTTAGATAATTTCGAAATAAAAGCTTCTTTAAAAAAAAGTTTTTCTTTGTTATATGTTGTAATTTATTCTCAATCTGTGGTGCTCAGGTATCGATGTTTCGTCTACGACAAGATGCCGGGACCCGGCAGTTCCGGAATTGAAGGAGACGGCTCGGTGGCGTATCGCGTCGCTCAGTCCGGAGATGCAACTTGCAACGGCCTCTTCTCGCCTATGGAGGGCTCCCGCACGATGACTCTATATAAAGGTTGGGAACATGACTGATAATGACTTTGCTGTACGTCATCCTGTGTATAGTAATACATTGTCATTTGCGTGTTACAGCTTCAAGCCCCAGCCGGTGTAAGTTTCCCTCGTGGGTCTCCAGCCCTGGCCATTGGCACACGTTGGATCACAGGAGAAGCTACTCACTCCGACATAGGTGAGTAAAGAGTAGGTAGGATGTGGCCTAGACAGAGGCAATAGAGAAGTGAAGATGGTGATCACAATACAGTGTTATGGAGGTACCGTGCGTGGGGTGAGCACAGTCAGAGGCTAACCAACATGGCAGCAGTTGTCAAGGTGTTTTGTAGCAGCATAAATGGGAGCAGCAAGCCGTCGGATTATCGGAAATTCCACACTACCAAGAGTTCCGTTTAAACAATGGAAATAGGACATTATACGGCAGGAAAACTAAAAGTTTCTTATTTATAAGTACAACCAAATATTTATTCTACATACAAATACCGGCGACATTACCAAACAGTTTATATCTAGAGTGGGGCTGCGTGTTTGTGCATAATTAATGAGATAAATTCTCATTATCATGGAACTGGACTGTTAGACTGGAGAAAGGTTGTTGATCCGGCTAAGGTTCAGTAATGAACTGTAATGCCAAAGAAGAAGACGAATTAACAGAAGAAGAAGAAGAAGAATTTACAGTTATTTTTCTATGAGCTTTCAGAGTTTTGACAGCAAGTGACGTCACACGGGGAAAGGGGGTCCCACCCTGGCGGGATGAGTGACAGATGAAGAAGAATGAACAGTTCTTTTTCTATGAGCTTCCAGAATTTCGACAAAAAGTGACGTCACATGGGCAAGGGGGTCCCGCCCTGGAGGGATGAGTGCAATGACGTCACTTGTTGGCAAAACTAAAAGTTTCGAAACTAAAAATTACTAAAGAGTCTCAAAATCTTGGAATGGAACGTGCTTTCATTTAAATATGGGAAAGTACCTAGTATAAACAGAATTCATGAGGGGTTGGGCTTAAAATGGGAGAGATTGTTGTATTGTTACCAGGTAGTGGGAGGTAGCACTCATAAGGTGGGTGCGCCGGATCGTTTGCAGCAAAGTGGTTGCTTCGGTACTTGAGAGGTAGACGACCAGAATACTGCTGGAGATATTATTATATTGCTGACAGAATTGTACAGCTTGAGCAGAAGCCACATGTATTCAAATAGTAATCTACTCGTACTTTTCTCGTGTTAATATTGTAATGTTTCAACTCTGATTAAACATGTTGTTGATTGATTGGTTTTCCGATTTCATGATCAGCTTTAGGACCCAGCTGTGAACATTCTCTCAGGAAATTCTCAATACGTCAAATCTTTCATTCACTTTCCAGAAATTCGACGCTGAGGATCGCAGATTCCGACGGTCGGGAGGAGACAAGAGTCCAGTGCAGTGAAGTGAAGGGGCCGCTTCCAGCGATCCCGGGCTCGAGCCCGTCCGATAACATGCAGATAGTTGGTCACTACACAGTCGGATGGTGAGTTGGATGTTCAGTTGGTTATTGCGCCTATGCAGAGCTTCGTTCGCAGTGGAGTTCCGTACAGTTCCAGACAGTTCTGACAAGTTCCGCGCAGGCGCCCTAGTGGTAATGGCGTTCGCAGAACAGGCGTTCGGAGTTCTAGTTTTGAGTCCGCTGTTCGCAGTAATTTTTTCTCCAAGTCCCGAACACGTTCCGAACGCAGTTCTGGAGTTCGGGATTTTTTCTCGAACTGTGGGGACAGCTACGCAAGAGCGCTCTGGTGAGAAGGAGGGAAATGGTTATCATAGCTAACCCCGCCAGATTTTTGGTTTATTATCTGTGAATAATGCACCTGTGTATTCGCTCAGCAAAACAGTTTTATAACACCCCCTCAAAATTTTTTCTTTTACGTTTCAAGGTGCGTAGATTCAGAAAATGCAATGTCCGTCCACCGTATATCCTGCTTCTTCATTTTCTGTCTAAAAAAGTCGTTCTTTCGCACAAATGCTCCATTTGGGCCCTAGTTGTGTCCCGAAACTTTGCAGCCCGATTGGAATATACCCAAGAGTGGAAAATGGGTATAAAAGTAAAGTAGGTATTTTTTGTGTTTTGGTTTATTATTCTGTGAATAATATACCTATGTATTCGCTCAGCAAAAAACTTTTATAACCCCCCCCCCCCCCCCCCCTCAAAATTTTTTCTTTTTCAGTTCAAGGCGTGTAGATTCCAAAAATGCAATGTCCGTCCGCCGTATCGTGCATAACTACTTCATTCGTTCATTTTCGGTCTAAAAAATTCGTTCTTTCGCACTCAGGCTCCACTTGGGTCTTAGTTATGTCTCGAAACTTTGCAGCCCGATCCAAATATACCCAGGGATGTTATGAGTGAAAATGGCTATAAAAAAAACCAGTCATGCAGCATGACTTAATGAGCGAATTTTCAAAGAAATATTCGAATTAATGGCTATGGTTTTGTTTTGCTTCGAACTCTCGTCTTCAATTAATACTTCTCACATTATTCAATCTGACCACTCTAAGGGGGGGGGGGGGGGTAAGAGTTTAAAGATTATCCTAGTTTTGGGTAATTTTTGCGCACTTTAAATGCTCTAATTTAAGAACGGATTTAGATATCTAAAATCCGATTTCACCATCGTGTTCAGCGTGCAAAAACCTTTAAAATGAGGGGTCACTTGTTAGAAAATAATATTTTGGGGATTTTTGGGTAATTTTTGCGCACTTTAAATGCTCTAATTTGAGAACGGATCAAGATATCTAAAATCCGATTCCACCATCGTGTTCAGCGTGCAAAAACCTTTAAAATGAGGGGTCACTTGTTGGAAAATAACATTTTGGGGATTTTTGGGTAATTTTTGCGCACTTTAAATGCGCCAAAACCCTCCTTAGAGTAGGCCAATTTCGCCCATCTTCGAACTTAGCCTTTCGATTGCCAAGATAGATTTTTTGTGCAAATTTGAGCTGTTTATCTCAATTCTATCGAGAGTTATCGTCTGGAGTGACACATATATATATATATACATATAAAAAAGTGTTAAATTTCAGGAATCGTTTTAGAATGGTCTGAAACGGATTTCTATGAAGAAAATTTCCAAAAATTTATATTATTTAAATTTCGAAGCCATTGCAATAGCTTCATTTTCTTTGAAAATTCGCTAATAGGTATATTTCTTGAGTTTTAGTAACATGAGCTTTTGAGGTATCGTTTTCCATGTTTTTTGGGACGAGAAGGCCGAATATGAAGTCGATTTTGGCCGAAGAGTGGAAAACTGAGGTTCTACCAAAGGTTTGCTCCCAAGTTGATTTTATATGAGTCAAAAACCTGGGAAATCGTCTGAAATCACCATCAATTTGTATAATAACACTAGAAAAAGTGTCAACACGTGAATCAAGACGATTAAATGGCACTACCAATGATCAAAGATAATTTGAAAAAAAGGGGGGTACCTAATTCGTGTTTTTGGGGACCGAAATGAGTGGAAACCACCGGAAATAGCTATTTCAATAAATTATATCACATGAAAGAACCAATGAATTAACAGCCAAAATTGATGTAGGTGTGTCCAGTAGAATAATAAACCCATGTGACAAGGACTTAGCAGCGTTTTTTGTCTTTCATTCACGAAAGAAGCAGGTTATCCTCTAGTAACGTTGACAGTTCCAGATTCGATGAGCGTTCGCAGTGTTGCGGAATTCGGAACCCCGTTCAGAACTTGCGGCGGCCATATTCCATAACTCCTCGAGTTCGGAACAGAGTCCCGATTTTTACTGCGAACGAACCTCAGAGGGCGTTGGCCTAGAGTGGTGCTATGGATGGCTACCTCCGCCTTCTACCTGTGGCTCTGGTGGACTCATAATAATCCATGTAATTCTTCTAGAGTGCACCGGTTCCGACTTCCTCCATACAACTTGCAATCATCCTGTTTTTTCTCTAAATATGTCAAACAGTACAAGGAGGTACATACTGTAAAATTAGTTTCGTTTATCGCACATAACCATCCAAATACTACTCGGACAAAGCTAGTGCCCTAAGGCCCACTTTCACCAGAAAATTATTTAATGGTGTTTAGCCAAACTCCGTTAAAGTTAATTTCGAGGTTTAAACCTGGAAAGGCAGCTGGCGTCTTTCACCAACCCAAATGTCGGTTAAACCCAGTTTGAAATAACGGAGTTTGCCTGACAGAATTTAGTTAAAATGCCCAAGCAAAAGTTGGGCAATATGACGCACCGGGACTATAAACTCGTCAAAACAACAACAACCAACGCTCAGCTGATGTCGATTCCCGCTTCCATTGTTCCGCTGTAATAATAAACCGTAATTGCCAAATTGATTTCTGATTTACAACGACTCCAGTCACAAGGTAAGGTACCTATAGTATCATTGTGGAATACATAGTATAGAGTAAATTCTAATACAATGCCAACGCGCGAATTCATTTCCCAGCCGTATAACAACAAAGCCGAAAATCATCTGTAAGCTAGGCGGCCATATTGGGATCTCACGGCTAACGGAGATTAGCAACGTTAACTTGCCGGGTTATGGGCGTTTAAACTCGAGCGGCCTCGGTGGGAGTTTAAACTCGCACAGAGCTCTGGTGAAAATCAGTGGGCGCTAAACTCCGTTAATTTGCAACCTCTTCCGGGTTAAACTGGTTTAAAATTTTTGGTGAAAGTGAGTGGGCCTAGTCTGCCACCTATTCACTAAGTTAGGTAAGTATCCCCTCATGGCCAACTTCCTCTCTATAAGTTAAGCATTTTGTACCTACTCATCTACGATGCAGTTAATTACCTACTTAATCCAATCGAATTGCACAGTAGATGTAGGCACCTTTCGAACGAAGGCGTTGGTCAAGTTCGTGATTCCTAAAGCTTGTGAGGCCTGGGGCCCGTTCCTAAAGACTTTCACTCTTCACTCTGCACTCTTCAAATCCACACTCTGCACTTTGCGAACGAATTTACATTCCTAAAGAACGCTCTTGATATGAAGAGGAAGAGTGAAATGCAAAGTGTAGAACTGCAGAGTTTTACCCTGTTTTGAATAGTTCCGTTCCTAAAGGTTATCTTTCGCAAAGTGCAAAGTGAAGAGTCTGCGTTGCAAACGAAGATTTTACAAAATTTTTGCAGAGTCCCAAATGACTCTGCGGTAGAATGACATACTTTTCAAATCGGTTTTTTATGTTTTAATTCTTTGTTAAATACAGTGTTTAGTAGTATCAATAAAAAGAAGAGAAGAGAATACAGTCTCTCGATTAGGTCTAACTGGGGTCCGATTAGTGTGAGGACAATCATATATATTAGCACCGAAGTTAGCTCCACTAAGGCCATCAAAATACTCGACATTTGGGAGGAAGGAAAGGTTAGGAAGCGACAGGTTGTTGTTGTTGTTCGTGGATAAAAAGTGACAACCTATCTCATTGTTTTAAATGGAAATTTTCCGATACTTCTCATCAGAGGATGATGATGATGATGTTAAACATGTTTGACCCTCCGTCGGCCGCATTCATCGAGCGCGAATTAATTTCGTCGTCAGCATCACAACTTTCAGGGAGTCGTTTCTTGGTTAGGCGAAACCAAATCCCAAGTAAGTTAACTTATAGAAAGACGGAAGACTTGACGAAATCGGAGTAAAACGATCTGAACATACAATGATAAACTGTAACAGTTAGTGGAGGTTACTCCAAAAAACGAAGGTTACTCTACAGAACACTCTTCGTTTCGAGTAGAACTGCAGAGTGGGAGCGGGACGTCTTTAGGAACAGAAAGTTCTCCTACTTTTCATAATTCGCAAAGTGGAGAGTACAAATGAAGACTTGCAAAGCGAAAAGTTGAAGTCTTTAGGAATGGGCCCCTGGGCTCGACTCCCGACTGAGACACGAAATGTTCTAACGGACAGTGTCTGAGGAAGCTGCGAATCAGCTTTGTTAAGTGTAACCAGTCATCACCGGTCCTGCAATTACTCGACAAGTTTTATCTTTTGTTTCAGCCAAAGCGGCTACGTCTGCATGGTGTTCTACAAGAGGGATCAGCACGTGATTGAAGTACAATCAGGTAAACTTGATATTCCTCACCACCTGGTACGTGTTGAATCATCACCTTTTGTAGATGATAAAATCAATCATCACATCCCCCATAAACGTCAGTATAAGTTGTGAATCAACCGTTTCAGGTACATTCACGAGAAGATACGAAGAAGCCTGTAACAAAAGTAATTTTGACAGGTTCAGAGCTCCGTTCGTCACTTTAGTCAGTGAGTCACATCTTCATTTTTGTTTTCATATTCATATTTCTCATATATTAATTATTTCTCCGTAGAGTTTTATGTTTTTCTCCTGGGGGTCGCGATAGAAAATGTGTGACGTAGATTTCTAATGGTTTTCACATACAACCAGCCTGTAATAACCGGTTTTAAATGTAACTCCATTATTATTCATCTCACAAAACTCGTTAACCCTTAGAAAATCATTGTGACGGTTAGAAAATCATCTGTGTCATGCATTTTCTGTTTTAGTCCCATTTTCCCGTTCAGTGGATTCCCGGGACACTGCAAGCTGAAGTTAGGGACTTCCCGGGACCGACTGTCCCAAAAATAGGGATGTTTACAGGTTCACCTATGAACACCTGTGTATATCAAAATTTTGTTGTGTTGTAAATTTGTTTTGTAATATAGACTTCTTAAAATAAGAACAGGTACGTAGGTTAACTCAAAAAACAAGTCAGGTTTTTAGAATCGCCAAAGCTTTAGTACACTGAGCGCTAATGAAAGAAAAACAAAATCTTCCCACAAAGTACACCTATTCCTTGTCCTCGCCATGCCAGGGACTGTCATCAGTTTTCCTTGGGTCGAGGAAAATCGGAACGCTTTCAGAAAGCCCTGCAATTTTTTCGAGATGCTTCAAAAATCTGGACGGTATGCCTCTCAAAATCCGGGTACCTGTCCTAATTTTTTTTAAAGGATGGTGACAGTGTTAAACTAGTATTTAGGTATTATTTGAATAACCTTTTCAAGTATTTCAATACTTTTCTAGCATCCTCACCGGATTTGAGAAACTGCCCTCACACGGGGAGGTTCGCTGTTACAGGGATCCACCGTCATCAAAGGGAAGAGCGCTCTATGGAGACTGTGTAAGTGGAACTCTTTTTTTAAAGCTCCATCTACTTGTACCTATATGGACTCTCTACCTGGTTGTATGGTATCCTGATGTAGATTGTTACCGTTTCCATTTTGTTTTCGATATTGTGTGAATTTCCTGACGCTTGTCTAGAATGCCATCAGTAGCTCGGAATCCGAGTTATGACCTACAACAGCAGCAGCAGCAGTGCTATTCAGTCTAGAGCTGTAAGCTTGCTGAAAACCGGCTCTGCCTTGTTTTCCAGAAGAAGAAGAAGAAGAAAAAACAGATACTAGGAGGAATTTTTCCTTCGAAAAACTCCTTACCTCATTCGAAACAGCATACAGTAGCGGATATGTTGAGTTAAATACCAGCTAGGAGGATCTCTAGAATGATGATCATCGGTTTCCAGTAAATGTCAAATGCTGCCACCACACTAAATACTGGATACTGGTATTTTAAATGCTGGATGTAGGTAGACAGATAGGTATTGTGACAGAGTGTAACAGTGGGGGTAGACCCTCGAGAGTCCCCCTCCTAGACCAGTGAGATTATCACCGATAAAGAAGGGATATCGATTAGGCTTCCCCAAGCGACCCCGTCTCCACTGGAAGAAGAAATGTATCGAGAACAGCCCACACTGTTACAGTATTCACTCTGCCTCGGAAGGCAATGAAAATCCAACTCATTTACCTCAACAACTTCTTGGATCCGCCACAGACTGTCATTTGTAGTTTTGACCTCTTTGCACAGGTCTAACAGCGGAACGAGGAGTGTGTCGAATGAGGAGGAAGAGGAGAACAAGATCAACGAAATCTACCACTGCCCGCTCGAAACTGTGGCGCTGTCTGCCGCTTGCACAGAACGGGATACGATGGAACTGAGATCCGAATGTGAGATGAGGAAAATCTTATCAGGTAAATTATTCTGTTTAGCCTAATTGAACTACGGATGGTTGCCACAGGGCACTTCCGATCGTTACTTTTCTCCATATTGAGGCGAACGCACACGGTGCGGCTGTTTTGGAACAAAGCAAACCAGTTGAGCTCACAACTGTTTTGTGACTTTGGCAGTGTATAGCTATGGGGATCCGCTCACGAGGCGATCGGAATGAGATTAGTTTGGAATTAGTTTCAAATCAGTTGTTTGCAGTCGTTTTCCATTGTCGCTGTTGCGTTGCAGTTTAAGTTGCACCAACCGCGAGGTGTTCGCCATGAGTAATTATGTGTTTGTCAACGTGAGTGACCAGGAACCAAACTTAAAATTCGTTGGAGAGGTGGAGAAGCACAAAGAACTGTTTTTTTTAAAAAAGCTACAAGTATACCTATACTTGTATCTATATCTGTCTGAGTATTCTATAAGTATACTATATCTGTATACTACGAGCATACAGTATACTATATATGTATACTGCGAGTATACAGTATACTGTATATCTGTATATATACTGTATACTACGAGAGTACGTATACTATATCTGTCTGAGACGGTTCTTTTGCTGCTACAAACAGCATAGAGTTCACATTTTTCTTCATACATGGATGAACCCAATGCTCCCTCTGTATCCTGAATAGCCTGGGGTGTTGATAATCAGTAATGCCTTCCTCATCTGAATCAACATAGCAAAAACCAAGAAACCTGCTGCACTGTTGAATAGGTAACACTAATTGGTCCACAATCAGTCTTGTCCGAGTGCAGACAGAAGTTTTGTTCCAAATGTAAACTGGTTGTAGAATGAAACTTATGCACCCTTCATGTCAAAACAGCCACACTGTGTGGGCTCAGCCTTATTCAACGTCCTCCAATCTGTCTCTTACTCGCTTGTCGATGATTTTCATATATGTATAAGTAAATTTTCCTTGCTATGGTAGGTCTGGTGAATTTGCTATGGCAGGTCAGCCAACTCGATCTATCTAACTTTCTGACCTCAGCTTGCCATATATAGCTTGCTCCTCCTCTGGTAGTTGGTGCAGCTATGGTAACCCCAAGGTCATTTTCATCCCTTAAAATTTGTTAAAAAGCTACAAGTTTATTTGGTATATACATCATCTAATTTTAAGGTTGAACCGTTGTAGGTACATCACAATCTACGAAATACACATTTTTATTCTTATTTCAGCGTACCAGTGCCACGCGGGATGGGTGGAAAACGGGACCGGCTACGTGATCACAACGCCTGTCAGTAGGTCGGCGACCAGCGGACGACGTTATTGCTTCATCTACACTTCCCCCGGCGGCGCCGGGATGGGATCGACGGGTTCGAGTTACGTCGTTAGGTTTTCCACTTCATCGGACACTTGTTCCCGATCTGTGATACCTGGGTCCACGGGTGTCCTTGCTTTCAATATCACTCATCAAGGTAACGTAACGGTTTTGGGTAATTATGTATTCTTTACGTTGGTCATAAATGCCCATAACTTGGGTTTTGGGGTGGTTGAGAGGTGGAGAAATAGACAGGTAAGCGAAGATTCTATGCTTGTGGAAAGGTTTCTACTTGGGAAGTGATTGGCGAGTGACGTGGGGCTGTTGAGACCCTGTGAAAAGCTCTGCTAAATTTAAGGAGGTCGTAGCGTTTATGGAAAGCTCGTCGCACTGATTGAACAGGAAGAAGTCAACAATCCCCTTTCCAGTACGGAGTATCAGCTGAGGTGAGGTGACAGGGACGAAGCTACTTCTCCAGGCACTGGCCGAGCTGGTGAATAGGGTAAGAGTGCTCCAGATGGCACTTTCTGGGTCTTCCCTTCCCAAAATCCTTAGATACAGCCGTGGACTCGGCACTTTGTGGGGGGGTGGGGGGGAGGGGGATTTGTCACCTTTGCTGAATCACGTTGGGGTCACCACTTACGGGAAGTAATGTGGGGTTGCTCAAACCCCGTGAAAAGGTCTGCTGGTTCTTGGAGATCGTAGCGTCTACAGAAAGCTAGTCACACAGATTAAACAGGAGGAAGTTAACAATCCACCACAAATACTCCGCTTTTCAGAACAGAATATCACCTGAGTTGAGGTAACTGGGACCGAAGCTACTGCTCCAGGCAATGGCCGAGCTGGTGAACAGGGTCAAGGGCAAAGTGATTGCTCAGGATGGCACTTCCGGGACCTTCCCGCAGTAGGGATTCGGTTCTGAGAAGTGATGGACGAGTGACGTGGGGTTGTTCAGACCCCTTGAAAAGCTCTGCCAGATCCTTGGAGATCGTGTTCATTGAAAGCTAATCACACCAATTAAACCGGAAGAAGTCGACAATCCACCGCACGTACTTGTATGGCTTAATGCGCTACTTTGGAAGTATTGCTTTCGCATGTGGAAATGACAGTTTGGACTTTACTGGTGGATTTCGACATTTGCAGAAAGCGCTGTTCCCACTGTGCCAATTGTAGAAAACATGGATACTTGTTTGGAAAGGATTATATTCACGCTAATGGAAAGCGTTACATGTATCCACTCTACCTATGCAATCCGTCTTTTTCACCTTTGCAGAAAACATAGCTTCCACCCCTGCGTAGATCTCATCTCGCGAAAACTACCCACTTGTTGATCATAATCCGAGCCTCGTTTTTCCAGGTATGTGTGTTGAAACCAGTGGTAACTACCTCCCGACAGCGAACGCCCTCGCCATGTTTTTCTGCATATTTCTCCACATCGTCCTGTGTATCTCTAGATGATTTTACCCTCGTTAATAGGCAACTAAAAAATAACGTTATTTTAAACGAAGTATATTTAAAAAACCATCAATGTAGCTTTTATATAAATATCCACACAAAAAAAGATGAAAATCTGCACAAAAAAATTCTCTCAACTTTTATTTTTCTATCACTTTCCAATGATTTTGGAAGGATTCTGTTTAAATCAAATTTCCGGCTTGTTTTTTCCGTCAGATCCCTAGAGACCGGCTGAGGTGTTTGTGATTTTGTTGCGTAACGTGGATACTTTAGATTATTTCAAAGGCGCCAAGCCTTGCACCCGATACAACGAACAATGTATTTATTGACAAAATGTCCGAAGTAGATTACAATTAATATGTTACGGGAATAAATTAACGTAATTTTTTTGAGCTATAGGTTTTATTATTAGAACAACTCGTGGGGTTTTTTGTTTGTGAAAATCAACAAAAATCACCCCCTTGTTTCTGGATCAAGCGCGAAATTTGAATTTATTGCGATTTTTGATCAGGTCTCGAATACCTTCTAAATTGTGGATTTTTCCTATTTCCGAACTGTCCGCTCCTTTCGCGCTTGGTCTTGGACAAATATGATTGTATCGTTCACACAACGCGGCACCCTCGTCAGCCGGTTCTAAAATACACTTAGTTTTCAATTTTATTTAGCAAATACATTTAATTGAAAAAGAAAAAAGTTTACGTAACGAATGATTGTAAATTATTCCGATTTTACCTCAAATAAGTAAGTTTTTTCCCTACATTTCACAGAATGCGTTAAGCCGTTATCCACCTGAAAATGTTATAATTAGCCTGTAAGTTTTACCTACTGACGAAAACCGATTTGGGTTTTTTATTTGTAAATGACAACTGAAAAGCAATAACAAAAAGCTGTATGGTATTATGAGAAAGATTATGAGTTTTTCTTTTCGGTATGAGTATCGAGCGGAAAATGTAGCGTAATGGTTTTTCTGTGGGGTTGAACGAATTGTGATAAAAAAAAAAAAAAAAAAAACTAAGTAGCCCTTATTTGGGGAAGATCGGCGGAAATGTCGTTTTTTCGAATGAATTCTGGTGAAATGTAATGACGTATTTGAGGCTCCGAAATTAGTTTGTAAAAAGCCTTTTGACGTGAACATCGAGATTCTGTCAAAATTGACAAATTTACGGACAGCGGTGCATCGTCAAAAAGTTGTTAAAAAAAATAAATAAAATTTGAACACGAGCGGAACGAATCGTTTCGCGACGAGTTGACGAATTTCGGAACTGATTTGACCGGCTACATTTCGGCGTTCGAAGGCGAACTCGATTTATTCACATTTATGGGTGGTTTTTTAAAAATTGTAAAATGATTAATAGCGTAATTTTTTAGGCGGTAAATTCTTCCCATTAACGGCCACCTTCACAGCCGCAATGAACTGGTTCGTTTCATGTTTTGTACATAAAATTCAATAATCGCTTCGGTTCTTCAAAAAAAAAAAAAGCTGTATCCTTCCGTTTCTGTTGAGATTGCTGTATCTAGTGAAAGTTTTGTATTGTTTTCAAAACGTCACACAAAAGAATCCACTCAATATAAAATTAAATTTAATATAAAATGAAAAGCCGACCGATGTTTTTAGTGATTAAGTGAAAAGCTTCATGTGTACCAAAAAAAAGAAGAAAACCAAAAAAAATGAACAAAAATCAGTTTGAAAAAAAAAATCCACAAAAAAAAAGAAAAAAATACTAGTTGTCAACCTAAGTTTTTGTTGTTTCGTGTAATTTTAGAAATTTATTGTGAGAAAGATAAGCATGCAACTTGGACTTGACATTTTCATGGATTTCGAATATTGTAGAATTCATAGTATTGGGAAACCTGTTTCGTGTTTAACCTCCTGCCATTTCGTGAGGGTTGATTGATAACTAATTGGAAGTTTTCGAACGGTTTGTAACCGAATTGTTGAGGTAACCGGTATACAAAGATGTGAAAATTATTAGAAAATTCAAGGGGTTTTAAACAAAGAAGCGAATTCATTTAAACAGTATTTAACACTTTTCTGCATTTCGGTACTTGGTAAACATGCCCTTACTCTTAATGAATGCTTCAACCCCCCCATGGGTGCTTTCTTTCGGCTATTTGCTATGTGTGGGTCGTGATGCCATATTCTGACGAGCTCGATCTTCGTTGTTATCTTCTTCAGTGGCCCACAAAGTTTCCATTGGATTAATTTCTGGGTGATTCCCAGTCCAGGTTTTCGTCCTCTCGTCAGCCATAAACCTGGTCTGGTCAGGGATTTGGCTTTGTAGGAGCCTTCATCGTGCATGAACCTTTTTAATAGTCGGCTATTGGTACAGGTTCAGTGTATAACAGTTTTCATGCACGATGGAGCCTCCTGCCGCAAATCCGTAACCAAGTTTTCGGCTGATAAGCCGATAAAAACACTTCCCAGGCCAGGGAACAGCCCAGAAATTAATCCAGTGGAAAATGTGTGGGCCATTGAAGAAGAGAAGCAACGGAGTTAAAGCTCATCGGAATATGGCATCATGACCCAGACATAGTAAATACGTGCGATAACCTGTTAGAAAACACGCCTAGGCGGTTTTAAGCATTTATCAAGAGTGAGGAGCATTTACCTGGTACTGAAATGAAGAAAAAAATTAATATACGGTTTTAATAAAATTTGTTAGTTTCTAGTCAAAAACCCTTGATTGAAGTTTCGAATGATTTTCGCACCTCTTTAGCCTCTAAGTGGACCATTGTGGGACTGTTGGAGTAGTGATGGGCAATTTGAAGAGTGAATCTAACATGGCATTTAGTTGGATTCCTTCTAATGTGAAATTTCATATTCAAATGAATCATTCGTTTCAATACACCAGTCGAGCTCCTCAATTCCAGCGATCACTTGACTGCTTTTTCAGTCATTTAACGAGACTGAGATTAACCGTGACAGACTGAACAGATTTCCCGTGTGCGTGGATATTAGGTGTTATAGAATCCACCAGCAATCCGGTATGAGCCCAGTTTAAATGATCATTCGATTCTAATAATGTTCGTTTGGCCCATCACTATTCGTAGACGTTCTGAGGGGGCTTGTTCTATAACTTGGTGTCGGGTCGAAGAGTCAGATCTAACTGACAGTTTGGGGATGACGTCGCATTCAGACTGTCAGATCAGGCAGCCATGATACTGTACAAGTATCCATCCAGCAGTCAGATGTGTTGTTTGATTCTACCAACCGAGTATTCAACAGTACCTACACATATATATATATAAACCACTGGGAACTGAAGTCCGTGAGAAATTCTGTGTGTGTGGGTGAAAGTCCTTGGCTGTCTACAGGCTCCTCCCATTTCCCTCGGAGGACCCAGTTGTAGCCATACCTAGGGAAAATTCCCCACCTCCCTTCCATGAATTCTGTCGGTGGTGTTTTCATGTTATATACAACTTCAACTTCTCATAATCATTTCTTTGCAAAAGTTATCTTGACACAGGGCAATCAAATTGAAAAAACATGTTCACGCATGCGCAGACGAAAGTTACAGTACGATTCCAATGAAATTCGTACTGAACTATCAAAGTATCATTCCTGAACGATACTCCAAGTTTGAACTCATTTCAACGATATTTAGGGTGTTTCAAGTATTTCACGTTTGCCCATGCGCAGACGAAAGTTACAGTATGTTTTCAATGATTTTGGTATGGGACCAGAAATGTTCCTTGATGTCTGAAATGCAAAATGGTAGTGGAAATTTTCATTTTGGAGGGCATACAATTTTTCTTGTTCAATATCGAATCCAAGGCTTCCCTACCTTCCGTACTGAGGAAGCAAAAACAAGGTCTATGAATCCTTGCCAGTTAAGCCACCAACGGAGCGGCAGATCGGGGGTTTGGTTGTTATCATCGCTATTTGTAACATACGGTTGAAATAAGGGAAACCAACAGAGAAGCGAAATTCTTGGATGGCTTGGTGTGGCGTTGTTGAGGATGAGAGAATGAATGTCATTGACAGAGGGAGCTGCAGGTAAACGTTTCGTGTGTGGTTGGGACCACTGGCCGAGTAAAAGGTAGGCGTGGAAGGTGTGATTCCATGCACACGGATGTTTCACGGGCTGAAGTACAGATTTAAAGACCAGGCATCACCTTAAAGTTGTACAGTTAACACTTCACCATGAAACTCGAGGAAAACGCGGAATATTTGACTGGTTACACCTGCTTGAACGGGTTTCCAGCGCTTTGACTCGTTGGACGGGAATATCTTTAAAAGCTCGATTTCGACGTCATCGTTTAGGCCTAGCTCGGATAAGACAGCTTCGACAATTATAGAACAACCCCCCAACAAATGACCGGGTCGGAACAGTTCTACTTATCCAAAATCACCGTTCTGCGGTGGAACAAGTATGGATCCCCATCCAACACTTATTATTTTCCTCTGACAAGGTACTGTTGAATCCCTTCTTTGTGTTTAGGCTTTGTTACTGTTCTCGGTCTTCATGTGTAGGTAGTCGCTGTAATAACACAGATATTCAATGTATTTGATCAGTTTTAAGTTTTGGCTCTGTTCATCAATTATAGGTCTGTTAATTGGGCAAGTCAAGTAAATACCTCCTAAACGACAGCTGCAAAGTTGAGAGCTCACAGCTGTGTCAGGAAAATAGATTACTACGCAAATGTATACTACCTACCGGCCAGTTCTGTCGTATATAATGACTAGAGAACTTCATTCTCTTTTTGACGGTGTCGTCTAGTTCATTCAATAATCGAAATAGGAAGAGAAAACCTAAAGAAATCGATTATACTCGATGATTCAATTCCAGATACCAAAAAAACAAAAACATGATCTTGAAAATCTGTTGGTTTATTCGCAGTGGCCATCTGATGGTTATTTGACTGTCAAAGGTATTGGGCCATTCCCAGTGATTCTTGGACTCTTTTCTGACTGTATAGTATCCATGTCCGGCTGTTAGCAGTTCATGACCATCCAAAGCCTGTTTTCTGATCATTATTCCAGTCCACAGAAGATAAGACGAACGAGAACTGACCAATCACTGCCTTCTTGGTTCCTAACAATTGTCAAACTCAAACCCTTCCCTAAGGCTTACCAAGATGGTATTGGATGATGGATGGTTTCTTACGGTTTTCTTAGTAGTCAGCTGACCGTCAGAAAAAGCCAGTATGAACAAACCTTATGTGTTACGAATTAGGGTTTCTCGGAGTGTTATTAGGACTAACCTCATCGAACATTTCGAAATCCAGATAACATTCAATTTATCTACCTATTTGCCAAAGAAAGTGATTCATCAGGTTCATGTGTTTCAAGGAAGATAATTCTGTTAGGCTAATCTCTTCTTTATGCAAAATGCAGCTGTCATTCCTTCTACCTGTTAGAGATGGGGCCTGGGCCCGGAAAAATCTGCCACTGTTAACAAACTGTGATCCTATCTGTGTCACCCGTAATGAAGCCCGTTACTAATAACAGTTGCTGTATTTACCATTCAGTATCACAAACGATCCATTGTCAGTAAAATATCTAAGGCATTGGAATTCAAAACCATAAGGGAATAGAACAGAAACTAATGCAATTAGTAGTTGGAATTCATTGTTTCAACCAGTTCCACTTAGATTGACCCCCCCCCCCCCCCCAAATCAGTAGTTATAACTTTCTTATGTAAATTATGTAACTTTGTAACATAAGTTATAACTCCCTGATGTAACTCTACCCTTGTCGTTTGCCAAGCTTTGAGGACCTACGTAGTATAATAATTGCTAGGTACTCGTATTTAAGATCAAGCCATCTTTTGGGTACCTACCTGTATATTACTGTTATTTATAATCGTGCCGGCTGATTTCCTTTCTTAATAGCTTATAATGTTATATTAAGGCACATCCCTACCAAGCTTGGAGGTTTCCCAATTATGATTTCAGTATAATTTTCCTTTTTAAAAGTTGTTGTGTAAAGAAGTCTGCAATCGAACTGTGATACGGAAGTGTAAGTGTTGTTTATAGTAGACAAATTTTCAGTGGGAAAAAAATTGAAAAAAAAAAATTAAAAATGCACTAAAATTTAAAAAAATGAAGTACTAGGTGATCTATAGTTGCTGCATTATAATGTTATCAGTTGAAGAATGTGATTGAGTTCAGTCTTTTTTGGTCTTGAGGCAAAAATGTTGGTATTTTCATATTGGGTTGTGTGTTAATTATGTGCGATTCTCCAATTGATACCTCAGTAGAGTGTCGGGGATCCTGTCACTATGACATGGTGCCTTGGGCGGGCATGGGTCGATGCTGACCTTCCTGACCAAGATGGCGACAGTTTGTTAAGGGCTGAAAGTCCTTACAAGTTTATGTTGGAAACCTGTTGTTACGGATCTTCCGATTCCATACCATCGACGAATCTCCAACCGTATCTGTTGGGAACGTTTTAGTGCACGCGTTGAGGTCCTATTGTCTGGCAAGCAGCTGATAAAGTCATTTCCATTCCATTTGCAAGGGTTCTTTCCCCGAGATCGCTCACATTTAGTAGACACCGTTCTGAACATTGGACCAACAACGGTCCATATTATTGGACACTGTTCTCTCGATTACCTGGTGTTGATGATTTTGTTACATCGATTGCACTCGCCTCCAGCTAGTGACGATGGATTCCTCCGGAAGGAATGGTAATTTTTCCTTGTAGGAGAGTATGTAGGACCCCTTGTAGGAGAGTGAGTGGGCGACTGGGCGAGCACTACCAGCTGCAGGACTACAGCGATGCCTTGCAGATCACACTGTGAAGCTAGGTTCACATGGACGGACTTAATCCGATACCCCAGTAGTCCGGTAAGGCAACGCGTTTGCCAGATTTTTTGCCACCGAGGGGCTCACATTGCAGCGGAATCATAACTGGAAATCTAACCGGCAAAATCAACCAGGAATGTCGAATTCTAATATAGCCGAATAACCAAACAGGAGAGGTGTGCGCAGTAACCACTGCACAGATACAGCAATGGATCCGACAGTGGAAAATATGTGGAGATTTTGATATAGTATCCATGACATCGCGTTGCAATAATCCATTTTGTGTTGGCCAATAGCATTGCAGAACGACTTGCCGTACCCTCCAAGTGAACCCTGCTTGAATGGCCAGCTTTGTTACACATCCCTAGAAACTACAAATGTTTGTTGGTTGTCACGGAAACAAATATCCCAACATGGGAGATGATGCCTCACCACAATCTTGGAATAAGCGGGTGTCCACTTACTTAATATTATCCTTGGGGAAAAAAAACTCTGAACCCAATTTCATTCAAAATAATATTTACATTCTCTCATTTGATTCAACCATAGTCTTTTGCAGTGACGAAATAATTTGCGAAATACAACCAAAAACGTTCAAATCGAAACAACTGCACCAATATTATCGTACTGTAGTTGTTAATTGTACTTTTCCAAACCAAACAAATGCTACCGATGTTGAGTTCGACGATAAAACAAACCGTCGACAAAATGTAAAATAAAATGATTACTACCTCGTAGTGTTTTTGCATCTGTTTAAATGTGTAAAAAAAAAAAAAATAGTACAAAAAATACAACAAAAAATACTGTTTTAAAAGAAGTTGTATCGATATAACGGACGAGTGGTAGGTAGTTCTACATGGTTTTTTTCACTGAGGAAATTGTGTAAATTTTCCTGTGTTTTTTGAAGTTGAGCGAAAATTTTGGTTATGTATAAATGATTGTTGATGTCTTTCTCAACTGTGAATGAAAATCGTCTGGGAGTTTCTGCGGTACATGTCTTTTTGCTGTTGATACTTACTTCTTGGAAGAAAAAAAATTGGCGTTTAAGAAGGGATTTTGTTGGTAAATGAAAACTGGTGTTTTGTGGGAAGAATTGGGGGTGATATGATAAGGGTAGGCAAAAAAGTTTGGGGGCGTTTTTTGGGTAGGCAAAAAAGTTTGGCGGTGTTTTTTCTTTCGAGTTTTAATAGGTATTCAATAGGTTTTACATTGATGCTGTCGCATTCTAGCGTATGTTTCACTAACTAGTTCTGGTATACTGACATTGATGCTCATCAGTTGTTTAGTATGTGAAATCTTCTGCAGTTGAGGGTTGAGTTTAGACAGAATAATATACAGAGCTCTGTGCCTGTCAGAGTGCTAATGAGTTTGTTATGTGGTGCAGTTCTGTCTGCGGACTCATGGCCGCCGCTGTGTGGTGCAGTTCAGTCCATGGACTCACGGCCGCCATATCCAGAGTCATAATGTGGTGTCAGAGACAGGTTGGCCATCATGTAAGGGACGGGATATAGAAAAAGAACGGAGTTATTGAAAGGTTGTCTATTTCCACTAACACAGGCAAAATATACTGTTATACCGGTTTCGGTGATCAAACCATTATCATTAACGAACTGAAATTATTATTGTTCGTTGCTGACGATAGTTTGGTCATCGAAACCGGTATAACTGCAGTGTATTTATCCTTTGTTAGTGGGAATAGACAACCTTTCAATAACTCCATTTTTCTTTGAAATGGATTTTCCACGATTTCATCCATCGCTAGTGATTTAGTTTGTCAGGGGTGGGATGTCTGGAAAGGATGTACACCATGCAGAGTAGCAAGGTGGTTTAAGCCGCGCGTTGCCATCAAGTCCGAAGGGTCTGAAATCGTCCTAGATGCCCAGGTTTTCAGTTGCTTCGTGATGTGGAGCAGACATGTCGGCTTGTAGGTGTCCAGGCATAAAGGAATGCTACTGTGGCCATCAAAGTTATAGCTACAACTGGATGAGTGCCATGGAGTCCAGGTGGGCATCTCTGAGGGAATGACTGGGTGTCACCTCTGTCATGTTCTTATGTAAAGCCAATGTCTGCCAATCCTGGGGGTTGGCCATAAAAAAAGCCTACTTGTCCCTTACAGTGAATGATACAAAAAGTATGAGTCATTAATTTGCGTCCACCGCTTGTAATTATTATTACACCGTGCTTGTAATTATTATATTATTCCTCACTTGGTGAACAGACTATCCATCCCATTTAGTCTGCCGTCGAACTCTAACCTCACGCTGTTAGTGACACAAGATGGTTCTAGTTCATGAAAAATACGATAGAGTGTGTCAGTGGCAAGTACTCAAAATGCTTCGATATTCTGGTCGTTATGCGAACATGCGGGACACATTTCGAGGTAACGGAAACATTCCTGCTCCGGTTACAGTACTGAATCCTTGGAACAAGACTGTGGATAATATAAAGGTACTGAATTAGACCACAGAGTGGAGATTTCTCATTGGTCCTTGTAACAGTAGTAGGAACCGTAGAATGATACTAACCTAACTAAGGAGTTGTACCTACTCATAGATGACTGGAAATGGGCTCTCATAAAAAATAACTATAAATGCCCAAACCCCTTAGAATAACAGGTTATTAGCCAAAATGGTTATTGAAACCTAGTCACTCATTACAAACTTTGTGACGGGTAACCTACCTCATGCTTGTTGACTTTGTGAGAGAAAATCTATATTTCTTTAATATTTTAGGCACTTGAACCACAACTTTTTGTTTTTGGGTATATTTTCCCCTTGGGCAGTTATATCAAAGCCACGATTCCGATCAAGAAAGAAACTCCGGAATCAGTGTTGCCCCACCAGTCATAAAGTCACTATAATATGAAAGACCTACGTTAATGGAATAACTGCACAGCTAGCTGTTGAGTCTGTATAATTGAATTTTAACATGGGTATGTTTTTGCAGTTGTGGTGGAGGGGGGAGGGGGTTGGAATTTGTGTGATGACACCAGTGTAACGGAGCCAACCAGTAAATAAGTGATGTAGTAGCGGCTATTAGTGTAACTAAAAAACCATTTAATTTGATTGGGCCAACGGTAAATAATAGGTAAGTATAGTACGAAATAGTGAGGATGCAATAAGCAGTAGCTGTAGATGTGCGTTCATTTTATTTATTTATTTTATGATAGTAGATTCCATCCTGAGAATTTTGACACCAACCGCACTTTCCTACGGTAAGAAGTTTCTATTCTATGATTTTTCCAATTTTCGTACACCAGTGACGTCATTGCACGCCTCTTTGCCTAGTGTGACGTCACTGGTGTACGAAACTGAAAAATCATACGGGAATAACAACTCTGCTTATCGTAGGATGGAATCTACTTTCATTAAAAAAATAAAAAATAAATTAAATCAAAATATGTACATTTTTCAGACCAGTGGGTGGCCCTGTGTCCCGTGTTACTTTGCTCAGTGTCAGTGTTGCGATTTCGTCCGCTAAACGCGTTAGATGTCAGCGTCGACTAGAAGAAAAGTATATACGCGAGGAATTCTAAAAATTCTAGCCCGAAAACAAATCCATGATGCGATGTTTTTTTCGGGAAGCGGAGAAAATGCGCGATTTCCTTCGATTTCAGGTGAAACATTCAAGAAAATCCGCTATTTAGGACCAGGGACTAGGAAAAGTCTGCCTGTACCTACGTGAGCGGTGGTTAGTTCTTTCTGCTTTACCATTTACGGAACTCACGTTTTACAGGGTTCAAATGGCCATACATCAAGCAAAGCTAACCCGTATGACGAACCGGCTGACAACTCGGTTGTGTAACCTGTTGTTATGAGAAGAAAATAACATGGCCCATCATGAGCTCTCGTTCCGATTGGAGCAGTTCACGTAAAGCACTTGGAACAGTTCCAGAGCGAAATGATTGCTCAGGGACGCCACGTCCTTAGTTAAAGTTAGTCAAATACGAAAATTTAGAATTTTTTCAAAAAAAAGTAAATACACAATCATTAAACTTGTGGTTTCCGTCGATATTTGTAACTACCTACCTACTTATGACTTGAAACTGTTCCCCATGTTCCATGACAGACTTGCCGATCATAACGAAAAACTTCAACCCTCAAATGTAAAATCTAAACATACTAATTTAGAATAGACAATACCTGTCTCGAAACAAGCCGCTATTTTTGCTTCGTTTCAATTTTCGCGTTAAAAAAGCACCATTATCGAGAGTACAATGGTTTAACTTGTGCCTTTGGTTTACGTTTTGGGGTTATAATCGATGCTGGGTAGGAAAATTTCCTCTTTTTCAAAATCTCCTTATATTCTAGCCGAAATTAACCTATCAAAAACTGGTAGTGTCAACATTTCGAATTACTTGCGTTGAACATATTTAGGCCTACGTGACAACACTACGTGTTGATCCCTTTTTGATTTTTTTAGTTTTCAGTTCGAATTATTTTTGTGTTCCGTTTAGAATTTAAGGCCTATAGGATAAATGAATGTTTCGGGGTTCTTTTTTTTAGAGAAAGAAACGAAGAAAAACAGCTGTTGGAATCCCACGTAAAGAGAAAGAAATGATTTTTAATTAAAATTAAGGTGAATGATTGAAAGAAATCAAAATTCATGAAAGGCGAACGAGTTTGTACTTGGACAACTTGATTGTATAAATGTCGAAGTAAAATGGTGGTCTATGGGATAAAAATTGTAAATGTAATTGTACTGTTTAAATATATGTTCAATAAATGCACAATGAGATAATGCATTTGGTTTTATGCTTATTTCTCCTTGTTTCCTTTGTAATTATAACTTAATGGGTTCTTCAGTTGTTAATTTGGCGACTTTCACAAGTGTGACCTCAATTTTGAAGGGCAATTTAAGAAAATGTGCCTGTTTATAGGAATTTTACACCATTTATAAACTACCACGGGACTTGCCTTATTTACTCAAACCGTTTACTCAAATGAACTTTCTATCACATAAATAAAATCACTTACTGTATTCAGGTAGGTACGACTGCTGTTGTTCTTTCTCACAAGCGAGAATGGCCTTCCATTTCAAGACGGTAATAGTTGTACCTAACTTTCACTTGTAATTTAGTTATTTACTTGGTACAGTTATCATTTTTGTATAGGTACCTACTTAAGTAATGAAGAATTAGTTCATTTCGTTATTCATTTTTTTATATCAGCGGGTTGAATTTCATCACAGTCAAAAATTGTTGGTGGGAAATGATAGTTTTATCGATCAAAAGCTGTTTGCGCATTAAGGAGTTATTCGCAGCATAGAGAAGTTATTGGCATTATTATTTTCTTTGCCTACACTTGGAAAGTACCTACAGACACGCAATTCATGTTTGTACCTACTGTGTTGTCTTTCTTCCGAGCACGGTTTCTCCAAGCGAGGATGGCCTTCAATTTCGAGACTATAATAGTGTTTTACCCAACTTTCACTTGTAATTTATTTACTTAATTCAATTATTATTTGTATGGACAAGTAGGTAACGAAGAATTATTTAATATCCTTCTTCATTGTTGATATCAGCGAGTTGAATTTCATCACTACCAAAAATTGTTGGTGGAAAATGATAATTTTATCTCTACCAAACGCTGTTTGCTCATTAAGGAGTTATGCAGCACAAAGAAGTTATTGACCTCATTATTTTTCATTTTGCCTACTCTCGGAAGGTATACCTACCTACCGGCTGTCTCTACCTGCCTGACAAATTAGTGATCAACACTTCAACAGTCAAATAGGGATGAAAATCGATTATCGATTATATCGAAAAATCGATGTTTTCTCTCGATTAATCGATTTTTTGCATCGATGTTTCTTTTTCGATTTTAATCGATTAATCGATTTTATCATTCGATTTTATAGCCCCCCCCCCCCCCCCCCCAACTCTTTTTTTTTCCCAACGTTCCAACTCCAACTGCAGATAAAATTTGCATGGAAGAAGGGGAGCGCAGTTCTCTTCATCCATGAAATTTGTGAAGGAAAATAAAATTAGGGAGGATATGAGTATCCACCATGGCTAGCCCAGACAGCTAAATTGTAAGAAGGTGAAAAAGAAGGAGGCCATTGTTTTGGATTTGATTTCCATTCCGTTTTTAAACATGTTTTTTACTCGTTACTTTAGTTAGATCGGTTTTTTTATTTATGAACCGTGTTTTCTTGAAATAGAACGTTTCAACATAATTATGTAACATTTTTGTTTAGCAATCCCTGATACCTGATAGATAACTGTTTTACCACTACATAATATTTTGCCTCACCATTGACTTAGTAGGAACTTTAAAAAAATTAATATTAATTTATGGAATGCTAAATTGATATTGTAAACTAATAGATACTACCATCTTGATAGAAATTAAATTATTAACAATAAATATAGGCTGTAGCTTTTTAAAGAATGATAAGCTCGGTAGGCACCAAATAAATTAAATTGATCAGTTTTGATACAGTTGGATCTATATCCACCTGTATCATTTTATGGAAGCAGGCTGCTATTTGAAAAAAAAAGAAATAAAGTGGATCAATAATACTTTGACGATTATAATAATTTTTAATCAGAAATATAAAATGATTCAAATTTGAAAAATGCTTTGAAAATCGATTAATCGATTGTTAACAACCGATTAATCGGTACAATCGATATTGAGCCGTCGATGTTACAATCGATGGTAAAATCGATGTTGAGCCGTCGATGTTTCATCCCTACAGTCAAATACCTACCACTGACTTACCAGGTGGTGGTGGTGGTGACCACATCCTTTTTTCATATGAGGTTTTTTCATTTTGAAGTCTCGAACTCGAAGGTTTCAATTCATTTTGTTGGTAATAAGGTCAGTGAATTGTTCAAGTTTGGATTTATACGGTAAAAACAAATAGTGGAAAATTCAGTTATGCAGTAGGCAGATTATACAGTAGACTGACAAATCCCTTTAGTAGCCTTCCTGAAGACCAAATTTTTCATCAATTCGTCGGTAAGTTATTATTATATACCTATTTTACTTTTATTTTTTGATAATTTTCAATAAGGTGTGTCAAAACTAAGGCCAACACTTCCAACAGACGGTTGGAAAAAAAAAAACCACAGTCATGCAGCATGGCTATAAGAGCGAATTTTCGAAGTTTTCGGCATCTTCCTCCTCCGCCTAAAATTTTCTGAAAATTAATTTTCGGCCAATGTTTTCCCAACTTGATACCATACAAAATTAAAACAGGAGTAGTTTTACGCAAAGTAAAATTTGGGGTGGAAGGAGGGGGAGGGGGAAATCAAAAATGTTTTGAATACCAGAAGAGTAGGTATTGGGTACCTACGTAACAAATTTTTTGTTCCATTTTTTGCCGAGTAACACCTCGGTTTGTAGATTTTCCAACGCTGAACACGATGGTGAAGTCAGAATTGCGATATCCCATTCCGTTATCAGATTAGAGCAGACGAACCAGGAAGAACATCTCAAGAAATAACCACGTTCCTTCATCTTCAAAGTGCTCCAGTTTGAGAATGGAATGAGATATCGCAATTCTGATTTCACCATCGTGTTCAGCGTACAAAAACCTTTAAAATGAGGTGTCACTTGTCAGACTTTTTCATTTTGGGAATTTATGGGTAATTTCCCCCCCCTAAAACTCCCCAAAACTCCCCCTTAGGGTGACCCGATTCTGCACATCTTCGAACTTAGCCTGTCGATTGCCAAGACAGATTTTTCGTGCAAATTTGAACTTTTTATCTCAATTCTTTCGAGAGTTATCGTCTGGAATGACACATACATATATAAATATATAAATATATTTTGGATTGTTGGGTGACTAGTTGAATGTAGATTTGTGGAGCAGGTTGCTAATTGACCAATACTAGTCGTTTTTTGTTTGTTTTCCTTTATTGACGCGACGTTTCGGTCTGGATCAGACCCTATTCATGCGTATAAATTCTTTGTGGCTGGTGTTACATAATAGGTAGTAGACAATATTTCTCCTCTGTCTGAATGGTGGAAGTAAGTACACTTAATAACAATTTTTTGACTTTCCACAAACAAAGGAAATTATAATTTCGATAATTATAATATAGATAATTTCCTTTGTTTGTGGAAAGTCAAAAAATTGTTATTAAGTGTACTTACTTCCACCATTCAGACAGAGGAGAAATATTGTCTACTACCTATTATGTAACACCAGCCACAAAGAATTTATACGCATGAATAGGGTCTGATCCAGACCGAAACGTCGCGTCAATAAAGGAAAACAAACAAAAAACGACTAGTATTGGTCAATTAGCAACCTGCTCCACAAATATATAAATATATATATACATATATAAATATATATATATATATACATATAATTTTTGGTTTCTTTCGGCAGGGAATTCAGGATGGTCTGAAACGGATTTTGGTATAAAAATCTTTCGGAAATTCGAGTTTTAAAAATTTTGGACCGAGAACAATAGCTTCCTTTTCTTCGAAAATTCGCTAAAAACAAGAGGTATTGTTTATTTTTCCAAATAAGAGCGCATTATTTTGTATTATGAACAATAAACTTTTTTCTTCTTCTTCAGAAGTTGGGTTGAAGCCTACATCTAAAATTCGCTCGGTTTTTTGGGAGTGAAAAGAATCATCCATATTACGTTTGCTTGTCTTACAATATTCCTTACTAACCGGCAATTTTTCAGTGATTTACGTAGGTAGACGGTATATTTTTTCACGACTTGCATTGTCTCTCGTACCGAAACAACACAAAATACCTACTTAACTATTTTCTTCGAAAATCCTACAGTGCGGCAGGTTGGGTTCATTCAAACTCCAACTGGACTTTAATGTTCTTCAATTTTTTAATTAGATCAAATTATATTACATTTTTGATTAGTAAATTTTGATTTCAATTCTCCCCCTTCTGAAATCTGTACATTACAGAGGCCCTAGCATTCGCCCTCCTCCTCAAATTTCTCATGGTACAACGGTTAGGTACTTTTATTGGGTTAACAAAAAGTAACATTTGGTAGGTATATACAGGTAAATTAACTTGAGTACCTACTCTACATAATTCGAAAAGATAATTACCGGTATTTAGTGAAGAAACCGGCTCAGTTTAATTTAATATTACAAAAATTGAATGCTAACTCTATTAAAAATTATATTATAATCAATTAGAGTTACCTAATGCATGCATTACACAGTTCATGACGACACTTGGAAGGTGGACGTGGAAGGAACCAGTACCTATACACTAAATTCTGTGGAAGCTCACTTGAAATTCACCTTTTATACCAAGTTCATTGTTTAGCATACAAACGACAAATGTAAGCAAAGTTGTCGGTATTACCTATGCAAACCGAACAATTTCCAAAGCACGTTCAACGATTTCGATCGTTTTATTATACCTATTAACTTTTATTTATTTTTTGAACAGAGCTCTGGGGAAGGGGTAGAAGATTTTAATATACTCAGATCTGCAGCTCTAAACCTACGTATACTCATAAAATCTATATATATATATATTTTCCTAATAACTAATAATTAAAATTATTTACAATACTATTAATCAAATTTCATGTGGCAGGTACAAAAATAATGTTGAACATCTATGCCAGCTGGGCCTTGCCGAAGGATACCGAGATTCAAACAGAGGTCAAACGCGTTCTAAGTTACAAATTACTGTTCAGTTGTTTGTAGTGTAGTATTTATTAGTATCGCGTACAATCCGTAAAATCTTTCACTGCATCACCTCGACTAACTTGGTGAGGTCTAACTTCAAGGTGCAGCCCAAAGTAAGGAGGTTTGAGTAAGGAGAGTTGTTGAATTTTGAAACGTTTACTGATTTAGTTCACTAAGGACAGACTGTATCGTGATTTATGAATTAGAATTCCCGCTTCGGAAAATGAATTCGTTCGAGAGGTGAATTTAAGTTGATGGGCACACAACATTCGAAAGCCTCCTAAATCCGATAATGCTCACCAAAAAACCTATTCGGATGGTGAGTTTGAATTTAAAAAATCGCGTAAAATCTGAATCCAAAGGCAAACAATTTAAATTCGGACTAACTGTTCCAAAAGAGGATCCCCATTGTCTATCGCAGATTTTCGATTCGGGTAGAGCGAAATTTTGGTCCGTTGCACAAAATATTGTTACGAGTATTGTCAAACTATAAACAGCTTTACAGGTAAACCTACTGTATTTGTGCAACTCCGTAACGAAAACTGTGTACTAACACTGCTCCGAAACGTTCGACGACCCTTCACATTTTGGACGAGCGTTCAAAAAAAATTTGAGTCCAGATGGAAAAATGTCGAGGGCTTTTTCGTACAAAATTTTTAATACACCGCCTTTTTGTACAAAAAGTGCCCTCACACTGTCAAAATTTTTACGCAACAAAAATGGAGTTTACTGCTAACATTTTGACAGTGTGAGGGGGCCTCAAGTCTTCATTTTTGAACGCTGCTCAAACGAAATGCTGATCTAGGCAAATCTAGGCAGATCTAGTGCTAGGCAAATGTTTCAGCAAGGCCAGTATCCAAACCATCCCAGTCATTCGTTTGATTACAACAATGCATGAATTCACCACGTCATTCAGCATTGGAAAAACACTCCCGACTGCCAAAATGCGTACGTGGGTGTTTAAACAAATGCTGCTTTATGAACCCATCGGAACGTCAACTTCAAATTTCATTTTCTGTTTCAAAATTTTCATCAAATATTGACTTACGAATCTGATTGTAAGTGGAAAAATTATAAAACTGCCATTTGAAATTTGAAAATCTTCAATTTTGGGAGGCAGCCCTGTACGGGTGGGAACGTAGATAGGTACCTAGTTGTTTACCTGTAATATGTTGTAGGTGGTTCTAGAAATAGGTAACGACCTCCTATTCTTACGTTTTCAGTTTGCACTCTACCTTACATATTAAGTAGATACTGAATAGGTCGACACCTACAACAGCCTCATCAATATAAATTTGTACTTAGGCGCAGTCAGCTGTAAACATCCAGAATTTTAGTCAACATTTCTATAGATAAATATCTTACTATTTGATGAATTTACTTTAATTTGTATCATTTAACAGATTCATTCGGATTTAAAATTGATTTACGGCCTTTTATTATATTTATGACCTCTGTTTGTTTGCTGGAGATGTTTTTATTTGGCTCACTCATATTATATTCGAAAGATTTCGACTTGTAACAGTCAAATTCCCCCGATCCCGTAGGGAGCTATTTTTCTCATTACTTTTCATATATAAGAAAATCCAATTTTTCTAAATTCATCACTCCCTGATTTTGCTGTGGATTTCAATCGTTTGCCATTTAGCTGTTTCTGCGGTCTCACCGACCGCAAGTGGGGAGGTTGACCCTGAAGAAGACGTTGAGCTCGATCAAAGTGGCGAGGACGAGGAAGAGACCGTACAGGAACAGACACGTGTAGCCAACCTGGAACAAACGAATGTCGACAAATTTTCATTGCCCTTTAAAAACGACGATTTCACGCCTGCCTAGTCGCCTGGGTTGGTTTATTAGCGTTAAGGAATCACTTTCTGCCTTTTTGAATGATAACGAAAAACAATAAATGACACAAGGAGAGAAAACAATAACACAAGGTCTGGAAAAAGCTTTGTTGTAGGTAATAAGGCAGCACCTACTTCAAATGTGCACAAGAAGTCTTAAAATTCATTTTATTTACTACATTTTCGTTCATACTCAACACGAATTACACAATAAATGACTAGCGGAAATAAAATGGCCTAATCCGACACAATCACAGGCAGTAACTAGGTATAACTTATTCGTTTTCCGTTGGTCAGAGATCAAATTTAAAATACCTAGGCACCTACCTACTTAACGAAGTTGAACTAGAGTTGCCAATCCTGCGCGTTTTTAGGCGCGGGACAGCTGCAGAACTGATGAATAGAATTCCGCAGAACTGATGAATAGAATTCCGCTAGTTCCACCGAATTTCAGTTATTTTTCATACAGAATAGGATCGAATTTGGGCTTCTGGAGGTCAAAAATTGGTATTAAGGGAGTTAAAAATCAATATTAAGGGAATCTGACCTGCAATAGGTGTTAAGGGAGGTAAAAATCAATATTAATTCACCTGACGTTGTGTGAGACGGTGATTCACGACAGGAAGAGGGACTACTCCGACGATAAAAATAATTTCCTCAAAAATAGAGTGGGTCAAATTTGACTTTCTAAGGGTCCAAAATCTGAAAAAATAGCTACAATCACGAAAAAATTGCATCATTTTTATAGTCAAATTTGACCCACTGTTTTTTTTGAGAAAAATATTTTTTATCACCGAAATAGTCCCTCTTTTTATAGTGAATCACCGTCCCATACGACAATTAATATTGATTTTAGCTATTAATACCAATTGCTGACCTCCAGAAGTCCAAATCCCTATTCTGCCCAAATTCGACCCTTATTCTGTCCAAATTTGACCCCTATTATGTCCAAATTTGACCCCTATTCGCTATATATAATCTTTTTACACAACTGCACGAATATTTCTTGGAAATTCGCTCTTATAGCCATGCTGCATGACTGGAACTTTTAAAATGTGCCGCTCTGAGGTTCCGTATTGTAAGTTCGAAATTTGAAGGACACCTTTCTGATCACCTCCGATTTCAATTTGGAACTGAATCGACCCACAGTCATTCAACCCCGAACTTACTTTGGCGTCCAGTTTGAATTTGTTGACGGCAAAAGCGACGTAGAGCATCAGAAGCGTCGACAAGAGGGAGATGGCCGAGTACTCGAGACCTCTCGAGTTGATGCCGACGAAATGGTGGCCGGCCGAGGTCGGTAGGAAGGAAGCCTTGATGAGCCAGGGGAGACCCAGGCAGAGGAGGATGTCGAAGGTGTTGGAGCCCAGGGAGTTGGAAATGCCCATCGAGCCGTGGCCTGAGAGCAGTAGCGATGGACAGGTGTGTAAAATCGAGATGTATGATATAATTTACGAATATATAAATTTGGCAGTAGCGGTGCGTGGGGTCTGAAAACGGTGGGGCACCAAACCAGAACACAAAAATCATCAGATATGTCCACAAAATACCCCAAGGCAACAACACCCTTCCCTTATTTACTGATGGCAGTGATATTCAGCAAAGCTTATCTCTAATTTCTACCACTGCAAATTAGCCACCGAATTCATGTGTTACAAAAATATAGTAAACTAAAATACAGCAAAACAGTGACCAGCCGGCTGGTACCGACATGAATCTTGAATGGAGTAGCTATTGACTAGAAGCTAGGTAGTTATCTGTGTGTTGACGCCGATCAATCCACAAACAGCAAACAGGACAAAACGCACGTAGGTACCACAAATACAAATCTGTCATCGGAACCGGACTAAACGCAAAACGCGCAAAACTAGACGCAAACAAATTGAAAACTGACAGAGAAAGCGAATGTGATAACAAATCAGAAAACAGATAACTGACAGAGAAAAACAAATCGGAAGAAGCATCTCATATCGAGATGACAAATTGAATCGAAGGGATCGAATCAATTGTGAAATGAACGATTTTGGGATTGAAATTAGATTCTGGAGCAGTGGCCCAAAGTAGGCGTGGCAAACAACATTTTTACTCGACTGAGCTTGCGCGGACGGGCTACTTTTCTCGGTTGCCATGGCGACACCAGGTCCCAGGACCTGCTAGTGTCAGGAGCCTAGGTTTCGATTTCGATTGCATGACATCGACTACTGTCACTATATTCTGATAACATTGCTGTGGAGCTACAGGGACCCAACATGACGGAACCACGTATTGAATATCCATAACCAGAGAACTCCGGTCGAGTCGCTGTTGAACTTTGTGAAAAATGCTAGGTACAGTTTACGGAGTGAAATTCAAATGCCAACTGAGCACATGGTTGAGTTTTTTTTACTCCTAGTGTTTCTGGGTGCCGGGGCAGTGGCCCAAGTGGCTTTATGGACGCAACGCCCCTGAAATTTTGTACGTCTCAACATCGGCTGTCATGGAAATCCATTTCGCTTATGGCATGTTTAGATCTGCGGTTCGTAACGAGAGTGTATAGGTTGTGACGGTGGCTGTTCTCGAGACGTTTGTTTTTCCGGTGGAGACGGGGTCGTTTGGTGGAAGCCTAATCGACATCCCTTCTTAACCGGTGATAAACTCGCTGGTCTAGGAGGGGGACTCTCGAGGGTCCACTGCCACAAGGTATTCCATGTGCGCGAGCCTTTGTACGATAGTAGGCCGAAGCTTATTTTTAGGACGTCCCTCAGTAGTAAGAGACGTTCTTATGTATTTGATATGGTCAGAAGAGGACAACACTCAACAGATAATGAAAAGAACCACATAAAAATCCGTTTCAGACCATCCTGAATCCAAATCCTTGAAAAAAAACCCCCGTATGGCTGTGTGTGTGTGTGTCAGCATATTGTGTGCGCTGCCGAGACCGCAATTCTCAGCCGATTTGCGTGTTTATTTTTTTGTTCGATGCAGAAAACTATCTAGTTATGCCCTACATCGCGGAATTCCGGAATTCCCTTCTGGAAGGGGAGAAGGGTGTTAATGCTGAGAAAACGTGGGTTTTCGGCTAAATCTTGTGTGCGCTGCCCAGGCCGCAATTCTCAACCGATTTGCTGCGTGGTTCTTATTTTGTTCGATGCAGAAAACTGTCTAGTTATGCCCTACATAGCGGAATTCCGGAATTTACTTCTAGAATGGGGGAAGGGATGTTAATGCTGAAAAAACGCGTGTTTTTCGGCTAAATCTTGTGTGCGCTGCCCAGGCCGCAATTCTCAACCGATTTGCTGCGTGGTTCTTATTTTGTTCGATGCAGAAAACTGTCTAGTTATGCCCTACGTTGCCGGAATTTCGAAATTTACTTCTGGCTGGGGAGAAGGGTTTAATGGTGAGAAAACATGGGGTTTTCGGCTAAATATTGTGTGTGCTGCCCAGGCCGCAATGCTCAACCGATTTGGGTGGTTCTTTTTTTGTTCGATGCACAAAACTGTCTCGTTGTGCCCTAAATCGCCGGAATTCCGAAATTTACTTCTAGAATGGGGGAAGGTGTGTTAATGCTTAAAAAACGCGTGTTTTTCGGCAAAATATTGTGTGCGCTGCCCAGGCCGCAATTTTCAACCGATTTGCGTGGATCTTTTTGGTTCGATGCAGAAAACTGTCTAGTTATGCCCTACGTTGCCGGAATTTCGAAATTCCCTTCTGGAAGGGGAGAAGGGTGTTAATGCTGAGAAAACGTGGGTTTTCGGCTAAATCTTGTGTGCGCTTCCCAGGCCGCAATTCTCAACCAATTTGCTGCGTGGTTCTTATTTTGTTCGATGCAGAAAACTGTCTAGTTGTGCCCTACGTTGCCGGAATTTTGAAATTTACTTCTAGAATGGGGGAAGGGGTATTAATGATTAAAAAACGCGTGTTTTTCGGCAAAATATTGTGTGCGTGGCCCAGGCCGCAATTTTCAACCGATTTGCGTGGTTCTTTTTTTGTTCGACGCAGAAAACTGTCTGGCTATGCCCTAATGTCACCGGAATTTCGAAATTCACTTCTGGCAGGGGAGAAGGGTTTAATGCTGAGAAGACGTGGGTTTTCGGCTAAATCTTGTGTGTGCTGCCCAGGCCGCAATTTTCAACCGATTTGCTTGGTTCTTTTTTTGTTCGATGCAGAAAACTATCTAGTTATGCCCTACGTCGCCTAACTTTCGAAATTCACTTCTAGGAGGGAATAAGGGGGTTAATGCTGGGAAAACATGGGGTTTTCGGTTAAACCTTGTTTGCGCTGCCCACGCCGCAGTTTTCAACTGATTTGCGTGGTTCTTTTGTTGTTCGATGCAAAAAACTGTCTAGTTGTGCCCTACATCGCCGGAATGTCGAAATTTACTTCTAGATCGAGAAGGGGGTTTGATGAAAAAACGAGGGTTCTTGGGCTAAATTTTGTGTGCGATATGGACCACTGTGGAGCGCCTTATCCAACAGCTAGATTAGTCTTACGACGCAAAATTCAACCATTTTATCACCCAAGTGGCTTAGAGTTGGACCCACCAGTTGTCGAGAATCAAATAAAGATGAATTGCATATCTATAAAACCTATTTATAATATTTAGTTGACACACCTTGTTTGGCCACTATAACGCTTGAAACGGCTTCAGGGACGCTCGTTCCGGCGGCGAGAAAGGTAATTCCCATCACCGAGTCTGGAATCCTCAAAGTGTCACCTTCAAACAATTGCCAAGATTTATTAATTTCCGTAATGAAAATTTCCAATTTGAATTCCATTATTAGTATTAAATGAAAAAAAAAAAAAAAAAAAATCTGAAATACTGCGGCTACCAGAGATCGTGGAAACAAGTCAGTGCGTTCCAATATCACCATAATCTTAGCCGGAATTACATAGTTGCCCCTCAAAACTCAATTCTATATATGCACGGGAAAAATAGAACCAAAATTAAATACCCGTGATTGACGAAATGCACCATCCATTAAACTTTGCACAAAATTTCGTCTTGGCGGCCCATTATAGATTTGCCCAAGATTTAAGGACTGAAAAGGCTCAATTAATAAAACTAATATTTATACAATAAATTATGGATACAGGAATGAAGGGCGCTAATTTCACTCAAGTTAGGTAGGAAGGTCGAGTGGTTTGTTGTTTGATAGTGTTAGGTTCTTATTTAATTCGAAGGTTCACCATTCTCTCACTATGCTTCTAAATGTTTACCTAGCTACATCTCGATACATCCGTGGGAATCGCACTGTAAGCTGTTAAACCGAGTGCGATAAAGTATAATCAAAAATCGTCATTTACCCACGATGGTAATCATCCAGGCCACTTGGTAAGACAGTGTGCCGATCCATATGATACACATGAGAAACGTCATAGGGAACCATTTCTTGAACCTGTAACCCATCGAATTGCTCCTTTGATTTGTTGAACAGGAAAATAAACAACTTACATCACAGGGTACTTTGATGTAGAAACAGTAGATACCTAATTTAAATAGTAGGTATTTCTCTTATTCTATATCCTTCTCCATTTCAGCGCGAAAATATCCTTATAAATATGTGATGTATGTGTTTTAGCGTACATCCACCACGAGCGGTGCGAGGGGGGATGTGCCCGGAATTTGGTTATGAGCGAATCACCACCATGATCCGGGATCTTTTCGGATGTGTCCGTTGGTTATGTGCGTACCACCACCATTCACGGATTCTTTTAGGATCGTTGCCTGGTCGTCCAGGATCTTTTCGGATGTGTGCTCGGTTTGGCTATGGGCGGACCACCACCATGCCCGAGATCTTTTGGGAAGTGTGTCTGTTGGTTATGGGCGTACCACCACCATTCACGGATTCTTTTGGGTTACGAGAGAGAGACGAGGTAAGGAGGAGAGAGAGTAGTCAGCGACTAGAGGAGAGCGTAGAATGAGGAAAAACATGAAGGAGGCGAGTATTTATGTGCTTGGGAGCTGTCTCCCTCCATACTCTAGCTAGTAGAGGATGGTGGGGACCTCCAGGCTGGCCCTCGGCCCTCTTGCGTCTTCTGTCCCCACTTCTAGGTTTATTTGGCGAGATCTTATATCAACATACAAGAGTTGTGGTTCTGGGAGGATACCACGACAAAATATATCATCCGAAAAATATATATCAGCGGGAAATATATCATTCCAACTGTGTTCAAAAACTGGACGAGTTGTGGGGGTGAGCCATTTATTGTGACTTCCACTTCGGAACGAAATTTGGACGGGACAGACTTCGGATAGATCTCAGTAACTTTTAGATGAAACCATTCCCAACATCCCAATGCAATTAATATCAATTTTTTAGCGATATTTTTCTTTAGATTGGTTCAATGTGATGGCAATTTATTATAATATCTATCAAATAGACCAAACATTTTCATAGTAAGATCGCGTGATGTCTGAGTGTCATTCGGTTGGAGGGTTCGACTCTAACGCCTGACCTGTTTTCAGGCTCACAAAGTTTTTTGGCAAAATACTATATTTGATAAAGTAAGTTCTATTGTGACAGTGTACTCCAGCACAAATTTTATACAACCTCTTTGATAAAACTTGAGCTATTTCACAGTTAATTTTCAAGTCAAACTTATTTCACAGAAGAACTTTATTTGTTCTAAGGTTTGTTCCAACAAAATATGACGTTCGGAAGAAGGATATAGTGGTGGAAAAGAACATAGTTTTTTCTTCTACAAGTAGGTTCCTGTTGTGGAAAATAAAAACGAAAAAAAGAGTGTCGTATCAATTGTACTTACAAAAAATGTACAAAAAAAAATCCCAGAACGAAAATAGGTTCAGCCGTTTGGGCTCAAAAACAATTACAAATTTGCCCCCAATAGTGCTGCCATTCTTGAACAATTCTCAATAAAATCGGGTACATTTAGCCTTAAATAGGAACCAACACCGAACGAAGAAGAATAAAGCGGCCAGTGTTTAGTCGAATGAAAGGCTGGGGGGTAACCGAATTCAACTGCGAATGAAGCACAAGGCTGGGGGAGTTGAGTACGACTTGGTTAATTGTAACTGCCAGTTAATATTATAATAAATTATGTAATTTAAGCTTTTTGGTTGATTAATTTCGGTAAATCATATCGATTAGCAGCACTTACCGAGGCCTCTCACAGTCGGGTATCGTGAGCATGAAGACGGTATGGATGGGAAGAACGAGCACCCAAGCGAATTTCCTGAGTATCCCCTTTTTGTATGGAAAATTCACAATGGACCACACTGAAGAAAATAAATTGGATACCTTAGTATTATTAGCATTGTACGTAACACTAGCTGAATGAGTGTGCTGCACAGTGTAGTACTTCTGTGGCGCAGAGTTGGGCAAAACATAGTTTCAGTTACAATTAGCTACTAATTACTATTTTAAATTGCAGAAATTAAATTACAATTACATATAATATTGTAATTGGTAATTGCAATTACTTTACGAATCTCTGTAATTGTGTGGTCCGCAATTACTATGAGGAGTACTCATGACTTCTGTTTATATTACTTTCCCATTTTCAAATTAAAGTAGATTCCATCTAAGAATTTTGAGACCAACCGCACTCTCCTACGATGAATAGTTATTTTTCTAAGTTTTGGCAACGAGTGACGTCATTGCACCCCTCCCCCGCCAGGGCGGGACACGCTTGCCCAGTGTGACGTCACTTGTTGCGCGAAATTTTGAAAGCTCGTAGAAAAAAGAACTGTTCATCGTAGGAGAGTCCGGTTGGTCTCAAAATCCTTAGAATGGAACCTACTTTCATTTAAAAATATAAACAGAAGTCATGGATACTCATACTGGATGAGCCAAAGTAATTACAATTACCTATGTAAATATTATTTTATTTCTGCAATCCCAAGTAATTTTAATGCAATTAGAAGTAATTGAAATAATTATTAAGCCAAAATGGCACTAGCATAAAGCATTAGAAGATACCTAGGTGCTTACATACTACTCTAAAATTCGATCTTCCATTAGATACCTATTAGTCAATTGACAAAAAATATCAAGCTTCTAAAATCTATATATTATAATATACCTACATATACAATTTTTTCGTCCCAAGATAATTGTGAATACCAGCCTTGCGACGATAAATAAAAATACGAACAAAAAATTAAGATTAAAGAGAATGAATTCTTTTGAAATGTTTACCAGTTGTTAATAATAATTAGGAGATCGAAATTACAACCACCTGTTTTCAAGGAGTTCTGTTTCCTGTTTCTATCCTATTTTTGGTCAGACAAAGTACTTCTTCAGACCGTCAAACAACTTTGTACCGTCCATCGGATCCAAATTTTGCAGAAACAGTGGGAAGATTGTTGATGGGCGATGAAGACGATGGTGGTCATGAATTTGATACCAGCGACGAATGTGGTGATTATGTAATACTGCTTTCTACGAGCACTTGGAATTTATCGTTAAGGTTGGTACATACTTATCGTTGAAATCTGCCCTTACCGAACATCAAAACTAAAGTTGACTAGTCCAGCCGAAGGCATACGTTAAGATGAGTTGTTTATCTTACTCATGTTATACATTGTTCAACCAATAAAGATTAAACTGCTTTCTTAACTTTCTAATGCGATAAAAATCCTTTCTTCTATGGAAAATCCGAAAAAACAAGTTTAATTTTTACCCAGCTGTGACGTAGATGAACATGTTCACCTGCGACGTAACGGGAAAATACTAAAATCAAGCAGTTCCTCACAATTTCTCCGGGGCAGATATTCACTAATCTTACGACTCAAATTTCTCGAGTGCCATTTAATTCGGAGCATTTCAGGTATGTAGGTACTTTCCGATGCTTACTTCCATAATCTTGAGATTCCTGAGTCGTTGCTTCCAAGTTCTGTTTGACGTTTCCATTTTGTTGAGGGACGTCCCCTATCCGGAGATCAATGCCATCTGGAATTTATTTGAATTTAAAAAACTTACGTATACGAAAAGGTACGTATGTAAGAGGGGACGTTTTGATATCATTACTGAACTAACTGACTCAAACATAAGTTAAATCACTCGCGGCGGAATAGTGGAAATCCATAGCAAAAAACTACAGGATAAAAATAAAATAGTCTATTTCCACGTACACTAGCAAACTGTAGACCGGTGGGACAATTGGAAATACTGAAAATCCACAAGTTAGGCTCTTCTGTAAATTAAATAAATTTCCAAAATCATTCACCTTTGATCGATTTATTTCTGTAAGCTTGGTTAGAATCACCTCATGGCGTTTGTTTCCTTTTCCTTTTGTCCTACCTCCTTTCCAATCAGAATGTACCACCCTTCACTAGTGTTGTATTCCAGCCAATCAGGCTCCACCTCCCTTTCACTTCCTTGGCCTCAACAGCCAATGAGATTGCACTGCCATTTGTATAAATAGGCGCTCAAGTTCCAGTAGTTTCATTCTATAGTGTACTGACGATGGTGTAACAACCGAAACTGGTCTACAGTTTGCTAGTGTACGTGGAAATAGACTATTTTATTTTTATCCTGTATTTTATTTTTTTTAACTGACTCAATTAACGGAAATAGGGCGACCATCGTTATCTCCCCGAGAAGGTGAAAGGTCTCGTCTGATCGTATTGATATCCCCCCGTAGAAGTGCTCTCCTTATCTCCCGCTATTATCAATATCTCCCGGGGTTGATGAGCTCATCGTAGAAAACCAAGCGGGTAAACTTGAAAATTACGAATATATGGTTCGAGTAAGTGCGAAATTGGGGACTTTGATTTGATTTTGATTATTTTAAATTTTATCATTTATTATGTTATTTTAAAGTTTACTATTTATTATATGCTATTTGACATGGTGCTATACCTTATTGACGTCTCACTGTGATTCTGCGACTGTGATTTATATTATATATGTATTGATATTGATATTAAGCTGTATTGATGATGATATTAAGCTGATTGCCCGCTTCATTAAATACCTTCGTAGTATTTCAAAATCTACTCTTACTTTTTCCCCATGGCATGTATTTTGTATGGGGAGATATCGATGAATCGAGGAGATAACGATCAGTTTTGTAGGGGGAGATATCGATACGTCGGGGAGATAACGATCACTTCTGAACGGGGAGATATCGATGGGTTTTCTGTCATCTGGGGAGATATCGATGGATCCCCCGGAAATAATCGTGGAAAACGATGGTCGATGATAATGATTTAACTGTTAGACTAAACCCGTTTCTAAAGCTCTCCCAGAGCTTACCTACTTATGACTTTGTTAATAAGCGATTTAAATTGAAATTATGGATTGAATGCAAAAGTAGAAACATAGCCCCGATCCCACCCGTTAAACTAGAACAGAACTTTTGATGTTTATTATCAGTACAAACAACTCGTCAGCACACATGTTGGCAATCGAGTAAAATCAGGTCTTCGCCGCTACATCAACGATTTGAGACAGTTAATATTTGGACAGCTATATAAATATCTCAGCTTGAAGACTGGCAAATTATAACTAAATCCGTATTACGTTATTTCTTTTTAACATTTTGTTAGTTACGTGAAAGTAGTCGAATTTGAAAATTGTGTAACTGACATCCTTGGTTTTCTAGTCAGAAACACGAATGGTGAAAGTCATAGATAAATGTTATCTATTCGTTAAGAAGAGGCAGGACTGCATTGCCAATTTATGACGGTAAGTAGGTTCTTTTCAGTATTTTAGTAGGTACTGGAATCCTAGTAATAACTTCGAATATTTTGAATCACATCACTACCCACAGCTCTCGCGTATATTCACCTGTAGGCTGGGGTTGTTGCTGTTCGCTGCTCGTTTCGCTTCCTGAATGTCCCGTTGTCCATTTCTGAATGTTTTTGTCCCAGTACATGACACCGATGTACACAGTGTACAGCAAAACCAGTACGAGAGCTTCGTACCTGATCAGAAATGACGATAGTTACATTTTGAAAAAGCACGTGTTTCGTACCTGTACTCATGTTCTCTGAATTAAAAAAAAAATCAACATTGATGCGCGGTAGGTGCAATACTAGATTTTTAAAAATTCGACCGAATACCGGCTTTAATATAGCAATAGCAAACTTGATCGAAAATTCTGAAAATTAAATTACTATTCGCAAACTGCATTGAACTTTTCACAAATAAAATCTAACCTTTCGCAAATTGACTTAAACTTTTCCTAGGTACCTACTTGTATTTAAACGCTATATTTAAAAAAATGATCAGCAAGACGACAGTGTTCTTTATACTCGTAAAACGAGTAGGTACTTGAGTATCCAAACAAATAAATACATTCTCTATGTTGAGAGTCAATACCTTTTCCAAGTAGGCATGGGCGGTGTTTGGTAGGTAGGTATCTATTTATTGTGCGTTTACTCGTATACTTTCTCTCTGCCGCCAGAATCCTGGTCCCTATCTTATAGTATTCACCTTGCATTTTATTTCTCGTGAGGAAACAACCTTTGTTACGAAGAAATGAGATTTAAGCACGACTAGTAAAACAAACTGAGCGGATACAGAAGGGGCTGTGGTGAAATGCTAGGAAATAAGCAAGAATTTGACTAGCGTATCTTCGAAATATTTAGTTAAAAATATAGAAAAGTTCGTGTAAAAATAAAAAAACAAAAAATGTTCTTATAGGTACCCAACAAAATGTATCTCTTTGCCATCCTAAACTTTCATCCTTATATGTATATCTACATTTTATTCCATAGGGTTTAAAAAATTATTCACGAAGGCGAGCAATAACAAATGTTTCGAAATGAGTTTGCAATTTACCATTCGACCCGTTCATCGTGAATGATGCAGATGAGGATGGTCACAGTGACTCCATAGGCGAGGCAGTCACGAGTCAGTGGCCACCAATGCAGGGGCACCACCTAGCAAAAGTAAGCGAAGATTCAAAACGACGTTATCTTATAAGTTACAGTCATGCAGCGTGGCCTAATGAGAGGATTTTCAAAATAGCCTACATAAACTTCAACCAACAGCCCAGAGTGATATGGCAGGTACTGCTATACGTATCATACGTGTGGTGTATTTCTACACCACTTTGCCACCACCTGATTTTGGGTCCACAAAAAGCATTGTAAGAGCTGCAATTTTTTTTTAGATATTTTTCTGTTTGCATTATGTTGAAGTAACAGCCAACATGAGCGTGAATCAAACGATAAAGCTTCAGCCCGAATTCTACGTAGGTACCTTGCAAAAGAGAACACAGTCGCCTCAATACTACAGCTTGACAACTCTTGAGTCAGCAGTTTCGAGAAAAATGCGTTCGAAGTTTTTTTCAAAATTTTGAGTCACTAAATTTTTTGGTTAACTATGTACTAACTCTTCTAAAAGGGGCTCATTTTATGGAAATAGTGTTCGGTAGGGTCAAAATTGGTGTTTCGGATTATGTGCCGTTTTGAAAAAATAGGCATTTTCACCTTGACCACAAAGCGATGGAGATGTTCCTTTTTGAATAAAACTTTTGGTACCCATACTACGGGGATGGATAAGTAGCGGTGCGGGGTCTGAAAACGGTGGGGCACCAAACCAGAACACAAAACCAACAGATTTTTCTACAAAAATACCCCAAGACAACAACACCCTTCCCTTATTAATTTACTGATAGAGTGATATATTCAGCAAAGCTTATTTATCTCTTTTAATCAACACTCTATCGTCGTCGACAATTTATACTGCCAATTAGCCACCAAATTCATGTGTTACAAAAATATTGTAAACTAAAATACAGCAAAACAATGACCCGTTGGCCGGTAGCTACTTGAATGGAGAAGCTATTCACTACAAGCTAGGTAGGTAGCCACAAACCACAAGGTCACAAACAGCAAGCAGGACAAAACACACGTAGGTACCACAAATACAAATCTGTCATCGGAACCGAACCGAACCGAAAACGCACAAAATTCTACGCAAAAAAAAAAAATTGAAAACTGTCAACAGAGACAACAAAAACAAATCAGAAGAAGCATCTCGTATGGAGATGACACATTGAATCGAAGTGATCGAATCGATTGTGAAATGAACGATTTTGAGGTGGAAATCAGATTCTGGGAACAGGGCCCAAAGTGGGTGTGGTGGACAACATTTTTACTCGACGGGCCAATTTTCTTGGTTGCCATGGGAACACTAGGTCCCAGGATATACCTGCCAGTTTCAGGAGCCTAGGTTTCGATTTCGATTGCAGGAAATCGATTACTGTCGCTTTATTCCGATAACATGCTTGGTCTATGGAGCTAACAAGGAACCACCATGGATGCTCTACTACAATATTGAATATCCATAGCCAGAGAAATATGGCGAGTCGCTGATGCTGAACTTTGTGAAAAATGCTTGGTACAGTGTACGGAGGGAAATTCAGATGCCAACTGACAATGGTTGGTCTTTTTAGTGTTTTTGGGTGCCAGGGCAGTGGCTCAAGTGACCTTATGGACGCAACGCCCTTGGTTGTGACTCCAGGGGTGCAGGGGTGTACATAATTGGAAGTCCTCTACAAAAAGGTGATGCAGGCCACTTATTATAGGTTTGTTCGCAGTGACCATCTGACGGTTATCTGACCGTTAGAAAGGCGTTTTGCCATTCGCTGTGATTCTCGGACTCTTTTTGGACTGTACAGTATCCATGACCGCCTGTTCGCAGTGTTTTGCTGACTATCCAATGCCAGTTTTCTGATCGTCATTCCAGCACACAGAAGATAGGGCGGACGAGAAACTGACCATGCACTGCGTTCTCGTTTCCCAGCCATTATCAAACTCAAACCCTTCTCAAACGCTTATCAAGACATTGTCGGATCATGGATGGTTTCTTACTGTTTTCTAGGAGTCAGCTGACCGTCAGAAAAAGCCTGTGCGCAGAAAGCTTATGGAATGAAGAAGAACGTAAGGCTCAGAACGGAGACCCCGAGGAAGCCAAATGAAAGGGGATGAGAGTGGACATGGTTTTACAGTGAACGACTCAGCAAGCAGACGTGGAACAATGGAAAACTCACCATACCGGCGCCAATGCCGCAGCAGGCGGCGACAGCGAGGATGTTGAAGACGGCGGAGCCGACGATGGTCCCAATGCCGATGTCGCCCTCCGTGATGAACGTTCCGATGACGTTCACGAAGAGCTCGGGGGCGGACGTCGCTGCCGCCATGAACGTCGCTCCCGCCACGTCGTTGGACATGTTGAGGGCTGCAACAGGAGTCAATCCCAGAATGGGCAATTTCACCTGTTTTCTTTCATTTTCTTAAGTAAAAGATTTCGGCCAGTGCTTTCCGAAAAGGTGATATATGAGGGGTATCCGATGATCCAAAGTGGGCGATAAACCAGTGGAAAGAAAGCGAAATGACGTCATAGATAAAATGGCCATCACCTCCGCGTCCGCCTGGGGGAAACAGCGCCATCCAATTACGACGTCATTTCGTTTTATTTCTATCCGTTTGTTGCCCAACCTACGTTGAGTTTTGAGACGAAAATTGGCTGTGAGAGGTTTTCAAGGGTACTAAATCTGATTCTGATATCAAAAATAAAAATTCCTACACATGGAAATTGCTCACTAGCTTTGAAAATTCCAGAATTAGATATGAGAGGAAAAACCGTAGGACACATCAAGAGTCATTCCGTAGGGGGATCTGCTGTGTGTGGTTTCACAGTATAGTTGGACAATTTTGGCGCTTCGTGTCAACTTCAAAAACCTTTTTTGAATTGAAAACCATTCGTTACCACGTTATTTTGATTGTTTTCTCAATTCGAAAGCGCCTCGGTATATACGCTGCAGGAAATCAAAAATTCTGTGTCGAATGAGACCAAATTTAGCCCTTGATTTTGGTCTCTACTGGTCTGTGATTTCTGTTACCTACTTAAATGGCTCAATTTTATCCTGCAGATTGTCCAACATTCTTTCCTTGAACAAATGAATTCTATTTAAAGAATCGTACCTAATTTTATGTCGAGCTTCACACATTGAGGGTTAAATTTGGTATCATTCGACGCAGATTTAAGTTCCTGCGACTTTTTTCCGAAGTGGTTTTGATTGAACATATTAATTTTTTCATACTGTGTTTGCTGGTGTCACTCAGTGACTCCGGTTCGTGGGTTGAGGGTGAGGATAGTATATTATCCTCATAGTATATTGTTGGATGTCCAAGTACTTTCGCCAAAGATCTATAATCGATACATATGATGGTGCATGAAGGTGGTACCGTGTACCTACTTACAACTCATGGGTATAAGTAAGGGGTAGGCCCATATTTCTTACTTAATTTTGAATGGTTCTTATATCCTGACAACAGATCCTCAAACTAGGAGCAGTAGGTACCTAACCTCTTCTTTTTTCGTTCTAACTGTAGACATTATGGTGCACACGTGAACTATTACTGTAGTAATAGTTCAACAAACAGTATTAGCATTACCTATATTCTTTGTCGGATGAGAACTGCGAATCTGCTACGACATAAAACCCCATAACTGCTTGCCCAAGTAAGTTTAGCCTACCAGCACCAAGATATGTCATACCTTCAACTCTAGTTTCAATAATCGGTTCCCCTTATTTTCTTTAATAGGTAATGAGATAACTTTAATATTAACGAAGATTGAACTCCAATCAAATAACGTAATATAAGGACCATCCAACATTATGAACCATATAGTATGTAAGTAATTCTGTAAAGTAAGACATAATAATATATGGGACTTGCATAAAATGTAGGTCCGACTTGAGGAATATAGGTAGTACTAATACTTTTTTGTTGAACTATTACTACAGTAATAGTAGTTGTACCTTCCTTCCTCAGCTATATTATAGCAAAGAGTTCTACACGATATTTTGTACCTTCCTATGTATCAGTTATAGATCCCTGATGAGCCATTAAATGGCGTAAGTACTTGGACAACCAACGATAAACTGTAAGGAATAAGCCGGTATAGCCGTCAAGCTAGTGAATATCAGAACTACAAGGAGAAACGCCATCTATCCTAGACATTTCTAGGCCAAATAATGACTTTTATAGGCAATTTCCCTGTCTCGCTCCTTCGTTATTTGAACGCTTACCCTACTCATTTAGAACAGCTAAGCCTCTAGCTATATTCAAGAAAAACTCTCGAAACTTTCTAGAAAATGCTATGTTATTTTTGTATTTCTAACTATGTATTTGTGTTGTTATGATATCAGTGTAAACAAATAAGGTAGATCCTGCAAGCTAGTTCCAAGAGAGAAAGCCTGGACAGGTCAATGACCTATAGGCCAGAATCTAAGGTCAATTAGGTGTCATACCATTATCATCTGTAAATTATAATTATATATGATTGTTATGTAATGCATATTTGAGAGAATAAATAAATAAATGTAAACTATCCTCACCCACAACCCCTGAACCATTATAATTTTTTCGGAGATAAAAACCGTTGAAAGATCACTCAGGGACTCATAGTATAGGTATGAGGGATATATTTTGTGATCAGAAAAGAATTTCCTATAATCCGGAGCTACATAATATAGGCAATACAATCGAATTCTGCAGTGATCATAAAATGTGTTGTATGGATTTTGCTACTTACTTTTTGAAGCGTGTTATATGAGAAGAGTCAGGGGGTTGATTTTTTTGCTTGGATGCTCAGGGTCGATTTTTCGAAAAGTAAGACTTCAGATCTTGGAAACGGTCGTCCGATTTGGGGCGCTGGTTTTCTAAATTTAGGATGCTAAAATAACCATAATTTGGGTGCCTATCTAACTTTGAGAACCCCAAGAGCCAACCACGCACAGGCCTAAGGAAAAAGGCGCAGAAGAAGAAGATACCTAACTACCCGGTGTTCTTAGGAAAGCAGATGAGCACTACTTCCAAGCAAACTACAGCAGCTGAACTACTACGACGACTGTTTTTAAGAGTAAAGGAATACAATGGGAGCCATTACCTCCTTACCTTTGCATATTCTTTCTACGGCTGGCACGAAGTACTTGTCGCAGACTAGAGCTAACGCTAAGAAAAGGTAAAGTGAGGCGGTAATGTGTAGGACGACAGCCCCTTTCGCCCTCTGTTCTTCGGTGAACCAGTCTTTGGGGAAATCGTCCATCGCCGGCGGCGTGCAGTTGACCGCCAGGTGAGGCGATACATCTGGAAACGAAAGAAAACTATAGCTTCTTAAGTACCTATTTCAAGAACCAGCTTGACGCTATTTTAGTCACCAAAAGTGAACAAAGCAGGTAGGTACTGTATTAGTGTAACATGTATGTAATACATATTGTGTAATATGCATTGATACACATTACATAATATATAACATATGTATTGATCGTATGTATTGATCATATGTATTCAATGCATATTACATATGTAATGATATATATTATGTAATGTGTATCAATGCATATTACATATGTAATGGTACATATTAACCAATGCAATTATTGTCCTATACTGTTTTTACTGTACATAAATGACCTCTTCAATTTGGAAACATGTGGCAAGTTCGTCGCCTTTGCTGATGACGTAGCAGTAATACTGACAAATAAATCATGGGAGGACGTCCACAAGGATGCAAGTAAAACTCTTACTCAAATACATCAATGGTTCTGCATTAGTAGCCTAACAATGAACATTTCTAAGACCAACTACGTTACTTTCTCTATAACCTCCGCAGGTCAACCTGATTCCACCAATTTAAAAATCCACAAAGCATCATACTTAAATTATGGAACGTGTAATTGTACTAAGCTTGAGCAAGTCAATATTATTAAATATCTAGGACTCCAACTAGACCAGCACCTAAAATGGAGGATGCACATAGAGACCCTAGCAATGAGAATAAGGAAATCGTTTTTCTTTTTCTGTATACTACGAAAATGGCTCTCCAAAAGTAATTTAAAGATGGTTTACTACGCATATGTATACAATATCCTAATATATGGTACAGAATTCTGGGGCGGAGCATATGCCCAAACCTTCCGCTCGCTCAATGTTGTGTGCAACTCCCTCATTCGGATCATCACTCGGTCGCATTCCCGAACGCGAATCAATGATCATTTAAAAAAAATTGATATTCTTCCACCAAGACTGATATTTTTGTTTATCGCTCCCTGCTTCGTGTACACAAGATTAAAAAATGTCTACCCCACCGCATTGTCTTGCGAGTCACCCGAGCAACATGCAAGGGTAGCCAAATTCTATAGTTCCCCGCCCTACCACTGATTTTTTCACAATTTCCATGGCTGCCTCCCACAATATACGCCTCACTTCCGACTACCTTACAATCAGATCAGTCGACTAATTCCTTCAAAAAAACGCTGCAAAGTCGTCACATGGGTTTATTATTCTATTGGAGTTCTAGCGATTTTTGTTGGCTGTTAAATGTATTGTTTCTTTCATGTGGAATGATTGAAATAGCTATTTCTGATGATTTCCACCAATTTTGGCCCCCAAAACATGAAATAGGTAGGTACGCTTTTTTTTTTTTAAGATCATCTTTGATCATTGGTAGTGGCATTTAATGGTCTTGATTCACCTGTTTACACTTTTTCCAATGTTATTGTACACATTTATGGTGATTTCAGACAGTTTTCCAGGTTTTTGACTCATAAAAAACCAATTTTGGGAGCTGAACCTTTGGTAAAACCTCAATTTCCGCGTCTTTGGGTCAAAATCGACTTCATATTCGGTCTTCTCGTCCTCAAAAACATGGAAAAAGATACCTCAAAAGCTCATGTTACTAACATGTTGTTAAAACGCAAAAAGTACCTATTTTTATACACATTTTCACTCATAACTCCCCTGGATATATTCCGATCGGGCTGAAAAGTTTCGGGACACAACTAGGGCCCAAATGGAGCATGTGTGCGAAAGAACGACTTTTTTAGACCGAAAATGAAGCCTGTACACGTGATACGGCGGACGGCGTACGGCGTACGGCGGACGGCGGACGGACATTGCATTTTTGGAATCTACGCACCTTGAAACGGAAAAGAAAAAATTTTGAGGGGGTGTAATAAAAATTTTTTGCTGAGCGAATACATAGGTGTATTATTCACAGAATAATAAACCAAAAGAATAGGCGCATACCTGCTGCAAATGCACAGATCTGACCTGCACACTGACTTCTTGAATAGGTTTGATCTGTAATTGTAACTGTGTTATGTATTTAGGGAATTACTATCTTGGAATATGGATGGCATAGGTGCTACATACCAATACATAATATATACTTTTTTTCACTGAAGTTGAATATTGTCTGTAAATATATTGTTTCCAGCTAAAAGTACACGCTCAATCCAATCTAATAAGCTAGTTCAGTGACAACCAGCCCCTGGACGGGTCGTCAAGACCTTATAGGGGCCCATTCATGAACTTGGTTTTCTCATGTTTCTGTACACTTATATTCTTCATTATGTACTAAATATGTTTTTGAATGAATTGAAAAAATGTAATGATACATATACATATTACATACCTATGTATTGATACATATTACATATGTAATGGTACATATTACGAAATATGTATTGATAAATATACATATTACATATGTAATGATACATATTACATAATATGTATTGATACATATTTATACATATTACATATGTATTGATACATATTATGTAATATGTATTGATCATATATATATCAATACATATTACATATGTATCGATACATATTATGTAATATGTATTGATCATATATATCAATACATATTAAATATGTACTGATACAAATTATGTAATATGCATTCATAGGTATGTAATATGTATTGCTATGTATTAATGTAATATGTATTGGTGTAATACGTATATATAGGTTTTCGCAGAGATGAACTTCACCGGAACTTTCAATATAAAGAGGCATTTAAGAAATTGCAGTCATGCAGTGACAGGTGATGAGTGAATTGCCCAAGTATTAGACTAGCTCAACCCACCTACTATTCTTATTACAAATTCACACGCTTTCAACATAATGATGATGTTGAAAGAATTCGAACGAAGGTTGTTCAGAATAGATAATGTTTCCTATTCGTAGAAACTCAATGGAAATCCGTCTTCTTATAAACATTTTCATTGCATGAGAGCTAGAAGGTGTAGAAGGACTCGAGAGCTTATTTACTAGTCGATTAGTGGAAATTATACCAGCTACGAAACTCTCAACCATGGCATTGTCTATGTTAATGATGGAATTGCTCCACGCGTTTAAAAATTCATATACGGGTAAATGGCAATTTTTTGGAATTCTTGGGCATTTACCACCTTCCATTAACGACTTTATTTCTCAGTAGGTATATACTTATACAGGAACACCTGACGAGCGAATTTTCGACTACTACTACTACTACCTACTCCGAGTACCCAAACCCATCTACTATTTGTATTACAAATTCACACATTACCAACATAATGATGATAACTGGAAGAGTTCGAAGGCTGTTCATAGAGAATGTTTGCTATTCATAGAAATTAACGAGTTTGCTATATGGAAATCGGTCTTCTTATAGTCATAAATAATAAATAGCCACAGTCGGACTTAATTTTCATTGCATGAGAGCTACGTGAAGAGGTACTCCAGAGCTTATTCACTAGTCGGGAAGTGGAAATGATACCAGCTACGAAACTGTCAAGCATAGGATTTTTTTATGTTAATAATGGACCCATCCTGCACAAATGAGTGCTAAGACAAATATAGAACTATGGTAGATGGTATGAGATGACCATCGTTGCTCCTTTATTATGCAATACCTACCTACTTAGGTTACCTAATCTATATTTTTTGGCGGGAAGAGCCTGTAAATACAGAGATTTGCCATCAAAAATGAAAATTTTATGGCAAATGAGTGGTGAAACTGAGCCAAATAAAGTTTTAAAAAAAACTGGGGAACCATACAGTTGGAAAAAATGGAATGCCCTCGAACTTTTTTCAATTTGATCACCCATTTTATTAGAATGATTACCTGTATAATCAGGAACCAAAATAAAACTTGACTTGCATTTGAGGCACGATTGCATTCAATGGGTCAGATTCAAATAATTACGATACAATTCCTACGATACAAAGAATTACGATACAATTCCTATAAGGTATCCCATAAGCTAGGTACGTTATCCAGACCATTTTTCACTGATGATCTGAAATATTCAATCATCTTTTTGACGAGTGAATTGTTAGAATTTTTATGTAGAGCAAGGTACCTCGCAGTACCTTGCTGTACATACAAATTCTAACAATTCACTCGTCAAAAAGATGATGAGGTACCTTGCTGTACATAAAAATTCGAACAATTCACTCGTTGAAAATATGATCGAATATTTCAGATAATCAGTGAAAAATGGTCTGTATAAGGTACCTAGGTATGATGTATGGGATATCTTATAGGAATTATATCCTAATTATTTGTATCCAAGAAAATTGTGCACTCCTCGGACGAATCAAACAGTCGTCGTGAAAGGAGGGGTTTATTTACAAGGGTCCCGCAGTGCTATCTAGTACCTACCATTCCCTCCACAGAAACGACCTTATTATTCAATCAAACATTTGCTCCCCACCATCGCTCAAACAGCTGACCTTTCGCATCGCGGCTCATGGGTTTCACTTATGCCAGGATCACCGGGCTCGGTGTGCTCTATTGGTAGTTGTTGTAGAAATACGAATTGAAACAACTCCACAAATCCCTGTTTAGCAACTTGTTGCCAACCGTGTGCATGAATGTTTTTACACATGTTGAGTTAGAAATTACTTTCTCGTTGAAAATCTTGACCTGTGCATCCTGCTAAGAAAATATTTATATATTAGGTTATGGGCCCATAGTAGGGCCCATATTAGGTAGGTCTTACCTACCTTCCAACCGGGAAGTAACTTTAGTGTCAACACATTACTATTTCCGACGTCTTGCCTCTTATTTAAGCTTAAAACATCAAAGATCTTTTGATCAAAATTGATTTGACTTCAAAAAAAAAAATTTTCAAACCCATTGCAATAGCTAATTTTCCTTAAAATTTGCTTAAACACGTAGGGTAACATTGAGGTCCTATGACCACTTTTCTTCACATTATATTACACACATTATAGTACACTACTTTTTTCATTCTATAGTTTAGTCACTTTTTGTGGAAAGCAACTCAAAACTGATCAAATTAGAAAAACGCTGCAAAGTCCTTGTCACATGGGTTTATTATTCTTGACTTAATACGGCACGAGTGGGATCTCAGTGAAGATACCCACAAATCTATATTTTTTGATGGTTTTAATCGAATATTAGGTTGCTATATTTGACAAATTATTTTCGATCAGTGAAATTGTCACTGAATTGTCATGATTCACCTGTTGTTACTACACCTGTGCTATTTTACAAATTTTGGTGATTACAGCCATTTTCACGGGTTTTTGACCCACAAATATTGAATTTTGTGAGTTAAAACTTCGTTAGAACCTCAATCCTTCACTCAGTGGTCAAAATCAACTTCATATTACTTGGTTTCCTCACTCTAAAAACAAACATGGAAAACGATACTTCATATGGCCAAATTCACAAAAACCTCAAAAATCCCTAATTTTGCAACAATTTTTCACCCATAACGCCCCTGGGTGTTTTCCGATCGGGCTGCCGAAATAGCGGACACAACTAGGGCTTAAATGGAACCTGTGTGCGAAAGAACGATTTTTTAAGACGAAAAGTTAACGTAGCTGTCGATGACGCGGCGTGGACGGACAATTTTGGAATCCAGCTAGCTTGAAACGTAAGAGAAAAAAATTTGAGAGGGTGATCCAAAAAAATTGTCCGAACCGAATACATATAGGTGTATTATTCAGAATAATAAACCAAAATTCTTCGTCCGTCAACTTGGATCGACCTGGCTACACGAGTCTCAAGTATCTGTTACCTTTGTGTTAGTGAATTTTTGTAATTTTGCGGCTGTGCCTATCTTGGTGAATCGTTGTTGATCGCAGCATTCTCAGGTGCATTGTTAAGTTATGAAGATGGCCTTCGTTTCTTCAAAGTTGAAATTCACTCTCTCTTTGCTCATCACTCATCACATTCACTCATCTCTTTGCTCATGGATGGAAATAACCCATAACATGCCACCGGAATGACCATACCCAAATTCAGTTAGTTTCTACAGCTTAATAGGAATTTTGAGGAGCTAGTGGAGTGACACAGTCACTCAAACTCATATCTTGGCCTTTAGAAATGCTAAGCTTGCTGGCACAACTGTACGGTGTATAGAGAAATATCAAGCTAGAATGCTGTTTGAGGCGAATTGAAACAAGAGATGAATCCCCACACAAAATTCCTTGCCCTCTGTGCAGCCAGATGATTTGATATACCTATTCAATTGTCCCAATGCTGACCTCAGCTTGGAAGTATTTTGGTGATAGATGGTGGCCACAAAAGCCTAATTTTTGGATATACTAGCCTTCTTTGGGGAGGCCAACGAGGTCAGGAACTTGATATTGTCAGATTGAGGGTACACCACGTTGACCACCCTTCAGGTTGGTCTTTCTGTAATACAGTTTTCATCGAGAGAACCGTCTTCATCGTTTAGATTTATGTACCTAACATCCACTGATAAGGGATACAACCACCTGGGTTAATTCTTTAATAACAGCTTAGAACACCGTTAAGCGTGCTATTTTCAACTTAAATGGACTGGTTATCATCGTGAAGCTACTTCATTCCCTGTTTCTGTCGTTGTATCGTTGTGAAGTACATTATATTCCTCGTATATTTGTATCAAGTGAACGAAGAACTGAATAGGATATCTTTTCATCCAACAGTGAGCACTTGAAAGACTCGGCTTCAAGAGTTTCGCCATCGTTAAATATTCTTCTGGCGCTAGAAAATCCTCCAAATTAACCCTTTCCTGTGCCAGCAAACCACGGACAAAAACCTGATTATGCGTCCCAATGAAAAGAACCACCGGTCTAATTCCGTCACAGCTGGACGAGGGTTAACAGATGAAATCGGATGGAACTGGATGAAATGTTCCTGAGCTGAATCAACAACGCGCTCGAATTAGGCCCGTGCGTGCGTCGCCGAATCTTACAGCACAGCAGGTGTCCTAAGGATGTTGCACAAAGTTTTTATTGAATCATAATGAATAATTCGTGTTCTACCTCGTGCTCGTATGATTTTGATGAAATGTACAACTCTGCAGAAACATACAATGAAACGATGCAACAAGTGGGTCCGCTCTCCAGTAAAACGAATTCAAAGCATACCTGTGATAAATACTGTTTTTGGAATTTTTGGCACTACTATAACTGGCTCTGTCTTGGTACCAAACCCTGTATAGCGGTCCCTGACAGTAGGTATATCCTGGAAATTTGAAATCTTGGGATCCCGTTATTAGCGGTGTTTTGGCTCTTGCGGTGCCTCTCCATGGTGTCGTCGAGACACCAAAAACTATATAGCGAATTTTGGCGGCTCAAGGATTATACTTTCACAATTTCAGATTTTTACGACGGTTTGAAGGGTCAATTTTCATGGTGGATACATACATATATATGCCCACCCGCAAATGTCGCTCGAGTCCAAGTTTAGACCTCACTGACGTTCACCAAACACAGGAAAATTACAGAGTTGCCGATAGAAATCTTCCGGAAAGGAAAATATAGACATATTACAAGTACAGAATTTGCATGTTCATAGTAAATCCAAGCATCTGTCTGATGCATTGTCAGTGGCGGTGCGTGGGGTCTGAAAATGGTACAGCCCAGACCAGAACACAAAACCAACAGATTTTTCTACAAAATATCCCGAAGCAACAACACCCTTCCATTATTTACTGACAGAGTGATATTCAACAAAGCTTATCACGTTTAATGAACACTCTAACCATAGGAAAACGTCGAAAATTTCTACTGCAAATTAGCCACCGAATTCATGTGTTACAAAAATATAGTAAAATAAAATACAACAAAACCCGTCGGCTTGTACCTACTTGAATGGAGAAGCTATTGACTAGAAGCTAGACAGTTATCTGTGTGTTGACGCAGATCAATCCACAAAAAACAAACAGCAAACAGGACAAAACGCACGTAGGTACCACAAATACAAATCTGTCATCGGGACTGGGCCGAACGCAAAGCGCGCAAAATTTGACGCAAAAAAATTGACTCAACAGAGAAAGCGAATGTGAGTCAGAGACAACAAAAACAAATCAGAAGAGAAGCATCTCGTGCGGAGATGAAATATTGAATCGAAGGGATCGAATCGATTGTGAAATGAACGATTTTGGGGGTTGAAATCAGATTCTGGGGCCAGGCCCAAAGTGGGCGTGGCGAACAAAATTTTTACTCGATTGAGCATGCGCGGACGGGACACTGCTCGGTTGCCATGGGAACACTAGGTCCCAGGATCTACCTTCCAGTTTCAGGAGCCTAGATTTCGATTTCCATTGCAGGACATCGATTACTGTCGCTTTATTCCGATAACATGCTTGGTCTATTGAGCTAACAACGAACCACCATGGATGCTCTACTAGAATATTGAATATCCATAGCCAGAGAAATCTGGTGAGTCGCTGTTGAACTTTGTGAAAAATGCTAGGTACAGTGTGCAGAGGGAAATTCAGATGCCAGCTGACAATGGTTGGTCTTTTTAGTGTTTTTGGGTGCCGGGGCAGTGGCCTTAATATGGACGCAACGCCCCTGTACATTGTTCAATTCAAGTATAGATAATGTAGTAAACAGCCAACTAAAGCTACTCGTATTTCAGTTCTTCAGTTCCTATTTTATCCTACTGACGCAGAATCTTCCGGATGTGTTTTATTCTGCCTGGTAGATGACATTTACAGGAAAACCACTTTGGTCGAGAGGTAATTTCAAGATTTGAGACTGAACATCGATAAAATATTCATATTAGAAGAGCAAAATATCCAGTGGAAATCCTGTATATTTGGTGAAAATAAAAGGTGACCACAGCCGGGCTGTTATTTCTGCAAATCGTTGATACCTCTCAAAATATAAATGATTGTATATATAAATGATCTAGAGAAGAAGGAAAACTTCCGTAATTTTCTATAGCAGTTGACAACATAACATTTCTGTCAGTCACAAGTCTGATTGCTAAGGGTCGAAATTCTTGACTAATCCTTCACAAATTGTCATTTAGAAAATGAGCGCGATGTACGAGTTCCGTCAGAGTAAATTGGCGTCAACGAGCTCGCGACGCAAAAAGATTGATCAGCAAGATGGGGATCGGCCTGGAAATTGGACTTTGTTGATACGGGAGACGATTGATCAAGTCGGGAAGTTCAAATAGCGGATGGGGGGGAAAAGCGATTATAACAATAATAATATTAAAAAAAAAAAAAAAAATTAACGATACTAATTGAAAGGTATTTACATAACCTAGGTAATTATTTTCCATTTGGAAAAAACTGACAAAAACGCCTTGTTTCTTATCCTTTCTTGAGCATCTCATTTATTAAGGAGTTATGAACGGTCAGTAATAACCAGAGCCCTTCAAATGCCATACTGCCATGGCGCCATACAAAAATGCCATATTCTGCCGATTTTTTGGTAAAATGCCATATTCTGCCGATTTTTTTGTAAAATGCCATATTCTGCCGATTTTTGGGAAAATGCCATGTTTGTGCCATGTTTTGCCTTTTTTTCGCCAAACTCCTTCAAAAAAATTTAAAAAAAAAATTTTAAGTGAAAATGTCTGAATGACATGAGATTTCTCGAACCCTGAGGCCATTATGTGGAGAGATTACTAATGCCTCTAACCCTTTTGGAATGGGGTGCAGAGGCCACCCCTTCCACTGGTCGCCACTCTGTCCGGTGAGGAAGCCACTCTGAAGGAAGGCTGGGAACCTGCTGATGTCCTCTCTATGAAATACGCCCCGGCAACATCAGCTGATGTGGAGAGGACTTTCTCAAAAATGAAAACCTTCTGAGTGATCGACGGCTGGGATTTTCAATGGAAAGCGTTGCAGCACACCTGATGTTGTTATTTAATAATAATAATAATATTAATTAATTATTTGTATAAAGCTTTGTAAATAAAATGAATCATTTAGTATAAATAACTTGTATGTTGTGATATTATCCTCTCAGAATAGCTGTGGTGGTCGGAGAGGGTTGAAAAATAAGTGCCATATTGAGACAAATAAGTGCCATATTTGGGCCAAAATAAGTGCCATATTGCCATATTTTTTAGGGCCCCATTTCACAAAAATAAGTTCCATATTGTGAAGGGCTCTGGTAATAGCCCAAATAAGCAAGATCAGACAAAATTATCTTCAGATTCGAGTTTCCCACACAGGTAATGACGTATCTATCATTCTGAAAAACTCATCTGGGGCGCATCTCCCTACCAACCGACAGCTCAACACACAGCTCAAATAGGGAGGGGATCGAAATGTTTTCACCGATTCCAGAATAACATCTTGCTATTCTGCACAATTTTTCCTCATCATTTTCTGAAAGGTTTTGGGATTTGAGATCACCACAATAGTAAAATCAGGGCGTAATTACTGGACTTCTGGATTGTATTATGGCGTGTTCCAGCTATTAAATGGCGTAAAAAACCAGATTTCTTGAGCATCAAAAATGTTCTTTATTGAATGTCGAGCATGAAAAAATTAATAAATTCAGGGAAGCAGCTACTTCCTGAAAATTGTATGCACCACTTCGTAAAAATTCAGCCATAATGTCGAGATGTTTTTCAAAACCAATGTTTTTGAATGTTAGATCTTGGTGTAAATTCGAATAAACACGCGAGTCAGTTGGAAATAACAATGCCTAATAAAAGTTTAATGATTATGACAATAAAACCACGGAATTGCCATGTGGGGGTTATTCAAAGATAGATCTGTACGGCAGGTTATCGTGTCTTGCACTCTTCTAATTTACATTGATTTTTCGCAAATTCCTATATTGCATTGATTCTAACTTACATAAATTTTTCGCAAATGGTTCGCAAATGCTTGGTTGTACCATACAGAATGCATTAGATTATGAATCAATAAAAACCGAGGCCTTCTAATAGAGCTGTAGTATCCTTTTTACCCCAATCTAATACGATTTTGTCATTGGCTTTCTCTAAGTTCAGCCAGACAAATTTTGTTCTTTGATGCCTGAAACACACAATTCGATCAGAAAATTTCGTTTTTGGGAGATCACACACTTTTCTGTTTTACCCAAATTTGAAAATATTTGTTGGGTCATTGAATTTCTGGCTCCCACAATATACTCATACCCATTTGTTTTTTGTGCAAACAAGTTTCTGGACATAAAAATGAGAGAACGGTGCGTCCTGAGTGGAAGGAGATGGCGCGATGGGCAGCGGGAGTTAGCCCGTTTCCGCCGATTAGGTCCAGTTAAAGGGTGGAACGGGGAGGGACCAACACAATTGGCGGCAGCGAGAGGATTAACTGAGTGATGAACCAGTTTTAGACTTCTTAGACCTTACAGCGGCTGAGACTCCAAAGATGAACTAAATTAAGACGGGGGATATATGAGGTGCACGGCGCAAATAAACGTAATTAACCTTGATTTGGTCCTGTTTTGGATGACTGCGCTGCACGAGATAGTGAAAAGTCTTGCTCTGGAAAGGCACGTTCGTGAGGCAAAAGCTTGTTTGATGCTGAAGTCAGATATCACCAATGATATAAGAGTAATACTGGCGAGCAGCAGGAACCGGAAGATGGCGAAGAAATTGGAACAGGGCAATGAGCACGCCAATCCCCATCATCAATATTCCTGGCAGGCACACTCATTTTATAGATATTTGATCAATTTCGTTTTCGATTTTTTCCAACTGATGTGTTCAACGCTTTGTACCGGACTGTTTACAAGAATTGTGAAGAATTAAGCTTAAGAATTATACTTATTACTAAGACGACTGTCCAATTTTACACCCTTTTACTTGAAATGTAGATTGGCTCACGCTTTGGTCCTTCCCCATTTCTTATACTGCTCATCCCTCTTCTCATCTTCAATTTCTTCATCCCTCGCAAACCGGTTGCACATTGCCTACAACTCCGCTATTCGCTATGCACACAACATCAAACCTCGTCATCCCATAGATGATTTTAAATTATTTCCTTTACCTCTCAACGAATTTTACATTTTCAGACAATTAAAGGTAGTATTCCAGGTTCTGCATGGTATGCTTCCCTCCTACCTCGATTCGATCTTCTATCGAGCTGCTTCAGAGAGATCCAGTGCCCTTCTCATACCTAGGCATTACAGCCGAACGATGGCTAGCTCCTTTGGTGTATCGGGTGCCCGATCATGGAACTCCCTACCAGTCGCTATTAGGTCGTTGCCTACCCTTGGGCGATTCTTGGCTGCAGTGGACAGACATTTTCAACTTGAAAAGTAATATTATCCTTGTCATTCTGCTAGCAAGTGTGCATTCCCCCCCCCCCACCCCTTTCAGTTTAAAAAAAAAATTTTTAGCTTCCCCTTTGTAACTATATTTTGTATTCTTTTGTTTACCTACCTATATATAAGTTTTAATTGGTTCTTAGGTAAGTGCTGCCCCGCCAAACTATTTCAGTTTTGTTTGCAAAGCTATGTGGTTCGTGTGTGTATTTCATGGACAGAAATATGTCTATTGCACAATAAAAGTTAGTATTATTATTATTACTTATAGTTGAAGCCTACATCATTTTACCTTGGTATTTATGCAACTGATAATGTTACCTACTTTATCTCTCAACAGTTCCTATCAATATGATCTCTGTTACTCTTACTGCAAATTTTGATAAACGTTTCATAGGCAATGAAGAAGTTCCTACATCATAATTATTACAAAGAAAAACGGAGTTAGTGAAAAAATAGTCTATTTCCACTAATACACGAAAAACGCAAAAAACATGACTGTTGAGTTATTGTTTGTTACTGACGAAAGTTTTATCACCGAAACCGGTATAACAGTGTTTTTTGCGTTTTTCGTGTATTAGTGGAAATAGACTATTTTTTTCAATACCTAACTCCGTTTTTCTTTGAAATGGGTTTCCACGATTTCTTTGCGAGTGATTTAGTTCGTATCATATTATTACCCTAGGAATATGAAGATGTTATTCCCCAGAAGTTTCTTATTTAATGAAAAAGTTCCTACATCATGTTACCAAATGTATAATGTATACTTCTGAAAAGTTCCGATATAATTATGATCTCTATTTTACTCGTATTTCATATTTTAATAAACGTTTAATAACGAAAAGCTGGTTTTTTTACAACTTTTCCATGAGCACTGAGTGCTGGCAACGAGTATTAGGTGTGTGTCTGGCCGTCCTGACACCATCCTGGCAAGAGGACATAATATATAATCACTATGCTGGAAAATACATGGGTAAATAATACTTAAACTTAAAACCCTCAATTATACTCTTTATTTGACCCTAATTTAAGGTTACCAGACATACTCTTTTTACAGTAAGCTCTTTTTTAGGTCCTTTCCTCTATACTCTTCTCTTTTTTCTTACCAGTGCCTAATATACTCTTTTTTCAATAGACAGAGAAGAAAACCTGAAAAAAGTAATGATGACCCTACAACCTACCTATATCTTTCTGCTGAATACCTTGATCCAACCTAAAATCGCATCCTCTTCTTTCTATGGCCTCCTCTTCTTTCACACTATGGTGACGAAAAGGTCCCTTTCTACAGCCAACAGCCATAAAGTTATAGGAATGAGATGTTGGAAGTTGCTCTTGCTATAAATTTCATTTGGTTTACAATTATGTCTCTTTGTCCTCGTTCTCGCTCCTAGGTGATTGTAGTCAAACGATGGGGCCAATTCCACCAAGAGGGAAATGCAAATTTAATGTCGCGATTTTCAAGACGGGTTTGTGTAGATGCTACTGAATATCAGTATGGATGAAACTATTATTTCCCGAAGTCACTTGTAAAATGGAAGTGGAATAAAAACGGATATATCATACTACTGAAGAAAGCAATAAATGATTGTTGCAGCTACCAACTTCTTTTTAAGGTAACTTGCCACAAAAATAACCCCCTTAACCGCACAACTCACACTTCCTATATTCATCTTAAATTCACACACTCCAAATTTCAACAGAACATGGTGGAGGTTTCGCCCTTAACCAGAACTGGCGAAATACACTAAAAAGATCGGTGGAGGTCCGCCCTTAACCGCACACTCACAATTTCTCATATTCCTACCAAATTTACCTATACCTAAATTCAACTAGAGTATGGTGGAGGTTTCACCCTTAACCAGAACTGGTTAATTCCCGAAAAGATTGGTGGAGGTCCGCCCTTAACCGCACCATACCAAATTCCTGCATGTCAATTGAACTTCAATTTCCAACATCCAAATCACCTCCACCTCTCATGGTGAATTTTAATCACACATAAATTCACCACACCTAGGTACCCTAATTGAATTTTTAAAAAACCAGGAAATTGCATGCGAATTCAATTTGCACCAAGATAAGGGTTAATGATGGCCTAATCAAGTTGATACTTGTAGGTAGGTATAATGAGTTGGTCATAACCATGTACCTATTCTTCCTCAATACGAATGAAAGCTCTGTTATTCGATTATTACAGACAAGTTTATTGCTTCGTTTACATTCGCAGCTTCAACAAGTAATCGACTACCTGACTGCTGGAGGCGCCTATCCTTGCACGTAGGAGGCAAACCATTCATAACTGAAAACGGGTCTGAAAACAGTACCTTCCTTCTCAGAATTGTTCATGTGCAGATCGAGCGTGTCCCCAGGCACAGATTCTTTGAAACAAGGTTTTTCGAAATGCGTTATGGGGATGTGAGTGTGTGTGTGCGCGCGCGTGTGTGAGGGGGTCAACCTACCTGAAAAACCGAAGAAGAGAAGGTAATGTGGGTTTTTGGATTAATAATAATCTGAGTAAAAACGCTGCTAAGTCCTTGTCACATAGGCTTATTATTCTGCTGGACTTAGCTACAGAAATGCTGGCTGTTCATTTATTGTTTCTTGCATGTGCAATAATTGAAATAGCTATTTTTGATCGTTTCCACCAACTTTGGCCCCCAGAAACTCGAACTAGGCTCCTATTTTTGACAAATTATCTTTGATCATTGACAGTGCCATTTAATTGTCTAGATTCACCTGTTGATACTAATTATAGTGTTGTTATAAAAATTTATGGCGATTTCAGACAATTTGCGAGGTTTTTGACACATAAAAAATGAATTTTGGGAGCTGAAACTTCGTTAGAAACTCGATTTTTCACCCTTTGGTCAAAATCAACTTCACATTTACTCTCCTCGTCCTAAAAACATGGAAAAGTCTCACAAGCCGAAGTTTACGAAGACCCCAATGGAGAACGTGTGCGAAAGAATGACGATTTTAGACCAAATTATAAGGTAAATTTAAGACTGAAACTTTGTTAGAACCTTATTTTGACCACGCTCGATGATCAAAATCGACTTCACATTAGGTCTCCTCGCCCTAAAAAACATGGAAAAAGATACCTCACACGCTCATGTTACTAAAACGCCAAAAAAAACCCTCTTTTACACCTGGTAGGGTGCACAAGGGCACAACTATGGATCAAATGGAGCCTGCGTGCGAAAGAACGAATTTTTTAGACCGAAAATAAAGGTAGATATGGATGATGAGGCGTACGGCGGACGGACATATTGCATTTTTGGAATCTACACACCTTGAAACGTAAAATAAAAATAAAATTGAGGTAGTATTCCAAAACGTGTTTGCTGAGCGAATACACAGGTGTATTATTCGTAGAATAATAAACCAAAAGTAAGGACCTTTACCGAGGGAAGCCACTTGCCAGGTAGATCGACGAAAAAATGGGATCATTGAAATTCTCAACCACATTTATCAGAGTGAAATAAGAGAAAGGGGAAGAGAGAGGGGAATAGGTAATCAATTATTAGTACATATTTGTACTTTTATAGAACGCAATTTGTGTTGGAGATCGAAGATTCAATAATAATTCAATTACCTACTATAATAATGTTGGTCACGAGCAAATATATACCTGTTAGGTAGGTACTTATTCTGAGTAACACGTCCAAGAAAGCTATGGTACACACTGTCGAAGATGAACTGAATTAAGACCGATGCAGCGTGATTCATCTTACACAATCCTAATTTGACGTTATTTTAACAAGTGCTCTCCACAAGCTTGTGAACTTGAGGAATTAACAGGTGAATGAGTTTATGAGTCTGTTTGATGCTGAAGTCTACTTGTATGGATACAAAAAATAAGTCTGATGATACCTACGCACACTGCTAGGCTCACGAACCCACACACCTCTCTTAGGTATACTAAATGTGGAAGAAATCCGTAATACTACTCTCTGACTGCATGTTCAAGAGCCTGATACATTTTGAATACTGATGAACTGGAAGAAACCTTCACACTCACGGGATGATTGCAGTATGTATTTATAGTAAGTTATGAGGGAGTAAAAGTATTCTTGCCACGTAACTGGATGTAGCAACGCCCTGATACTCTCTTGAAGGCTATAAACACGAACTGAATCAAGTGAGGTGCTCGCTGCTTCCTCTCAGTCCTGAACGTCCCTCAATCTGGTACTTGTCCAAGTTTCAGCAAATTGCGCCAAGCATATTGAACCGATGTGTGTTTCATGCTGAAGACTGCTAAAGATAGGCACATAATCGGTCGAGTCAGATGGCACTTTACCGTGACTAACAGTCTTTTCAGCAATGCGGTCTCACCTGCGATAGATGAATTTATTGCATTCTTCGCGCTGAATCCTACTTCGAATTTCGATGAATGTTCTGCTCAAGCCAGTGCAAGACCACTGACCAGCAAGGATTGCAAGGTTTGAAAAATATTTTGAGTTTCGAAGAGCTGAAGTTTGCTATTAGTACCATAAAAAACAAGTTACTACAAGATGTTGACCATCACAAAAGAAATACGAACGTGCTCCCTCAAAATGTGGAGGAATGCACTGATAAACTCTCATTGCCTGTCTCCAAATGTCGTGATACACTGCACTGACCCTGACGTGCAAAGTAAAAAAAACCACAGTCATGCAGCATGGCTATAAGAGCGAATTTTCGAAGTTTTCGGCATCTTCCTCCTCCGCCTAAAATTTTCTGAAAATTAATTTTCGGCCAATGTTTTCCCAACTTGATACCATACACAATTAAAACAGGAGTAGTTTTACGCAAAGTAAAATTTGGGGTGGAAGGAGGGGGAGGGGGAAATCAAAAATGTTTTGAATACCAGAAGAGTAGGTATTGGGTACGTAACAAATTTTTTGTTCCATTTTTTGCCGAGTAACACCTCGGTTTGTAGATTTTCCAACGCTGAACACGATGGTGAAGTCAGAATTGCGATATCCCATTCCGTTATCAGATTAGAGCAGACGAACCAGGAAGAACATCTCAAGAAATAACCACGTTCCTTCATCTTCAAAGTGCTCCAGTTTGAGAATGGAATGAGATATCGCAATTCTGATTTCACCATCGTGTTCAGCGTACAAAAACCTTCAAAATGAGGTGTCACTTGTCAGACTTTTTCATTTTGGGAATTTATGGGTAATTTCCCCCCCCCCCCTAAAACTCCCCAAAACTCCCCCTTAGGGTGATCCGATTCTGCCCATCTTCGAACTTAGCCTGTCGATTGCCAAGACAGATTTTTCGTGCAAATTTGAACTTTTTATCTCAATTCTTTCGAGAGTTATCGTCTGGAATGACACATACATATATAAATATATATATAAATATATAAATATATAAATATATAAATATATAAATATATATATAAATATATATATATATATACATATAATTTTTGGTGTCTTTCGGCAGGGAATTCAGGATGGTCTGAAACGGATTTTGGTATAAAAGTCTTTCGGAAATTCGAGTTTTAAAAATTTTGGACCGAGAACAATAGCTTCCTTTTCTTCGAAAATTCGCTAACACTATTTACACCTGCATTCAGTCAAATAGGATGATAACAAATGGGATAGCAATTCACTATCAGAGTATCATGTGGTACAATCATCTGGGTACCAACTCTACAAGCAGCCATTAGTAAATGGCATAAAATGCCACTTGACAGCTCAGCCATGCTAACCACGTGTTTTTAAATTTCCACCCAGAAAAATGTAATCTTTTTTGCTTGTTTCAAGATTGCTTTCGCTTTGTTTTTGTTCAAATCATACCAATGATTGGGTAATTTCAGTGTACATAAATCAAATAAACCCAATCAAGGAAGAGAGGAGGCAGCCCGTAACAGTTCTTTTTCGGTCTAAAGACATATTATAGCTGCAAGTACGCCAAAAAGACTTGGCCTTTGCTTCTCAGATTCATCGGCAAAAATGCCTTTTTCTAATGCAGGTAAATGTGGACAGAGCGCAAGTCGTAGAATGAGTGGGAAATTTTTACAGATAAGAGATTAGTATGAACATGGATTCGCGGACCCACTCTCAATAATATGCTAATTGAAATTATCATTGCGATGGGATAGTGTAATTAATAATTATAACTACTCCATAATAATATGTTGTTGATCCTTTCTTTCTAGAAAATCAGCAAGCTAATTTCCTATACATTTAACAGCGTAGCATTTTAATCGTAATGGCTCAACGAGCCAATAGTTGGTGCATTTTAATGTGGAAAAAATAACCTACTTCCAACGGTAGGTGCCTATTATCACTTCCATGAATATAGTTCAAGATCCGTTTAAGCAAGTAGGCAGTTAATTTTTCTCATTTTAGGGGGGAAAAACAGCTGATAACCTGCGGCCTAGAACGTCCTCTAATAAGGTAAGGGTAAGTAATCAACTTCTGAAGGCTTATTCGACGTATATAGGAAATGCCCACCTAATTCTACCGTAATTCTACCATGATAAAAAAAAACCATCCTTCAGACTTTCTATTATAAACTTGAATGAATAATGTAACGGATAATATAGACATGTAAAACTGTAAGTTTAGAATTACGAAAATTACGAAAATTGCGTGATAGTGATTTTTATCGTCAGTTTTATGCTGTGGGTTATGTGTTGTAATAACGATCAAAATCATCATAAAGTATGGTCGAACTAGACAAATATGTAGGTAGGTATGAAACTCAGCTTGATTGTGAGTTTTCACTAATAATTTCGTCAAACTGTACGGTTACAGAAAAATGTATGATGTGTTCTTGTATGAAATGCTAGAAGGTACAGTATAACTCTCGAACTAGGTACAAGTATCCTAATCTCAGAGATCAATTTCTGTATGACCTACAAAGGAAGAAGGAACAAGGACTTTTAAGAAGAGATTTTTAAGGTCTCTTATTAGGGAAAACTATGAAACTAACAGGATATGAAGGAAAAGGTTGAAAGTAAACGATTTGTAGGGAACTTAATGGGAGTGGTGTGGTGCATTTCATAATCCTACGAATCAAATACAAATAGGACAGGTACCTACCACCTACGAATTTTGACAGTTTACAAGAACAGCAAGACTTTGAGGGTGATAAATACGGGTTGAAACTGTTGAGAACTCGGAGAGGATTTTTTATTTTTCAAACGACAAGTTAAATGGGTCCACTAATGGGTGTTCGTGCACCCAAAATACAAAATATGATAAGAAGAAACAAAAATTCCACTCGAGCGGCATTTTTTCAAAGCAAACCACTCATCAACATACTACAATACAATTATTAAATATTTTCCACTGTTTTCGACCACCAAAATCCAAATTTGAACCACTTGTACGCCTCCTTTTTTTTCGCAAATATTTGTTGATTTTTCGATAGGTATATGTGTATTTTTTTGTAGTTGAAAAAAAAGTTTTGGATATTCATGGTAATTGAAATTGTTTCTCTGGCCCATTACTATTCTATAACATTTTTTCGGTGAGTTAGCGATTTGGGGATTTCAGAAATTTTTGACCCGTGTTGCAAAATTTTTCCATTTTCGAACTTATCCTTTCTGCGAGACTGACTTTTTTCGTCTTCCGAATGAAATAGTATGTATATATAATAATAATGAAAAAGAGTATATATATAATATATGGTGTATATGGGGTTGGGGTATAATGAAACAGACGGCATTGAGAAGAGAGAATTAAACAAGATTAAGCCTAAACATCACCTATACCGTCTATACCAGAAGGTACGTATAGGTGGGCCCCGTCATCCCAGTGTAGCCAAACTGCGCTGATATTTCCGATTTTCAAGCCTATTTTGTAAATAAATAGGACTCGAAAAAGAAACGTGGATGTTGTATGTTACACACTGGTCTCTCGTGGGTATGAATGAACATTTACCACTTATATACTAGGGGTTAGCCTTTTCTATATAGATAGGTGGCTGTATCACCGTATGGACTTCTCGAACCAAGTAAATACAAATATATTCAACAACTGACCAGTAAGCCAAATGGATCCAAATCATGTATACAAATATTAAATATTTGCGCAAATTTTGCCTCATACCTTCCTCAAGCTCCATGGTGAGGGCGGGCTGAATCCTGGCACGGTGCGGCTCACCGTGTTATCCCGCCACACGTACCCAAAATCCGATTCACTTTAACACTTCGATCGTCTCGAATCAATATTACCGGACGAATTACGGAAGAATCGATATCAAAACTCGATAGGTTGTATCGAGTACCAAGAGAGAGATCCCAGTAGTTAGCGGCAGTCGAACAAGCCCGTTCTTGATTTGGATGAGAAGTTTTTTTTGACGTTGTTCAAAAAACAAACAAATTTAAAAAAAACTGACGGACCCGTTTTTTTCAGTTGGCAAAAAATCTGAAAAGCTTTATTTTATAAAATCTCCTTAATGAACGTTACTATTACATAAAATTAAAGTATAAATATATATAAAATGATGATGAAGGGGAAGGATATATATAAATTCCCCGTAAGTTATATAGTCGGGTCGAGAGCGGGCAGCACACTACTGTTCGCGGGGCGGCACGGACGAGCGGAAACTGACGGATATTACCGATCTCGGCCGAAGTACTAAACGGGCCGGACGAAATGGGATGAGTGGGGTTTGAAGGAATCAAAAATTTCGGCCAGTTTCTGATTGATGTCAGGATATGGTTTGTTTAGGAGCGTTTAGAGATGGGAATTCTTATATACTACATCTCGTCGAGTAGTTGAATGTATTTGTAGGATTAGTGAAGATTGTAGGAATTGCGGAGACACGGGTGGCGGAAGCAACCGAACTCGCAAAAAGCCACTGCGCTGTACCTGCATATTGTGGAAAGGACTGATTGGAGGTTTTGGTAGTAGGCATTTGTGCCCTAATCCTCTCGAAGTGAATGGAAACATAGATATCCCGGGACCTAGAATAACAGCATAATCCTAACCCTCGAGTGCAGGGCGGTGGCACCAGCATCATAATATGTAGTGAAGATTTCCCAGTTATTCTTAAATTTCGTGGTCAATTTTCATCCCAGAAGCGTTTGGGGAGTATTAACTTGTGCTCCTACTCATTGAGAACGCAATGAAACCAAGAACATGAAGAAAAAATGTTTCCTCTACAAGTTACTTATTTTCAAAACTGTTTTCTTTTCCACCACTTTCATACAGGGCAAAATTGGGTGACACCATACCATTCACCGTTTGGCACCAGTATCGTACACCGTAGAATACTGGTCTAATTTATGAAATTTTCAAGTAAAATTAGGGCAGTATTTTTCAAGTCTCCAACAACGAAAGTAATCCAAAAAATTTGAAAACCTTAAAATTTTTGAAATGTACTAGTACCTACCTATTAAACCTGCACTAGCTTGATATCTTGTCACCAGTATCATAGATTCCCTCCAACAGGTTAAAAATCGTTTCCCGGGCAAAATAAACCACGAAAATCAAATTTAAAGGTGCCAAAACGTGGAAAATAAGCACACAGAGATAGACAAATAATAGCAGAAAATACAAAACAAAATGAGCTCACCTCTTATCCAAATCACTGACCGACTGGCGGAGAAACGACTGACTCCAGAGGCGCCTTTTTCGGATAACACACCCAACCAAATAACTTTCCCATGGATCCTGCATTTTTTGGATCCACTTGATGAACGACCACATTCTAAGCGAAATCCCGTTCTTCTAGACCGCCTTGAACTCTTAATATTTGAATTTAAAATTGAAAATACAATACTGGAGCAATGCAAGCGATTGGTGCCACTATCGTCCTTTGTTCCAACTTGAAACATGCAAAAATAGATTCCAGATAAATAGGTACTTATTTCGCTCGGTAGGTACTTATCGGTTAACGGGAGGCCACTCATTTAACGATTTAAAATTATTTAAATTATTATTTTCTGAATTATTAGTTATCGCTTTCGTTCGTTGTCTGGATGTGTTTTCAGTCAGTGTCGAATGATGGCAAACGTGGAACGTGTGGCAGGCGGTACCAAGTTGGGTAAAGACGCGATTTTTTACAATTCTTTCAAATTTGTTTTACAAAAAAAGCTGAAGGTTGTTTGGGACTTCTGAATAGATTAGTGGAATGCATTGTCAAGCGATCTGGATGCTCGCTAGCGCTCGCATCTCAAAAAAGATAAACAATCCCAGAAACCATCCCGTGAATGAGCAGGTTGTTTGGGACTTCTGAATAGATGAGTGGCCTCCCGTTAACCGATAAGTACCTTTCGCTCCTTCTATCACCATAAACAAATAACAGGAACACGAGGAAAGAAACTAACCAGGATGAGCCTATAACAACTTCTAGATAGGTAGTACTTCACTGTCATAGAGCGGATTGTAGAATGCATTTTAAAGAATTGGGGGTTTTGACGTTGCCGAGACAGTATATTTTGATGTGCCTGAGTTATGTGGGGAAGCACCCTCAGTATTTAAAAAAACCGAATCATGCACACAATACTCGAAGTGCACGACTCCTGCAGGTTGAATGCGGCCCGAAATTCAGTTGGCTGGTGGTGCCAGAAATTGTTTAATGCCCTCCCTGAAGAGGTTCAAGATATCAGCAATACCAATTTTAAATCATATTTTAATACCCGTAAGAGAATCCTTGTGAAATTGGCACCCTATGATTTTTATGAATATTTTAATTTTATGATGGGCACTGACTGTCAGTTATTGACTAATAAGAAGAGTTTTTAAAAATAATTAAAACAATTTATTGTCTTTAATTTTAATATTTTTATCAATTAGTTTTAGGTTTAATATGGCAGCAGAGGAAATTTATACTAGTACTCTAGCTGGCATCTAGTTTATGTATTGAATGGCGACTGTGATATTAGATACGGGGTATGAATGGTTTTCGAGAGTGCAAGTAATTTAATAGAATGTACGTTGTGTGAATGTGCTTAGTCTTAGGTTGTGGGGCCGGTGCACTGGCCGGCCTGGGGGCGGCCCCCTCGGTTTGTTCTTTGGAATGGCACGTAGACAACTGCGTCATTCATTTGGGCTGCCTGCCCAGCAATGGGCAGGTGGCTCTGGGAGCCGCCGTGGTGCGTGGGCCCGGGCCGGTCGGGGCATTCAGGCCCCGACCAGCAACCTTGGGGCTGCTGCACCTTTCAGGGCTGCTGCAGCCCCCTTCATTTTCACTCTCCCCCAGTACCCTAATCTAATGGTAAATAGGGTGACGCCTACCTTAAATGTAGACAAATGTTTGACCATTGTCATACAATTTGTTTTGTGACGGCAAATAAAAACATCTCTCTCTCTCATATTTCGAGTCCTGGCTAACCCCCTCACCCCTTCCTCTTCCATTTGCACCCATGTTGTGCACTTACCTATACCTACCTACGAGTGAAACTTCATTCAAACTTTCGAATCAGACTTGCTTCAAACGGGCTGGAGAATTCATCTTTCCATCTCGCAGATGCATGTACAGAATAGATCAAGAAGTAGTGGGTGGCCTTTGCTAAAGCAGGATACAGGGGCGCATTAGAGGATAATTAGAACTGGCAGTCCTGATTCGATCAAGTTTGGCACGGCATTTGAGGACTAGACCCGAGATACAGAGTACGGGATAAACACAGCATTGGGTGGGTTGTTCGAGTATGTTGGAGAGCTCACTTTTGACAAGTGTTGAGTAGTTCGGTATCTAGACTAGGAACTTGACCAAGCAGTATACATATACAAATTGCTACATGTCGTGAGTCCCTCCCGGGAACACTCCTCTAATTTAAGTTCTCACCAATATCAACGCTAAGTTAAGTTCCCGTCAATAAACAAGTGAGTGGGGAGACAGGCCACAGAACCCAGGGTACACAACCTGGGGCCCCACCACCAACCCCTAACAGGGGGTTGGAGGGAGAGGCCTCCAGTTCCTATAAAACCCTGGATCCTGGGGCTTTAGCCTCATTCGACACTTCCTCTAACTAGCTCTCTCTCTTCTCTCCTCTACCTTGCTCCTCCTCCCAGATGATCGGTGGATATCCGCCGCCTGGGCAAAACCTTCTCCTCTAAAAGATTCTAGATGATCGGTGGACTACCGCCGCCTAGACAACACCTCCTCTCTCTCAAAAGATCCTAGATGTCGGTGGACTACCGCCGCCTGGGCAAATTCTAACACTCACCTCCATCTCTCCCTAAAAGAACCTAGATGTCGGTGGATTACCGCCGCCTGGGCAAAATTCCAACACTCACCTCCATCTCCCCTTAAAAGATCGTAGATGTCGGTGGATATCCGCCGCCTGCGCCTTTCCTCACGCCACCGTGATGAACCAATTTTAAATTCATCACACTACAGTTTTCTTAATTTTCATTCAAAACTGTGCCATAATACAGATGTAACATTCATTTTTATTAACTTTAACTACCTTCCTAGCTACATATCTATCTCCCTAGACTGGATGTGTTTTTGGGTAGGTCTAGGGAGATAGGTTTTGGCCATCTTGGAATTTTTCAGAGACCATCAGACAAAATAATGAGATTCTGAGGTGAGTTTTTCTATCCATGCAGCTAATATGTACACTTAGTTATTCCAGAAGTCAAAATGAACTTACCAGTCAATAATTCTCAAGGTCTAGGGAGATAGGATTAATAAAACTAGAACGATTTCACATCTGAGGCACAAAAATCTCCTCCACTCAACACCAAGTAACTGAACACATGGCTGACCCAAAGGCAGCTTGTCAGCGTTGACACCAACCACTTGGGGACACGAAAAATCCGTGGTTACTGGCTTCCAGATGATGATTTGTAAATATTCTAGGGAGATAGGTAAAACCTACATGACACATATAAAAAATAATAAAAAAGTAGGTAATTTAATGAACTGACTAAAACCAAAGATTTTACGTGTAATCTAAGGTGTAATAAACCAATATGGCATTTTATCAAGATTAAAATATTCCATTTACTTTATTAAAAAGTCATGTGAGGTTTGAATATTTTTCATGTGACAGGTCTAGGGAGATAGAAAACAGGGTTTAATTGATTAATTTAAATACCTAATTAAACCAATATTGGCAATAAAAGTTAAGAAAGATCATCAACTAACTCCTGTAGATCAACTAAAAATAGGCTCATCTCTGAGGGACAAAGTGCTGAGGAGAAATCTTCATGTGACAGGCGATTGTACCATAATTTTGAAATGACCCATGTACTGTGTAGCTGTTGTGAGTACGAACAAAGTAGCTATAGTGGTATAGTCTCGAAAATCAAACACATTAATGTAGGTGTGGTTTACACTGAGTTAAACCATGGAAGATTGACCGCGCCAGAATTATTGCAGGCCACAGCTGCACCAGTTCAGCTGTATCAGTTCACATCGTTTCGCACTTTGCTCACTACAAACTGTATAATCGAATGATGTTATGAATAATTATCGTAAATTCGTCACACTTACTTCTCTGACTTTCCATGGCCGAGTGAGACGAACGGAGTCGACCTATGGTCCGGAATTTCTGAAGGTGGGAGGATGCGTTGGAGCTTATTGAAAGGAGCCCATAATTTATCGTTAGGAAGAGTTCAGCGAGTTCAATTGCTCTTCGACCATCAACGATCGGGTGGGGCGAGAAGCAGTGAGGAGAGGAGTTGTTACGAAAATCGTTATGGACATTAGTGGACTACAGAAGGTATCAAAGTTGAGTCTTCTGACCAGGAGTCTCACGTGTGCCCAGAACATCTATGCTTTTACGGTCTACAGGAATCCATGGATTACATGGCTCGGCCTTGACACTATGGGTGTAAATAGTTGTACGTGTTCATAACAGGTAATATTTAGTAGGATATTTTTTAGGATAGTTGAAAGATGGGATTTTTTCAGTTAACAATCCGGGCCATTGGGGGAATTCAAAAGCAACATTCCCCGTATCAGTAAGGTTTGAATAATGATCTAAATATATGGAACACTAGAAACAATTGAACCAGACAGAAGAAAGATGGTTTGGACCATTGGTCTATGGGCTATGGCGGTTCAATGGCTTCCACGTTTGCGCATGCGCAGTCGCTACTACTGATACGAATGAGAAGAAATTCATATGAGACCAACCAGGACACGACCCTGAACTATCCTCAAAATTTGCGCCAATTTGGACCGTTGTGTTGTAAGTTATGTGGGTTCAACATTTTTACGTTTGCGCATGCGCAGTTCCTACTACTGATCCACATGCGACGAAATTCATATGGGACCAACTAGGACCTAACCCCGAACTACCATTAAAATTTGACCGAATTTGGACCATTGGAGTTATGGCGCTTCACAGAAATACACACACCACACGCACAGTCATACTCAACAAACTGAAGGAGCTGATATTCGAAAAAACAACTACCATTAAAATTTGACCAAATTTGGACCATTGGAGTTATGGCGCTTCACAGAAATACACACAAACACACACACACACACACACACACAGTCATACTCAACAAACTGAAGGAGCTGAAATTCGAAAAAACAGTGACAGGTAGAGGGAAAAGTTTCAGATTTGAAACAGAGTGGCGAGGTTTTATATCGCGGATGTACCTGACGTAAGCATTATGAGTAGGAACCGGAATTTTAGGTTTAAAAAACCATCGAATTACCTAGGTTTTTGAAAAGCACACAATAGGGTATTTTAGTTTTTTTAAACGTTTTTATGGTTTTAGGTTCTCAAGACTAAAATTAGAATGCAAAAAGTATAATAAGTAATTAATACTGAAAAGTATCTAAAAGGAAAAAGTGTGGTTAATAATAATTATCGTTATTGGTACAGTAGACTAAAAAATATTTTTTCCAAATTTTCAATAATCTACAGTATAGCAACGGGACGCCTTCGGTAGAAAGTTTAAATTCCTATTGGAGGCGCGTGCACTGTAGATAGTTCTTTTAATGCAGGTGTTAGGGTTTTAGGTCAGGAAATCCGAATTACGTTTTTTTAGGACCTATAGTACTTGCCCACAAGATTCCAGTTGACTTGAATCGGATTAATATTCCACTATTTTTCAATTCTGTATCAGGAAAAAAAATAGGTAAGCCCCTAGGAATCCGGTCCTTATAAGCCACCATCGGTTTTTTCAAGTCAGCTGCTTTGATGGAACTAGAAAATATGTGAGAACAATAGGGAAAATTAGGGAAGACTAGTGATGAAACGAGCTTTTTCTTGAGATATGAAGGTGTGAACTTAGCGAGTTTCTTGAGCGGGTGTAGACTCCCATACATGCATTTACACATGTGAGACACGTGGTGATCCCAAGAAAGAATTTTGTTAAGGCTAAATGCAACGATAATATTATTCTACTGCTGATTTGAGAATGGAGCGAGGTATTTCAATTCGGAAAACGGATTTCTCATCAATATTCACGTAGAATTCCGGGTAATTGGTTCAAAAAGAGTGCAAAATTTTGTGCTCACTGTTCCAAAACAATGTTGTTCAAATTTTGAACGTTTTCGAAAAGTGGCTTAATAGGCACTTGCATTGGACTCTAGAGAATAGAAATCCGTTCTCAGAATTTGGGAAGTCCGTTTTCAAATGAGAAGTAGAAAAAATCTGGCCCCGACGTTGCTGCCATCTCGTATCACAGATTCACATCAAAATGTCGTGACATTTTTAGCCTTAAGCAACTGACAAGGGTACAAGTCCATTTATCAGGAGAGAAGGAATGGCGCCAGAGTCTATGTTACTAAATAATTATGATCCAAAATTCCCTGGGATTTTGCAGGATTTATGCTGATTCCGTTTTGTGCAGCCCACTGTCAAACTCTGCCAATCTCATCATTCATTATTCGCACCAAGTCCACCAATACCATTAACGCATCTCGATACATACATCTGAAAGTCGTCAGCAGACAGGTGGTGCCGACAGTGACCGAGAACTTGGGGAGATCACCCGTACCTAAACCAAGAAAAACCTTCATAACAGAAAACATTCATCAGGTTAATACTGAAATATAAGCATCAGTCGTATGGTCCCTGCATTCTTCGACCCTCAGGCATCAACTCGAGCGAGTCCAGGATATTGAATGACCCACCATCTTGAATCTAAGTATGGTATCACAATACATGCTAGATAAGACTATGGTGAATTGGAGAGGCAAACTGGACTTTTCGACTTCGAGGCTAATTGAATGAATTCAGTGCCCTGAACGGTTGGTGTTATTGTTGATCTCGATACTCGAGAAAGCGTAACGTTGCCGGAAGTGTAGGTTTTCTGACGAGTTAAGCAGGGATCCAAATCCTTAAGACACAACATTAGCTGGGTTTTGCATTTGGCGAAGAAGGTTTCAGGTATGTTCCAGCCATCAGAATTAGTTTTAAGAAGTTCCAAAACCAGAACCTGTTTTTCTGAAGAGTGAGGATGAGTTTTAGAACTGTTTCAATTCGAGAACTCATCAGCTGGAACACCTCAGAAACGAGCCAAACAACCTCCAAACAACTGTGATGACTTTGGGGACCGAAAAATAGCCGAGTAGGAACTACAGAGAGGAAAGATCCGTTTAACGTAGAAGTTGGACCGAAATTAGATTATGGGAAGAACCCAGAGGTGTTTTCTTCAGTTCTTGTTCTAACACCCATCCCCGATCGGGTGCCGAAACTCAGGGAAACCCAGTTCTCGCACCTGACGCGGTGGAACAGTAAGTACCTATATAGATAAAGCCTTAGTGAACAGTTTCAACACTCTGTGAGGTTGGAACACAATTTTTGTGCGCAGTGGGTTGGGCGCCGAACTCGGAAGTGTAGGTTTTCTGATGCAGGGCTCCTAATCCTTAAGACTTAAAATTAGCTGGGTTTTGCATTTGGCGGGTTACCCAATCGTTCCGAAAAAGGTATCAGGTATGATCCAGCCATCAGAATTAGTTTTAAGAAGTTCCAAAACCAGAACCTGTTATTCTGAAGGGTGGGGATGAGTTTTAGAACTGTTTCAATTCGAGAACTCATCGGCTGGAGCACCTCAGAAACGAGCCAAACAACCTCAAAACAACAGTGATGACTTGGGGACCGAAAAATAGCCGAGTAGGAACTACAGAGGGGAAAGACCCGTTCAACGTAAAAGATGGACGGAAATGAGATTATGGGAAGAACCCAGAGGTGTTTTCTTCAGTTCTCGTTCTAAAACACCCATCCCCGATCGGGTGCCGAAACTCAGGGAAACCCAGTTCTCGCACCTGACGCGGTTGGAACAGTAAGTACCTATATAGATAAAGCCTTAGTGAACAGTTTCAACACTCTGTGAGGTTGGAACACAATTTTTGTGCGCAGTGGGTTGGGCGCCGAACTCGGAAGTGTAGGTTTTCTGATGCAGGGCTCCTAATCCTTAAGACTTAAAATTAGCTGGGTTTTGCATTTGGCGGGTTACCCAATCGTTCCGAAAAAGGTATCAGGTATGATCCAGCCATCAGAATTAGTTTTAAGAAGTTCCAAAACCAGAACCTGTTATTCTGAAGGGTGGGGATGAGTTTTAGAACTGTTTCAATTCGAGAACTCATCGGCTGGAGCACCTCAGAAACGAGCCAAACAACCTCCAAACAACAGTGATGACTTGGGGACCGAAAAATAGCCGAGTAGGAACTACAGAGGGGAAAGACCCGTTCAACGTAAAAGATGGACGGAAATGAGATTATGGGAAGAACCCAGAGGTGTTTTCTTCAGTTCTCGTTCTAAAACACCCATCCCCGATCGGGTGCCGAAACTCAGGGAAACCCAGTTCTCGCACCTGACGCGGTTGGAACAGTAAGTACCTATATCGATAAAGCCTTAGTGAACAGTTTCAACACTCTGTGAGGTTGGAACACAATTTTTGTGCGCAGTGGGTTGTGCGCCGAACTCGGAAGTGTAGGTTTTCTGATGCAGGGATCCTAATCCTTAAGACTTAAAATTAGCTGGGTTTTGCATTTGGCGGGTTACCCAATCGTTCCGAAAAAGGTATCAGGTATGATCCAGCCATCAGAATTAGTTTTAAGAAGTTCCAAAACCAGAACCTGTTATTCTGAAGGGTGGGGATGAGTTTTAGAACTGTTTCAATTCGAGAACTCATCGGCTGGAGCACCTCAGAAACGAGCCAAACAACCTCAAAACAACAGTGATGACTTGGGGACCGAAAAATAGCCGAGTAGGAACTACAGAGGGGAAAGACCCGTTCAACGTAAAAGATGGACGGAAATGAGATTATGGGAAGAACCCAGAGGTGTTTTCTTCAGTTCTCGTTCTAAAACACCCATCCCCGATCGGGTGCCGAAACTCAGGGAAACCCAGTTCTCGCACCTGACGCGGTTGGAACAGTAAGTACCTATATAGATAAAGCCTTAGTGAACAGTTTCAACACTCTGTGAGGTTGGAACACAATTTTTGTGCGCAGTGGGTTGTGCGCCGAACTCGGAAGTGTAGGTTTTCTGATGCAGGGCTCCTAATCCTTAAGACTTAAAATTAGCTGGGTTTTGCATTTGGCGGGTTACCCAATCGTTCCGAAAAAGGTATCAGGTATGATCCAGCCATCAGAATTAGTTTTAAGAAGTTCCAAAACCAGAACCTGTTATTCTGAAGGGTGGGGATGAGTTTTAGAACTGTTTCAATTCGAGAACTCATCGGCTGGAGCACCTCAGAAACGAGCCAAACAACCTCCAAACAACAGTGATGACTTGGGGACCGAAAAATAGCCGAGTAGGAACTACAGAGGGGAAAGACCCGTTCAACGTAAAAGATGGACGGAAATGAGATTATGGGAAGAACCCAGAGGTGTTTTCTTCAGTTCTCGTTCTAAAACACCCATCCCCGATCGGGTGCCGAAACTCAGGGAAACCCAGTTCTCGCACCTGACGCGGTTGGAACAGTAAGTACCTATATCGATAAAGCCTTAGTGAACAGTTTCAACACTCTGTGAGGTTGGAACACAATTTTTGTGCGCAGTGGGTTGTGCGCCGAACTCGGAAGTGTAGGTTTTCTGATGCAGGGATCCTAATCCTTAAGACTTAAAATTAGCTGGGTTTTGCATTTGGCGGGTTACCCAATCGTTCCGAAAAAGGTATCAGGTATGATCCAGCCATCAGAATTAGTTTTAAGAAGTTCCAAAACCAGAACCTGTTATTCTGAAGGGTGGGGATGAGTTTTAGAACTGTTTCAATTCGAGAACTCATCGGCTGGAGCACCTCAGAAACGAGCCAAACAACCTCAAAACAACAGTGATGACTTGGGGACCGAAAAATAGCCGAGTAGGAACTACAGAGGGGAAAGACCCGTTCAACGTAAAAGATGGACGGAAATGAGATTATGGGAAGAACCCAGAGGTGTTTTCTTCAGTTCTCGTTCTAAAACACCCATCCCCGATCGGGTGCCGAAACTCAGGGAAACCCAGTTCTCGCACCTGACGCGGTTGGAACAGTAAGTACCTATATAGATAAAGCCTTAGTGAACAGTTTCAACACTCTGTGAGGTTGGAACACAATTTTTGTGCGCAGTGGGTTGTGCGCCGAACTCGGGAGTGTAGGTTTTCTGATGCAGGGATCCTAATCCTTAAGACTTAAAATTAGCTGGGTTTTGCATTTGGCGGGTTACCCAATCGTTCCGAAAAAGGTATCAGGTATGATCCAGCCATCAGAATTAGTTTTAAGAAGTTCCAAAACCAGAACCTGTTTTTCTGAAGGGTGGGGATGAGTTTTAGAACTGTTTCAATTCGAGAACTCATCGGCTGGAACACCTCAAAAACGAGCCAAACAACCTCCAAACAACTGTGATGACTTGGGGACCGAAAAATAGCCGAGTAGGAACTACAGAGAGGAAAGATCCGTTTAACGTAAACGTTGGACCGAAATTAGATTATGGGAAGAACCCACCGGTGTTTTCTTCAGTTCTTGTTCTAACACCCATCCTCGATCGGGTGCCGAAACTCAGGGAAACCCAGTTCTCTTACCTGACGCGGTTGGAACAGTAAGTACCTATATAGATAAAGCCTTAGTGAACAGTTTCAACACTCTGTGAGGTTGGAACACAATTTTTGTGCGCAGTGGGTTGTGCGCCGAACTCGGAAGTATAGGTTTTCTGATGCAGGGATCCTAATCCTTAAGACTTAAAATTAGCTGGGTTTTGCATTTGGCGGGTTACCCAATCGTTCCGAAAAAGGTATCAGGTATGATCCAGCCATCAGAATTAGTTTTAAGAAGTTCCAAAACCAGAACCTGTTATTCTGAAGGGTGGGGATGAGTTTTAGAACTGTTTCAATTCGAGAACTCACCGGCTGAACACCTAAGAAACGAGCGAAACAACCTCCAAACAACTGTGATGACTTAGGGACCGAAAAATAGCCGAGTAGGAACTGCAGAGAGGAAAGATCCGTTTAACGTAAAAGGTGGACCGAAATGAGATTATGGGAAGAACCCAGCGGTGTTTTCTTCAGTTCTCGTTCTAAAACACCCATCCCCGATCGGGTGCCGAAACTCAGGGAAACCCAGTTCTCGCACCTGCCGCGGTAACCGCGCACCTTAGTGAACAGTTTCAACACTGGGTGAGGTGGGAACACAAATTTTGTGCGTAGTGGGTTGTGCGCCGAACTCATTCGAAAAACTCGCGTCGGTTCGAACATAGGTAACTTTTGTCCACCCAAATTCCAATTTTGTGCTCCCTTGGGGATGCGGTGTAGATGGCGGAGGGCCCCGTAGTAGTAGTTTGGTGTGTGCTCTCGACCAGTCCCTTGAAGCTGGGCCAGGATGTCTATTGAGCGGTCTCATTGTCCCTCTCTTGTGAGTCCCCATTGTCGACCACAATTCACTCACAAAGAGGTTGACTGCCCGCTCAGCTCGCTCCTACACATAGTAGCACCGCCCGTCCGCACTCAATCCATCGTTCGTGCTTCTTTAGTTATATTTTTAAAAGGTTCGATGAACCGAAAAGATATGACCAACAGTGGGTTTTCTGGGCGGGTTTTTTATTTATTTGCTGACTCGGGGAGGCTGAACAGCCGCGCTATGTCCTTTCGAGTGGACCGGAGTGTCTATCGATTTCTTCTGGACATCTGCAAAGAAAGCTGAGTGCAGATCTACAGCAACATAACAGTCAAATCTTCATCTGCAATAACCTGATCACTCGTGCGTTGCACAAGACAGCACGAATTAGGGTTATATTGATAACATCTGAAAACCTGCTAATAGATTTACCAATTTCGCTGTTAAAAAAAAGTCAAACATACTCGTAGTAAGCGTATGGGTTTTCGTTAATTTCCTTGAAATTGTTTCTACCTGACTAACAAAACGTGTAAAACAACTCCCAACGATCTTGAATGGAAGGTCTTGGAACCCATTTCTCCGGCATTTCACTAAATCGGACCATCAAGACACCTCCAGGGGGCAGGTAGATACTACAGTTGCAATAGAGACATTTATCTTGATCTTGTGCCTCCAAGTACCTGCCATTACACTAGAGGTACTTATTGGGGATATGTACCTGTACAGTATTTCCTTTATTCCTAAATATTCGATCATCCCTACACCAACCGACGGAATGTTCTTCTTTAGCAAATACGACGACACCGTGTGTAGAGTCCATTCCGTGAAGCAACACGGGCAGAGACGGGTTTGTTCGAACGTACTTGTTTCTCGCTAATCATGCGAGAAACCTTGCGTTCAAATCGGATCAAACAGATAGGTGCACCCATTCGACAACAATCATGGCTGTCCCCCACCTACTCACAAATAATAAATAACTGCGGCCTCGTCCAATTCTGGTGATATTAAATTTCAAATTGGGCTGCCCAAGACATGTTCTTAGTATTTAATTCAAATTAGACGATTTAGACATCCTCCCACACACGTCACAGCATTAATCCTATGGTATGTTATTTCCATTTATAATAATTATAACAGCAGAACTGGCATAAACTAGTTTCGTAGTACTTATTCAGGCGCGGATCCAAGGGGGGGGGGGGGGGGGTCACAGGGGTCATGACCCCCCCCAGAATCAGCCTGCATTTCAAAAAGCAGAGCTGAACGAATTGTTCACAAACCCGAAAACAAAAAAAAAAACCAAACGAAAACGAACCCAGTTTTTGTGAAATCAAAAACCAGAAACAAACCAAACGACCAAATGGCCACATGGTCTTCTCAATTTTGCTTCATATACAACTGTGTAAATATTTACCATAAAACATCCGTCAAATTGAAATTTCAATGTCCTCGCCACTAATTACTGTAATTTCTAATTACACAAACGGTAGACAGTGTTGAAAAAACTGAAAACAAAAAAGAACTATAAAAAATCTAAAAAGATTCGATCAAAAATGTCAAAATTAGTCGAATATAATCTTACACTTGGTCCTACCAATGTTACTTTATATACAATTATGTCAATTAATTTACCTTGATGTATCCATCAAATTACACCTTGTTTATTTCTTCTTATTTTTGTAAATTATTATCTTGTTTTTGTTTCGTTCTCGTTTTCTTTCCTGCCAAATTCAGTAAAAACGATACTGAATTCACTGAGATCAACAATAGATTGTTGTGGTTTCAATGTTTTGATTTGCAAACTCTGAAGTTAGCTACGCTGCCATAAAATGCGCCAATTTGTTTGAAAACACATTAGGACACTTTTTTAGAAGAAAATGAAAATAAATACATTTATCAGTTAAATAATTAATAGATATTGAAAAATATTTTTTACATAAACAATGAATTTTATAAATAAATACAATTAATTTTGTAAGTAGACAAATTGGACGAGTTTAGGCATAAGGTTGAAAATTCGGTTTGTATTGTTCGTTTGGTTATTTTGTTATTTTGGTTTATTATTCTGTGAATAATACACCTATGTATTCGCTCAGCAAAAAATTTTTATAACACCCCCTCAAAATTTTTTCTTTTCCGTTTCAAGGTGCGTAGATTCAAAAAATGCAATGTCCGTCCGCCGTACGCCGTCCGCCGTACGCCGTCCGCCGTATCACGTGTACAGGCTTCATTTTTGGTCTAAAAAATTCGTTCTTTCGCACACATGCTCCACTTGGGCCCGATTTGTGTCCCGAAACTTTTCAGCCCGATCGGAATATTCCCAGGGGTGTTATGAGTGAAAATGTGTATAAAAATAGGTACTTTTTGCGTTTTAGCAACATGTTAGTAAAATGAGCTTTTGAGGTATCGTTTTTCATGTTTTTGGGGACGAGAAGACCGAATATGAAGTCGATTTTCACCAAAGAGTGGAAAATTGAGGTTGTACCAGATGTTCAGCTCCCAAAATTGATTTTTTATAAGTCAAAAACCTGGAAAATCGTCTGAAATCACCATCAATTTGTAGAATAACACTAGAAAAAGTATCAAGAGGTGGATCAAGACGATTAAATGGTACTATCAATGATCAAAGATAATTTGAAAAAAAAAGGAGCGTACCTAATTCGTGTTTTGGGGGCCAAAATTGGTGGAAACCACCAGAAATAGCCATTTCAATTATTTTATATGAAAGAAACAATAAATAAACAGCCAGCATTTCTGTTGGTATTCCAAGTAGAATAATTAACCCATGTGACGAGGACTTTGCAGCGTTTTTTATATTGCTCTACCCTGTGACCCCCTCCGGAAAAAAAATTCTGGATCCGCCCCTGTACTTATTAGCAAGACAGAAGAGGAAATGTACCTTATGAATTACGATTATTTGCTCATGAATGTTTCAGATTGGACTTTGTCTATCCCCTTGGCGTTTGGTTAGCCGTTCCGCATAGCTCGAGAGACTTACAGAATTGCCTAACTCCACCCTTCAAAAACAAAATTTAATGATAAAAACACCTCACCTTCACATCATCACCTTCATTAGTGTACTGATGATGGAGCGGAGAGAACGAAGGCTGCGAATATGGTAAAGTAGTCAAACAACGACTCTTGACTTCGCGAAGGACCACCCTAATTACCTATGTAAAGATAATAATACACTACTAAAATACTACTACTGTACTAATATATACTACTATACCGTACTACTACTGTACTAATATACAGGGTGTCTTCTATCCAATGGATCACCCCCCTAAAATCGCCAAAATGAGGGTAAACGAAATTTTTTTTTTTGAATCTTCATATTTTTTTGCGAGGATATCAAAAATGAAAAAATTTTGCTGCGCGCAATTGCGCAACTATGCGCAACTGACACCAACTTTCTTATTTCAAATGGGAACCCCCCTTTTTTATTGCAAATTCGGATTCTACGCAAAATTTCATGAACTTTTGACCCCTCAATCGATTTTTTTGACCGCGCGCAACCCATTCAACGAGCATGCAAATTTGTTGAAATACCAAATTGCGCAAAATATGGTGTCATGTAAACCCCAAGTGTGGTACATGAATTTCCATTGTTTTTCAACGCTGATTCACGTGGTGCTGTCAGTTTTGAGATTTACCTCACTTTTTATCGATATTATGCCCATAACCTATGTTATTCGGTGAAATATTACAGTTTTTCCGAAGTACCAACTTTGGCAGTAGATTTATTTTTCCTCACTCTTTCGAAACACGGGCTTGGAACCGGCTTTGGCGGGTTTAAAAATAAATCTACTGCCAAAGTTGGTACTTCGGAAAAACTGTAATATTTCACCGAATAACATAGGTTATGGGCATAATATCGATAAAAAGTGAGTTAAATCTCAAAACTGACAGCACCACGTGAATCAGCGTTATAAACAATGGAAATTCATGTACCACACTTGGGGTTTACATGACACCATATTTTGCGCAATTTGGTATTTCAACAAATTTGCATGCTCGTTGAATGGGTTGCGCGCGGTCAAAAAAATCGATTGAGGGGTCAAAAGTTCATGAAATTTTGCGTAGAATCCGAATTTGCAATAAAAAAGGGGGGTTCCCATTTGAAATAAGAAAGTTGGTGTCAGTTGCGCATAGTTGCGCGATTGCGCGCAGCAAAAGTTTTTCATTTTTGATATCCTCGCAAAAAAATATGAAGATTCAAAAAAAAAATTTTCGTTTACCCTCATTTTGGCGATTTTAGGGGGGTGATCCATTGGATAGAAGACACCCTGTATACTAGGTACTATACCCTACTACTACTATAATACTATATACCAGTAATATTTACACTGCTACTCTACTAATACTCGTAGATAATGAAAACCATCTGCCATCTGTTTTTTGAAATATTCCAAGGTTTACACTAAAATACTAAGTTAAAAACCTTTATTTGCTCAGCACAAAGCTTAGATAATTTTGCAGCCGGAGATAATGTATTATATTCCTTTGATACCAATTTTTCATACATGACCACCTTGAAGAAGTAGACAGCTCATATCCACGTACAAAGGTAGGTACTACATAATACACACATAATCACACACATATATTTACTGTTATCCATTGAGCTCTTGACGACTACATCTCAGAACTGTTCTACACCTAATAACAAGAAAATCGTATATGTACCACCCTACCACCGAACATGGAATAGGATCTGTTCTACCGTCTACAACCTAAAAACATTGATATTTTTGAAAATGTTATATCACAGACTGGAAATAATTTATAAATAGTTACTATCTTTTATTATGTTAACATCTTTTTTAAATAGTTAGGCATTGTAATGAATCTAGGTAATATCTTTATGTGCGAAATTGTGACCTGTCACCAAAAATATAACGACGTTCTGTGTTACTTTCCTAACAACATGTGTAAAACTCCAGCATTTGTGAGGAATAAGAACGAAGTTCTGTTACAGATTTCCCTCATTATATCAAAAAGTTTTGAATCACTTGTGCTGCTAGGGAAACCTCCCTAATGCAAACACATTTTTGAGACTGAATATATATTTTCTTAGATCCTAAAACTTATATACTTATAACGATTAATAATGCTTTTTCTACGGTAATGGCAATAAGTTGAATTTTCACCATTCATATTTTGTGTTTACTTTTGCCCAGGCTCCTGGACTGATTAGGTAGGTATAATCTTCTTCATGATTACTATTGTTATTGTGAACGGTGAGCTCAATCAGTGCCGTGAGTGCAGTAGTGGGGATTCGCGTCACAAGCGTCAGCTCCTACATGATTCGCCAGTCGCTCTTCTGATGCTCATCATAACGATCTCATAGATTTTCTTAACCATCCATACTATATTTTACCTCGACGCCAAGTGGCATTTCATCCAGGTCTTCAGTATCCTCCGATTTTCAATCGATCACCACGGAATAATGTAAGTACTTACCTTCCTGAAGGATCACTGGCTCGCCATACTCCGCAGCAATAACATTTTTTATTAATTTTATTTTCGAAACAGCACGATACTTGAGAGGCAGCCCTATCAAATCTATCATCTCGATCACCTCTATCTTCTCTACTCAACTCTAGTACTCCAGATCAACCCCTATACACAGCTCAAGTGTTCTTCTGGACTTTCCGAATTCTACGGGACTTCAAGGACCCAGCTGGCCTCCACTTGGATTTACCGTCGTCCACCTGAGCATAATTTTCTACCAACGTAACTCACTGGTCAGAGCATTCCAATTATACCTACCTACCTCAAAAGGCACTTCATTGTCATCGATCAATCGAATATTACATACTTACTTATAAATTTAATCTTTTCAAGGAGCTCCTACATAGGTAGGATTTTTCGAAACTATTTATTCGAATTAAACTCAACTTTGAGATAAGTATATCGGTATATTCCTTGTTCCCGGAAACCCATACTTATTGCTCAAACAACTTTCGACATCCTACGCCACTGATACCATTCACACCCAATAATATACAACATAATTACTACACACTTGTGAATTACTGTTACATCTTGGAACGTGATGTAGTTTAAAGGTTTTAAAACGTTTTCGAGCGGGGCTGATTTCGATGTCTCCTGTCACGAAGAAGACATCGCTTCGACATTACTTCATGCAGACGATAAGAAGCTTGTGGTTGTTGGACACGGCCAAGTTGTCAAGTTGCACCCACTTTCCCGCCGTTCGATGTCACTGTATCACGTCGGGACCTCAGACACGTTTCTGCTTCTTGGCCCACTCAGACACACTTCCTGTTCTCACTCTTCCAAAGACCTAATTACAACGAAACGATTTTTCCTTCGAATTACCCATAAAATCAGACTTGCTACTTGCCTCTGAGGTATAATAGAGTGGCAGTGTGTAAGTAGTGCAAACTAAATGTGAATTGCGCAAAATTGTTCTATTTTGTTGTTTAGGAATTGGGTGTTTAAAACTGTAAGTTTAATTTATTTCAATCAATAACCTATATGTCGGTAGCACAAATACTATAGTTCCCTTCAGCTCCAAAGAGCGAACTCAAGTTCGGGATGAGCCATGTCGATTACCCATTCCATGGGTAATCCATTATAAGTAGCTAGGTACATATTGTTTTCCCAAAACGAATCCAAGATTTTTCTGAAAGCAAAATTTTCCCAGTCAAATGCAAAGTTTTTCATTTCAAATTAAAAGTTTTCCCTTTAAGTTAAGCAGCAAAACTTTAATCTGACAATAGGGGAAACAAGGGACGTTTGACCCATAAGGAGGTTCGACCCAACCTCGATTTCTCAGCTCAGGGATATTTCTTGAATGTGACAGGGGCATCACTGGAAGCAGTTCTGACATCTTATCACTTGGCGGGAAAAAGTTTGCCACTATCAGATGTTATTTAGGAGTTATTGATAAGCATGTGATTCGGAGGTCGGAAACCTTCTTTTGGACTCTCTACTTCTCTTTGGATTGGCGGCTTGCTGTTAAGATAAGAGTTTTCTCATGTATACCGTAGTGTTCGTTAGTTTTCAAGTTTTCATTTCGTATATTGAATCACTGGATTCCGTTAAGTTTTCCCTATGTTAATTACAACCAAACGATGCCACCTCGAATTGGGAGGTTTGACCCAGATGTTTTAGGGAGGTTTGACCCATCAAGTTATACATTTTCTGACGTGTTCATTTTCATCGTTGAATAGGTTTTGGTTTCATTTTAAACAATTTTGAACTTTTTGGTTTCATTTTAAACAAGTTTGAACTCTTTGGTTTCATTTTAAACAATTTTGAACTTTTTGGTTTCATTTTAATTATTTTGAACTTTTTGGTTTCATTTTAAACAATTTTGAACTTTTTGTTACAACCCATCCCTACACGCAATAAGAATAAAAGCCTTAGCTTGAATTTTCATGAAAATTCATTATAAAATCTCAAACTTGAACAAGAAACTAGAAATAAAGTTCTACGTGACAAATGGTAAATTAATGTCAAGAAAACACTGTTTTCCTATTCTCTTGACATCAACTTACCATTTGTCACGTAGAACGTTATTTCTAGTTTCTTGTTCAAGTTTATTTGAGATTTTTAATGAATTTTCTTGAAAATTCAAGTTATTGCTTTTATTCTTATTACGTATAGGGATGGGTTGTAACAAAAAGTTCAAAATTGTTTAAAATGAAACCAAAACTCTTGATGTGCCTTGATATGAATACCTATTAAAGTATCTAGTGATAATCTAAGCCACCAATTAAAATTTTGTGGTATTTTTCATATGGTAAGGCAGACGTGATTTACATGCATTTTTGATGTTCCTATTAAGTAATGAGACTGTTTTATATGACTAATTTAAAAAAAGACTGCTTTTCTGAAACGTAGTTGGAAACTCATAGCTTCTACCTGGTGAATTTTCAGAGTTTAGGGAGGTTCGACTCAACCTTAGAAAGGTGTGGGTCAAACCTCCCAAAGGGTGGGTCGAACCTCCCTAGCATTTGGGAGGTTTGACCCTTTTGACACCTATTCGAAAAAGAATCCTAGGCTTTCTCACAATTGTGCTAAATGATTGATTTTGGTCTCAAAATGTGCGTGATTGACTGGACTAACGATGCGATCTGTTTTCAAGATGAAAAACCCACGTATACCTTGTACAGAGCAGAAAAACCGCAGGTTGGGTCAAACGTCCCTAGTTTCCCCTACTAGATGGTTCAGTGATAGTGCAGGGGTGCAAAAACAATCATTCTTGCGTGAAGGATGAATCATCTGCAGTAGGTATCTTTTTTTACGCAATCAAGTTCAAGTTTTGAAGAAGGAAAAAAATAAATTAAAAGAAGGAGCATTTGAACTAGAAAGAACAAGAAATCAATTTATAGAAGAAGAAGAAATCAATCAATTTAGAAGGAGAAATCAATTTTTTCAAAGCGACAAAATTTGAATTCGTTTTGGGGAAGTTTGAATAGTATGATTTGGCAAAGATTTTTACTTCGGAAGTCGAAAATACTTCTAAGTGTTTCTGCACACATCCTCCAGTTTTCCATAGCGGTCTCAACCGCCTTCCCCTGCTCCAAGACTCCACCACTTCTTGCAGGCCTTCCTGCTGGCCCCCAAGTCAGTGCAGTAACGGTACACTCGTCTCGTGTCCGCCGTCGTGAAAGTTTCTACCGTACGAAGTCCTACTCTTCCATTGACGTGCTCTTCATCTACTCAGAACCGTCCGCGTTTCCACCGAGACCGTCCTTTTGTTTTTGACCGTTTTCGTGCAAAAGACAAGTGACAGAGGGTTCGAAAGTGTGTCCGGCCATGATATCGTGAACTTGGAAAACAGTTTGTCCATACAGGAAGTTCTCGAAGCAGTTGTGGGGAATGGAATGACATCTCAAAGGTACGATTTAAAGTTCAAGTTCTCTAATTTCTACCATTAACCTATTTACGTTACAGTGAATTTATGGGTAACTACATACCACATCCCACCAAGTACCTGCCAAGGTGTTGAATCACGTAACCAATGATCTGGTGGCTGTTTTGTCGAACATTCAACGTCGTTCAGTGCAATAAATCCCCTTTTCACACAAGTCCCCGCACGGCCCCTTTCTGAAGTGGAACAGGCACTTGATTGAAGACAGTCCAGAAGCTGTAGACATCAATACCAGCCATGTATTTGTTTACTGGTGCCAGAAGTGGTACGATAATCAAACGTATGCCGTAGGTCACCTAAAGTATGCAACTTGAGGATTCACAAATGTGCACAACATTCCAAAATCCATTTAACAATACCAAACACCCATGTGCTGACGAGCAACACCAATGATGCAGAGCACCATTTATCAGCAGAACTCACGAATGTAGTAACTGTTACTACGTAAGTAGGTACTTGTTGTGCACATTCTTTCATTCATAGTAGCGCCGTAATCAACAGATGAATCTCACTAGGGATCAAGGTTCAACTAGTTTCGATTGGTGCCAAATCCAAATTGGAATGTTGTGGGTGTCTCAAACATCGGACGGGTCTACAACATTTCAAAACAAACGGAATATTTGTTGCTTATACGTGAGAAAACAATATTTTTTGTCAATTCGGCAAATGCTAATGGATGACCTCAAAACACCAAGTTAAAATTCATAGGGCGTTTCAGCTGTTGGCCACTGATATAAGGCTCAAATTGTTTCCTTGTGGGTTGTGTATTTTCATTGTCATTAGTGTAGGTATGGCTTATCATGTTGCTACTGGAGACATCTTCAAGTTGATAGGCACGTAGGTACACGATACTATATAATATACTAAGTGAATAGGTACCTAATTATACTCTATATTAAGTTTTGATACAGAACATAATTACCTATTCACTAACATAAAAGAGCAGAGTCTTTAGGGCAATAGTGGGTGCGCACCATTGATTTTGCATTTAGTGATCAGTAAGCAGAAAAGACCTTGCCTAAATGAGCGTCAGTTTTCGGGATTTTTTTGAACTTGAACACTTATTTTCAAGGAAATTTCCCGCTGAATCGACTGGTGAAGTCAAAAAACGAGGTTTTTGATCGGAAGATACAGAAAATTTTACTCTCGTATTTTGAATACAAATGTGGAGCTATTTCACGAAGTTTTAAATCCGTATCTGCATTTCACCCGTACAGTACGATGGCCCGTATACGATACATGCGCATGCCACAATGGATAGGTAGTCCACATGGATGCTTGAATTGAGGAGTTCAGAAAACACTCTTTTTTAAGTAGATACATACTACCTAAATGGTAATACTGAAATCCCCCACCCCCACTTATTTTGGTTTATTATTCTGTGAATAATACACCTATGTAATCGCTCAGCAAAAAATTTTTATAACACCCCCTCAAAATTTGTTCTTTTCCGTTTCAAGGTACGTAGATTCCAAAAACGCTGCAAAGTCCTTGTCACATGGGTTTATTATTCTATTGGAGTTCTAGAGATTTTTGTTGGCTGTTAAATGTATTGTTTCTTTCATGTGGAATGATTGAAATAGCTATTTCTGATGATTTCCACCAATTTTGGCCACCAAAACATGAAATAGGTACGCTTTTTTTTCTTTTTTTTTAAGATCATCTTTGATCATTGGTAGTGGCATTTAATGGTCTTGATTCACCTGTTTACACTTTTTCCAATGTTATTGTACACATTGATGGTGATTTCAGACAGTTTTCCAGGTTTTTGACACATAAAAAAGCAATTTTGGGAGCTGAACCTTTGGTAAAACCTCAATTTCCGCGTCTTTGGTCAAAACCGACTTCATATTCGGTCTTCTCGTCCTCAAAAACATGGAAAAAGATACCTCAAAAGCTCATGTTACTAACATGTTGTTAAAACGCAAAAAGTACCTATTTTTATACACATTTTCACTCATAACACCCCTGGGTATATTCCGATCGGGCTGAAAAGTTTCAGGACACAACTAGGGCCCAAATGGAGCATGTGTGCGAAAGAACGACTTTTTTAGACCGAAAATGAAGCCTGTACACGTGATACGGCGTACGGCGGACGGCGTACGGCGGACGGCGGACGGCGGACGGACATTGCATTTTTGGAATCTACGCACCTTGAAACGGAAAAGAAAAAATTTTGAGGGGGTGTTATAAAAATTTTTTGCTGAGCGAATACATAGGTGTATTATTCACAGAATAATAAACCAAAATGCAATGTCCGTCCGCCGTCCGCCGTATCACATGTACAGGCTTCATTTTCGGCCTAAAAAAATCGTTCTTTCGCACACATGCTCCATTTGGGCCCTAGTTGTGTCCCGAAACTTTTCAGCCCGATCGGAATATACCCAGGGGTGTTATGAGTGAAAATGTGTGTAAAAATAGGTACTTTTTGCGTTTTAGCAACATGTTGGTAACATGAGCTTTTAAGGTATCGTTTTTCATGTTTTTGGGGACGAGAAGACCGAATATGAAGTCGATTTTGACCAAAGAGTAGAAAATTGAGGTTCTACCAAATGTTCAGCTCCCGAAATTGATTTTTTATGAGTCAAATACCTGGGAAATCGTCTGAAATCACCATCAATTTGTAGAATAACACTGGAAAAAGTGTCAACAGGTGGATCAAGACGATTAAATGGTATCAATGATCAGAGATAATTTATTAAAAAAAAAAAATAAAATAAAATAAAAGGAGCGTACGTACCTACCTAATTTGTGTTTTGGGGGCCAAAATTGGTAGAAACCACCAGAAATAGCTATTTCAATTATTTTATATGAAACAAACAATTAATAAACAGCCAACATCTCTGTAGGTGTGTCCAATAGAATAATAAACCCATGTGACAAGGACTTTGCAGCGTTTTTTCATGTGCAATACGTAAAGCTTGAGAATGTGCAAATGATTATCTATTTCCACTTCAAAACTGTTTGTACTGATTATATCCTTCAATCATTGCTGAAATAATGGTTAGTGATATTGATATTAATCGTTAATTAACTCAGATAACTCATCCAATCAGATTGTGCCAGGGCAAAATGCCTGTGCCTGCTCGAGTTTGAAGGTAAACTCTGATGGTGCTCATGAACGTTGGCAACTTCCTTAGACACTTCTCGTCCTCAAAGGACGACAAAGGGTTTCCACATGGCTGCCCTGCTTTTCGAGAACATTCACCGATGCATTGAAAAAATCGGTCAAGGAGGATCTTGCGTCTTACAGTGACGGTTCGTTGTTCTAAGATAATGTTTTGTCGAAATAAATCGGCCGCACGGAGAACGATTGGATTCAGTTGAACTTTACCAATGAAAGGATCGTCTCTAGCGGTTTACAAGATGTTTTGAGTCGGGGCGGGCGACCTGACCTTTTTCCTTCCGCGCGGCGAAGACCTCGTTAAATTTAATTGCTCAAACCATCCTCGGATGAGCCACTTTCCTCCGGTCGGATGGCGTAAGCATCTTTTTCGCCTCTCTTCAGAGAAGAAGAACGAAGAACCTGTAAAGAATATTCTGCAGCTGGCACACTTGCTGTCAAAGCAAATTTGAGCTTCATAGGTACTTATCCGTACATCAAGGCTATGACTATTTCGGTTCTATTTGCTTGATTGGAGTTATCACTTTGGCGTTTACATGGTCTATTTGATCATTTCTGCAAGTTCGTTTGAAAGCCATAGGAAGAAACTATTTTTTATCATGTCCTCTGTCGTCTGTCCCTTCGATAGGGCAAATAGTGTGTCGCCGATATGGCAATTGCTCTGACTGCAACTGCCCCTCGATTTTCCAGGTTCCGTCTGTTAAATATTTGGGAGTGATCGTGGACCATGGGAAGAGCACATTAAAATGATAAATTCAAAGTTAAGGAAACTGATACCTATTTGCTTGATACCTATTTGAAGTACGCAATTTCATGGACTTGAAATTAAAAAGGTTATTTTACAACGCGATGGTGCATTCCCTGTTGGTGTACGGTGTGGTTGCTTGGGGTTCTACGTTTGAATCTAAGTTGAATCTCCTAGCATCAACACAGAAATGTTTGATTAAGATTTTGCTGAAAAAACCGGTCAGATTTCCTTCTGCGGAAATATTCAGAGAGTTCACTGTTTTAGATCTGAATAAAGTTGCTGCAAAAACTCCTTTGATCTTTACTTACAGTGGTACGATTCAAAGAATTATGAGCTTTACAAGGGCTGCAGGTAAGATTGCTGAATCCGAAAAGGAACACTGTTGTAGGTAGGACAGAGATTGTATTCTTCCTGGGGGGTGTCGCGCTTCAACTCTCTTCCGACCTCTTTGTCAGGTAAACAAGAGTCTCCTCAGGTCTTTAAAAATAAACTGAAAAAATATTTTCTTTCACTTCTTTGAAGAAGTTTGCTAATTTAAGTTTCTGGATTGTGATTACTATAATGCCACTGTTCTTTTGGTTTAATTGCTTGGGTTAGGGTAGAAACTAATATAGCAAGGAGTGCTGTGGATTTCAGCCATAACCATAAGGCGGATGTTTGGGAGTAACAAGCTGGCCGATTATATTGTTCAGTAGGCCAACGTTTCTATGAGCTGTATCTACGTGCATCCTGGTGTACAAGATGTTTCAAAGAAAAAGATCGAGATTATAAACCTGAGGATGAATAATCCCAAGACGCTTGATAATAAAAATGTACACAAACCTTCCACGAAACTCGTACCGAAACGGTGGAGGGGGGGGGGGGGGGGGCTTGCATCAGATGAGGTATTTATGGTTTTTTGACATGTGGTGTGTTATGAAGTGGTAATGATAAATCCAAGTTTTTCAACTCGAAAGCCCTCTGGAACATTGTAAAATACTTGAAAAACTGGTAAATATTCAAGACTTTTTTCAACTGGTTTATAACATCAGGAGGGTGAAACGCAAAGAAGATTTTTTACTTGTTCCAGAATTAATTAATATTAAATTCTGCGTCCAATGACCTCCATAAACATCGAATTTCGTTTGGCGTATTGGTCAGCATCGGCAGTCAAAATTAGGCCGATGTTTCCATTTTGACTGATAGGTATGTGTTATGCTCAGTTTTACACGCTGTAACTAAAAAACGCTGCAAAGTCCTTGTCACATGGGTTTATTATTCTATTGGACATACCTATAGAAATGCTGGCTGTTCATTTATTGTTTCTTTCGTGCGTAGTAATCGAAATAGCTATTTCTGATGGTTTTCATTAATTTTGGCTCTTGAAACACAAATTAGGTACGCTCTTTTTTCTCTTCTTTTTTTCTTAACTATCTTTGATCATTGGTAGTGCCATTTAATCGTCTTGATCTACGTGTTGACACTTTTTCCAGTGTTATTGTACAAACTGATGGTGATTTCAGACGATTTCCCTGGTTTTTCACTAATAAAAAATCAATTTTGGGAGCTGAACATTAGGTAGAACTCAATTTTCCAGTCTTTGGCCAAAATAGACTTAATATTCGGTTTTCTCGTCCCCAAAAACATGGAAAACGATATCTCAGAAGCTCATGTTACCAACATGTTGCTAAAACGCAAAAAGTACCTATTTTTACACACATTTTCACTCATAACACCCCTGGGTATATTCCGATCGGGCTGAAAAGTTTCGGGACACAACTAGGGCCCAAATGGAGCATGTGTGCGAAAGAACGAATTTTTTAGACCGAAAATGAAGCCTGTAGACGTGATACGGCGGACGGCGGACGGCGTACGGCGGACGGACATTGCATTTTTGGAATCTACGCACCTTGAAACGGAAAAGAAAAAAGTTTGAGAGGGTGTTATAAAAATTTTTTGCTGAGCGAATACATAGGTGTATTATTCACAGAATAATAAACCAAAACGCTGCAAAGTCCTTGTCACATGGGTTTATTATTCCATTGGACATACCTACAGAGATGTTGGCTGTTTATTTATTGTTTCTTTCATATAAAATAACTGAAATAGCTATCTCTGGTGGTTTCCACCAATTTTGGCCCCCAAAACACGAATAAAGTATGTACGCTCCCTTTTTTTTTTTAAATAAATTATCTCTGATCATTGATAGTACCTACAATTTAATCGTCTTGATCCACCTATTGACACTTTTTCCAGTGTTATTCTACAAATTGATGGTGATTTCAGACGATTTCCCAGGTTTTTGACTCATAAAAAATCAATTTCGGAAGCTGAACATCTGGTACAACCCCAATTTTCTATTCTTTGGTCAAAATCGACTTCATATTCGGTCTTCTCGTCCCCAAAAACATGAAAAACGATACCTTAACAGCTCATGTTACTAACATGTTGCTAAAACGCAAAAAGTACCTAGTTTTACACACATTTTCAGTCATAACACCCCTGGGTATATTCCGATCGGGCTGAAAAGTTTCGGGACACAACTAGGGCCCAAATGGAGCATGTGTGCGAAAGAACGATTTTTTTAGACCGAAAATGAAGCCTGTACACGTGATACGGCGGACGGCGGACGGCGGACGGTGGACGGCGGACGGACATTGCATTTTTGGAATCTACGCACCTTGAAACGGAAAAGAAAAAAAACCACAGTCATGCAGCATGACTATAAGAGCGAATTTTCGAAGTTTTCGGCATCTTCCCCCTCCGCCTAAAATTTTCTGAAAATTAATTTTCGGCCAATGTTTTCCCAACTTGATACCATACAAAATTAAAACAGGAGTAGTTTTACGCAAAGTAAAATTTGGGGTGGAAGGAGGGGGAGGGGGAAATCAAAAATGTTTTGAATACCAGAAGAGTAGGTACCTATTGGGTACGTAACAAATTTTTTGTTCCATTTTTTGCCGAGTAACACCTCGGTTTGTAGATTTTCCAACGCTGAACACGATGGTGAAGTCAGAATTGCGATATCCCATTCCGTTATCAGATTAGAGCAGACGAATCAGGAAGAACATCTCAAGAAATAACCACGTTCCTTCATCTTCAAAGTGCTCCAGTTTGAGAATGGAATGAGATATCGCAATTCTGATTTCACCATCGTGTTCAGCGTACAAAAACCTTTAAAATGAGGTGTCACTTGTCAGACTTTTCATTTTGGGAATTTATGGGTAATTTTCCCCCCCTAAAACTCCCCAAAACTCCCCCTTAGGGTGACCCGATTCTACCCAACTTCGAACTTAGCCTGTCGATTGCCAAGACAGATTTTTCTTGCAAATTTGAACTTTTTATCTCAATTCTTTCGAGAGTTATCGTCTGGAATGACACATACATATATAAATATATAAATATATATAAATATATAAATATATATATAAATATATAAATATATATATAAATATATATAAATATATATATACATATAATTTTTGGTGTCTTTCGGCAGGGAATTCAGGATGGTCTGAAACGGATTTTGGTATAAAAATCTTTCGGAAATTCGAGTTTTAAAAATTTTGGACCGAGAACAATAGCTTCCTTTTCTTCGAAAATTCGCTAAAATGTTGAGGGGGTGTTATAAAAAATTTTTGCTGAGCGAATACATAGGTGTATTATTCACAGAATAATAAACCAAAACGGGTTTTCAAAATGAAAAAGACAACTGAAGTTGTAGATCATCAAATTCTGCATATATCATTTAAAATTTCAATTTTTTAATTCATTAAAATTTCAAATTCAATATTTCAATGAAAATATAGGTTTTCTGAACGCAAAATATGACGCTCTACAACTTAAGTTTGTGACAGCGGCTGTTCTCGAGTAGTTTGTTGTGTCTTCTTAACCGGTGGTAATGTCGCTGGTCTAGGAGGGGACTCTCGAGAGTCCACCGTCACTGTCACACTCTGTCGCAAGTTATATGACACTAGCCTGACCGCTCGCTTCGCTCGCTATCCGAGATTCGCTATGTACGCAGTATCGTGGAACCAACAAACGACGGAAAAATCCCATAGCCTACCGGGTATTTGTGCCCAATTTTATCAAAATCCGTCCAGCCATTCAGGAGTTGACCATGGTCGACCATATTTCCGCTATGGTGAAGGAATTAAAAATGCGCCTACGTTCAACTTGGGAGGCTACCGGATATTGGTGCCAAATTTGGTCGATATCCGTTGCGCAATTCGGGATTCGACCATGGAGGGGCCCATGGATGCGCTATGGTCGACCGCGGGGGTAGTCCGAAGGGCTTCCCGGATAAGCCTACCGGGTATTTGTGCCCAATTTTATCAAAATCCGTCAAGCCATTCAGGAGTTGACCATGGTCGACCATATTTCCGCTATGGTCAGGGAATTAAAAATGCGCCTACGTTCAACTTGGGAGGCTACCGGATATTGGTGCCAAATTTGGTCGATATCCGTTGCGCAATTCGGGATTCGACCATGGAGGGGCCCATGGATGCGCTATGGTCGACCGCGGGGGTAGTCCGAAGGGCTTCCCGGATAAGCCTACCGGGTATTTGTGCCCAATTTTATCAAAATCCGTCAAGCCATTCAGGAGTTGACCATGGTCGACCATATTTCCGCTATGGTCAGGGAATTAAAAATAACACAGAGATTCGAATTTATAATATAATAAGATTTTTGATCTGGAATAATCGATTTTTAGTTACTGGTGTGAGAGGCACAGCGTAACACCTTTTTCAGTAAAAATTGAAAATTTTGCCCAATTTTGACTTTCGATTCTGACCAAATCGTTAAACAAAATTTAATATCTGGACGTCATTCGACTCAGAATTTACTGCTCTTTAATTCAGTAAAATCTTCTGTACGATGCACCCTTCAGTGCACCGCGATCTCAATCTTCTCTCATTAATTAATCTAATTAATCTTCTCACGATATTAAATCTAAAATCTTCTGCACGATGCAGCCAAAAATTGAAAAAAGCCATAACATTTACCAGTTTTTCAAGTATTCCACAATGAACCCGGAGAGATTTCGGGTTGAAAAACTTGGCTTTGTCATTAACATTTCATCACATGCAACATACCCAAAAAATAGAACTACCTCACCTCATGCAAGGCAAAATTTACTATTTCCGTGTACTACCAGGATGGCCTCCAGAATTCGAATTCCAGAATTTGACAACATAAACGTTGGTTTTAATACTCACCTTAAAACTAATATATTAAAGTAGAATGAAATGCCTTGACTTGCAATGCCTAGGTGATGAGGATGTCCAGACAACGCGTGGCCCTGAGAATGGGAAACAAAAGGTCGGCAAGGCGCTAATTTCGGTAAACAAACTGGGAAAATCTCATTTCTTGTTAACGACTTTTTCAAATACCGTCAAGCTCTCGTTGAGCAAAACGTCCTTGCGGATGCAGAAGCAGGTACGGCGCCTTGGGAGGCTAGTAGAACTATTAGGCACGTCTACTTTCATAAAAAAAAGGAACAAGTTAAGTGCGTTGTTATCTTGTCAGTTCTCATGAAACCACAAAACACTCGTAGACACTAATTTGCTTGGGTTTTCTCAGCTAGAGTGGTGCTACGAGTAATAAATTACGGAGATCCTTGAAGAAAGGTAAGACATAATCGTATGGGGCTATACAGGTAAAAGTACACGAATCACAACTGCACAATTGTTGGGGAGTATATTATATTAAAATTTATTTTCGCAGCCGAGTTAGAAGAATTGCCTTTATGTTGGTCGGTTCTTAGGTTTCATTATAGAAACCTATTGATAATTTATTTATTTGTTTACAGTTCATTATGTGGTGGACATGGTTGATTTGGCTAGCGTTCACTTAAAAAAATGTCAAGAGGGACTATATCTGTGATTTGGCAACTACTGAAAATTTGGATTTTAGTGGTGACAGTGGTCTTCATACAATAACAGAAGTCAGCAAGCAGCAGTACAATAGCAGCAAGGTCAGGTTTCTCGTTTCTCCATCAGGAAGAGTTACGAATCGGTAGGTGCATTAATTTATGCAGGCGAGATTCATACAGTTAAGACCTAAAGACTGTAAGAAGATGGTAGATAACTGTGATTGAAGAATTAATACATTTTGATTCATCCGAGAGCATTTGAAACAGGTTTTTCTTAGTAAATAGTTCAGGAGCGTCAAATAGAAATAACACACAACTTGTCAAGTTATACAGACCTACACCATTCAGGAAACATGAGAACTGAGCTACGTTTATCTCTACCATTCGTTCACCTCGGTACGTATACATTACGTACCGAGGAAACATGAGAACTGAGCAGCATGAGTTTTTTGTATGAACAACAATGAATCCAAATTAACATATCGACTTTAAGGTGGCCATAATGAAAAACGGTATTTGCGTCGTGGATATATCTACGCGTAATTATGCATGCAACAGAAATTTATAATCAGCACAATATCAACTCGCATAATTAATAATTATTATGAAAGACCGACTATTGCGTATGTAATTACGACAGAAATGAGTTTAACTAGGCCGAATTTTGAATGAAAACGTTTCACCTTGGTCTGGTCTTGTTCTTCAGCCAATGTCAGATGAGCTATTGTCATAATTCGATAAAAACGAACATGAATCTTATCAAATATGAAACAAGAGCACATCTCGACCTTGGTGAGTGCTACAAGGTGTGAAATGAGCTTTCAGTTTTGCACCCCATCAGCTAAGCCCTGAGAGTGTCCTTCCTTTTCATCCTACGATGCTGAAATTTGAACTGGTGGGTAAGAATGAAAAGATAGAAAGCCAACCGAATCAACTGAGGGACCCCTGTGGATAGTTTCTTCTCTATTCAACCCACACGGATGAGTACTATTTGAAATGGAACCCCTGTAGAACTGCCGGGTAAGATCAACAAGATGAGGAAGCGGCACAAATCAACAGAGCGAGCTCAGTTTTCCTATGGTAGAAATTCTAGTCAAGCCATGTTGCTGTGGAATGGAGTTGAAATGGAGTGAAAACAGCTGTACGTATGAAGAGAAGCCCTGAATGAAGAAGAAGGTAGGGGACTTATTATGCACAGATCAAGTAAGTACCTACCTACCAACGACGGTAATAGTTCACTAGTTATCGGAAATAATTATTCATAATTATACATGATGAGTAGCTACATCACAGGATAATTTTAACATGGAACATGTTTTTACGGGAGTAAACAAGGCTCGAAAACGTCCGCGTCCAGTCTAGGTGAACTCGGCTCCCCTCCCCGTCGCCCGCACAGTTCTCCCTCTACACCACTCCTGCCACCCAACACCGAGGAGAGCATGGCCCACTCCGCCGAAAACTGCCCAGGGGGTTCTACCTACCTGAAAAACGCCAAAAGCAGCTGAGGACGTGTATTACATGACATTGCCGTTAGGTCGCTGGTCCGAGGCTTGGAAATCCCACGACGTTTTTTTTGCTTCCTCACTACCGAAGGCAGGGAAGCCTTGGATTCCTGATTGAGTAAAAAAAAAGTTCATGTCCTCCAAAATGAAAATTTCCAAATACCATTTTCCGTTTCAGACATCGAGGAACAATAGGGTGAATCGGGGCAAGTGCGTTTTGGGGGTAAGTGCGTAATGGAGCTATAGCAGCCTGAATATTGGACTTAGAGAGCTGCCATCTGTTGAGGACTTTGCAAAATAACCTGTTCTTTCGAATGCTAGTCGATAGAGTGCGCTACGATCATGTATAACCTGTCGGTAACGTTATAACCTGCCACATGTCAGATTTCCTCATGGAGCCAAGTTTGATACAACAAGGATCATCTGAAAACATCAGTTCCCCCAAAAGATTTTGGCGAATTTTTTGTGATGAGCACAAACCCTGACTGATATTCTTCAAATGTAAATCATGAGGATTCCGATAAGTTCTAAACTTCAGGATTTACGCCCAGGTCTGCACTTCCCCCTGCTTTTATGCATGCTTGGGGCAAGTGCGGATGCAACAGGTGGGGATTGTGCAGACTACTCTGCCTTCAGTCAAATGACTACTAGTCAGTCAAATCACGTTTTTTTCACATTTTGAAAATATTTTTACAATAAAAATGACTATCACGTTGACTTTTTTTCTCTTTTTCTAGCCCACAAGGTTTTGGGGGTTAAAAAGCCCCCAAAACCTTGGCCCATTCCACCGGGGCAAGTGCGTAACTGAGACTTAGAAAAGTTTCATGTTTCTGAGAAATCGGGTTTCATGTTTTAGTGATTTTTTAATATACACTGTGAGAGAGGAAGGTTATAGTCAACGATTGCAAAAATCGGTACATTTTTATCATCAAGTGGTGAATTTCTAGAGCCACCCAAAGTCAAACTTTCAATTTTTTGGTGCGCACTTGCCCCGACTCACTTATTTGGTTCCGTGTCTTTCAGTCTGTGGTAGGTAATTCCTTGCAACACCCATAACTACCCGAAATAATGGTCGAAGTGGGCTGACATTTCGAGGGTAGGTGCGGGTTGAGTCACAGATGGTCCCATACCAAAATCATTGAAAAAGTACCGTAACTTTCGTCTGCGCTTGCGCAAACGTGAAATAATTGGAACACCCATACTTACCCTAAATATCGTTGAAATCGATTCAAACTTGGAGGGTCGATTTCATTCGACAATAAACCTACCGTCATGAAAACAAACCACAGACGGCTAGACGCCCCCTACGGCAACGCATTTTTTTGTGATTGTAGATAATTCTAATATTTACACCCACCGACGTCATTATGGTCAACATTACCTCTCAAGTGTGATGTAGGAGAAGCTCTAAATTGCAACAAAACAGAATAGTGTAGAGTAATCCATGTATTACATGCCATGGCCTTGATACTATGGGTGGAGTTTTTTTCGTGTTCATTAAAGGTAGTATTTTGTGAGACATTTTCTATGATAGTCCCATTCTATGATAGATGTGGGATATTCCCCGAAACAACAAGGTTTGAACAACGATCTAAATATATGGAACACTTGATGACTATAGCACCAGATTAAAGAAAGATGGTTTGTTTACGTTTGCGATGCGCAATCGCTACTACTTCATATGGGACCAACTATGACCTAACCCTGAACTACCATCAAAATTTGAACCATTTGGACCACTGGGTTGTGGGTTATGGCGGTTCAACGGTTTTCACGTTTGCGCATGCTCAGTCGCTGCGATTGATACGAATGCGACGCAATTCATACGGGATCAACTAGTACATAACTCTGAATTAGCTGAACTACATTTGAGCCAATTTGGGTTGTGATTCGACTTTTTTCACTGCACGCGCAGTGTCTACTACTTACATCCGAATGCGGCAAAATTAAACTACCCGAAGGAGCTAAAATTTCAATTTTTGTTCAATGGATTCGTGTTCAGCGTGGTCGAAAATGGCAAAATCCGCTTTTCCTCCCCACAAAATGATGAAAATAATCTAAAAAGTGTAAAAACGAAAACATACTCAAGGCCTTGGCCACTTCTGAGGGGCCTAACAACGGAGATAAATAAGCGTGAAACGATCATGTGGTGAGATTATTTATTCGTCTAGGCTTAGATCTTCAAGTCTGCGGTTCCGTTCTTGGTGGTCACCTGCTGTCTAGAAATTGAAGGTCAAACGAGCCACTGGCAGTGGCCCACTTCTCACATTTACTTCGTCCGTCCCACCTTGGTTTGCCCCACTTTACACGGCTTTTTCAAAAATTTCAAAAATAATATATACCAGAGTTCTTGTGTAGTGGCTATTGAATATAAACAGCGTTTATGGTTTTGGAACACTCAGTATATAAGTAGATTATTTTTGTCTTGAGAGTGGGTCGACCAACCCTCAGGGGCGGATCCAGAATTTTTTCCGGGGGGGGGTCACAGGGTAGAACAATATAAAAAATAACTAAAAATAACAAAATAACCAAACGAACAATACAAACCGAATTTTCAACCTTATGCCTAAACTCGTCCAATTTGTCTACTTACAAAATTAATTGTATTTATTTATAAAATTCATTGTTTAAGTAAAAAATATTTTTCAATATCTATTAATTATTTAACTGATAAATGTATTTATTTTAAATTTTCTTCTAAAAAAGAGTCCTAATGTGTTTTCAAACAAATTGGCGCATTTTATGGCAGCGTAGCTAACTTAAGAGTTTGCAAATCAAAACATTGAAACCACAACAATCTATTGTTGATCTCAGTGGATTCAGTATCGTTTTTACTGAATCTGGCAGGAAAGAAAACGAGAACGAAACAAAAACAAGATAATGATTAACAAAAATAAGAAGAAATAAACAAGGTTTAATTTGACGTATACACAAGGTAAATTAATTGACATAATTGTATATAAAGTAACATTGGTAGGACCAAGTGTACGATTATATTCGACTAATTTTGACATTTTTGATCGAATCTTTTTAGATTTTTTATAGTTCTTTTTTGTTTTCAGTTTTTTTAACACTGTCTACCGTTTGTGTAATTAGAAATTACAGTAATTAGTGGCGAGGACATTGGAATTTCAATTTGACGGATGTTTTATGGTAAATATTTACACAGTTGTATATGAAGCAAAATTGAGAAGACCATGTGGCCAAATCAGTTTTTAATTTAAAATTCAAATTGCAATAATGTTTTGTTTATAGAATTTCTCGTAAATATTTATCTCTTTTATTTGAGGGGTTCCCCACAAGAACCGAATAAGTCCAAAACTGGCAAACGCCAGAAACAAGCATTTTGTAAAACGCTCTTCTCAGACGGAAATGCTCCGTTTGTGAACAATCGTTCAGCTCTGCTTTTGGTTTATTATTCTGTGAACAATACACCTATGTATTCGCTCAGCAAAAAATTTTTATAACACCCCCTCAAATTTTTTTCTTTTCCGTTTCAAGGTGCGTAGATTCCAAAAATGCAATGTCCGTCCGCCGTACGCCGTCCGCCGTATCACGTGTACAGGCTTCATTTTCGGTCTAAAAAAATCGTTCTTTCGCACACATGCTCCATTTGGGCCCTAGTTGTGTCCCGAAACTTTTCAGCCCGATCGGAATATATCCAGGGGAGTTATGAGTGAAAATGTGTATAAAAATAGGTACTTTTTGCGTTTTAGCAACATGTTGGTAACATGAGCTTTTAAGGTATCGTTTTTCATGTTTTTGGGGACGAGAAGACCGAATATGAAGTCGGTTTTGACTAAAGAGTAGAAAATTGAGGTTCTAACAGATGTTCAGCTCCCGAAATTGAATTTTTATGAGTCAAAAACCTGCGAATCGTCTGAAATCACCATCAATTTGTAGAATAACACTGGGAAAAGTGTCAACAGGTGGATCAAGACGATTAAATGGTACTATCAATGATCAGAGATAATTTATTAAAAAAAAAAAAGAAGGAGCGTACCTTATTCGTGTTTTGGGGGCCAAAATTGGTGGAAACCACCAGAAATAGCTATTTCAATTATTTTATATGAAAGAAACAATAAATAAACAGCCAACATCTCTGTAGGTATGTCCAATAGAATAATAAACCCATGTGACAAGGACTTTGCAGCGTTTTTGAAATGCAGGCTGATTCTGGGGGGGGGGGGGGGGGGGGGGTCATGACCCCTGTGACCCCCCTCTTGGATCCGCGCCTGCCAACCCTGAAGACAACACCTAATCTAGTTGAATATAAAACAGTGCATATTTTAGGATAGAAAAATCCACAATGCTGTAAACCTCGTGGTAATTTCGTTCTACAATTTTTAAAACGGCATGACTAGGGCCAAAATCTTTGGGGGAACGTCGCACATTAAAAAATATTTTGACTGAATAGTGAACCTCACTTCATCCCGTTAAATAATTAGTTTTCAAGATAATGAAACGTCGAGCTGAAGTAACCTGCTTCCCAATAAATGAAACCTTGACAATTATATATCTCCTTTGCATCTTTGGTTTATAAAGATTTCATTTGTTTACATAAAAGTTTAATTTGGCACACAAGAAGTTTTGCTTGAAGAAAGTTTCATTTGACTAGAAAATGCAACATACACTCGTTAATTTAACCTACTAAACTACATTCGATCGGTTCTACGAGCTGTAGCCTGTGCTCACTCTTCACTTCGACCGTTAGAAAGTCTAAGGCTCATTAGAAGGTACAAAGGCAATTAACCCTTTCACTACCGCGTAGAGATACGAATTTTTCCCCGCCGATTTTTGGGTTGTAATCGATTTAGGAGTGCTTCAGTATGACACACATCAAATTTGAACTCATTCCGATCATTAGGACGAATTTTAGAGGGCCGGGACAGAATTGTCCCAGTTGTAGGGCACGGCACCAAATGTTGTCCCACTGGTAGTAGAGATATGTCCCAGGACCTGTGCCTCTGGTTCGGGAGTGCTATCCAATGTCCCATTAGTATTTTCAAGAATGTCCCGGACCAGTCCCTTTGGCAATACAAGTGAATAAAACAGTAATATTCGTTCGAAAAAATTTAATAAAATCAAGTATACATACACATAGGATTTCACATAAAATTTTGGGAGGAACAATACAATGAACACATGGATTCACAGAGGAAAACGAAGATAGGTACTCCAAAAACATGTAGATCCATGAAGGAACACGTAGAAAGATCCAGAACATAGAACTACTCAAATACCACATTCCTAATCGGACAAGAACACAGATACATACACATAGGATTTCACATAAAATTTTGGGAGGAACAATACAGCTGGGACAAATTGGGACTGACCCCAGATAACCATACGATACCTGGTATATTGGTGTATCTGCGGTTATCGGCACTCATTAGTATGTAATTAGCTTCTAAATGACCAAAACTACCTACTTTACCGTCGTCTGTCTAGTAATTAGCTTCAAAATGACCAGATAGATAGACAATATTGCAAAGTCAAGAGCAACATCCAACACAGCTAACAGGTTCAAGGAAACATGCAAAATCGGTATCAAGAACCCCCGGGACAACAACTTTTTTTAGTTTTCGTAGTTAGTAGTATAGATGGACTTGCCAATCGTTCAGTTTTCGGAAAGGGAAAACGGAATTTCACCCTGGGTGAAGCTTTGCAAGGAGGGGGTACTTTGTGTTGACCTTCCTCGCAGAAAAACACAGCGTGACTGATAAGAATTACCCTGCCGCCACGTGTGGTGTACTCTGGCGGCCATTCGATTTACTATCGTGTTTGTGGGACCTGTCAGTACAGCTGGGACGTGGAAGCACGGAAATCGGAGTATTTTTCACTCCTCTACGAATTTTCAAAGGTAGAATGTCCCGATTTGTCCCGATGGTAGTGAAAGGGTTAAAGGCTGAAAGGCTCTTTTAAAATGTAGAAGCTAATCCGTCTGATTGCGAAAGAGGCTCCGTCGACTCTGAACTTTCGTTTTCACGTGACGAAACGAGGTAGTACAGTAGCACAAACGCAGTAGCTGAGAACTCACACTGAATAACTATGCCAGTAACGTGCAGGACATATAACGACTGAATTGTTAGCCCTTGCAGATCACGTTAAGTGGGGATAGGTATGGAGGACAGTTTTGAAGCTCCTGTTAGTGTTGTAATAGGCAATCTTGGCAAATAGGGTTGGCGTGGACGCACTCAACTCAGACATGTACAAAATTTAAACTTTAAACTTTCTTTATTAACAACGTTTTAGGGCAGGGCCCCATAATACAACAGTACATTAAAATTACAAATTAAATGCGATGACACAACCCACTTATATCAAAGCTTACAATTACTTTGTATGAAATTTAAAAAATTCAATATTATTATGTTCGTAACTACTTATTTGCAACATTTGCGGAAGATCCGCACGGATGTACTTATTTATTTGTGGGAGGAAAGATGGAAACAGATGAGTCCTGTGGTTGTAGAGCCGTTGGTAGGTACGAATCACTTCGATAAAACCTAGGAATTTGCTCTTATAGACAAAATGGTCTCTCGAATTCCCCCCCCCCCCCCACCTCCTTCTTTTAATTATTTAAAAATATCCATATTTTCATGACAGTAAGATAATAACCAAAATGGGATTTATGACATACTTTACTCGTTTAAGCATAACGTCGGCTGATACCTAGGTGAACTTTCAGAAAAGAGTGGAAGAAACCTCATTTCACATTATATACCTGAAGGCTTTGCCTAGAAATGTTGAGTTGACATTTGGATAAGCTTAAAACAAGGGACAAATCAGAATGCGTTCATAACTATCAAAACTCTACAGATATCTACCTAAAGTTAGGCAGAATAACTCTATTCATAACTCCAGCAAAAAACTAGAACATGACAAATTGGCTGAAGAGGTAGTTTGCAACATGAACATGAAATGCCCGTTGACTGGTATTGTTAGGTACACCTACATGATAGAAATTCACTGAAAATGTTGTGCAGTATCACAACATGAATTAGAGCGACACTTTGAAGCGGTTTTCTGCAATTTCAGGCTATTTTAGCGATTTTCACTCATCAAAAAAACCGTCCACACTCCAGAAAATCGGACATTTGGCACAGGTACAGCTTGGCTTTCGAATTTCAGCCGAACAGCTTGGGCAAAGGACCGACTTGCTCACAGTCGGACATCTGGCAACCCTGTAAAAACTCGGTAAGGGGGTGGCGTGATCATCGACACTCTTCCCTGGAAGATACTTTATATGGAGATCCTAGAATGTCTTAGAAGGGACCCTACCCACTTGTTTCAACACAATGTGATTCTAGAAAAATCCTTGCTTGAAAAAAACGAACAGGGATTCTACGTAGGAGGAGCCTGTTTTACGCAGGGGTTGAAGTGTTAGTTTCCTGTGAAACGATAATCTGAAAGCCTATGCCAACGTTCCTTCTTTTTCAGGTGGGAGTACCAGTTAGTTCAACACAATGTAGTTCTGGAGAAATACGGGCTTGGAAACCATAGAACAGTATAGCTCCGAGTATTGTTTACTGTGCTGAAGGACGGTGGAACCAACTAAGATTCTTGTAAAGTTGTTATTCAGAACCCCTGATGGGGTCAAAACTACCTGAAAAGTACGTGGAAGCTTGCTGAGCTCCGGAAACGGCCCCAAAGCCCCTCGTTTCGAGATTCGGAAACGGCTCTGTGAATTCTAAAAGCGACGATTCTCATTCAGTTCCTACGGCAAGCTCTTACCAAAGAAAATGAAGCTATTGCAATGGATCCAAAATTTTCAGAATGAATTTTCGAAATTTTTTATTGGAAAATCCTTTTTAGAGCGTCCTGGATTCATCCCTAGATTTTAACAAAATTTATATGTACCTATATATAAATTTGTATATTTACTGTATATTTGTATAAATTCATTTATGTGTCACTCCAGACGATCTCTGACCTTGGGTATATGATTAAAAATTCCAAATTTCGCCAAAATGTTCGTATTGCTAAACAAAAACATGAGTTCGATGATGAGCAATTTTTCAAAAATTTTAAGGGGTCAAATTTGAGTGTTTAGAGGCCAAAAATCTGTAAAAACTGTTATAATCACGAACAGTCGATATACAGCCAATGAAAGCGGTATGGAAGGGTGAGTCAAGACAGAAAAATAACATTTCAGTTGTTTTTCATACAGAATATGTGTCAAATTTTGATTGGGGGGGAGGGGATTAAGGCTAAAATTGCCTAAAATCAATATTAATTCACCTGACGTTGTGGTGTGGTGATTCACGACAGAAAGAGGGATTATTTTGATTATGTAAATATTTTTCTCAAATGAGATGAAAGTAGGTACTAATGTTTCTGAAAAACAGCAAGGAGATGACAGTATAGCCAATGATCGTGTCTGATGGGATCCCCAATAAGAATGCGCCATTCCAAAGTAGGTAACAACTTGGAACTCTTCGTATTGAAATGTGGCCTGTCATCACGCCCACCTGCTGAGCCGAACTTCATCCGTCCCGCCGGTGGTGAAACCAAAATTAACGATTGAAATGATTCAATGCAAAAAAAAAGAAGACTTTCACTCGGTGATGTTTTGAAAAGGCTGTTGGCGAACGTATTGGTGGTAGGGGAGAAGCATTCAGATCATTAGGAGATAGGCACAATAGGGCTGACCGCTTTCTGTCGTCGGACCCCGTTGAAAATGTTAGTTAATACTCCACAATCCTCCGTTGGCTTTCCATTTGATGAAATCTTCGGTTACGGTGCGTTATCGCTCCAAGCCAATTAGATGATTTTTTTTTTTTTTCTCGAATGAAAACTATAACACCCGGAGAGGACTCGAACTTGTAATGCGAGGTATCAATATTATAATTATTATATCATGCTGAATTAACTGGAACTTGGACCTATCTACACAATTCCTATCCTTCCCAAAGGAGGAACCCTTCATGCTGGTTACCCAAATTCATAATATGCCAATGATTAACAGCACAACACTATACCTTAATTATGGTACGACGAGACGAAATCGTGGAAACCCATTTCAAAGAAAAACGGAGTTATTGAAAAATAGTCTATTTCCACTAATACACGAAAAACGCAAAAAACACTGTTATACCGGTTTCGGTGATCAAACCATCGTCAGTAACACACAATAACTGAAGGCATGTTGGAGAGGAGACCTTATATATAGTCACAAAGTGAAATGTGGTCGATTGGGATTGGTTGTGAAAAAGAATGGTGAAGGGAACAGAGGGAGGGTGGTCGAATCTGATTGGTTGTGAAGAAGAATGGTGAAGGGAACAAAGGAAGGGGGTCGATTCTGATTGGCCCAGGAAGAGAATGCCAAAAAGTGAAAGGAACATGAGGTGATAGGGAGGTGAAGAGTGGGGGGAAGAGGGGTGGAACCAAGCTATTACAGAAATGAATGCACTAATGGAGAAAAACTTAAAGGAACTACATCATTCAAAGATTTACCCAACCTATCACTCTTAATTATTTCGAATTTTTCAAGTACATCCAACATGCTCCCTTTTGGGCAAAAATGAAGATATTCAATGAACTGTCTGTCTGCAAGATCAAAATTGAAGCTATGACAGGATTCATTCAAGTGACGTGCAAAGGCCGAATCACCCTTATTATCCCTGAAATCTTTTTCATGTTCCTTTATTCTTTCTCTAAACTTCCTACCAGTTTGACCACAATAGTCAAGCCCACAAGAACACTTTAATTTATAAACACCACTTTTATCTTGAACATTAATTTTATCTTTAACTGAACTTAATGAAGATTTGAGATTATGTTTAGTTTTATATCCTACTTTGAACCCTTTAGAAGTTAATATTTTACCAATTTTATCCGAAATTTTTCCGTAATACGGTATACTGATCCAAATTTTTTCCTCAGTCGTAGCTTCCCTAACTAGGTTTGAAACTCCTTCCCTACTCTTTTTTCTAAGAACCCTATTCCATATTGTATCAGTGAGATCTCCCCCATAGCCATTACTCGCCGTTATACTTTTAATAGTTAACTTTTCTTTAGCTAAATTCTGTTCACTCATTGGTATAGATAAAGCTCTGTTAATCTTTATAGGTTAGTCTTTATATGTTATAGATAAAGCTCTGTTAAGATTAACAGAGCTTTATCTATACCAATGAGTGAACAGAATTTAGCTAAAGAAAAGTTAACTATTAAAAGTATAGCGGCGAGTAATGGCTATGGGGGAGATCTCATTGATACAATATGGAATAGGGTTCTTAGAAAAAAGAGTAGGGAAGGAGTTTCAAACCTAGTTAGGGAAGCTACGACTGAGGAAAAAATTTGGATCAGTATACCGTATTACGGAAAAATTTCGGATAAAATTGGTAAAATATTAACTTCTAAAGGGTTCAAAGTAGGATATAAAACTAAACATAATCTCAAATCTTCATTAAGTTCAGTTAAAGATAAAATTAATGTTCAAGATAAAAGTGGTGTTTATAAATTAAAGTGTTCTTGTGGGCTTGACTATTGTGGTCAAACTGGTAGGAAGTTTAGAGAAAGAATAAAGGAACATGAAAAAGATTTCAGGGATAATAAGGGTGATTCGGCCTTTGCACGTCACTTGAATGAATCCAGTCATAGCTTCAATTTTGATCTTGCAGACAGACAGTTCATTGAATATCTTCATTTTTGCCCAAAAGGGAGCATGTTGGATGTACTTGAAAAATTCGAAATAATTAAGAGTGATAGGTTGGGTAAATCTTTGAATGATGTAGTTCCTTAAGTTTTTCTCCATTAGTGCATTCATTTCTGTAATAGCTTGGTTCCACCCCTCTTCCCCCCACTCTTCACCTCCCGATCACCTCATGTTCCTTTCACTTTTTGGCATTCTCTTCCTGGGCCAATCAGAATCGACCCCCTTCCTTTGTTCTCTTCACCATTCTTCTTCACAACCAATCAGATTCGACCACCCTCCCTCTGTTCCCTTCACCATTCTTTTTCACAACCAATCCCAATCGACCACATTTCACTTTGTGACTATATATAAGGTCTCCTCTCCAACATGCCTTCAGTTATTGTGTGTTACTGACGATGGTTTGATCACCGAAACCGGTATAAAAGTGTTTTTTGCGTTTTTCGTGTATTAGTGGAAATAGACTATTTTTCAATAACTCCGTTTTTCTTTGAAATGGGTTTCCATGATTTCGTCGGGAGTGATTTAGTTCGTAGAAGCTCATTAATTTTTAATTTCCACTATCAAGGTTTCAGAACAGAAACAGCTTTGACGTGCGTAGTTGACCACATCCGTAAAAACATCCCTACTATATTATAAAAACGGATCTCTGTCTGTCTGTCTGTCTGTCTTTCTATGCATGGCCAAACGGCTCGACGGATATCGACCAAATTTGGCACGAATATCCAGTAGGCTCCCAAGTTGTGCAACGTCGCATTTTTAATTCCCTGACCATAGCGGAACTATGGTCGACCATGGTCAACTTCGTTAATTGAAATGGTAACCCCTATTTTTTATCGCGTATTCGTAATCTACGTGAAATTCTATCTACGATCGACCCTTCGGACTACCCCCGCGGTCGACCATAGCGCATCCATGGGCCCCTCCATGGTCGAATCCCGAATTGCTTTTCACGGCCAAACGGCTCGACGGATATCGACCAAATTTGGCACCAATATCCGGTAGCCTCCCAAGTCGAACGTAGGCGCATTTTCGATTCCCTGACCATAACGGAACTATGGTCGACCATGGTCAACTTCGTTATTTGATCGGTAACCCCGATTTTTTATCGCCTATTCGTAATCTACGTGAAATTCTGTGTACGATCGACCGTTCTGCTACCCCCGCGGTCGACCATAGCGCATCCATGGGCCCCTGCATGGTCGAATCCCGAATGGCTTTTCACGGCCAAACGGCTCAACGGATATCGACCAAATTTGGCACCAATATCCGGTAGCCTCCCAGGTTGAACGTAGGCGCATTTTTAATTCCCTGACCATAGCGGAAATATGGTCGACCATGGTCAACTCCTGAATGGCTTGACGGATATCGACCAAATTTGGCACGAATATCCAGTAGGCTCCCAAGTTGTGCAACGTCGCCTTTTTAATTCCCTGACCATAGCGGAACTATGGTCGACCATGGTCAACTTCGTTAATTGAAATGGTAACCCCTATTTTTTATCGCGTATTCGTAATCTACGTGAAATTCTATCTACGATCGACCCTTCGGACTACCCCCGCGGTAACCATAGCGCATCCATGGGCCCCTCCATGGTCGAATCCCGAATTGCTTTTCACGGCCAAACGGCTCAACGGATATCGACCAAATTTGGCACCAATATCCGGTAGCCTCCCAAGTTGAACGTAGGCGCATTTTTAATTCCCTGACCATAGCGGAAATATGGTCGACCATGGTCAACTCCTGAATGGCTTGACGGATATCGACCAAATTTGGCACGAATATCCAGTAGGCTCCCAAGTTGTGCAACGTCGCATTTTTAATTCCCTCACCATAGCGGAACTATGGTTGACCATGGTCAACTTCGTTATTTGAAATGGTAACCCCTATTTTTTATCGCATATTCGTCATCTACGTGAAATTCTATCTACGATCGACCCTTCGGACTACCCCCGCGGTAACCATAGCGCATCCATGGGCCCCTCCATGGTCGAATCCCGAATTGCTTTTCACGGCCAAACGGCTCGACGGATATCGACCAAATTTGGCACCAATATCCGGTAGCCTCCACAGTTGAACGTAGACGCATTTTCGATTCCCTGACCATAGCGGAAATATGGCCGACCATGGTCAACTCCTGAATGGCTTGACGGATTTTGATAAAATTGGGCACAAATACCCGGTAGGCTATGGGATTTTTCCGTCGTTTGTTGGTTCCACGATACTGCGTACAGCGAATCTCGGATAGCGAGCGAAGCGAGCGGTCATGCTAGTAGACAATAAGAAGGTGTTAGTTTTATTTGACTTCGTTCGACCTTTCGAATCAGTGAGGCAGGATTTATTACTAGTAATACTTAGGAGTGTAAATTTGGAGGATCGTGTGATTAAATGGTTTGAGTCTTATTTAGCTGGCAGAATGCAAAGAGTTAAAACCCCAGACGGAAAATTCTCTGAATGGAGAACTATAAGAACTGGAATACCGCAGGGCTCTGTACTCTCATCAGTGTGCTTTGTACTCTTCATTAATAGGATAGCTGGTTGGCTTGCACTTTTTTTGTGATCTGCGATACATGCTGTATGCAGATGACCTCCAAATTTATGCATCATCACATGTGGATAATTTGAACGTGCTTATTAGTAATCTGAATAAAGAAATCAAGAATTTATCTAACTGGTGTAATGACCACAGCCTCAAACTCAATCCAACAAAATGTAAAACGATGATACTGGGAAGTTCCCGAATGCTGAACCTGATAGACATTGATAACATAACTAAATTAGAGGTAAATGGTGTGCACCTTAATTTTGAAAACGAACTTAAAAATTTGGGTATAATTCTGCATACAAATTTGTCATGGGATTCGCACAAAACGTACCCAATAACGTAACAGGAACTATTAGTCATTTTCATTAAATGTTTTCATTTACACACGTTCGACATGAAGGAGGTTAATATTAGACAATAGTTAAAATTTGAAATGAAAAGAATTATGTATTATTAAGACTGAAATAATTTATTTTTCTTTACTTTTGGTTTTGTTTTATTTTTAATTTTAGGTTACCTATATTAGGAGTTTTCATTGTATTTTATAATTTTTTTTCTAAATTTATGGCTAAGCTTGACAGTTGGAATTTATATTGAGATTTCTGTATGTTTGGAAGAGCGGACCAACGGGTTCGAAAATGTACAGATTTATAAATAAACTATTCATTCATTCATCAATTTTGCAAAAATAAGCAAGTACCTCAGGGCAGCACCTGTAGTGGGCAACAAGAAAAATTCTGTAAAACTTAAAAAAAATCAGCATAACATTGTATACAACCTACCTATCCGTTATACTCGCAGTATATCTTATTAAAATTAACAGTGTTAATTTCGTTTACAGAGTCGGTGTAAGATGTTGGCTTACGCATGGGGGCTAGCCTTCTGTATTATTTGCAACAACATTTTTGAAGGTGAGTACAATCCAGTAATAATTTAGTTAACCTAATTAATAAACCTATTTAAACCTAAATAAACCTATTTAAATTGTCCTTTTCATGTATGTATCAGCTACCTAATGTCTATATAGGTATTAGCGCATAAAATACCACGAATATATTAGAAATAGATTTGTCACAACAATATGCATACTGAGGTAATACAAACAATCCTGTATCTCAAATGATACATCTTGGGTAAGGGTGAATGATTCAGTATTCAGCATTGCCTAGAATTTATTGATGCAGTCCATAGCTAATAGGTATTCAATCATGGGCCCGGTTTCCAGTGTTGAATGAAAACATTTTTATTTGATGCCTGTTGTAGTGTAGTCGGAACCGCAAATCCTTGACGAAACTTTCCCTAATTATCAGCTTCCATCGCACTGAGAAGCCATGACGTGGTACGTGAAGGTCAATATCCTTGATCGCGGCGTTCGTTTCACGATTTTAAATATTTCTACCTCATTATGAGTTGAAGCCATTGTAAACAAACGAGTCCGCTGACCAGGTGCCTCACACGATTTTCGAATGTAGGCTCAAATATAGGAACCAAAACCATAAAGCAAATTCCAGAGGCCTCAACACATTTATCTGACAGACTGGTGCCAGCGTGATGCCATTCCCCGGCACCTGTTGGCATCAATAACTATACAGCGAATTCCTAACTAACTGTACAGCCTAAGGAATATACTACCAATATTTCAGGTCAAAATACCCAAAATTATAGCTTGTAGCGTCGTACAGACAGACATACATTGTACTCACCCGCGAATTTCGCTCGATAATTAGAGCCTCACTGACGTTCGGCAAATATTTTTACAAATGTAAAATAATTGTAATATTTTTCAAGTTGTTGGGTGTTGTGCACTAAGAGGGCAGAAAAAGATAAAATAAAATAACTAAAAAATAACCTGTACATAATTTGAATATTTCTACTAGAATTTAGGTGGTACCTAATCCACTCCCTAAAAGTAAGCTCTGAAATTCTCATTCACTATGGTTAGTTGTGTATCTACTTGATTTCTGATCGGATATTTGTGGTAGGCATGGGGCACTGGTATGGGAAGGATTGATCGTTTCAAATCGACGATGTACTTCTTCAGCATTTCTTTTTCATAGTGCGACCAACTTTAGCTGGAAATGGTAAGTGGCAGCTATGGATGGCTAGCAAGGGCACGAGATGTTATCACGCTGGCCCAAAAATCGATGGTGTCTTATGCTGTAAATATGGAGGAATTCTAGTCTTGAAAATATGAATTGATCCTAGAACGGAATCAGCTGATCTCGTTCACTTGGATAAGTTCTCTGGGTTGGTATATATTAGTAACGACGCGATATTACACATAACCTTCGTGTTACCTACACCTGCAACCTATTCAAGTGTAACGTAACACTTAAGCTGGTGCCTATCAGATTTTGGATGTGTAAGCAAATTCAAATTAGTGTAGATGAAAATCTACTAGGTAGGTACTTTTCAGAAGTTCAGAAGTTGAAAGTAGGAGATTCATCAACTTGATATTCTATTCTTTTACAACATTCGTACACTATGTACTTGTACTTGTTCTTGCCTATTAAAATGCCATTGGGATATCTATACATATAATAAAACAGTGTCTGTTTGTTTGTTTGTTTGTTTGTTTGTCTCGGCATCAATTGAGAACGGCTGAACGTAGAAAGTTGCGGCTGGTACCATTTGACGCAGAATTTATCTGGGAAGGTTTATGAAAAATCCGCATTTGAATCTGTCCATCCGTTGAAACGCTATGAATGAAATACTACTAAAAAACGTGTTATAATCACATCTATGAGGACGTTTATGCTTATAATAACTTTGAACGGTTGGACGTAAATCCGATTGTAATTAGATTCTGGATTCAGCTCGACGAGTACATTCAAGTGGTACTTCAATCAGGATGTTAGTGGGAGGGGGGTACAGGTTATGAGAGGGGGGGGGGGTCTACAGAAATTTCAAAACTACTTGACCAATTGGAGTGCAACTTTGGGAATTTGTTGTGTGAACATTGAGGAATGTTTCTAACCAGGTAGGGAGGGTTCATAGGATACGGGGGGGGGGGGGGGGAGTTAAAGGCAGTTAGGGTTGGCATTGGGGAAGGTTTCTGATCAGTTGAGGAGGGGGGGATACAGGCATATTAAAATACATGACCGTTGGCTCCATTTATTTAAATCGCAGCAACACGCGTCGGTTCAAATAGTATAATCTATACATATAATAAAACAGTGTCTGTTTGTTTGTTTGTCTCGGCATCGATAAATGAGAACGGCTGAACGTAGAAGGTAGAGGCTGGTACTGTTGGACGCGTAATTTATCTGGGAAGGTTTAGGAGAAATCCGCGTTCAAATTTGTAAATCCGTTGAAATGCAATGGCTGAAGTACCATAAAAAGTCGTGTTATAATTACTTTTATGAGGACGTTTATGCTTAATATAATTTTTGAATGGTTGCACGTAAATCAGAATGTAAGTAGTCTCTGGATTCAGCTCGATGAGTACTTTCAAGTGGTTCTTCAATTTAAGTTCTGTGTAGTACGGTTCAAAATTAATAAACGCTATTTTAGGAGAATTTTTCATGATACCTAACTATTCAAACAGCTGCTCCATAAAGGTAGGTTTGATGTAAAATCTGAGGAGACGTAGGAGATAGCAAATTTAATTATCTACAACTTTCATCATAGTTGTTTTTTTCTAGCACGCAGTCTAATGGGTAAAAAGTGAGTAAAACCTGCAAAACATGAGGTATTTGGTGTATATATGGCATAGTGCTGTATATATGTAAATAGTGCTGTAAATATATGTAAATAGTGTATTTTCAAATTTCAAATTTTCACTTGGGACGCACCCTTGAACCGTGGCTTACGGTAGCAAACAACCACTCTTTGTCAATCCTGAGGTGGTATCTGTTATGAGTGGGGCCTGTCCTAAAAGGGGTGTCTGTTCTACCGTTGCGAAGCGCGGGTACACAGCTAGTTTTGACATAAATATCACAACAAATTAGCAAGATAAGTAAGTATTTCTTAGTTTACCCGAAAATATGAAATTGTAGCTATAGATTAAACATTATTAGGGGAATTTCTATCGTAAAATATTGTTTTAAGAACAGAAGCCTGTGTAATTCCACTACTGAAACCGTGCAATATGCGAACTACGGTATATTGCGTTCAAGTTGTAAGCCCCCATCGTAAGATGTACCTGATGAATGCACGTCACTAATTGCCGGTGGAACAAGAAGGACTATCGTCGACCTTTTGCACAGAAACACTATTGAATGCCTGGCCCTGCTTATGCAGATTCAGCTAGGTACATGTTCCTCGATTGACAGCACACTCGTCACCCCCGTTTATTGTCCCCTTTTCCAAAACAAAACAATATTTCGTAACTTACAGCACCGTCCTCAGCAGAAATCCTCGTTCAGCGAGCCTACTCCTTGAGGGCTGAGGTCAATCCACACGAACTAAATCACTCGCGATGACTAATACACGAAAAACGCAAAAAACACACTTGTGAGTTATTGTGTGTTACTGACGATGGTTTGATCACCGAAACTGGTATAACAGTGTTTTTTGCGTTTTTCGTGTATTAGTGGAAATATACTATTTTTTCGATAACTCCGTTTTTCTTTGTCAATCCACATTTTGATTTTTTTCTCACCAGTTCGCTGTTTCTGCTAAAGACGTTAATTAGTTCGTCCCCCATTTCTTTTTTCATAACCAAAATTGTACACCATTTTGCTTCCTTACGACCGAAAGTAGGACGCTTTGTATTCTTGCAAGATTCGAAAAAATGTAAGTCCTCCAAAATGAAAATTTCCTCTCGCATTTTACGTTTCAGACTTCAAGGAACATAATTAATTTAGTTCCTTGTCTTTATGCCTGTGATCAATTCCTTTTCCCGGGCAAAACTGTATGAAATAATGTTCGTAATGAGTTGAAATTCGGAGGGTAGCTGCGGGTTTGGCCACAGATGGTCCATGTCAAATTCATTAAGAAAGTAATGTAACTTTCGTCTGCGCATGTGCAAACGTGAAATCATTGTAAAGCTTATAACTACCCTATAAATCGTCGAAAAGAGGTTAAAGTTAGAGAGAGGGTAGATGCCGAATGGTACCCTGATGGTTCCACATCGATTTCATCAAATTCAGACAGTAACATTCGGATGCTCATGCGCAAACACGAAATGTTTGCCAATTACTTGTAACGCCATAACTACCCGAAAAAATTGGTCTAGTGAGTTGAAATTTGGAGGGTACGCGCGGGTTGGAGCACAGATGGTCCCGTACCAAATTCATTTAAAGATTACTGTAACTTCCGTCTGCGCATGCGCCAACGTGAAAACCTTCTAGAGCCCACAACTGCCCTAGAGATCGTCGTGAAGCGATGAGATCTGGTGGGTGGATGGGGGTTGAGCCACAGATATTCCCATATTAAAATTATTTATAAAATACAGTAACTTTCGCCTGCGCTTGCGGAAACGTGAAATCCTAGTTGAGCCCATAACTAACCTAGAAAATGACATGTATTTGGATTTAAACTTAAAAATACATGTATTTGGATTTCTCTCTCAATTTTAGTTAGTTTTACTCATTTTTTTCAATGCTTGAAATACCTACTTATTCTTCAAGTGGTATGGTACCATAAATATTCAAATCACTTATATGAATGCCTACAATAATCCTATTACGCTTACAATTAATCCTACTACACTACAATTCCTATTCCATCCTACTATTTTGTCATTTTTGAACCTCTCAATTTCAAATCCATAAGCATTCCCCATCTATCCGCAGAATGGATCCTCAAACTAATTGTATGCGTCCACGTTATTTAAGTGAGGAAGAGGACTTGGCAGACTTTTTTTTCCTTACGATCATTATTTTTCATAATGTGCCATGTGAGTAACCATTATCGCTACATAATTATGTTGAAAGGGCCCGTGATTATATAAATATATAAACTATACGGAGCAAAAAGCATGGGTTATCCACCAGTGTCTAATGAAACGAGCAAATGAATCTGACATTGTACAATTTCAATTCATTCTATATAATTACTGTCAAGTCAGGGAGAGAAGACAATAAAGGTTATTGGCTTTATCATCGCACGAACTAAATTTAGTTACGGACCAGTTCGTTATCGATATCGAAGGTGGAAGAAGAATTGAAAACTAAGCGATTTTTTAAAAATCCAGGTCACTATTACCCTGTTTCACATTCCTGAAAATCGGTGAAAACCGTGAAAACGAAGGCACTAATCGTTTCGGCAAAGGTTTTAAGGAGAAGATCAAGATCAACGAAAGTCAAGCGAAAGTGTAGCGTTTAAGACCTCATTAATTCCGTCTAGGTAGCGCTACGATGCGGTGAACCGTCTTTGGCTTATGTTAGCTTTGTGGTTCAGTCCATGAAAAACTCGCGGAGCCGAAAAATGCGATCCGCTCGTACCGTAAATGGAGCGCACCGGAGGTGACTATGGCCCTTGAACGCACAACGGCATCTTTTGAGGAGGCAGTGCGGTACTTGGATTGAGTTTGGGTCATGGGATTGAGCACGTCGCAGGAACTTCCTGACAATGCTGGTCCATACGTGGTACTTAGTAAGATCAGTATTACGCTGGGTGGTTAATATTTTTTAGTATCCTAATTTTGGCAAATCCAGTGACAGTTTCCCCACAGCGAAAGAAGAAACCATACGTGTTAGGTACATGTGACAGAGTGTAACAGTGGGGGTGGACCCTCGACAGTCCCCCTTTTAGACCAGCGAGATTATCACCAGTTAAGAAGGGATATCGATTAGGCTTCCCCAAACCGACCCCGTCTCCACCGGAAGAAAAAATGTATCGAGAACAGCCCACACTGTTACACTCCTCCCACATGACATACTTCTGTGTAGCAGAAGTATGAGAGGGAAAAGGGGGAATGAAAAGTAGTATGAAGTTCTGGTTCAGGAAAAGACATCTGAACAACTTCAAGGTGACTAACCCCCATCGTAATGGTACTACCTCAATAATATTTTGCTGGTGGAGAACAAAGCTCCTACCATACGAGTATTGGCGGATAATGTTGCCAGAGGTTGTTGTCCAATGAATTGTGCTCATCTAGGGCTGTTGATCCTGCACACGCACACTCGATGCTTCTACCTTCAGCATATGTGGAAGGTTACAAAACAGTTCTCAAGTTAACTTTATTCTTCAGTACAAGGACCATCCACAGGTAAACCTTCTACCATAACTACAACACTTCTGTCCGACATCCCTGGCTTGTAGAGGTTGTAAAATTCGTTCAGGCTGATAGTCCTGGACAGTTCTATACAAGCCACGCCCTTTTTGTGTTCGGATAGCACCAGAACTGGTCCAGGATTGAGAGTTGGCTGTTCAGACAGACAGTCCAGGACCGTTCAGGACTAGTTCTAACAGTCCTCGATTTTTCAGGCGGCGATGCTTCAGGTTATCCGTTTAGAATCATCAACGTCATTTGGACAGACACAGAGACACAGCTCTATGTGATCAACCTCCATCGTTGGGATGGAACAACTATTGGGACTTGTCAATTGGGACCTGGCATCAATCGCCTTCTAATGAGCTCAGTATATTATTTTAATTATACTGACACTCTAAATGGGGGAAAAGGGGTGGAGAAGCCAATCGATGTATGCATTATCAAAGGGACAGGTTGTTAATAAAGGAATCCTTCTAGGAAACTGTGATGAATTTGAAATTGGCGCATTCGTCACGAGGGGTGTGAGGGAGGATGTGCCCGGTTTGGTTATGGGCGGACCACCATCATGCACGGAACTTTAGGAGCGTTGCCTGGTTTGGTTATGGGCGGACCACCACCATGCCCAGGATCTTTTTGGAGTGGGCTCGGTTTGGTTATGGGCGGACCACCACCATGCCCGAGATCTTTTAGGGTAGTTTGCTTGGTTTGGTTATGAGCGAATCACCACCATGCCCAAGATCTTTTAGGTAAGGGAGAGAGACGAGGTAAGGAGGAGAGAGAGTAGTTAGCGACTAGAGGAGAGCGTAGAATGGTTAGAAAGGCGAAAGCGGCGAGTATTTATAGGCCTGGAAGCTGTCTCCCTCCATCCCCTAGTTAGTAGGAGATGGTGGGGACCCAGGTTGTGCTTCGACTTGCCTGCGACTTTCGTCCCCACTTCTGCAAGTTTATTTGCGAGATCTCAAGTTTGCAGGGAGTGGTTCTGGGAGGATACCACAACAGAAACCTTTGGGCTTATCCTTCTGGTAAGCCCACAAAAAGTGGATCGAGTATGGTGAAGTGCTCAGCGCACTCTTCCGAACCACGCTGTGCTACCATGTGACAGAGTGTAACAGTGGGGGTGGACCCTCGACAGTCCCCCTTTTAGACCAGCAAGAATATCACCAGTTAAGAAGGGATATCGATTAGGCTTCCTCAAACCGATCCCGTCTCCACCGGAAGAAAAAATGTATCAAGAACAGCCCACACTGTTACAGGTACTTTCGACGAGTCCTCCCAAGGTAGCTAGCCTGTTTTGACTAATTGTTGATTGTTGGGATTCGGACTAATATACAAGATTTTATATTTAAGTGCACTGCCAATGTTATTCTGGACGTTTCAGGTCCAATATCATAATATACCTCAGCATAATATACCTAGGTATCTGCAGGATTTCAATTTGGAGCCTTTCCAAATCTGTTGTCAAGAAAGAAAACAGGACAGAACATAATGGACCATAAAAATGTGCACACAGCAAAGGGATAGTAGGTAACTAACATCAAGAAGCAAACATGAAGTAGGTATGCAAAGTGTGCAGTGTATAGCTTTGTTCGCAGAGGCTTTTTCTGACAGTTAGCTGACTCCTAGAAAGCCGTAAGACACCACCCACAGTCAAATACCGCCTTGATAAGCGTTTGAGTCTGATAATGGTTGGGAATCGAGAAGGCCAATGCAATGGCCAGTGGCATGAATGCATGGTCTTCTGTGTACTGGAATGGAGATCAGAAAACTGGCGTTGGATAGTCAGGAAAACACAGTGAGCAGCCGGTCATTGATACTATACAGTCAGAAAAGAGTCCGAGCATCAGTGGGAACGGCCAAACGCCTTTCTGATGGTCAGATAACCGCCAAATGATCATTGCGAACAAACCTAATATAACTATAACCTTATCTCAGCAACTTCTGATAGGCAATGGGCACTGAGACTACTTTTCTTCCCACAATCTACGATGCTGAAATTTGACATGAGACCTTTATGATACAACTGGGTTTGCATTAGGTGGGGTAGCAAGTAGCAACCCGATCATCTGCATGAGCTCGAAAATTCACTATTCACACGAATTTTGGATATCTGTGGGTAATACCAACTTCTTTTTAATGTACGTAGACAGGTTCTAGTAGTTTAGGAGCGACTGGGTTTGTATTATAAGGTGGTGTAACCTGCTCGAGATCCGGAATTCGCAATTCACACAAACTTCGGATATTTGTGGGCAGTTACTTCTTTTAAATATATGTAGTTAGGTTATAGTGGTTCAGAAACAACTGGGTATGCACATGGTGGTGTAACAAACCGATCAGCTGCTCGAGATCTAAAATTCACTATTCACACAAATTTCGGATATTTGTGGGTAATTAGTACTTCTTTTAGATGTAGGTAGGTAGGTTCTAGTGGTTCAGAAGTAACTGCGTATGCAACAGGTATGGTGTAGCAACCCGATCAGCTGCTCGAGATCTAAAATCCACTATTCACACAAATTTCGGATAATATTGTAATTACTTCTTTTAAATGTAGGTAGGTAGGTTCTAGTTATAATACAAGTGGGTTGTATTATAAGGTGGTGGGGCAAACCGATCAGCTGACTGTGCTTTAAATTCACAATTCACACAAATTTCGGATATTTGTGGGTAATTAGGTAGGTACTTATTTTAAATGGAGGTAGTTTCTAGCAGCTCAGAAACGACAATAACGGTCAGGTCTATTATAGTAGAGCAGATTAGCATGAGAATATGTCGACTTTCGCCCTTCAACGGCTCAGAAAGGGCAATTTCGGAATTTGAGCCCTTTCCAGCAATTAGGGAGGTGTGGAGGGAATACTGCAAATGGCCGGTAAGCGTTCGATTCGATCAAATTAGGTGTGGTCTAGTCCTATAAATTAACGCAAAATATCCACCACCCCTGAATTTAGCATTTAGCATTATTAGTATTTACTTAGCACTATTTCTTATTTAGTACTGTTTAGTATTTGTACGGATGGAGTTCCGCAGACGCCCCCTTTTATATCCCATATTTACCACCCCTGAATTTAGTATTTAGCATTATTAATATTTTGCACTATTTAGTAGTTAGCAATGTGTATTTGTACGGGTGAAGTTCCGTAGACGCCCCCATTCATCTGCCGTGGATATAGTTCCGCAGAAAACGTGACAGGAGGTAATGCAATCTAAATGTGTGTAGTCGAGTTTTTTGCGCTTTTCGAAACAGTTTCCAAAATATTAAAAGGTTGACAAAATTGCGGAGAAATCGGTAATCGAAAATGGGGGCGTCTGAGGAACTTCACCCATTTGTACACCCATGTTGTGCCAATGTGATAATAAAAACGAACAGAACGATTTGCGATCGCAAAACAGTTTCGTCTTATCATTTCCTGCTAATAACCGAAGATTGTGGAAAAATGAGCGAAAACCGATTGTGGAAAGATGAGCTAAAACCGATTGTGGAAAAATTGTGGGAAGATTGTGGAAAAATGAGCTAAAACCGATTGTGGAAAGATGAGCTAAAACCGATTGTGGAAAAATTGTGGGAAGATTGTGGAAAAATGAGCTAAAACCGATTGTGGAAAGATGAGCTTATTAACACGTTCCCTTCTTTATTTCTCCTTTAACTAACAATGGAATTTCCACAATGTCCAGTTCAGTGTTTGACTATGAAATCTGCCGTGTGAAGGAAGAACGACTCAACTCAAAATTATTGAGTTTTCAGAAATCAGCTTCGAAGTTTTCTGACGAAAACTCGCTATAGGTTCACTCCAGGCCATTCCCGCAACCCCCTTTTTTTCCAAATGTCCAATCATGTTCAACTTGATCGATAGCTGTCAAAAAATACTCCAAACACGTTTTTTCAATCGATTTATTGAGTTTCTGAGTCGATTATCGATTATTCATGGTTGATTTTTGAAATGTTTGGGGAGTAAAAACAACTCAATTATCCCCTTTGAGTCCAACGGTTTGGACCCCGACCCTGAAGCCAACGGTTTGGAGGAAAAACGACTCAACGGCGTTTTCAGCTAGTTGAGACATTTTGCCTCAACAAATAAATAACAAAACTCGCAAGTTAGGGTGTTTCAATCGAGGCGTTGAGATGTTTTTACTTGAAAAACACGGAGTTGAGACGTTTTTTCTCAAAATTAAGCAATTTCCAGATTTCATCCCTAACAATTTCAACCCCTTCTGGATCGAATTTTGGAATTTCGATTTGACCATCTAAAAGGTGGAGTTGAAATTAGGGGGGTTACGTGAAAATCGCATTTTCGAAAATTTTTGAGTTGAGTTCTTCCTTCACACGGCAGAAATGGTAAGGTAACGTGAGTTCTCTATAAGCAATTAATAATAACGTAGCATGTAGTGGTGCAGCGACTATTTAAAACAACGGGACTTCGCTTGATTTCCTTCCACCCTAACAAACTTGAAAGAAATGATTTTCGCGGAGCTGACAACCTATCTCGCAAGGTTCAGGGGAGTGAAATAGTAGAAGAAAGTAGGTACGTAGTAAAAATACAGTAGGCATAACACCAGCTAACATCACGTTACCAACATGAATCCTTAACAGTCTGGTGGATGGGCCAGTAGGTACAGAGCTAAATAAATAGGTACCTACCTAAGTGTGTATCTATCGCTCGTATACGGTATAGTGTATACCTACACGCAGTTCACGTAATTAGAGGTGTGACGGTCCAGGTAATTTCTGTCACTGCTCCAACTGCTCCAGTGACGAGCCTGTAGCAGTGACAGGATACCGGTCCAGTGACAGGACCTGAGTATTACAGACAGAAGAACGCAACTTTCACCCGAGAAAACTAGAATGCTGATGTTTTTAAATAGCAACCAAAAAATGATAGATTTATAAAATTTCTTGATTTAATTTTTTATATTTTTCAAACAGTTCCAGGTTCCAACATATTGAATTACATTTTCTCAACAATATCATTTCCCAGTACCTACCTATTCTGTTTTAAAACAATCCTCAATTCCTCTGAAATGACATTTATAAATAATTGTAAAGATTGGAAATTGCGATTGAGATTCAGGATGCTCCAAAACGCATTTAGTAGGTACTTAGTAAAAATTGTTCGAACCATTACTTCATATTTTTTAAATTTCGCTTAGAAGCAAAAAATTAGATAACTTACTTTAATTTGAATAGAAGAGCGATTTTCCATCCTGTTACATTCAATTTTATTATTCTGAACGATATACCAATGGATTGAAAGAGAAACGCCAAAAAATGGTCCGTAGCATAGCTATAGGTAGCAGTAGCAGCAAGGGTACCGGTTCAGCTGTACCGTTAAGACTACTACGAGCGTAGCAGTGACAAGCTGCTCCACTCCGAGATTAGGTGACGCGTCGCTGCTACAGCGGTACCGTCACACCTCTACACGTAATAAAACGATTTCATGTACCTACATGTACAGTAGGTTGATATTCATGTGATGAGTTGGTAGATACTCATTTTTGGTATCCAAAGTTAGATAGCAGGTACGTATTTCGAAGTCGGGACAGTGAAATGTATTAACGGCGACAGATTACGACAAGAAATCAAGAGAACAAAACGCTGAAAATTCATCCTCAACCGCGTTCTGGTATAATATACAACCTTTGTACCATTGAGCAAACTTGGGTCGTATAGTTTGGTCCTACAATTAGCAATCCGTTCAAATTGACATTTATTATCCTCATCTTTATATAGGTAACAAATTATAAATAAAATATGCTTTCAATAAAACCAAGGAAATATTACCCATCTACGCGGAATTGAACCAGGGTGTCGATTCTCCTGGTTTAGGTCGGTAGGTTTCTAACTACCTACTTGAATGGCTATGTGATCTTGAAGTTCCAAAAAACCTCCAACAGTTGACCTAAAACCTGTTTCACGTAATCGAGGAAATTATGCGCCTGCCAGTCTACGCATCATGAAGGTTAGCAATGTATGTACCTACCAGTAGGTAGGTTAGGTTACCCATCTGAGTAATATTATACACACCCTAGAAGTACCTACCTAGAAGCCAGTTCATAACTCAGAAAGACGATATGTTTAGAAAGTCCCCATTGAAAACTACTCTCTGTTGCTTATACTTACTTATAATAGGTAGTTTAAATACCTCACTTTTGGTTAGAATGTTTCGTCATTCTTATACCCTCAACTGGAATTATAATGAAATATTACTTACAATAAAGCCAATTATCAAAGTAGTAGGTACGTACCTTTGGAAGTAGAAAGATCTGAGGCTGAAGGTGGTGGAAACCGAATCGCAGCACTTCAAAAAAACACATTCATCGACGACACACGGGCCGGACCGACGCACTCCGTTTATATATCGATTGCCCATATCACTTACCACGGTAAATCGGCAGATCAGACCGAGGCGATTCGAGAAGAAAACACTAAAACACGCAATTTAGTCCAGGCATTTTTCTTCCATGATGAATTTTGAAAAAAAAACAAACACCAACCTACCATCCGTCGCGGGTGCTCCGGGCTGACTGAGCTTTTTAAGGGGTTGAAAGGGGTGGCCGGGTAGGAGGGGTGGCACGTGGCAGGCCGGGTGGAGGGGTGACGTTAGGTACGAACGCGATATTTTAGAATTTGCTAACATTTGATTGGAATTGTTCATAAAAGTGTGATGTGAATTTCCAAAAAACATCAATGTTTGGCCTAATTAGTCACCTTATTCGGTGTTCCCTCTCACCCCCACAAGAAAATTAAAAACAATATTATTAAAAATTGGTTTTCGAAAAGCACATTTGTCCACCACATGATCCTTTGACATCAAATTTCCTCAAATTAAAGGAATTCAAAATGAATGAAAATTCATTGCTATATTACACTGTGAACAATTAATAATACCTACCCAAATACCCTTTAATAGCAGTTCCCTCACAAATAACTTATTCCTATTTCATATTAAATTTTTTATATCGTACAGATTGTATTTTATTTTAGATGGTGTTTATATTATCTTAATTTAAAAAAAAATAAAAATTTAAAAAAAATTTGTTTTAAACACATTGTTTTGAAATTTAAGTAAGGCAAGAACGTATTACGCCTAATCCATATATTTTGTCCGCGGACAGGCATCGCCTTTGCGGATTCAATGTGGCATAATCCAATATTTAATAATACTTTACAATAAGATTTTACTTTGTTTTAGAACATGTCATTTTAGTACAGTTATGTAGATCTCTTAATGAATATATTGTATGTGCCTGCGTTGAATAAACCAATCGTTCTCTCTCTCTCTCTCTCTCTAAAAAAAATAAAATTAGGAAGCTATGATATGGTGAACGAAGAAAAAGTTAAGAGCCTAGGAATGCTACTCGATAACTCGATGGACTGGGGACCCCAGATATCGAGTATGACTAGCAAAGTTTTTGGAAGCCTGTATCAACTTAAGAATGTCGCAAATGATTTCCCTCAATATGTTAAAGCTCAACTTGTACAATCATTAATTTTCCCCATTTTGGGCTACGTGAAATTGGCTTTCTGTGATCTATCAAAAGAAAAAAAAGAAGTGTTACAGAGAGCACAAAATGCTGCTATAAGATTCATATTTAATTTAAAATACGACGATCATGTTACTCCATATTATAAAAAGAAAAAATGGTTAAAAATAGAAGAACGACTGACTCTTTCTATAGCAGTAATGATTTTCAAACTTTTAAAATATAACACCCCTCCGTATCTTGCCGTACGGCTGATCCGGCGGGATGCTGTCCATTCTAAAAATACACGTAATGCTGCAAAATCACTCGAAATACCCAAACATAATACATACTTCTATGGCAGGTCTTTTATAGTACAAGGCATTAAATTTTACAATGATCATCAAAATTACTTCGACACTACTCAATCAGTTATAACATTTAAAAAAACTATGATCGATATGCTGCTAAAGAAATATGATTAGAAAACCTTGGACACTTGGAACCAAAACGAAAAGAAAAGAAAAAAAGGAAAAATCAATCTATAATAAGAAGAATTTATATATATACTTATATATTTTTTAAAAATTTAATCATTAAGAAACCTGACGTGTAAGTAATAGTTATTTTTTATTTCTGTGCGATGTGGAAGAGAGGGCTATTTCTGCCCTAACATTTGTACAGATTGCAAATAAAACAGGTAATCAATCAATCAATCAATCTCTCTCTCTTGTACCTAACTTTGAAAGGGATTAGGTAGGTAGGTACCTACTAACAGTACCGAATCTCTGGTGGCACACTGAATTGAATTCCCCTTGGATTGGTAACCTGCACACTTCCTTGATTATTTGGAACAGGTAAGCGCAGTAAAAGACGAAGAATAAACCAGGTAAAAGTGAAATGGAGGAGGAAAAAAAGGACTTCAAAAAAGCACTCGAAATCAACTGGCCTAGTACAGGCCCAGTAGGGCCTACTACCTACTTTTTTAAAATGACTGGGTTCAGCGCTGCAATATGATGCCTACCTCCTTCATTCTTGGGTCTTCCACTACTAAAGGTACGTTCTGATTTTTATATGATTTTATTGTAAGTGATATTTTCTTTATAATTATAAAGTTCTGTTGTGATCGGCTGCTCCTCCACAACCAATGTAATGTACATAGATGTTGTACCTCAGAGTGGGGACCACCCGACCCCCCTCTGATCATGTCAGGGGCCTATAAAGAGCCGAGGGGCCAACAAATACAAAACCATTCTCAAGCTAACTTTCGGCCTCGTCCGTTCATCCTTATTCACTACAAGTTCATAATTATGAACGATGGTAATAAATGCCGATTTAAATAGATTTCAATATGTAGGATTGAACTGTTCGACCTACCTTTCGCTCTCCATAAGGGTACACAGGTTGTTTAATGTCTACACAGGACACAGAAGGGTTATCTAGACAGAAAATGTCAGTTGTGGGCGAATTTTCAGCGTTTTGTTCTCTTGATTTCTTGTCGTACTCGCCGTGCATGTATTTCACTGTCACGATTTCGAAATAGGTAACTTCGGAGACCAAGTAAATAATATCAACCTACTAATCATATGAATGAGCTATACAGGTAGGAAGGTGCCTACAGTATGCAAAACTGCGTATAGGTAGTTTTATAAATTTATTTTTATTTTTATATTTGCACTAGCTGTGTACCCGCGCTTCGCAACGGTAGAACAGACACCCCCTTTAGGACAGGCCCCACTCATAACAGATACCACCTTCTACGTTCAGCCGTTCTCATTTATCGATGCCGAGACAAACAAACAGACTGACACTGTTTTATGATATATTATACTATTTGAACCGACGCGTGTTGCTGCGATTTAAATAAATGGAGCCAACGGTCATGTATTTTAATATGCCTGTATCCCCCCCTCCTCAACTGATCAGAAACCTTCCCCAATGCCAACCCTAACTGCCTTTAACCCCCCCCCCCCCCCGTATCCTATGAACCCTCCCTACCTGGTTAGAAACATTCCTCAATGTTCACACAACAAATTCCCAAAGTTGCACTCCAATTGGTCAAGTAGTTTTGAAATTTCTGTAGACCCCCCCCCCTCTCATAACCTGTACCCCCCTCCCACTAACATCCTGATTGAAGTACCACTTGAATGTACTCGTCGAGCTGAATCCAGAATGTAATTACAATCGGATTTACGGCCAACCGGTCAAAGTTATGTATAAGCATAAACGTCCTCATAGAAATGATTATAACACGTTTTTTAGTAGTATTTTATTCATAGCGTTTCAACGGATGGACAGATTCAAATGCGGATTTTAACATGGATATGTTTTTGCCTTGGGGGGTCATTCTAAAATTTGCGACCGAAAAAAATGCAACGCTGCAACCGATAAACAATTTGGAGATGTGCGTGTGTAGTTACCGACAATACCCAGCGAAACAATAATGAAATGAGCACAAACCATTTTATTGAACGAATTGGAAGGTAGCGATCTCACATTGATCATCTCGAAACGAAACTATATATTTCTTACTTTAGTTATCATCGTCCGTTATTGTCTATTACTGACCCAATTTCTGTACAATAAATTTTACCAATTGCACTTTTTTCATTATCAATCAATTCAAAAATGTATATCATTTTTCCACTTCATGGAAAAACATTGAAAAGTGGATGTGAAAATACAGCGCCCAAAAACATATCCATGATTCAATGTTTTTCCATGAAGTGGAAAAATTTTCACATAAAGAACGTTCATATAATTTCTTTGAATCAGTTTCATAAACCTTCCCAGATAAATTCTGTGTCAAATGGTACCAGCCGCAACTTTCTACGTTCAGCCGTTCTCAATTGATGCCGAGACAAACAAACAGACAAACAAACAGACACTGTTTTATTATATGTATAGATTTATTAGTTACAACAAGCAATACATAATACAGGTATATTTAACCTAAATGCTACAACCCCGTTAAGATATAATCTTGTGCTGGGGTTGGAGTGCAACTACCCTTACCTTATTACAGCAATATCATATTGCTTCCGAGTCTGCGAAGCAGCGGAAGCCTTGTGTTCACTTTCGTGAGCCAAAAAATTTTTGTCTTCAGAAATCAAAATTTCCACTTGCATTTTGCGTTTCAAAGCCTACTGAACAAATTTGGTTCCGTGTCTGTCGGTCTGTGGGTCTGTGAGTCTGTCTGTCCGCATTTCCTTGTTACAGCCATAACTTCCACGATTTTGAATTGATTCAGCTCAAATTTTGAGGGATGGTGCGGATAAGGCCCCTTGAGGTCCCATACAAATTTCAACATGATTGATCCAACGGTACGCCCTGCGCATGCGCTAACGTTAAATTCAACAAACACGCATAACTTTCACAATTTTGATTCAATTTCGCTCAAATTTTCAAGGGTTGTTTGGACAAGGCCTAGTAAGTTCCAGTATGAATTTCAGCATGATCGGACCCTCGGTGCGCTCTGCGCATGCGCTGGCGTGAAATAGATTCAATTTCCTTGTTACAGCCGTAGTAACCAAAGATTTCACCCAATTTCAATTTAATTCTCAGGGATCAAGCGGGTAGGGCCCATTGAGGTCCCATATAAATTTCAACATGATAGAGCCAGCGGTTCGCCCTGCGCATGCGCTAACGTGAAATTCTTCAAACACGCATAACTTTCGCAATTATGTATAATGGACGTAATGTTATGTAATATGTATATTTCATGTAATGTTATGTAATGTTATGTTATGTAATGTAATGTTATGTAATATGTATATTTCACGTTATGTAATGTTATGTAATGTAATGTAATTTAATGTTATGTAATGTAATTTAATGTTATGTAATGTAATGTAATGTTATGTAATGTAATGTAATGTTATGTAATGTAATGTAATGTTATTTTGCTTCCGAGTCTGTTCTATTTTATAATGGGTCACTCTGATTGTGACGAGGAAGCTCCTGTGCCATCACCTTGGCAGTGTATTTTGCCTTATCTTCATTATTATTATTTTCTTAATTTAATTAATATTACTTAAATAATAGTTTTTATTTTGCAAACATTTTTTTGATCTTTAATTTGAACTGATTTAAATTAAGTTGGGGTGAACTTTCCTCAAAATCGTAGCTGTTGAATTTTTTAATTCCAGAGTAGTCGTAACATTTCAGTCCCATTGTTGTGTATCTTCTTGGCAGTGCTATTTTCAATTTAGTATCTGATCTTGTGTTGCTTTTAGTTCTTACAAATTTTCCCATTAATAGATATTTATATACAATTGCTATCGTTGTTTTATCCAATAACTCATTGAATGTTAATATTTTTGTTTCATTAAAAAGTGCATCTGTAGGGTATCTGAAGGGCTTGTTGAACAGTATTTTGATTAATAGTTTTTGTGTCTTTATCACATTTTTTATTTTATTTGTATATGCATTTCCCCATGCTACAATCCCATAGTTCAGGAGCGCTTGAGCCAGTGCATTACCTATATACCATTATTTTAGTTTTGCTATTCATAATATTTTTAATTTCCAAAAATACATGTATCATTTTTCTAAGTTTTTTGTTTACGGACTCAGCATGTAATACGTGCAACTATTAGGAAATTATATTGCACTGTTCTGGTAAATAAAATCCAACCCTTTAAACTAGACAATTCTGGATTCGTGTTAATTGGCCTATGTTAGCTGCGTTATACCTACACAGCTAGCATAGAATAGGTAGGTACATACAAGGGGAGACTGTCGAGTTCCCACTGACTGCCTACGGGTTTTTGGATATCTCCAAATTTATGTTGCTAGAAAGTCTTAGATCATTCGTTATTATTAGTTGATACGTAAGTATTTCCAGTGCACCAAATCGGGGACAAATTCTGATGCTGATGAGAAGTGGTATTATTACGCAGATGTTGTTTTGTGGGCAGCTCATGGAATTGGTCGCACATTGAGTTCGGAACATTTCTCAAAAGAGGCTCAATCATGAGCCCTTTTGGTTTATTATTCTGTGAATAATACACCTATGTATTCGCTCAGCGAAAAATTTTTATAACACCCCCTCAAACTTTTTTCTTTTCCGTTTCAAGGTGCATAGATTCCAAAAATGCAATGTCCGTCCGCCGTACGCCGTCCGCCGTCCGCCGTATCACGTGTACAGGCTTCATTTTCGGTCTAAAAAAATCGTTCTTTCGCACACATGCTCCATTTGGGCCCTAGTTGTGTCCCGAAACTTTTCAGCCCGATCGGAATATACCCAGGGGTGTTATGAGTGAAAATGTGTGTATAAAAATAGGTACTTTTTACGTTTTAGCAACATATTGGTAACATGAGCTTCTGAGATATCGTTTGCTATGTTTTTGGGGACGAGAAGACCGAATATGAAGTCGATTTTGACCAAAGAGTGGAAAATTGAGTTCTACCAAATGTTCAGCTCCCAGAATTGATTTTTTATGAGTGAAAAACCTGGGAAATCGTCTGAAATCACCATCAGTTTGTATAATGACACTGGAAAAAGTGTCAAGACGTGGTTCAGGACGATTAAATGGCACTACCAATGATCAAAGATAGTTTAAAAAAAAGAGCGTACCTAATTTGTGTTTTGGGGGCCAAAATTAATGGAAACCATCAGAAGTAGCTATTTCGATTATTACGCATGAAAGAAACAATTAATGAACAGCCAACCTTTCTGTAGGAACGTCCAATAGAATAATAAACCCATGTGACAAGGACTTTGCAGCGTTTTTATCTAAGCGATACGACAGTTTTATCTAGTGAAGATATTTTAAAGCGTTTCAATACTTAAACTAATTCAGTACCTACTGTGCTTCTAATCGTCCCCCGTCTACAACAATTCCATCATGAGTCCCTACAACCATGACGAATTTTGCACCGCTAAATACGGATATTCAATCCATAACGATAGTTTACAAATACTAAGTCGTTCCTATAACATCCAAGGGTGGTGGCCATTTTGTTTTAATTTATAGGGCTACAACCACACGTTCCCAACTCGATCGAATCGAACGTCTGTATTGTACTCATCATTGATCAACTCTTAGGTACCTTTACCTGCCATTTACCGTATTTTCCCACTCCACGCCTCTTTAATTATTATAATATTATTGTTATTATTATTATTTTATCCTTTAACTATACTCATAAATTTTGTGCATGCTCTTTCGAGACCAAGACCACAAAGTACGGGTTTTTCATCAGGTACAGCCTAACATTTGCACATCCACAGCCGAATCTTACTGTCGGATTTAAATGAAGATAATGAAGGTTTATGATTATAGGGTTCCAAGGTAATTCAAATTGTTCATTTATTTGGTATAAATACGACATATTATATAGGTTTGAGATCGTATGCCAGCAAAAGTAAAAGAAAAGAAATGATAAAGTAACAATAGGTAGGTACTGTTATTCACAGTCATCCCGCTCCTATCCTCAATATGCAGCTCATTCAGTCCGTTTTTCTGCACACTTTTGGTTTATTAATTTCAATAATGAACCATTGGAATCGAGCATGAAAAAAAAAATTATTACCCCCCTCAAAATTTGATGGTTTACGTTTCAAGGTAAGTATGTAGAATCCAAAACTGCAATAAAAATATTTCTGTCTGTCCGCCGTACGCCGTACGGGCCACTTTTCTTAGTTACCATGAAAAAAAATTGATGAAATTCGGGTTATAGGTTCCGTTCGGCGTTTAGTTGGTCCTCGAAGCTCGACGTTACTGTGAGTCATCTCTAAGGGGTTCAAAATAGGGGTTGAAATTTTCAAAACGCCTTTCCCATTTTAAATAGTTCTTGAACTTGCGAGTTTTTTAAGACCATCCGGAGCATCGTACGTCCAGCCGTTCGTTCACAGTAAGGCCCCGAAGTTTGCACCGACAGGCATTTTCGACTCCAGTGTGAATGAAATTGTATACAATTCAAACCAAATCTCGTAACCAGAGACGCGCCCACAATAGGAAATTTGGCGGAGATAAAATCATTGCTAGGGATCACCTGATTATATTGGCGCAGTATGAAGTCGAGTTGGTTGTTCTGTGATATTATTTAATTTGAAAAATGATGGCTCTTTTGGAGTTTGTTGGTAGGTAGTGAAACTTGAACAAACGTTGAAGTATTATTGATGGGTAAATTATTACTACGGTAAATCATTACTCAACGGTAAATTATTACACAACGGTTCATTATACCATCTACGTAGAAGGGAATGGAGTTTGTTGGTAGGTACTTTTGCAACTTTTTTCACTCCTCATCAACAATTTCTTTTCAGAACTTCATTATGTGTGTTTCTTTTTTTTAGGTACTGTTTGTCATCGGCAGAATTATTTTAGCAACATTTAACTCGTGATTTAGGTAGGTACCTAGTAACGAGTACGGGGTTAGGTACTAACCTACGGAAGGTCTGCGATCTACATAATATGTATAGAATAGTACATATCATAATATTGTATAGACGGGTTATCTATACATAGAGCTGTGATCTGTAACAGAAGGGTATTCTATACAAAATAATAAACCGTTGTGCAGGGATTTGCAGCGTTTTTTAAATTTGGATATCCTGTTCGAATGCTATAAAATTGGCATGGGAGCCACATCGACAGATGATGTACAAAACTTTGCATTTTAGGCAGTTGGGTGTGAAAATTGTGCGTAGCATAAGGATAGGTGTTTTTTTTTTAACTCCGCTGTTCCCATTGCGACATAAATACTTGAGCCACCATTCTTCCAGCGGTCTAGGCCCCATGTTTCAAGCCAAGGCTGTATTATTCCTACTTCTCCATTCTCCTTACATCCTCACAAAAACCCATTCAACGTCAAATGGGTTGGATTATTGCGAGATAACAATCAACAAGTGTCAAGCGTCATCCAGGGAGACGTTTTACTTGTGCTATTTCGTAAACACGAATATATTTTGTAGGTATATAAAAGTCGTGGATTTCATCAGAGCCGTTGTGGCAAAAAGCTTGGCAGACGACCCCGCTCGAAAGCTTCAAGGGAAACCACTCGGTACCTACAATATTGAGTTCAGATAGAGAGCGTGTCCAGCTGTTCCGGTGCTGCAGTATGGTTTTTTCACATCGACGCCATTTATTTAAACAAAAGTATAAATATGTATGTTGAAGAAAATAAATTGAAGTATTTGATACTTGAAGAAAAAAGAACTGAATGAAAATAACATACTGACTTACATCGGTTAGATGCAGTAAATATTGGAAATTACTTAATGATATACATAATATTTAAAGAAATTGTCCGGAGATCAGGATGTTTAAAAAAAATTTATATATAAAATTAAATCATTAATGTGAAAATTGTATGGGAAAATAAACGATTTCTAAGCTATTTGATAGAGAAGACGTGTATATATTTATCCAGACTAATAATGTAATGCTGCATTAGAAAGCAATTTATACTAAATTTGAATCTTCCGATCTCCTCTCTTCTTCTTCTTTGATCTTTCAGTGATTTTAATATGATGAGGCAGCTCCATAAACAGTCTAGGACCCAAATATGGACACTGCCTCGTGAAAAAACTACATTTTGAGTAAGGATTGGTATGATGATGCCAGAGTGATGTCGAGTTACTTCTTGTAAATGAGTGATGTAAGGAAGATGATACATGAAATAATATTAGAGCAATTTAGATACATAAGTTAGTCTAGGAGGGAGAATATTGTTTTAAAAACAGTGGTTTGCTATGGCTTTGGTACCCAGATTTAAATGTAATACATAAAGACTTTATTGTAACCTCCACTAAATTAAATGTCGATTGACATCTCCCTCCCCCCATGCATGAATAAAATAAGTCAGAACAGAGTATACAAATGCATGGAATGCAATTTTTAAGGCAGATGTAGAAAGGAATTGATTAAGAAACGAAAAATTGAAAGAGGATAATCTGATTAAAAATTGTCTGATTAAAAAAATTGTCAACTGAAACACCCAATTACCTTTGACAATCCACTCGTTAAATTCGAGGGCAAATACAAGGGTGAGAGGAGCGTATCTATGCATACGTATCTACTCCACAGCTGTATGCATATATTTACAATAAATTAGGTTTGTAAAATAATAATTGACATTACCAATCTTTTTTCCATTCCTCGAATTGAACAGCTATAGCAATCCTGATCACCCTTGGGGCGAGGGTAGACTGCCAAATACAATATAATATTCATATAGGTAATGCATGAACGTGAATGACCATTGCAGTATGGAAATCCATACCCTACCCCAGTGGTCGGCAATGTGCGGCTCCAGAGCCGCATGTGGCTCTTTGACACCTCAAGTGCGGCTCTGGCACAAATATCCACGGAAGGATTTTCATTTCAGTATCAGGAATTTAAAAACAGCAGAGCAACTTTAGCATTTGTCAAAAATCCTTTTAATGCTACGATAACCGAGTTGAAATTTTCTCCTTTTGGTTTATTATTCTGTGAATAATACACCTATGTATTCGCTCAGCAAAACATTTTTATAACACCCCCTCAAACTTTTTTCTTTTACGTTTCAAGGTGCGTAGATTCCAAAAATGCAATGTCCGTCCGCCGTCCGCCGTACGCCGTCCGCCGTATCACGTGTACAGGCTTCATTTTCGGTCTAAAAAATTCGTTCTTTCGCACACATACTCCATTTGGGCCCTAGTTGTGTCCCGAAACTTTTCAGCCCGATCGGAATACACCCAGGGGTGTTATGAGTGAAAATGTGTGTAAAAATAGGTACTTTTTGCGTTTTAACAACATATTGGTAACATGAGCTTTTGAGGTATCGGTTTCCATGTTTTCCTGGACGAGAAGACCGAATATGAAGTCGATTTTGACCAAAGAGTGGAAAATTGAGGTTGTACCAGATGTTCAGCCCCCAAAATTGATTTTTTATGAGTCAAAAACCTGCGAAATCGTCTGAAATCACCATCAATTTGTAGAATAACACTAGCAAAAGTTTCAACACGTGGATCAATACGACTAAATGGCACTACAAATGATCAACGATAATTAGAAAAAAAAAGGAGCGTACCTACCTAATTTAAGTTTTGGGGGCCAAAATTGGTGGAAACCATCAGAAATAGCTATTTCAATTGTTGCACATGAAAGAAACAATAAATGAACAGCCAACATTTCTGAAGGTACGTCCAATAGAATAATAAACCCATGTGACAAGGACTTTGCAGCGTTTTGAAATTGACATTGTTAGCGTTGAAATACAATTGCTGGATTTAAAAAACAAGGGAGATATGGCGCTCTAAATTCGAACGTCTTTGTGTTGAATTGGAAATATTGGAGAATAAAAAATGTGACCTTAGTTCACAACACAAGTGGTCTGCTTTGAATGACCTGGAGAAGGGAGACATGATCATTTTCAACGCTTGGAGTAGTATTCCTGATTCTTAGGATCAGCTGAAAAAGCTCGCGTTTGCTGTTCTTTCCCTTTTCGGTTCTACATAATGTATATGCGAACAATTTTTTTCAAGCATGAGCATTATCAAGAGTAAACTGAGAAGTCGTCTTATTGATGAGAACTTGGAATCATGCCTAAAATTAAAAACAACAACATACATCAAACCTGACTTACTCGAACTTTCCAAGGAGATGCAAGCACATTGTTCGCATTAATAAATATTTATTAAGTATGAAATATAGTTTTATTTAGTGTACTACTTATTTAGTGTAATAAAAGTATACTAAACAAGCAGATTTGGCTCCCAATTTTTGAAAAAATTGTTTTAATGTTCATATTTGGCTCTTTGGCTAATAAGTTTGCCGACCACCACCCTACCCTAACAATTTAAGTTACGGAATATACGGAAGAGGACGGTTTTTTACGATCGAAAATCCCATGTACTGCAAATTTTATGGCGGAAGTATATATTGTTAGAGTATACATTGATGGCGCATTTATGTCAGTAACAACTGTCTCACTCCTCTCCTAGGTATGCATTTACCTATTGCTGTTAACATGGTAACATATATACCTGATGAAAACAACATAAATTCTGGAGATAGGCATCAGCTAAGATTCACGGTACAACAATGTATGACGTGCATCGTACGATAAAGTTGAGGCACAAAATTGTTGGTGCTCCTAAGAGCATTCTTAAAGCCTTCTGCACCCACCAGTGTTTCAGAAAAACGTAGGAAGAAATCGCTTGAAAAAGGTTGGATTAGTGAGGGCGAGTTGTATATTTGCGGGTGACCCGTTATGTAGATGGTTTTGATTGGATTAGGCTTTATTATAGTTCTTGTTCGTATTATGCACCTGAAGAGGCGCCAACAATCGAGTGCATTACGAAAACAAAATTACCAGTGGCACTAGGATTCCAGGCGGGTTTAAATAGCTAAGAAATCAGGACAACTATTTTAGCTTCCTGTACACAACTCACAAAGATTACGGGTTCTTAAGTGAAGGAGGCATAACATAAGATCTTCGGAAAGGTTTGCATAATCTATTATGTATGGTGTGACATCACTGCGGTCAGTATAGTCCGATGGGTGAAGCCTGTGTAGGAAACATGCTCGTGGAGGGCACTGTAGGTGGGGGGCAGAGGAGAAAGTAGACTCCTCCCTACCCAACTTTCGTTCCAGACTTTCTAACCTTTACGACAAACGTGCAGGGCATCAACGGTAAGTACCTCACGCTTAGTGAGGAATCGGATGCAGTCATACAATAAAAGGCAAGCGAGTGGATGGCGGGCAGCGCAAATGAAAACCCCTAAAAACTACGGGTTTTCCAATAAAATATCCATCCCAATAAAAAAAAATATATAAAACGTTCATTACAAAAAACCTGTTGCATTCCACGCTAGAAATGGCCCAAACGCAACCAACCCGACAAACGTGCTAGGCATAGATCCACGTTTAGTACAAAATAGGATGCAGTTATAAAATAATAGGCAAGGGAGTGCATGGTGGGCTGCGCAAATAAAATCCCCTAAAAACTACGTGTTTTCCAATAAAATATCCACCTAAAAAAACATGAAAAGTAAAATAATAAAAAAACAAAAAAAACATTCATTTCACAAAACTTCTAGCATTCTGTGCTGGAAATGGCCCAAACCCAAACGCAACCAACCCGACAAACGTGCTGCATAGATCTGCGTTTAGTACAAAATCAGATGCAGTTATAAAATAATAGGAAAGAGAGTGCATGGCGGGCTGCGCAAATAAAAACCCCTAAAAACTAGGTACGTGTTTTCCAATAAAATATCCATCCCAATGAAATAAAAATATAAAACGTTCATTTCAAAAAACCTGTTGCATTCCACGCTAGAAATGGCCCAAACGCAACCAACCCGACAAACCTGCTAGGCATAGATCTGCGTTTAGTACAAAATCAGATGCAGTTATAAAATAATAGGAAAGAGAGTGCATGGCGGGCTGCGCAAATAAAAACCCCTAAAAACTAGGTACGTGTTTTCCAATAAAATATCCATCCCAATGAAATAAAAATATAAAACGTTCATTTCAAAAAACCTGTTGCATTCCACGCTAGAAATGGCCAAACGCAACCAACCCGACCAACGTGCTAGGCATAGATCCACGTTTAGTACAAAATAGGATGCAGTTATAAAATAATAGGCAAGGGAGTGCATGGTGGGCTGCGCAAATGAAAACCCCTAAAAACTACGTGTTTTCCAACAAAATAGCCACCCCCAGAAAAAAAATAAAATAAAATAAAACAAATAAAAAAACATTCATTTCACAAAACCTCTAGTCTCTAGTATTCCATGCTGGAAATGGCTCAAAAGCAATCATCCCGACAAACGTGCTAGGCATAGATCTGCGTTTAGAAAAAAATCTGATGCAGTTATAAAATAATAGGCAAGGGAGTGCATGGCGGGCTGCGCAAATAAAAACCCCTAAAAACTAGGTATGGGTTTTCCAATAAAATATCCACCCCAGAAAAAAAACATTCATTTCACAAAACTTCTAGCATTCTGTGCTGGAAATGGCTCAAACCCAAACGCAATCAACCAAAAAAATGTGCTCGGCATAGATCTACGTGTAGTACAAAATCGGATGCAGTTATACAATCACAGGCAGGTGCAAAGAGGAGCTGAGGGATTTACAATACCCTGGAAAAGATACCCAGGTACCTACCAAATTAAAAAGATTGGGTAAATCACAAAATCATAGAAAAAAATGTATTAGTGGAAATAGACTATTTTTCAGTAACTCCGTCTTTCTTTGAAATGGGTATCCACGATTTCTTCGCGAGTGATTTAGTTCGAATCATAAAATCATGTTTTAAATGTATCAAATTCAACCTAGGTTGTTCTGATAAAATACCTATCTACCTGAATTTTTGATTGATTCATGATCACAGTTGATTCGGCCTTTCTGTAGGCTGTGAATTTAACTTTTCTTCATGAAGAAATCAAATGGCACGACTCTACCTTTTACGTCTAGGTAGACAGGGACTAGTACTCAGTACATCACAGGCACTGTTGCCACGTTCAGCTCCTTCTCAAACCTTAATAATCTCTACATTTTTTTAAGGCACACCCAATAGACTCTTCCAATATAGTTAATTAAGGGCATGATTCAAAGGGCATAATTCTAGTCCATGTTAACAAAGGGCCTGCCGTTGTGAACCACAGGCTCTCACTCCCTGTCATTGGCCAAAATAACGGCCGCCCTTCCCATGTATCTTCAGGTATGTATACCGGCCCTTTGAGCCCTTGTAACCATTCTGGAATAAACCTTGAGACCTACAGTACCAGCCGTTTCTTCAATTACCTCATTAACTAATACAACTAAAACCACTACAGGCCGTGACATTCTATTATAAAAACCGCAGCGCCACTACCTCTATGCGCGGTAAGACTAATCAAAATGTTAAGGACTTGTTGCGTCACGCGTGAACACACCTTTGGACGTTGATTAATGTCACTGCCCGTCTCCTGTGAGCAACTCAGGTGTCCCACTCTGAACCGCCAGGCTTCAAGGATCGAGTCTACATCTAAGCAATTTTCAACAAAAAGTGTTTGTTGCAATTTTTTTAAAACTCTTGTTTTTGTGAGTTTGTTGTTTATTATTTTCAATGAACCTTTAGAATCGAGCATAAAAAAAAGGTTAACAACCCCTCAAAATTGGATGGCTTCCATTTCAAGGTACATGGAATCCGAAAATGGTATAAACAAATCTCTGTTCGTCCCTCGTACGCCGTACTTCGCACTTTTCTTAGTTACCATGAAACAAAAATTAATGACATTCGGTCATTCGGTTTGGTTTGTAGGTCCCATTTGGGGTCTTAGAATCGCGAAGCTGGGTGTTAGGTACTATGTCATCTCTAAGGAATGAAAAATAGGGGTTGAAATTTTCAGAACGGCGTAGCTCGAAAACTTTCAGTAGAAGGGTATGGTTTTTTAGCGCTTTTAAATTATTGCTCTCGAACTAAAGCATATTTTTAGACCACCTGCAGCATTGTACGTCCACCGAAGATCTTCGTCAACATGATCGTGAACCAAACGGTATAAATCCGGCCCAGATATCATTGCTAGGGAACACCTGATTATAATCACGGATGGCTATATGAAGTCGAGTTGGTTGTTCTGTGATATTATTTCATTTGAAGAATGATGGTTGTTTTGGATTTTGTTGATACGTATTTTTGGGTATTTTTGTAACTTGAACAAAAAATGTCATGCTTCATGAATAACAACAAATAATATAATTATTAATGATTGAATTATTTAATCCCGAGAATATTTATGAAACTGTAATTCCCGGGCTGGCTCCAGTACCGATTTAGAGCTTTCCTGGAGGGAGCTCCGAGGGTAAGCATTGACCACAGGAAAGAGTGATCTACCCAGAACGGGCATATACAGGTAAATAGTAAACCGTTGTTTAATAACTTTCAGCGTTTTTTGTTTATTATTTTCAATAATGAAGCTTTGGAATCGAGCATGAAAAGAAAAATTTAACCCCCCCCCTCAAAATTTGATGGCAATAAAAAACGCTGCAAATTATTACACAACGGTTTATTATTTACCTGTATAGATGCCCCTTCTGCGTAGATCACTGTTCTCTGTGGTCAGTACCTACTCTCGAGCTACAGGAAATCCCTAAATCGAGTACTGGAGCCGGTCCGGGAATTAAAGTTTCATAAAAATGCGCGGGATTCAATAATCAATCATTAATTAATTGCTGTTATTCATGAAGCTCAAGTAAAATAATAAACAGTTGTATAATAAAACGTTTTATAATAATTTACCTATATGAATTCATGAAGGATAACGTTTGTTCAAGTTGCAAAAGTACCTATCAACAAAATCCAAAACAACCATCATTCTTCAAATGAAATAATATCACAGAACAACCAACTCGACTTCATACAGCCATCCGTGATTATAGTCAGGTGATCCCTAGCAATGATATCTGGACCGGATTTATAGCTACTTTTGATTCACGATCATGTTGACGAAGCTTTTTGGTATAAAATATTAATAAACCAAAAATGTGGACACCATTGGAAAGAGCGGTAAATTCCCTATTAGAATATGATCCAAAAATTTTGGAGTAGGTACAATAATAATTACCAAATCATGACAACATTCCACAAGTACGTCAAGCAGTTCAAAATTGATGAAGCCGATATGCTTTTCCGTCGTGAGATGCGTGTTCGTCAACAAATTTTCATTCAGGAGAAGCAAAATCACCTTGAAAAGTAAATTTTTTCGAATTTCAAAAATCACCAGTTTTTTAAGCGTCTGTTGGTACACGAAACCCACCATTGCTAACCGTTGAAAATGCAGGAAAAACTTCCCCAGGAACTCAGCTTTCCAGCGGTTAGTATTTTCATGTATATTTTTATATATCTGCAGTTATGAACTGGTATGATGAATCAAAGCTCGCTTATTCGGCACATTAGTGTAGGTAATATCCGATATCTGCCATGACACTAACGCGCGTAAGCGTAAACTGTGTTCCATCTGTCTTGTGCATAATTTTTCCCTAATTTCATATTTCTTATTTCTTCACAGGCTATGAATATTCATAATCCTTACTTGACCTTATTTATACCAAATCACGCAGTGAGGCTTTTAAAGTGGCACCTCACAACATTTTTGAATTTTTACGTCTCGAGTTTCAGTTGTATCATGCAAGGCCCACTCTTCAAATAGAGACTAACGGATTTTTCATACCTTAAAAAGCAATTTTCGCCGCGTCACTGGACTCAGCTTAGGCTCTTAACTTCTAAACCGGGTTGCACACTCATGTGACGAAACAAACACTTCTTGAGCTTGGGTTAAGGGGTTAAATGTCTTTCAGAATGGGATGTCATAAACTTACGGCGGTTTTATTTATGTATGCGGTCGACTAAATTGAACGACTCTAACACATTAATCATTTTATAGGCTGTTATAGACAAGCTGTGGCTTTGAGAAGGACCGTCTTGTACCGTTTCATAACGGTTATAATAATTATAATTACTAACGTAGGAATGTGGGACCTTATGATGTCTACTTTACTCACCTTGGACAACCAGAACCCGCTAGCCCGTCACAATAATTCCCTCCGTGAATGCGATAGCTTATTAGAAGACTGGAGGTCTGATGGGAGGCGAAGATTTGTATGTGCCGCCCTCAAAACTACAACACTAGGCTCATCGATCATCATCATAATATAATTTCTTTCTTTATTTGTCAATAAATAAATGTACAGGGGACTAGTGTCTCAACGAGGTACACGGTAGAAGAATCGATAAGATGCAATAAAAAATGACAGCAAAACATGAAATGAAGCAAATTACAAGAACAAAAAAAGTATAGATCTTCCATCTTTTTATTTCGCAGTGTATAATAATGATCCTTTCAATAAAATCCTCTGTATTTCGTGTCCATGGAAAGAAGATACATGAACTTAATTTGATAGTGTGTTGGTTGGTGCCTACTTCTTGGATGGAATTGATGACGTAGGTACTTGTTGTCCAGTATCTACCAAAAATAAACATCGAGTGCTCTACACAGTACTTACTTGTTGTTCAGTATCTACTTCAGTGTCTACCAAGAATATCCATCGAGTGCTCTACACTGTAGGTAGAGAACTCAGGACATCGCCCTCCGGTTCAGTCTGCCGTAGCACCTTGTACGCGATTCACACTCCCATTACACCATTGAGTTATTCACCCAATAACCAAACAAAAATTAATATTGTAATGTTGTTCTATGTGCGGGATTTATGAGTACCCATCAAATCACCATCTTAAACCAACGCGCGGAACATTACAGGTACTTGTTGTTCAGTAAACACCAAGAATATCAGCTTCGAGTGTTCTACACAGGTGCTTATAGTAATCATTGCAGTTTCATTTTAGCATTTGCCAACTATGTCAACAACGCGTCCTACTTTCCGCATCATCCTCGTTGCACACGCTAATAATTCATGAAACAATCTCTTAAACATCCACGGGATCATCTTACTGTTCTGCCCCGCTGTGCATGTGTGTCAGAACCCTAACCTAACAAACAACGGGATGGTACAAGGGGAACAATCCAAGGAACCGAAGGGGTCGCGGTCCTGTTCCCACGGAGAAGTGTTTTTCGTTGTGAGTACCTTCTCAACGTTGAAGTCACAGAATGCCTTCCGCGTGGAATCGGGTCTGTATTAAATCCGAAACCTAGTTTTCTCCGAAACTTGTCTTTTGTGGTGGGTCGAGCGAGCGAAACGGACGAATCAGGAAATGGGTAGGTTCGGCTACGGGGGCACTTCGAGGGGTGCGTTCGTAACAGTTGCAGCTTGCTATGGAAAAACAGGAAATTTGAATCGGGAAAGTTCATACGGGATGCAGCGTGACATCTTTTATCTGAATCACGTTTGAACAAAATGATCTGTTATGTCGTTATGTCTTTCATCTCACTAACTTCAATAATATTATGAAGTAGGTACCTATTAGGTAAGAGGTGGCAACTAGATGGGCCACAGCACACCACAGGTAAGGTATCTCACACCAACGAGTCGCACATTTCCGAAATCTCTTGACAGGGACCGAGTCAGTTGACTCACTAGTGTGATCAAGATTATGCAAACTTTGCAGGTATGTGTTCTATGTGGTATTCATAATTTGCGTTGAAATGAATAGTGGTACAAACCGGTATGTACCTACATAATATGAATTGATATTGGTATATATGCACCGAGGTATTCTGTGCACGAACCATCCAACTCATGCACCTATACTCGAAGATCCCTGCGACTGGGGTATAAATTATATTTATTTATTAGTACCTATAGCATTCTTTTATACCTACGTACTTATGATTCCAAGTATCACCCACTTCACAATCGCCGGTCGGTACCTTACAACTTTTCTACATAACTCATATACCTACTTACGCTACGACGAATATGAATGAAACTTTAAATTTCCCTCGATAATTCTTACCTTGTAGGTACCTAAATAGAGTGAAGCGATTACAATCAGATTCTTCTTCTCCTAATGGCCCATTAGAACCCCAGTAGAGCCGATTTTCATGGTTGCAATCTCCGAGTTATGAAAGTAATGACCCACTTACGGATTGAGTGGTTCGTTACTTGCTATCCCCTGGGCTAATTACTTGGACCGGGTAATTTTCTTGAAATAACCAATTCCGAATTGGTTGCACTATACATACACTAAACAGTACTGTCAGTCAGATTTGAGTCACAACAAGAAAAAACCACCTACCTAGGAGATTTTGCGATGAAAAAATACAGACCCATGTTTCGTTCAATTTGACATCATAATATCTACGCATAGGTAGGTAGTTTAACATAATCTGGATGAGCAAACTGTGGGAATCCAAATTATTTAGCAATCTACTAGCCAATTAGACTTTACGAGTTCAGAATCAAGGCTACCTACATACCTACTACCTACTTCAAAACATCATGATTTCCTCAGAACAGTGTATACTGGATTTGGCTGAGCAATTTCCTTCGGAAATGCGCGAGGAGATGAGAGGCGGAAAAACGCGATTTGTGGAATTTCTGGATCCGTTGAAATCTAATAACCTTAGAGGCACCATTCAACTTATCCCATCCTAGCGTCGAAAATTGGAGGCCGTCGTAATTCTGACATTTACCAATGGGATTAGGAATAAGTGGCCACTTATGGATCATTAACCGTGAGAGATAATACGATTTATGCGGTGATTATGTTTATTAATTGAACTTATAAGAAGAAGATAATCGGTAATCGTAACAGCTATGAGGCACACTGCCCAAATGCTTACTGGCTGACTGGAGATCAAGATCAGACGTGTTGAAGGTGGTGTATAAACCGCTGCATGGACCCCTTCCCCCTCCTTGATTACGTTTCGGCTTCTGATTTTGCATTAATCCATATGGGAAACAACTAACTGAAATAATCGTCGTTAGAAACTTGGTTTTCAGTCACGCTATCCTTTGGAAAACACAGGTAATCTAAAATCTTTGCTAGATTGTATTCATGGGGACGACCATCATGTAAAGTAGACCTCTGGATGGGACACCAAATTTTGGCACTGACTCGATAAATTCATTATGTCCCGTGTAGATTAGGGTTGTCTTCCGTCCTGGTTTCCCAGGCCAGTTTTGTGTTTTGGGGAGTGTCCGATTTTGTCCAGTCTTAGAATTTCACTTGTCTGGGAAGCGTCCCGATTTTCTCAAAATCTTACTCTTTCAAATATTAAACTGCCACGATTATCTTCACCTGTACCATGATTATTTCGTTCGCTTTTTGGTTTCAAAATGTATTGTCGTTCCTAGATACTATACTGCTCGTGTTTCTAAAATATATTTGATGTTAATTTGAAATGTTGTGTCTACGTCTACGTGTCCTGGGTTTTGGATCAAAAGCGTCCTGTGATGTTCTGCCTTTTGCGTTTGTGCACGTCCAGGGATCTTTGGGATGATGATAGCCACCCTAGTGTAGTGTAGACGAATAATTATTTTTAAAGAAAATACCCAGGCGTAAATACAATAATTTGGACAGTGATGTTGTATTTCGACAGTTGCCGAAGGATGCTGGTGTGGATAGTGCTGGGATTGATGGTATGGTTGTGTATGTGGGGACTCCAAAAGATGTTGGAGACAAAAGTAGATACCTCCACTTGCTTTTGGTCGTCTTACTTTTTGTCTCCAGTCAATACGCTGGTGTCATTTGCAGTTCTACTTCATCAGCCTCTCATTTGAAAGTTGTCAAGCAACCGTTTGGAAGTGTGTGTCTGTGCCCACTTTGCGTAACTGGGGGAATGCGTCCGTGAACCTGAAATGTCGCAAGCCAATATCCAACAGCCCCTGCATCAGGTTTACCCGCCACTTCCTGCACACTGAGCTCGTCTCCGAATTGAAAAGACGGTAATTTTGAGATACCGACTCGCCCAAAAGATTTTCTCGGAAGCTCGTTTGGAAGTAGAAGGCATCAGGCAAGATCAAGGCAAGACTTTTTCAGCCAGGGAGGGACAACCCTTGCGTAACTCGCTTTTTAGCTCGTTCCGAACCAACGGCGACCCCGTTGATGGACCCCTGAGGATTTATTTCCTTCCTTCCTGATCGAAAAGCGGTTCCTTACGGAAGATCAAATTACTATTGCGGCCGGAAAGAATAACTTTACACCCTGGTCGTCGTTAACAATGAATGTAAATGGAGTGAGTCTAGTTTTGCTTCCTTCCTAAGAGGTAAGGAAGTAAGAGGTCACATCCATATACATCATATTCAAGTGTTTACCAGCGCAGCTTGGTCTATAATCGTCCTTCTACCTACGTATAATGATCAAACTAACCGTTCAATGGAGGGTCTGGAAGTGTGGACCATGGTCTAGATCTAGACCACCACCACGAAGATACAACGATATAGCTAATGCGTTTGCGTTCTCTGTTTTATTGCCTTTGACAAAAGTAATATAGGATACTAAGTCATGATAGGATAGTCGTATAATTATAGTACTACTTCTAGACTTCAAAACACAACCTCGCGTCCATTCTGAAGACAATCTGGGATTTATGTTAATAATTTAGTTCTGGTGTCGACAGAAACACTTCGATTTTGGTTATTATTCTCTGAATAATACACCTATGTATTCGATTCGAAAGTTTTCTGGAACACACCCCCAAAATTTTTTTTCTTTTACGTTTCAAGATTATTTGTCGATTCCAAAAATGCAATGTCCGTCCGACGTACGCCTTCCGCCTTGTCATCGATATCTACCTTAATTTTCGGTCTAGAAAATCCATCTTTCGCACACAGGCTCCATTTGGGCCCTAGTTGTGTCCCCTACCTCGGCAGTCTGATCAGAAAATACCCAGGGTTGTTGTGGGCGAAAAATGAGTGCAAAATTAGGTATTTTGGAGGTTTCAGTGAACTTGGGCTTGTGAGGTATCATTTTCTATGTTTTTTTACGATGAGCAGACCAAACATGAAGTTGATGTTGACCACTGAGTGACGGATTGAGGTTCTCAAGAAGTTTTAACTCTCAAAATTCAATATTTAAGGGTGAAAACCGGTGAAAATGGCTGTAGTCACCAGAAATTTGTATAATAACGAAGAAGGCAGTACATAGTATTAACAGGTGAATCAAGACAATTCAATGACAAGTTCAATAATCTATGAAAATTTGTCAAAAATAAGAGCCTAATTTGAGTTTTTGTGGACAAAATTGATGAAAAATCATCAACAATATCTACGTACTTTAATATTATTACTCATGAAAGAAACAATAAATGAATAGGCTCCTTTTAGCGAATTTTCGAAGAAAAGGAAGCTATTGTTCTCGGTCCAAAATTTTTAAAACTCGAATTTCCGAAAGATTTTTATACCAAAATCCGTTTCAGACCATCCTGAATTCCCTGCCGAAAGACACCAAAAATTATATGTATATATATATATATTTATATATTTATATATATATTTATATATATATTTATATATGTATGTGTCATTCCAGACGATAACTCTCGAAAGAATTGAGATAAAAAGTTCAAATTTGCACGAAAAATCTGTCTTGGCAATCGACAGGCTAAGTTCGAAGATGGGCAGAATCGGGTCACCCTAAGGGGGAGTTTTGGGGAGTTTTAGGGGGGGAAAATTACCCATAAATTCCCAAAATGAAAAAGTCTGACAAGTGACACCTCATTTTAAAGGTTTTTGTACGCTGAACACGATGGTGAAATCAGAATTGCGATATCTCATTCCATTCTCAAACTGGAGCACTTTGAAGATGAAGGAACGTGGTTATTTCTTGAGATGTTCTTCCTGGTTCGTCTGCTCTAATCTGATAACGGAATGGGATATCGCAATTCTGACTTCACCATCGTGTTCAGCGTTGGAAAATCTACAAACCGAGGTGTTACTCGGCAAAAAATGGAACAAAAAATTTGTTACGTACCTACCCAATACCTACTCTTCTGGTACCTATTCAAAACATTTTTGATTTCCCCCTCCCCCTCCTTCCACCCCAAATTTTACTTTGCGTAAAACTACTCCTGTTTTAATTTTGTATGGTATCAAGTTGGGAAAACATTGGCCGAAAATTAATTTTCAGAAAATTTTAGGCGGAGGAGGAAGATGCCGAAAACTTCGAAAATTCGCTCTTATAGCCATGCTGCATGACTGTGGTTTTTTGTTTTTTCTATTTCCAGTAGAATAGTAAACCCATGTGACAAGGATTTTGCAGCGTTTTTTGGGTTAAGTTTTAGTCTGTAGTAGGTAAAGAATCATTCGATTTCAAGGATACCACCATTTACAGTCGTGGTTGGTGTGTGACAGAACATAAACAGCGCTTCTGCGAATTGCGAACCGAGATTAAAACGGTAGGCAATATCGGCTCCAAATTTCTAAACTAAACCAAAGTAGAAGGTGGAAGTAATCAAATTCAATCTTGATAGACCTTTCCTTGTCGGATGCCATCGCCGAAAAAAAGTTGCTACAGTACAATATCCTTGAAATTATTTTTCGGCAATGAACAAATATCCCGGGATGGTAAAACCGCCGTAAAAAAGGCAGCTAACAGTAGTGATCTTGAGCAACTAGTTGAGGCAACTGACAGCTTCTCGGCTGCCACCGAAGGGGCGATATCGCGTGCGCGTGAAATCGCAGTTCCTTCCTCACCATCTGCAACACATCGACAGACCGCGTTGTGAATAACGATGCATGTCGCCTACGACGTTTAAGGTAATAAGGCCTACCGTGATTTGCAAGACTCTGGCTACTGTTGAAACGGTCCGTGCTTATTATACCCTACCTACTTCGGTATACTAAAACCTACTAAGTATACCATGCTGCATGAGAACCTGGTAGGGAATAGAGGCACCATTCGACCGGGCCACAGCCTTTGACCAAAGCTTCAGGTATCTACATCATAAATTTCAATTTAGGCACCAAGTGAAGAAATGATCAACCTGGAAATAGGCAAAAGTTTGAATTCAAAATATCGTGTCATGATAGAAAACAACCATCCTGGTGGTCAACAAAAGTTCCATTGCAGCATGACCTAATGAGCAAATCTGTCCTATCCTGGCCCTGTCCGTATGTTATTATAGTACCAACTGCATTCCCTCCTCAAATGATTGTTTACAGTACCAACCGTCAATTTTTTTGGACTTACTGGTAGAAAGACGTGAATAAAATTAAATTTGCGTTTTAGTGAATACAATTTATTGAATAAAAACAATTGGATCAAATTTTTATGGGCTAAAAAATTACAATTATTTAAGACAAATTGTTATGGGCTAAATGTTTATGGTAGACAAATTGCTATGGGCTAAATTACTGGTAGAAAGACTTGAATAAATTAAAATTGCGTTTTGGTGAATAAAATTTATTGAATAAAAACAATTGGATACAAATTTTATGAGCTAAAAATCACCATTAGGTATTTAAGACAAATTGTTACGTATCACCCTGATCACCGAAAGTGGTAAATGATGGTACCTCTGAAAAGAGATGAGTAGGCGGTGTATGTAATGATAGTAACTACCTAATAAAATCAATTATTCTAACCACTACAAATAGAGTTCTCGCAAACAATAGCTAAATACCTTCTAATCGCTCTTATTCCAGATCGCTGAAAGTGCAGGAATTTGATCTAGTACGAACTTAATCACTCGCGAAGAAATCTTGGAAACCCATTTCAAAGAAAAACAGAGTTATTGAAAAAATAGTCTATTTCCACTAATACACGAAAAACGCAAAAAACACAGTTATACCTGTTATACTGACGATGGTTTGATCACCGAAACCGGTATAACAGTGTTTTTTGCGATTTTCGTGTATTAGTGGAAATAGACTATTTTTGCAATAACTTGAACTATTTTTCTATAACTTTTCAATAACTACTTATTTTCTTTGAATTTGATCTAGGTACCCTAAATAAAACTTCATCAATGCTCAAAACTACATTCATGTACAGGTACGTAGGTAAAGGTAGTAGAAGCATAGGTTGAATTTTTTAGTGAACTTGGTGGATATTTTGAGCCGTCCCTTAATAGGAATAGGTAAAAGAAGATGGAACTCAGAACATGCTATTTTCCACCGTCAAAAGAAGAATTTCTTTCAACTTGGATATTCCAATTAATTCGATGTTCCCATATTAGCCAGCAAAAGCAGAGTCGCACGGTTAAGTTATAGCACTTAGCTGAAGGAAGTTATGTCCTCCGTCAGAGATTCGTAATGGGTCCATTGTGTTTGAGAGGCGCCAGTTCAAATTAGTAAGAAAACTGAGATGAGACGAGTGAAAGGGTGGAGAAAGCGTAAATGTGGGCGCTCTTGGTGCTGCACCACCCTCAAGGTGTCTGCCTTGATCACGTCATCGATGATGATTATGTCACTGTGTATTGCTATTAGTATCAAAATAATTGCTGGAAATTTGTTCATTCGTTACTTCCAATTTTGGATATTAATACTCTTTCGCTTCCTCGCTACCGAAGGTAGGTTAAGGTTTGTATTCGTGCAAGAGTCGAAAAAATGTATGTCCTTCAAAATGAAAATTTCCACTCGCATTTTACGTTCCATCAAGGAACATATTTGTTTTCGTGTCTATTTGTTGTCAATTCCTTGTCACTGGCAAAACTATATAAAATAATGGTCGCAATGAGTTGAAATCTGGAGGGTACCTAGTTGTGGGTTTGGCCACAAATGGTCCCATATAGAATTCATTGAAAAAGTACAGTAACTTTCGTCTGCACATGCGCCAACGTGAAACCCTTCTAGAGCCCAAACTACCCTGGAAATCGTCGTGAAGCGATGAGATTTGGAGGGTAGGTGGGGGTTGGGCCACAAATAGTACCATATTAAAGTACAGTAACTTTCGTCTGCGTATGCACAAACGTGAAGTCCTAGTAGAGCTCATACAACACTAGAAAATGGTATTGTATTTAAATTTACAACGACATGTATTTGGATTTCTCTCTCAATTTTAATTAGTTTTACTCATTTGTTTCAGTATAAAATCTTGTAATGTATTGTAACTTGCTTCGACACTTTTGAAATACTTATTCTTCAAGTGGTGTGATACCAAAAAGGCATATGATGAATGCCTATAATAACCCTATTATACTAAAACTCCTATTCCGTCCTACTATTTTGTCATTTTTCAACCTTTCAATTTCAAATCCGTATGCCTCAATTCCCCATCTATCCACCGAATGGATCCTCCAACTAGTTATAAGCGTCCATGTTACATAGGTGAGGAAGCTATACTACTGCCTACCCGACTTGGCAGACGTTTTCATACTTTTCATTTGTTTCATGCACGGACAAATTAATGGAGCTTGATATATAGGCCGTGTTTTGAAGTAGGTACCTACCTAATTGAGTAGAAATACTTTCAATGCTTCAATTTGCGGAAACTGATTGAATATTCTGTGACTGTGCCTGCAGATAAGTGCCTATGTAAAGAGCATGCTACGAAGTATACGTACCTATAACGCTTCACCTACTAAAATGTATTGAACTTTTCACCACAAAAACACCAAATTTCAACACAAGGCATTTTTCCTGCCTTATGAAATTATTTCATCAATCAAATAGTTCATTGTATATTATATTTTTGTTGATTTTACGCAAATAATTCCAATTAATACCAATTTCTAGAAGGAAGTACTGTTGTCGTGAGCGGGTGAGTCGCGCACACGACATGTCGGGTGAGTTTGGATGAAGATTAAGTTGAGAGGTTGGATGAAGGCGGATGAGGGTGGATGAGGAAGGACGTGCTCCGTAGGAGTCTTTTGACTAACGCCCCGCGGTTTTCACCACAGCAGGCGTTAGTGGAGGGAAGGTTAGCTCCCCACGGTTTTCACCACAGCAGGTCGTGGCTCCCCACGGTTTTCACCACAGCAGGCGCCTGGGATGTGGGAGCTAGTACTTTTCACCACAGCAGGTACTAGATGAGAGGAAGGTGTCCCGCGGTTTTCACCACAGCAGACACCGGGAAGATGGTGGCTGACACCCCGCAGGTTTCACCACAGCAGGTGTCAGAGAAGAAGGAGGCATCCCGCGGTTTTCACCGCAGCAGATACCAGGAAAGAGGGAGGACCCCGCGGTTTTCACCACTGCGAGTGCAAGAGAAGGTAGGAGAGAGAGGTCGTGATAGAGGGTCGAGAGAGAAGTCGTAAGTCGAGGGTGGGTCGGTCGAATGACGAGCTGGGCCAAAAGGTCTATAGGCCCGTTTCCACCCGTCCCTCGACCACAATCAGCCGTTATGACCGTTGAGGAGCGATGGCATTGGTGGAAGGCACCCTCTCCCTTGGCGCTACCCGGCTCGTTACCTTACGTTATTTGGTACAATCTTTCTATACATATTACACAGGAGTGGTTAGTGTAGAGATTCGAGGTTCGAGATTCGAGCTCAGCAAATCCAAGTGGCTGAAGGCTCAGATACTTTCCATCCATCCGTACACCTCTCATCTACCGACGCTGAACCAGTTCTACACTAAAAATTTTGCTATATCGAAGAACAAATGCACAAAGCACTACAATAAGCACTCATTTTTCATTCTTATATTTTCCAAGCTGTAGAATGCGGTCTCGTTTCGAAGCGGTGAAAATTCTGAGGAAGTCATCAGTAACCCGGAGTTTCTGAAGCCGAATAGACGCACTCACAAACCCCTTAAAAGGAACACGTTCTGGCTGGAAGATGCCGACCTAACATTAAGTCAACCCGACCCATTAGGGAGAGATTAGGGATTGAAGGGGCTGACCTATTGAACCCGTTCGAATCATTCACCAGCTCATCATTAGGTACCTATATCTCTCTTTTTGTGTTCTCAACCCCAGACTAATCTAGGAACCTCACCTTTTATTAGGGACCGGGGAAAAATACCGGGGGTCCAGACCTTCCTTCTTCTTCTTCTTCTTTTTTATTATATTTTTTGTCAGTTTCCTTTTTACCCCAGTCGATTGACCCAGATTCGATCCTCCCACACGGCGTCTTGAACGTTTACGTCTGGAAAGGGACAGTGAGTCTTAGAACTACGTAGGAAGGTGACTCGTTATGGAGCGGTTTGCAACTTTCACGAATCATTGATACACTATGAGTCAGCGTGTGAGAGCTAGAACCACAATAAATACAATCATTTCGGAAACCGAGGTGCCCTCGGAACATTTTTGTACGAGTAAACAGGCCGATTACTACTGTTGCGGAGCACGAAAAGTTGCCGCCTGCCCGACTGATTGATTTATTGAATGATTTATTTACTTAAATAATCAGGGTTGCAGGGATGCAGGGTCTTAAGGCTCTTAATATTACCCTGAAGGGTTTAAACAAAAATTAAATCGATCACTCGTAAAAAAAAAACATAACGTAAACATAAAACTTCTTGAATACCCTGCAGTTTAAACAACTTGTCTACAATAATTCATATAATAAAGTAATGCTTCATACTTTAAATCTCCTAATGCCTCACAAAATACATGTTAAAGATACTCGTACATAATCATTGATTCAAAAAAATCAAGTCAATCTGATTAGGCAAATTTTTCATAAGGAGGTTTCTGCTAACAACCTTTTGTTCATACTGTTTTTAAGGGCTTTGACAGGTAAATTCAAATAAAATAATTCCTCATATACCTATATTATACAATCTAATGGCGTTCACGCAGTACGATTTATTATATAAACTCGTTCTATGTATGGGCACTTGGAGCAAAAATGTTTCCTTGTCTGTCTCTCGTGTACCGACTTGGCGTATTTAAATTCACCCGCTAAATACTTTGATGTGCCAAACTTCAGGTTTTTAAACAGTATGGTTGCTATTGCTAGTTTGAATTTCTCCTTCATTGCCTCCCTAATTTTTTGGAGAAAGGGGTCACATGGTCGTCTATTTTCAATATACCTACCTAGCAGTAAACCTTACGGCTATATTTCGAGCCTTTTCTTCCCCTGTTATATAGTAAAAACACTGCAAATTATTACACAACGGTTTAATATTTACCTGTGTAGATGCCCCTTCTGCGTAGAACACTGTTTTCTGTGGTCAATACCTTCCCTCGAGCTCCCCCCAGGAAAGCCCTAAATTGAGTACTGGAGCAGGCCCGGGAATTTTTGTTGTTATTCATGAAGCATAAAGTTTGTTCAAGTTACAAAATTACCTCTCAACAAAATCCAGAAGAGCTATCATTCTTCAAATGAAATAATATCACAGAACAACCAACTCGACTTCATACAGCCATGCGTGATTATAATCAGGTGTTCCCTAGCAATATCTTGGGCGGATTTATACCGTTTCATTCACGGTCATGTTGACGAAGCTTTTCGGGGCAAACGAAAGGCCGGTCGTACAACGATGGGGTTTTAGAGGGTGTGGTGTCAAAAAATTCTTTAGTTTGAGATCAACTTAAACACAGTCATGCAGCATGGCTATAAGAGCGAATTTTCGAAGAAATAACCACGTTCCTTAATCTTCAAAGTGCTCCAGTTTGAGAACGGAATGAGATATCGCAATTCTGATTTCACCATCGTGTTCAGCGTACAAAAACCTTTAAAATGAGGGGTCACTTGTTAGAAAATAACATTTTGGGGATTTTTGGGTAATTTTTGCGCACTTTAAAATGCTCTAATTTGAGAACGGATCAAGATATCTAAAATCCGATTCCACCATCGTGTTCAGCGTGCAACAACCTTTAAAATGAGGGGTCACTTGTTGGAAAATAACATTTTGGGGATTTTTGGGTAATTTTTGCGCACTTTAAATGCGCCAAAACCCTCCTTAGAGTAGGCCAATTTCGCCCATCTTCGAACTTAGCCTTTCGATTGCCAAGATAGATTTTTTGTGCAAATTTGAGCTGTTTATCTCAATTCTATCGAGAGTTATCGTCTGGAGTGACACATATATATATAAATATATATATACATATAAAAAAGTGTTACATTTCAGGAATCGTTTTAGAATGGTCTGAAACGGATTTCTATGAAGAAAATTTCCAAAAATATATATTATTTAAATTTCGAAGCCATTGCAATAGCTTCATTTTCTTTGAAAATTCGCTAAAACGTTAAAAAAATACCCTTCTGCTGAAAGTTTTCGAGCTAAGGCTTTCTGAAAATTCCAACCCCTATTTTTCACACCTCAGAGGTGACTGACAGTCACGCCGAGCTTCGCAGATCAACTAGACCCAAAATGGGACCTACAAAACCGAATTTCATCAAGTATAATTAATTTTGGTTCATGGTAACTAAGGAAAGTGCGAAGTACGGCTGACGGGGAGAATTTTTTTAATTCAATTTTCGGATTCTACATACCTTGAAACGAAAACCAATTGGGGGGGTTAATTTATATTTTTTTCCCATGCTCGATTCCAAAGGATCGTTATTGAAAATAATAAATCAAAACAATCAGAGTATCAAAATTATGCGCTATTAACAACTGAACTATCTGCAGTCGCAAATAAAAGGAGAAATTCTTTATGCCGGTAAAGTGGGTCAAAAACTCTACTCACGTCTTCGTAGCCTGCGAAGTCCATAGTAGAACTCATCCAGACTCCGAAGTTCTTTACTTCATGGGAATAATGAATAATTTTCCCATCTATTCTAATTTTAATACCCGACGGCGCTTTCCTGCCTAGTTATCTACTTTCCAGTTAATAGTGCTATGGAATAGTTACCTTTAATTAAGGTTCCTACTGAAATGAGCATGATGAAGGTATTATTTACTTCAGTGAGAGGATGTGGGGTTTACACATGACAATTTCCCTCTCACTGGAAGTCACAAAAATAGCGATCACATTCTACTAATAAAATGGCTCACTCCGTTTTATAATCTGTCATTTTTCAGCATTTCTTCGAGCTCATACTTCATAGTATCATAGTGGCAGTGTCAGTGAACATGTTCCGTCAATAAGGCCTTGACAAGGCACGTCTGAGCGGATTTCTTTTTGTTTGAGACGTTTTCTCAGGCTTTTCGGGGACTGTGAAAGAGGATCCGTTTGTCACGGAACAACAGATCTGAAAGCGAAGCTCCTTCGGGTATGCTTTTAATTAAAGAAGAAAGTTCTACTTGGGGTTTCTACTACCGCAACCCCAAAACCCTACGATACCGGTTCAAAATACGGTTGGTAAATTAGGTAGAACTTTGCAATTTACTTGCCATTTTGCAAGTAAAAGAGCAAGAAACAATCATGAACCATGTGGAAGTGTTTTCGAAAGAAATGCACTCCACACGAGCACCTCGTCATACCTAACATAAGTGTCGGTAATGAGTGATGTTTAGTTCAAACCGTACACCTTTATTACAGCTTTCTTAGCAAAGGTAGGTAGGTACCAATTCTTCGATTCAATGACTAAAATAATAGTTAAATTTTACAGTTAGTCTAAAGTTGGACCCTAAAGTTTAGTTGCGTCGACAAATTCGTTTTAGCGAATTTTCAATGAAAATGAAGCTATTGCAATGGGTCCAAAATTTTCAGAACATGAATTTAAAAAAAATTTGTACTTATAGGCAAATCCGTTTCAGAGCATCCTGAATTCATCCCTAAATTAAAAAAAATTATATGTAAATATAGGTATATTTATGTGTGTGTTTTTTGTTTTGCTCATGTGTCACTCGATGCCAGACGATAATATCTGAACGTGGGTACATGATGAAAATTCCAAGTTTCGCCGAAATGTTCGTATTGTCAAACAAAAGGATGAGTTCGAAGATGAGCAATTTTATACAATTCTAAGGAGGGCCAAATTTAAGTTTTTAGTGGTCAAATATCGGTAAAAACTGCTAAAATCGCGAACAATTGATATAAAATCGTTGAAAGTAGTATGGAAGGGGGAATAAAGACAGAAAAATACCATTTCAGTTATTTTTCGTATAGAATAGGGGTCCAATTTGGATTTTTGGGGGTAAAAAAAAGGGCTAAAATCAATATTAATTCACCTGACGTTGTTTGGGATAATGATTCACGGCGGAAGGACTATTTCGGTGATAAAAATATTTTTCTCAATAAAGAGAGGGTCATATATTTGACTTTATAAGGATAAAAAATCGATAAAAATGGCTAAAATCACGAAAAAATTAATTAATATTACGGATAGTGGTATGACTTTTCGCTGTATCATCTTTTTACGCAATAGCACGTTTATTTCTTTGAAAATTCGCTCTTATAGCCATGCTGCACGATTGGTTTTATTTTGGATTCTGTTTATTTGGAATGCTTACCTCTGAATGAAACAATCTAGCTCAGCCATGTGAAAGTACTGGAGTGAGAAATATATTCCATAGATAGGTAAGACATTGCATTCATTCCATTATCATACCTAATACCGACTTAACTTCCTCTTATTATCGAGTTAAATGGCTCAAGACCATGTTGAACAATGGAATTCCGTATTATGAAAATTATGTTCTAATTGGCGATTTTGTTTAGCTAGATGCTAGAACATATCCAACTAGGTATTGATCAGTTATTTGTGCAAATCAGATAATAATTTCGAAAAGCTTGATCAGAAATGAAGATGGATGACGGTGAATGACGTCATTTAAAGAGTGGACCAAGGTGAAAGTCGGTCGAGTCGAGAATACCTGAGTAGTGTATTCCGGTGACTCTATAATCAAGTAGATAGTGCAGGTAGCCATTGAATTTGGTGGAAGAGAGTGACAAGTGTGTACAGCCGTATTTATCTAGGAGAAAGGACCCCGCACACTTCTTATGGGAAAGTGGCTTCGGTCAAATTGGCTGAAATTGACATATGTTATGTATTTTGACCTCCTGAACAAAAGTCTCAATGGGCACAAAAAAAATCTACCGTCAGGATTTTGAGCTATGGCCAGATTAAGCGCTTCAAGTTCGACTTTTTAAACACCTTCAATTGCTTATATCTCTCTAGGGATGCATTTTAGAGAAAAAAAGTGCACGAGTAAATCATCTTAAAATCGTCCAAACAACTCGATGCCATACTTGTTTTAATTCAAAAAATGTTTCTTCATTTTTGGCCAATAAGTCCCCGTGTGCTTAAGTAGGTATAAGAAAATATAAGAAACGTTAAGAAACATTTTTTGACTTAAAACAAGTATGGCATCGAGTTGTTTGGACGATTTTAAGACGATTTTACTCGTGCACTTTTTTCTCTAAAATGCATCCCTAGAGAGATATAAGCAATTGAAGGTGTTTAAAAAGTCGAACTTGAAGCGCTTAATCTGGCCATAGCTCAAAATCCTGGCGGTAGATTTTTTTGTGCCCATTGAGACTTTTGTTCAGGAGGTCAAAATACATAAATTTGAGTTTGAATAAATTTGGTCATAATTTCAGCCAATTTGACCGAAGCCACTTTCCCATAAGAAGTGTGCGGGGTCCTTTATGTGTTAAAGAACAGATGTGAAAAAATTTGTTCTATAACTGCTAGAATTGTGAACATTTTCCGTTGTCCAAGAGAGATTTTGCCGCTCCAAGTAATATGCAGGTCAGTATTACTGGTAGGTTATTGGGAGTTGCGGCATATGGTCGATGAATCGGCAGAATCCGTATGACAGAAATGGCATTCTATCCATCACCGCCTTGGGGATCACTTTCTGTGTTATATCACGTCCAAAGAGATTGTGATTGATCAATGGCGTCGCCGTCTTCCTCGTTCGCTTTCCAGGATGTGACCCCACCGAGGGGTTTTCTGGGGCTTCGAGGAATGCCGAGCACGAATCAGGATGAAGGAATCACGTCCTACGTTCCTTCGATGACGTCATAACTAACCTTATTCGAGGGTAGATTCGTTGAATCACGCAACTATGAATGATTATTCTGGGAAGAACCAGGACTTAGCACCCTATACTGCCGTCCTAACCAAGAAGGGCGGGTCTCGAAAAATTGGGATTTTCACTAGAAGAGATTTTCGATTTTGCAGCACCTCTTTCCGAATTCCGACAGGAATATACCGAAGGATTTTATGGGTGCAAAATGGGGAAAAAAATTATTATTATTTATTTATTTTATTATTGTGCATAGGACATCAAATAGTCCCACCTCGTGCACATACAACGAAATATACATGAAGCCAAAAATGTTGGTAAAAAAAAGATAAATGACCAGAAGGGCCTTGATAGAAAAAGAAGAAAAAAGGGAAAGAAAAATAAAAAGCGAAGAAAATATGACAGGGAAAGGTGGAGAGAAAGAAAGAAAAGGTAGAGAAGGTTAGAAGGGAAAAGAGCAAGAAGAATTTTATTAGAAGAGAAGGGATTGATGGTTCTACTCATGAAGGAGGTGATGCTCGACTGCCCGCCTGAAAAATAGGTCGTTTTTTTTGGCGTTTTAGTAATATGAGACTGTGAGGTATCTCCTTCCATATTTTTTAGGAGGAGGAGACCGAATATGAAGTCATTTATGAACGAAGACTGGAAAATTGAGGTTTATCGAAGTTTCAGCCTTAAATTTACGTTAAAATTTGGTCATTTGGGAACACATTTGGCTCCTAGTTGTGCTCCGAAGCTCGGCCACCTGATCAGATTGTAGCCAGGGGTGTTATGGAGGAAAAATTGGTGTAAAAATATTGTTTTTCCGAGGTTTTTTTGAGGTTGTAGTGAACATTTATTTATTTATTTATATTTCTAACATATAGGTAGAACAGAGTCCCACTCGCATGTCATTCGAGAAATTACTATACTAATTCTAAAGGTTACTAATTTTAAGTAAATAAGAAAAATACTAATTTTAAGTAAGAAAAGAAAAAAGGCCTGAGGTTGTGAGGTATCGTTTTCCATGTTTTAGGGCGAGAAGACCGAATATTAGGTTGATTTTGACCGAAGAGTGAAGAATTGAGGTTGTAACGAAGGTTAAGCTCTCGAAATTCATTTTTTATTTATCAATAACATGGTAAATTGTCTGAAATCACCATACATTTGTATAATAACACTAGAAGTAGTGTCAACTGTTGAATCAAGACAATTAAATGGTAGGTAGGTACTATGAATGTTCAAAGATAATCTTGGTGTTGGAGGGGGGTTGGGGGGGGGGGGCGAGGTCGTGTTTTTGGGGGCCAAAATTGGTGGGAACCATCTAAAATAACTGTTCCGATTATTGCGTATGAAATAAACAATAAATGAACAGCAACATTTCTGTAGGTATGTCCGACAGAATAATAAACCCAAGTGACAGCGGCGTTTTTTGACGGTTTCCACCAATTTTGGTCCTCAAAAACACGGATTAGGCTTGGCTTTTTTTTCAACAGATTTTTTAAAATCATTGATAGCACCATTTATTTGTCTTGATTCACCTGTTGATACTACTTCTAGTGTTATTACACAAATGTATGGTGATTTCAGACAATTTCCCATGTTTTTGACTAATAAAAAATGAATTTCGGGAGCTTAAAACCTTCGATACAGCCGATTGATTCATCACAAAGAAGATAAAACCATGTCTCACAGCTCTTTATAGCTAAAAAAAACTGGAGGCAAGAATCAAAGAAGAGAACACACATTCAGTCTCAGCTCTCTTGTGCAGTTTGTCTCCGTTTAAAAACATATTTCATAATTTTATCCAGCCCTCCGACATATCTCTATAGCATCCCAATAATCCCCTAATCATATCCATAGCCGGGTGAGTCGACAAATCATTAGACCTTCAGAAGAAACAAATCATCCCACTAGAAGAAATACATGACTACCTATGCCTACCGTGATTACCGTCGAAGGCAGAAAAAGAGAAAGACACACACACTCCGTTTATTTTGGTTTTGTTTAGGTTTAGGTAGTTGCTTAGGTACCTATACCTATACCTACGTCTTCAAAAGCTGTTAGGATTAGTGTTATATATCTATATTAATTTATTTGTAATATATTATAGTTATATCTATATTAATTTATTTATAACATATTACTCGTCAGTTATGTTTGTGCCCGATTCATTTTCGCTGTTCAATGGACTACTACTTCAAACGAGGAGTTTCGTGAAAAAGGAGGCAATAACAAAACCAAGCTCGATTACCTCGTAAGTTGTCCAAACGAAAAAATTATTCTGTTCTGCTGGGTTTACCTGATATTCTGGAATTAACCTCTCGGGAAATTTTTAGACCAGAAGTGTTCACAAATTAATTAGTACCTAAACAGGAGAAAACTGAACATCATTTATGTGTTTTGGCTACTGGCGCTGGACGTACCTGTTATGCGTATTCAATCTTTTTTTAAAGAATGGCTTGGTGAGCACCAGAAAAATGCATTAGGTATGTAGGTAACTACCTGCCTATTGAGTTTACGAATAATTTAGGTTTTTTTTAGTTAATCGAACAGCAGAAGTCGATATTCAACCAGTACGCCGATCTCTAGCAGTTTCTTCCTGATTCACAATTATAATAATCCGAAAACAGATTTTTAGAGGGAAACGAAGCTTGAGTCAGGTTGACTACAACACTAACAACAATACGTTAGTAACTAAAGCAGGGTTCACATCCATCCGGAAAGCTATCCGGAACGTGCGTACGAGCAGCTGATTGGTTGGACATCAGCTGGGGAGGGGGGAATATTCTTTCCGGAGAAGCACTTTTGAAGCGAACTGTACGCATCTGATTTTTCAGATATTTTCCGCTCCGCATCTGCGCAGTTCACTACTGCGCATACAGAATGGCGTCGGCAACCGAAACAGCTGTGGGAGGAAGCGCGGGAAACGAGTTGTCAGCCAAAATTCCGGATGGTTATGAACGCCTTCCCAACTTCCGCGATTCCCCTCCATCCCTTCCACTGCTTTTCACTAGCTTCCCCTATCCGTATTTCCGGACGGCTCCGGATGGATGTGAACCCTGCTTCAGGTTGCCAAAAACCAGGTGGACAAAACACAATAAACAACCTGTAGAACAACAAACTTGGAACACAAGCATTCCTAATTTTTTCTACTCCGAAGGACTGTTTTTACGATACCATCTTTTTTTAGAGCTAAGTTTGTTACCATTTGGTGCCACAACGATCTCAAAACTATCGAAGATTGCAAAACTTCCTATATTTGAGAAGCTGGGTCGGGTGTAGGTATGGCCAGAGTACAGTCTGTGGCACCTAAAATAAGTTCCATCAGGCCGTTTACAAGCCCTCACCATTTACAGTAGGTCTGCCAGTTGTCGATAAGGTGTCTCATTTATGGGTGTTCCGTTCTCACCAAGGTTCGTTCTCTTGACATTGGAGGATATTATACTCATTTATGGGCTCCAGCCGATTGAAGTAGGTACTGCAAAACCTGGGAATTTTCAGATATCACGAAGAACGTTTAGATTTTAGGTAATTTTACTGATGAATCCGATCTTTTCTCTTACTGCTAAATTGAGTGAGATTTTGACGAATCTACACGCTCAGTATTCAGAGTAATTTTGTCGCTTGATGATTTTGCAAAACCACGCCACGATTCGCCATTCTTCACTGAAGATCCTCCTCCATGGCCTCCTGTCTAGTATAGTTTTCAAGTATCACCTGTCCACCTAATTCTTGTCCATTTCCTTTCAGCGGGAGCGACCTACGGGACGCCTTGGGCGACCGCGGAGGAGGAGGCGCTCGACGAAGTGAACGACCCTCAGCTCTTCCAGGCCGTCGTTGATTCCATACGGGAATGGCAAGCCAAACACCAAAACAAAACGTAAGTCGCGTTCCAACCCCGCGTTTTGACTAAAAATCATCTTGCATTATCTCAAATTACATCCCGGATACAAGCCGCTTCAGGCAAAATACCTTACGTTTAAGCTGCGGCAACACTGCCACCGGACTTGACTTGACTTGACCGGAGCTACCGGACTGGTGACCGGAGGGGGGTGCGACACTGCCGCAGGACTTGACTTGACCGGCGTCACCGGTCTACGACCAGCCCAGTTTGTTCTTAGACGTCACAAGGGTATGTCCTCCGAAATGGAAGCCATTCTTTGTGATTTAGAATCAAAATCCGATTCTGATGAAGAAATAGAACTAGTGACAAGTTTTCTTTCTTTGAATAAGTCGTGGATGTCACCATATGTTTCTGAACGAGCACAATACGAGCCAAATTGAACGATGTTCAATTTCAATACTATTTTAGGATGAGAAGAGAGCAATGGGGGCAGCTTTGGATGGCCCGTGATTGAAAATCGCAGTAGAGGGGGGACCGGAGTCAGGTCTCAACCCATCCAAACCGGACCACAACTGAGTCCGGTGGGTGGCTCAAGTCAAGTCAAGTCAGGTCCGGCCGCAGTCTCGCCGCTCCCCTTTGAAATACGATGGATGGGTTCAGACAGGCACGCAAGTGAAGTCAAGTCAAGTCAAGTCCGGTGGCAGTGTCGCTGCACCTTTATGAAGTACGTCGTACTGGTTTGAGTCAATTTGTAATTTTATTGCAGCAGTAGTCTATATGAGGGGGCCACGTCAGATCCTGATCTATAATTATTCGAAGACTCAGATAACTTATGGTGTTTAACTAGGTATTTCAAAGAAAAGCATTGAAGGGATGTCTATTTCCACTAATACACGAAAAATACACTGGTTTCGGTGATCAGACCATCGTCAGTAACAAACAGTAACTATCACTGAAACTGATATAACAGTGTATTTTTCGTGTATTAGTGGAAATAGACAACCTTTCAATATCTCCGGTTTTCTTTGAAATGAGTTCCCACGATTTCATCGCGAGTGATTTAGTTCGTAAGTACTTTTAAGTTTCATCCCGAGAGCCCATCCCCATTAGGTGCTCAGTAAGTGACCATAAATCATAATAATTGTAAAACGAAGGGTTCATCGTGCGTAGACTCATTCACTCTTAGTTGCACAATGATTTACTTATAGGTACCTTTTACTGGCTGAGATGGTGGTATGATCTGCTTTTGGTGTGGATCTGCTTGTGAATGTTTTCCTTCTGATGGGTAAGATGTCAACTTGGAATTGATACTTTGAAAAATTGCTAGGATTTCCTTTTGGTTTGGTTGGGTTTCCTTTTGGTTATTTCATTTTTCCTTTCAGGAGGATCAAACGTGCCTCGAACACTGTCTGTTACCCAGACGTTGGGTGTTTCGACGAAGGAGGTTACTTGGACTTAGCGCCGTCCGCCCCACAAGATGTCAACACGAGGTAGGAAGAACTTGTCACATTTATAGGATGGGAGCAAGTTAGGTACCTAGGTATAGTTCGTCAACTGAGTGCTTACAGATTAGCAGACCGGTTTATAGTGAAAAATTCGGTTTATGGGGCATTTTTGCCCCATAAACCCCTCACTAACATGACTCACACACCTCCTTGACTTGATGGTTGTGTGAGACATGAAAATGAGGTGCATTCTCATAGACATTTCATAATCACTTTCAATTGATAAGGCGGACTGGATAGCTACTGAAAGAGAGTTTGAGGATTTAGGTGGCGATGTGGTTTCCTGATGAGTGTGCATGGACCAGGACTTCCACGATATTCCTCACCACTTCTGGTTAGCTTCTAGTAATACTACACATAAACCAGCTTCCTCACCTGTCTTTTGAAACATAGCTTGGACTCAGCACTTTCTAGTGATCACTTTGATAACTGTTCTGTCATGAATCCAGTGTTGCCAACCACGAACATGGTTCATATCTGCCTACAAGCCTACGAACTTCTTTTCTCAATCTAAGAACTTTTTGATGAATTTAATAAATAATTTTAATTAAATGCGCTGTTCTTTTTAATGATGTAAAACCCGTTTTTAAGTTGACTATAATCTTCAACAACCTTCCGTAGGTAAATCTTTTACTATTAATACAACACGACATCACTGTGTTGTAGAGATTATAAGTTATTTTTGTATTTCTTCCAACGTTTGTTTGCCTTTGCATAAAAAATAACAAATGGAAAAAGGAAAGAATGTAGAAAGTGTACTGATTCGGAACTTGGGGAAAGAAAAAGAAAAGTTGATGAAAGGTTTGTTCGCAGTGACCATCAAAAAGGCGTTTGGCCATTCACAGTGATTCTCGGTCTCTTTTTGGACTATATAGTGTCCATTACCTGCTATTAGCAGTGTTTTCCTGACTATCCAACACCAGTTTTTTGATCGTCATTCCAGTACACAGAACACAGGGCGGACGAAAAACAGACTGTCGATTCCCAACCATTATCAAACTCAAACCCTTCTCCAGCGCTTATCATGTTGGTATTGGATCATGGATGGTTTCTTATGGCTTTCTAGGAGTCAGCTAACTTTCAGAAACAGCCAACTGTCAGAACAAAGCTAATGATAACCGCTGGCATGCTGTTTATTGCTGATCTAGGGGTAGTACTATAGAAGCTAACCAGAAGTGGGGAGGAAAATCATCTAAGTCCAGGTGCGTGCGCACTTGTAGGAAACGGCGTCGCCACCTAAATCCTTCAGACTCTCCTGCTGCTGGAAGTTCCATGTATACCTATCTAAGTATACGGGGGGGCGGAGGTCAAGTGACCACATTTGAAATTATTGACGCCGAATTTTTAATTTTTGAGAAAGAGGGAATCAAGCTTATGGAAATTGTATTGAATATGAAAACAACACATTATTTATTGAACAGAATTTCTAATAGATGGCGTCCTTCCATGGAGACCCGTTCTTGGAGGCGCTCGCCCAAGTTCCTCTTCACATTGTCCAACGTTTCCATTGGAATTGATGCACTTTCACGCCTAATCGCTTCCTTCAGTTCGGGAAGAGTTCGTGGCTGGTCGACATGAACCTGTGACTTCAGATACCCCGTAGGAAGAAGTCGCAATCTCTCGAAAAGGTGATGTGCCACGGTCACTCCGCTCGCCCGATCTCACCCCCTCCGACTCCTTCCTGGGGCTATTTGAAGTCACAGGTTCATGTCGACCAGCCACGAACACTTCCCGAATTAAAGGGTGTGATTAGGCTTGAAGCTGCATCAATTCCAATGGAAATGTTGGAGAGTGTGATGCGGAACTTCGCCGAGCGCCTCCAAGAATGCTTCTCCTTGGGCAGACGCCACCTGTCGGACATTCTGTTCCATTAAAAAAAAAAATTTAATTAAATTTTCATATATTTTCAACATCTTACGATTTTGTCAACTCTACTTCATAAATTAAAAACGCTGCAAATCCCTGCACAACGGTTTATTATTTTGTATAGAATACCCTTCTGTTACAGATCACATCTCTATGTATAGATAACCCGTCTATATAATATGATATGTACTATTCTATACATATTATGTAGATCGCAGACCCTCCGTAGGTTAGTACCTAACCCCGTACTCGTTACTAGGTACCTACCTAAATCACGAGTTAAATGTTGCTAAAATAATTCTGCCGATGACAAACAGTACCTAAAAAAAAGAAACACACATAATGAAGTTCTGAAAAGAAATTGTTGATGAGGAGTGAAAAAAGTTGCAAAAGTACCTACCAACAAACTCCATTCCCTTCTACGTAGATGGTATAATGAACCGTTGTGTAATAATTTACCGTTGAGTAATGATTTACCGTAGTAATAATTTACCCATCAATAATACTTCAACGTTTGTTCAAGTTTCACTACCTACCAACAAACTCCAAAAGAGCCATCATTTTTCAAATTAAATAATATCACAGAACAACCAACTCGACTTCATACTGCGCCAATATAATCAGGTGATCCCTAGCAATGATTTTATCTCCGCCAAATTTCCTATTGTGGGCGCGTCTCTGGTTACGACATTTGGTTTGAATTGTATACAATTTCATTCACACTGGAGTCGAAAATGTCTGTCGGTGCAAACTTCGGGGCCTTACTGTGAACGAACGGCTGGACGTACGATGCTCCGGATGGTCTTAAAAAACTCGCAAGTTCAAGAACTATTTAAAACCGTAAAAATATTCACATAAAAAAAATGGTATAGGCGTTTTGAAAATTTCAACCCCTATTTTGAACCCCTTAGAGATGACTCACAGTAACGTCGAGCTTCGAGGACCAACTAGACGCCGAACGGAACCTATAACCCGAATTTCATCAATTTTTTTTCATGGTAACTAAGAAAAGTGGCCCGTACGGCGTACGGCGGACAGACAGAAATATTTTTATTGCAGTTTTGGATTCTACATACCTTGAAACGTAAACCATCAAATTTTGAGGGGGGGTAAGAATTTTTTTTTTCATGCTCGATTCCAATGGTTCATTATTGAAAATAATAAACCAAAATTCGGCGTCAGTTTCAAATGTGGTCACCCGATCTCCGCCACCCGGTACCTAAAGGCCACCGGGGACTATCAGCTGTTTACCTACACTACTAAATAACCCCTGTGACTTCAATGGTTGATGAGATTTACAGTTTGGCGTGTGCCCATTGTTTCACGTTTTCGCATGCGCAGAGAAAAGTTACAGTTCGGATTTGATAAAATGTATCTGGTATCTGGGGCTCAACCTTGCTCATACCCCCCTCGTACAGCTCGTTAAGCACATTCTTTCGTATCGTTATGACGACACAGACCGAGCCATATTTTATTCAGGAAGAAATTGTAATCCTCCCAAAGTTCCTCCTGCCTTAGTAGTAGAATCTGAAGGAAAAGTGATCATAGATAGCTGAGGTTTAGCTAGCGGAGGAGTACAGGTTGGTCACCCAGATGGTGCCAATAATATTGTAGTTGAGATTTGTCACTTACAGTACCTGTGCCCAAACTTGTTTCCTTTTGAACGTCCAACGAACACGGAAGACGGTTGAGAACCGAAATGTGATAGGTAGGTGCGAATTGCTCCCAGATGGTTCCATATGAATTTAATCAAAATGCGTAACTTGTCTGCATATCCGTTTTGTGTCTGTCTGTGTGTGAAATCGTAGAAAAACTTACATTTGACAACCTATTTTGAGAGTCTAGCTATCACTATTGATTTATTTAGGCTTTTCACATAGCTTAGGAACCCCCCCCCCCCCCCCGATAGATCTGTACTACTGGTATATTGGTATGCTATGGTATTGTATTACTATGGTATTGTATTACTGGTGTTATCTATACTACTAGTGGTATATGGGTGGTATCTATGGGCCCCCTAGCGCTACGTACATGACTAGATTGACACAGTTATTTGTGGCCTTCTACGATTTACAATCTTTTGAACAAATAAGAATTTATTTAGGTAGATTCAAGAAATGGTGAGCAATCATGTAGAATGTTGAGAAAGGGCTGTCATTGGTAAAACTGGTGAATTATTCCATGTACTCCACCAGGCGAAATGTTCAGGAAAACGTTTGAATAACAAGGTTTTATCAATTTTGTCAAGGTTCCTGCTCTACACGACTGGGAGAGGCGGAAGAGGCGCGAGGTCAGAAAACTCACTCGTCACAGATTTGCCTTTTGTCAACATGTCGGCGACGGCCAATTGGGATGAGCTCCCCATCAACGCATCGCTTAAAACCAAAGTGAGCGGAACCACTTGATATAATACCGCTGACGTCAAAGGATTATCGTCTTTCTTTTATAACGGGATAGACTCGGGAATCCAAATAGGATCGAGACGAATAGGGGATTATGTAGTTTTTCCGGCAGGGCTAAATTCATTCACGATTCTATTTCTGATACTGAAACTTCATTCCGTTGCGTCTTGCACGATCATTGGAATTCTTTTTTTTCCTTTGAAAATACTGTATTTGTTTGTGGTTTAAGAATTTCGTATTGTATTTCTTTACCACTTCAGTGCAAATCAAAGCCAACTCTTTCGACACCGAAAGGCTTCATTGGCAGTTCTGTTTAGTACCTACTTGGCCTTTCAGCACCGACTTCGCATTCATTTAATCGAAGACGTCCGTTCGCTTCAACTGCCGCAAAAACGTTTCGTCAATGGGATGACTACGAATGCGATGAATGGCGGACGCGATGATGTGTGGATCCATTTGTCGTCGCCGCGTTTGAAAAAAGTTATAATGAAAAAATGAGATAATAGCGCCGGTAATGACAGGCCTTTTGTTTCGGGGCCCGTCATGGCAGGCAAGGTCAATTCGTATGCCTTGTGGCGGATATGAAGCGACGCCTTTCCTTGTTGCATCCGATTCAAATGGACTCCATCGTCAGCTGCTGGATTCACTGTCATCTTTCTTGATGTTTCGACGTTTAATTAGGCAAAACTTACGGATTCTTGTTCCTACTCAGTAATCAGCTGAATACAGGGTACCTATCCAAATTATTTTACATGCCCCCTTGTAATTATTTTGTTTTTCTTTATGGTAGGTTATCGTTCATGGCTTTGGCAGCTCCTGTTCCCACGTCTGGGTGTATGAAATGAGATCAGCTCTCATGTCCGTGGTAAGTTATTGCGCAGTGTCAGTATTATAATAATTATATAGGTACCTACTTTGTATTATGGGGTCAGCAGGTGACCGAGCGCGTTAGCGCTCTGCCAGTTGGTGGTTGGGGATGTGACAGCGACTTGCAGTCCGTCAGTTCGAATCCCGACGCCCCTTGTCCCAACCTACGGTGGTGAGGCAATACGTAGACGGATCAAATTATTTTTTTACATGCACGCTGATATACAAGGCTCTACTGCCATTCGTGCTCACGCGGCCCGGTATAATTGTGTTCCCACCAGTTGGTCGTCTTTAAATTGGTCTCTGATTTTGTAGTGAAGGAAAGGTGTGATTCCGATGGGGCGGCTGGTGACTGTGATTTGCGACTGCAATTAGCCGCTCTAGAGATGTGGTTCGGGTGGCGCGATCAACTGCACTGTGACGCGACTCAGACGGCTCAGTTTGCTGGAAGATCAATTCAACACACTGATGTCTCAGTGTGTGACATCACCTTATTTTTGCTAACGAGCTACAGCTGTTGTTGGAAATTCAAAGACAACAACACTCTTCGAACAGACTCTCAACAACTCACAGACTCAACAGACTCTTCAATCTGCGGCATGCGATTTATTGATGTTTTGATTCATTCACATTTGATTGAAGATGAAACAAAGTTTCAGGAGTTTTTTTTGGCTGAACCACCAGCAATTTCAGTTTGTTCTCTCCCTGATTGAAGCTGATATAAACACGGATGGAACTAATCTTGTTCAACAGCCTATTTCATCAAATTATATTTAGATTCTTAAATTTGTTTTCGATATATTGGCATTATCAGTATGTAGTTGATGAAAAAAATATCGATATTGGATATCGATGTTTTTTACTTAGTGGCCCATCCTTACATGTGAAACACTGTGAATCACTCTAAAATATTCAGTTTCCATTGGAGAGGGAGCACTGTGGTTTAACATTTTCTTACTCAGAGTCGCGTGACTGTGTCGCTAGGCTAGCCCGTGGAGCATTCGAGTGGGCCGTGGCGATCGGTCGCAACTCGCAGCCGTTCCGCCGGAACCTCGTACATTTGAAATATGTTGAAGCAGTCATGAGCAGCCCGTCACAGTCACAAATCGCAGTCGCCCCACCGGAACCATACCTTCAGTGTCCAAATGTAATGCTGTCATATCTTCTAGCTGGCAAAGTGTACAGAGTGGACTTACAAAGATGCATATATAAAAAAAAAAACATTTATTTATTCTTTCATTTACAGGTTGATACAATTTCAGCACTTATAAATCATAAGCTCTTATTAGTCCAACGAGCCTGAGGTTTTCGACCCGCCCAGGCCGTTTTGCTAAGAAATCAGTCCCTGTCTGTATCCTGAAACAGGGAACACTTGTCTTCTGGGCAGGTTTCTTGGCATTGGCTCATTCAGTAAAGATACCCACGATTGGCCCTGAAATGGCTATTTAATAAATTTTACTTTATTCTATCAAACTTATTCATTCTATTATCTTGGTCAGTAGAGGATGAAGGTTTAATGCATAATTTACCAGTATTCCTAGTACCTAATGAGATCTTTCAATTGAATGATTTTACTATGGATTTTCAACACCTGAACAATGGCGAAAAATAAGGAGTTGGTTCGATCGAATACCCAAACTTGAATCTTGATGAGGTGATTGTCTATGTAGTTCTTACTACGAGTAGTTTAATCATCACCTACCGTAAGAAGTGTGATTTGCACACCTGTCTGGTACAGGATTACCTGAATTCTTGTTTGGTGTACTTGAGGTGTAGCGTGGACCTAATATCATTAAACTCTCATTTTCAATAGGAAGACTGCAACGTGGTCTGCGTGGATTGGGAAGGCGGCGCTACGTTTCCCAACTACGTTCGCGCAGCCGCCAACACGCGGTTGGTTGGTCGCCAGCTGTCTCTCCTTCTCGAGTCTTTCAGCCGAAAAGGTCTCAACATGTCTCAAGTACGTACAGAGTGTATAGAGGTGGCAGAATTGTAGGCAGGGCCATCCATTGCGACCATTAAGTATAGGTGTAAAATTGCTCTGTATTGCGTAGTACACTACCATAGAAACCTACCATAGAATCTCTTGCTGTACATGGAATGTTGATGTGACATGATCGATCCATACTGGTTCATACAGCACGATCATCAGGGATGAGAATGACTTTCTATATCATTTCGTTTAGTCCTGAATCCCATTCAGTCGTACCCATGAGGTACCTACCAGTATTCATTCGTAATGTTACGACTGAATACTGGTACCTCATCCCGAAACCTGTTCATTTTTGGAAGTTAAAAAAATTAGAAATTAAAAATTCGCTTGGAGTTTTGATCACGTTTTCGGGATTCTGGACCACTGTGTGGCGTAGGAAGGAATTTCATAATCGTGTTTCTGACTACTTTCTGGCACACTGATCCAAACACGGTTGATGCTCGGGTTTTATCATTTATCGCCCTCAGGTTCACGTCATCGGATTCTCGTTGGGCGCTCATGCTGCTGCCTTCGCTGGTGCCTCCTTGAATGCAACTCCCCTAGCCAGGATAACAGGCATGTCAATTACTAGTGTATAGCTGTGTATTAATAGTGTATTACTTGCATAGGAATTTTGCGAAGAGCGTGTATTGCGTTGATTGATATCATTTCATGGGGTTAAAGGTAAATGTATCCAAGTAACATTTTACAAATTGTTGGAAGACTCAAATTCTAATTTCAGGTACTCACATAAATCGTACTTATATTAGAAAAAAAAGTTCGTCATTCAGCATGGCTATAAGAGCGAATTTTCAAAGAACTATTAGTGCTGTTGTGTAGGAAGATGATATAGCGTGAAACCATACCATTTTTCATAGCGTTATATAATTTTTTCGTGGTACTCGCCATTTTTACCGATTTTTGACCATTATAAAGTCAAATTAGACCCACTATTTTTGGAGAAAAATATTTCTGTCATCGAAACAGTCCCTCTTTCTGTCGTAAATCACCATCCCACACAACGTCAGGTGAGTTAATATGGATTTTATCCCTTAATACCAATTTTTAATCCCCCAAAAATCCAACTTTGACCACTGTTCTGTATGAAAAACCACTGCAATAGTTTTTTTTCTGTCTTTACTTACCTTCCTACCACTTTCAGTGATTATATATCAACCGTTCGTGATTTTAGCCGTTCCAACCGATTTTGGACCCCTAAAAACTCAAATTTGACTCCCTTAATTTAGGAAAATTGCTCATCTTCGAACTCGTCTTTTCTCTTTACAAACATTTTGGCGAAATTTGGAACTTTTATCATGCCTTTTTTTTCCTTTTTCATGCTCGATTCCAAAGGTTCATTATTGAAAATAATAAACCAAAAAGGTCTTTCTGAGTTACATCGGTGCAGTTACTGAATTTCAGAAAAAATGAACTGGGGTAGGTATTTTTACCTTTAACCCCACGATTTAAATGCTCTGTAGTGACATCTTTCTTGATTATTTCCATTTAATATCCAAGAGGTACATAATTATCTACATAAGGTATGTTATGTTGGCACATAATTATCTAAGAGATTTTATGTAGATACCATGTCTCTATGGAGATATCTTTTTTCAACTCAGCTGAGGTAAGTTCTTAGTCTTAGATGGTTGGTATTGAGCCAACTGTAAGAAGTGAATTTTGATCATTTCGATTTTGTTGGCACAGGCCTGGACCCCGCAGGCCCCCTTTTCGAGTCCCAAGATCCAGTTGACAGGTTGGACTCGACTGACGCCACTTTCGTCGATGTCATCCATTCCAACGGAGAAACGCTTATTCTTGGTGGTGAGTGAACCCATTTACAAGTTCCGGTATTTGGACGTTAAGTATACGGTTTGGGGTGATGTTTCGCGAAACTTGCATGGTACCTCCTTATTTTGAAGTTTGTTGAACATTTTATGGTTTGTAAGGTTTGGGCTCCTCTCAACCAATGGGCCACGTGGATTTCTACCCAAACGGCGGCCGAATGCAGAAAGGCTGCACAAACCTGTTCGTGGGAGCTGTCAGTGACATCATCTGGTGTAAGTCCATAAAAATATTTTACCATTCTTAGTATCTTCCTGCTAAGTTTTATAGCAATTGAAGTAGGAGGTTGATAATCCTAGTTCGGTCATTTCTATCATTAAAACAAAATTATCGTATGAAAAAATCGGATCTGATAACACATTTTTTGATCCAGAGGATTCCTAGGGCCACTATGAATAATCAATGAAAATAGACAGAGATGACGTCATGTTATTCCTATAAAGAATATGGTATATATTGGCCTATACTCCGACACATTTCACGGTCTAATGTAAAATTCGTAGGTTTTTAGTTTCTATGTGTCTATACATATATGATTGAAATCCAAAGAATTCTCCCAAATCTTTTTAGTTTAAAGTCACATAAATAACTTCTTAGAATTATGATCATAGGCTCGTTTGCTCTGCCTATTTCTGAGAGTTAGCTGACTCCTAGAAAACAGTAAGAAACCGTCCATGATCCAGTGCCTTCTTGATAAGTGTTTGAAAAGGGGTTGATAAGGTTGGGAATCGAGAAGGCAGTGCATGGCCAGTGCCACCCGATTTTCTGTGGACTGGAATGACGGGCAGAAAACCGGCTTTTGTATAGTCAGAAACACGGTGAACAGCCAGTAATAGATGCAATACAGTCAGAAGAGAGTCCGAGGACCACTGCAAACCGCCTAATGCCTTTCTGACGGCAGTGAGCAAATGTTATGAAACACAAAATCCTATGAACTAAAAGCCATAAATCCTTAATTCTGAAATATGTTGCAGGGTGAATAATTTGCTCAGAAAAAGTTGAATTGATACAGGGGAAATGCCTGCTAATAAACCATCCACAAGTAGGAAATTAGATAATAGGGAATACCCATACGTTCGGTTTATTATTATTATTGTAATGAAAGTAGATTTCATCCTGAGAATCTTGACACCAATCGCACTTCCCTATGATAATTAGTTTTTATTCAGTGGCTTTTCATAGGTATGTACACCAGTGACGTCATTGTACTCCTCCCACCTAGTCGGGACCCCCTTGCCTGGTGTGACGTCACTGGTGTATGAAACTTCTAAAAATCGTGAATAAAAACTACTTATTGTAGGAGAGTGCGGTTGGTGCCAGAATTCTCCGGTTGGAATTTAATATATATATATATATATATATATATATATATATATATATATATATATATATATATATATATACCTACATATAATAATAAATAAAAAAAGTATATTTTTCAGACCCATGGGTAACCCCTATGGTTGATTAACAGCCCTGTTGAATACCTACTGCATGTCATTTGAACTTGACCAACACAGGTAGTACCTACTGTGGTAGATTTCATATCGAACACCACCCGCTCATCTTCATCTGGGTGTGTGTAGGAAGTGTGACAAAACGTTAAGTGCATCCACATAGGTACTTGTTGGAATGGTGGATGACACTGGCACATTTTTTTTTGAGGTAGTAGTTCTGCGCCCGAATGCTTGAGTGCAGCACCAGTTTTTAGCGGCATTTTGAACTGATTTAGATTCTCGTTTCGACAGCTGGCGCAGTTCTGGAGGCCAGGAGTCTCTGCAATCACCGGAGAGCCTACAAATTCTTCACCGACTCCGTGTCAGCCAAATGCCAGTTCCCGGCAATGCCCTGCCACTCGTACGACGCGTTTCTCGCCGGCCAGTGTTTTCCGTGCCCGCAGGGCAAAATGTGTCCGAATATGGGGTGAGAAATACAGAATAACTAATGTTGAGGTTGGCATTTTGTATTGCAAGGGGCTGTGCTAGCAACATTCAATGTGGTGGGTGCCTACGAATTTTCCCAGCACTGTATTTATAATCTCTCTCTCTCTTTATCTATATGTCATAATTCCTCTATAATCTTCTTTCAATCCACAATCACTTGATGTACCTATGTAACACTAGGTACCTATAGTAGCTGCCCTGTCTTACGAAATCACCAGTAGTTTTGCCTAGAAATTTCATTTCATTTCGAACAAACTAATTTTGTCCTCACAGATATTACGCTGATGCTACCAAAGCACGAGGCACGCTGTACTTGGTTACCAGAGACGAAGAACCTTTCTGTGGTAAGTAGTTCGGTGCGTCATATTCCCAACGATTACCTACTTATTAGGGAACCTAAGTGCTTCAGGGTTTAGTTATAGAGGTAGTCTTAATTGTGAATTAACTAGTGAAACTATACAAGAATTTCAACACTTTCCACAATAAAATGAATTGTTAGACCTCGGTGGGTACATCTCATTACCTGGTATAAAGGTTACTAAGTAAGTACTGAAGAAGTTTTGTAACGGGGGATGCTGAAACTCGCGAATTAATTCCCTTTCACAATCAGAATGCTCTCCTAATACTGAATATTTAATATATAAAGATATAGGTATATGTGTTTGTGTGCGTGTGTGTGTGTGTGTGCGTGCGTGCGCGCGTGTGTGTGTGTGTGTGCGTGCGTGTGTGTGTGTTTATACTAGAAGAATTAGGTGAAATGAGGGTACTGCAAATGTAATGGATACTCTCAATAATATATTTATGATTTCTTTTAGGTATGGCGCTACCAAAAAATATTAACTTTGGTGATTTGAGTTTACAGTTCAAAATAGGGGTTGAGACCGCTGGGTTTGGGGAGGTGTGGAAGGTTCGCAGAGATATTATTGAAATATAACTGATATTACGTGAGGAGAGCTCTTACCTTATAGGATTCTGGGCTGGGTGTGCGTTGAGTGGGAACGCCGAGTAACAATTCCTTTGGTTACTCAATTGAACCGGAACTGTTACAGGTCTAAGTGTAAAAGAATAAGAATTTTTTTCTTTTGCCGATATAATAATTTAAATATGGCTAACTGATGTTATAACTTAACAATATTTACTTATATGAACATCACGGACATTATACATATTGACACATCATGAAACCTTATATTGAAGGCTTCAAGTGGCAATAAATATATAATAAATCATCATTATTATCAACGACACCAAGACGCGGTAACAGTTGGTACCTTCTAATGACCTTAATTTTGTGGTAATTTTCCAGCTCACCAGTACCTGGTTAAGATCGAAAGCAGCCCGAGCTCGGTTCCGATGACGAGCTACGGGAAAATTCAAATCACATTGATCTCCGATTCGCAAATCAATGAAACATTCACCATAACCACGTGAGTAACCTGGATCGATCCTAGAACGATAGTACATATCCTGACCGGTAACGTGGTTATTATAACCTTATGGATGTTTTTAGGCCTAAGAGGCCTACATATCGCTACAGTTTTAGATCGTTCGCCACTATCTGTGCCTCTTATGTGTTGTGGACTTCCAGGATTCAGTAGTCGTCAACATGCGCTTCTTACTAAGTGTTAATAAATTAACCTTAATTATTAATTGATGAATCAGTGATCATTCATGAAAGCCGAATAGGGAGAGAAATTTGTTTGGTCTTTTGATGGTTTGAGGTCAACTGAAACACATAATTAGGTTGTTTCTCAGCCTTACGTTGGTGTAAACACAATTTGATCATGAAGTTGCTTGCTAGTCGTTATTGTCAAGAATTACCTATAAATCTATTTGAACTGGACCTAATTGGAAGAGGGCAATAACAACTTCGAGTAAATATTGTGATCTCAGTAGTACGTTAACCCATAGCACCACACGTGAGCCTGAGGAGCCCAAAGGAAGCTTGCATTTTCGTTTTGGCACACCTGCATCACAGGGAGCCACATGTCCTCCATTGGTTTGTTCAGTCTGGACCAGTCCCAGGATAGGTTCTGAAAATTCGGGGGTAGAACCGTCCAGGATTGAGTCCAGAACTGTGTCTGTCCGAACGCATGCTGATGGATCTGACCGAATAATCTGAAGCATTGTACTCTTCCACGTAAGCTGAAGGTAGAGGATCGCGTGCTCATGAGCAGGATCAACAGACCTCGAAAAAATCCAGAACTGTTAGAACTAGTCCCGAACAGTCAGCCCAAAGAGCCAACTCGATCTAGGACCAGTTCTGGAACTGTCCGAACGCACAAAAAAGGGCGTGGCTTGGACAGAACGGTCCCACCCCAGGCTGAAAAGTGAAAACTGATGCCAACCAACCCCACTCTCCCCTAACCATTTCATGTTAGTTTTGCCTGACTTGCTAGGCCTGAGAGTCCCTCAGAGGCCTACCTGTTATCCAAGTCAAAACTAGCCCTCCGGGTGTGTGAGGTAGGAATTGAGAAGTCATTGGATTCGGCTGGAAAACAAAATAGTTCGGTCGGTGTGGGTGGAGTTCGGCCTTTCAGTTGGACTCCGTACTGTCCCGTTAGTTTGGTTGTTCATAGGGATGGAACAACAATGTTCGATGTTTTTACTCCGATGTTTAAATGAAGGAAGGAATATTCGTTTAATTCGAATAATAAAGTACTCATAATAAAGTAAAGTAGGTACGAATAGTAAAGTTCTCATTCGTTTCCTCTCCTGAATAAGGTTGGATTGAAATATTCAAGCTAAGTTCCTAAGTTCCTTTTGTTTTCAAAAGCTGGGATTGTGCTTACTCAGGAGAGGAATGGAATGATGCCTGCACCCCCTACAAGGTACTCTTCATGCAGAGCCTGGGGAAGTATTTAATTTTGAATAAAATACTTACAGCAAAGCGATAAATATATTTTACCTGTACAGCCTGAATTTCTTAGGGCGGTATTCATAGTCCTCACTTTAATTAAAGTAAATGCTTAAGTGAACAAATAAGGAAGCATCGTCCACTTGGGCTATTCATAGTGAGTGATAAAGGAAATGCTTAAGTCTTCCTTTAGCATTTCCTTTATTCCTATTTCATAGACAATAAGTACAGAAAAATCTTTACTTTTTGGCCTAAATAAGTGGAAAAAACTGAGGTACGTCGAAAGGTACCTTAAGCATTTCCTTATTGATCGTTTGCACTGTTCTCTTTTCATTTATGTCATCTTTTCAGTGTCATCATTCTCGGCATTTTCATTTCTTTTCCTAATTATTAGGGTTTTTTGTTTGTTTTGATACGATGGATTACGAAATTTTGTTTGACTTCGATGAGTGGGATGACGAGTTCGATGTAACGGAGAGCATGCGGGTGATGCATACAGGCTTCATTTTCGGTCTAAAAAATTCGTTCTTTCGCACACAGGCTCCATTTGGGCCCTAGTTGTGTCCCGAAACTTTTCAGCCCGATCGGAATATACCCAGGGGTGTTATGAGCGAAAATGTGTATGAAAATTGGTATTTTTTGTGTTTTAGTATAACGAGCTTTTCAGTATCGGTTTCTATGTTTTTGTGGGACGAGAAGACGAATATGAAGTCGATTTTGACCAGAGTGTAAAACTAAGCTTCTACCAAAGGTTCTGCTCCTAAAATTGATTTTTTATGAGCCAAAAACCTGGGAAACTGTCTGAAATCACCATCAGTTTGTATAATAACACTAGAAAAAGTGTCAACAGGTGAATCAAGGCAATTTAAATGGCACTGCCAATGATCAAAAAAGTAGCGTACCTAATTTGTGTTTTGGGGGCCAAAATTGGTGGAAACATTCAGAAATAGCTATTTCAATTATTTCACATGAAAGAAACAATAAATGAACAGCCAAAATTTCTGTAGGTAAGTCCAATAGAATAATAAACCCATGTGACAAGGACTTTGTTTATCAATTACCTTTGCATTTTGTAAATGTTCACTCTTCGAAGTAATCCTAACGTGAGCCGGGAGTTTGCCATCGATTTTGATAGTTCATCAAAAATTGTTCCAAACGTTTTCGATTTGTTCATTACTGACTAACTTTATTGACTTTTTGCCTACTAATAAGATTCTGCCTGACCAAAAGTAGGATAAAACCCAATTATTTCTTTTTTTCTAAGACCAATTGGTAGTTGATTCCACTGAAAAGGCAAACCAAGGAACTACAGTAAGAACGTAATTTATATTTAAAAGGATAAGTAAACAAAGTTAAAGAGTGAGTAAAAACAAAAGGGAAGGAGGGAAAAGAAGGGAGGAGTAATACAGAAGGGAAAGGGAGAAGTAAATGCACGTCAGCACCGCTAAACGCGAGCACCAAGTGTATAATAGAAAAGTTTTCAAAATAAAACAAAGGTTGCTTGCTCCACTGTTTACCTGTCCTGACACAGGGAGGATGCTGGACAACGGCGTTCACAACAACGGAAAACCGACAGAACGGCACGGCTAATAGGCGAGGACATATAACTAAACAAAAAAAAAACACCCTGCCAGAACTGCCAACTTAAGCTCAAACCAGAGAGTTGGGAAAAATTTTGACTTAAATAAAGATTGTTCTTAATTTTATAAAGTAAAAGATTAAGTAAAGATTTTTCTTTACTTCGGGGAGTAATGTCTATGAAAGCGAAATCAGATAAAGCATTTCCTTAAGAAATTATTTTACTTTCAGAAGTAAAGTATTATTTTTACTTAAGTCAGGACTATGAATACCGCCCTTAATCTACTTTTAAAAAAACAAAAAAAGAAGAATTTTACAGACCTTTTTTCTGCTTTAAAAAAAATTGATGATTATAGTATTCCATTATCGATGTTAGGTGACCGATGTTGACGTCGATCGATGTTCCGTACCGTTGTTTGACCGAAATAGGTCATGTATGGTAGAGTGAAAAATCGGCCAATGCTGGATCTAATGTAACTGCAGCCTTAAGGTAAAATGCTACATACCTGGTAGCGCTAAAATGTGGGACAGAGAAACCCATATCATTTTGATGCGGAACCCTGAAGGCTGAAATTTAAATGGAGACGGTTGGCAACTCTGATGCAAAGCTGGGCGCTTAGTTGTCTCCCTGCCAGGCGATTTGGCCTGTCTTATGAGGCGAGTTTGATGGCTTGATGATTGTCTTTGCTGTTATGGTTATGTTCATACCTTGATGATAGTGGTTGCCTTTCCACTGTTGGATTTTAGTCTCCGTTTTTCAATGTTTAGAAACGTTCAATTTCTGATTTGTTGAGCAGAAAAGACGACGAAGAGCTGTCTGTTGGGAAGGCGATCTCGAAAATCATCGTCCCTCACCCAGCACTGGAGCAGTTCACGGCTGTGGCCCTTGTCTACACAGCATACGCCGGCTGGATATCTTCAGGCCTCCTGCAGTGGGGTGTCAGCTCCGTATTCCTCATGGACCCCCTCTCGAACAAGTCAGTAGATGGACACCTACATTGCATCCTACGTACACTGTACTCGTATTTTACCCTTCCAGATCCATTCACTCCATCCAATCTTTATTGCGTACCCTGTCCATTTATTGAAAGAATCTATTCACACTGCTCTGTACTGCAGGTTGTGTGAGCTATGTATGATAGGGGTCTTGGGAGCTGTGGGTTTATTGTGGATAATTAGAGAAATAGGGAGATTTTGTGTTGTGTTAAGGTACATTCGAAACCTTTTTTTCTCTTAGTTCTTGTACATTTTCTCAAAAACGGTCAATGCAAAGTTGTGATGGGGAACTATCGATAGTTTGGGCTGCCGATAGTATCGTCCCTAACTGTCGATAATATCAACGATAGTTTTCTGCCTCGCCATTTCCTAGTACCTCCACCCCCTATTCCTACTCATCAGTTGACTCTACATTTTGATTATATAACTACGTACTTACCTAAATTGAAGACCTAATTGATGAAATTTTGTAGATGGTCCGTATGTGAGAAAGAGATTGTCTTGGAATCCGGCGTCGAAGCTGTATTCCCTCTCTTTCAAGGCGAATGCAATGAAACTCAGAGAGTCGACTTGAATTCAACACTTCTCGGTGTAAGTTGACCCCTAAATGCCTCGTACTTACATAAAACAGTACAATTATAACTGGCCCACAAATATAACGACTGCCGGGAGCGTATTCTTCTGGCCAAGGCCGAACTACGTATCAGCAGTTGACAGCTGATTTTTCCCGGTTTGCCGTCTTCTGAACAAGGCATACTACTGCCATTGGCATAACACATGAAAATGACCCCCCTCCTCCCCTCAAGGCTACGTTGTTAATCTCTATCATCTTTGGTGAGTGCCTATCATTCTGTTACAGTCTTCGATAAGAAGAAATTCCACGTATAAGCCGACTGAAGTCATCTTCCTGGGAGATGAAATCCTCGAGGAAGATGCGAATACTACAGAACCAGTTAAAACGACGAAGAAAAAGAAAATGGCGCCGAAAGAGAGGTGAATTAATTTATAAGGGGAACGCTATTATTCTGAGGTTTTCTAATTTTGATCTTTGGTAGAATTTGGATTGCAACAACACAAAAATTTCATTTCATCTAGAAAACATGACAAACTAGATATCTAGATAAATGGTTTATTTGGCCAGAAATGATAAGCTAGTCAACAATTCTTTATAGTCCACATATCACAGAAACAGAACCTCAAACTAATGGAAATGGAAGCTCAACAAACACAGAATGATGGGGTATTTTTGGCAGCATACTTTTTTAAAAAGAAAAACATTGGAACTAAGGAAAAATGGTAGTTTGAAGCCCCTTTTCAAAAATAAGCGTTATTTTTTTATAATGAGGATGATTGAATGTAAAAATTTGGCAAAAAATCACGTATCAGATCTATTGACATCTGACTGGCTGCTGGGCCAAGGAGGCAGAGCAAAGCCTCGGAGGAGAAGGTTCTCAATGCTGCCAACAATCCAAAATTAGAAATGGCAAACCTTCCTGGCAATCTTCTAGAACCTCTGCCATCACCTTTCCATCGGTTTGAATTTGAGGACGTGTTTTTTAAATTTATTTATAAATTTGCGGTTCCATCCATACATCCATTGCGGTTCTGTACCTCATTAAAAGTTTAGCGCTCTAACCAGGATTTGAGTTGAACTACTTGGCAGTTGTTGAACTACCTGATATGCCATTTGTAGCGGGAGCTCAGAAACTCAATTTCCCAATAGTTTTCTGCCTAGACTTTCCAACATAAACTCCTTATTATGTGGTCAATAAGTCTTAATTTCCGTTATTGAACAGAACATGGCCAAAAAAAGAGAATTCGTAACCCCCTAAAATTGCTCAGTACAAATCAACCAAAAACAAAGCCTTAGGGTTGCGATCCTATCACTTGGGCAATCAATAGATTAAACAATAACTACAGGATAAAAATAGAAATAGTCTATTTCCACGTAAAATAAAAAATTGTAGACCGGTTTCGGATGTTACACCATCATCAGTACACGATAGAATATACGAAGAATACGTACTGATGATGGTGTAACATCCGAAACCGGTCTACAATTTTTTATTTTACGTGGAAATAGAATATTTCTATTTTAATCCTGTAGTTTTTTACTATGGATTTCCACTACTCCGCCGCTAGTGATCTAAGTTATAATCAATAGATAGTTTTCTCAAGTAGCTCATTGTATCAGTGGACTTTTCGTTATCTAGCCCGTGGATATTGACCCTCCATGACATGAAGCGGATGTGATGATGATATGAAGGGGAGGAATGATATTCCTCCTGTACTGTAATTAGTAGGTTATTGGAGTGTAAATAGGTATTGAAGGGCAAGTGGGGAAAGTGTGCAACCCTGCTGTACTCACAGAAGACTTCTCAGCAATACAGCAGGCAATGGCATCAACCATAGTTTTTAGCGTAGGTTGAATTATGACAAACAGTATGTATTCTTGACTAGTTCATTGGTATCAAAGGGTGTTTTTTTAATTACCTAGCAACCTAGCTCGAGATTCCTTGACTGTATCTCAATGACATTGACGTGCTTCATCATGTAACAAGTAGATTGGGGTGTAGATTGGTATTGAAGAGCAATGGCAACCCTGCTGTACCCCTTTATTGATTCCCACTGTGGTAGATCTTTCCGCCGTCAACAGCAGCTGGTTGAATTATCCCCGATCACTTTCAAATCACGATTTTCGTTTCTTTGGCAGGTACGATATGGAAATAGTGGATTTAAAACCTCCTGGACTCTCTGCTGACAAGACCTGGCTTTACTGGGAAGGCCACGACCGGGATAACGCGGGCAGGCAGAGCTCGACAGTGCAGCTCCTACCCAAACGCTTGCAAGCCATCATTGGCGGCGCCGTGTCGTCCGATAGGGTGAGTCGAATGAAAACGAAAACTACACTAAGAAAGTGTACGAGAATGAGGCTATGCCAAGAAAACTCATGTTAGGGCTGGAAACAGTGGAAAATCGGCTTCAGGTACCATTCCTGTGGCACAGCTGGTGACAGCAATGTTTATTTTTAAACCTGGTTCGTGGTTTTGCTGATGTCACATTGCAATGGCGACTTGTGGCCGTTTGCTGCGGCTGGTTCAAGCGATTCTAGTCCTGCCACTCTGAGGAAGGAATATGAGTCAGTTCTTCTGGTGAGACGGAAGACTGCGCAAAATTTGTCCCTATTTGCAGATATTTTATTATGGACAGGGCACAGTTAAATTGAGCTTGGTTGAGTAAACCAAATAAAAACTTCCATAACTTCTCCCTTCAGATAGGAATTAGTAATTGAATGGGCTATGCGCATGAAAAATGTTCAAAAAAAAGATCATGAATTATGTTATTTTAGTAGCTGTAACACATCGTTACCACAATGCCAAAACCGTCTATATGAAATTTTGGTCAATTTTACCTAATTGCGTTTTTTGAGTCACTGTATAGTGTATTCAAACAGGTTAGTTACAAAGTCATAAATTAGTATTGTCTATATCCAGAAATGAACAATCCGACCATGCCAAAGTCGCTCATGTGACACAGGAGTGGCACATTATGCGTATTAATTTCGCCTGTTTCCAGAAATGGACAATCTGACAATGCCAAAATCACGTAAGTGCCTCGAGATGAACCCGTCCTTCCATAATCAGCGGAGTCCTTAAAACTTAAAGCACCATACCTAAAAACCATGCCCCCCTCCCATGCCACAGTACTTTTACTGATTTCAGCAACGTGATAATACTCAACGTGTACAACTCTTACCGTTTTATGACATTCCAAATACGTTCCAACAAAAAAAGAGTTTTTAAAATATATGGACGTGTAAAAAATAGAGCTTCTAGACCAATTCAGTTGCAGGGGGGGATCATTTTGATACACACCGTTGCATGGATCTACAAGGGAATTGCCTCTAGCTCCATGCAAAAACAGCTGTCTTTGAAAAATCGCCCTGACCTCTGTAGGCGACGTTTCCAAACGCTAAAGCTGTCGGGAGTATCCATAAACATCTCAAGAATGAGTGTCCATGGTCAGATTCCCACAAAAATTCGATTTCGGACCGTAGGACGGTTGTAACAGAGTACCTTCCTTACATCTGATACACGTGGTTGGGGGGGGGGGGGGTATCACTTGTGTATACCTAGTGGTACATATGGTGCTTCAAGTATTAAAAACAATTGGGTGCCCATAAACATTTTAGTGTTAATAAAGACAAAATTAGATCAAAATATCGTTCGTTGTTGAAAAGAACTTGAGCACGAAATTGTGATTTAATTGAAAGTGTACAAGGCAAAAATCGTATATGTACCCTAGCCCCTCCCCTGTTGGTTCGAAATGGCTTTTTGACAGTGGAGTGTTACAAGTGACAACCACTGTCATAATTTTGAAAGTGCGGTCACTTCAAAGCCATTTTTTCGATTTATACTGTAACATCAAAACTTCAACGCGTTTTTCTCGCCGAAACTAGTTAAAAACACTTCAGGGGTTTGGCGTGTGACGACATAATCACCCGGTAACACGGCAAAAAACAGTCAACGAATCAAGAATTACCATTTTTCAAAAATGGTTTGGTTTGAAGCCTGGCGCATGTTTGACTGGGGGGGGGGGGGGGGGGGGCTTGGAGGTGCAGTTTATACGTCATCACACGAAAGTCATGTGACGTCCTCCTTGAAATCCAGCTCATGGATACTGTAACGCCGTCAGCTGATCGGGTATCTGGCAAAATCTAGTGTTAACCGTAACTTTTGTGTGACTGATGAGTTCAACACAATTCCCACTTCAGTCTTTTGTGTGCATTTTCTCTGTTTTTGTTTCCGCAACTCGTTTTGGTTTGGTCAGTTATTGCTGTATGGGTACTGTGAACCCGGCAGAATGTTGAGGTATCGCATTGTTGCCGCCCTGTGTTCAAACATCTTAGTTTTACTTACCTGATAATTTTTAACAAATCGAGGAGCGCTAATTTTTTTCCGAGGAGCCTCTTTTGGTTTATTCTGTGAACAATACACCTATGTATTCAGCCAAACATTTTTGGATCACCCCCTCAACATTTTTTCTTAAACTCCAAAAATGCAAAGTCTATGCCGTATCATGCATGTCTACTTTATTTTTGGTCTAAAAAATTCGTTCTTTCGCACGCAGGCCCCATTTGGGCCCGTTGTCCCGAAACTTCGCAGCTTTGCAGCCCAGTCGGAATATACCTAAGGGTGTTATGATGAAAAATGTGTGTAAAAATAGGATTTCTTGGTGTTCCAGTAACATGACCTCGTGAGGTATCGTTTTCCGTGTTTTTTAGAGCGAGGAGACCGAATATGAAGTCGATTTTGACCAAAGAGCGGAATATTGAGGTTCTAACTAAGTTTTAGCTCCCAAAATTCATTTTGTATGAGTCAGAAACCTGGGAAGTTGTCTGAAATCACCATAAATTTGTATAACACTAGAAATAGCATTAACAGGTGACTCAAGACAATTAAATGGCACTATCAATTATATTATCAAAGATGGTTAAAAAAACCTAGTTTTTCCAACTTTGAAGCTGTTCTTTATCAGTAAAAAATACTGGTAAAAATCATGCGCACAGCCCATTGAAAAAATTTCCTTCATATCTGTTCTTGAATATAAGGCCTGGGGATGTGCTATCGCTGCTAGGCAAGTGTCCTTGTTGCGTTTCGCCATTGTAGCATTTTAAAAGCTGAGGTTTGAATTCCGCATGTCACCAGGTGCCGAGAAGACTCCTGTCCTGGTTCACAGCGCCCCACGCGGCCCCTTCGGCCAGCCACTACATACCCACCTACAAAGCGATACCCGCGAAACGAAGCAGCTAACGGACGTATGCTCACGAGTGATCAGCACGGCCTGTATTGAGGAATAGCCAATGCATGAGAATGCTGACAAGGGCCAACCAAAAGCTCTGAGTTGACATATAACAAAGATCTTGAGAGCGATATGTCATTTGTATATTTTGTGATGACAGAAAACGCAGATTTGGTGTTAACATTAGCAAGCAAATATTTGATTTTTGCTGAATCAACGTTATTTACACAGTGATTGGGGCCTCAATTGAGGCTTTTCCTGGGTGGTTTTGTATGGCTATATTATTGAACCGGTTCCCCCAAGTTGAACCTTCATGTTGTTTGAAGCTATAGGTTCACCCCAACTCGGCTTCAGAGAATCTGTTTGAACCTCGATTGAGTCTGTACAGTTTTGGAATGTTAGTAGTAATTGATTCGACGTTCAAGGACACAACTGATCTGCTACTCCTGCCGAACTGGATCTTGGCTTTGTAGTCTTCAACATTCAGAACTGCTCTCAACCGAGGTGGCGGTGACTATTATTTTGTCTTTGGTTCAATTCCAACTCCCGATGATGATTTTCCTTCAAAGTACAAGACGAAAAAACCTCATGTCCTTCAGAATTAGAATGTCTTTTCACATTTTTGTTTGTCTCTTTGTTTTTGTAATGGGACTCATTGGGGATGATTTTCCTATCGATGTGGGTGTGCCAGCTGTTACTTAGACCTTGATCAGTGCTTATCGGGGATTCCGTACTCCTGCGAAATCTACATTCCAATACCTACCAGGGTATACAACTTGTTCGGAAGGTAGTGAACGATCAGTTGTGTTCCGAAAAACCTCTTGAACGGTTATCATAACATCAACCTGGAGTTGATCAACATGAACAAAACAAGCTTTAAGACGATGTGTTACGTTCAATCTCTGAAACTACTACCTACCAACAGCATCTGACTACTGCGATTTTCAAACTTGATCGTCAGGGGCAATCGCCCCCCATTTTAATACCAAGTAAATGTTTTCAATAGATGGCAGCACCTGTAAGTGTCAGATTTTGATTGAAAACAATGGACTCATTACGAGCGTATAGCTGGTGGATCATTTAGTTTTAACACTATATAAAGTCTAAATGAAGAAAAAAGTGAAATTTCATTTAAATAAAATTTATATTTAAGTACATTTTAAGTTGAATATAACTAGAAATCCCGATGAATCAAGCCTGTCTTGAGTAGGTTACTATAACCACCTATTTGGGATCATTTTGAAGTGCAGCGTGGTGGCTGTTTTCGGAACTAATTCAGGGATGACAGGTTAAGACGAAAGAGTTAACGTGAGGAAAAATGGTATGTCGAAACCAAAGAACTATCCACTATGTAGCATTTCATGCTATAGAGCTTTTTGAATGAATAACTATTAAATTTCTAAATAGTACAAAGCATAGGAATAAATGAGGACTTTGAGATTAGAACTGATGATCAAAAATTTGGTTACATCAGTTCTACGATCCATAATATGTATTTAATACATATGCTGGCATTAAATCTCAAAAGCTCAATTTCAGATTGATTTAAAGCCGAGAGTAGATTAACATTGTTTCATATCAGATCTGAGTAAGTACGTATTCACTCATTTTCAAGTTATTGCCACAATATATTTCAATAATTTGAAAATTCCTTGCTCCAGAAAAATGTGTAGTTTCAAAGAAACTTTCACGTGGTTTTAGGTAGGTATTTAAAATAATCGAGAAAAGTACCTGTGTGAGCAAGTGAGTGTATTTATCTGTACAAATACAGTAGAAACTGTTCAAGTTGAAATACGCAGAGTTTGCCTGTCGTATTTCGACTGTGTAAATAATAATTCGACTGAGTCACGTTCAAGGTGTAAACGGTACTTCCTTATGTACAATATGTATGCATAATTTTCAAATTATTTTTCCATTAATTTATTTAGTCGAGTACCTTTTATAAACCTTTATAATGTTTTTCTTTTTGTAACGAAATTAAATAAAAATAACGGAAAAAAAGAGAAAATAAAACGTAAATGAATGTAAAATTTGTTGTTTGACCTACCCAATTCTTTTCTACTAAACGTGTTTATGAGTGGGTGGCGGAGAATGTGAGGAGGGAAACCAGGAGGAACGTACTCGTTTTCTACAGCACTGAAAGCTAGCAGTAGCACAAACTAGGTCGAGACCCGTTAAGCCTCGATTACATTGAGCGAGTTTACTATCTACTAGCCAGCGAATTCACTATCTGATAGAAAACTCGTTCAGTGTAATCATATTCACTAGTTACTTGCAGATAGATTGCAAACAATTTACCGAGAAAAGTTGAAAGTCAGGCTACTTTGCTTGCTACTCGCTAGCGTGTGGTCTTGCTAGGTAGCTAACCATGTGAGATCACAGTTGCTAGTGAAATAGCTGCAAGTATCTCATTTGTTTACAAAATTTCGACGGAATTAGTTCGCGAGCTAGTTGGCTACTGAGCGAGTGGAACGTTTTGTGTGTCATCATCACTACCGCACACGCCCATTCGCCCGTTTACTCGCTGGCTAGTAGATTGTAAACTCGCTCAATGTAATCGAGACTTTAGATATTGCTGGGAGGCACAAACTAGTTCGAGACCGGTTAGAGATTGCTGGGAGGCGCTGAAATACATGTGAGCAGAAAACAAAGTTACCGTGATGTGGGTTTCAGGGCACAAAGGAGTGGAAGGCAGATAAGCCTTCAACTGGCTTATCTGGTGGAGTGGAACAGGCAGATAAGCTTGAAAGACTTCGGGAGCCGGAACCAGTTCTGGGGACTGCTAAATGTTCGGTCGGAACCTTGATGGGATAGGGAAGAACATGTATTGGGAGAACGCCTGGAACAAAAATTCGGGAAGTTGACGTCGGGCTACTCCTGATGGGCTTTGCTACTCATTGCCTCGCTCCCTTGACAGGAGAGGGGTTCGCCCAACAGCTGCATGGGTCATACCTGCACGTGTCATGGCGGTCACCCATTCAAGTACTAACCAAGCTCGAGGTATCTTAACTTGGTGACCTCATGGGAACCGGTTTATTCCACCTGATAAGGCCGCTGGGCCCCTGGCATAAGCACTTGATTTGGGCCGATGTCGTGCTTTTGGCCCTTTTGCCCGTGTGTGCACCAGATTCATACTGACTTGACGTGGTGCCTGGGCAAGAACGTCGGTGGTTCCACTAAGGAGACTCGGCATACCAGAGTTCATTCTTGGATGGGCATCAGAGCGGGTTCTTTTGGGTGGAAGTCTCATGTTCTCCAGAAATGTACAAGCTGGCTAGCGTCCCTATCAATGAACGTGAGGGATGATCAGTGAACATTCAGTGTTAACGCGAGGGGACAGCGGTCAAACACTAATGTGAGTGGCTGTTCTCACTTAATTGAAAGAGCAGGCCTCTCATTATGATTCCCTCCAGTGAGGGTTTCATAAATATGCCCAGAGGGGAAACTGGGCATTTTATTTTCATTTTTAGAAACCTTGTACGACGTACTTATTTTTGTATGCGTATTTTTCCAATACACTATGTCAAAACTTTGTGACCTCATGGGAACCGGTTTATTCCACCTGACAAGGCCGCTGAGCACTTAATTTGGGCCGATGTCATGCTTTTGGCCCTTTTGTCCGTGTGTGCACCATGATTCAAGTGCGAATGATGACTCATTAGGGTTCAGTTACAAAGGTGAAACAAAACCACGGCTTCCGGTGCTCTGCCATTATAATTTTTCAAGTAATTTTGAACTGTGGATACAACCGGTAAATGCATCGATGATTCCATCTGGAGTCAAACAAGGATCCCTTGTTGACCCTAACCTGTTTCTGCACTTCGCAAATGAGCTATCAATTCAATCTTGTGATGGAGAAATCCACCAATTTGCTGATAACAACTTGTACCTGTGGACAACATTGTACCTCAGTGGAACCAAATCGCTCGTTCTAACCTGCTCCACCCTTGGAATATGTTCAACACACCAGCTACCGCATTTTTTGTATTCTTTCACGTTGTATTGTCACGGAGAGGTTTCCTAAAGACTGAAATAAGACGGGTTGGAAATGAACGGAAGTGGGCGAAAAAAGTGAAGGAAAAAGCGTGCAACGTCCATCTGGTAGGTATTGCCCTCTCGCTCCCGCACATGGGAACCGAGTGAGCTGGAGATACAAGTTGCTTCAGCTTATTCCCGCCAAACTACCCGGATTTCGGAGCTGAAAACTAGGATACAGGGGGTTTTCGGGGGCGTTGAATCCAATTCTGAGGTCAAAAGCAGCAAATTCCGACATCCAATCCTCATAATCTCCAGTGATAGCTGTGTCCCTTGTTTGGTAATATAAATAACCGTAGGAACAAAGAAGGTAAAACATAACCTGTACAAACTAATATTTTTGTGATTTTTTTCCAAACATGTTTCTATATATTTACCGATCTATAATTTTAACCGTAATTAGTAATATGTAATTAACAAAAAAAGTTGAATGTTTCCAACAACAATTTCTTTTTACGTATCTCCATTCGGTGTCGTGTCATTCCATGGGCGTCGACGTCACGACGTATTTCACGGCGAAGACGAAAGCAGCGAGTCCGAGGAGCATGACCAGGTTGGAAATGGCGGACTGGAGAGCGGATGTCGTGGTGTCCGTATGCGATGTGTTGAGCCCGTTCAGCCGGTTTTCTTCTTGTTTCCGTCGGGCCTCTTCCTCGAGTTTTTCCCTCCGCGTCAGCTCCTCTTTGATATCCTGAAAATACAGTCCTTTCGTTGAAACACGAGACGATACTGCTACACGATACGAGATGATACGATGGTACAAGAGTTGTTGAACTGGTAGTGGAATATGGAAAGTGATGGTGTAGGTTAGGGTGCCTTCGGCACATTTGGATCAGTGCCCGAATGTTAGTTTTTGGACATTTGAATTCACACACAACATCATTACTGAACACAACCATAGTCTAACCCACAAAAAATCGCTTCATTTGGGCATCTCGATTCATCTCAAGTGGTTATATTGCTCGAATTTTTGGCTAATTTTAAAAAAATGAAAAACTCTTGTTACAAAACTCAAGCTTGATGCGTGCGGACCGTCGGTAGTGCGCTCTACTGGCTGATGAGTAAATGTGCACATTATCCAGTGTGAAGATGTTTACTGAAGTGCACAGTGAGCTTTTTTGCACTGTGGGCTCAAAAACACCTCGAATCTCAGGTAGGACGTGAACCCAAACTATACTGATCTACCTATACAAACTTAATCTTATCACCTAATTACGGTTGTTTTTGTTATGATAACATGCGAGATAACGTGCAAATTTATTAGCCAGCCACTAGAATGCACTAGCGATGGTCCGAAGTGCGTCGAGGACACTCCACAGAACTCGCAATACAACAATCATCTAACCACGGATAGCCTATAAATTGCTGTATTCCGTGATGCCCACTTTTCTGCTTTGCCACAATTTTGCAATATTTCACCCCCATTTATTCAGCTATTATTAGTACTTCCATGATGGCGATGGATATTGTGCATTTTTTATTCAGATATGTTGGAAGAACAACGAGAGAATTGCGACGATGATCTGTAAAAATTTCATGTTCTTGATAACATGGGTTTTTTTGTAATTATTTTCCATTAATTTGGTCACTGAGAAAATTATAAATTAGGTGAAATATTTCGGTTTTTAAACTGTTCACTTATTTATTATTCCATAATTCAGTTGGATGAAAATTTTCAGTACCTCAGCATGTAATTTAGCATGCACATCTCCTTATAAAGTGAAGTCACAAAAAATAGGGGTAGACGTTATGTCAGCCGATTTTGACAGTTTTCGAATGTGAAGGGCCTCTAAGGGGTTATGCACACAAAAAAGTCAAAACTACCCGAAAATTTTGGTTTTTCTTTTTCACCAATGGAATGAGTTAGATACATTATGCGGAACACATCTGAGAAATCACCTGGTGTTCCGTACGGAATTGTGGAATCCAAAATTCCAAACTGTGGTTCCCAGAACTTTGTGGTTTGTGGGTTAGCCCGTTTTGGGAAATGACGCCCATATTATGGCAGATTATGTCATCCAGAAAGCCAAGTGCACATATTGGCAGATATTTTCATTTTAACATAGCTTTGTTACATAGGTATTTGTTTAACTATAATGCTCTGTTTTTTGACCACTTCATTATACACTATGGTGGGGGGTTCTTGAGGCCATCCTCAAGAATTAACCCCCCACGATAGTTTGTTTGACTGGTTATATATTATACAGAAAGTAGAATATTATGACAGTTAGTGCAACCATTTCTTGGCACACAAATACGGACTAGAAGTGATTGCAGTTATGACTTACACAGTGACTGAAGGTTGTGCAAACTCTCTAGTAAGTGCTCCACTAACCTGTACAACGTCGGGGAACTGCTCACAGAACTGGGCGTCTGAAAGGTTGTGCGACAAACTTTTATAGGCGAGTTGTCTTTTCTCTTCCTCAGATGTCTCTACGCTACCGAGAGTGGGACTCGTTTCGAGCTGAACATAAGAAATTAGACAATTCAGATACAGAAATGGCAACACAGTAAGTGTAGAAATTGAGACTATACGTTATTAATGTCAGGTCTGTTGCCAACCTGGTGTACTTGTATTATAAAGGAAATGGAGGGCTTTTAACGCTGTTGGCAATTCCTAACCATAGGTGCTGCCACTGCTGCCAGGCTAAAACGAGGCCCATAGATACCAGAGAGTATCTCCGGTGAGCAGTATTTTGGGTTGCTGCAAACTAGTAACCGTTCTGCTGAGGCATAGGTAGTTGCGTTATAATTCAAGCTGAATTTAACTTACATCTGCATTCTGTTTTGTCCTTGTTATTGTGGGCTGCGATCTCTGCCCATCGACCTGTGATCAGCCCCACAACCATCGAAGTCAACCATAACATCCGCAATCCACTACCCCCCATTTCCATCTCTGAGCCAATACAGACGGTCTCAAGCCATCGCTTGCCGTGCACGGTTTGAACGCTCCTCACTTCTGTCAACTTCCATTGAAGTCGACTTATCCAACATGGAAATCCCGGGTATCGCCTTGATTACTGGTAGCCACCACAGCATCATTCTTCGACGTAAAGATCTTCATTCTTCCACCGAAAGCACTTGGTCCCCATCCAGTACCCACAGCTGGACACCAGGTACTTTGTGTCTCTGCCAGTCGAGGTAAGTGGAACATTTTCCAATCCAACAAACCCCTACCACCCCCTGGAACTAGACATCCAACCACGTGGAGACTCATCCGGACAACTCATCGACCGGTGATAACTATTACATTCAAGGACATTGTTTCATTTCTTTATTAATTTTTGGAAGTTGTTTTATAAATTCTTCTTTCCTTTGGGTGGGCTTATTTGGTTTCTTAATAAGGGTTCGGTTTCGAGAATAAAAGTCCTTCTTTCATCAAATCCTTTAATGAGGAGCTTTCAACAGCCCTCTGGCTGTCATTGTCAACTCTAAAACAAGCAACCATTAGACAAACTAGAGAACGTTATGAAGTTATAAAAATATACTAATGTCTCCTTGAAAGAAAGTACTAAATTCTAAAGGAAAGTACCAAAAAAATACAACTTACCAACTTCTCAAAGAAGAGATCCAATATGGGGTCTGCAGCAGACACCAACTACCACTGATAACAGAGCTCCCTGCCTCTCGCAGTAGTGCCAACCACGACAACCCCACATCATGCCTCATCCAAGAGTCGCTGGTAAATACGAACTGTGTTATTAACATCTGACTTAAAGTTAATTGAATTTGGATCTTGATTGATATGGAATGCTTCTAATATTTCTTTTTCGGAAATGTGATTTCCTGTTGATAATTTTTACATTTTGAAAAATCAAACGAATGATTGGTCTCAATAGCATGTATGGGAAGTGCTGTGGACGTTCTTTTCTTGTCCACGTCATACTTATGTTGGTACATTCTCTTTTTCAACCACTGGCCCGTTTCACCTATATAATTGGCCGAACAATCATTACACTCATTTCCAAAAAAGAAAAATATTAGAAGCCTTCCATATCAATCAAGATCCCAATTCAATTAACTTTAAGTCAGATGTTAATAACACAGGCTGGTTTGTATTTACCAGCGGCTCTTGGATGAGGTTGTTGTGGTTGGCACTACCGCTAGAGAGGCAGGGAGCTCTGTTATCAGTGGTAGTTGGTGTCTGCTGCAGACCCCATATTGAATCTCTTCTTTGAGAAGTCGGTAAGTTGTATTTTCCTTAAGAATTTAGTACTTTATTTCAATGAGTCATTTTTATAACTTCATAACGTTCTCTAGTTTGTCTAATGGTTGCTTGTTATTGCTGGTTTTAGAGTTGACAACGACAGCAAGGGGGCTGTTGAAAGCTCCTCATTAAAGGATTTGATGAAAGAAGGACTTTTATTCTCGAAACCGAACCCTTATTAAGAAGTTGTTTTATTTCATTTTATACACAAGTAAAGGCATTAAGTTCTCAGTTTTGCAGGCCTGCAAGGTAGGACCATTGTGGTCTTCAAGTACAAATAAATCATTGCGTTTTTGTTGATTTGTCGCAGTACGATTCTTTATTCATCGTCAGAGTCCACTAATCGGGTTTTGATAACTGCGAGTTGGACAACCAGCCGCCCTTCATTCCCTAAAGCTTTTATGAACGATTTTGTTGTTCTACAGATAACAATAGGAACACAGAGCTGATTTGGATACAATTATGAACTACTGTTTGGGCTAAGTCAACTGATGGAAACGAGGCTACACTATGGATGCTACTGAACTAGATCCATGTGAATCTTGACAGATATTACAAGTATGCAACAGTAATAAGTATGCAACTACAGGCCTCCAGGTTTATGACTCAAAGCATTCCAGCAACATCCCAAATGGAAGTCATATGAAGAGGAATATTTAGAAGGCACTGAGAAATCAGAAATACGTTACCATGAAACTGAGAAGGCCGGTAAGAATGGTAGAGACGCTCCAAGCAGGATTCCACATGTCGGGGTGGAAATCGCTTATAGAAAGACAGAGCCTTGTGTTGGTTTTGAATCTAAAATAATGAAAACATGGGAGGATTTCATGATGCAACTGGCCTAGGTTATAAATAAGACGACAAAGACATGTTTATTATAATAGAGATTTGAAACCTAGGGGAGGTAACCAATTATAACCTCTCCTGACAGTGATTTCGACTTTTTTCAAAAGGGTTTTAAGATAATTATGAGAATTGAAACCATTCAGTAGGTTACTCAATATCAAAATATCACACCATTATGTATGAACCACCTTCGCTAGAACTCTCTCGTCTGACATCAAGTAACGTAATCAGATGGAAAGCAAAGGACATTACAATTATAACTGGCATTTTGATTAAGTAATGGGGTATTCCAGTGAGTCTAAAAATAAGATTATTTTTGGAATATAGTCCAAGTAACTGTGAAAAGGACGTACTGTGGAAGAATGTGATAACTGTGTAATATCAGGAAGGAAATGTGAAACGAAGATATCAGATGAACTGCGGGTCCTACGTCTACACCACGGTTGGGCTATCATGTGGTAAATAAGTGTTAATTTCCTCATTATGTGGTCAAGTGTTAATTTCCGTAACTGAACAGTTTGGCCAACAAAATTTGAATTATAACCCACAAAAATTGCCCATTCTATGTAAACCGCAATAAACACGACTTACTTACATACCTATAAGTTAATGCCAATTCATCAACTACACTTTCCTATGATACTCCTTCCAACCGCTCTCATACCAGTTGCCAGAAGCTAACACAGACACAGGAATATAAAATAATGAACACTTTTTTTTTTTGTAATTTACATTTATTGATTTTTGGACAACTGAAAAAACTCCATGTCAACATCGTGTTACAACTTTCTGTAAATGTATTTCTCTATTTTGTACTAGAATTTTCAATTATTGGAATTTTGTCGCATTTGCTCAGCAGTATTAACGATGAAACATAACATTCAGTCCTTCATTGAAGATGGTGTGTACAAATTGAAGCTTTGAACATGAAGTACCAGGTTTAAAAAAAATGAAGTCCTTTTTAAGCGTGATTTTTTGATGAACCGTTTTCTCGTGACAAAGTAATGCACATTTTTAAAATTTCATTAAAAAAAATAGCGTTTATTGAAATTATGTGGACAATTGAGTAGGCCCGGCACGTTTTAGTTGAGAATTTTCATTTTGAAACAAAATGGGACGTGGATTGTTTGGTAACATTCAAATATGCCCGATATGAAGTGCTGAAATGAGAATTTACATGACGAGAAAATAGGGGTTGCAGGACTAAAAAAGAGACAATTCTGGAGATCAGCGGGATGTTCTGTGCCTGAGTTGATGGTATCCAGGGAGATTGTTTTCCACTGTAGCGGCATACTGGGGAGGTGGCTCCGGACAATGGAAGAGTAGCTGGCGGTTCTATTTGCTAAGACATCAGGCTGAGCAGGAGGTTGTTCGCGTACGCCAGAGGTTGAACTTTGGGGTGGGGGACGGCTTCGTAAGTGGTGAACTTAGGCTTCATGTCTTTGCCGCTCATCGTGATGAAAGCGCCCTTGTTCCCGATCGTATCGCAGTAGTTGGGAGCGGAGAAGACCGTTATGCACTTGCCGTCGTGAGCCACTTCGTAGCCGTCGTTCTTCACTTCGTGGCTCCTGATGATGTAGTCGAGGTTGTTCCCGGCGATGAACCGTTTGGTGACGTCCGGACCGAACTGGACGCCGACTCCGCGCTTGCTCGGGGCTCGGCCTTCGCTCGGCTGCGGGTCCGACCACAGCAGGTCGCACATCAACCCGCTATCCGGCGGCTGCTTGCACCTGTCGATTTTCCTGATATCATCCAAAGTGACGCCGTCGTCAGCAAACAGCCCGCCGTGCATGACGAGCACCCTGTTATTCAAACAATGCGCCAGCGGCAGCCAGTTATACACTTCCGTAAAGACATCAGCCATCTGCGCGCTGTATTTCGCTGTGACTTCTCCTTCGAAACCGTACATCTGATTCATAGTTTTGCTCTCGTGGTTGCCTCTGGACATGAAAAAGTGATTCGGATACAACAACTTGAAGCTAAACAACGTGAAAATACACTCAACAGAAAACGACCCTCTATCGACGAAATCTCCATTGAATAAATACGGGTTCTCCTCCGACGGCAAACCGTTCAGCTCGAATATATTCATCAAATCGTAAAACTGACCGTGGATGTCTCCGCAAACCGTAAACTTGCCGTCATCAGGTATTGACACATCTACCAAGGAAGGCTGCATTTGGAAGAAATCGTTCACGTCCGTCAGTATTTTATAAGCGTACCTTCTGTGCAGTTTCTGCTGATTCTTATAAGCATCCATAAGCTCTTTGACGAATTTCAAAGTGATTTTGCCGTCTTCCAAGTGCGGCCCGGTATAGTCGGGTTCTATAGGCATCGAATCCAAATGGACCTGCTCGAACGCCGATCTGGTGTCTTCGACCGCTATGGCTTTTTCGAAAGCGATTTTCTTCAGGAGTTTCGAACACTCCAAAAACTTCTTTTTGGCGTCCACATCACCCGGCTTTGCTTTATGTACAGCCTCGTAGTCCTTCAAAGCCAATTTGTACTTACCCAAAGCCAAATTAGCCGAAGCCCTCCTGTAGTAAGCTTTGACGTAGTTCTTGTTCAACTCTATGGATTTGTTGGCGTCTATCAGGGCGGCACCGAAACATTCGGTTTTCAGATGGGCGAAACTTCTGTTGGAATAAAATACAGCGTTTGTCGGATCCAGTTCGATGGCTCGAGAATACAGTGATATCGCCTCAGGAAAGTGCTGATCTTTGAAAAACTTGTTCGCCGCTTTCTTCAGTTCTTCCGGGTCTTTTTCGTTAGCCAGTTTCTCTGCATCCATGTTTATTTGAGTTACAGACGACCCTGTCGTGTAAATTTTCGCAAAAAAACAAAATATCTCCTTTAAAGAAACACAAAAACCGAAAAGCTACGCTTCCGGGGAGAGTAGGCAATACACCGACAAGGTTATGGAAGATTGATAACGGAACTGGACGCACTTCTACGCTGTCGAGGTTGTTTCTTTGACGGCGTTAGTTTCAAGCGCGTTTCATATTTCGGAGCTGTCGAATCAATCGGTTGAACGGGTTAAAAATAAATAAAACAAGAGGAAACTTTGAGAAACAGCGAGAGCATGCCCGATATCACGGGGCTTCACCATTACAAGAATGAAATAAAATTATCAAGTGGGAACGCAGTGGCCAACGTAACGCACGAAAAGTCCGTAGAAATCCGTAGGATCGGGGGGATCATTTTTTTTGGTCATTTTATAGATAAGTCATAATAATAATAATAATAATAATAATAATAATAATAACAATAATAATAATAATAATAATAACAATAATAAAAGGTAATGTGGGATAAACACAAAATAAATACACCTTTAGCTTACCACTAATTTATTAAGTACACAAAGCTTTTCACTCAACTTCTGAGCATCATCAGGTAAGTACTCACATAAACACAGACTGTCTTTGTGTTTATGTGAGTACTTACTTACCTGATGAAGCTCAGAAGTTGAGTGAAAAGCATGAAAAAGTGAGTGAAAAGCTTCGTGTACTTAATAAATTAGTGGTAAGCTAAAGGTGTATTTATTTTGTGTTCATCCCACATTACAAGATGGCTTACCACAAAAGGGATATAATTAAATTCAATGAATTGATGAATAATAAAAGGCTTTCTTGTGTTAGAAGCCACGAGGGCCCATGGCACACAGCGAATGATAATAATTTATTCTAACAATGCTAAATAAAAATATCAGTAAACTGATGTCGAGTACCTAGACTACTTACATGCAGGTACATCGGTACATGGATATATCTTATTTTTCCCCTTGTAAAAAAAACACGTTCAAAAATGAAATAGGTCACTTTATTTCCTCCAATTTTTTTCCAACAGAAATCCCATGATCTACTGTTTATACCTATTTACATCTTGGCTTAAAACTTGATGAATTTTAAATAAATTAATATATAATTGTGAGATAAATAAGTACTAGATAAATCAAGAGCTTTCCAGCGAATGGAGAACGATTTTCGTGCGATGGAAACTGATGAAGTTACTAACCCATAGCAATGGGTTGGTTGCAAGTGCAAACCCTAGTAAAATGTCAAATAGCGTTACGTTTTTTGCTCTTAAGCTAGGTTCACATGAGACGCAATTCCGGACGGTAGCCCGGCACGGCTATGCGTTCTGCAATGCTATTGGCCAACGCAAAATGGATTATTTCAACGCAGTGCCTTGGATACTATATCAAAATCTCCAGATATTTTCCGCTGTCGGATGCGTTGCCGGATCTGCGCGGAGGTTACTGCGCACACCTCTCTTGTTTGGTTGTTCAGCCATATTGAAATTCGACATTTATGTGGTTGATATTGCGGTTTCGAGTTGGAGCAATTGTTTGTTTTTTGCGATTGCATTTTGTTATGACTCCGCTGCCATGTGAACGCCTCTGCGGCAAAAATTCCGGCAAATGCGTTGCCGTGCCGGATTGCCGTCCGGAATTGCGTCTTCATGTGAACCTAGCTTTAAACATGCGTCACGCAAAATTTGGCTGACCCCCAAGCGGTAAAGCTAGGTTCACATGGAGACGCAATTCCGGACGGCAATCCGGCACGGCAACGCATTTGCCGGAATTTTTGCCGCAGAGGCGTTCACATGGCAGCAGAGTCATAACAAAATGCAATCGCAAAAAACAAACAATTGCTCGAACTCGAAACCGCAATATCAACCACATAAATGTCGAATTTCAATATGGCTGAACATCCAAACAAGAGAGGTGTGCGCAGTAACCTCCGCGCAGATCCGGCAACGCATCCGACAGCGGAAAATATCTGGAGATTTTGATATAGTATCCAAGGCACTGCGTTGAAATAATCCATTTTGCGTTGGCCAATAGCATTGCAGAACGCATAGCCTTGCCGGGCTACCGTCCGGAATTGCGTCTCATGTGAACCTACCTTAAGACATATCCATGTCAAAACGCCTGCCAAGTTGGGTGGGCAGTATTAAGCTAGGTTCACATGGAGACGCAATTCCGGACGGCAATCCGGCACGGCAACGCATTTGCCGGAATTTTTGCCGCAGAGGCGTTCACATGGCAGCGGAGTCATAACAAAATGCAATCGCAAAAAACAAACAATTGCTCGAACTCGAAACCGCAATATCAACCACATAAATGTCGAATTTCAATATGGCTGAACAACCAAACAAGAGAGGTGTGCGCAGTAACCTCCGCGCAGATCCGGCAACGCATCCGACAGCGGAAATATCTGGAGAGTTTGATATAGTATCCAAGGCACTGCGTTGAAATAATCCATTTTGCGTTGGCCAATAGCATTGCAGAACGCATAGCCTTGCCGGGCTACCGTCCGGAATTGCGTCTCATGTGAACCTACCTTAAGACATATCCATGTCAAAACGCCTGCCAAGTTGGGTGGGCAGTATTAAGCTAGGTTCACATGGAGACGCAATTCCGGACGGCAATCCGGCACGGCAACGCATTTGCCGGAATTTTTGCCGCAGAGGCGTTCACATGGCAGCGGAGTCATAACAAAATGCAATCGCAAAAAACAAACAATTGTTCGAACTCGAAACCGCAATATCAACCACATAAATGTCGAATTCCAATATGGCTGAACAACCAAACAAGAGAGGTGTGCGCAGTAACCTCCGCGCAGATCCGGCAACGCATCCGACAGCGGAAAATATCTGGAGATTTTGATATAGTATCCAAGGCACTGCGTTGAAATAATCCATTTTGCGTTGGCCAATAGCATTGCAGAACGCATAGCCGTGCTGTGGGCTACCGTCCGGAATTGCGTCTCATGTGAACCTTCCTTTATACCTTCCTTCACTATTGACATGGACGTATAGAATCAGTTGGTAAAACTGTCGGTAAAATATCGATTTTTGATCATACCTACTGTAAAGCTACCAAAGAATAACGGAGTTATTGAAAAGTTGTTTATTTCCACTAATACACGAAAAAACGGGAAAAATACACTGTTATACTGGTTTCGGTGATCAAACCAACTTCAGTAACAAACAAACTGTCACCGAAACCGGTATAACAGTGTATTTTTCGCGTTTTTACGTGTATTCGTGGAAACGGACAGCTTTGCAATAAATCAGTTTTTCTTTGAAATGGGTTTCCACGATTTCTTCGCGGATGATTTAGTTTGCACAGCTACAACTGGTCCGACGACAGTGAAATTCAGAGGGTGCCGTCTAAGGGCCTACACGCACAGCCACTCGAAATTTCACCAAAATTGGCCCAGCAGTTTTGGAGTTTTGCCTGTGACAACAACATCCGACACCTAACCCCCAAATCTCAGCGCATTACGAAAATTTCTACGGTAGTTGTGGGCTTTACTAGGATTTTACATTTACGTATGCACAGATGAAAGTTACTGTACTTTACCAATGAATATGATATGGGACCATCCGTGCTCCAGCCCACGCCTAACCTCCAAATTTCAACACTACGACTATATTTTTTTCCTGGTAGTTATGGGCTTTACAAGGAATTGGCGAGCATTTCCTGTTTGGGTATGCGAATCCGAATGTTACAGTCCGAATTTAATGAAATCGATATGGGACCACCAAGGTAAGCGCACACTAGTGCCGGGGCGGGACGGGTCGCACCACGGCGGAAAAATGCGCCTGGTTCGGTTTAGTGTTTTTCTTATGGAGACGCGCACACCACAGCCGGGGCGGTGCGATGCGTTGCGGGGCGGAGCGTATGGAAACATTGCTCGCTAGGCGGATTTTTCCGTCAGCCCGCCGCGGATTGTTCATGAGCGAAGTTTCTAAGAACTTATTTGTTTTTCTCTCTAGTGTTTTTATTGGTCAAAACGCTGCGAATTATTACACAAGGGATTATTATTTGCAGTCTAGATGCCCCTTCTGCGTAGATCACTGTTTTCTGTCATCAGTACCTACCTAATTAGCAATAATAATAACAACAATAAAGTTCATTTGCCATCTTCAAGTTGGTACAAAATCATTTGTTGAAAATGAAATGCGTTTCTATACAAAATGAGAACATTTAAACTTCTTGAGCCCCACAGGGTACATAAGTACATGAGACCCCCCCCCCCCCTCCCCCTCGGAAAGCCCGAAATCAAGTAAGTACTGGAGCCGGCCAGGCAATTTTATAGATTCATAAATCAAGAAGTCTACCTATCATTGTTACTATATTTGTTGTTATGCATGAATGTTATTTTGTTCAAGTTAGAAAAGTATAACTACCCCTCAACAAAATACCAATCTTTTTTCATAAACAACCTACAACCTACTATATTTCACGTGATTATAATGAGCTGTTACTTGCACACTTCATTCATTTTGGTTCATGGTAACTAAGAAAAAAAAAACGGCAGACGGACATAACGTTTTTTAATTATATTATTTCGGATTCAACGTGGTAGGTACCTTAAAACGGAAATCATCAAATTTTGAGAGGAGGTTAAATTTTTTTCCTTTTCATGCACGATTTCAAAGGATTGTTATTGGAAATAGTGAACCAAAAATAAAACATCTTCATGGGAAGAATCCATGACGAACGAAACAACCAAATGACCGCTTTTTCCGATGAGCTGCGGCCCGGCACGCCGCCTATGTGCTTAGCGACATTTATCCGCTGCGATGCGACCCGACCCGCTGCGGCACTAGTGTGCGCTTACCTTCAGAGTACCATTCTGCATCTACAACTTTCAGCTCTTTTCGACGATTTCTAGGGTAGTTATGAGAAAATTGCATACCTACCTAGACTGACTACTAAATACTGTCCTTGAGTACTGATGTGTAATTCTGTGTTGGCAGCGATGGACTAGGGAATTTTCCTCAATTTTTGAGAGGGGGTATTCAGAACTCTTGTAAAAATGGTAGTGTGAAGCCCGTTTAAATAAGTAGAAAACGCTGCAAAGTCCTTGTCACATGGGTTTATTATTCTATTGGACATACCTACAGAAACGTTGGCTGTTCATTTATTGCTTCATTCATATAAAATAATTTAAATAGCTATTTCTGATGGTTTCCACCAATTTTGGCCCCCAAAACACGAATCAGGTACGCTCCTTTTTTTTTTTTTTTTTTTTTTTCAAATTATCTTTGATCATTGATAGTGCCATTTAATCGTCTTGATCCACCTCTTGATACTTTTTCTAGTGTTATTCTACAAATTGATGGTGATTTCAGACGATTTTCCAGGTTTTTGACTTATAAAAATCAATTTTGGCAGCTGAACATCTGGTACAACCTCAATTTTCCACTCTTTGGTCAAAATCGACTTCATATTCGGTCTTCTCGTCCCCACAAACATGAAAAACGATACCTCAAAAGCTCATTTTACTAACATGTTGCTAAAACGCAAAAAAGTACCTATTTTTACACACATTTTCACTCATAACATCCCTGGGTATATTCCGATCGGGCTGAAAAGTTTCGGGACACAACTAGGGCCCAAATGGAGCATGTGTGCGAAAGAACGATTTTTTTAGACCAAAAATGAAGCCTGTACACGTGATACGGCGGACGGCGTACGGCGGACGGACATTGCATTTTTTGAATCTACGCACCTTGAAACGGAAAAGAAAAAATTTTGAGGGGGTGTTATAAAAATTTTTTGCTGAGCGAATACATAGGTGTATTATTCACTGAATAATAAACCAATAAGGGCAATTACAAGTAAAAATGAGGCAAGAAATAATGTATGAGATCTATTAACATCTGACTGGCTGTAGGCCCAAGGAGGCGGAGGGAAGCCTAAGAAGGGAAGGTTCTCTCAGTGCTGCCAACAAACCAACATTAGAAATGGCAAACCTTCCTGGCAACCTATAAGAACCTTTGCTGTGACTTTTCGTGGACTTTGCTGTGGCTGTTCTTGATTTGATTTTGATGACGTTTTTAAAAATTGATTTATCGATATGCGTTTCCATCCATCCATCCGTTGCGGTTCTGTACATCATTTAAAGTGATGCACAAGTGCTCTAAGCAGGGTTCGAGTAGAACTACTCGGTGATTTACCTGATACGTCATTTCTAGTGGGAACTCAAAATTCAAATTTCACACTCGTTTTCAGCCTAGACTTTCTGAAGAACACCTCATTATGTGGTCAATAAGTGTTACAGTTACTGAACAGAACTTGGCCAAAAAATTGAGAATTCATAACCCATGAAAACTGCCTACTGACAATTAGATTGTCAATTGTGCCAGAATCGACAGAGCTGCGTGTAAATTTGAATTTTAGCACATAATTTTATAAGAAGTCATTGTAACTATACGTAAAGTCCCTGAAAACGTAATCAAGAATTGTTAAATAGAACCAGCGTTATGCGCATGAGAAGTAACTTATTTAGGTGTACAGATACTAAGAACTCAACCTAACAACATCATCATCTCAAATACAATAAATTCCAACAACCAACTCGAGCTAGCTGTCAGCTGGAGTTAACAGCCACTGTGCTTTCTCCAACTCCTACATAACCGACAGACAGGACTGGATCTTCATATATGTCTTTAATGTGAGTGCAATCGGTCTTTTGTAACATACCTTACTTCAGAACCATACGAAAATGTATAACGAAACAGATAAAATACCATAACGTGACACCAAACATTCGAATGAAAGTTAGGCAACAAAGAAGAAGAAAAACAGGGCCTTTATGAAAGCAACTCACATACTGCTAATTGTGAGAAATTAGGTAACGCAATCAGTAAGAACGGATGCAAATTTCAATAGGAGCCCCAAATTGCCGCTTCTTTTTAATTATTTCCAACACACCGTCCATCAAACCAATGTGAATCTGTGTTCACCTCGAAGAAGGGAATACCGTAAGTTTCGAGGTGGACTGAACAGAATAACGTTCCAAAATAGAACACTGTGATAGCTTATGTGTACCCAGGTATGTAGTTTCTTCCAACATTTCTTTTAAAAAACGTCATTTTATGAGCCGATCAATATTACAGCTGAAGCACCTTCAACATTCAGTTCGTAAAGAGGTAGGTTAGAACATGGATTATAACAAGAAGGATCATAATACATACCACAAGTGGGTTCGCTGACCACGTGCCTCACACAATGGGAAATTTTCGTGGGTTACAGAATTTTGCCAAATTCTGTTCATTAATGGAAATGAACACTTATTGACCACATAATAAGGTGTTTTTGTTGGAAAGTAGCAGAAAACGAGAGTGAAATTTGAATATCTGAGTTCCTGCTAGAAATGACCTATCAGGTAAATTGCCGAGTAGTTCAACTCAAATCCCACTTTGAGTTAAAGCGCTGGTGCACCACTTTAAATGAGGTACAGAACCGCAATGGATGGATGGATGGTACCTCAAATTTATAAATAAACTGAAAAAAACCCCGTCCTCTAAATCAAACAGAGGGAAAGGCAATGGCACAGGTTCTAGAAGGTTGCCACGGAGGGTTGCCACTTGCCATTACTAACGTTGCGTTGCTGGCAGCACTGAGAGCCTTCACCACCAAGGCTTTGCTCTGCCTCTTGGGCCATCAGCCAATCAGATGTCAACAGACCTGATACGTCACACTCACTTGAAAAAATAATGCTTATTTTTGAAAACGGGCTTCAATTCAGCGTTTTTCCAGGAGTTCTGATTTTTTTTTTTAATTTCAAAAAACATGTTTGATGAAAATTCCCCGTTTTGAAGGTAGGCTCAAATTCTGCCTCTGTACTACGCTCAATCATAGCTGTTTTTCGTCATGCTTTATGGCTAGATATTCATCAATCACTGTAAGGATGATAGAGCTTTGAAAGTTATTCCATTCGATTCAGCGAGCTGGAAAACATGAAAAACTATACCAAACACACGTTTTTCTGACAGATGGCACCACCAGTGCCAGCGTGGTGTCATTCCCTGGCACCATGACACCAAAAACTATACCTACAGAAAATTCCGGAGGCCTAAGGAGTATACTGTGAACATTTCAAGTCAATGTCGCTCGACTTGTAAGGGCCACACTGACGTTCGGCAATAGTATCTACGAATTTTGTTATTTGATAGCTAGAGATGTAGTTAAGTGAACAAGCAACAAACCTTCCATTGGGTGTGATCATGTAGATGCTGGGAGGCTTGAAGGGGAACTCCCTAGGGAACACCAGTTTCCCATGGTATATGCCTCCCTGGTAAGGCGAGCGGTCTGGCCCAAACATCACGTAGTGCCTGGAGATGAACATAAGCAATTTACAATACAGCACAGTACAATAATGTAAGGATACTGTGAAAGGCTCAATTGACAGATCAACTAATCCCAGTTTTAGGCGGTGCTCGAAAAAAAGCCTCAATTTGAAGAGGCTGGGAACAAGAGGATCTTAGCAAAACAGGGAAGGTTTGAAAGGATTTGGTGCTACTGGAAGTGGGAAGTGAAAGGTGGGTGAAGGGCAAGTGAAAGGCTAACTAGTTCGTCTTGTCGACTGATAACAACAAGGGTTCACCCAACCGGTGAGTTAACTTGACAATCACAAGTTACAATTTGAGGGTCAACATTGTTATAAACTAACTTTCTCTGTTCATCCTTACCCTTCTATCATCCCCTTGATAGTATGACGCCTATCATTCTCTTTGTTATAACGCCACCAAACATAGGGATTTTTCTGACTAAACATCGGAATTTAGCCGACTAAACAGAGAACTTCAGCTGGTCACTATAGGACAGAGTCGGAACTTTCTCTCCACAGGATTGTGTTCATTATTTCAGACATAATCTACTTTGGTTTCTTTTTTATATTTTCTACTTTGTTCTATTTTGGTTGATTACTTTCTTTTTACTTGCGTATGTTTACTGTTATTAATAATTTGTAATTTGATGAGGGACAACATTCCTATGGTACAATGAAAGGGTTTTCATTTCATAATACTTACCTACAGTAAAATTTATGTAATCAACTGATGCCAGTAATGGCATGAAAAACTTCGGAATCGGCAACCTTAGCAGAAAAGGAATCACTGGTATCACAGGGATAATATTGGATGAAGAAGGTGGGTGAAGGGATGCTGGTGAAAGGGTTTTCTCACGTCTGCCAGCAGCCTTTTAGTTCCTATACCAACTGATAGGACAAGCAACCCTTTCACAAGCATTCCCCAACTTCCCTTCACTTATTTTCTAATATATACTTTACAAATTCCTGTTACATGGCGTTTATGTATGTCATTATTCAACAACAGTAAAGAAATTTGAAGTCAGTGCGATCGTCACAGTGATGGCTTCATTGAGTGTGTACATATACATGACTCAACCAAATTTTGTACTGGTAATTTTTATGGTGTTCTTTCTTTCTTATTGATTTCTGTATGCCTTGCTTGAGTTATATTAAATTGAACGAAAACTCGACGAAAAAGAAGGATTATCTAATGGACCATAATTCTAAAAATCCTTTTATTCATTCAAAAAATCTCAAGTCATCCTTTCATTTATTATTAATTTAGAATAACACAGTGAAGCTAAACGCACCGATTATTGATCAGAAAATAAGTATGTACCAATTTCAACACAAGGATGGTGATTTCACAGAATTTTACTCCCAGAGCCCTGTATCCATATGTCTACAAGCTGAGTTACCTACGTACTTACTAATCACAATAAATTTTTCGTAATGTTCGCTCCAACCTAAAACGACCACAAATCTCATAGAACTGATGGCAGTTTGAGATGTTTTCACCTCGTAACGAGCTCTTAAGTTGACCAACGTCGTATCTTGAGGCAAAATCGATGTAAACATACTGGTGGCGGATGATTTCGCTAGCTCCTGGTTTCGTCAACCCCAAGGTCTCTTCACTCGACTCGCACAAAATTATCCTAGCATATTCGAACTTCCTAAAAAATACCAACTTCCAATAGTGTATAGATTTCTAAACTCACCATTCGAGTATATTTGAAGGCAATGGTTCTGCAACAATATACGGAATAGGGTCCTTCTTCAACCGCAAATAATCTTGCTTTAACCTGGATGTGGCCGAATTCGGTTTCCTCGACATCTTCGGAGTATAAAACGGACTATTTAAATGGAGCGATTTCTATGTCATTTCAAGGAAGATTTGACTACCTATTACTGATAAGTGAAATTTCACAGGGAGTGACACATTGGAAAGGGGGCCATCGTCGACAACAAACTGTTGAACTGATACACTGGTAGGTGTCAAACAAATCGCGTCGGGGGTTCAAAGGAACGGGTCCTCGTAGGTTTTTACTCGCGAGTAAAGGATTTTGGAAAACAAGGCGAAAACTGTCAGTCACATTACAAGAAAATATAGTGAAAGTGAGAAGGCTAAGCGAGTGGTGGTGGAAGGGGGAGACGGAAAAAACACGGAAGGATGAGGCCCGATGTCGCCAACATGATGGCGAAAAAAATCTGTACACCAGTGACCAGTACAACAAGATTTTGATTTCGGCTCCAGAGGAGAACTCCAAGATTTTCATACCTTATCCGCTTTACATTCCTACTTTTATGTATTTAGGCTTTACAATTCGCTGCGTAAAAATATAATTATGTAGCGGACTAAAAAATGGATGAGAGCACAGCCTGATCGTGAAAAGTCGGTAGATCTACCATAATTGTGCAATAAAAATGATTTTCCGTATTTTTTATTATTATTAATTCTACCTACCAACTACTGGATTAATCTACGCTACCAACAAGATAATGAAATGATTATAAACTAATTATTATTTCAATATTATAAAATAAAATAAGTTATTATTTCATTGAGAAGTGATTTATTACTACTCAGTGATGGTTTTCGTACGACCAGCTGAGCTGAAAAAATACCAGTACAGTACTACCAGTGCAATTTATTTCAGAAAGTAATATTGGTCATAGTCGTAGAGTTGAGAAATCCAAACGTTCGGCACCGTCATGGTGGAGGAAACATTTCCATTCTATGTGCGGTCAGGAGGTACTTTCTTGGAATCACTTACTTGGTATAGAAAAATCAGTTCTTAGATACGTACCTACATACATATTGTAGGTAGGTAGGTATTATATTGTGGGTTGGTGTTGGTTTATTATTTTCAATAATGAACCATTGGAATCGAGCATGAAAAAAAAAATTCTTACCCACCCTCAGAATTTGATGGTTTACGTTTCAAGGTATGTTTTGGTATGTGGTCCTTCATTTCGTCAGAATCCGACTGTAACCTAATCTCCTCATGTAGGCTTCAGTTCGTTTGTTTGTTTTCAACACCACGGGTGGAAGCCCAAATGATGAGTCTTAATTTGGTCTGATTTGTTTGATGGCTGATTTGTTTGATTAAAATGAGGTTAAAATTGATAATTATCGTAAAATAAAGTTTTTTGTCATTATTTAGCAAATAAAATGTAAGGATTTGAATGAATGCGCTCCTTACAATGTGACAGAGAGGTTTTTTTTTTTTAGAAAAAACAAACCAAAAAAAAAAAAACGCTGCAAAGTCCTTGCCACATAGGTTTATTATTCTATTGGACATACCTACAGAAATGCTGGCTGTTCATTTTTATTGTTTCTTTCACGTGCAATATTTTAAATAGCTATTTTTTATGGTTTCCACCAATTTTGGCCCCAAAAAACACGAATTAGGCTCCATGTTTTGGACAATTTATCTTTGATCATTGACAGCGCGATGTAATTGTCTCGACTCACCTGTGTTATTACACAAATTTATTCAAATTATAAATGTGTTATTATACTACTTGTAGTGTGTGTTATTATACAAATTTATGGTGATTTCAGACAATTTTCCAGGTTTTTGGCTCATAAAACATGAATTTTAGGAGCTAAACCTTTGTTACAACCTCAATTCTTCAGACATTGGTCAAAATAGACTTCATATTCGGTCTTCTCGCTGTAAAAAACATGGAAAACGATTCCTCACAAGTTCATGTTCAGTAAAACCTCAAAAAACCGATATTTTTTCACCCATAACACCCATGGGTGTATTCCGATCAGGCTACCAAGCTTCGGAGCACAAATAGGACCCAAATGGAGCCTGTGTGCGAAAGAACGACGATTTTAGACCAAAATGTAAGGTAAATTTAAGGCTGAAACTTGGTTACAACGTAGAACCTCAATCTTTTGCTTCGCCCTAAAACCCAAAAAACACCAAAAAATCCTATTTTTACAACCTTTTTACACCCATAACACCCTGGGTATATTCCAATCGGGCTGCAAAGTTTCGGGACACAACTAGGGCCCAAATGGAGCCTGCGTGCGAAAGGACGAATTTTGTAGACTGAAAATACCTATATATACGGAAATACGGATGATATGGCAGACGGCGTACGATGGACGGACATTGCATTTTTGGAATCTACGCACCTTGGAAAGTAGGTAAATGAAAACATTGGGGGGGTGTTATACACATTTTTTGCTGAGCGAATACATGGGTGTATTATTCGCAGAATAATAAACCAACAGGGAGGGTGTCACTGTTGGGCTGCTTGGGTGCCCAACAATGTGACACATAAACAAAAGTTCCCCCTCCCCAACTACTAAATATAAATTGATTTTGATTTATTATTTTTAATAATGAACCTCTGGAATCGACCATGATCGAACCCCCCCCCCCCCCCCCAACACCATGGTTTACGTTTTAACGGATGTAGAATACGAATATCGAATAAGAATATTTCCGTCCGTCTTCAGTAGTCCGTCCACGACTATTTCCTTAGTTCCCATGAATCAAAATTCACGAAATTTGGTATATAGGCCTGTTTGAATCTATTTGGTCCTCGAAGATCGGCGTGACTGTCACTCAACTCTAAGGGGTGAAAAATAGGGGTTGAAATGTCTAGAGTATCCCTATATCGGAAAATTGTATTTTGAGGTGTTGGTTTTCTGGCATTTTTAAGTAGTTCGATTTTTTTCCTGAATTTTTGAGACCATCCGGAGCATTCTACGATGTTGCCACAAATTTGACCTAAAGAGCAGGATGTATGCAGGCATCAGGCCGAGTTGAGAGCGCGCATCACTGCTCTCTCGGCCAGGTTGACGCTGTAGCGCAGTGGTGGACTGGAACACCAAGGTTCCGGAGATCGAAACTCAACCGGTACTGAATCACTCCACACCAACAATTTCCCTTCAGAACTACATTATTTGTGTTTCTTTGCCGTTTTAGCAACTGTTTTTCATCGATAGAATTATTTTAGCAACATTCACCACGACGTGATTTAGGTAAGTACCTAGTAACGGGTAAGAAGTTAGGTACTAAGCTGCGGAGGGTCTGTGATCTACATAATATGTATAGAGTAGTACAACTGCCCACCAAAGTAAAAAAGCCGTAGACTCGACTTTTTTCCAATTTGGAGATTCTGGTATGGCTGGATTCGTACCTACCTTAAGACCTATTTTGGTATCTAGTTGTAAAAGTTGGGAAAATTTCCCTGAAAAAGTTATTCAAGGAAAACTTCTACGGTTTTTCGATTTTTTGGTGGTTTTCCAACGATGAAACGCGGTAGTTGTTCTTTCAACACATAAAAACAGTAGATCCCACACCTACGGTGTTAATTCATTGGAATAGTGAATTTAATTTAATGGTCATCAGGACAGTACTGTTTTTCTTTGTTGTATCCATCTTACAGTTGTCTGAATTCCTCAGGCGGTACCGTTTTTCAATTCTGTGATGAGCGCCAAAAGCTTGGAGCCATCGACCGTAGGTGACTTTTTCATCGCGTATGTCGTATTTAACAACGAAAAATAAAGGTACTGTTTTTCTCTTTGGGAAAGGCGTGAAAAAACTCCAGCAGCTACAGTGGGAAACAACCGCAGCACGAGCGACCCACGAAGAAAAGCAGTAGCAAACCCTCTACGCTCTACCATTGTTTCAAGCAAAATTTACCTCATCTTCTAAAACGGAGAAAAACAGTTGCTTAACTAAATTTATGTGTATTCTTCCAAAATTGCCTTTCTGCTACAGACGTAGAAACTAAATTTGGATCAATTGCAACAAAAATCATTGGAAAATATCGGAAAATGCCCATTTTACAGCCTAAAAACGTCACCTGCGTTTTTCTCAAAACTAGATTTCCTTGTTCTACGGCTTTCTTGCGTTGGACGGCAGAGCACATAATTATGTTACATAGAAGTGTTATTTGTACCGAGAGCTGTGTCCCATACAAAATAAACAGTTTTGTAGGGATTTGCAGCGTTTTTACGATATGTGGCCAAGTAGGCAGAAGTTACGTCGAAGGACTCCGTTTGCTTCTCTCAGCATTTCCTTGTTCTACGGCTTTCTTGCGTTAGACCTCAGAGTACATAATTATGTTATATAGAAGTGTTATTTGTACCGAGAGCTGTGTTCCAAACAAAATAAACAGTTTTGTAGGGATTTGCAGCGTTTTTACGATATGTCGCCAAGTAGGCAGAAGTTACGTCGAAGGACTCCGTTTGCTTCTCTCAGTATTTCCTTGTTCTACGGCTTTCTTGCGTTGGACGGCAGAGTACATAATCATGTTATATAGAAGTGTTATTTGTACCGAGAGCTGTGTTCCGTACAAAATAAACAGTTTTGTAGGGATTTGCAGCGTTTTTACGATATGTCGCCAAGTAGGCAGAAGTTACGTCGAAGGACTCCGTTTGCTTCTCTCAGTATTTCCTTGTTCTACGGCTTTCTTGCGTTGGACGGCAGAGTACATAATTATGTTATATAGAAGTGTTATTTGTACCGAGAGCTGTGTTCCGTACAAAATAAACAGTTTTGTAGGGATTTGCAGCGTTTTTACGATATGTCGCCAAGTAGGCAGAAGTTACGTCGAAGGACTCCGTTTGCTTCTCTCAGCATTTCCTTGTTCTACGGCTTTCTTGCGTTAGACCTCAGAGTACATAATTATGTTATATAGAAGTGTTATTTGTACCGAGAGCTGTGTTCCATACAAAATAAACAGTTTTGTAGGGATTTGCAGAGTTTTTACGGTATGTGGCCAGGTAGGCAGAAGTTACGTCGAAGGAATCCATTTGCTTCTCTCAGCATTTCCTTGTTCTACGGCTTTCTTGCGTTAGACCGCAGAGTACATAATTATGTTATATAGAAGTGTTATTTGTACCGAGAGCTGTGTTCCATACAAAATAAACAGTTTTGTAGGGATTTGCAGAGTTTTTACGGTATGTGGCCAGGTAGGCAGAAGTTACGTCGAAGGAATCCGTTTGCTTCTCTCAGCATTTCCTTGTTCTACGGCTTTCTTGCGTTAGACCGCAGAGTACATAATTATGTTATATAGAAGTGTTATTTGTACCGAGAGCTGTGTTCCATACAAAATAAACAGTTTTGTAGGGATTTGCAGCGTTTTTACGGTATGTCGCCAAGTAGGCAGAAGTTACGTCGAAGGACTCCGTTTGCTTCTCTCAGTATTTCCTTGTTCTACGGCTTTCTTGCGTTGGACGGCAGAGTACATAATTATGTTATATAGAAGTGTTATTTGTACCGAGAGCTGTGTTCCGTACAAAATAAACAGTTTTGTAGGGATTTGCAGCGTTTTTTCGATATGTCGCCAAGTAGGCAGAAGTTACGTCGAAGGACTCCGTTTGCTTCTCTCAGCATTTCCTTGTTCTACGGCTTTCTTGCGTTAGACGGCAGAGTACATAATTATGTTACATAGAAGGGTTATTTGTACCGAGAGCTGTGTTCCATACAAAATAAACAGTTTTGTAGGGATTTGCAGCGTTTTTACGGTATGTGGCCAGGTCGGCAGAAGTTACGTCGAAGGACTCCGTTTGCTTCTCTCAGTATTTCCTTGTTCTACGGCTTTCTTGCGTTAGACGGCAGAGTACATAATCATGTTATATAGAAGGGTTATTTGTACCGAGAGCTGTGTCCCATACAAAATAAACAGTTTTGTAGGGATTTGCGGAGTTTTTACGGTATGGGGCCAAGTAGGCAGAAGTTACGTCGAAGGAATCCGTTTGCTTCTCTCAGCATTTCCTTGTTCTACGGCTTTCTTGCGTTGGACGGCAGAGTACATAATTATGTTATATAGAAGTGTTATTTGTACCGAGAGCTGTGTTCCATACAAAATAAACAGTTTTGTAGGGATTTGCAGCGTTTTTACGGTATGTGGCCAGGTAGGCAGAAGTTACGTCGAAGTACTCCGTTTGCTTCTCTCAGTATTTCCTTGTTCTACGGCTTTCTTGCGTTGGACGGCAGAGTACATAATTATGTTATATAGAAGTGTAATTTGTACCGAGAGCTGTGTTCCGTACAAAATAAACAGTTTTGTAGGGATTTGCAGCGTTTTTACGATATGTCGCCAAGTAGGCAGAAGTTACGTCGAAGGACTCCGTTTGCTTCTCTCAGCATTTCCTTGTTCTACGGCTTTCTTGCGTTAGACCTCAGAGTACATAATTATGTTATATAGAAGTGTTATTTGTACCGAGAGCTGTGTTCCATACAAAATAAACAGTTTTGTAGGGATTTGCAGAGTTTTTACGGTATGTGGCCAGGTAGGCAGAAGTTACGTCGAAGGAATCCGTTTGCTTCTCTCAGCATTTCCTTGTTCTACGGCTTTCTTGAGTTAGACCGCAGAGTACATAATTATGTTATATAGAAGTGTTATTTGTACCGAGAGCTGTGTTCCATACAAAATAAACAGTTTTGTAGGGATTTGCAGAGTTTTTACGGTATGTGGCCAGGTAGGCAGAAGTTACGTCGAAGGAATCCGTTTGCTTCTCTCAGCATTTCCTTGTTCTACGGCTTTCTTGCGTTAGACCGCAGAGTACATAATTATGTTATATAGAAGTGTTATTTGTACCGAGAGCTGTGTTCCATACAAAATAAACAGTTTTGTAGGGATTTGCAGAGTTTTTACGGTATGTGGCCAGGTAGGCAGAAGTTACGTCGAAGGACTCCGTTTGCTTCTCTCAGCATTTCCTTGTTCTACGGCTTTCTTGCGTTAGACCGCAGAGTACATAATTATGTTATATAGAAGTGTTATTTGTACCGAGAGCTGTGTTCCATACAAAATAAACAGTTTTGAAGGGATTTGCAGCGTTTTTACGATATGTCGCCAAGTAGGCAGAAGTTACGTCGAAGGACTCCGTTTGCTTCTCTCAGTATTTCCTTGTTCTACGGCTTTCTTGCGTTGGACGGCAGAGTACATAATTATGTTATATAGAAGTGTTATTTGTACCGAGAGCTGTGTTCCGTACAAAATAAACAGTTTTGTAGGGATTTGCAGCGTTTTTTCGATATGTCGCCAAGTAGGCAGAAGTTACGTCGAAGGACTCCGTTTGCTTCTCTCAGCATTTCCTTGTTCTACGGCTTTCTTGCGTTAGACGGCAGAGTACATAATTATGTTACATAGAAGGGTTATTTGTACCGAGAGCTGTGTTCCATACAAAATAAACAGTTTTGTAGGGATTTGCAGCGTTTTTACGGTATGTGGCCAGGTCGGCAGAAGTTACGTCGAAGGACTCCGTTTGCTTCTCTCAGTATTTCCTTGTTCTACGGCTTTCTTGCGTTAGACGGCAGAGTACATAATCATGTTATATAGAAGGGTTATTTGTACCGAGAGCTGTGTCCCATACAAAATAAACAGTTTTGTAGGGATTTGCGGAGTTTTTACGGTATGGGGCCAAGTAGGCAGAAGTTACGTCGAAGGAATCCGTTTGCTTCTCTCAGCATTTCCTTGTTCTACGGCTTTCTTGCGTTGGACGGCAGAGTACATAATTATGTTATATAGAAGTGTTATTTGTACCGAGAGCTGTGTTCCATACAAAATAAACAGTTTTGTAGGGATTTGCAGCGTTTTTACGGTATGTGGCCAGGTAGGCAGAAGTTACGTCGAAGGACTCCGTTTGCTTCTCTCAGTATTTCCTTGTTCTACGGCTTTCTTGCGTTAGACGGCAGAGTACATAATCATGTTATATAGAAGGGTTATTTGTACCGAGAGCTGTGTTCCATACAAAATAAACAGTTTTGTAGGGATTTGCGGAGTTTTTACGGTATGTGGCCAAGTAGGCAGAAGTTACGTCGAAGGAATTCGTTTGCTTCTCTCAGTATTTCCTTGTTCTACGGCTTTCTTGCGTTAGACGGCAGAGTACATAATCATGTTATATAGAAGGGTTATTTGTACCGAGAGCTGTGTTCCATACAAAATAAACAGTTTTGTAGGGATTTGCGGAGTTTTTACGGTATGTGGCCAAGTAGGCAGAAGTTACGTCGAAGGAATTCGTTTGCTTCTCTCAGTATTTCCTTGTACTACGGCTTTCTTGCGTTAGACCGCAGAGTACATAATTATGTTATATAGAAGTGTTATTTGTACCGAGAGCTGTGTTCCATACAAAATAAACAGTTTTGTAGGGATTTGCGGAGTTTTTACGGTATGTGGCCAAGTAGGCAGAAGTTACGTCGAAGGAATCCGTTTGCTTCTCTCAGCATTTCCTTGTTCTACGGCTTTCTTGCGTTAGACCGCAGAGTACATAATTATGTTATATAGAAGTGTTATTTGTACCGAGAGCTGTGTTCCATACAAAATAAGCAGTTTTGTAGGGATTTGCAGCGTTTTTACGATATGTGGCCAAGTAGGCAGAAGTTACGTCGAAGGACTCCGTTTGCTTCTCTCAGCAGGCGTCAGATGGCGCTGCCAGTCGGGCGCTCGCCCGCGACCCACTTCCTGCCTCTTCCAGCTCTCACCGAATAACTTTCAGTCGCTGCCCTCGTTTTACTGCCGCGACAACGACGGACCGGCAAACCGTCCGAGCCGAACGTATTTTCGCCGTATTTGAACACCCGTAACAAAATTTTATATTACTCCAACCACTTGTTACTCGCATTTACGGCACAAGTGTTCCAAAATCCTCTTCCGAGTGTTTTTTTTAACGTTATGATTTGAGTGTTGTTCTTGTGACAAGCGGTTTCGGATTTTCAGATTTTAAATTCGCCTCTCATTTCAACCTCGGTGTTCGAGTTGTGACTCCCTTCAGTTCCACTAAAAATAAGTCAAGCACGTACCTTTTTAGTGTTCTGTTCCAAGTGCTATGTTGGACACTTGTTGTTTACTGGACATCATCAACAAGTGCCACAAACGATACTAAAAAAGAAGCGTGAGTAAGGGTAAGAATACCCACCAAAACATTGTTAAAAAAATGTTCATTTCATAAGTACTGGTTAAAACTTTGCTAAAAACAAAATAAGTATCTCGTTAACGGAATGAAAATTGTCACGTTTTCAATCATCAATCAATTTAAAGTAGGTACCCACATCTAATTTTCCATTCGCACCCTTTTTCGTAACTACTTGTTGCATGATTTGCAAACAAAATATGCCTGAAATTTGATTTTGTATGTTTTCCATCTGAAATTTACAAATTTCACTGATGAAGTGCTACGTATTATTTCAATATACAAGGTATTTTGTTTTCAACTTATAATTATTAAACATAGGTAATTGAAGTAGGTAAGTTCTATAAACATAATTACCAGAGGAAGTTGCTAATAAAATACAATAAACAATCGTTCTAACCCTGCTAACTAAAACGTATTTTTGGCGTATTTGAAAAATAATGGTAAAATGTGGATAGGGTCAAATTAGTGTTAAGTATAATAAAATTATTTTGAGAGGGTGTTCCATTTTAGACGATGCCCTCGAGTAGGCAGGGATCTCGACAAGAACAACACTCAGCCCATATCAGTCAAAACTTTGTGATAATTTAGCGGTTATTTAATTGATTATTCGATACAGGAAATGGTCGTGATTACTTAATTATTTGTAGTAGTACTCGTTTGAAACGTCTTTCTCTGCCATGTGAACCAAGTGCGCGGAAATTCGCTCAAAACACTCGGCGACTCTACAGTTTCTCTGCGGTGAGAGAAACTCCGAAGATGGACAAGGTGACGCTACATTTCAAGGACAACAATGTTAACGTGAGTTTATCTCTTTGTTAAAATGCATGAGACGTTTGGAAGGTGACTTTTTCTTCAAATAATATTTTGTCACCTGTTAGTGTTCGATGGAAAGGTGTCAAATTTGTGTTCGGTAGTGGTGATGAAACAGTGGGATTCCGTATCTAAAGATATCTGGAATCGTATTGATAATTCTCACACAGATACGTGAACCTAATGAACATAGATCGACTACATAGATTAACTCTAAATCCAATTTACAACGAAAATGTACTTGTTGGGATTTTCTGGAAACGTGTGTTTTCTAACAAATCTATACAAAGATCTGACTCTGATGACCCTCAGGGATGGCCAGAAAAGATATCAGTAAATCACCCAATTAGTAAATCTGCTGTAAACAGATAGTAGCTTCAAGTCCCGCTTGAGTCACAACATTACATTTACTTGTATTATTTTCAACTTGATTGTTCCCAACACTTCCTGAGATCATGGCTGAATTGGTGCGGGCTCTATGAGCATTTTACTGGCTGATTTCTTCCCTACTTTTCCCATTTTGCTCTTTTCTCTTCCTCTTTTTCATTTATCACCCTGTTTTTCCCTACTTATTTACCCAGTCATTAAAGACCACGGATCAGAACTCATTGCTTTCCTTCTGATTATTTTTTCTTTTGTTCTTTACATTTAGCAGTTTACATTTACCTAAATTTTAGTTTGTCTACATGTAGTCCACGTATAATGTGATACGTACATATCGTTGTCAACTATGTAACACAAGGTGGGACAATATAGTCCTATGTTACCTGTTCGGAATCCTAAATAAATAAATAATTTCCATTATCATTCCATTAGGCCTTTCCCCCGGGAAATGGCTTGCTAGGAGACTTTAAAAATTGGCATTTAGGTACAAAAGATGCCACCACTGTAAAGAGCATAAAAATCGCTAGGTATAGGGTCTTCAGGGTTCGGTTCCGACAATAAAAGTCCTCAATTCATCAATCCTTTACTGAGGATTGGTGAATTAAGGACTTTTATTGTCGAAACCGAACCCTTATTAAGAAACCAAATAAGTCCACCCAAAGGAAAGAAGAATTTATAGGGTCTTCCTCAATCAGCAGCTCTGTAATTAGGATCATGCTGCAGACAAGGCATCTAGACGTCATCGGCTTTCCAACGGCTATCTTCACCATGATTGTTCGAGGATGAGGAATATTAGCATCCCAATCTGCACGGTAGTCGAAAATCGGCCGAATTGAATCTGTCACGAATTTCATGTTCGCGCAGGCCTAGTTAGCTACTCTTATCTTTACAGTGGTTATCTGAGGGTCAACAGGCCTGCACGATTCTTGAAACGTTCATGAGTATCTTCAAAAAACAAAATTACTGGCTTAAAAAAAACACTATTTGCGCACGGGAAGTTGAAAATTTTAGTCAGATTTTGATGAAATTGGACCACATTTGGACACCTCCCCCCGCACACACATGACGGCAAAATTTCAGCTCGCTTGGATCGTTCTATCGATACCTAATACCGATCGATACCTAAGAATCGATGTCGATATATCTAGTATTATGAGTAGGGCTCGGATCGATATGCTCAATAAAACCTTTATTTATGCTCGATCGATTTCTAAAACGTGAAATTTATGCTTTTATATGCTCGAACCTCAAAAAAGGTTTTCCGCATGGTTCGCAGAAGAGTATTTTCCCGTCGTATGAAAAACCTGGATCCTTAGCACAACGACGAAGTAGGTCGCCATGGGACTCCTTCACTTTCGGCATTTTGTAAGAGAATAGTAACTTTTCCGAGCACAGTACGTTTTCAAATAATCCATGAAGGATGACTTGCAAAACTTTATATACCTTGATTTCAACTCCTCCTACTCCCACCACCGGTCAGCCGTAATCCCTGGCTCAATAGGAGAGGGGGAGTGAGAATGGGTACGAGTAGTTGAGGGATATTCCAATATTAGGTATTTTTCCAGGGTTTTGACAGATTAAAAAGCTTCCATCTCACGAAAAAGGGGCTCTTGACCTGGGAATCCCATGAAAATATCGAGAAAGGATTAGCGAAGGGAAGCCGGAATGGGAAGTTAGAGCACATTCCATAATATTAGGTATGTTCAAGGGTTGAACGAACGATGACCTCTTGACCTGTGAGTCCCAAACCCTTTCGCTGCCAACGGAACTGCTGGAGCTGACAACGTCATTTTTGAGTAAACTTTTAAACAGCTTTTTCCTGATTTTTTTTATTTTTCGAAGGAAAAACTGAGGAAAAAACGGAAAATTTTGAAAAAAAAAAGAAAAAAAATAGTTTCATCAAGAAAACCCCCGATTTATGCTTATATATGATTTTATTCTCAAAATGGCAAATTTATGCTTTTATATGATTTTATAACTTTTGTTCTAATCACCCTACAAGGCTGTTTCTGGTGCCAAAATGTTTCTTTTGATGTGTACTATCCAGCAGCAAAATATGCCCTTATGCTCAAATCCGAGCCCTAATTATGAGGTTTACAAAGAATTGGATATAGGCAATCAGCAGTCCAGGTAAGTTTAAGAGTCAGATAACTCACTGACTGGATGCATTTTGCATTGTAAATGAAACCGAGGACTATACAGATTACTGACTAACGCCCAGCAATTAACCCTTAGCTTGGCAAAAATCGAACCGAAGGAAAATTTTACGATTTTTTTGTATTTTCCTTTCAATTGGGCCCCAAATTAAAGGGAAATTGATGGGGGGTAGTCCTTATATCAATTTTATAGTTTTTATGGAATGGTGTCATATTTGGTACCTTGCCAAGCCAGGGAGCCTGGACAGGTCATGGGACCTTAGGCTCATTAACCTTTCAGTAAGTATAGACCTAATGATTGTATCGTCTGATGGCCTGCTATCTCATAGGTATGATGAATAAATCATAGTTAAAATTGAATTGAAATGATACAGCATGGATGTAGAGCATCTTTTCATGATAGAAACTTCGAAGCCCGTTATTTCTGGAAATTGATGGAATTTTTAGGGAAAGAGGAAGAAGCGAGAAGCTTCGGACTTCATAAAACTCTGGCTCATGCCTGAATCGAACAACAACTTTTGCATTGCTCGTTTCTTCCTCATACTTGCCAACTACTCAAAGACACCAAACTTGATCTCTTGACGAAGTCTTGTTCATCAATCGATAACATCAGCATCAATCTAAAACACCTAATCAATCGAACTGCCGAATTTCCGTCTCGAAACCTTATACTTAAGACCCGTGGATTTCTGAAGCTCGAGAGAATTTTTGGATAAAGAGAAGAGGGCCAAAAGCTTTCACTTTGACCGAACATCAAACCGGATCAAAGCTTCCCGTTCCCAATAACTTCCTCGACGTTTCAAGTTTGCATTTCCAAGTTATATAAAAGTTTTAACAAGTCGACGGACTTGTAATTTTTTCTGTATTCGAGCTAGAAAAAGCGGTTTTTGAATGTGCGTTTTTTTAAGGGCACGATGAGAGAGTGGTCGGGAAACGGTTTGAAAGCAAGTTCCGCGAGAGGGCGTGGAACCTTCTTCGAACGTGGAAGGTAATTTGTGAATGTAGTCGGCTGACTAATTTGCCTGTTAGTACCGTGAATGTAGTCTGATAATGCGACAGAAATTGAAAGTATCGAAGTGATACTGGGATTTTTTGTTAAATTCCCTGATCTACTTGTCAGGTTATAAAATACCTAACATCATAAAATAATAAGATGAGGCAACGATTTACATATGGGCCAATATGCCCAGCTCCAATTTTTGAGGGGCGGGAGAATTTGAGGTGCGGAAAAATTAAAATAGAATAAAAGTAGAATAGAACGAAAACATTGAAGGAAGAGAAGGAAAAATAAGTTTTTTTTTAGCGTAGGTTACTGTACGTAATGATATAATTTAAAAAATACATGTGAAATCCTACAGTTTAAAGTATAACAGAAGTACGTGTAATATTTAAAAAAAACTACAGGATAAAAATAGAAATAGTCTATTTCCACGTAAAATAACAAATTGTAGACCGGTTTCCGTTGTTCATCAGTACACGATAGAATCGTGTACTATCGTGTACTGATGATGGTGTAACAACCGAAACCTGTAGTTTTTTGCTATGGGTTTCCACTAATCCGCCGCAAGTGATTTAAGTTATATGTGTAATATTGTTCTATGTAATATTTTGATTTGTACCTATAAAACTTGTTCTGCTTTTGTTGTGTACTGCCACTCCCAGAGTAATTATGATGCGGGTTGATAGATACCAAGTGTGAAGAATTACTAGTATGAGTTTTCTTCGATTTCGCTCCTCTTTTCTTGTTTGGGGCGTGTCCTACGTAGTGTATTTCCTCAGGCTCCGACTTGATTGCTACTGTTTGCTGTGGTCGCTTGTTCCTCTCCGCAAGGGCTGTTTCCTTCGATGCTGCCAAAGCCACCATATCCGTGATGGTTGTAAGCGATGCATCCTCTTCGAAAAGTCGGTCCTGGATGGGGCCTTTGTCATATCCGGACACGAAAATGTCTCGAAGTAGAACTTTAATTTCTGCTCCGAACTTGCAATTTGCTGCCAGTTGACGAACACGTGCCGACCACTCCCTGGCGCTTTCTTGGGGGTTTGTACATGCCCCGTAAAACCTATGCCTGGTTGCAAAATACGCTGAACTTTTCGAAAAATGCGTTTCCAGGGTCTCGATCAACACATCGTATGTGCTGGTCTCGATACTGTCCGGAACGAGTAGACTATCCGAGTAGTTCCGCCAACGACGTGATGAGGCTCGCTTTCTTCAAGTCTACTTCCTCTCTTTTTATTTTGTCGCGGACAAAAGAGTTTGTTAACTTCGATTTAAAAACTTTGAAGTCATTGTTGGAATGGTCGAAATAGAGCTGAGAACCCACGGAATTCGACGAAGTGCCCATCTTTGCAGTCGGTCTCACTCACGTGAACGGTACCGAACGTATCCTGCAGGCCTTCCGTGACGAAAACGAAACACAAGTTTTTTTTTACACCAAATTCCGCGTTTTGACGAATTTAAACCATAATCCTCGTCGCCACTGGGTGTATTTTAGTGTTGAATGTTACCAGCTTCGAGAATTTAATCGGGTACAACCTACATATTTCCTACGATGAGCAGTTCTACGATGATAAGTACCAACTCGGTTAGAAGGACAGTAGAGGCCTTGACCTTACTAAGGTACCTACTGATTTCTGGCTCCCTGTCCTACACCTTCTCAGTGACTATTGACGAGTGGCTTACAGATTAGGTACCTGTTTTATGAATTAGGTATCCAAAAGCTATGGAAAAATCGGTTTATAGGTTTAATATATATATTTCAAAACAAAGGAGAGGACGAAACACGAAAAAGAAAACACTCACATCTGTACGTTTCGCTGTTCGCGTCGTCGGCAGACTCATATATCGGCAGAATATATATATTTGTCCAAACTTGAAAACGGGAGAACGCTCGTGGTGATATAATAATTATATGCATTTTGGTGACGAAGACGCCGCAGGCGAAATATTCCCTCTACAATTATTTTGAGTTTTTTATCTGTTAATCTTTAATATTTTCTACCCCCTACACCAAAATTCATATATTTTATATACCTATATATGAATTTTATTTATTTTGTGAGTTTTATTTCATGTATTTTATATTTATAAAATATATGTATAAAAGTACCTGCTAGTATAGCACCTGCTGGGATAGTAAATACCTAATTCTCTGACTATATGATGGTGAAGGGGGGGGGAGGGGGGGTTACTTCATGTGGCATGAAGACATGGTTTCATAATGTGCAAATAATGTTACATAATTATGATATCGCGTTATCGCTAAGCTATGATGTTAATTTTGATAATTATCCATAGATCACTTAAGGATAACTATCAGAGTAAACATAGAAGCAATAACATGAAATCATTCTATCAAACTGTGCCATCATGCCACTGAGGGAGATCTCCTCTCCTGTAAACGACCTACCTCCTCGCACTACTATAATAACAAGTTTCCTGTCATAATATCATCTCATGTCATAGCTACTGTCCAGGTACAAATAAATACCTATCAGGGGCGGATCCAGAATTTTTTTCCGGAGGGGGTCACAGGGTAGAACAATATAAAAAATAACAAAATAACCAAACGAACAATACCAACCGAATTTTCAACCTTATGCCTTAACTCGTCCAATTTGTCTACTTACAAAATTAATTGTATTTATTTATAAAATTCATTGTTTATGTAAAAGATATTTTTCAATATCTCATTATTTAACTGATAAATGTATTTATTTTCAATTTTCTTGTAAAAAATTGTCCTAATGTGTTTTCAAACAAATTGGCGCATTTTATGGCAGCGTAGCTAACTTCAGAGTTTGCAAATCAAAACATTGAAACCACAACAATCTATTGTTGATCTCAGTGAATTCAGTATCGTTTTTACTGAATTTGGCAGGAAAGAAAACGAGAACGAAACAAAAACAAGATAATAATTAACAAAAATAAGAAGAAAAATAAACAAGGTGTAATTTGACGGATACACCAAGGTAAATTTATTGACATAATTGTATATAAAGCAACATTGGTAGGACCAAGTGTACGATTATATCCGACTAATTTTGACATTTTTGAGATTTTTTATAGTTCTTTTTTGTTTTCAGTTTTATTAACACTGTCTACCGTTTGTGTAATTAGAAATTACAGTAATTAGTGGCGAGGACATTGGAATTTCAATTTGACGGATGTTTTATGGTAAATATTTACACAGTTGTATATGAAGCAAAATTGAGAAGACCATGTGGCCATTTGGTTTGTTTCTGGTTTTTGATTTCACAAAAACTGGGTTCGTTTTCGTTTGGTTTTTTTTGTTTTCGGGTTTGTGAACAATTCGTTCACTCTGCTTTTTGAAATGCAGGCTGATTCTGGGGGGGGGGGGGGGGGGTCATGACCCCTGTGACCCCCCCCCCCTTGGATCCGCGCCTGATACCTATTACTTTATTTTATTCCTACTGTTGAGGACTCCTACAGATTTTGACTCCTGATGAAGAGTACTATGCAGGTAGTACAAAACTAATTTGTACTGGACTACTCTAATCTGCACCTAAACTTACTAGAGATACTCTACTTATCATGTAGTAAGGCTAAAAGGTCGTGAACTCTGTTTCATCTCGTTGAAAGAAGAGTAAGCTATAGAACACTAGGTACCTTGTGTTGGTGGTTATATCATCGCGCTTAGGTATTAATCTGTCACGATTCAAATGTTAGGCAGGTGAAGCCTACGTGCCTAATTTCCCGCGAATATTCGGCTATGCTCCTTTCACCAACCAAACCCCTCTGGAACGGGGAAGTTCGACTGACGCAATCCGTTTCCGATTTGGTCACATTTTCGGAGTTTGACCTACAACAGGAAATTATAGCGGCTGATATATCGAAAAGGAAGACCTTACTTTTCGAACAAGAAACTGACTAAACTGGTCTGTTATAGCTGGTTGATGAGACAACCTCATGAATCTAGAAAGAGAACTGGCGTAGACACGTTTGTTATCCAGTTTGGATGAAACTACAAATTTAAAACAAAAATTATATTCAGAAAGGATTGATTTAGTGTGTTCGATATCAGTGTGAAATTTCCTATAAACACCTCACAACTTGGCGACCTACTAGTTTAGGGCCACCCTGTATTTTCCCAAAAAAAGAACAACTTCTTCACGTCTGTCATATTCCGCGAACAAAATATTAAAAAACGCTGCAAAGTCCTTGTCACATGGGTTTATTATTCTATTGGACATACCTACAGAAAGGTTGGCTGTTCATTAATTGTTTCTTTCATGCGTAATAATCGAAATAGCTACTTCTGATGGTTTCCATTAATTTTGGCCCCCAAAACACAAATTAGGTACGCTCTTTTTTTTCTTTTTTTTTTAAACTATCTTTGATCATTGGTAGTGCCATTTAATCGTCCTGAACCACGTCTCGACACTTTTTCCAGTGTTATTATACAAACTGATGGTGATTTCAGACGATTTCCCAGGTTTTTCACTCATAAAAAATCAATTCTGGGAGCTGAACATTTGGTAGAACTCAATTTTCCACTCTTTGGTCAAAATCGACTTCATATTCGGTCTTCTCGTCCCCAAAAACATAGAAAACGATATCTCAGAAGCTCATGTTACCAATATGTTGCTAAAACGTAAAAAGTACCTATTTTTACACACATTTTCACTCATAACACCCCTGGGTATATTCCGATCGGGCTGAAAAGTTTCGGGACACAACTAGGGCCCAAATGGAGCATGTGTGCGAAAGAACGATTTTTTTAGACCGAAAATGAAGCCTGTACACGTGATACGGCGGACGGCGGACGGCGTACGGCGGACGGACATTGCATTTTTGGAATCTATGCACCTTGAAACGGAAAAGAAAAAAGTTTGAGGGGGTGTTATAAAAATTTTTTGCTGAGCGAATACATAGGTGTATTATTCACAGAATAATAAACCAAAACGCTGCAAAGTCCTTGTCACATGGGTTTATTATTCTATTGGACATACCTACAGAAATTTTGGCTGTTCATTTATTGTGTCTTTCATGCGTAATAATCAAAATAGCTATTTCTGATGGTTTTCATTAATTTTGGCCCCTAAAATACAAATTAGGTAGGCTCATTTTTTTTTTTTAATAACTGTCTTTCATTATTCGTAGTGCCATTTAATCGTCTTGATCCACGTGTTGACACTTTTTCCAGTGTTATTATACAAACTGATGGTGATTTCAGACGATTTCCCAGGTTTTTCACTCATAAAAAATAAATTTTGGGAGCTAAACATTTGGTAGAACTCAATTTTCCACTCTTTGGTCAAAATCGACTTCATATTCGGTCCTCTCGTCCCCCAAAACATGGAAAACGATACCTCAAACATGTTACTAAAACACAAAAAGTACCTATTTTTATACACATTTTCACTCATAACACCCCTGGGTGTATTCCGATCGGGCTGAAAAGTTTCGGGACACAACTAGGGCCCAAATGGAGCATGTGTGCGAAAGAACGAATTTTTTAGACCGAAAATGAAGGCTGTACACGTGATACGGCGGACGGCGGACGGCGTACGGCGGACGGACATTGCATTTTGGTTTATTATTCTGTGAATAATACACCTATGTATTCGCTCAGCAAAAAATTTTTATAACACCCCCTCAAACTTTTTTCTTTTACGTTTCAAGGTGCATAGATTCCAAAAATGCAATGTCCGTCCGCCGTACGCCGTCCGCCGTACGCCGTCCGCCGTCCGCCGTATCACGTGTACAGGCTTCATTTTCGGTCTAAAAAAATCGTTCTTTCGCACACATGCTCCATTTGGGCCCTAGTTGTGTCCCGAAACTTTTCAGCCCGATCGGAATATACCCAGGGGTGTTATGAGTGAAAATGTGTGTAAAAATAGGTACTTTTTACGTTTTAGCAACATATTGGTAACATGAGCTTCTGAGATATCGTTTTCTATGTTTTTGGGGACGAGAAGACCGAATATGAAGTCGATTTTGACCAAAGAGTGGAAAATTGAGTTCTACCAAATGTTCAGCTCCCAGAATTGATTTTTTATGAGTGAAAAACCTGGGAAATCGTCTGAAATCACCATCAGTTTGTATAATAACACTGGAAAAAGTGTCAAGACGTGGTTCAGGACGATTAAATGGCACTACCAATGATCAAAGATAGTTTAAAAAAAAAAGAAAAAAAAGAGCGTACCTAATTTGTGTTTTGGGGGCCAAAATTAATGGAAACCATCAGAAGTAGCTATTTCGATTATTACGCATGAAAGAAACAATTAATGAACAGCCAACCTTTCTGTAGGTATGTCCAATAGAATAATAAACCCATGTGACAAGGACTTTGCAGCGTTTTTAGAATCTACGCACCTGGAAACGGAAAAAAAAAATTTGTGGGGGTGTTATAAATTTTTTTTGCTGAGCGAATACATAGGCGTATTATTCACAGAATAATAAACCAAAACGGTATAGAACAAAATAGTAGGAATATAATAATTTATTACAATTCTGTATCAAATTTTCTAATTTGTCAAGATTATTAATTTGTGAGGTGATCTGTGTTTGTGGTTTTTCTGATTTGTGATTTGTGTTTTTGTGATTTTCTGATTGTTGAAAATGGACTGCAATCGATGGGCAAGACTGTGCCTAGAAGAACTTACAAAATATAACCAAAAGGGATCCAACGACAGCGTAACACTAAATTGGGCAACTAAGCTCAGGTTTTCACTGTGTGAGATAGGCGCTTTTGAGAAATGGGAGAACACAGTTAACGCGGACATGAATTACACCAACATTGTAACGAATTATACAGTAATCATCACCTATCACTAGGTATCCAGAAAAGTACGAAGAACAATAGTTTCTTCAGATATATTGTAGATTATAGCGAGAGAGGGAAATATCTAGGGGCAGTGAAAAATATTCAAGTAGAAAGGACGTTAGCACAAATAAGATTAGCTTCCCAGAAGAAGGTTAAATTCTACTTAAAACAAGGGCGCTATGAAATAAACTGCCTGGAGATATGCAAAACGTGCAATATGCAGGAGATGGAGGATTTTGTCCACTTTTATCTGAAATGCCCCGCTTATAGGAATTCCTATTTAGCTGAACATATTATAAAGAACAGCGCACCAACAAACGATGGGAACGAAATAGCACTTCTTGACTTATTTGATATTAATAATGACGAGGGTAAAATGATTGAAATTCACAGCTATACTGTCAAGTCACTCATGCGACGAGCACTTATCCTGAATGAGTAATTACCTACTCAATTACTATTGATAAATTACTTTCATTTTTACTACAGTTATTGTTTATGAGTATTTTGTCATGTCTATTAATTGCACAAGCAGGCTTGTCACATTGGGGTCACGACTCATAATCAATGTTGATCCAGTCCTTGTAGATGTAATTTTGTTTGTATTGTTTTTTGGAAGTGAACTCTGAACAATTTTTCTTCTTTCTACACTGTTGTTCGCCGAATTGGTCAGTTACTTTTATTTCTATGCTTTAAATCCGAAGGTTCTAAATAGTTACCACAACGCCAAAACCGCCTAAGTGCTTTTAACCAGTTTCGAGAAAAACGAGTTCAAAGTTATGATGCTACAGTATAAATCGAAAAATGGCTTTGATGCGACGGCACTTCCATAATTATTATGACACTGGTTTTCACTCATCAAAAAGCCATTTCGAAACAATGTGGAGGGGGTAGGGCACATAATATGCAATTTTGGCCTTGTGCACTTCGTATTAAATCGCTATGTTCTTTTCAACAACGAACAATATTTTGATCTGCTATTGTCTTCATTAATACTAAACGTTTATGGGCAACATTGAAATAGCTTTAAGGACATCTGCTGACTTTGGAAGGAAGGGTTCCAGTCGAGACACTTACGCGATTTTGGCGTGGTCAGATTGTCCATTTCTGGAGAGAGGCGAAATTAATGTGCCACTCTGTGTCACTTGGGCGATTTTGCATGGTCGGATTGTTCATGTCTGGAGAGATGCGATACTAATTTGTTACTCTGTAACTAACCTGTTTGAAATAGGGATTCGCGCTATTTGCATGTTGTGGAATATAATAGAGTGACTCCAAAAATGCAATTAGGTGAAACTGGCCAAAATGGCACTTAGGCGGCTTTGGCATTGTGGTGACGCTATGTAACCGAACCCTTTGTAACAAACTCTATGATTAATACAAATAAACGCGTACATAAATTTTCTGATTTTTGAAGTTTCGTACTCCGGGGTACGAGACTGCCACATACCGGTTCAGTGTAGGTCTCCCTGGTAGTGAAAATAATATTGTCGCGCTGTCTCAGAATTTCGTACGATATCAGATATCCGTCTGTAAGACCAATATTCGAATAAGACCCTCGCAGCAAACTAAGATACTCAAGGCCGGGGTTGTGGGACTCAACCTTGGAACTGGTTTGAATATCAACCATCATTTTTTTCAAGCCGGTGAGGCGAAGACTTCGCAGCTTACGCCTCAAGGCCGAACGATTTTTCCCAAGAGATAACGGAAACGGGGAAAAACACACCTGTCCGTCAAGTATATAGTTTTTACATACACGCGCAAGCTAAAATGGCTCGCGTTTGAATTAGGATCAGTAACATTTATAAACTAAGGCACCAACGAGTAAGTAATTTGGTCTAGTGTAATTTGGCTTGGCCCTGCACTATACATTCAGTTGTCAATGCCACATAATACTGAATTTTCTATAGTTTTACTTAGTCAGAAAACATGTTTATATGGATGCCTGCGAGAGTTACAGTATTTTGATAAACCATCAAGTAGGTACGTACTTTTGCATTATGAATGATTAGGCACGAAATGCGTTGGAAGGGGTCTTAATAACGTTAATGGGACAGTTCTCAATCATGCATCAAAAAGTTCTCAATCATGCATCATTGTGAGTAAAGCCTGGAATTTCTCATATTTGCATAATATTCATGCAGTTTTTATTAGGTATATGTATCTATATATCCTATATATTTACGTTCTAAAGCGTTTTCCACCAACTTGAGCTGAACATTTCAAATTTAAATTTGCATAATATACTATTTTCATTTTTGGGGATTTTTACATATTTTTGAGAAGATCAGCATAGGTATATAACTCATATTTTTTGCTTTATTATTTTCAATAATGCACCTTTGGAATCGAGCATGGAAAAAAAAGTTAACCCCTCAACATTTAATGGTTTCCATTTTCAAGATACGTAGAATCCGAAAATGGAATTTTAAAACCGCTGTACCTACTTCTTACTTTCCATGAACCAAAATTAATTAAATTTGGTTTGTAGGTCCCATTTTGGGTCTAGCTGGTCCGCGAAGCTCGGCGTTACTGTCATTCATCTAGGGATGGAAATTTCCCGAACGCGGTAGCTCGAAAACTTTCAATAGAAGGGTACGGGTTTTTCACGTTTTTAAATTGATCTCCAACTTGAGAATTCTTTGAGACCACCCGGAGCAATGTACGTCCAGCCGTTTGTTTGCACCGAAAAGCTGCGTCAACATGATCGTGAATGAAACGGTATACCGGCCCAGATATCATTGCTAGGGAACACCTGATTATAGTCACGGATGGCTGTATGAAATCATGCTGGTTCCATTGTGATATTATTCCATTATTTGAAGAATGATGGCTCTTTTGGATTTTGTTGATAGGTAATTTTGTAACTCGAACAAACGTAACGCTTCAGGAGTAACAACAAATAATTAATTATTGAATCCCGGACAATTTTATGAAACTAATTCCCGGGCCGGCTCCAGTACTCGATTTATGGCTTTCCTGGGGGGATAAAGGCAGATATTGACCACAGCAAACAGTGATCTACGCAAAAGAGGCATCTAAATATTTAATAATTTTTAGCGATTTTCAAATAACTGTCGAAAAAGAAAAGAGAATGGTGCACGAGGTAGGAAGTAAATAACTAGATACTTCCCTACTATCTATATATAGGTGACCTTCCTGGTTGTTATTTCCCGTTAGAATATTTAGTTAGTCCCAGGTAACAGGAGACAGTTAATCCACAGGTAGCGTAAATCGGCTTATTCTTCTTGCTGCTTCACGACGGCTGTCGTCTCTCCTATAGTGACAGTCTCCTACTCTGTAGAAAGGCCTTTAAAAAAAATGTTAATGTTGATTTCATCTGAGAGATGCTGCAGAGGTTTAACGAGCAAATTTGGAAAAACTTATAATTTATTACACAATTCAATAACAACAACATTGATACGTACGTAAACTAAAACTTCATCAAAATATGTATTTTTATAGAATCTATTATATTCCCAGCACGCTTTATTTTCGATATGGTGAAATTTTCGAATTTGGAAGAGAGATTTGCATATTTGGCATATTTATTTTCATTTTTCCGGAATATATGGGGCGAAGTTTTCACATATATTCCAGGCTGTAAATTATGAGTAATGTGAGGTTGGTGTGCATGATGATGATGCATAAGTACCTAGAAGAACTCATTTCTATTATTTGTTGAATGCTGAAAGTGAGTTGTTCTGAAAAAAAAGGCTTAGGTAGTCCATTTTCTAGTAGATTTTGCAGGAAATGTTGAAGAAACCTACTAGCTCAGTAGGCAAAGCCAAAATCCAGTAGATAATCAGATTTCTGATCACCTCCTCCATTAAAGTCTATCTCAACAGGTTTCCGTTTAACGCTCGACAAACGGCGAAGGACCCGACAAATTTGTCAATACGATAAACCTCAGTCAACCGGTTAAATGTCAAGTTTCAAAACCGCCGATCCCATTTACGGAAAGGTAGGTACGAAAAAGAGGTTTTTTTGAGCAATCGCCCACGCCTGTAGATAACTTTCCTTTGATGTCGATACAAACTTACAACTTGGGCTCCCCCTGTGTTGCCAAGTTTTGCAACGGTCTGGAAACAGGTTTTTTTCGTTAAGGCCGCAGGAAGGTTTTTTGATGCAATCCCCGTGCACTCCTTGGGTTTTTATTACGACTTTCAAAGCGTGAAGCTTTCCCCATGGCCGATGACTGGAGAATCTCTGTCTGATGGTGCGGGGGATCAATCAAAGGGAAGAAATACGAGTTGATTCCAACAAGATGCGTATGGGTACCTGCTACAGACATGATAAATATGGCCGTGGGTGTACATGGCTTGACGCATGACAGACTACTTTAAAGTCAGAATTTGATGGTATCATCCCCTGAAAGGCAGAAAGAATATCGTAAGCGCAATTTTCCGAATTTTACGGGAGTGATGAAAAACTTGAAAAACTGTGGAAGGATCTTTTTATTGCCTAACCCGTTAAAACTTGATATTTTAGCGTAAATTCGACCGTTTTTGGTCGATTTAAAAACGCTGCAAATCCCTGCACAACGGTTTATTATTTTGTATAGAATATCCTCCTGTTACAGATCACAGCTCTATGTATAGATAACCCTTCTATATATGATATGTACTATTCTATTATATACATATTATGTAGATCGCAGACCCTCCGTAGGTTAGTACCTAACCCCGTACTCGTTACTAGGTACCTACCTAAATCACGAGTTAAATGTTGCTAAAATAATTCTGCCGATGACAAACAGTACCTAACAAAAAGAAACACACATATTTATGTAATGAAGTTCTGAAAAGAAATTGTTGTTGAGGAGTGAAAAAAGTTGCAAAAGTACCTACCAACAAACTCCAGCCCCTTCTACGTAGATGGTATAATGAACCGTTGTGTAATAATTTACCGTTGAGTAATGATTTACCGTAGTAATAATTTACCCATCAATAATACTTCAACGTTTGTTCAAGTTTCACTACCTACCAACAAACTCCAAAAGAGCCATCATTTTTCAAGCGAAATAATATCACAGAACAACCAACTCGACTTCATACTCCGCCAATATAATCAGGTGATCCCTACCAATGATTGGCCGTATTCACAAATTCCTATTGTGGGCGCGTCTCTGGTTACGAGATTTGGTTTGAATTGTATACAATTTCATTCACACTGGAGTCGAAAATGCCTGTCGGTGCAAACTTCGGGACCTTACTGTGAACGAACGGCTGGACGTACGATGCTCCGGATGGTCTTAAAAAACTCGCAAGTTCAAGAACTATTTAAAACCGTAAAAATATTTACGTAAAAAAATTGTATAGGCGTTTTGAAAATTTCAACCCCTATTTTGAACCCCTTAGAGATGACTCACAGTAACGTCGAGCTTCGAGGACCAACTAGACCCCGAACGGAACCTATAACCCGACAGAAATATTTTTATTGCAGTTTTGGATTCTACATACCTTGAAACGTAAACCATCAAATTTTGAGGGGGGGTAAGAATTTTTTTTTTCATGCTCGATTCCAATGGTTCATTATTGAAAATAATAAACCAAAAAATTCGTATTCTGGGAAGTAGTAATTTTTCGAGAAAAGGTGCTTACGCTATTCTTGCTATATCGAAGAACTGGAAGAATAGTTGTTGTAGATACGATACACATTTCGGAACTTATGATATTCTTGATTTCTTCCTGGAAAAGAGTTATTTGGAAAACCAGCGTATCTCCACTCGCGCGAACTGGGAAGAGGCGCTTATGATACTTTGCTTAAATTCTATATGTGCATAAGATATACTGCTCCTTGGAGCTTACGATAGATACCATAGTATTCATAATATTAACATACTGTCATTTTATCGCAAGTTACAGTGGAAATGGGGTACTTAGACAATTGACAATTTTTACCTCGGTATTTACATTCGACTCGTGGCGCTTACGTTCTGAATGAATGGTGTATACGATATATTGGTACCTAATCGGTGGTTAGGATTCGAAAACTTGGAGGCTTTTTTGAATGCCTTAGAGGCTTACGTTGCTTACGATAAGTAGATAGGTAGATGACGAAGACGAATCCAACGGTTGCAATAACTAAAAATCGCAAAAATTGGTGCTTACGATATTCTGCCTTTCAGGGGGCGATATCATCTCGGTTATCTTTCTGCCGTAGGTAGGTAAACTATTTAATGATAACACCCTTGGGAGTGTGTGCTCCTTGGCCCATACCATCAAAATTGTTGTCAAATGCCTTTTCATGTGCTCCGGTTGAGCAACCCAAAGTCAACTGTGGGTGATGGTTGATATTATTATTTTAGTAAATAATAATATGTACTAAAATAAATAAATAAATATGTAGGTAGTTAAAAAAAGTACTTGCGTCCGCTTGTATAGGTAACTCAAACGACTGAAGATTTGGTAGGTATTGTTTTCAAATAGGTATATAAGGTTTGTTCGCAGTGACCATCTAACGGTTATCTGATCGCCAGAAAGGCGTTTGGACTGTATAGTATCCATGACTGGCTGTTGACAGTGTTTTCCAGAATCCATACAGTCCAAAGACAGTTTTCTAATCGTCATTCCACTACACGGAACAACGCTGCAAAGTCCTTGTCACATGGGTTTATTATTCTACTGGACATACGTACAGAAATTTTGGCTGTTCATTTATTGTTTCTTTCATGTGCAATTATTGAAATGGCTATTTTTGATGGTATCCACCAGTTTTGTCCCCCAAAAACACGAATTAGGCTCGGCTTTTCCTTTCATTGATAGTACCATTTAATTTTCTTGATTCACCTGTTGATACTACTTCTAGTGTTATTATACAAATGTAGGTATGGTGATATCAGACAATTTCCCATGTTTTTGACTCATGAAAAATGGATTTTGGGAGCTTAACCTTCGTTACAACTTCAATTCTTCACTCTTCGGTCAAAATCAACCAAATATTCGGTCTTCCCGCCCTAAAAAAAAAAACATGGAAAACGATACCTCCCAAGCTCATGTTCACTAAAAACTAAAAAATCCCTCGAAAACCCCTATTTTTACACTCATTTTTCTCTCATATCATCCATGGGTGTATGCCGTGTTTCGGAGCACAACTAGTACCCAAATGTGTTCCCAAATGGAGACCCGAACTGTGTCCGGAAAAACGACGATTTTAGACTAAAATTTAACGTAAATTTAAGGCTGAAACTCCCTTAGAACCTCAATTTTCCACTCTTGGTCAAAATCGACTTCATATTCGGTCTAAACATGGAAAACAATACCTCAAAAGCTCATGTTCCTAACATGTTACGAAAATAGAAAAAGTAAATATTTTTATACCCATTTTCACTCATAACACTCCTGGTTGTATTCCTATCTGCCTGCAAATTTTTGGGACACAACTAGAGCCCAAATGGAGCAAGTGTGCGAAAGAACGAATTTTTTAGACCGAAAATGAAGCCGGTACTTGTGATGCGGCGTAAAGCGGGCGGACATTGCATTTTTGGAATCTACGCACCTTGAAACGTAAAATAAAAATGTTTGAGGGGGTTTTATAAAAATTTTTTGGTGAGCGATTACATGGGTGTATTATTTACAGAATAATAAACCAAAAGGGCGGACGAGAAAGAAGATAATCAGGTGGCCCTAGCAATGATTTTATCTCCGGCAAATTTCCTATAGTCGGTCCCTGGTAACGAGATTTGGTTTGAATGTATACAATTTCATTCACACTGGAGTCGAAAATGCCTGTCGGTGCAAACTTCGGGGCCTTACTGTGAACGAACGGCTGGACGTACGATGCTCCGGGTGTTCTTAAAAAACTCGTAAGTTCAAGAACTATTTAAAACCGTAAAAAGATTCACGTAAAAAAAGGTATAGGCGTTTTGAAAATTTCAACCCCTATTTTGAACCCCTTAGAGATGACTCACAGTAACGTCGAGCTTCGAGGACCAAGTAGACCCCGAACGGAACCTATAACCCGAATTTCATCAATTTTCCTTCATTGTAACTAAGAAAAGTGGCCCGTACGGCGGACAGACAGAAATATTTTTATTGCAGTTTTGGATTCTACATACCTTGAAACGTAAACCATCAAATTTTTAGGGGGGGTAAGAATTTTTTTTTTCATGCTCGATTCCAATGGTTCATTATTGAAAATAATAAACCAAAACTGACCATACACTGCCTTCTCGATTCCCAACCATTATCAAACTCAAGCCCTCCTCAAACGCTTATCAAGATGGTGTATGATTACGGATGGTTTCTTACGGTTTTCTAGACATAAGATATTGATAGGATTCTTCAGATAAAAGCACTGGTAGTGGCTACAGTTAAGAAGGGATAAGGTTATGACTGCCTGGACTCAGGAGTTGATATTCTGGCTATGAGTTCCGAACTAATTCGAAAAGCGTTCGGACCGACAGAGTTAGAACTAAAAGTTCTGAACGGTTCTCATCTCCTCCCTTTACAGTTCTATTCGTGACTGGTTCGATTCCAAACTGGTTCACAACTGCTTGTCCGAACATACCTATCTAATCGTCGGAAAAAGCCAGTGCGAACGAACCTTTCACATCCCGGTCAATTCCAATTATCACCAGTGCCTTGATTCTGGCAAGTAGGTATGGAGCTGTCGTACTGCCGTAATAATCTACGACGTTATCTCACTTATTTTTCTCTCATACGTTGGGTGGTAACACCCATGAGCGCTTTGGCGTGTGGTACCGCTCCATGTCGCCTATTATTGACACGTCACCAATTGTTGTCAGACCCCCTTTTCATCGTGAAGGTCGCTCCAGTTAGCAATTCGAGCAATTTATTATGCTGGGACAGTAACAATTACCGGTCCCTGTTTTAACTATCGTATCCTAGCGGGAGTCACCACCTACTTCAGCAATGGAAGCTCAATTTGCTTCTAATTGCCGGTAACCTTTTTCGAGTGTAATGAACTCGCTTCCTGATTTCCTTTTATTGCGCAGAGCGAGCTTGTCCATCGATTTTCATACTATAATTACCTACATTTCTATTCTACTGCAATGAAGTGCTATCCAATATAAATGAAAGTCTACTACCATGTAATTTTGGTTTACCATTTTCAATAAAGAACCTTTGGATCGAGCATGAAAAAAATAATAAAATTTTAACCCCCCCCCCCCCCCCCGCCACAATTTGATAGTTTACGTTTCAAGGTATGCAGAATTCGAAAATGCAATAATTTTTCCAGATATCCGATACCTATTGTCCGGAACCAGTAGCGGTGCGTGGGCTCTGAAAACGGTGGGGCACCAAACCAGAACACAAAACCAAGAGATTTGTCTACAAATACCTCGAGGCAACAATAAACACCCCTCCCTTATTTACTGATTGATATTCAGCAAATTCCCTTTCAATCAGCAATCTACCGTCGTACGAAAACGTCGGCAATTTCTACTGCAAATTAGACTGCAAAACAATGATGCGTCGGCCGGTACCTACTTGAATGGAGAAGCTATTGACCTGAAGCTATGTAGGTAGTTATCAGTGTGTTAGGACGACGATCAATCCACAAGACCACAAACAGGACAAAATGCACATAGGTACCAAGAATACAAATCTGCCACCAGAACCGGACCGAACGCAAAATGCGCTCAGTTTGACGCAAAAAATTGAAAACTGACAACAGAGAAAGCGAACATAATTCACAACAAAAACAAATCAGAAGACGAAGAAGCATCTCGTATTGAGATGACAATTTGAATCGAATGCACAAGAAGAAAAAACGCAACCTCTAACCACCACTGTCGGCATGAAGTGTTTCTTCGTGGCACCCTCAAGAAAAACAACAACAACAAATTGAATCAAAAGGATCGAATCGATAGTGAAAACGAACGATTTTGGAGTAGAAATCAGATTTTGGGGACTGGGCCAAAAGTGGGTGTGGCAAACAACATTTTTACTCTACTGAGCATGCGCGGACGGGCCACTTTTCTCAGTTGTCATGGCGACACCAGGTCCCAGGACCTGCCTGCCAGTTTCAAGAGCCTAGGTTTCGATTTCGATTGCAGGACATCGATTACAGTCGCTTTATTCGGATAAGATGCTTAGGCTATGGAGCACACCATGGGTGCTCTACTATAATATTGAATATCCATAGTATTTCCGTTCCATAGCCAGAGAAGTCTGGTGAGTCGCTGTTGAACTTTGTGAAAAATGCTAGGTACATTGTACAGAGGGAAATTCAAATTCCAACTGAACTATCGAGGTTTTTTAACTTACCTATTATACCTGTACAGTGTTTTTTGGTGGCAGGGCAGTGGCTCAAGTGGCCTTATGGACGCAACGCCCCTGTCCGGAAAAGTTACCTGTAGATAGATAATATTGGTTGAGTAATCATTAACAGGGGAAATGTGTGCAGTTTTGGAATCAAATTTTCGAGTTCATCCGTCGACTATTCGTCGAAAATTGCTACAAACCGCTCGTTCAAAATAGGTGTGAATTACAAGTGCTGTGGGTTGTTCTGCTTACTAAAGATGATTAAACAAATGGATATTTTCGCATAGAGTGGTTGGTAATTAAATTAAAAGCATTCGAGTTTTTCACTACCCTCTTGGAAACAGCTGTAAATATTGACATCAATTCCCTTTAATATAATAACTATAGTGAAGACTTATTACTTGACGAAGCTTTAATTTATTGATTATCATTCCAATAACTATACAAGGCGGTACGGTAGGGTCTAGTGGAGCTGCAAAATTTTCAAATTGTTTTCCTTGTAGAGAACATCGTAAAATATTTCACAACTGAATTTTGAGGATTGTTGATTGGGTAGGTGAGATAATTCGATAATTCACTTATTGGTTCATGCTGCATGATTGGAAATTAGCTCTATTATCCCTCCCTCCTCCGCTGGCTCCAGGTGCAATGGTTATTCAGTGAATTAACGAAAAATTACTGGGAGAAGTTGCTAGTAATTATTTATATATGTTTTTTCATCAATAAGGAGAAAATATATATCTGGAATCTTAGCTGCAAATGTATTACATGGATGATTAGTTACAAATTCAAAAGAAGAACACGTAGATTATAACTAACTAGTAGTTCAATGTTTTTTTTTCTTCACATTACCCTTTACGTTAGGTAGGTAGGTACCTTTATTAGTAGACTGATAAACGTGGTTATCTAAAACCTTAGATAATCATTTTTGAAAGGAGTTACCTACCTAAGAAAAGATTGACGTTTATGAAGAAGATGAAAACTGATGAGGGCCTTTCTCTTCTGGGACCGAAAGTGGGTACCTCTTCATGTTTTTGTCACATTGAGCCGGTGTCCCACTATTCACGGCTCATAAACTCTGAAGGTGTTTTTATTTCCTGTAGGTTGTTATAAGCGTATTTCCTTGAGGGAAAAACTGAATCAACGTCACTTTCTTGGTCTGTTTTGGGATTCATTTCCAGAGACAGTGGTCGAGAGTGCATAGGTGTTAGTAAATTTGTAAACTTTATTCGTTTAAATTGTTGGTTGACTATGGAGTTTTCAGACTCCATAAAAACAAGAACAATGCACACAGTAGGTATTTACCCCCAGTTCTATATTACTCACTTAATAAAAGAGCATTCCGTTCGTGCATTGATTATATATATAGATTGATTATATATATTGATTATATTATATTGATTATATATATCACGGTTCTTTTCCGTTTTATGCTATTTGACGACAATCGACTTTTTTACTTTACCTACTTTTGTTTCTGCTCTCATAATCTTTTCCTTCTTCTCTAATCTTAATTTTATTTTTCAATGGATACTCTTAACTATTGATTTGGTTCTAGAATTTTCCCACCATACCGCTTTTGGATTTCATGACCGAAGGGGTGTTGAACCCTTCCCTCCGTATTATAGGTTATTGCATACAGAACAGTGACAGACAGATGTGAATTTGCTATTTTGACTTTGAAGGACACAAATAATAAGGCTTCCGCTTCCGCTATTGATTGAAGCTTTTATTTAAACAGCCAGGGTTACATACGCTCTTACCGTAACCCTGAAAGGGTTATTACAAGTGTTGATCCTCGATCAGTCGTAATATATGATAAAACAAAACAGAATCTCTACGTGTAGACATGGACGCAAAAATGGCAACCCTTGTGAAATATGCATATTCTGAATTATGCATTTGTTACGCAGAATGTTTTGATTTCTATCTTCTGTACAGTCCCATCCTGGAAGTCTTGGATGAATTTAAATTCCTCGTGCACCTTACTTTTTCGTTCATACACGAGACGAATGTTACGCAGTATCAACAATTTGTAACTAAACAATGTTCTCCTTGTTGACCCAACCTGACTCCACCTGCTTTGCCTATCATATTCCGTTCTCGCAATCGACGCTTTCGGTTGCGCAACGCGGCTCTTCAGCTTTGTGAAGTGAATGTGTGGACCATTTATCTCCGTTGCTCTGGGCGGTGCTGGACGCACGTAACTCGTGGCCCGGAGGGAATGCTCGGCTGGTTCTTCCATATATTGCAGATGGGGATGCCGAACTATTAAATCTCTGGTAATAATGACTTGTTATGGCTAGTGCACATGGTTGCGATTAGATAGTTACCTGTGCCCCAAACCAAAAGGAATCTCACTTATATTTTTTTCCTTTTAGCATTAGACGAAACATTTTACGAAAGTGCATAGTTCATCTTCAATTCATCGGAGGCTGTATAATTTGAAATGGTAGAGAACTTTGGTGCACCTGGTACAGATTACGAATAGGTAGACACCATGATGAGCACTCAGGAAAGCGCTATATTATTTCCTCAAATTACGATGCTGAAATTTGACATGTTCTGGTAGATGTTCTAGTAGGTACTATCTGGAAAGGTAGTATCCATTATTATTCAGTAGGTAGATAATAATGTATTTTTTAAACGACTTCAAGAAAGCTGCATAAAACTACAAAGTAAAATACACTGCCAAGGTGATGGCACAGGAGCTTCCTCGTCACAATCAGAGTGACCCATTATAAAATAGAACAGACTCGGAAGCAAAATAACATAAAATTACATTACATTACATAACATTACATAACATTACATAACATTACATAACATTACATAACGTTAAATATACATATTACATAACATAACATTACATAACATTACATGAAATATACATATTATACATAACATGACTTCCATAATACATTACGTCCATTATACATAACTAGCCTGACCGCTCGCTTCGCTCGCTATCCGAGATTCGCTGTACGCAGTATCGTGGAACCAACAAACGACGGAAAAATCCCATACCCTACCGGGTATTTGTGCCCAATTTTATCAAAATCCGTCAAGCCATTCAGGAGTTGACCATGGTCGACCATATTTCCGCTATGGTCAGGGAATTAAAAATGCGCCTACGTTCAACTTGGGAGGCTACCGGATATTGGTGCCAAATTTGGTCGATATCCGTTGAGCAATTCGGGATTCGACCATGGAGGGGCCCATGGATGCGCTAAGGTCGACCGCGGGGGTAGTCCGAAGGGTCGATCGTAGATAGAATTTCACGTAGATTACGAATACGCGATAAAAAAATAGGGGTTACCATTTCAATTAACGAAGTGGACCATGGTCGACCATAGTTCCGCTATGGTCAGGGAATTAAAAATGCGACGTTGCACAACTTGGGAGCCTACTGGATACTCGTGCCAAATTTGGTCGATATCCGTCAAGCCATTCAGGAGTTGACCATGGTCGACCATAGTTCCGCTATGGTCAGGGAATTAAAAATGCGACGTTGCACAACTTGGGAGCCTACTGGATATTCGTGCCAAATTTGGTCGATATCCGTTGAGCAATTCGGGATTCGACCATGGAGGGGCCCATGGATGCGCTATGGTCGACCGCGGGGGTAGTCCGAAGGGTCGATCGTAGATAGAATTTCACGTAGATTACGAATACGCGATAAAAAATAGGGGTTACCATTTCAATTAACGAAGTTGACCATGGTCGACCATAGTTCCGCTATGGTCAGGGAATTAAAAATGCGACGTTGCACAACTTGGGAGCCTACTGGATATTCGTGCCAAATTTGGTCGATATCCGTTGAGCAATTCGGGATTCGACCATGGAGGGGCCCATGGATGCGCTATGGTCGACCGCGGGGGTAGTCCGAAGGGTCCATCGTAGATAGAATTTCACGTAGATTACGAATACGCGATAAAAAATAGGGGTTACCATTTCAATTAACGAAGTTGACCATGGCCGACCATAGTTCCGCTATGGTCAGGGAATTAAAAATGCGACGTTGCACAACTTGGGAGCCTACTGGATATTCGTGCCAAATTTGGTCGATATCCATCAAGCCATTCAGGAGTTGACCATGGTCGACCATAGTTCCGCTATGGTCAGGGAATTAAAAATGCGACTTTGCACAACTTGGGAGCCTACTGGATATTCATGCCAAATTTGGTCGATATCCGTCGAGCCGTTTGGCCGTGCATAGAAGGACAGACAGACAGACAGAGCGCATGCGCAGGGCGAACCGGTGGCTCTATCATGTTGAAATTTATATGGGACCTCAATGGGCCCTACCCGCTTAATCCCTGAGAATTACATTGAAATTGGGTGAAATCTTTGGTTACTACGGCTGTAACAAGGAAATTGAATCTATTTCACGCCAGCGCATGCGCAGAGCGCACCGAGGGTCCGATCATGCTGAAATTCATACTGGAACTCACTAGGCCTTGTCCAAACAACCCTTGAAAATTTGAGCGAAATTGAATCAAAATTGTGAAAGTTATGCGTGTTTGTTGAATTTAACGTTAGCGCATGCGCAGGGCGTACCGCTGGATCAATCATGTTGAAATTTGTATGGGACCTCAAGGGGCCTTATCCGCACCATCCCTCAAAATTTGAGCTGAATCAATTCAAAATCGTGGAAGTTATGGCTGTAACAAGGAAATGCGGACAGACTCACAGACTCACAGACTCACAGACTCACAGACTCACAGATTCACAGACTCACAGACTCACAGACTCACAGACTCACAGATTCACAGACCGACAGACACGGAACCAAATTTGTTCAGTAGGCTTTGAAACGCAAAATGCAAGTGGAAATTTTGATTTCTGAAGACAAAAATTTTTTGGCTCACGAAAGTGAACACAAGGCTTCCGCTGCTTCGCAGACTCGGAAGCAAAATATTTTCATGTTGAACAAACGTAGGTAATCTATCCAAAGCCGATACTTACTACAAAATGTTTGAAGTCGTCGCCAAATTTCAACTAAAATGTATTAAAAACCAAATGGACAATAATATGATCGTGGGAGTTTCTAGTTAAAATTTGGCGCCGACCAAATTTTTTGCTCTTCTTATCGGCTTTGAATAAATTACGTTCGTTTAGCATTAAAATTATTTTAGCGAATTTTCGAAGAAAAGGAAGCTATTGTTCTCGGTCCAAAATTGTTAAAACTCGAATTTCCGAAAGATTTTTATACCAAAATCCGTTTCAGACCATCCTGAATTCACTGCCGAAAGACACCAAAAATTATATGTATATATATATATATATATATTTATATATTTATATATTTATATATATATTTATATATTTATATATTTATATATGTATGTGTCATTCCAGACGATAACTCTCGAAAGAATTGAGATAAAAAGTTCAAATTTGCACGAAAAATCTGTCTTGGCAATCGACAGGCTAAGTTCGTAGATGGGCAGAATCGGGTCACTCTAAGGGGGAATTTTGGGGAGTTTTAGGGGGGAAAAATTACCCATAAATTCCCAAAATGAAGCAGTCTGACAAGTGACACCTCATTTTAAAGGTTTTTGTACGCTGAACACGATGGTGAAATCAGAATTGCGATATCTCATTCCGTTCTCAAACTGGAGCACTTTGAAGATGACGGAACGTGGTTATTTCTTAAGATGTTCTTCCTGGTTCGTCTGCTCTAATCTGATAACGGAATGGGATATCGCAATTCTGACTTCACCATCGTGTTCAGCGTTGGAAAATCTACAAACCGAGGTGTTACTCGGCAAAAAATGGAACAAAAAATTTACCAATATCCAATACAATACAGAGTAGGTAATGGATACGTAACATACGTACTGTACGTATGTTTGATAAGTAACTGTACGTATATTGTAGTACCAATACTACAATATACGTACATACTTGAATACCTATAATTACCCAATAAGTTTAAGATTGCCCATATTTGAATGGGATATTCCAAACATCACATTTTACATAAAATCAGTTATTTCTTCGAAAATTCGCTCTTATAGCCATGCTGCATGACTGTGGTTTTTTTTACTTTTCAGTTTTATACACTTTTTTAAAGTCGATTTTTTGTTTAAATTTTTTTTATTAGTGCGATCAACAGATTATTTAAAAAAAAGTTAGTTTCGAAAAAATTTTGCATTATTTTATACTTATTACTTTATATATGTGTGTGTCATTCCAGACGATAACTCTCGACAGAATTGAGATAAAAAGTTCAAATTTGCACGAAAAATTTGTCTTGGCAATCGACAGGCTAAGTTCGTAGATGGGCAGAATCGGGTCACTCTAAGGGGGAGTTTTGGGGAGTTTTAGGGGGGAAAATTACCCATAAATTCCCAAAATGAAACAGTCTGACAAGTGACACCTCATTTTAAAGGTTTTTCTACGCTGAACACGATGGTGAAATCAGAATTGCGATATCTCATTCCGTTCTCAAACTGGAGCACTTTGAAGATGAAGGAACGTGGTTATTTCTTGAGATGTTCTTCCTGGTTCGTCTGCTCTAATCTGATAACGGAATGGGATATCGCAATTCTGACTTCACCATCGTGTTCAGCGTTGGAAAATCTACAAACCGAGGGGTTACTCGGCAAAAAATGGAACAAAAAATTTGTTACGTATCCAATACTACCTACTCTTCTGGTATTCAAAACATTTTTGATTTCCCCCTCCTCCCCCTTCCACCCCAAATTTTACTTTGCGTAAAACTACTCCTGTTTTAATTTTTTATGGTATCAAGTTGGGAAAACATTGGCCGAAAATTAATTTTCAGAAAGTTTTAGGCGGAGGAGGAAGATGCCGAAAACTTCGAAAATTCGCTCTTATAGCCATGCTGCATGACTGTGGTTTTTTTTTTGTTACCTACGTTCCTACACTTTTCTATGCCAAAGCTAATACTGAATACTGATACTGATACAGACTTGATACTGCTGATACTGACTTGAAAATATCCCAGTAATATACCTCATGCTGTCAAGTGCTTTTAAATACTGATGTCATTACTGGGGCATCCACAGCCTGTTGCAGGCTGTTTTCTGTCGTCAAATCGTGCAGTGCCTGTCCAAGCACCAGTATTCGGAGAATACCTATTACTAGCCTGGTTTCAGGCCCAGTACTACGGCCTAATTTGCTCCTTAAAAAACTAGAATGAGACCACCGGGGGATGATCCTCTGTCATTAAAAAAAGATTCACCGAAATCGGTCTTGTAGTTTCGGAATAATAGCTGGACAAACATAGAATAATAAAAAAGATAATAAAATCAGGTCGAATTAAGAACCTCCTCCTTTTCGAAGTCGGCTAAAAAATGGCAAGGTATGCACCATAACTCATGAGTTCTTGAATACCTTAACGATGTGAGCGCCTTGCTAGCATTGAAATATGGATTTTTAGGACAACCCGTCTAGTTTTTCTGCATCAAACAAAAATCTTAAAAATCCAAAAAACTCAACTTCAGCAGGTTATCGTATAATTTCATTGCTACACGTCAGTACCTGTGCTGTTCCCATGCCGTATTTGGAACGTCTCTCCCACCGAGTCCACAGATGGCACTCACGTGTGGCGTCTTGCCACCTTCACGTCTCCATTCACTGACGTGGATTCAGAGAATTCGACCCCAGATGTGTTCCCAGACGGATTTCTCGGTTCTTAAAATAATTTAAAAGATCCGTGTAGACGTCATGCGTGGGAGGCACGTTGAAATTGAAAGAAAACATAAACATTAATATTACTACTACAGTAGAAGTTGCTTATGGTGATCGAATTGGGACCGACTGGAAGCAATCGCTATACGCGACCAATCTCTATAAGCGACTTCTACTTATAATATACTAGGTGGTGATTTTAGCCATTTTTATCGATACTAGCGATTTGTGACCCCCAGCATTGACCTAATTTTGATTAATTATTTTTTTGAGGAAATCTTCATTAAAACCGATAGGTAGGTACCTAGTTTATTTTCTGTTTCGGATCATCGTTAAATAGGTACTTACCACTTTTGGTGGACATAAAGTATATACAATTTTTGGGAGATTTCAGCCATTTTTACCTATTTTGCCGACTTTTAACATCCAAAAACTCAGAAATTGATCACTATAACCGACCTTTTGATCACTATAACAGGCCACTTCACTATGTGTTTACAAACAGCCGATCGGGACCTGACTGTTTCTATCCTTATATACGGCCTTTCTACTAAGCGACATCTACTGTATCAACTATTACACCAATGAGTAGGTGTTACTAGCAACCTCGTCCGAGTGGGTACCAGTGCTCTGTCGATATTCCGACATTTGCCAGTCCGAAAACATCGCTCGCGGAATGGGAGGGGGAATAGCCCCAAATAGGAGGAATATTTTTCTTGTAAAATACAGTAGTGTACAATAGTACATTAACGTAGTACTATAGGAACTAAATCACTCGCGATGAAATCGTGGAAATCCATTTCAAAGAAAAACGGAGTTGCTGAAAGGTTGTCTATTTCCACTAATACACGAAAAACACACTGTTATACCGGTTTCGGTGATCAAACCATCGTAAGATATTGTTTGTTACTGACGATGGTTTGAACCGAAACCGGTATAACAGTGTATGTTTCGTGTATTAGTGGAAATAGACAACTTTTCGATAACTCCGTTTTTCTTAGTACTGTAGGATTTGTGTTATAATATTTACTTAACAGCTATGTGATAAGGCCTATATTAACGATATTATTAATGTAGAATAAATATTTTGTTGTACCCACTTGATATGACACTCTTTACTTTTCCTGCCGTATATATTATGACCTATTTCCATTCTTTAAATGGAACCCTCGGTAGTCCGGATTTCCCAATAATCCGACAGGACGGAGTTTTATTGGTACAGCCCAATCTTGATAATCCGACAGCTTGTCGGTCCCATATCTGTCGGATTATCAAGATTGGATTGTGCCACTAAAAATCCGTCCTGCTGTAATCGGCTTGTGACATCAAAAACTTCACTGCTGATTGTCCAACGAGTAGACTCAAAATCAATTTCTTAACTCATTCTGAAGGTTGTTATGAGTTGTTATGAGCTCATCACTCACTGCGTCAAGTAGCAATGGAAACGTAAGACAGGTGTATTTTTAAAGCCCCCCCCCCCCCCCCACATCACGTCGCCAAAAGTTTTTTTAAAAATATTTTTTGATGCGAAATTTTCAATTGAGGTTACAAGCCTGCATTTAAATAGTAAAATTTTCGTTCCGTTTCCTAAGTAACGGGTTTTAGATCAATCGTAACTGCACACAGGGATTAAAAGGCTCAGCCAGGGATGTAACCATTAGTGGACAATCTTTTGAGATCATTTCTGAGACCATCTCCTGCTACTCTCAGCTTGCTTTTCCCGAGTTGCATCTACCTTGGGACCACAAATGGTCATCTTGGTACCAAAGTTGGTGACTAACTAATGTTGTAATGGAAATTCACGTCAGGAAGCTCGAAAAATGCGTTATGGTCCTTCGTCGACGGATTTTAGATGCTTGAGATCATCGGGTGACAGCCGCCTGGCAAGCAACTTCTTTCGCATCACGATTAGATCAAATTCAACGTAGTGAGGATGCGGTATTTCTTATTACCTGTTCATTAAGAAAGTCCATGCAGGCTGTGCCAATTGAAAAACGAGCGAAAAAGTGGGTCGGGAAGGGAAAAAGTTTTCGTCCAGCGCGAGCGGAGGAGGTCGGAAACTCCTCAGCTATTCAACGCAAGTCAGTGAGAGCTGACATCAAGAAGTGAATCGCGGGTGTTTTGAACTCTTGTTATTCTCACGGGTCGAGGGGGCGATAGCTCCACTTTCTCGGTGTTGAAAAAAGGAAAAGGTCTTTCTCAATAGCTCTTCGGAAGCGGATCCTTTCAAGTCCCAATTCGCTATGTGATATGTAGCGTCTGACAGTAAGACATGAGGGATGGGGAATAGTGGAAATGGAACGGGCTCAAAATACCGCCTGCGTCTCTATTCATGGACTATTGGTTAATAGCTAGAGTTGCCGAAAGGCGTTTCACTATGGGTTTTATAGCAAGACACTCCGCCCTCCACCATTTTCCAAGTCATGTAGGTACTTCACAGAAACAACGCTTTTTTCTAAGTTTAAGACGGGGTTGTGAAACATTAGGAACATTCTTCAACATCTCCTTTCAAGAACTAGTCAAAAACGCTGCAAAGTCCTTGTCACATTGGTTTATTATTCTACTGGACGTACCTACCAACAGAAATGTTGGCTGTTCATTTATTGTTTCTTTCATGTGCAATAACTGAAGTAGGTAGCTATTTTTGATTTTTTCCATTAATTTTGCCCCCCCCCCCCCCCCCCAACACGAATTAGGCTCCTATTTTTGATAAATAGTCTTTGATTATTGATAGTGCCATTTAATTGTCTTGATTCACCTGTTGACGTACTTCTAGAACTTCAGACAATGTCCCAGGTTTTTTAATCATAAAAAATGAATTCTGGGAGCTGAACCTTCCTTAGAACTTCAGTTCTTGGCTCTTGAACTTCATATTCGGTCTTCTCGCCCTAAAAACATGGAAAACGGTACCTCACAAGCTCATGTTCACTAAAACACAAAAAAATCCTATTTTTACAACTATTTTTCACCCATAACACCACGAAAGAGCGAATTTTTTAGACCCAAAATAAAGTAGATTTGGATGATAGGCGTACGATGGCGGACCGTGGACGGCGTACGGCGGACGGTTATTGCATTTTTGGAATCTACGGACCTTGAAACGTAAAAGAACAAATTTTGAGGGGGTATTATACAATTTGTTGCTGAGCGAATACATAGGTGTATATTATTCACAGAATAATAAACCAAAACTGAAGCAATTCTCCACGGCCTTTTTCGTATTATAGTAGGTACCTTAGCTGACGTATCCAGCTGCTTCATATGTTTGCGATGACGTCTAAGCCTTCATACAATCTATATTAACTTACCTACCCTCTGCTATTTCATACAGCAGAAGTACATCACTCGCAGTACTTGGCAGTGAAAGTGGAGAGCCATATTGTGCCTTTAAACGGGCGCAGACCCAGTATTTTGTCAGTTTCTTCATGTTTTCTCTGGCTGTGGTTAACGTCTGGGGAAAATGTTAACACGCATTATTAATCAATGAATGGAACAAGGATCAAAACTCTAAAAATGTCATGAAATTTCCAGACATTCAAATTCAAACATTTAGTTTAAACACGTTTTTCTTGTTTGTATCTTAGACCGTTTTTGGAGAGATAATAAGGTTCATAATAAATTCAAGAATCAAAATTGTTTAAAGTAAAATAAGAAAGAAAACTTGAAGAGAAATTTTACGTATTTTGAAAAAAGGCTCAAGAAAGGAGGCTCCGCCTGTAGGCGCGCTCTGCTGACTCTAGGGCGTGTTTCACCACCTCGAGCGAGTTACAATTAACATGGAGTTAGAGGAAAATGAATGCATTTTTCGTGCCTATTTTTCTGTAACTCCAAGTTAACTGTAAATCGCGCTTCAAATCTAGGTGGCGAAACCCGCCCTCTGAGTCCATAGAAAGAACATAATTCCGAATATTTGTTCTTTCGTTGAAGATCGACGATCTAGGTAGGTATAGGTATTGGTTCAGTACCAAGAACAACTGTTGAGCCTGTTACGGTAGACTTGAATGTCAAGTAAATTTATCTGATAGGCTGAGCCTTATTAAAGGAGGGAACAAATCATTCGTGTTTTATGAAATGATACAAACTACAAGATAAAAGAGATTAAAATTCCAGATAAATTTATGAAGATAAATAAAATAATAAATTTATGAACCAACACCTAACTAGACCGTCGATCTTTAACGAAAGAACCTCCCACGATTTTCTGTATGTCCAAGTTAACGGTAACTAGCTCTAGGTGGTGCAACTCGCCCAAGCCCCTTATATCTCAGAACAAAACAACATATTTTTTGTAAAGATTTGTATAGATCGACGATCTAGTTAGGTGCTGGTTCAAATTTATTATTTTATTATCTTAATACATTTATCTGGAATTTTAATCTATTTTATCTTGTAGTTCGTATCTTCTACAAATCTTATGTGGGACGAACTCGCGCTTACGTTATATTTTTGAATATTTTCTTTCGTATAGTTACGGGCTTACCGAAGGTCTTACTTACATAACAGTGTCCTGGGGACCTACAAAGAAAATTATAAACGTTCTGTAGAAAATGCAGCGTTTTGAATTTGTTTGTTTGTTGTTTGTTGCCGTCGGTTTATGGTATGATGATGTCCACTAACTGGAGCCTTTTAAATTGAAATGTAGGATAAACCATCGAGATTTGACTGTGGAATGCTATTTTTCGTTCTTTCATGCGGAACAATGGTAAACTCTATGACAAGTTCGATGAACCTCGACGCTCCACCTCAGTAACCGACAATGAGGTGAGTAGGAGTGTGACCAGCCCACGTATCTCGTTTTCGGTCCATTCGAGACGCTGGCTTCTGTATGCAAATTGCAAATAAATGAGAACGGGTGGAGCAATGCTTTCAGAAGGGATGGGCTTTGGGAGCTACTTCGCAATAGGTCATGAAGTTTAGAAACAAGAAGCATCTTTCAGGTGGGACAAAGGGACCAAATGGTTTGGAAATGATAATAAAATTGCTGTTTGGGTTCTTGAGGGTTGGTCCTTGAATTTAAAAAATCCATTATGCCGACGTTTCGGTTTATTTATAAACCTTCTTCAAATAAACCGAAACGTCAGCATAGTAGACTTTTTAAATCAAGGACCAACCCTCAAGAACCCTAACAGCAATTTATAATGAGTGGTCAAGAACCTTAAACATAATATTATCATAACAATTCCCCTATCTAAATATATATAAATTCCCGATTTAATATGCCCAAACCAAGAATATAATGTAAGTACCTGCCACCACAGCTCCCAGTGAGTTTCCTATCGGTCCGTTCGATTTGCAAAAGCCCGTTATACCGCTGCCGGGGTATTGTTTAGCGGGTTCCATCGGCTATGGTGATTTCACGGGTTTCGGATTCGAACTCAATCGGCCACCTCCCGGTAAAAAGGTGAATGCTGTAAAACAATCCAAAATGAGGATGGTTAGACCTAGTAGGAGACTGCTCTGTAAGAAACCAAAGAAGTTCACTAAAACCTTACCTATAAAATCACAACGCAGTGCGCCCAGTCTTACAGCAGTATGGTTTTGGGTAAATAAAATCATACAATTTTTGACAAAGTTGAAAATTTCCAGTTTGAACTTGCTTCATTAAGTTTTCCACTTTCAGCGTTCTGGATCTCTTCTGTAACGCTCAAATATCCTAGGTTCCCCTCGATCGATTTTGAAAATTTCAGTGATTATGCAGTTTTGTATTTGGATTTTACCATAATTATACCATAATATAGCTGTACTACTGCCATCAAATCAATACCATGTAGTGCCTGCGCGAATGGGAAACCCTTCAAAAATTCGCCCAATATAAACTTTCTGTAGATCATGTTACGATGTGATGAAGCTATACCTACTGGGGATTTTCTGGTTCATTCTATCTACACAGGTGTGATCTTGGTGAGTCATTTATTTGCCGGGTGCCGCCTACCTCCAGCACATTGTGAATCAGCTTGACTATAAATACTTCTTCATACTACGTTCTATGTTTATCAGTATTAAAATTACTTCCTAATGTAGGTAAAATACTTCCAAACCAATGTGGGACATTTCGTTTAACCCTACGCCGACTCCAAAACTTGAATTGCTCATAACAACACTTAGGCATATACCTACTTGTTTTATGTGGAAATCTTTCTTGCCTTGCCAACAACTTAGCTCATAATTCCTGCAAATGAGCCAGTTAATTTTTTATAATTTGTTTTTCTGTTTCATTTGAGAGCCCATAAGGCCTATTTATTACTCAGTTGGTAACAATGTTCGCCAGTCAAATGTTCTTTCCTTTTTTCAACTCCTGTTTGGAATATATTTGATTTTATAAAACAATGACATGTTCCGGTAGTAAATATAAAAATACCAGTGAATTTTTGCAGGTCATTGTCCAGTCAGTTGAGTTGATAAAAACTGGTGGAATAGTTACTGCTGATATTTGTGAGACTTTTAGTTATTGGTTTTGGCACGTTGCATCATAATTATTGAGATACATAGAAGATTTGAAAATCTGTTTTATTTATTTTTTTAGCGAATTTTCGAAGAAAAGGAAGCTATTGTTCTCGGTCCAAAATTTTTAAAACTCGAATTTCCGAAAGATTTTTATACCAAAATCCGTTTCAGACCATCCTGAATTCACTGCCGAAAGACACCAAAAATTATATATATATATATATATATATATATATATATATATATATATATATATATATATATATATATATATAATTATATATATATATATATATATATATATATTTATATATGTATGTGTCATTCCAGACGATAACTCTCGAAAGAATTGAGATAAAAAGTTCAAATTTGCACGAAAAATCTGTCTTGGCAATCGACAGGATAAGTTCGAAGATGGGCAGAATCGGGTCACTCTAAAGGGGAGTTTTGGGGAATTTTAGGGGGGGAAAATTACCCATAAATTCCCAAAATGAAAAAGTCTGACAAGTGACACCTCATTTTAAAGGTTTTTGTACGCTGAACACGATGGTGGAATCAGAATTGCGATATCTCATTCCATTCTCAAACTGGAGCACTTTGAAGATGAAGGAACGTGGTTATTTCTTGAGATGTTCTTCCTGGTTCGTCTGCTCTAATCTGATAACGGAATGGGATATCGCAATTCTGACTTCACCATCGTGTTCAGCGTTGGAAAATCTACAAACCGAGGTGTTACTCGGCAAAAAATGGAACAAAAAATTTGTTACGTATCCAATACCTACTCTTCTGCTATTCAAAACATTTTTGATTTCCCCCTCCCCCTCCTTCCACCCCAAATTTTACTTTGCGTAAAACTACTCCTGTTTTAATTTTGTATGGTATCAAGTTGGGAAAACATTGGCCGAAAATTAATTTTCAGAAAATTTTAGGCGGAGGAGGAAGATGCCGAAAACTTCGAAAATTCGCTCTTATAGCCATGCTGCATGACTGTGGTTTTATGTATTTAAGATTCATTTTTGGAATGGTCCTGAATGTTCCAGTGGTCCTGGTCTTGTTCGGTCCGGTGGTTCTGAACGTTTGATTTCGCCCCAGTTTTACTCAGCTAATCGGATTGTATTTGAGGTACTTTGCATGAAATGATTCTGTAGGAATGATGCGAGTTTAATGGTTAGGTGAAGTTTCTTCCTCTTCCAACCATCAGGCTTTCGACTTGATGAACTTGAAGTTTTTATCTCTTTTGTAAGGCAGTAAACCTCGGAAAAAATTCGCCTACATCATCTCATTATCGCTCATTCGCCCATCCCAAAAACCTCAGTCCCACGCCTAGCAACATTTCCAGGATGGGTACGTCATTTCTGCTTCCTCATCCGACGGATTGTATTTTGCGTCTGGAGAGGGGGGAGGGGGTGAACAGGCCATATTTCCTCGCTCACAACACCGAATAGACCAAATTACCATTGATGCTACCTCATATCAAGCTTGTTCGTAGGCAGCGAAGCTTGCGGTTTAATCCGACTTTCCGATTTCCCTACAACCTCACACAGGCTCCATTTCAAATTTCAACATAGTAGTAACGCTGCAAATTATTACACAACGGTTTATTATTTACCTGTATAGATGCCCCTTCTGCGTGGATCACAGTTTTCTGTGGTCAGTACCCTCGAGCTCTCCCCAGGAAAGCCCTAAATCGAGTACTGGAATTACAGTTTCATAAAAATGCACAGGATTAAATTCAATCATTAATTATTTGTTGTTATTCATGAAGCATCACATTTGCTCAAGTTACGAAAGTACCTGTCAACAAAATCCAGATATCATTTCCTTTGATGATTGAAGGTCTTCAAAGAATATTATATCACAGAACAACCAACTCGACTTCATACAGCCATCTGTGATTATAATCAGGTGTTCCCTAGCGATGATATCTGGGCCGTTTATACCGTTTCATTCCCGATCATGTTGACGACGCTTTTCGATGCTAGCGAACGGCTGGACGCACAATGCTCCCGGTGGTCTCAAAAAAATTTAGTTCAAGATCAGTTTAAAAACGTTAAAAAAAAAACCATACCGCGTACTAACCGGGATTTTTGCACCAAGGGACCGGAGAAAAATTGCTTAGTAAAGTATCACGCAGGAAGTTTTCAGTGTTGCAAGGCCAGAAGTTCAAGGGACCGGACGAAAATGGCGTATTAAGCAAGATGGTGTACTAAAGGGGTTTTACTCTAATAATAATAATGGTAATAGTAGTACACATTTTCGCTCTTTGAGGCAGATTTCTTTTTCCATTATATCACATCATGGAATGTAATACGTGTATGGAATAACAAAATATTGTCGTAAGTAAGGATAATTTATTAACATTGCCAAAAATCACAACGAATGGTACCATGAAGAATTAAGGGATACCTGACAAACAAATTAATGTCAGAACATTCTCACAGAATGGGGGAAAGTATGACGAAGGGGAAGAGAAAAGAAAAAGAGATGTGCGCTCTACCATGACTCGTCACTTTTGAAAATTCCGAAACGGCTGATCTGAAAAATTCAGTAACCGAGGGAGAGGGTTTGGGCATTCCACAGCCTCGCCCCGCAGACGTCAAATTAATTAGCAAAAATTCGAGAACAATTTTGGACAATCCTTCATGCATATGATTGTTCGGACAGAGCTTTAGGGCTTGTGGTGGGGGGGGGGGGGATCCATTCAAAATTTAGAAAATACGTCTAATATGACGATATTAATTTAATAATAGTTGAGAAGAGGGAGATGGAATAAATCACTATGATCTGGAACAGAGTGACTTAGAATTATAGCTTCTCAGGTCGGATAGTAAACAGGTCCTGTTTACACGCTCATATTGGCGACGATACGCTCAATATACTTCATGATATTCACAATGAATTTTAAATGGCGTATTTGAGGTAGCAGTTCCACAGTACGGGTTCTGAACGGTTCATCAGTCAGAAATCGTTTCGGCGTTGTTCAATCAGCGCAGTAAGTAAGCTGTTTTGAAACTAGTCCCAACTGATAGGGGCGTTTTGTTCACCCATCTGCTTGGGTTATTTTTGTTAGAGACGACCGATGAAAAGTTCAAAAGCGTTTTTCTAGATATGGGCGTTGAATCATTTAGCTCCGTCATACCAAGGTTGCAACTCGAGAGCCTCGTGACGCCTGTCACCTACCACGCCTGTCGCTCGCTTTCCGCTTCGTTTCCGTAATTTTCAATTTATTTACTACTTTATTTATATTATCCTATAAACTAATCAACGAAATGCACCGTGGGCCATCGGTTGACACCTACCTGACACCCACCGGCTTTATTAGCGTTCGATGGCAGCGGCCTTGTTACGTAAAACTCAGACGCAAGGTCGACTTGTTTCCCTCCCCGCATTTTCACGTCACGAGCCCGTACGCCGAACCTTCGATAAATTGGGTGAATGGCAGTTTTTCTGTGGCGTTTCATTTAGTTATCTTGAGCTGCTGTTATTACGTTGGGAGTCAAGATTAAACTGTCCGTTAGGGACTTCACTAGCCAGCATTTACTCAAGTTTAATGCAAATGACCTACCTACCTACTACTAGTTTGCAGGTACATAATGTTCCTGTTGATGCTTACCGTCAGTAGTTTACTGACTAATAATGATTCTTAGAGCAGATATTTAGTATTTTAGCAGTCATACTTTCACATTTTTGTTGGAATGATGGGAGTAAACGATTTCGTATCTATTGGTAGCTAAAATTCCAGGCCGAGCCAAGTAACCCATATTGGAGCTATGTTTGCACAGGAATGGTTTGCTTTGTTAGGCAATGTGTTCTTGTAGCAGCAAAGTTTCAAGAGCAACCAAATAAATACCATTGGAACTACAGCAAGTGTCTTAAAATTCATGCAGAATGACTATTGTGCACCTTTCAAAACAAGATATCGAGTCTTTCTGTCAACTCTGTTGTTCCTTACCAAACATTACCCTTAAAAAGAACTTAGTCAATATATAAGTCTTAAAAATTCATGTACATGCGTGTAAAATTCATGATTATTCTGTTAGCTGTAATAAGCAGGTACATACTATAGAAGGTACTTCTGGAAACAGGATAAAGTGCCACAAATACACACAGTTTTATACATTTTGCAGTTCTGTGTGTTCGAATATTAAGCAACTGACATATTAGGGAATTTTCAAAGAAAATGTAGCTATTTGGCTGGTTCCAAAATTTCAGAGATGCTCCCTTTGCACCGGAAAACCCTCAAAAATCCGTTTCATGCACCGTGGATCTAAATGATAGATTTTCAGTTTTTCGTATAAGTTCTCTCTATTGCAAGCACACCCGACCACCTTTTTCAATTTTTGAGGAGTGTTTTCATGTACTATATGAATAATATACTCCAAGCAATGAAACTAGACATTGAAAAAAGTGGGGGCGTATATCGAACTATTTCCCTAGGGAAAAAGTTCGATAACCGCCCCCACGACTGAATTGCATTGATTGGGCCTGGGACGTTTTCTTGGGAGAGATAACTGGTGAGGCAGAGAATAACTTTGATCGAAAGTTAAGAGGTTGAGATGCGATGCTCATAAATAAAATACACTGCCAAGGTGATGGCACAGGAGCTTCCTCGTCACAATCAGAGTGACCCATTATAAAATAGAACAGACTCGGAAGCAAAATAACATAACATTACATTACATTACATTACATTACATTACATTACATTACATTACATAACGTTAAATATACATATTACATAACATTACATTACATAACATTACATGAAATATACATATTATACATAACATGACTTCCATAATACATTACGTCCATTATACATAACCAGCCTGACCGCTCGCTTCGCTCGCTATCCGAGTTTCGCTGTACGCAGTATCGTGGAACCAACAAACGACGGAAAAATCCCATACCCTACCGGGTATTTGTGCCCAATTTTATCAAAATCCGTCAAGCCATTCAGGTTGACCATGGATGCGCTATGGTCGACCGCGGGGGTAGTCCGAAGGGTCGATCGTAGATAGAATTTCACGTAGATTACGAATACGCGATAAAAAATAGGGGTTACCATTTCAATTAACGAAGTTGACCATGGTCGACCATAGTTCCGCTATGGTCAGGGAATTAAAAATGCGCCTACGTTCAACTTGGGAGGCTACCGGATATTGGTGCCAAATTTGGTTGATATCCGTTGAGCAATTCGGGATTCGACCATGGAGGGGCCCATGGATGCGCTAAGGTCGACCGCGGGGGTAGTCCGAAGGGTCGATCGTAGATAGAATTTCACGTAGATTACGAATACGCGATAAAAAAATAGGGGTTACCATTTCAATTAACGAAGTGGACCATGGTCGACCATAGTTCCGCTATGGTCAGGGAATTAAAAATGCGACGTTGCACAACTTGGGAGCCTACTGGATACTCGTGCCAAATTTGGTCGATATCCGTCAAGCCATTCAGGAGTTGACCATGGTCGACCATAGTTCCGCTATGGTCAGGGAATTAAAAATGCGACGTTGCACAACTTGGGAGCCTACTGGATATTCGTGCCAAATTTGGTCGATATCCGTTGAGCAATTCGGGATTCGACCATGGAGGGGCCCATGGATGCGCTATGGTCGACCGCGGGGGTAGTCCGAAGGGTCGATCGTAGATAGAATTTCACGTAGATTACGAATACGCGATAAAAAATAGGGGTTAACATTTCAATTAACGAAGTTGACCATGGTCGACCATAGTTCCGCTATGGTCAGGGAATTAAAAATGCGACGTTGCACAACTTGGGAGCCTACTGGATATTCGTGCCAAATTTGGTCGATATCCGTTGAGCAATTCGGGATTCGACCATGGAGGGGCCCATGGATGCGCTATGGTCGACCGCGGGGGTAGTCCGAAGGGTCGATCGTAGATAGAATTTCACGTAGATTACGAATACGCGATAAAAAATAGGGGTTACCATTTCAATTAACGAAGTTGACCATGGTCGACCATAGTTCCGCTATGGTCAGGGAATTAAAAATGCGACGTTGCACAACTTGGGAGCCTACTGGATATTCGTGCCAAATTTGGTCGATATCCGTTGAGCAATTCGGGATTCGACCATGGAGGGGCCCATGGATGCGCTATGGTCGACCGCGGGGGTAGTCCGAAGGGTCGATCGTAGATAGAATTTCACGTAGATTACGAATACGCGATAAAAAATAGGGGTTACCATTTCAATTAACGAAGTTGACCATGGTCGACCATAGTTCCGCTATGGTCAGGGAATTAAAAATGCGACGTTGCACAACTTGGGAGCCTACTGAATATTCGTGCCAAATTTGGTCGATATCCATCAAGCCATTCAGGAGTTGACCATGGTCGACCATAGTTCCGCTATGGTCAGGGAATTAAAAATGCGACGTTGCACAACTTGGGAGCCTACTGGATATTCGTGCCAAATTTGGTCGATATCCATCGAGCCGTTTGGCCGTGCATAGAAGGACAGACAGACAGACAGAGCGCATGCGCAGGGCGAACCGCTGGCTCTATCATGTTGAAATTTATATGGGACCTCAATGGGCCCTACCCGCTTAATCCCTGAGAATTACATTGAAATTGGGTGAAATCTTTGGTTACTACGGCTGTAACAAGGAAATTGAATCTATTTCACGCCAGCGCATGCGCAGAGCGCACCGAGGGTCCGATCATGCTGAAATTCATACTGGAACTCACTAGGCCTTGTCCAAACAACCCTTGAAAATTTGAGCGAAATTGAATCAAAATTGTGAAAGTTATGCGTGTTTGTTGAATTTAACGTTAGCGCATGCGCAGGGCGTACCGCTGGATCAATCATGTTGAAATTTGTATGGGACCTCAAGGGGCCTTATTCGCACCATCCCTCAAAATGTGAGCTGAATCAATTCAAAATCGTGGAAGTTATGGCTGTAACAAGGAAATGCGGACAGACTCACAGACTCACAGACTCACAGACTCACAGATTCACAGATTCACAGACTCACAGACTCACAGACTCACAGACCGACAGACACGGAACCAAATTTGTTCAGTAGGCTTTGAAACGCAAAATGCAAGTGGATATTTTGATTTCTGAAGACAAACATTTTTTGGCTCACGAAAGTGAACACAAGGCTTCCGCTGCTTCGCAGACTTGGAAGCAATAAAAACGATGTTGACTGTAGCGGTGAAATCACTTCCGACCGTAGGTCAACGTTCGAGAATTCCTTCCTTCCTTATTCCAGTTGCGTTGTGGAGGAGATGTGTGAAGTCAATGGGCATAGATCCATTTGAGCATTTTGCTTCCGAGTCTGCGAAGCAGCGGAAGCCTTGTGTTCACTTTCGTGAGCCAAAAAATTTTTGTCTTCAGAAATCAAAATTTCCACTTGCATTTTGCGGTTCAAAGCCTACTGAACAAATTTGGTTCCGTGTCTGTCGGTCTGTGAGTCTGTGAGTCTGTGAGTCTGTCCGCATTTCCTTGTTACAGCCATAACTTCCACGATTTTGAATTGATTCAGCTCAAATTTTGAGGGATGGTGCGGATAAGGCCCCTTGAGGTCCCATACAAATTTCAACATGATTGATCCAGCGGTACGCCCTGCGCATGCGCTAACGTTAAATTCAACAAACACGCATAACTTTCACAATTTTGATTCAATTTCGCTCAAATTTTCAAGGGTTGTTTGGACAAGGCCTAGTGAGTTCCAGTATGAATTTCAGCATGATCGGACTTTCGGTGCGCTCTGCGCATGCGCTGGCGTGAAATAGATTCTATTTCCTTGTTACAGCCGTAGTAACCAAAGATTTCACCCAATTTCAATGTAATTCTCAGGGATTAAGCGGGTAGGGCCCATTGAGGTCCCATATAAATTTCAACATGATAGAGCCAGCGGTTCGCCCTGCGCATGCGCTCTGTCTGTCTGTCTGTCCTTCTATGCACGGCCAAACGGCTCGACGGAAATCGACCAAATTTGGCACGAATATCCAGTAGGCTCCCAAGTTGTGTAACGTCGCATTTTCAATTCCCTGACCATAGCGGAACTATGGTCGACCATGGTCAACTCCTGAATGGCTTGACGGATATCGACCAAATTTGGCACGAGTATCCAGTAGGCTCCCAAGTTGTGCACCGTCGCATTTTTAATTCCCTGACCATAGCGGAACTATGGTCGACCATGGTCAACTTCGTTAATTGAAATGGTAACCCCTATTTTTTATCGCGTATTCGTAATCTACGTGAAATTCTATCTACGATCGACCCTTCGGACTACCCCCGCGGTCGACCTTAGCGCATCCATGGGCCCCTCCATGGTCGAATCCCGAATTTCTCAACGGATATCGACCAAATTTGGCACCAATATCCGGTAGCCTCCCAAGTTGAACGTAGGCGCATTTTTAATTCCCTGACCATAGCGGAAATATGGTCGACCATGGTCAACTCCTGAATGGCTTGACGGATTTTGATAAAATTGGGCACAAATACCCGGTAGGGTATGGGATTTTTCCGTCGTTTGTTGGTTCCACGATACTGCGTACAGCGAATCTCGGATAGCGAGCGAAGCGAGCGGTCAGGCTAGTTATGTATAATGGACGTAATGTATTATGGAAGTCATGTTATGTATAATATGTATATTTCATGTAATGTTATGTAATGTTATGTTATGTTATGTAATGTAATGTTATGTAATATGTATATTTAACGGTATGTAATGTTATGTAATGTAATGTAATGTAATGTAATGTTATGTTATTTTGCTTCCGAGTCTGTTCTATTTTATAATGGGTCACTCTGATTGTGACGAGGAAGCTCCTGTGCCATCACCTTGGCAGTGTATTTTGGACTGCATCAAGAATTTGTATGACCCAACCATAGAATAATACAACACCACAATATGTGTCAGAAGTAATATTCATATTAATAAATGAATTATTTAAACAAAAAATTTTGTGTTTTCCATTATTAACTATGTGGGGGCGCATACCGAACTTTTTCACTAGAGAAATAGTTCGGTATCCGCCCCCACTTTTTTCAACACCTAATTTCCCAATCTTAACCAATCAAAAATTATAATTCGTCACGATAGTGCTCAAGAAGATGAAATCTAGTTTACGGAACACTCCTCAAAAATTGAAAAAGGTGGTCGGGTGTGCTTGCAAAAGAGAGAACAAAATGGGGGCGGATAACGAACTACACCCTCCGTCTCCGCAAGACTAATGAGTTCGTAACCCAGCCCGATCGCACTGTGCACAACGGTCCAAATTTACAAATTTTTGGTCCAAAAAATCAAAACAAAAAGAATATTAGCAATAGGCATATGTGGGGTGTTGTCAATCAAGATTTTGGGGGCGTTGAATCTATTGCAACTAGCCCCAGTTCGATTAGACTCACCCAGCGTACCAAATTTACAAGATTTTATTTAAAAAAAATGCATTCATTTTTTATGTAGGCTCAGTTGCGAGCAGTTTCAGCGCAGGCTGTATCAAGTGATAGAAATCACAATTTTTTGGTTCAAAACACCCAAAAAATAATTTTTTTGACATATTTTTCTGCAAGATGTGCCAGTCTGGTCTCTGACAGATGACCATTAATTTAAATTCTCAATTTCCCAAACAATCTCTTTCAAAATTTGCTCCTTAAGCCATGCTGCATGACTGGAATTGACAATATTTCAGCTTACCTACTCAAGGGATGCCCGGGGTTCTGCGAGGGTTAAAACAGAGTCAGTAATATTTTGCGTCGGTAAGAATCATCTTGTTGACGAGAAAATATTTTCTTAGCTTACTGGGCATAACGGGGTTGGTAATTTTCGCTTAGACACATAACACGGAATAACTATCGACGAAAGTTCCTGGTCGAGCCAAGCAATCCATGGATTACACTTGACCAAATGTTTTGAAGAATAACTGCTATCTTTTACCTGTAGTAGGCCACGAAGGTCCAAAATGTACTTAATTTTCAATTCAGTATCATATGAATCAGCCTATACCTACCTAAAGAATCCCTCATTAGATTCCTTCAAGGGCAGCTCTTCTTCCTTATCTGCTAACTTTTTGAATAATTTAGAATGGAACTGTCAACACTACACGCGTAATGAGGCCCTTCAGGTACATATTATGAATTTCTATTCTATAACGGACCGTTGACACTGCACTATAAGGACCTGGGCCCGTTAACCAGTCTGTGCCGTTACGGGCACTTGCCCGTCAATACGCTGCTTCGAGATCCAGACTCGATTTTTCTCTCAAGAACCGAAGGCTTTGACGTGAACTTGCGTGATCCGCTATGTCCATATCAGGACGACTTCCTGTAAAATATACCACAGGGGGATAAAAAAACGTTTAGAACTGCAACCTGCAACGTTCTAATCGAAGTTGGAACGGGGCAGTTAGAAAAAAAAGAAGAAAAGATGGACATAGAAAGTTGAACTGAGTTTCACCTCTCACGTCGTCGCTGAGAAGGTTGATTCAATTGCACGAGAACCAACTAGACGAGCCACCTGCCGCGGCCCGTACCCGTACCGGCTTTTTGCAGTTGTCATCTTTGCCGCCAGAGAAACCCGATCTTGTCGTGAAGGGAGTTCCCGATATTGCTAATGACCAGAGACGTCAAAATGTCATATTTGATTATGTCATATGATTTTGTAATAAAATAGCCGTTTCGGTGGTAAACATAATAAAATTGGCGTTTTTCGCTCTTTTTTCATAATATTGTTTTTATTTTGTCATGAAATCGACGTTGTTGACAGTTCAGAGCCAGTTGAGTCTCATGCCAATAAGGCACTTCGAACCAAAAATATGGGCTGGGGCGAAAAGGAGGTTTCATGCATGAAATTCGCTCCTAACTCTTCAGCTGACGTCGAGCGCTCGTTTTCGCTATTTAAAACGCTCCTGACCGACAAGCGTACGAATTTTACAATCGGGAACATCGAACAACATTTAATTGTATTTTATAATGATAATATTGATAATTTTGAAGATTGAATAACGTAACTATGTAATTTAAATGTTGTAAATAATGACTAATAAATGTTGTGAATATGTAATGAATAGTTTTACAGTATTAATATATCATCCTTCTTCGATCAAAAATGATTAGACGATAATGTCATACTTTTTTTAAAACATCATAAAATGGCAAATTTTTGAAAATAAACGTCATGAAATGAGAAGATAAACATCACAAATGTCGTAGAATAAATGTCATGAAATGAAAAAAATAACATCATAAAGTTGACGTCTTTGCTAATGACGATATACGAAATGATACCTAATCAGTATCGAGATACGTTTCACGACAAAAACAAATTTTTAACAAAAACACCGACCTCAAATAAAATATTTAAAAAAAAATATTTTATACTTTTTAGCGAGCTTTCGAAGTGTTTTTTTTTTCAAATAAATTTTTCAGTTACCTACCTACACTTTTCTAAGCCAGCGCCAATAATTTACCAATTACTAGCTCAGTAATATACTTACCTCAAGCAATCAAGTATGTAGTGACCAACATTACTGGGGCATCCACATTATTTGGGAGGGTGTTTCGTGCAATATCTGTCAAAGGACTGGAAATCGAAGAGTATGACAGGTAAATGTACAGGCCCAGTCATATGGGAGCAGTGGGGGATGATCCTTTTTCATTTGAAATAAGTCGAATTGGGAACCTCCTCGTTCTTCTGAAGTCGGTAAAAAAAAAAAAAAAAAAAAATAAATAAAAAATGAAAACTAAAAAAATATATATATAATCTGGGATGTAAAGTTTTTGAAGCATAATCGGCGTAATATATCCTAATCCGGGATCCCCAACGTAAGGTTTGTTTAGATGTCGTTATAACCCTTCCACCGCTCACCAAGATCCTGTCTCGTACATATAATAGTAACTTCGGAATCTCTGCTTCATTTGGTTTAGATTAAATGGTTTAACCTTTGTGATGAATTTGAATTTATCATCACGGTGGCGTGAAGGAGTGAATAGAGGAGAGCGAGGGAATTTCACCTAGGCGGCGGTAATCCACCGATGTAGGTGAGAGGAAGGAAGTTCACCTAGGCGGCGGTAATCCACCGATGTAGGTGAGTGGAAGGAATCTCGTCTAGGCGGCGGTAATCCACCGATGTAGGCGAGAGGAAGGAAATTCACCTAGGCGGCGGTAATCCACCGATGTAGGTGAAGGAAGGTGCTTGTCTAGGCGGCGGATATCCACCGATGTAGACAAGGGGAAAAGGTAGGAGGTGAATTCCCAGAGCGGCGGATACCACCAGGCATCTGGGAGGAGGAAGGTAGAGAGAGAAGAGAGAGCTGGTTAGAGGAAGTGTCGAATGAAGCTAAAGCTCCAGGATCCGGGGTTATATAGGACTTGGAGTCCTCTCCCTCCAGCTCCCTGCTGGGAGCTGGTAGTGGGGCACCAGGTTGTGTCCCCCGGATTCTGTCGCCTGTCTCCCCACTCAGGTGTTTATTAACGGAAGGTAATTTTTACATAGGAATATTGGTGAGAGCTTTAAGGTTGTAGTGGAGTGTTCCCGGGAGGGACTCACGACAGAGGTCCCCCCAGTTCGAACCAATGATTGAGGTAGCTGAAGGCTCAAGTTGACAGTGGTTGAGGGCTGCGGAAACAAAAAGGGGAGCTGAAGGCGCAAGGATACAGGAGCTGAAGGCTGAAACAAACAATTGTAGTGCTGAAGGCAGAAGAGTGACCGGAGGTGTCTTAAAACTAGGGTGATATACAAGTAGTAGGATAAGTAGGCATAAGTAGACATAAGTAGACATAAGTAGGGCTAAGTAGACAAAAGTAGATATAAGGAGACATAAGTAGACATAAGTAGATATAAGTAGACGTAAGTAGATGTAAGTAGATGTAAGCAGACGAAATTCGATGATGGGAAACATATGTACAAGGAGGGTGTGATGAAAAATTTGATGAAGTGACAATATTTACAAAGGTGATGAGTTCGATGATGATGATAAGAGGAGTGATAGTGAGATAGTATGTTAGATATTTACATTAGATATTTACAGGCGCAAGGTATTTACAGGTATGTACAGGTATTTACAGGTATGTACAAATTTTTGGTACGGTTTCAGGGGAGAGAGAATTGAGCGGGGTTGCGAGATCCGCCGTTCCCTGGGTGTGGGTTGTGTGTGGGTTAGTGTATGGAGTGTTTGGGTGTGGTGAAAAGGTGGGTGTAGTGTGTGGGTAGGTGTTGATGATGCCCGCTGCGACGAAGTGGCCACGGCGGGGCTGTGAGGTTCGGTACAGTGTCTGTGGGATAATGGAACACAAACACTGTCCCGAAATCTCAAGGCCCCGCCGTGATTTCTCAGAGCGGGGCGGGGGACTTGGCCGCCGGGACGCGGGGCGAGGGACGCTCCCGTCGTCTGTTGCGGCGCCCGGACCTTTTCGTCCCGGCGGAGACTATTGCGGATATCCCCGGCGGCGGTGGGGGAAGAGGGGGTGTTGTAGGTTTGGTGGGCTGGGGTGTTTTTGGGGCTGAATCTAAAACTGGGGGGTCGAAAATGGAAAAAAATGGAGGAGCAAGAGGGGGTTGAAATTCGGGGGGCGGGGGTTGTTGAAATTTGGGGGGCGGGGGTTGGTTGAGGACGGGGGTTTTGATGTTTGGAAGGGGCGGTGGGGGTGGCATAAGTAGGGTGAGCTGAAGTTGGTGGAGGAGCGGATCTATAAGGGGGTCGGACGGGATGTAGGGGGGATGTACCCCGGTGGCTTGCGCTGCGCGAAATTCGCGCAGTATGCGCCACTGGGGGTACTTCCACCGCCGGGGCCGGGGAGGAAGTCCGGAAATCCTTCGCGGGAAAAATGGAAGCGATGATGTTGGTCCGGGCGAAGGGGGTAGGGGGGAGAGCGGGTCCGGGACGTACACGTCCCGGAGTATCGCCGCCATTTCCGGATCCGAATCGAAATCCGGAAACGGCGACGGGGGAGACTGATTCGGTGGAGAGAGGTGTTGCATTGCAAACAGACGGCGGGAGACTGATAGTGGACGTTGGTTGAGGGAGAACAGGGGCGGGCTTGCAGCGGGCGAAAGGGACGGTGTGGGGTTTCCCGTCCATTAGCAGGGTCGCGGTGGTCGGTGTTGTGCGGATGACTTGAAAGGGCCCGGCATAAAGGGGCTGAAAGGTTTTATGCATGCCGGGCTCTTTCAAGTACATATGCGTGGAAGTGTAAAAGCGTTTTGGGTAAGTGGTGTCGTTTGTCGGTGTTGAGGTGTGTAACGGTTCCCTGTTAATGGACGGGGTGTTGTGTGGAGGGAAAATGTCGGCCGGTAAACGAATGGGGTCTCTGAATGCGTGTTGTGCGGGACTTGTGTTGTCTGAAGGACGGGCGGAAGTGCGGAGGCTAAGTAGAACGTAGGGGAGGGTTTTGGTCCATGAAGGGGAAGTGGCTGATGTGGAGATGGCTTGCTTGAGGACCGAGTGCCACCGCTCTATTTTCCCGTTGGATTGGGGGTGATAAGGAGTGGTGCGGATTTTCTGTATCCCGAGGGAACGGAGCAGGTCGGCAAAGTGGGCTGATTCAAATTGCCTCCCCTGATCGACCGTGAGTGTCCGCGGACAACCGTAGCGGCTGATCCATTGATTGAGGAAGGCCGCGGCGACGGCGTCCGCGGTAATGTGGGCGAGCGGAACACACTCTACCCAATTTGTCGCACGGTCGATCATGGTGAGGCAATACCTCTTCCCCTCGGAGGGGGGAAGAGGGCCGACCAGATCCAAGTGGACGTGTTCCCACGGGAGAGAATCGGGGATAGGTTGAGGAGGTACATGGGGGTGAGCCGAGACCTTGAATTGCTGGCACTTCTGGCACCCAAGAACCCAGGTACGTATATCCGTGTTCATATGGGGCCAGAAGTACCGCGTCTTGATGAGGTCCCGGCTCGCCCGAATGCCGGGATGATGGAGGGAGTGGTAATGTAGGAACAACTGCCTCCTCAGCTCCGGTGGGACGTACGGGCGCGGTGTGTCGGCCGATACGTCGCACCAGAGATCGAGGGGAGGCAGCTGTTCCAATTTTGAGGCGGAGATGAGATTGGAAAGTGCGGGATCGGAAGTAGGAGTTTGGTGGTTTTTGAGGGTTTGCGGGGAAGGGAAGGGCAGTAACTCCGCCACCGGCGCAGGGGTGGGGCGGGAGAGCGCGTCGGCGACGCAGTTGTCGGCCCCCGGCAAATAACGAATATCGGACGTGAATTGTCCGATAAATTCGAGTTGCCGGAGGCGACGGGGGGAGGCTGATTTTCGGTTTTGGAGGAGGGCGTGGGTGAGGGGCTTGTGGTCGGTTATGACAGAGAACTGCCTGCCCTCCACGAAGTCACGGAAGTGTTTGATGGCTTCGTGGATGGCGAGGAGTTCTCTGTCAAAGGTGGAGTAATTTTTTTGTGTGGGGGACAGAGTTTTAGAGAAAAAGCCGAGAGGTTGGGGGGTGGCGCCGGTGTGTTGGTGGAGTACTGCCCCGATGGCCCAGTCGGACGCATCTGTGGTGATGGAGAGGGGGGCATGGGGATCGGGATGGGCCAATAGAGCGGCGTCAACTAGGTCCTGTTTGCATTGTTGGAAGGCGGTTGTGAGGGCGGGGGTCCAGGAAATGGGGCGTTTATCGTTTTTCTTTGCCGGTTGTGGGATAGCGTGTATGAGTGGTTGTTGGTGTTGTGCTGCGTGTTTGATGTGTCTACGGTAAAAGTTCAACATACCCAGGAAACGGCGGAGTTCTGAGACAGTGTTGGGTTGTGGGAAATCGGTGAGGGTGTGCACCTTGTCCGGTAGGGGTTTTATTCCTTCGGACGAAACCTGGTGGCCGAGGCAGCGGACGGAGGGCTGGGCGAGGACGCATTTCGGAGTGTTAATGGTGAGGCCCTCGGCGGCGAAGATGTCAAGAACCTGTTTCAGGTGTGCGAGGTGTTCCTTTGGGTCTCGGGAAGCGATCAGGACGTCGTCTAAAAAACAGAAGACGAAGGGTAGGCCTCGTAGTATGTTGTCCATGTAACGCTGCCATGTTTGGGCAGCGTTACGGAGGCCGAAACCCATTTTGATATACTCGAACAGGCCGAAAGGGGTGATGATAGCTGTTTTAGGAACGTCAGGGGGGTAGATGTGAATGTGATGGAAGGCACGAGAGATGTCGAGTGTAGAAAAGATGGTTGTGTTGTGGAGGTGGGAAGAGAAATCCCGGAGATGTGGGACGTTGTAAAGGTCTGGGGTTGTACGGGCATTGAGGCGGCGGTAGTCGCCGCACGGGCGGATATCCCCGTTAGGCTTCTGCACAATATGTAGTGGAGAAGCCCACGGGGATTTGGAGGGACGGATAATGCCCTCCTTGATGAGAAGATCAAAATGTTTGCGGGCCTGTGAGAGTTGGAGGGGGTGGAGGCGTCGTGCCTTCGCCGATATTGGGGGGCCAGAGGTTTCTATGTAGTGCTGGGTCTGTGAGATGTGGGCTGAGGGGCGGCGCTGGGGTTTGTAGTGGAGGAGGAGCTGTTCAAACTGGGACGGGGGCCGATCCACCGCATGAATGAACCCGGGGATGGGTTTCTGGGTGGAGGGGTCGAGCAGGCGCGCGTTACGGACGTCTACCTGGAGGCCGAAATATGCGAGGAAGTCGGCCCCCAGGATAGCTTTCTCTACGTCCGCCACGGTAAATTCCCACTCGTACGCGAGCCCGCTCATATGAATTGATGAGCGGTACGTCCCGTACGAGGGGATGGTGGTACCGTTGGCGGCGTAGAGAAGTTGTCGGTAACAACGCGCCTGTCGCCGGAGAATATTATTGGGGAAAATAGAGAGCGCCGCCCCTGTGTCGACGAGGAACGGGACGTGCGTTTTCGAGCACTTCAAAAACAGGCGTTGGTGAGCTGGGGCGGAGTGAGGTAGAATTGCTGAGGTGTTGGGGTCCGTCGGAGGGGGGGGGCTTGGTTCGTCCGAGGTGATGGGCGGGTGCGATGGCGGTGGTTGGTCCCCCGCGAAGGAGACGCGGGGGAATTTTTTGCCGTTCCGGGGAGGGGGAACGGTAGTGGCGGCGCGAGGGGCGGCCGGAGGGGTGGTTGTCTTGGGGGTGGGGTTGGAGGGGCCGTTCCGTGGTGGGGGAACGGTAGCGGTGGCGCTAGCGGCGGCCGGGAGGGTGGCTGCCCTGGAGGCGGGCTTGGAGGGGCCGTTCCGGGGTGGGGGAACGGTAGCGGCGGCGCTAGTGGCGGCCGGAGGGTTGGCTGCCCTGGAGGCGGGCTTGGAGGGGCCGTTCCGGGGTGGGGGAACGGAAGCGGCGGCGCTAGTGGTGGCCGGAAGGTTGGCTGCCCTGGAGGCGGGCTTGGAGGGGCTGACTCGGGGTGGGGGCTCAGTTGATGGAGAGGTGGTGCGTTTAGCGGCGCCGTCAGATGCGGCCGGGAGGTTGGCAGCCGTGGCGGCGGCGTAGGAGGGGTAGCGAGGTTCGGTGGAGGTGGTGTGAATGCGGGCGGGGAGGGCTCGGTGGTGGTCCCCCCCGTGTTGGCGAGGAGGGGGGCCCGCCGGATTTACCGGCGGGCGTCCGCGTTTCCCTGCTTGGTGGAGTAGGAGCAGGGGGGCTGGCATTTGCGGGCCTCCCCACCGAAGTTCACATGGTAGAAACATCGGTGGGGGGGGTCCGCCGGGAGGTAGGTCCTGGTGGGGCGCGCGGAGTTGGAGGGGGGCGCCGTTTTTGGGGACCTCCCCCTCCGTTGCTGGGCGGGGGAGACGGTGCGGCGGTCGGCTGAGCGCTGGCGTCGGTGGTCGGAGGAGGGGGTTGGCCGGCGATCGACGGAGAGGGAGCGGCGCCGGTGGAGGGAGGGAGGCCGGCGGCGCTCTTCAGACGGTGACCGGTCCCTGCGTGGGGTGGGGAAGCGGGGTGCGGCGACTTCCGTGACGCTGGCGGCCGCGGCGAGGTCGTAAACCGTGTCGGCTAGACGGAGTAGCGGCTCGTCCGGTCCGTCGAGGTGGCTGGCGAGCGCCATCTGGATGGGGTGGGGGAGGGCTCGCAGCCAGAACGTTCGAGCGATGTCGGCCGTCACGACGTCGTGTAGCTGATGACGTAGGCGACGGTACAGGTGGGAGGGCTTCAAATCGCCGAGATGTTGGGGCTGGGATAGCGCTGCGACACGTGCGATCTTGGAGGGCTGGTATAAGTTGATGAGGCGGCCGCGGAGGTCGTCGTAGGCGGCCGTGGCGTTGGGGGAGATGTCAGACGTCTGCAGGAGGATCTCATATGGTAACAGGGAGATGATGCGGGAGTAGCGGGTACGCTGGCTGCGGATGTTGGCGGCAGAAAACGCAGCGTCGACCTGGAAGAACCAGAGTGCGGGGTCGTGCGTGTAGAAGGGGGGCAGCGATAGCGGGAATGACGCCGAGGCCGTCGTGACGTCGGCGGCGGCGTGTGCGGCAGCTGCAGCGGCGGCGGCAGCGGCGGCGGCGGATGCGGTGGAGCCGGGTGGTGAGAGGCTTGTGAAGGGGTTGTCGGTTGCGTCAGAAGTCGCAGCGGTCGGCGGCTGCAGTAGGGACGGCCGGAGGAGCGGCGGCGATGGCGAGTTCGGGTCCATGGTGGAGGTGGCTGTGAACAAAATTCAATTTGAGCGGTTGAATTTGAAAATTCGCAATGAGCGGCGGCGGGTTTGGATGCGGCGGAGAGTTGAGAGTTGTGTGGTTGCGGGTGGGCCAAAAATTGCGAATTTAAACTGACTATTTTAAATGTGAATTTAAAATGCGGGACACCGAACTAGACTGGGGGCGACACATGAGGTGGTAAGAAGGGAGGAAGGGTAGAAGGTTGGATGAACGTCGGGTTCACCACTGTGATGAATTTGAATTTATCATCACGGTGGCGTGAAGGAGTGAATAGAGGAGAGCGAGGGAATTTCACCTAGGCGGCGGTAATCCACCGATGTAGGTGAGAGGAAGGAAGTTCACCTAGGCGGCGGTAATCCACCGATGTAGGTGAGTGGAAGGAATCTCGTCTAGGCGGCGGTAATCCACCGATGTAGGCGAGAGGAAGGAAATTCACCTAGGCGGCGGTAATCCACCGATGTAGGTGAAGGAAGGTGCTTGTCTAGGCGGCGGATATCCACCGATGTAGACAAGGGGAAAAGGTAGGAGGTGAATTCCCAGAGCGGCGGATACCACCAGGCATCTGGGAGGAGGAAGGTAGAGAGAGAAGAGAGAGCTGGTTAGAGGAAGTGTCGAATGAAGCTAAAGCTCCAGGATCCGGGGTTATATAGGACTTGGAGTCCTCTCCCTCCAGCTCCCTGCTGGGAGCTGGTAGTGGGGCACCAGGTTGTGTCCCCCGGATTCTGTCGCCTGTCTCCCCACTCAGGTGTTTATTAACGGAAGGTAATTTTTACATAGGAATATTGGTGAGAGCTTTAAGGTTGTAGTGGAGTGTTCCCGGGAGGGACTCACGACAACCTTGTTAAATGGTTAGGTAATATCCGTAGATGGACAGTAAAAATGTGGTAGATTCCGTTCAGGTAGATTAAAAATTAAAAGTCCGCAGGAAAATCCGTAGAATTCCGTTGAACAAAAGGGGAGGGAGGTTAATTGATTCCTTCGCTGATAGTTTCGAACAGTACAAACTCTAATAAGGTACTAAATGTGCGGACAACCTATTTGGATGTCCGATTCATTACAGTGAACAAATATGAAACGTTGGAACATGAAAACATAATTTGAAAAAACTTTAAATATTATATAATCGCTTAATTTTTTAAGTTAAAATACACAGCTTCATTATAGGAAATGCTCAGCTTTTATCACAGCTCCATAAATCAGTCGATCACAGTCAATGTTTACTAAACTAGGTAGGTAATTATCTACAATTCATTTTTGTTTCAAGCCGCTTTCCTGCGCCCTGATAAAATGGCGCCAAGGAAGTATAAACTTATTAAATATTTATAATTAATATAAAACCAAATTAATGTTGGTTTCTTAGAACTTTTCATTCATGGCCTTCCTTCCTTCTCTTAGCAACGGTTCCATTACTACCGTCATCGGAACCACTCGAACTCATTTTTTATGTCTCAGAAAAACCGAAACACCAGAAGTAAAACACGACGACACATGAGTGGCGTACGGAACACGGATCACAAATAAATGGAAATCACAAGTTTGGAAGAAAAAACGAACCGGTAGCCGGCACTCCCATCGATACTCGCATTGTATTTCATGTTGCTGTTGTTGTTCTCTACTTCCATGATTGAACCTAACTACCTAACCACATTGTGTGACATTGATTCAAGTTGCTAGTGAGCTCTCGTTCTCCCGTTGATTGTTTACATGAACGTTAATGATTTGTTATCATCATTATTTTTTAAATATTCCGCATGTTTTCGTAGGTATCTGTAAATTTCCGGCCAAAATCCGAAAATCGGAGATTTCTCTGAAAAGCCATAGATCAAAGGATAAATCCGTAGGGTTGGCAACGAAAAATATATAGAACAGTACTACTACTCTATATATTTTTCTGAAAGGATTGATACTTGCCTAGCCTTACCTGACCTTGCAGTAGACATCTAATCTAAACAAACATGAAGAAGAGATAACACGTAGGAAGGTCGGAATTCCCATCATCATGGCGCTTTCTGGACACCAACCTATTTACTTTCAGAATTCAGCTCTTTTCGGGCTTTCAGAACGCAGAGTATATTTGGTGTTTGTGTTCGAAACCAACATTTACGTTTTGCGTTTTCTTTCAGGTAAGTTGCTGATGAGTTGTACCCACCTATGCCCACCTCTCGACAGCTGTAAGTACCCGCCTGTCTAACTTGACACGGAACGCAATAAATAGGTTACAAACAATGTGTTGGTACCAGTTTACAAACCACTGAAAATGTGCTACAAATACCTCCGTACGTATACATAAACAAGTCTAAACAAGTATAAGGTATTTCAACTCTCCTTACACCACCGTGCATGGACAAAATCGCATTATATTAAATTCACTCATGAAGTTACAAGGTTAATCGGGTATGCAACCCTTCTTACCCAGCCGCGCATTACGAAATTTATATTTACCTACCTACGTAGTATTTAGATATTTCGTTGCGAGATTACGAAATTTACTATACCTACTTGGTTTTGATTTATCATTTGTAGGGTATATAATTTATAGAATTCTATACGGTAGTACCTTACATCAGTCTGTAGAATTATATTACCTACTTATTGTTACCAACTCTGATTATACGTTGTATCGTACCTACTACTTCCATGTACTTAGTCGTTACAGTCTCCACATTTTTTGTAGGTACCCTTTTCGAAGCTTGAAACCAAGTTAAGTGTTTGAAAAACCTCCAATCGTCATTTCAGAAGCCGGTTGTTGATTCAAAACCTTTTTATTTACGTACACCGGGAATTTTCCACCTTCCCACTCTTGGGTTTTAACATATTTGTCGTCAGAAATAAAGCGTATTATTTACCGCGGCGTCGATTAATTTTAAAATTGCAAACCTACTTAGCTCAAGTTTCTAATCAGTTGAAGCTGTGCTATTCTGTTAAGTTGCACTGATCGACACTCTACGCTGATAACGTGTAAAATATGGGGAACCTGATGAAGGATGAAGGGTCTGGTAATTCCGCTCTTTAATTACGGTTCTACGTTGTATTTAAACTCCATCAATGCTGCTATCAAAAGAAAACTGGAGGTCGCTTTCAACTGTTGTACCCGGTATGCATTTAACCTTAAACCAAGGGGTCATATCTCGGGACATAGGGATAAAATAAGGTTGTGGGCTTCTAACCTACCTCAAAGTTCAGTATTTGAAATTTATTTTCAAACTGATCCATCATGAAAAGTATTCCATTCCTCTATACTTACCTAACTTCTTCCAGAGAGGTCTTAGCACGCGGTCGCTTACTCCCAAGCAAACTTTTACAACCAATAAGTACTACATTAACTCGTTGAAGGTCCTTGTGGCGAGGACGTGGAACTCCTTGCCGTCTCTGGCATGCGCTCGTTAGGTTCCTTTGGTGACGCTGTACTCCGATTCTTGAATAGGTAGGTAGCCAACTCCCTCTTCTCTTTCTTCTTTCTGTGTCCTCTTTTCTGCCCTCTTTTCTTTTCTTTTTTTTAAACTACAGTCTTCTCTTGAAGCTTACTTATTATTGCTTTAAAAAAAAAAAAGAAGTAATTTGTCTCCTACGATGTTATTACTTTGTACAGCAGGGCTTCCCAAACTGTGAGAGTGTATACTTTCGTATTAATCAGATATTTTCATGAAAGTGGACGAGATGAGCCTTTCTCTGCAAGGGATGAATATCACAACTTTTGAAGCTAATGACAAAGTTCGCGCATTTAAAAGAAAAATCCAGTTTTGGGTTGAATCTGTTCAGAAGAAAGAGGTGGAGCGTTTTCCTGTGTTAAATGATTTTTTACATGAAAACAAACTGGATCATGAGAAAATCACTTTGACTGATGAAATATGTGAACATCTTCGCGGTTTGGAGAAGTCCCTTGAGCACTACTACTTCCCTACAGCTCGAGATACAATTCTGGAAGAACATGAATGGGTGGTCAAACTGTTTTCGGTTTCAAAAAAGCCAACTAGTCTATCGTCAAGTGAATACGAATGTCTGATAGACGTAACTTCAGACTCCACATTGAAATCTACTTTCGAGTGTGATACTTACTCCCATTTTTGGCTCCGCCTGGAAAACAAAAAGTTCCAACCGCTTGTTGGAAAAGCGAAACGGGTTCTTCTTCCTTTTGCCACAACGTACCTATGCGAATCTGGATTTTCTATCTATGCAGCCACCAAAACTAAACACCAAAGCCGTCTAGATGCTGAACCCGACATCCGACTCCGGCTATCAAAAATTAAACCAGATATTTCGAAATTGTGCCAATTAAAACAACCTCATTCTTCCCATTAATCAAGCTGACTCTATGTTCAAATCATTACTTTTGAATTTATTCTGTTCGATTACCTACAATAGTTGTACCTACCTATCGATTCCGTTCTGTTAATTTGATTTTTGTTGTAAATAAAGTTGAGTTTGTAAATGTAATGTTTGTTTTCATAGTGATATTCCCCTCCACCACTAATAATAAGGCATGGCCTGGCTAATTTACTAAACTTTTATTTACCACAAACTTCAAATTTATTGTCATTATCTAAATCTAAATACTTGAGTAAGAGGGGTCCGCAGTAGATATTGTTCCGTGAAAGGGGTCCGCAAGCCAAAAAGTTGGGGAAGCCCTGTTGTACAGTATTACCTATTACGGGGTATTAACCCTACCACTGTGTAACAATAAAGAGTTGAAGAGTTAAACGAAACATATTTTCCGGAAGCTAGGCAGTAGAGGTGAATTTTAAGTTTTGGCCCTGATATTTGACGTGAGCTATTCGACCAATGGAACGTCAATTGTGGGGGGGGGGGGGGGGGTCGTATTTACACTTCACCTGGCTACCTAATTTTCATCAGTTGAGTGTTTACTGTTTACACTAGTGCATGCAGAACTATGGCTTCGAGTACTGGTGACTATATCGGTGGCCTCTCTGTGCTATAGACTTATAGTATAGTGTTTACATAGTACAGACTTATAGTATGTACATAGTATAGAGTACACACTATATACTACTCATATATAGTGTGTACTACATACTATGTACTATCTCTTTATGTAACCAGCGCAAATCCTGACAACCATTGTCACTAGGGAATTGATGGAAGATGGAATTATTTTACAATATTACCTGTTTCATAGGTTCTATGCACCTTATTCTTGCCTCAAACCGAGAAAGACTGCAGGATGTGTTGGTGCTGAGTGTCAGTGGGAGGGTCTGGGTAAACAGGAATCCTGAGAAAACCAAGAAATGGTTATTGTAACATAGGGTGACCGATGGCAGCCAGTCGGAGGTAAGAACTTCTGTCCGTTGCAGGGCACTTGCTATACCTGCTGTCACCTGTCTATCCTATTATTTTGTTCACTCGTGTTGTTTTGCAATGGCCTTCCGGGAGGAACCGCCACGATCCGTACCGTACTGGAAGAAGTTTCCACGAAGGCGTTTTACGATATATCCCTTTCACCATGCTGCCTGCTTTTATTATTCACCAGCAGAATTCTACTACATAGTGCTACTGGATTGTGGAGCTGATCAACTAATACTGAACTAAAAGATACGCCTCAGCTTTGTGGTAATTTTCTTCCTTTAGATCTTGCGGCTTTTTTTAGGCTGGACTCCTCAAAAGTGTTGGAGTTGCCAATTTTCAGACAAAGTTTGATATGATCAAAGAGGACCCACTTTACCAATTTTCGACCATTCTGATCAACAATCTGGTCATGAAAATTCAAAATCATAGCACCCCAGATAGGTGAGTAGGTTTGTTCGCAAACCCTTAAAACGCCCTCTATTACCCTAAATTCAAACCAGGTGAAATTTTGAAGGTAGCTAGGTATGCGCGGGTTGGTGTTAGGGTACGATCCTGTGTATTATACACAATCCCATTATGGAACAGTCAAAATTTAGGTACCTAGAAGTATTTAGGTACAAAGAAAATCGATGTATGTACCTAAATGCGCGTATTACTTACGATATTTTATTATAGACTACAGCACTTTCGAGTCGCAGTGTGATAAAATGCTGAAATATTCTGCTGAAAAATTTTAAAATGCTGAAAAAATAAATCTTGAATATCTTCGATATTCATATTGGTATTCTTTGTGTAAAAATAAAGTTCTTATTATTTATCATAGAGTAGGATCATTAAAATTCAGATTTGTTTCAGCGGAACCTTGGTTCTTTATATACCTACCCCCGAACTCAGTTACAACCGATGTTTATTTCTACCTACTATGGCATTCACCAGTGACCGGATGATGTCTGACGTTTTATTTCTTCGCCGTGAATTTTCGATCGAACTGGTTATACGATGCTGTGGATGCACACCATACCTTACTAAGTTCTTTTAAATACCTACAATACCTTGCTGAGAAATAAATGATGAAAACAAGAGTAATTTTTACAGTCATGATTAGAGTTCGGATTTTGCATATTTTGCGTATCAGGTTTTTTCAATAGAAAGTGCCATACTTATCCGAATTAAGGTATGTGGAGATGTTTTGGACATTTAAAATTGAATTTAAAATAGCATATTCATAAAAGTTTTGCATATAAATGGCATATTTCTAATAAATATCTGCGTACCTACACTGAAATTTCCGATCTCCGGTCATGTGATAGGTCTTATATGTGCCTTTGTATGACTGCCCTTTCGATCTCTCTGGGTAGTTGACCGGGGTTTCCCCGACCGATTTTGGTGAGCTTCCTGCAACCATCTCTAGAGAAGTCGGAGATGCCACTTTGGCAGGCTGTGGAAATCATCGAAGGGCTTCTCAAATTGAGTAAGAGTTGGCCTGGGACATATCGGCGAAAAAGTGAGAGAGAAGCTGAATGCTGTATACGGTGAATTTAAGTTGATGTAAAATTCACCATGAGAGGTGGAGGTAGTTGGATGTTGGATAGGAGTGAATTTAGAGCTAAAATTGTGGTGTGTTGATTTTAGGTGTGTTTGCGGTTAAGGGCGAACCTCCACCGAGCGTGTGTTGAAAAGGTTGAAGTTAATTTAGATTTAAATGCATGAGGTGCGTGGAGTTTAGGTGTGTGTGTGTGTGTGCGGTTAAGGGCGGACCTCCACCGAGCGTGTGTTGAAAAGGTTGAAGTTAATTTAGATTTAAATGCATGAGGTGCGTGGAGTGCAGCGGTTCGGGGGGTCCGCAGGGAGCCACTGCTTCCGCGGTTGTTGGCGCTGCGGCGGTTTGTCGTCGTGACGTCGCGCGGGCGAGCGCCCAAGTCGGTCGGAGGGGGTCGGCCGACGGCTGTCGGTGGAGGAGGAGCGGGCCCGGCGGTCAGACGATGCGGGGCGTTTAGTGCGGTCGGATGATGTCGGGCGAAGGGGGGGTTGGCGCACTTCGTTCACCGCTGCGGCGGAGGAGAAGTCGTGTATGGTATCGGCGAGGCGTAGGAGATCGTCGTCGGCTGCGTCGAGGTGGCTGGCCAGTGCGATTTGGACAGGAGGCGGGAGGGCCTTGAGCCAGAAAGTGCGCGTCACGTCCGACGTCATTACGTCGCGGAGCTGGTGACGCAAGCGACGGAAGAGGTGAGACGGTTTGAGGTCGCCGAGGTGCTGGGGCTGCGAAAGCGCCGCGATGCGGGAGTATTTTGACGGCTGATACAAGGAGGTGAGGCGACTGCGAAGGACGTCGTAGGGGGCGGTGCCGTCGGGGGCGATGTCGGACGTCTGGAGTAAGATGTCGTAGGGGAGGAGCGAGATGACCCGCGAATAGCGGACCTTTTGGCTGCGGACGGCGGCGGCGGAGAAGGCTGCGTCGACCTGGAAGAACCACAGGGCCGGGTCATGCGTGTAGAACGGCGGAAGGGTGGAGGGGAGTGCGGACGCAGCGGTCATGACGTCGGCGGGCGTTGTCGCAGCGGACGCGGGGTCGGTGGGCGGTGTCGCAGCGGCCTGCAGGGTGGAAGGCGCCGTCAAGAGGGGTGGTGAAGAGACATCGGAAGACTCCATGATGAGAGGGGAAGAAGGAAGCGGGAACGTCGGTGGTTACCACTATGGTGAATTTAAGTTGATGTAAAATTCACCATGAGAGGTGGAGGTAGTTGGATGTTGGATAGGAGTGAATTTAGAGCTAAAATTGTGGTGTGTTGATTTTAGGTGTGTTTGCGGTTAAGGGCGAACCTCCACCGAGCGTGTGTTGAAAAGGTTGAAGTTAATTTAGATTTAAATGCATGAGGTGCGTGGAGTTTAGGTGTGTGTGTGTGTGCGGTTAAGGGCGGACCTCCACCGAGCGTGTGGTAAATTTCGTCAGGTTGGTTAAGGGCGAGACCTCCACCATACCTGACTAAATTCATGTGTGTGTTGAATTTAAGTGAGTGTGTGTGCGGTTAAGGGCGGACCTCCACCGAGCGTGTAGTGTATGTCATCCGGATCGGTTAAGGGCGAGACCTCCACCTGATCCTGATGAAATGTGTGTGTGCGAATTTGATGGTAAATTTGTGTAGAGAGTGTGTGCGGTTAAGGGCGGACCTCCACCAAGCGTGTAGTGTGTTTCATCAGGGTTGGTTAAGGGCGAGACCTCCACCTAACTCTGATGAAATGGGTGAGTGTGAATTTACTGTGTGTGAATTTACTGTGAGCGCATTTGAGAAGTGAAGTTTGAGAGAAGAGGTTTGAGGAGAGAGAGAGAGTAGCCAGCAGCTAGAGGAGACGTAGAATGGCGAAAATGGCGCAGGATCCGGGGTTATATAGACCCTGAAGTCCCCACCCTGGTGGTGGGGTTTCAGGTTGAGCCGGGTCCTGCGTCGGTTGCCCCACTCTTACCGTTTATTCTCAGAGCCTTATTTTTACATGTTGTTTTTGGTGAGAACTTAATTCTATTGAGTTGGAGTTCCGGGAGGGACTCACGACACTGTACTAGCCCGCAATCCTGGATGGACCACAATTAAAACTGTCGCAGCTATATTAAAGAAGGAAGATACACCTACTGGAATTGACCTCAACGAACTCATTCCTGGAGAAATTGCCGAGTTAAAATTCCTTCCTGTTGTCAGCTGCAACGTTGAAAGATCCTTTTCCGCGCTGAAAATCACTCTATCAGACCGACGGAGGAATTTCACAGTCGAAAACCTCGAAAAAGTGTTGACAGTCCAGGGAAATTAATCTGTACCTACACCTACACATTGAAATTTTAATCACTGTAAATTTTATTTAATATTGTACAGTTTTATTTGCTGTCATTTTATAAAATATAGATGAATGATTAAGAGTTTGGGGTAACATTGCTCATTCCCGTATTAGACTTCACAATAAAAAATTGAAAACCGAAAAAATTGGACCAAGATTTCAACTTGCATATTATTTTGAATTTTTTGCATGTTTTTGCATATTTTGCTAACTTTTGTTGCATATTTCAGCTATTTTTTTTTTTGCATATCGATCCGAACTCTAGTCATGATAATTGTCAAACAGTTACCGATAAACTTCAACACGAATACGGCTCGCTCGTTCTACATACTGCAGAAATTAATATCGTGAGATAATGGGAATATTCACTTTCTCCGCCGTGGAAAGACCTTGATCTTGTGCGCTAAGACCAGGCCGCACACCGCTGGTAATTCGGGTCAGCCTCGTTCGGGATGTAAATACACGCGAAGGAAACAAAACGGACCCTGGGAGATCGTTTTGCTGAAAAGGGAAAGTAGAGGCTACGCTGGGAAAAAGAACTTGGTTTACACAGCACGGCATACGCATACTCCGAGGTGGAGCAGCTGGATGGATGTAGCCGTACCTTCGACATGGCAGCTATTATAATATTTCATACTGTCATACAGACAAACTGTAAAGGTTCTTAAAAGTATTCTAAAACGTTAAAAACAAATTAAACATTATCGTTAAAACCCTGATCAATGTTGATACTGCTCATTCCTTTGCTGGCTGATTCAGCGTTGTGCGTCCTGCGCTTCGGGATTTTAAGGGAGGAAAAAAGGGCTTCTCTTCGTAGGCCAGTCAGTAGAGGTATTCTGTGATACAAAAGGTGGTGTAGAAGCTTTAATTTTTTTAACTTGTATATTTATATGGGTACAAATATGTAAAAAAAACAAAAATTGTACCTAACACGGGAAAGCTCAGGACTACTTTCGGCAGCCCAATACATCGAAATTTTGGCACTTTTTTCTGTTTTGGGCTCACAACATTTAATAGAGCATCTTACAGAAAAAAACACCATTACCAAAACTGAAGAGCATTAAATTCTTCGTCGAATGACCTTAAAGATGAAATTTCGTTCAACGGTTTGGTCGGAATCAGCAATCAAATTTAGGCAAATTTTCCATTTTGATTGAAAAGTGTGTTATGGCTCAGTTCCGCAGGCCTGTGACTGAAAAACGGTTATTCAAAATGAAAAATGTATATAATCATTGTTTACTGTATTACTAACTGAACTTAAATACTACTTAATAATGTTTCTATTTAAAAAAAAAACCACCTAGTCCTAGGTTGCCCTGCCCGTCTTTGTAAAAATGTGTGATGAGGTAGGTATATACATTTCTTTGTAAAAATGATCAGATGATGAGGTAGGTGTATACATTAAATTTAGCTCAGCAATGCTTCTTCTTTGTTGCTATAATTACACATTCAAATTACATCAGTATTCGACTCATAATGAGATCAGAAGCGGTTTGGGGGTCTTATGCATCAGAAGATTCCAAATACGGGATGTCGTAAAAATTTCAATATTGGCAGATTTTGGAAAAATTAATCTACAAAATTTTAAATTGGCCTAATTTAGAAGTGTTGTTAATTTAAAACTCTTCGGTTGATGCTCTACAACTAGGAGAGGGAGGTTTTCTGAATTTCACGATTTGATATTGATACTCACTTGGTTTAACATTTCAAACTGCAAATCCGCTGGATCTAGCAATGGAGTGAGCATAATGTAAAGAAATCTGGAAAATATCAATTAAGAGCCGTCTGTATACGGAAAAATATTATAATTATGGTTCCATAGAATAGGTAGCATTGAGATTTCTTATAACAAACATCACCATGAAACGATCTATTAAAGGATGTAGGATCATCCTTTAATAGATCAAAACGATCTATTAAACGATCTATTATTAACTTATTCATACAATTTCATTCTCACAACTTATTTTTGTGATTCTCTTGTAGAAGGTACCTACCTAACTCTGCAACTTGGACAGTGTTTCAAGGATGCCTCGAATAGTTTCAATTTTAATCCTTTGAACAATTTTATGTCATGTTAGTATAACTACTCGTTACAGGGGCTTCATTTTTTGGAATTCATGCTTAGCAAGGGATATAAACATTTTTCTTCCCCTCTACAATCTCAAGACAACATGATCGACTGTAAGTATGAGGTGTGCTTACTCGGCTCATCAGGGTGCCTCTGAACACATAGTTGTCATCCTTACCCAGTTGTACCGAAGGGACCTCTGTCAAATTAGAGCATCATAGGTTGAATAGGAGAGAAACTTTGGCTCTGTTTCAATTTGTTTTCCCAAGTTTGGAGTACGAAAGAGTTTAGAATCTACATCATCCTGTCAAATATCAGTATTGAAAATGACTAAATTGTAAATTTACCCTCAAATTTGTATTTCGGACATGAAGTAAAAAATTCACAGTATGTGCTCAGGACATATTCAGATGGTACGTAGTTTGTTATTATTTATAAATTTACCCTTAATTTAATCGGCGCAACCTCTTTATCAGCCAGACACGTATCGTCCCCATTCCACCAGTCCCAAAACGCCAAAAACCTGTAGCGAACGCGTCCTTGACAGGTTTTCTCGGACACTCCCATCCGGAATTAGCATAGCAGGAACAGGATGAGAGGGAAGTCGTTGCGCAACCCCTAATCCTGATATTTGATATAATTTCCAACGATGGATCGATCCAATTTCTCGGTCTTTTACTCGCTCAACGGCAGCTGGCTCGACTTTCGCAGGTCCTAATGGCTTGTTGTGGCGATTTAGCCTCTGGGGGATCTGCCGGAAATGATTTTCCGGTTAATTTGCGAAATCGGTTTTTGATTCTGCAGACAATCATTTGTTGAAAGGAAAACAGCAGTACGGATATGTACGTATTATTAAGATGGTCGCGTTCGCTGTGCGAGCTAAAATCAAGGGAAAACGTTGCCTTATTTCACGGCTGTTATATTCTGTTCAGTATATCTTTTTCAGCACGCAGGACCCTGAAATGCCCCCCCCCCTCCCCATTGCTACCCTTGATACGGAAGCAACTAATGAGATACGAGTAAAATGTTTAGGGTAGTCGCGGGTTGTACCTTAGTTGGTCTCACTTGGATTCATCAATTCGTCTGAGCCATCTGGAGAAGGTAATTTGGAACTGACCCACTAGTCATCCAGCAAAATTCCGAGCCGTTCATGAATTAAAATGGTCCCTTAAAATAGTTAAACTTGAAATATATTTATATTGGAACTTACATCATCGATCTCTACCGTGAAAGTCACTACCTGAGTACTGAAAATATTCTAATTACCTTCCTCCTTTCTTTTGATTTAGATAATAGACATAACTAGGTACCTCACAACAACAAACTCATTTTCACTCGTCATTTGGATCAGCAGTCCCGTATATCACAACGGGGCTGCTCACGTTGACGTTTTCTCGCGTTAAGTGAAGCAAAATAGGAGAATTTGTGTCCATTCTGAAAATAGGTACTTGTATGTACCTAACGTTCCTACTCATGCGATAATTGTATTACCGCCAGAAATCCGAAGAAAGCTCAAAATTCACAGTTTAGAACTTGTAACAACGTACCTAACTGGTTTTCGTACAAATGAAAGGTGGAGATAATCAAAATTTGCGTCAAATAGTAAAGCTGATTCGAGCTCTTCAGATATTTTTAGCCATCATTATCAGTGGGTTTTCAAAGTTCGATAATCCTGCGTAAAAAGCAGTAAAACATGATAACCTTGAGAAAACTGTAAAAAATTATGCTTTCATAGCTTGAGAGCTTGAGTTAGTGTTGACGGAGAACTTGATAGTCTGCAATTTTTATTTCAAGCGAACATTTAATTGGTCACAGGCAAAAAAGCAGTCTTTCGATTATTTTGAGGAGAGCACAATTATATATCATATAGGTTAGCTCATCAGTTATTTCAGGTACAGGCTCATGGGGTGTATTAGAATCAGCGTGAAATATTACATGAAAACTACTAACCAGTAAGATGACTTCCAGATACAAGGGGATGCAAATGATCAGTAGGGATTTTGATAGCATTAATGAGATTATGAGGATACAAAATAACAACTTAGCAAGTAAGGAAATTACAAAATTGGTTAATAGTAAACCAATTGAATTTTTCTCCATATAGAATTATTTATAAATATGCAGCCACGCGCACTCTTCATTAGGAACTATAATGCAATCATATATATAATGTGACTATCTAAATTGAGGACCTCAACTCCGTGCTGGAACAATTGGAAATACTGAAAATTCATAAGTTAGGCTCTTCTGTAAATGGAATAAATTTCCAAAACCATTCACCTTTGATCGATTTATTTCTGTAAGCTTGGTTAGTATCACCTCATGGCTTTTTTTCCTTTTCCTTTTGTCCTACCTCCTTTCCTGAAATACTGAAAATTCATAAGTTAGGCTCTTCTGTAAATGAAATAAATTTCCAAAATCATTCACCTTTGATCGATTTATTTCTGTAAGTTTGGTTAGTATCATGGCTTTGTTTCCTTTTCCTTTTGTCCTACCTCCTTTCCAATCAGAATGTACCACCCTTCACTAGTGTTGTATTCCAGCCAGTCAGGCTCCACCTTCACTTCCACCTTTCACTTCCTTGGCCTCAACAGCCAATGAGATTGCACTACCATCTACTCGAGTTGTATAAATAGGAGCTCAAGTTCCAGTAGTTTCATTCTATCGTGTACTGATGATGGTGTAACAACCGAAACCGGTCTACAGTTTGTTTAGTTTGACGTGGAAATAGACTATTTGTATTTTTATCCTGTAGTTTTTTGCTATGGATTTCCACTACTCCGCCGCAAGTGATTTAAGTTATATCCGTGCTGGGCCACAGTGTCTACCATCCAGCACGGGCATCGAAACTTTCCACTGGAAGACATGTCATTTCTATTTATTAAGAATTTATGTTGTCAAAGCTGTTGCATGTAATGTACATCGGAAGAAAAGGATGACAAATATAATATTCATTCATTCTTAAACAAAATACTTACGTTGCTGAACCGAGAAAGCCGATCGCCGTGCGGGCCGGTCCCCAACGCAGCTTGGCAGACCGTCCAGTTTTCTCCCTTCTTCAACGGCTGAAGTTGATCTTTGAGTCGAAAGTTATTTTCTGACTTCCCCCCCGCCAAGTGCCTCCGATGCGTTTTTCTCATCTTTTAGTCGACTGTCGCGTTTGCTTTGGAACGGATCGGCACAGATAATCGTCGGTTGTCAAAAAGTTCGGTTTTTAGCCGTTGATTACGTCATCGCGTGTTTTTTTCGCCGACGACGTAACGTCTTTAATCACCTTTACACTTTACTTAATTGCTATCGATATTTGTGTGCGGAACTGAAAATTTCTCTTTTCCAGCTGCCTCGTGGACTTCTTTTCAATGTTAACTAACGCTCGTTAATTTGACATAACCCTTATTTAGCAGCACCACCATCTATGCAGTGCCAACATCCAATCAGTAGACCTTAGTTCATAGTTGAACCAGGTCGCTGACCCCTTTGATACATAACAAGGAAGACTTGCACATTCAATTCGAAAACACCAAAGCTCCTACTTACTAATCTACTTATCCACTACTATTCATAAGAAAAAACGCTACAAAGTCCTTGTCACATGGGTTTATTATTCTATTGGACATACCTACAGAAATGGTGGCTGTTTATTTATTGTTTTTCTTTCATATAAAATAATTTAAATAGCTATTTCTGGTGGTTTCCACCAATTTTGGCCCCCAAATCACAAATTAGGTACGCTCCTTTTTTTTCAAATCATCTTTGATCATTGATAGTACCATTTAATCGTCTTGATCCACCTCTTGATACTTTTTCTAGTGTTATTCTACAAATTGATTGATTGATTGACTTATAAAAAATCAATTTTGGGAGCTGAACATCTGGTACAACCTCAATTTTCCACTATTAGGTCAAAATCGACTTCATATTCGGTCTTCGTCCCCAAAAACATGAAAAACGATACCTCAAAAGCTCATTTTACTAACATGTTGCTAAAACGCAAAAAGTACCTATTTTTACACACATTTTCACTCATCACACCCCTGGGTATATTCCGATCGGGCTGAAAAGTTTCGGGACACAACTAGGGCCCAAATGGAGCACGTGTGCGAAAGAACGAATTTTTCAGACCAAAAATGAAGCCTGTACACGTGATACGGCGGACGGACATTGCATTTTGGTTTATTATTCTGTGAATAATACACCTATGTATTCGCTCAGCAAAAAATTTTTATAATACCCCCTCAAACTTTTTTCTTTTCCGTTTCAAGGTGCGTAGATCCCAAAAATGCAATGTCCGTCCGCCGTACGCCCTCCGCCGTATCACGTCTACAGGCTTCATTTTCGGTCTAAAAAAGTCGTTCATTCGCACACATGCTCCATTTGGGCCCTAGTTGTGTCCCAAAACTTTTCAGCCCGATCGGAATACACCCTGGGGTGTTATGAGTGAAAATGTGTATAAAAATAGGTACTTTTTGCGTTTTAGCAACATGTCAGTAACATGAGCTTTTGAGGTACCGTTTTCCAGGTTTTTTTGGACGAGAAGACCGAATATGAAGTCAATTTTGACCAAAGAGTGAAAAATTGAGTTCTACCAAATGTTCAGCTCCCAAAATTGATTTTTTATGAGTGAAAAACCTGGGTAATCGTCTGAAATCACCATCAGTTTGTATAATAACACTGGAAAAAGTGTCAACACGTGGATCAAGACGATTAAATGGCACTACCAATGATCAAAGATAGTTAAAAAAAAAGGAGCGTACCTAATTTGTGTTTTGGGGGCCTAATTTGAATACATAGGTGTATTCACAGAATAATAAACCAAAAGAGAAGTGCCCCAAATAATTACGTTCATTAGTTCGGTTTCAAAATCGTTTCAGTTATCCACAAATGACTTAAGCAGTATATTTCAACGATATAATTCGAAACTTAGATTAATGTGTAAGATTAGACCTATTACTCGCACCTTTTCGTGAACGCGAAGCAACTTCGAATTGAATTCTTGATTGAATTGTACAAAGTTCGATTCGAAACTCGATCTCAGCCACCTTCACCAAATAATTACTCCGGGAAACCCATAGCCAGGGTTGCCAGATTTTCCAGGAGAAAAAAGTGCGCGTTCCTTTCCCCAAATCCGATGCTCACTAAACCGCATTATACCACACCAATTATTATTGTTTTCCTGGATAGGAATAACAACCAAAACGCTGCAAATTATTAGACAAAAGTTTATTATTTGCCTGTACGGATGCCCCTTCTGCATAGATCGCTGTTTTCTGTGGTACCTACCCTCGTGCTTCCCGCAAGAGCGCCCTAAATCGAGTACTGGAGCCGGCCGGAGAATCACATTTTATTAGTATGCGGTGGAATGAAGAATTCTATAATTAATAATTATTTGAAGTTATTCATGAAGCATAAGGTAAATAAAAACCGTTGTGTAATAATTTGCAGCATTTTTAACTGTAAAATAGTGGGTAACTATAATTTTAGGAACATTACAGTGACAAACATAACGGAACAATTTTAATAGGTAACAATCACACTGTTATAGGAACTTTGAAAAAGGAACATGGAAGTGATAAAACTACGAGTACATACCTACTTATACTTATTTTTTTTAAATGCTAAGTTGGCTGCGTCTTGAAAAGAGAACAAGGTAGTACAAAGTAATGTAGCAGTATGTAGGTAGTAGGCTAGTGTGTAACATTTCAAGCTGATATTAGAACTTTTCTTGAAACATTCTGATTATAAACATAATCTCAATCTAGTTAACTATACAGTAGGTACGAGTACCTATCTAAACAATGAACGAATGAACTATTTTGATTTGTAAACCGTCCTTCCTACATAGTTCGACATGATTTTTTGGACTTTTTTTGTCGTGGTCCAATAAAAAAAAGTATGTTGACCATACTTTTGGAATTTTTGATGTTTCAAGTACAGTAACCAAATATAAAGTACAGGACGTACTTTGAAAAAAGTACGTCCGGGAACCCGGGCCACAACGTAGGTCTTTCGCAGGTGTTCAGCGGTTCTATTCTAAGCTTTTAAGTTAAATTCACTTGAATAAAATAACATAGGCGACAAAAAATATGATCTCCCTTTTATAATATTGAATTAAGCGATAAAATATATCATTTTTCGCAAATGTCTTGAGTTTCTTTCTCTGTAGGTACATATATACCATGAGGGGTATTGTACCCTGCACATATATGTTGATAATAAATGAATTTGAAGTTAGAATATTTATCGAACCAAAAATATTTATCAGGTACAGTCAAAATGTTGTCTATTCTTCTTCTTTTCTAATTTACTCGTTACTCACTTAACAGAAGTTATACGTAGGCTGTTTATTCACCCAGGTAGGTACTCGTATTGCGGGAAACCTATTAGTGCATTGACGAAAAGTCAGCCAACGGAAAATTGCACAGTATGAGGTCACATGAGCGAACGAAACGAACGGTAACCGCTAGTTTCAAACGGCACCCATTTTTCTAATCTGCATGATGAAGAAGTACATTAATATCCACAGTGGGGGAAACAGGCCCTGTTGAACATTTTTGGCCTTCGTGAATGGTTACAGTGAAGGGTGACTGCTACGCACAGTGCCTGCGTAAATTAGGCTGTGTACCTACGGATTTCATTTTAGTGGAGGGAGTTGATGGAAAATGGTAGTAGGGCGAAGTTTCAACGTTACTTAGAGAAATTCAACGTTACTATTTCTTGAAAAGTTGCATGAAACTGCTCGTCTTCCGCCTGCATAATGTGCATGACGATTGCTATTTCCTCTTCCTCCTCCCTTGTTTATGTGTCAGATAATGTATCTAAGAAACAGGAAGAAATAGTATTTCGATAATTCTGGAATGTCTATCACGTCGGAGTACGAGAAAATAGCCGGTTTCGTCATATTATGTTGATTGTTTATTGACCGTGAAGCTAAGCTCTCCCGACACGGAACGGGTTATCAAGCCAGAAAGGATGTTACAAAACTGATTACAACCTCGTAACAACGGAGATCACTTCTGTACCATCTGCCGATTTTCTTGTGCAGCACCTAATTGAATATTGGTCGAGCAGAGCCGCCCCATTAAGAATTGGGACTTCGCTCTGATTTTGAACATTTCGTCTCTAAAATCCATAAGATTTTACCCATCTTTCTGGGCATGGCCTAGTGGCTGATAGGTTTAGGTCCACCCTACGATTCCTCCCCATTACCAACCATCCATTTGTTATAATTTTCATGTTCGTTTTGCATTATTTTTGGAAAAACCGATTTTGCATTATTCCAACAATGGTGTATCAGTGAAATTTTGGTGAAATTCGTATTCGAGCAACTTGAAAGCCTAGTGGGTGCCCAGATTTAATACAAATTGATTGACAACTTACGAAGTTGAAGTATTTACACCTCTAGAAGTCAGAACCTTTACCTAACGAAATGTTGGTGTGGACATTTTTGGTTCCACCCACCACGATTTTTAAATTTAAAAAATTTTACAAAGCATCCTTCATCTCGTTAGAACGTAGCAACGCGGCGTTGATACAGTTCGTCCTTTCCGACAGATTTCATGGGGTAAATTTTTTTTTTGGGTTATGTGAGCTTAGAAATCAGATAATGATTCGGTCGATCTTTTCTTCTTCAGTTTGATGCGGATAACAGCAAGTGATTCCCATAACATTGGTGCCGTCACTTATTGTGATGACTCTGTGTAATGCGCAAATGTGGCAGTAATGATTCAACTGCGAGGCTTAAAGGGTCAAAAACCTTAATGCAACAAAATCAGTGTAGTTTACCTATTTGATAGACACTAGTGAGGACCGACCAACTTAGAGGATATTCTTCTACTGCACCGCTACGTAATATAAGTTAGGTAGGTACCTGCCGTTTGATATCAAGATGGTTTGTTTTTTTGGTTATGTGAGCCTGGAGATTTCAATAATGATCCGGTCCATAACGTTATGATGATTGTGATCCCACAACGGTGGTATCACTTAATGTGATGTTACAGAGGTTATGTATTACAGTAGGTACCTTTCTTCTGCAGTTCATTACTTGAACTTCCTGACCCACTCTTGCTGATGTAGAGCCCAAATACCCGCCACTTGAACTTTATACGGGAAGGCTTCAACGTGTTCCCCTTATCCTAAGTGATAAGGCTTACGGTCATTAAGAAGTTATCTAGGCAACATCTGTAATGTCTTCCTCATGGTTCGGCGGCGTCATAGGGAAGCTTTGGACGGCTGACAGCGATCACGACGGATCGTCTGATGATAGTTCAGAGCTCCCTGGGGAAAGGGAACTCACACCAACGAAATACCGGTTGTCCAAGGTCAGTTTACTTTATTATTAGACCTACTTACGCTTGACATGTTAATGTAACTCAATTGAATTGATATTCCCCTTTTTTACTTGGGCGCATGGGCGCAAACTTGAAAGATAGGTACTTGAAAGGTTACAATGCCAGGTGTACCTAACTACCCTCAGAGTAATACCCGTATTTCTTTTCTCCATGTTTCGATGCTTATAATGCGTGTGATACGTGGCATTGGTTATCTACCCATCATAACTCAACAGACACAACTTGACCTGTAAGGTACCTACCCCCAATTCCATGTTCCCAACATTACATGTAGGCCAATCAACTGTTTTTCCTCTTCTTTTCAAACACTTTGATCAAGTATTGTAGGGTAGTAATAGAGGGACTCAAAAAACAACATCACATTCTGACTAGTTGAATTCTTTCCGCTACGTTTCAATCCCTGTAGATACTTGGCAAAATAAATCGCCTATTTGAAATCATATCGTCCCACTCCAGAATTTGACTGAGTCCCTCGAAGGAATATCTTCTTAGCAAATTTCAATGGTAAATTTGGTAAATGTCTCTTGTAATGAACCTGTTGCTTCAAATTTTCACATAATAACTACAGTACCACTTTTGGCAGTTTAACCGTGACAAATTAAGTTCCCAAAATACCCTTAACTATATTGAAAACTAAATTGCTTCGAGATGTTTTAATAGTCACAGGTAAGGCTGACACACTTTGCTAGCGCAAAGAAAAGATTATGACGTCACAACAATGACGTAAAAGTTTACGCGGAGGCTCGTTAGGTTTCAGGTTCATACGACTTCCGCTCCTCCTCGAGCTGCTTGGATCTTTCCAGCAGACAGAGTTTCAAGTCGACGACCTCATTAGACCAGATCTCGCACACATGTGGGTCACACATTTCGCACGAGTTGACATTAACCGCAATAAAATGGTGCAAATGAGGTGTTTAACGTGTTTCGGTGTGGAGTTAATAAAACGTTTGATGTATCCTCCAAAATGTTGATGTATTTGAATAATCATTGCAGTACCTACTGCTTGTAATTAACTACCTAACTGGATCTAATGTGGTGTCAGAAGGCTCTTACATTGTTTAACAAAATTTTGTATATTGGCATTCCAGAAATATCACTACCTCTAGTGTGGGCCTTTATAACTACCTACCGCTTTTATAGCCTAAAAATTATCTCTGGCAAGGGTTTGAATTCGGATCAAATTTGAATTTAGCGGACTTGGATCTGGTACCAAGGGCAGTGTTGAGGTAGGCCCCAAGTAGACTACCTACCTGTTTTATTACATATTATAAAAGGGGAGTTATCTATTACCTAAGTACCAAAAGATTACCACACTACAACTTATTCATTTTGTTTTACAAATTAATCTCAGTTCTGTCGGCATTATTGTTTCAAATGTTGATAAAAGTACGTATTTCTGATATAGGTACCTAAGTACCTCCCCAAAACAAAAAGCTAAATGAATCAAACTAGAAAAAGTGCCCTATATATCCCTGCTTTCGGAAAAGAAGACGGCAATTATTTTTAGATAGTTAAATTTCGTTTTTAGAATTAATCAATTGGTACAAAACACCGTCCCTGGAAAGAAAAGGGTGAGGTCAGTCTTTACTTCTAAAAGGGATCGCAGCGTTTTTTTTTCGACCGCATCTCTTCTCCGTGCGTTTTCAAGCGGAAACGGCTGAACCACCGTGAACGAACGCGGTTGACGCTACAAAATAAACTTTTTAACGGGTCGTCAACCTTGTTTAGTCAGTTAAAAGCTAACTTTGGAAGAGAAAGCGATTATTTTTGTAGGTAAACATGTCATGTTTTCAATACTGTTACAAAATTCGGTAAAAATATGAACGAGAAAGAATTCGTTAATCGATAAATCTTTCGATTTGTTCCTCTTCATTACCTCTTCCCACGACGAAGTCATCTGGTGAGAGGTGTTTTTGATGGTATTTAAGCTCATAAAATTCTTATTTTTAGTTTTACGCTTCGCGAGGATTTCATTTTTGAGCTTGTGCGGTAAATTTAATGATTTTTGTTTAACATTTCAGCCCATTCCTTTCAGCTCATTTTTTTGGTTCGTAATAATGAGGAATGAAGGCACAAGCCTTCATAATGTTAAGCACCCTCACACCTTACGTAAAGTACTTGTAGACTATTAAAAATAACGCGGTATTTCTCCCAAACGTTTGAACACGTGATGTCCGGAGTGAGTCGAGACAGTAGATACCTAAGGACCAATATTTGAATACCTACACCCAATATCATGCTACAAACTTGGGTATCGAGTCGACAAATCAAATTTCGCAAGTAAACCAGCAATTTCGTGAATCCCAGCAGTGGGTCTGCCGCAGCTGAAAGCTCAAATATACAGTTTGAGAAAGGGAAAATAAAACAAATCTCAGGTCGTGGCCCTCCTGCGTAAACCCCAGAATGTGGCCCAGTCTCGGTGAGTATTTTTAGGATTCGCAACTCCCACCTTTTCTGAGGATGAGACAGTTTCGTGTGAGGCATCCAACGAGGAACCCGGTTCGCGAAAAATTCTATAAAAATGAGATAAAAGACTTTAAAAATCGCGACTTTGTTAAACCACCATTAATTTCTAAACTTTCAGTCGATTTTACCTCCCAGAACGGTAGGAACAACCGCTTTAGATCAAGTTCACCCAAAAATAGTGCTTTGTGAATTGTGTTATTTGTAGTTCTAAAGAAGGTCGATGTAATGGGTTATAGGAAGTCTTTGTGACAAAACGTAATTTTCTGTCACTTCGACGAGAATGGTGATGGTTTTGTTTTGAAATCGAAATATTCTATTTTGGGCTCGCTGTTTGGACTGATTTCCCTGCCCTTTGTACGTTGTCATCCTTGAAAGATGTTATTGTCGATCACTATCAGATCGTCCAAATTACCTAATGTAATTTCCCTAATATTCCTTGACTAGAAAAACGTCGTATTTCATAAACAAAATAATATAATTCAATAAAACCTGATAAATTATATTGCTGTGTTTTTGAAACCAATAAAAAAAATTCTACTGTTTTTAATAATTGGCATCCAAACAGGTTTGATTTCTGTAGGCTGTTTGTAAACAAGGAAGTGATTCGTTTTTAGACTAAGACTTTGGTGTTCAAAACAAGAAAAATGTTTGCCACTTTGCACGTATTCATGACGATGTGGTCTAGCAGTTGTGAGTATTTCTGGTTGCTTTTAAATGTTGAAACTAACATTAGATACCTAGACAATTCCTATTAAGGTTTGCAATAAAAGTGACGCGTGTTAATTCATTTATGGTACTTAATCGTATGTCGTATGGTCTTAATCGTATGTCTAATGTCTAAGTAGATAAGTAATTGATACATATTAACATCCATTGAATTTCGTATCGATTGAGAAGAGCGAAATTGGCTATAAACAATAACGAACCAAAATTTCATTTTCACACTGAGCTGAAAATGAGAGATACAAAAGTAAGTATTTTGGTATTTGAATATTCAGAGTTAGCTATCACCTAAATTTGTAAACAACGTGAACAACGTAAAGTAATTGTTCATTTTAGGCCTGAAACTGGAGAATTTCCAAGCATTTCACGGTTGTCGGTATTCACATTTTTTATGGTAAATTTTAATTTAACGTCTGTGTTATTTCCACTTCAGACAAAGCACTTAGCGAATAAAGGGTTCAATGGTGTTTCTTCAGTTCAAAAGTCGTAGGTAGATGTGTGAAAGTTGAATGTTTGGTTAAAGATAGGTTAGGCATCTAAATTACGAAATTTTCCGTATTATTATGGTCATGTGCATGGTTGGAATTCTTTTTGGGATGGTGGATCCAAGAGGATATTTTGATATCCTTAGCTGATCTGCGAAGTATGAGCTCCAATTTCATGGACGTTTTATCGATAGGGAATGACGTTTCCGAGACCGTGACCGACGACGCGTCCCAAGGTTCGGACAAGGAGCAGCAGGGCGACCGCGTTCCCGAACCGGGCACTGAGAACGGGCCTCATTTAACTGGCGACGAGCCAGCAAGCCCGAGGAGCGTCGAAAACGGAAGCCACACAGAGAGTCAGATCGACGGCCACAGTCACACAGAGAGTCACGCAGACAGCCACGACGACAGTCGTATCGACAGCCACAGCCACGTCGAGAGCGACTCCGACTGTGATGGCGAGGACTGGGAAACGGAGGATTCCGAGGACGCCCTGGATAGGGACAAATCCAGCAGCGAAGTCGAGAGGGAGATTGAGATTCTGTACGCTACCAAGATTTACCAAGATATTGAAGAGGTTCGTTTCGTTCATGTAACCTTCTCCACATCCCATGTATTCTATGATACGTAACATTCAAAGTTGGTTTACGATCCCTTTATATTTCAGTACTCGAAATGTTGGTATTGAACAATCTCTAGATTTATATATCGTTGAGATTGCTCTCATAAACTTGTATAGTCCTTTTGATTTATGTTTTGATAGCGCTTCTATTATTGTACGAAGGTACCAAGATGTTTGGATGTTTTGAAGGTGAATTGTTTTGAATAGTCTTGGGGTTAACAGGTGGTGTCACTTGATTCCAACGGCAAAGGGGGTTACGCCCCTGTGGCTCGTCTCAGCCTTGAGCCCCTGTGTAGTGCCGAGGGCATTTTGGCTCCTGTGTACTCCACAGTTAGCAAATGGTCTCCTATTGAAAAGAAGGGATCGCAACAGAAGCTCCCCGCTCTCGAAGGAGGAAGTGAATCAAAACTCAAAGGATCGCAGGATAAGCTGTTACAGTTGGACCATGGTCAACCCCCTGGACAACCTCCAGACCTGCCAACACCAGACTGGCCTGGAGCTCCTACGGTATGTACCCGTCATTCAGAACTGCAGTCATGAACAACACCCAACCAAATAAATTCATATTGTGATACATCTAGCTCTGTATAACGTTTTCGCCAATAACTCCATAGTAACTATCCGCCTATTTCCCCTATACACTGCCCTGTGTTAGTGCAGTTTGGGTACCCAGTGTTGCCTACACCATACCAGCCACTTGTAGGTTCCCAATTTCCAAAAACACAAGCAACAACACAACACAACCCCTAATAGGACCATAATCACAATTAAGATCAATTACACCCCACTGATACCTGCATCTTGAAACTCAACACAATTTTCAGTCATTCAGTTCCAAATTATAACTATCAAACTCACCTATTTTCACCTTACTGAACCCTTTGCAAGTGTCTGCAGAAAGCTAGGTCTTGTCTAATAAATTGTAAAATAACTACCTACCTATGTTCCCGGTAGTTTCTTGCCTTGTGCCTTGGTTATTGGCAGGCTGTAATAGCAAAGTGATAAATGTTCCCACCACGCTTCATTCACGCTGCATCTTCTCAACACACTTTTCAGTCATCCAATTCCAAGTTATAACTATCAAACTCACCAATTTTCACCTTACTCAGCCGTTTTCAATTGTCTACAGAAAGCTAAGTCTTGTCTAATAAATTGTAAAATATACCTACAAATATACCTAGGTACCTAATAGGTTCCCGGTAGTTTCTGATGTTTGCCTTGTGACTTGGTTATCGGCTGATAGTAATAGCTAAGTTAGCTAAGTGATGAACGTTGCCACCACGCTTCATTTATACCAGTATTTCCTTGAAGTTCAACTGAGAAGTAGCAGCGATTGCCGGACCAGCGCCCTTTGTTGGACGCAGATTAAAAAAGAAGGTACTGCGAGACAACATAACCACGCAAGATGGGCTCAATGATTGAACGCTAGCCACCATCGTCTACAATACCCCTTCCACTCCACTCATAGTCTGAAGGACTGAGGTGGGACCTACCTGTATTACTTACCGAGAGACACATTGCATTACCCATGGATCCCTAGGATTCAATGTACTGTTCGCCCGTACGCTCTCGGCGATGCTCTTAGCTCAGCCCCACAAAGAAAACCCTCCCCTCCCCAAGTGGAAATACAATAAATTGAAATTGAAAAAGAGAAAGTTTATGTACCTAGTGAATTTCATTCTTTGGAAACTTTATGAATATTATGCTTCGAGGTTTGCTTCGATAACGCTAATAATTATGAAGATACATTACAACACAAGAACTTTCAAGTCCCATTACACTATCAAGGCAACCACTTTTTTCAGTTTAGTTAGAATTCCCCGTTGCAGCTAATGATAAAGTCAGGCATCTCTAAATTATTTCAGCTGATGAGAGTCAAATTCGTCGATCCCGAGAAGATCAAAGCCAAGTCCCAGGAGAAAGAAGTTGACAACAGGAGTCGACACGTCCTCCGGATGGAGAAGCAGTGGCGGTCGATGAAGAAGCTGTGGGGGAGCGTCAACCAGTTGGCCAAACCTGCGGCGAAGAACATCAAAAAGAAGATCGTGTCGAAAACGAGGCCGCAGGTCGTCGAAAACGATGAGGAGGTTCGTTCGAGTGGGGTTTGGAGTGAATTCGCCATTAGTAGGTAGAGAACTAGCGGTAAAAATAGGTTACCTATTGATTCAGTCGGAGCACAGGCAAGCGCAAGCCTAATTGTTTAATACAAGCTAAACCTATGCGTTAGCCTGATGGCGAGCTTCATGTATGCCCAGAAAACACGTAAAAAATACGGCCAGTTTTTTGGAAGTCTCCAGTGAAAGTCGTGAGCTCCTTCGTTTTAGTTTATCCAATTCAAACATCAATTGGGAATTCTGAAATCCAGAAGAGACAGCACTAAACACAACATAATAATATCCTCCCAGCTGACTCCATTATTGGTGTTAGTAGTGGCGTCGAACGTTGACACGTGTAATTTTGTGGTATACAAGGTTCACCTTACTGTTCTAAGACCCACATATTTCTGCAATGGGCAGTTTTCATGAATTCTGTTTGCATTTATTCTCAGTACTTTATGATGTGAGATCTACGAAAATGGGGCTGAATCGGGAAAAATCCCACCTCCTTGATATTTTGAGAGACTTTCAACATTTTAGATTTTAAAAAAGAGGCGGGGAAACGGGGCCCTGCTGTTACCTATGACGTTGCACGGATATGGGTTCTGAATGGCTGGCCGGTAGCAGCCGATGGGAACTGGCCTGTCGACGCGTTATATCCGTGTGACGCAAGTAAGCAGCTTTTTCGAATAGCCCTTTTGTTTTATGTTTCTCTTCATCCATCTTCAACTTTTCAACGTTTCCAAATGCCTAGAGGAGGATGCTTATAAAATGTGTACCAAAATTGTTCTTTGTGGATTCATGATGATTGCCCATTACCACTGACGTCACCGAAGCGCCGCCGACGAGGGTGTTGTGACAGCATAATCCTATTAAATCAATTTCCGATGATAACGCCCAAATGCCACCTCTAACCACTCGTAATACATACCTGCCTAGGATTTAGAACAAGGTGTTATTGATGCCTAGGATTGATTGCTCGTGGAGGATTGGTCCAGTATATTTATTTTGAGGCTGATAATTATTATGATAAGAGCTGAGTGTTCAGTATTGACATGTCTATGGTAGACTTTGTGGTTGTGGGCAATGGGCTGGAGAAGTTGGTTGTAGAATTTGCTTGGTGCTTGGTATTTATTTCTCTCGGAATCCGGCACAGGTCATAGGCCATTGGCCATCTAAGTGGATGGTGGAGCTGAAGGAGACACGGACGAAGCTGAAGACTCAAAATAAGCTGATATATTACTACTAAACATTATTTTCATGGTCAGTCCGGTTAGCCATTTTGCTGGAGTGCTGACGAATGACTAAAATACCAAGCCCCTACTGGGTCCCTGCGACTCTCCTCTGTTATAGGTACCTTCCTATGACCATATATTTATGTAAAATGCCTGGGTATTTATTTCTTTGGATAAATACCCAAATGTGGTAAAGTATTTACTTTTGGTAGGGTATTTATTCCTCATACGTACAGTTTCGAAAAAACACGTCTAGAACGTACTCAACTCTCGAAAACCAACCTATACAAACCACTTCGATGGTTTTTGCATTCAAAATCCTTCTCAAAATAAAGAAAATCTCATGAAATGGGTGTGTATATGTGAATGTGATATTACCTACACCTACTGCTTCTAACCGCAAAATAGTATACCTTTTTACTCTAACAACTCTGGACATGACTTCTTTCCTTTTAATGAAGTACTTAAAACACACTAAAATCGATTTTTTTGTTGCAAATGTTAAATTACAGAACGCCAATTTCATTTTTTTCTCTTCATTTTATTCGCGACCCATCAACCATATTTCTTATTTTGAATATAATAATCCCAGTTTTTAAATACCCTACCCAGTGGGTATTTACCCCCATTTACACATCTCTACCTACCTATTTCATGGAAGAATGAAACAAAAAATACCTACCTACTAATTTCTAGAAACACAAGTTTTCACCTCCAAAACTTTGTTCGATTACGGCATTCTTCAGCAAACGTATATTGAAACCGAGCCGCAAGATGTGATTTAGGTTGCCGCCTCACATGGTGTACAGCTAAATCAAGTTTTGCGGTAAATCTTATGAGTGAAAGGCGAATTGCAAGAGATTGTGACCGTAGCGGTGCAGGTCACTCGAGGAAAAAGTCGTGATGCTGTCAAAAAAGGATCGTCGTTGAGGAAAAACGTGATGCCGAGGACAGTAAATCAGCCCAAGCTCATCCCTGATCCGGAGAGAGGCGGCAATAAATCGTGAAGAGGTCGATTATACGATTATAAGGAGGGGATAGGATATAGTTTTAGTTATTGGCACGCTACTCGGTTAATAATTTGGATGATATTTCTTCAAATTCTAGCATGATGATGAAACTTGACCGCTGAACCGCTCGCTGACCGCCAGTGAAAGTAGCGTTAACTATGAGAAGGGGGAAAGTGTTGTGTTTAAACTCGTAAGATAAGAAACCCGAGGACAGAAGACGCGCGTGGACTTCTCAAATAGCGGACTCGACAGCGAAATGCAGATGAGCATAATATACTATTTGCATATCAATAGTGTGAGGACTGTATGAAGCAACGGACGAAGGACTGCTGATAGTACATTAGGTACATAGTAAGAAAGTAGACATGTGATATTCCAGTATCTCTGACTACAGAAATGTATGTTAGATAACATACGAGCCCTTATGCAACCCTTTGGATGGCCATCTGTCTACCAAACACTCTAGATTTTTCAGACATCATAACATTACTTGCATCATTGTGGCTTCAAGTTCCACACAGTTAACTACATTTGCTGCATCATGATTGATTTTCTTCTAGCCATCCCTGGCCTCGTCATTTTGGAAGGTTTTATACCGCGGACTTAGGTAAACATCGATATCAGATAATGAATACTACTCGTAATATAAAATTTTCTATATACACCTTGGAGCTGCTCCAATCCAATCATGGCAGTTCTCGTTGTATAACAGCGATTTTATATTACCTACGCAGAACGACTGACTTGAAGAGTCATGACACGTAATTGACAGATCAGAGGTTCCTCATAAACGGTGATATTCCATCATTTCGGAAATCGAAATCTGACAGATTGAGCTAGCCAGATGTCTGAATTGCTCATAAAATTTATCTCGTTTGTCGCAAAATATGCTCTCCTACAACGCCCATTTTGAGGCAGTTTTTGGTATTAGCATTTAGCATTCCTTTTGTATTCTTTTCCCTAACTCTGAAAAAGTAAAAAGTTATGGACCTCCCCCTACAGTGGGTGAGGTGCAATCAGGGGCCCATAAAATGTTCTTAACCATTGCGAAATTTACCCATAATTAACAATTTCATATATTAGATACCTGCAAGTACTGTTTCGATGGGGATCTAGGTAGTATACTTGAAAGGCAATAATTGCCGTACCTCCCTATTTATTCTATTTAATCATGTTTCGATCTGGGTACTGTCTTGAACCCTCTGTGTTTAAACTCATGTAGGTATTATTTAAAAAATGTCGGACCAGGTTGGGCGTTAGGGGGGCCGGAGTAAGTTATTTGGCTATCACTGGGGGGGGTAAATGCATAACTGTATAGTCCAAAACCTGCCAAGGTGATCCGATAAATGAAACTCGGGGAATGTGTCTAGAGCAGTTCAGGTTTGAAACTGTGGTCATCAGAATCGTAATAATTATTGTGTGGGGGTGGCGGGGTACTATTTAATTGTTGTAAACCCCCCCCCCCCTTTTGTAGGAATTTCTGATTTGAATCTGATATCATCAGAATCGTGAATATTCGGCCGAAAAAGGAGGTTATGGTACTGAGGTATTGAAAATGTAATAGCTTTTAAGATGTTTCGATTTGAATTGCGTCTAGAATCGATCGTTGGAATCGTAAATAATGGAAGAATCAATAGATTTCAAAAAAAATCCATAACTGTTATGTACAACGCACGACGATTCTTCCATTTCCACAATAAATAATGCATCTACCTTCGATAATATGTTACCTGTACCACCCTTCATACTATCTTGTCCATCTTCCGTACCGATGTCCGTCGGCTCTCCCGCTGTACCTGCCTCAGCCGGTAGTTCCAGTATATGTTACTCGCCGTTATGTCGAGTTTATCGTTTGTGGTCCAACAGCGTGACTTCCGCACGGTTCCCGTCACGTGATATCCGTCCTCGAGACCTCCGTCCGACTTCCATTGATCTCGTCTGGTTCCCAGCGATACATCACGTTCGTCATACGGTTCCCTGTTAAGATTATAATGGACGAGAAGTCGTTGAAAACATTATATTACTTGACAGTATGCAGAAACTAGAAACAGACGCATGTTCAAGTTCACCGTTTGAGCGCCTTCACAACGTTATGGAACGAATTTGTATGCCAGAACTGCTGAAACAACTAAATACCAGTTAAATACAGATTTATGTGCCTACCTGCTATGCATTGCATTCAGAGTCCACATCCGAAATACTATTCATTACGCGCGCCTACCTCAACATACAGACCTACTGTGTGACAGTTATTTTTTTAAAACCCTGGATTTAACCCTTTGGATCTTCCCAAAGGGTTAACTCTTTGGGATAGACCCGGGGGAACACCTGAAGCGCAGGCTTTACGACCGCTATTTAAATCTTTTAGTCCCTGTGAGCGTCACATGATTCTAATCGGAGGTGAAGAGCTAATCGCAGAGCACATTTAAGCTTTTCAAAGCCCGGCCCCGGGGAAGGTCTGAAGCGATCCACATGGTCACGTCGTCTGCTTCGACTAACCGCAAATGAAACATGAAACCCAACTATGAATATAGTTACGTATGAAACTCAAAAACGCTGCAAAGTCCTTGTCACACGGGTTTATTATTCTATTGGACATACCTACAGAGATGTTGGCTGTTCATTTATTGTTTTTTTTTCATGTACAATCATTGAAATAGCTATTTTTGATGGTTTCACCAATTTCGGCCCCCCAAAAACTCGAATTAGGCTCCTATTATATTTGATAGTTTCATACTCCTATTATCTTTGATAATAAATTGATAGCCATTTAATTGTCTTAATTCACCTTTTGATGCTACTTCTAGTGTTATCATACAAATTTTTGGTGATTTCAGACAATTTCCCAAGTTTTTGAGTCATAAAATGAACATTGGGAGCTGAAATTTCTTTAAAACCTCGATTCTCCACTTTTCGGTCAATTTTGGTTTATTATTTTCAATAATGAACCATTGGAATCGAGCATGAAAAAAAAAATTCTTACCCCCCCTCAAAATTTGATAGTTTACGTTTCAAGGTATGTAGAATCCAAAACTGCAATAAAAATATTTCTGTCTGTCCGCCGTACGCCGTACGCCGTACGCCGTACGGGCCACTTTTCTTAGTTACCATGAAAAAAAATTGATGAAATTCGGGTTATAGGTTCCGTTCGGCGTCTAGTTGGTCCTCGAAGCTCGACGTTACTGTGAGTCATCTCTAAGGGGTTCAAAATAGGGGTTGAAATTTTCAAAACGCCTATACCATTTTTTTACGTAAATATTTTTACGGTTTTAAATAGTTCTTGAACTTGCGAGTTTTTTAAGACCATCCGGAGCATCGTACGTCCAGCCGTTCGTTCACAGTAAGGCCCCGAAGTTTGCACCGACAGGCATTTTCGACTCCAGTGTGAATGAAATTGTATACAATTCAAACCAAATCTCGTAACCAGAGACGCGCCCACAATAGCAATTTGTGAATACGGCCAATCATTGGTAGGGATCACCTGATTATATTGGCGGAGTATGAAGTCGAGTTGGTTGTTCTGTGATATTATTTAATTTGAAAAATGATGGCTCTTTTGGAGTTTGTTGGTAGGTAGTGAAACTTGAACAAACGTTGAAGTATTACTGATGGGTAAATTATTACTACGGTAAATCATTACTCAACGGTAAATTATTACACAACGGTTCATTATACCATCTACGTAGAAGGGGCTGGAGTTTGTTGGTAGGTACTTTCGCAACTTTTTTCACTCCTCATCAACAATTTCTTTTCAGAACTTCATTATGTGTGTTTCTTTTTGTTAGGTACCTACTGTTTGTCATCGGCAGAATTATTTTAGCAACATTTAACTCGTGATTTAGGTAGGTACCTAGTAACGAGTACGGGGTTAGGTACTAACCTAAGGAGGGTCTGCGATCTACATAATATGTATAGAATAGTACATAATCATATTATATAGACGGGTTATCTATACAGAGAGCTGTGATCTGTAACAGAAGGGTATTCTATACAAAATAATAAACCGTTGTGCAGGGATTTGCAGCGTTTTTTTTTCAAACTATTGCTATATACCTTGTACTTGTAGTTACACGGATTCCTGCGTTGTACCCAAATTTAAAGCGAAAAACGAGGGAACAAATAACGTTGACAGAGAAAATTAGACATTTTCTCTGTCAAACTCTCCTGGGAAAAGGTCTACGTAATCAGTTATAATAGCTGCCAAATACATCCTAGAGAACTTGCTTGTCATTTGATCTTGCCTCGCTCACTCCAACCGCTAAAGCCAGTTGCGGTTGATAGAAAGTCCTCAGTTTTCACTATCAGAACAGTTTTCACTAGGTATTTGAACGTTTGAATATCTTGCAAAATAACATGTCATTACACCAGACGCTGCAACACTTAGCATTAGTAAGACAAGCCGTTATCAGCCTCACCCAAAAGTGTTCCTCCTTTCCTTTTAAATCCTTAAAGGCTTTTATCGATAGAAGCAGCATCGTGTTGAGATAATATTGAAAACCACCATGAAGGGATGGAACATACAAAGATCTTCCGCATTCAATTTCTCTTTTTCGGCAATGTCCTGTCGCTGTATTTTGTTGAATTGATGTTATTCCACTTTCTTATTTCATAACAAACTCTAAAATGGAGCTACGTATCACTGAGTAGCAGCACCTTAGGAGGTATATATTTACCAACTAAGGTATACATAACTTTCCATGCTTATTTCCACCTCTCACCTACTCTGAGAACTTACCCGAGTGTTGTTGAGCAAGTCAGCAGCACTGTAGACATATCGATAACTATAGTGGACCCCCCCCCCCCCACCATCCACTTTCCTTTTTCGGCAATATCCTACAATTTGGCTATTATATAAATATCTACTGCATTCAGTTGTTTCACAACTCCAGAAATGTACTTGTGTAAATATTCTACCAATACGTATTTTCATAATTATATATTCCGAACACTCATTTGTGGAAACACCATAAGACAGATATATGGTAATTGCTTATTCCTGCAATAAACATGATTTAGGTACGTTCCCTATCAGATCAACATTTCTTGAACTCAACAAGATGTGACTTTAAATATATACCAACGTCGTTTAAATAATTAATTTAATCAACCACGTTTAGATCAACACTTGAAAAATGTTACTATATGTATAACTTGCTCATGTCAAAATATCGACAACGCTGACTTACGTATTTACTTTTCGCTGTTCCACCAGTGGATATATTGGACCAAGAGTAAGCTCGACGGTTTATTTATTTATTTAATTTTTATTTATTTGTGCATTTCAAATTAATAATGCCGTGCAATTATGTCAAATTATATATTTATATTGGTATGTACTGATCATACTTCTTCGTTGTTCCAGGGTCAGACTGGGTTCGAGGACTTCAGGAGGTACGTCAAACAAGGAGGGGATTTTTGCAAGGAACTCGCTGCCATTCTTCAAGAGAGGTTCGTTTATTCTTATATAGGTACATCTTTGTTTTGTGTTTTGCAATAAGTAGAATAACTCAATTTTGGAGAACATATACAGTTCATGATGACCATCGCAGTATGTTTAAGGGTGAGGGAATAAGTAAATACTAAAACTTAGCATGCCAGTAATAAATGTTTGCCGACTCAACGCTTTGCTTTAAAAAATAAATAAATAAACAAATTAAAAAAAAGCAATTTTGATGGACTGGTGGATAAACACCTAATATACCTGCGATACATTATACATGAACCTACATATTGGGGAGTAAGACTTCTTGAGTTTGCAAAATACTTGTACTGTTGGTTTTGTAAATTAATTGCCGAGAACCATTTACCTACTCTTAGCTCAATACTTAGGTGAGAGTTGTGATTCTACGCTTTTGTTGCAACAATGAAATTTATGAAGCCTAATCTGAAACCAGTGGTTACAGTAGCCATTCCATTAAATCCTTAAGTGGATCCGAGATAACTTGAAAATTGAAACCGCCTATAGCGTGGACACTTGAATAATCTGTGGGTTTATAGGTCAGAGGCTGAAGCTCAATATTCGAAAACGCTGGCCAAACTGTCGGTCAAACTGACGAGGGCGACCAAAGACAACCAAGGGACGGTGTGCTCTTGCTGGCATAGAATAGGGCAAGAAATGGAAGTTCAGTCAGAAGTACACAAGTGAGTATAATTAATTGGTTATAACTGTAAACTAAAACATCGATGTAACGAATTTCGACGTATCATCATGCTAGACTCTTCGTTATCTTTCATTAAATTGTGAACGTTTTAGGTCTTTAGCATCGTCACTATCCGAAGATGTAGTAAAACCTTTACGCCAGCTTATCGAATCCCAACACAGGATAAGAAAATCCGTAGAGACTGCAGTAGACAAAAGTAGTAAGTTACATAAATAATATAATGGTAATGAACGTTGCCGAGTGTTGCTTTGGTACCTGCATACGTATTATTGTTTCAGTTTAACTTCTACATGCAAATAACAATATAGGTAGGTAGGTCCCTACTTGATAATCATTATTCTTGATAACCTTTTCAATTCTTCTTAAATTAATATTAACACAGTTATTCTAAAAATTCATATAATAATACCCCTAGGTGTTTCTTTTGATTTATATAATTTCTGTGTTATGCTATATAATATTGCTTTAGGGATTTGTATAATTTGAAAGCAACCCTACCTGCCCTCCGAGTGATAAGTTATCTAATCGAAATTGGTAAAACGTAAAGACGGCCAGATAATTATTATATTGTGACCGAGAATGAATAAGAAGAAGAAAACCATTTTCATTGCCTACCTAAGGTAAGTTGAATGAAGGCGTAAGAACATGAACGAAGTAATAGATAGGTAGGTCTATACCTAATCCCATAACGGCAATTATAATTAATAACTCGCAATTCTACCAACGTTAGCAGCGCGCCAGCAATGTAAACAGGTAAACACCCCACAACGCAAAAGAAAAGCTTCACTTTACAAAACTCAACCGCAGAATGAAATTCTGAACGTTGCTAACAGTATTAATAGCGTGCTATCAACATAAAAACTTCAGAACACAAAACCAGTTAACCCGGACGTTGCTAGGGGTGGGCGAATTTGCGAATAATGAGGGAATCAGGAGGTGAAACGAATAGCAATAAACCTTCTCCGGGCGATACTGAGCACTATACAAAAGATCTTATGAAATTCTGTCTAGCCTTTTGAGCGTGATGTTATCGTTATCACTACATTATAATACAGGTTTACTCCAGAGATGTGTAGTTCTATAAAATGGAAGTATACATAATACCTATTTATCTACCAGCTTTCCTACGGGCATGCCGTTTATCATGCTGTGCGTTAACTTACGAAGTAACTCGGATTATGTACAGCAAAATTAGTTTTGTGATATCGAATAGTAGGTACCTAACGAACGATAGATACCAATCGAATAGCAGTAGGTAGGTAAACATAGTTCTTCCGTTGCCCCGTTCAGAAAAGTACCTATTGTCAGGTAAAGGTAATGGGCATGCTGTACTCATGAAGTAACGCGGGTCTGTCATGATAATGGGTTTTGAGTTACTCACTCAGTCACTGTGACAGTACTCACCGTTCCGGCCCGTTGCCGTATAGGTGCTTGCCCACGGGCTTGCTGTTCATCTGGAGGACCCAAGTTTCTCAGTTCCATGGGTACGAAATAGATGGTGTGGTACTGATTCAAGCTTATCCTTCAGGTAAAAATTTAGCGGAGTGGCGGACGGCGGAGACGAAAGCGAAGAAAAACTCTTTTACCTGCGCCCGGGAAAACGAAAAACTACGAGACAGCGGGAACGGAGAGAGCAACAACGGGAACAAGATGCGCCTCAGCACGTCGTCCATCCACACGTCGGACAAAGACTCCGCCAAAGTAAGTGTGATGAAATTGCGGTTCAAGTTAAGACCCGATTTAACCCCCCCCCCCCCCCCCACCAGCTGAACTAAATAATGGATGGCATCTGCATTTCACCACCTGTAAGACGCACGTGAGACGCAGCCGAAGCAGCGCAGTGCGGTGTTTTGTGCGGAGACGCCAGTTTCTACTATACAAAAAACTTAAAAATTTGAAAGAAAAAGGGTCCATCAACTGATATCCTGGAAAAGCTCATAACTGACTTAGAATGTTTTAGGGATTCATTATAGAGTTTGATCTGTTGAATATATAGAACAGAATGTTTTTATTCAGCATATTTACATGTTTGGAGGTAAAAACGCTGCAAAGTCCTTGTCACGTGGGTTTATTATTCTATTGGACGTACCTACAGAAATGCTGGCTGTTTATTTATTGTTTCTTTCTTGAGACATAATTGAAATAGCTATTTCTGATGGTTTCTACCAATTTTGGCCCCCAAAACACAAATTAGGTACGCTCCTTCTTTTTTTTCAAATTATATTTGATCATTGGTGGTACCATTTAATCGTCTTGATCCACGTGTTGACACTTTTTCTAGTGTTATTCTACAAATTGATGGTGATTTCAGACGATTTCGCAGGTTTTTGACTCATAAAAAATAATTTTGGGAGCTGAACATCTGGTACAACCTCAATTTTCCACTCCTTGGTCAAAATCGACTTCAAATTCGGTCTTCTCGTCCCCAGAAACATGGAAAACGATACCTCAAAGGCTCATTTTACTAACATGCTACTACAACACAAAAAGTACCTATTTCTATACACGTTTTCACTCATAACACCCCTGGGTATATTCCGAACGGGCTGAAAAGTTTCGGGACACAACTAGGGCCCAAATGGAGCATGTGTGCGAAAGAAAGAATTTTTTGACCGAAAATGAAGCGGTACACGTGATACGGCGGACGGACATCGCATTTTTGGAATCTACGCACCTTGAAACGGAAAAGAAAACATTTTGAGGGGTTGTTATAAAAATGTTTTGCTGAGCGGTGACAGCATAATAAACCAAAATTACCTACACATACAACGTAAGGAAGGTGTCCACATACAACGTAGGGAAAGTATACACTTACGTAGGGAAGAGACAACTAAGAAGAAAAGTTCATCACATTTTTGGTTGAAATTTGGTGATTCATTATTATTATTATGCCTTGGTTTATATTTTCGTAACATCCTGTGTTCCTTCGTAGATGGAGTCCAAACGGCGGAAAGCGGAAGAGTGCGTGAAGAAAGCCGACGTCGAATATTATTCGGTCTGTCTGAGAGCGGAAAGATCGAGACTCGAATGGGAATCTGCAGTCATTAGAGGATCCCAATGTTTCCAGGTAACTATAACGATTCTGAAACGTTTATCCTTCCGAATAATATGAGATATCATTATGCTACATGATCGGGTTTCATCTAAATGCGAGTCGCACTCAACATTCTGAAGCGAGACTTAAACTTAAAAACCTACCGATACTCCATTGCCGGAGACGAGAGAATCCAAGTAAACAAAAAATACAGGATAGGAGTGAAGAAGGTTGCAAACAAACAATTCACGTGATGAGAGATGTCCTACTACGACTAGGCGCATTTCTACAAGGACTAGGCGCATGACTCTGTCTCAAGTCATCTCAAAATAGGGACAATAAGCACAAATATATTATCATCTACCTGCACAGTGTACACTCTTAAACTATGCCCTATATTCCTATACGTGAAGTCTACTAGCACTTATGAAACAGCAGTTAGTCAAGTAGAGCGAGTGCCAAACCAAGTGGTCTACGAGTACAACACACCACACGCGCCTTTTTTAAGCAAATTTTCAAAGAAAATTTTGGAAATTTTGAAAATTTTTTCCTAGGCAAATCCATTTTAAAGCATCCTGAATTCATCCCTAGATTTTAACAAAAATGTATATAAATTATATATTTGTTTATGTGTCACTCCAGACGATGTCTGACCTTGGGTACATCGTAAAAATTCCAAATTTCGCCAAAATGTTCATATTGCCAAACAAAAGGATGAGGTAGAAGATGAGCGATTTTCAAAATTCTAAGGTGGGTCGAATAAAGGCTAAAATCGCGAACATTTGATATAACATCACTGGAACTGGTATGGATGGGTGAGTAAAGACAGAAAATACAAAAATACAGTACAGTTTATCATACAGAATAGGGGTGAGATTTGGATTTTTTTAAGGGTCAGAAATCGGTATCAGGAATCAATTCACCTGACGTTGTGTGGGATGTTGATTCTCGACGGATTTCGATTATAAAAATATTTTCCTTACTAAAGTGTGGGTCAATTAGAATTTATAATGGTCAAAAATCGGTAAAAGCTGCTAAAATCATGAAAAAATGATATAGTTTTATGAAAAGGCTTTTATGCTTTTCTCGCTGTATCATTTTTTACACAGTAGCACGAATAGTTCTTTGAAAATTCGCTCTTATAGCCATGCTGCATATTTAAAGTTTTTTATTAAAACTTCATTCAATTTTATTACTTCTTATCAGGACTGTCAATTGACTGTCATGGAGCTCCTGGAGATCGTGAGGCCTCCTAAAATAAGGAGAGTTCGTGAATCCTTTAGCCGTGCGGAAAAGCATTTTTGATTTTCGTTGTTTATAAATCCCATCTCCGGATTAACCCATCAGCGCCATACCTCCGCTGACGAATAGTTCTTATTTTTCTTCTCAGTTCTATTATTTTTAGTCACCCGAAGGAAAGCGCCTGATCAGTTGAGGATGCAACCCGTAACAAAATATCACGCGCAACTGTTTACTTTGATTCCCTCGTCTCCGGGTACGGATTATAGGTTCGTTAGGCGCGTAGATTTGGGGATGAACGGTAAAAGCCCTCACAGACCTGAAAATTAGGTGGTTTTGGCTATTAGTATGCCATCTTGAGCCTATTCGGTAGAAATAAAATTCATAGGGGACCATCAAGGACTGCTGGGGTTATCTGAGAAAATTTCAGCGAAATCGGTTGCCAGAAATTTCATGTTTGCGAAAGTTACGGTCGAATACATACCCCTTACATACCCTTCAAATTGCATCTCATATGAATTGTTCTTACAGGACTTATACTTAGTACTGACATACCAACGTCAGACTCGGAACCAAATTTGTTCCTAGATGTCTAAACCGCAAAATGCGACAAGAAATGTTGATTTTGGAAGGCATGAATTTCTTTTTTGACTTCGGTAGTGTGGAAACAATATACATAGCTATGTTTTACCCTTATACCTATGCTGTGTCTGTTTATAGGTAATGGAAGAGGAGAGACTGAAAGGGTTAAAAGACCTCGCCTCATCGCTAATTACCAGTTTTAACCAAATCGGACCGAAACTAGTACAAGTAAGTGTGTTTACGTCAACTTTCCAGTTACGATTTTAGTAGTTTGAGATATCAGAAAAGAATAGAATGATTCACCAATATTGATTTGGAAATCATTTCGACGTCTAAAACAGTTCCAGTCATGCAGTTTGTCGTTGCTGACTTCACGAGCGAATTCCCTACCTAACACACCTAAGTACCTAACCCACTGTCTACAGTGCATGATATAGGTACAATTTTTACAAAACGTCGAATTTGAGGTTTTTCTTGTAAATCACTAGAAAGATGATTATTAATAATTTACTTGTATGAACCCCTCCTCCAGCCTTCAACTAGTTTTGTTTCATGGAAATTGAAAAATGTCCACGAATTTGAGAATATTTGGCCCAATGAAACGATGAGTTCTTATTGAGACACATTAAATCATATTATCATATCATTAGGTACCAAATTATTGTTAATTATCGTAATTATTACCTATCATATTAAATTATGGTACTAATGTATGTGATTAAAAACATTGTTTTACAGTTCTGTTATTTGGAGACGGGTTTTACATAATTATAATGAACTTGGGTAAATGTCCGTGCGCTAAGTATTAATAATGTTGCCTGGTTCGGAAAGTATGTCTTAGGTTCCTGCGTACCTGCTATGATATGCAGGTACTGGTGTTGTATAATAGTAGTTGGCAAACTGCTTTAATGCCAGCGCCTTCGTTTCAGGATTCCGTATCTGCGCAATGCTTTCCAGTAGTGCGGGATAGCATACAATACAACCGAAGGTTATCGTGAACAGAATAATCCCGTAACCGTGTTCTCCTTCCTACTATCACCTAGGGCTTAGGCGTTTGTGACTGAGATTCTGTACTCACGTTTCAACAACCCCCTATTTCTGTGCCCATTTGTCAAATCAGATTTGACTGAGAAGGTATATTCATGATAATCAGCACACTTTTTTCCCGAAGTGTTACGTAGTATTTGTATATTTATACCTCCCTTCATGCTAAGTGTAGGTTTGTTTTATACCAACGATATTCTCGATCCAGTTTTATACCAACGATTTGCAGTTTAATATTTTGAATAGAACTAATATTATTTCTTATGAAAATACCAAGTATAATAGTAGGTAGCTTGTTATAGTAGGTACTAAGTATAGGTAGCTGGTTAAAAAAAGGAGGACGTTTAAATTCGACTCCCCTTCCCCTCCCCCCTCCTTTTTTTGTCCAGCAATTATTCCGAAAGTACTTGACCAGCAAAACGTAGTGAAGTCGGCGCCAAATGTATAAAACCTAGGGATACAATATGAAGGCTGTGTATGGGGTTTTTAGTTAAAATTTAGCGCCAACTTCAAAATTTTTGTTGTATTGGCTTTGGATGAATTATGTACGTTTGTTCAGCATAAAAACTATTCTTTAATTTTTAGTTTTATGCAGCGTTTTTGAAGTGGGTTTTCTTTTTTGTTAAATTTTTTAAAAGAAATATAGTATTAAAACATTTCTAAAGTAGACCTTCGTAATGTACTCATAAACTGAATTCGTGGCTCTATCATGTAAATGGTTGTGAGATGGTGACGGTCCAAATAGCTTCATTTCTGAGACATGATGTTGTTAATATTGTTAATTATACTGCTCTTTCTGTGTGCCTATAATGTCTGCTCACAATATATTATATATCTAGGAATATTAGGTAGTATTTATTACGTTAAGTTCTACTTTTTACGATTCAATTTTACTGATAACGCATTATCCATTCACAGATGGGAGACCGGATGAAAGAGCCACTCGACCTGATAAATTTGGTGGACGATTTATCGACTGTCACGTCACTACGGATAGCGACGCAACCTCCTCAAGAGCAGCTTTTGCCCGATTTCTACCCCGAACAGGTTTCTTTAGCTATGAACAGAGACAGAAGAAAACAAGTACGTATTCATCTCGTAGTAGCATAATTCAAGGGCTGCTCGTTCTATTTGTAAAATCTTCTGCTACCAAACTGTACTGCTGAAGTACGTTAGTAATACGATTGACGATTTTTGAAAGATGCAGAGTTTCACCTTCCTACTGAGTTCATTTTACTGTTATTTATGTCAGTGAGCCAGCAGCCGGGCGCGTATAATATGGTGAACCTACTTTGATTTCATCTTCAAACGAAGTCTCTCTGATGGAGTGGGCTTTGAAAATATATTTATGTATACCCTAACCGCGTCAGTAGGCTCTGGACCAACGAGATCACCCGCTAGGAGCGCCTCCATACTACCGTGCAGTCCCATTTTATCACAACCCCTTCAGCCATGCATTTCTATGTTAATTTTTACAAGCATTTCATCAATGCTCTCTCAAATAATGCTGGTTTCCCATGTTTTTATTTGCAAAAATGAGATGGTACGTAAATAATTTTCGTACTCTGAACTGTTGTTATGATATAAACATGGTTTAAAATTGAAAAGACTAAACCCCTTCTACTTCATGGAAGAAGCCATTCAAGCTTTACAATGTCTAACCAAATTCCATAACTTTGGTAACCTGCCAGGTAGTTAATATGGTGCAGCGCTGTGTTCACCAGTTGTGAAACTGCTCAATGCTTGAGCTTGATCAGTTTTCTCGAGAAAATGTCAATGGTCAAGGTTTGGTTTTTAATAATCACCAGGTCGTCCAACCACATTAATTTCGCGTCGTGAATGATTAAAATGGTATTCGTTGTTTGTGTTTTAATCTAGGCCCTTATCAAGCTGTTACAACTCATCAGGGCCGACCTAGAGAGGGAGAGGAGGGGCAAAGCTGGTGTGGAGAATCTGGCGCGGGCCCTCAAACGTACACCAAATTTCGCAGATGGCGACTCCCAGCAAAACGTCCTCTACAAATTACATCACGTAAATATAAATATAATATGGAGGTATAAATAGAAGGGAATTTGAAAATTAAGACCGTCAAACTATTGTTAGATAAGTGTGTACAGGGAAGCACTAGTGGAGAATCGCCATCTTAGTTTTGAGTTGGAGACAGAGCAGAGTAGTGACCAAGGAAGCGTTTTTCTGATACTGAAGATTATTACTTATACCTCACATCCTATCGTTTTACCTATTAGTTCTAAGTTTTCCAAGTGTACAAAGTCTCAGTTCAACAATAGGTATGAGTTTGTTTCGTTCGAAGAGCCTAAGTAAATATGACGAGGTCTGATGTAGAACTCGGAATCATCCCATCATCAAGTCTTCTTTGGCTCTTCACATGAAAGAAACTCATATTGTTGAACTGAACACTTTAGTAAAACTTTAAACGAATAGGTAAATCGTTAAGATGCGAGATATTATAAGTAATAATCTTCAGTATCAGAAAAACGCTTCCTTGGTCACTACTCTACTCTGTCTCCAACTCAGAACTAAGATGGCGATTCTCCACTAGCGCTTCCCTGCGGACAGCTATCTAACCACAGTTTGGCGGTCTTCATTTTCACATTCCCTTCTCCAACATATAGGTATTTATATATGAAATGTTCAAACTTCAGGTCACATATTACCAAAAAAATCACCAAGTGGCGCATATACGTAATCGTACTGTGTATCGTACTGTGTCCAGTCTTAATAATCAAACAGATATGGGGCTGACAGGCTGTCGGATTATCGAATTCCAGACTACTGAGGTTTCCATTTCTCTGTTCTTCTAGTGCCGTGCACATGTATATGCACTAGCGATACCTCAAATAACTTGTTGGGTTCGCTCCTCAGCTGCACGACGAAGCTGTTCAAAACTTGAAATCCAGCTGTTGATTAAACAATGGAAATGGGTCATACAGCAGCAAAACTAAAAGTTTCATATTTATAAGTAGATACTTACTACAAAAAAATACCTGTTTATTGCATATACCCCAAATCATTGTTGATTGTTGGGAATTTAGAATCCCTATTCAGAGCACATTTATAATGCCTCATTTTTTCTGAATATGTATTCATCATGAGCGGTAATGTTGGCACTCATTTTTGTTGAGTGTTATAGTCGAATGTCGATGATTCGTGTAACTACCTCAAGTGACCAGGTGTTTCGTACGAATCATAAAGAGATATGTACGGCAATAACGTGCGAGAAATAATGGCATATTTTGGCATAATACTGTGAATTTTATTGAAATATAGTCAGACATTTTTCGATTTTCAACACATGTTGTAACCTTTCTTTCTGGATGTCCCTCGTACCTGCGTAATATCGGAAGTAGATGTTATGTGTCAACAAAAATTGAAACTCCTAAATAAAAATTGGTTAGAGAGCAGGTCATCGGTCTTTCTTTAAAACGTCCAGTTAAATGGGCAATTTCACCTGTTTCTTTTATTTTCTCAAGTAAAAGCTCTCGGCGAGTGCTTTCCGAAAAGGTGCTATATGAGGGGTATCTGTTGATCGAAAGTGGGCGATAAACCAGTGGAGAGAAAGCGAAATGACTTCATAGGTAAAGGCCCTCCTCACTCTCGCCTCCGCCTGGGGGGAACCCTCAGCGCCATCCAATTATGACGTCATTTCGTTTTATTCCTATCCGTTTCTTGCCCAACCTACACGGAGTTTTGAGATGAAAACTGGCAGTGGGGGGTTTTCAGGGGTACCTACTAAATCCGATTCTGAGATCAAAAATAAAGAAAAATCCTACACTCGGAAATTGCCCATTGTCACTTCCCGATATCAGCTCCTATGTCTAGATGTATTAGTGCAGGTGTATTAGTCCAGGTAGGTACTGGAGTTAGTTGGCAACATGGTCATCAATCCAGTGACAAACCTCATGAATATACGATTATCATTGTAAAGTTTCGTCGAGATTAAATTCTTCGAACTATGAGCGAGGATTTCTCAAACAACTGGGAATTCTGTTGGAAAATATGATTCAACATTCTCTTTTGTGAACATGTTTTGTGTTAACACGTGGATGAATCTTACAGAATTCCTTCATCAAAACTCCATTTCGTTGTGGGCAGTTGAATTAATCCTTTTATTCCTCGATTTAGATGAGATCGATGCTGACGTATTTGGAGGCAGCGAGGTACAAAGTCCAGCGCTCGTTGGCCGAACTCGAGGGCAACCCCGTGAGCGAGCATCCTTTAGCAGAGCACCTACATATTTCCAAGGACCGCCAAGGCTACAGGCAGACTGTACTTAAGGTTAGTTGTGAGATATAAACTTCTAATAGTAAGCAGGTAGATTAGTTGAAGATTAAACTGAATGGTTAACTGGACTTTTGAAGGAGGGGCCAAAGAAAGTGGTAGGTAACCTTTATGACGACTGCTTGTAGTTGAGGACATCGTATCAGCCACACATTAGCGGTATCTATTTGTCGTTAGGAAGTGTCCGTAATGCCCATGTTTTTCCGATACCTAAACTTGTCTTGTTGCTATGCTCGATGAACGAAGTTTGGTCAACGTCGTAGTACCTAGTTAGTTATGTACTGTGATTTTAAACATTATAGTTGTTATAGGCTCTTTATGGTAGTAATAGTACTAGTATGTTTTTCCAAAAAATGTTTTTGACGAAAATCCCCATTATTTTACGTGAAAGTAGACACTGAGATGGCACATATCGCTCATTTGGACGAGACATAAGTGTCTCGTTCATTTTTATTTGAACGTGAAACTTTCGATGACTTGAACTAAATCACTCGCGACGAAATCGTGGAAACCCATTTCAAAGAAAAACGGAGTTATTGAAAAATAGTCTATTTCCACTAATACCTACACGAAAAACGCAAAAAACACTGTTATACCGGTTTCGGTGATCAAACCATCGTCAGTAACACGCAATAACTGAAGGCATAATTATTGGAGAGGAGACCTTATATATAGTCACAAAGTGAAATGTGGTCGATTGGGAAAAAGAATGGTGAAGGGAACTGTGATGAATTTAAATTCTTCATCACGGTGGCGTGAAGGAGAGGAAAAGTCGCAGGCGGCGGATACCACCGAGCATCTACGACTTTGGAGTAGATAGAGGTGAGTGAGGGAATTTCACCTAGGCGGCGGTGATCCACCGATGTAGGTGAAGGAAGGAATCTCACCTAGGCGGCGGTAATCCACCGATGTAGGTGAGTGAGGGAATTTCACCTAGGCGGCGGTAATCCACCGATGTAGGTGAAGGAAAGGTAGAAGGTAAATTCCCAGGCGGCGGATTCCACCGAGCATCTGGGAGGAGGAAGGTAAGAGAGAGAAGAGAGAGCTGGTTAGAGGAAGTGTCGAATGAAGCTAAAGCTCCAGGATCCAGGGTTATATAGGACTTGGAGGCCTCTCCCTCCAGCTCCCTGTTGGGAGCTGGTAGTGGGGCTCCAGGTTGTGTCCCCTGGATTCTGTTGCCTGTCTCCCCACTCAGATGTTTATTAGCGGAAGGTAAGTTTTACATACGGATATTGGTGAGAGCTTTAAGGTTGCTAGTGGAGTGTTCCCGGGAGGGACTCACGACAGAGGTCCCCCCAGTTCGAACCAATGTTTGAGATAGCTGAAGGCTCAAGGTGACAGGGGCTGAGGGCCGCGGAAAACAAAAGGGGAGCTGAAGGCGCAGGGTGACAGAAGCTGAAGGCTGATGCAAACAATTGAAGTGCTGAAGGCAGAAACGTGACAGGTCGTGACTTAAATCTAGGAGTCATATAGGAGTAACATAGAGTGACATAGACGGCTGACATAGATGGTAAGAGGTAAGTAGGAGTAACATAGGAGTAACATAGATAGCTGACAAAGGTAGTAAGAGGTAAGTAGAAGTTATATAGGCATAGCTTGACATATAGATAGTTAGTATGATAAGTATAGGTGTGGATGCGTGACGACAATAATGATGGTGGGGAAGTAGATGAATATGTACAGGGTCGTTATGATTGAAAGAGGAGAGTAATATGTACAGGGATGTTGGAAGATCATGATGATGGTGAGATGGTAGGCTTAGTATGTACAGGGTTGTTATATACAAAACTATACAAATTTTTACAAATTATATACAATTATATACAGATTGGAGCGGGGTGTTGAAATCCGCCGTCTCCTGGGTGTGGGTAGTGTGTGGTGAATTGTAGTGAGTGTATTGGTGGAGTGGAGTGTGTGATTGAAGTGTGTTGGTGAGGTGTGGGCGGCGTCCGCTGCGACGAGGCGGCCACGGCGGGGCTGTGAGGTTCGGTACAGCACTGTCCCGAAATCTCAAGGCCCCGCCGTGATTGCTCATAGCGGGGCGGAGGACTTGGCCGCCGGGACGCAGGGGACGTAGGGACGCTCCCTCCGTCTGTTTCCCCGCCCGGGCCGTCTCGTCCCGGCGGAAACTATGGGGGATATCCCCGGCGGTGGTGGGGGGGGAGGGGGTGTTGTTGGCTTGGTGGGTTGCGGTGTTGGTGGGGGAGAATTTGAAATGGGGGGGTCGAAAATGGAAAATGGGGGCGTAGCAAGGGGGGTTTGAAATGCGGGGGCGGGGGTTTGCTGAAGGCGGGGGGCTTGATGTGTGGAAGGGGTGGTGGGGGTGGCATGAGGAGGGCGAGTTGAAGATCGTGGAGGAGCGGGGCCATGAGAGGATCTATGGGGGTATAGGGAGGGTGTACCCCGGTGGCTTGCGCTGCGCGAAATTCGCGCAGTATGCGCCACTGGGGGTACTTCCACCGCCGGGGCCGGGGAGGTAACCCGGAAATCCGTTGCGGAGAAAATTGAAGCGATGATGGAGGCCCGGGCGAAGGGGGTAGGGGGGAGAGCGGGTCCGGGACGTACACGTCCCGGAGGATGGCCGCCATTTCCGGATCCGAATCGAAATCCGGAAACGGCGACGGGGGAGACTGTTGAGGTGGAGAGAGATTGTTCATGGGAAACAGACGGCGGGAGACTGATGGCTGATGTTGGTTGAGGGAGAACAGGGGCGGGTTTGCAGCGGGCGAAAGGTACGGTGTGGGGTTTCCCGTCCATTAGCAGGGTCGCGGTGGTCGGTGTTGTGCGGATGACTTGAAAGGGCCCGGCATAAAGGGGCTGAAAGGTTTTATGCATGCCGGGCTCTTTTAAGTACATGTGCGTGGAAGTGTAAAAGCGTTTGGGGTAAGTGGTGTCGTTTGTCGGTGTTGAGGTGTGTAGCGGTTCCCTGTTAATGGACGGGGTGTTTTGTGGAGGGAAAATGTCGGCCGGTAAACGAATAGGGTCTCGGAAAGCGTGTTGTGCGGGACTTGTGTTGTCTGAAGGACGGGCGGAAGTGCGGAGGCTAAGTAATACGTAGGGGAGTGTTTTTGTCCATGAGGGAGATGTGGCTGACGTGGAGATGGCTTGCTTGAGGACCGAGTGCCACCGCTCTATTTTCCCGTTGGATTGGGGGTGATAGGGAGTGGTGCGGGTTTTTTGAATCCCGAGGGAACGGAGCAGGTCGGCAAAGTGGGCTGATTCAAACTGCCTCCCCTGATCGACCGTGAGTGTCCGCGGACAGCCGTAGCGGCTGATCCATTGGTTGAGGAAGGCCGCGGCGACGGCGTCCGCGGTGATGTGGGCGAGTGGGATACACTCAACCCAATTGGTCGCACGGTCGATCATGGTGAGGCAGTACCTCTTCCCCTCGGAGGGGGGAAGAGGGCCGACCAGATCCAAGTGGACATGTTCCCACGGGAGGGAGTCGGGGATGGGTTGAGGAGGTACATGGGGGTGAGCCGAGACCTTAAATTGCTGGCACTTCTGGCACCCTAGAACCCAGGTACGGATATCTGTGTTCATATGGGGCCAGAAGTACCGCGTCTTGATGAGATCCCGGCTCGCCCGAATGCCGGGATGATGGAGGGAGTGGTAATGGAGGAACAACTGCCGCCTCAGCTCCGGCGGGACGTAAGGGCGCGGTGAATCGGCCGATACGTCGCACCAGAGATCTAGGGGAGGCAGTTGTTCCAATTTGGAGGCGGAGATGAGGTTGGAGAGTGCGGGGTCGGAAGTTGGATTTTGGTGATTTTTGAGGGTTTGTGGGGAAGGAAAGGGCAGTAACTCCGCCACCGGCGCAGGGGTGGAGCGGGAGAGGGCGTCGGCTACGCAGTTGTCGGCCCCCGGCAAATAACGAATATCGGACGTAAATTGTCCGATAAATTCGAGTTGCCGGAGGCGACGGGGGGAGGCTGATTTACGGTTTTGGAGGAGTGCATGTGTGAGGGGCTTATGATCAGTGATGACAGAGAACTGCCTGCCCTCCACGAAGTCACGGAAGTGTTTGATGGCTTCGTGGATGGCGAGGAGTTCTCTGTCAAAGGTGGAGTAATTTTTTTGCGTTGGGGACAGAGTTTTTGAGAAGAAACCGAGGGGTTGGGGGGTGGCGCCAGTGTGTTGGTGGAGTACTGCCCCGATGGCCCAGTCGGACGCATCAGTGGTGATGGAGAGAGGGGCATGGGGATCGGGATGGGCCAATAGAGCGGCGTCTACTAGGTCCTTTTTGCAATTTTGAAAGGCGGTTGTGAGGGCGGGGGTCCAGGAAATGGGGCGGTTATCGTTTTTTTTGGCCGGCTGTGGGATAGCGTGTATGAGTGGTTGTTGGTGTTGTGCTGCGTGTTTTATGTGTCTACGGTAAAAATTCAACATACCCAGGAAACGGCGGAGTTCTGAGACAGTGCGGGGTTGTGGGAAGTCGGTGAGGGCGTGCACCTTGTCCGGGAGAGGTTTGATCCCGTCGGACGAGACTTGATGTCCGAGGCAGCGGACTGAGGGCTGGGCGAGAACACATTTTTGAGAGTTGATGGTGAGGCCCTCGGCGGCGAAGATGTCGAGTACTTGTTTCAGGTGTGCTAGGTGTTCCTTCTGGTCTCGGGAAGCGATCAATACGTCGTCGAGGAAACAGAACACGAAAGGTAGTCCCCGCAGAATGTTATCCATATAACGCTGCCACGTCTGGGCGGCGTTCCGGAGGCCGAAACCCATTTTTATGTATTCAAACAGGCCGAAAGGAGTGATGATGGCGGTTTTGGGTACGTCGGGAGGGTATATGTGAATGTGGTGGAAGGCTCTGGAGATGTCGAGGGTCGAAAATATGGTTGTGTTGTGGAGGTGCGAAGAGAAGTCTCGGAGATGTGGGACGTTGTAGAGGTCCGGAGTGGTTTTCGCGTTCAGGCGGCGGTAGTCGCCGCAGGGGCGGATATCCCTGTTGGGCTTTTGTACAATATGTAATGGTGAAGCCCACGGGGATTTGGAGGGGCGGATAATACCGTCTTTGATGAGGTTGTCAAAATGTCTCCGGGCTTGGGACAGCTGGAGGGGGTGGAGGCGTCGTGCTTTGGCGGAGATTGGGGGGCCAGAGGTCTCAATGTAATGTTGAGTTTGTGAGATCTGTGCCGAGGGGCGGCGCTGGGGTTTGTATTGGAGGAGAAGGTGTTCAAATTGGGTTGGGGGGCGATCGACAGCATGGATAAACCCGGGGATGGGTTTCTGGGTTGAGGGGTCGAGCAGGCGCGCGTTACGGACATCAACCTGGAGGCCGAAATAAGCGAGGAAGTCGGCCCCCAGGATTGCTTTCTCTACGTCCGCCACGGTAAATTCCCACTCGTACGCGAGCCCGCTCATATGGATGGATGAGCGGTATGTCCCGTACGAGGGGATGGTGGTACCGTTGGCGGCGTAGAGGAGTTGCCGGTAACAACGCGCCTGTCGCCGGAGAATGTTGTTTGGGAAGATGGAGAGCGCCGCCCCTGTGTCGACGAGGAATGGGACATTTGTTTTTGCACACTTCAAGAAGAGGCGTTGGTGTGCTGGGGCGGAGTGCGGTAGAATGGCGGAGGTGTTGGGGTCTGGCGGAAGGGAGGGGCTTGGTCCGTCCGAGGTGATGGGCGAGGGCGACGGTGGGGGTTGGTCCCCCGCGAAGGATACACGGGGTGGTCCCTTGCCGTTCCGGAGAGGGGGAACGGTGGCGCTGACGGGGGGTTTGGTCCTCTGGGAGGCGGGCTTGGAGGAGCCGTTCCGGGGTGGGGGAACGGTAGCGGCGGCGGGAGTGGCGGCCGGAAGGGTGGCTGCCCTGGAGGCGGGCTTGGAGGGGCCGTTCCGGGGTGGGGGAATGGTAGCGGCGGCGTGAGTGGCGGCCGGAAGGGTGGCTGCCCTGGAGGCGGGCTTGGAGGGGCCGTTCCGGGGTGGGGGAACGGTAGCGGCGGCGTGAGTGGCGGCCGGAAGGGTGGCTGCCCTGGAGGCGGGCTTGGAGGGGTTGTTCCGGGGTGGGGGAACGGTTGATGGCGAGGTGAGGGGTTTTGCGGCGCCGGCAGATGCGGTCGGGAGGTTGGCAGCCGTGGCGGCGGCGTAGGAGGGGTAGCGAGGCTTTGTGGTGGTGGTGTGAATGCGGGCGGGGAGGGGTTGGTGGTGGTCCCCCCCGTGTTGGCGAGGAGGGGGGCCCGCCGGATTTACCGGCGGGCGTCCGCGTTTCCCTGCTTGGAGGTGTAGGAGCAGGGGGGCTGGCATTTGCGGGCCTCCCCACCGAAGTTGACATGATAGAAACATCGGTGGGGGGGGGTCCGCTGGGAGGTAGGTCCTGGTGGGGCGCGCGGAGGTGGAGGGGCTTGCTGCGGTTGGAGACCTCCCCCTTCGTTGCTGAGGGGGGGAATCGTTGCGGCGTTCGGACGAGCGCTGGCGTCGGTGGTCGACGGAGGGGGTCGGTCGGCGCTCGATGGAGAGGGAGCGGCGCCGGTGGAGGGAGGGGGGCCGGCGGCGCTCCTGCGACGGCGCCTGGTCCCGGCGTGGGGTGGGGGTGCGGGGTGCGGCGACTTCTGTGACGCCGGCGGCCGCGGTGAGGTCGTGTACCGTATCGGCGAGCCTGAGCAGTGGTTCGTCTGGGCCGTCGAGGAAGCTGGCGAGCGCCATCTGCATGGGTTGGGGGAGGGCCCGCAGCCAAAACGTCCGCGCGATGTCGGCCGTCATCACGTCTTGCAGCTGATGGCGCAGGCGGCGGTAGAGGTGGGAGGGCTTCAGATCGCCGAGGTGCTGAGGTTGGGAGAGCGCTGCGACACGTGCGATCTTGGAAGGTTGGTATAACGTGACGAGGCGGTTGCGGAGGTCATCGTATGCGGCCGTGGCGTCGGGCGAGATGTCCGATGTCTGCAGGAGGATCTCATACGGAAGCAGAGAAATGATGCGGGAGTAACGGGTGCGCTGGCTGCGGATGTTGGCGGCAGAAAACGCAGCGTCGACCTGGAAGAACCACAGCGCGGGGTCGTGCGTGTAGAAGGGGGGTAGCGACAGTGGGAATGACGCCGAGGCCGTCGTGACGTCGGCGGCGGCGTGTGCGGCGGCCGCAGCGGCGGTGGATGCGGAGGAGCCGGGTGGCGAGAGGCTGGTGAATGGGTTGTCGGCTGCGTCCGTTGTCGCAGCGGTCGGCGGCTGCAGTAGGGACGGCCGGAGGAGCGGCGGCGTCGGCGAGTTCGGGTCCATGGCTGAGGTCTGTAACTAAAATTCAAAGTGGGTGAGGTTTGAATTTTAAATTCGCAATTTGCGGTAGCGGAGGTGCTTGTGGCGGAGAGTTGAGAGCTGTGTGAGCGGTTGCGGGTTGGCCAAAAATTGCGAATTTACACTGACTGTTTAAGCTGCATTTGAATTTAAAATTGGGGACACCGAACTAGACTGGGGGCGACACATGAGGTGGTAAGAAGGGAGGAAGGGTAGAAGGTTGGATGAACGTCGGGTTCACCACTGTGATGAATTTAAATTCTTCATCACGGTGGCGTGAAGGAGAGGAAAAGTCGCAGGCGGCGGATACCACCGAGCATCTACGACTTTGGAGTAGATAGAGGTGAGTGAGGGAATTTCACCTAGGCGGCGGTGATCCACCGATGTAGGTGAAGGAAGGAATCTCACCTAGGCGGCGGTAATCCACCGATGTAGGTGAGTGAGGGAATTTCACCTAGGCGGCGGTAATCCACCGATGTAGGTGAAGGAAAGGTAGAAGGTAAATTCCCAGGCGGCGGATTCCACCGAGCATCTGGGAGGAGGAAGGTAAGAGAGAGAAGAGAGAGCTGGTTAGAGGAAGTGTCGAATGAAGCTAAAGCTCCAGGATCCAGGGTTATATAGGACTTGGAGGCCTCTCCTTCCAGCTCCCTGTTGGGAGCTGGTAGTGGGGCTCCAGGTTGTGTCCCCTGGATTCTGTTGCCTGTCTCCCCACTCAGATGTTTATTAGCGGAAGGTAAGTTTTACATACGGATATTGGTGAGAGCTTTAAGGTTGCTAGTGGAGTGTTCCCGGGAGGGACTCACGACAGGAACAAAGGGAGGGTGGTCGATTCTGATTGGCCCAGGAAGAGAATGCCAAAAAGTGAAAGGAACATGAGGTGATAGGGAGGTGATGAGTGGGGGGAGGGGCCAAGCTGTTACAGAAATGAATGCAATAATGGAGAAAAACTTAAAGGAACTACATCATTCAAAGATTTACCCAACCTATCACTCTTAATAATTTCGAATTTTTCAAGTACATCCAACATGCTCCCTTTTGGGCAAAAATGAAGATATTCAATGAACTGTCTGTCTGCAAGATCAAAATTGAAGCTATGACCGGATTCATTCAAGTGACGAGCAAAGGCCGAATCACCCTTATTATCCCTGAAATCTTTTTCATGTTCCTTTATTCTTTCTCTAAACTTCCTACCAGTTTGACCACAATAGTCAAGTCCACAAGAACACTTTAATTTATAAACACCACTTTTATCTTGAACATTAATTTTATCTTTAACTGAACTTAATGAAGATTTGAGATTATGTTTAGTTTTATATCCTACTTTGAACCCTTTAGAAGTTAATATTTTAACAATTTTATCCGAAATTTTTCCGTAATGGGGGGGAGCTGCCTCCTTTCTATGGATACAGCTTATTTTATATTATCCACGACGTTGAGATGAGCTGTGAAATCGGCACTACCGCCCGAGAAGGAGCTGTTTCTGCTATGCTGTAGCATGGAGAAAGAAGGCTATATCCACACGCTTTCCACGTAATCTTGGAACTAAACAAATATATCGGGAGAACCGATTCGATTTTTCTCACCAGCTAACAACACAAAAAGCAAAATAGTACTGGGGGAAAAAAATCAGCAATTCCAGAACCATCCTCCTGTTCAATCTCGATTGCCCCCCATGGCGTGTTAAATGTGACCAGTGGTGTACCAGTGTTGATCGGTGGTGGCCACAGAATTATATTTCTCTATACATTTTGTGGTTACAAAGCTATAACGTACTTACTTACCTGTTAGGAAACTACCTACAGGACTATATAGGTAGGCGCTGTAGTCAGAAACCCTCTTGTGCTTCCTGGGCTGGGAACAAATGTTTACAAGTTAAAGTCGACAAGTTTTGGGTCTTTGACCCCCCCCCCACGAGCAGAAAAAACTCGTTTTACAGTTAGAAGATCCCTGAAGATTATTAAATAAATTCATTAAACTTCACTTAAACTCAATTTCTGTGTATTTCCAGGTTCCACCTTGGGTGCACAACGACTCTCTCGACGTGGCCTCCGACTGTTCGGACTGGGTTGACAGAGGGACAGCCGATGGTAACTCGGTACAACCCGACAGCGATTTCGGTAAGTCGTCCAAATCCTTAGCGTAAACTACAGAGTGATTGGGATTAGTCAGCAATCGATAGTCGTCCCAGTAATCTGTAGATTCTTCAATGAGTTAGTGCCAGGATGGTCGAGTGCTTACCTCCTTGGGTGTGAAATACTCCGCACAGCAATTCGAGTAGGGATCGAGCATAGAAGTGCATTTCCTCATTGGGACGTAACTTACTTTGTTTTGCAGAAAAACAGACGGATTTTGGAGGAAAGAAGTTCGCGAGTAAGTTTGCACGTAGAAAGAGCCGCCCTAAGCGGAAATGCTAAACATCGAATGGACTTTTCGAGAATGTCGCTTCGCATTTTCTGTTTTAATTTGCACCTGACAAGCAACACAGTGTACTGAAAATTTCAAATAAGTGAAACGAAATGAAATCGCATCCTGTAATTAGAATAGAAATAAACAATCCAAATAGTATGAAACAGTAGAGGAACCGAGCAATACTGGAATGTTGCATCGCCCGCACTTGGACAAAATTATAACAATTACTTTTAATTATATTATATTTTTAAATTTTAATGGCTTCGCATGAGAATACATTTGGGCTAATAAATGTAGACACTGTAAACGAAAATCAGTACTTGAATAATTGGATGAAATTATTGTTATCTACCTACTTATAATGATTACTTAATACATTTAATTATATTATGTTTTTTAAACATTTTAATTGGCTTCTCATGAGAATACGTTCGGCCTAATAAAGTAGACACTGTAAACGAGAATCAAAACTTGAATAATTACAGGTCAAAGATAAAACAATTTTGATTGGATATCTTGAGTAAAAATGAATCGGGTGTTCTCCAGTCACTGATATTCATACCGGTGCCGACATAAAACTATAGCATTCCTCGTATTGATGAGAGTAAGTCGTGGGGAGCAGATTTGTAGGTTGTACGGTGCCAGTAAAAATGTCCATATCGAATGGGTGTGCCTCTCGCTCTGTCGTATGGGAAGAGCAGCTCAAAAATATATGTTCCGTTTCAACTCCACTGTTGCACAATGAAGAATCACATTGGTTTATAGCTGTCAGATAGCTTCTGGTCAGTGCTTTCTATATAATGCAATGATATGTTATCTTTGCGTATGCTTGTTAGCTAGGTACTTACCTACTTTTCCATATTCCTCACAAGCATAGCGAAAAGCAAAACAGAGCCTGTTTCTGTGGACTGCACGCAGTTTTATACTCAGACTGAGGCCTAGGTTTCGCTTGGGACAAACTGCTATTTTGTCATAACGTCAATCGAACCGAAGATGGCCACGAAGTCCCTCAATCTGCATCATGTTCAGCACAGTTTGGCTTCATTGCACGGTTTGAGTTGATGCGTAGTAGAATTTATAAGAATGAGGTATGAGGAGTACCCGTGACTTCTGTTTATATTTTCGAATGCAAGTAGGAGTCATTCCAAGAGTTTTGAAACCAACCGCACTCTAGCGCGGTGATTAAATCTTTTTGTATGAGCTTTAAGAGTTTCGGCAACAAGTGACGTCACACTTGGCAAGGGGGTCCCGCACAGTTGGTGGAACGCCCCCTTTAGGATAATAAAGTAAAGATAGGTAATTTCATTTTTCTTAGTATTTCAATTCTCAAAAATGTTAGGAGGTGACCACATTTAAAGCTACTACGTGGAAAACATAAAAATAAAGCCTAACTTCTCTTGAAAAGATAGACGAAAAATACTACAATTAAGAAATTAGGTTGTAAACCAAGAAGGAAACTAACGATGCCTAGATGGGGATTTTGAAAGTTTGGAAAAGTGTGTACTACCTACGAAGTGGGACAAGATGCTACCAAAACTGAATCACGAGGAAAGGACATGGGTTTTGAGATAAATAGGAACAAAATCCATATTCAAGCCCTCATAATTTATTAAACTAAGAAGAATGAAAAGTGAAATCAGAAAACATAAACAGGAAGTGAGTACAAATACAATGAGCTCTTAGGTCAATAAATTCTTAACAGACTAGAAATGTACTAAAACCTGAAGGGATAAAAGAAAAAAACCTAACTTCTACCCACAAATAAATCTATAAAATGATCTAACTAGAACCTAAATTAATAATTTGGTCGATACATTTACAAATTTTACTTTAATGAATAACCTTTTCCGTTAAGTAACGTAGAAAGGAAAATTCTCCCCTAAATCCTAGAAAATACTCTCACGGAAACCCCAAAGAAAAGAGCTTTGAGATGGAACCACCATCACAAGATTTGAATCAATTTTTAGTGTCATAAATTAATTACTTAGGCATGGAGATAGAGTTAAGTTAGAAAAAAAACCCCTTGAGGGCAAGGTTAACTAAAAAGGGGAAAAAACCTAACCCTATCCCCATATGTTCTTATAATACTTCTCACTTGATCAAACCACAAAGAATAATTTACATAAAGGCCAATTGCCCACGAGACTTTCAAAACTATTGTGGTAAATTTGAAAAAGATATAGGTTTCTTTAAGTGCCTAGATTCTGTAACCCCGTTGCGTTTTAGCATTTTCAATTAGGAATTTATCTTAGGTTGGCATACTCTAATAATTTGGACTAGGAGGGAAGAACCAAGTTCTTACCTTAATTCAGCAGGAGGAGAGTCGTCCAGGGAATCTTCAGCGACCAAGTCTCCAGATTCCGACATCTCCCTTTCCCAAGTCAACTCCGACCTCCCACTCCCCGTTTAATAAGAAAATCTTATACTCTGAGGAGAGGGGCGACCGAGCGAATCCCAGGAAAGGGGGCCCCGGTAAAACGGTGGATTGATGACTGAGGCCATACTGAGAGAGATTATTTCCGAATATTGGAGAGTTTATATAGTTGACAAATCGAAGGAGGGACATGACGAAATTCGCCCGTATTTCATTAAATATTCTAATTTATTACATTAACAGTTGTTTTGGGAATTTCGTCACGTCACAGGTGCAATGACGTCACTCGTTGCCGTAACTTTGAAAGCTCATAAGAAAAGAATTATGCATCGTCGGAGAGTGCGGCTGACCTCAAAACTCTTAGAATGACACCTGCTTTCATTAAAAAACGGGAAAGTAATATACGAAAGTCATGGGTACTCCTCATTGAATCAACAGTTAAAAATGCGAGTAGACACAGCAAAAATATATGGAATTCTGTGCTTTCTGTTATTGTATCGTAGTTTTGTATTGTTCATGAGAAACAATCCGTCTTAATTTCACTTTTAATAGTCGCAAAATACAAGTTTTACTACTCTCAACATACTTCAACGAGTTTCATAAAAATTATGAGCTCAAGCGAATGGCACCAAAAAAGGCCTCTTGCCAGATTGCAGGATTGTCAGCCAGTGGGAGAGAAGTAGCCTTAGTACACTACCTACTATTTTAGCAGATAAATTTGACGTTTTAGATGAATTCTCGTCTCAAGGAAGCGAGGACAAGGATTACGAAATGAACGGAAACTCTGTACCGAGCACGATAACGTCAACAGGGCGAGTAGTCGCCATCAGTCCACCGGTCGTCGTTGCGCCGGCGCCATCGCCTCTCAGCGCCGCTCCCTCGCCGCTCCAGGCGCCGCAACGCTGCAAGGCTCTCTACTCGTACACTGCGAATCTCTACGACGAGCTCAGCTTGAATCCTGGTTTGTGCCGATTGTTTTTTGTATCTTATGCTGTTTAGGGTGCAAGCCTAGTATCGTCAAAACAGCTAACATCAAAACAGTTTGGCGCAGTTTTTTGCTCAACATTCAGAATCCATTGAGGCAAGGCTGCCGACGATGTTAATCCCTATGGCGAATATTCCTGAATCGTGATTTAAAAAAAAAACAGAGGATTTCTGCAGTCACTACCCTCGGCTGAACCAACTGTGTTGCAATTTCCATTCATTAGATGAGTGCTGGGAAATCACACTCGATAATTACGTACGAGTAAGTATGTACCTGAGAAAACTCTTGTTCTGCTGTTGAAATTCGATTTCTCCAAACATTTATATTGCGGTCTTTATCTCATTCTGCCTGCAGAATTCGGATAAGGGCTCCATATTCGGGAGAGGTAACGTTTACTTACTTTTAGCGAATTTTCAAAGCAAATGAAGCTATTACAATGGGTCAAGAATTTTCAGAACATGAATTGTTGAAATTTTTTTATAGGCGAATCCGTTTCAGAGCATCCTCAATTTATCCCTATATTTTGACAAAAATTTGAATGTACCTATATATAAAGTGGAATCCACGTATTGGGGACACATCGGGTGGTAGCCATTATTATTTCCCCATTAACCGACTGTCCCTATAATCGATCGTGCAGGGGAAAACATAATTTTTGGAGCAGTAACTATAGAAAACCTTATATATTTTATGTAGAATATGGTTCTGTTACTGGTCTGGTCCTTGGTGCTCATTGAGATACTGGTCGATTTTGTTTTGGCTTAGTTTTTGGGGACTTTGCGTTGACAAAATCAGCATGCACCAAGTGAAGTTATAGGTGCTTCTTCGTTCCCTTCCTGGATAAAACATATTCTCAGCTGATCAGTACATTGGTTGGCCTGCCTTGTGGTGATTTTTACCGGAGGGGGGGGGGGGGTCGTCTTCATCAATATCGTTAAGGTAGGTTCACATGGAGGGGCAATTCCGGATAGCAATCCTGTACGGCAACGCGTTTGCCGGAATTCTTGCCACAGAGGTGTTCACATGGCAGAGGAATCATAACCAGAAATCAAACCGGCAAAATCAACAAGGAATGTCGAATTCCAATATGGCTGAACAACCAAACAGGAGAGGTGTGCGCAGTAACTTTTGCACAGATATGACAACGGATCCGACAGCGGAAAATATCTGGAGATTCTAATATAGTATCCATCACACTGTGTTGCAATAATCCATTTTGCGTTGGTCAATAGCACTGGAGAACGACTTGCCGTAGCGGGTTGCCGTCCGGAATTGCCCCTCCATGTGAACCAAGTTTTACTCGCTTGTTCTTCTGAACGATGTTTCGGAGCTTTCTCGTCGAGAACAGTGATTTCAAGCTCAAGCTCCTCCATTTAGTCGTAGCATTCTTTCTATTTTCATTTTCGAGGGACGGGGCCGCGACAGACTGGACAAGAGGGTCTGTAGGCATTTTAGTGACGGGGGAGCCTCTGATATGAACTCGACAACGATTCAACATGAACTGGAGAACGGGATTTGTGACTTGTTTTGTGCTGCACTGTAATAATTGATATAAAATCACTGAAAATGGTATGGAAGGGTGAGTAAAGACAGAAAACGAGTGACGATTTCAACTGTTTTTCTTACAGAGGTCAAATTTGGATTTTTTGGGGTAAAAAATTGGTGTTAAGGGCTGAAATCAATATTAATTCACCTGACGTTGTGTGGGATTGGTGATTAACGACAGAAAGAGGGACTATTTCGATTATGAAAATGTTTTTCTCAAAAAAGAATGGGTCAAAGACTTTATTAGGGTCAAAAATCGTGCTAAAATCACGAAAAACTTATATATAATTTTGCGAAAAGTGGTATGTTTTCTCGCTATCTACCTATATCACATTTTTACACAATAACACGATATTCCTTTGAAAATTCGCTCTGATAGCCATGCTGCATCACTGGAATTTTATTTTTTATTTTTTTATTTTCCTATCGAACATAACTTAGGTTGTTACGTTTTCCTATATTCAGTTTATTCTCTTTTGCTCCAACTTTATTTTTGATTAAAATTGAAATTATTTTCTAATCCATCTTGCAGATTTTTATTGTGATTTATACTGTACAGAAACTAAGAGGGTAACCATATTTCTGTGTAAAATTATACATAAAAAAATTGAAATTTGAGTTAGGTACACCTACCAAATTGATATTTTTCTCAGTCATCAGTAACGACATGCTCACCGATCAGCCGCTAGATGGCTGCAATAGTATTGCACAAACGTTTCAAATTAGGACGGAGCTATTACAACGTTGTATATTTCCATTATGAACAAAATACGCTTAAACCGGTTTCGGTTATCAAAACCATTCGTCAGTCACAAACAGTAGGTTATTATTATCAACAAAAATTATAAGTTATTGTTTGTTACTGATGACGGTTTGATCACCGAAACCGGTGTAACCGTTTTTGTTTTATTCATGTTGGAATTAACCGTTTCAGTAACTCCTTGTTTATTTATATATGTCTACCTACTCTTCATTAGCCTTGTTGGACGCTGAAGATTAACCATTAAAACCTCTGTTCGGATTTTTGGTTTATTATTTAAATTTCTGTACGTTGAATTAGTAGGTAGTCGGTAATTAATATGTTGCAACATAATTTTTTTCTTTTAAATCGATTTCAGGAGATATAATCGAGATACACGACAAGCAACCGGACGGCTGGTGGTTGGGCGAGCTCAACGGGACTGTCGGTATATTCCCTGCCACCTACGTCGAAGAACTCACTTACTGAAGGGAAATCAACTCAAAACTATGAAACACAAGCATCACAAAAAAAACTTCCGTTCACGAAACTACGGAGAAAACTTGAGATGTATTTACACGAAATGTACATTCAACTTCTTCACCAGTGTAAATATGCGCGCTGATCCGAGTAGCCCCATCGAGTAAAATGTTAACATCTTGTTGAAGTTACATTGTTATTGTTATATATATACCTACGAATGTTTTTTTCATTTATTAGCGAATAACTAATTACGAATCATTTCAACAATGGCGATTAGTATTCTATTATATTATTATGTAATTTGCAGAGTAACGAACCAATAAATTAATCCACTAGGTACCATGTAGTATCGTCGTACCTACATGACTGTATCTGCCTCAATGTACAGTGTACGTATTAGTTAAAACAACTCCAAACTCAATGAACAATGTTTGATTTTGACGTCATGTTTGACGTTTGGTTACTGTCAGGTAGGTTCACGCCGTCCGGTAAGGCAAATCGTTTTCCAGTGCTATTGGTCAACGCAAAATTGATTATTGCAACGCAGTGTTATGGATACTATATATCAAAATCTCCATAATATATTTTCCGCTATTGGATCCGTTGCCGCATCTGCGCAAAGGTTACTGCGCACACCTCTCCTGTTTGGTTGTTCAGCCGTATTGGAATTCCTTGTTGATTTTGCCAGTTAGATTTCCAGTTCTGCTGCCGTACCGGATTGCCCTTCCATGTGAACCCACCTTAAGAAAATTAAAACAGGCCGATTTGTTGATTGCAATGTCGCACGTTAAACTGAACTGTGACTGATCAAATTTTGTTTTAAACGCACAGAAATAAGAGCGTATTTTGGGAGTAGGTAATATATGGTAAACATGCACTTGAAATTGATTGCCTTGGAATACTTTGGATCTTAAAGAGTTAGGAACATAAAAGGTTTACCCCGGGTAAACCAATGCAGACAAACATTTCAACTCAATTTACTCAAAATGTTTTCGAGTTGTCGAGAATATGGAATTCAACTTGTGATATGAATTAAGTGCCAGAATTCGAAATTGCTTCGATAATAGTAGATACCTACCAATAGATCTGGTATGACCATAATTTATTTTTCATAGAATTAACAACTGTTAGGTGCCTACGTAACTTGTTGAATCTGAAACAATGTTACAAGTCGACAGTATTTCCTGATGACCCGGCTGAGCTTTGAGCGAAATCCGCTAAATTTTACTACCTCGATGAATTTGTAGAAGAAAATTTTCATAGCGCCATAAATTGAGAGAAATCACGATTTTAGGCCTCTAAACAGTCGAGCGTATTTTCTCAAATGTACCTCTACCTATACCTACTACACTGTGAGTAATTTACTTTCAAGCAACCTTTGTACAAAACGATTAAAATTAACCTTATGTACCTACCAATGCGTTTGAAACATATCATTTACTACTTATTTTTTTGAGATGTTAAATGATTTTATAAAATTTACAGCAATTTTTTTTATACCTAACGGATTATTATGTAATCTCCGATAACATAACGTGCCGGAAGAATCTCGTTTTTTGTTGTTGTTGAATAAAGTGATTAATTTTTGTTAACATTAATTTTGTTCAAATACTTCACTTGCCTACGGAAAATATGCCGAATCCCACTTGTAGCGGACATTGGAAGAAATCATGGCATTGCGTTGTGTCCTAAAATGTCACTCACACAAATAATTTTCGAACATTTCTCCGACAGGTATACTGAAAACTGCACACAAAAAATTGACAACTATTAATAAATATTGCTAGTTTTTCGACTTGAAATTTGATTGAATTCGGAATGAATTCGTAAAATCAGCAAGAGTATGGGACATTGAAACATCAAACAATTATAATTTATTTATTTATTATAATACAAATGGGACCGCTCCATTAACAAGGTTAGTACATTACGACAGTTGTCAACATAACAGGAACTTATTTAAAAACAGGCCATTGTTATTTAAAAGAAGAAAGAAAATTGAAAATAAACATGCAGAGATTTGTACAAGCTCAAGATGGTGTTTGAAGTGCATGAATTAAGAGATAAAACACGATTACCTATGTCTCTTTACGATTTCCCCGCTCCTTTCTCACTCAGATTTCCCCTGAAATGCCCCAGAAATCAGGTATCACATCGTCATGTTAAGACTGTTCAAAATCTATTTTAATAATAATAATAATAATAATAATAATAATAATGCTGCTTTTAGTATATTTCAAAACGCTGCGAAGTCCTTGTCACATGGGTTTGTTATTCTATCGGACGTACCTACAGAAATTTTGGCTGTTCATTTATTGTTTCTTTCATGTGCAACCATTGAAACAGCTATTTTTGATGGTTTCCACCAATTTTGGCCACCAAAAACACGAAGTTGCCTCCTATTTTTGGCAAAAAAATAATCTTTGCTCATTGATAGTGCCATTTAATTGTCTTGATCAACCTTTTGATACTACTTCTTGTGTTATTATACAAATTTATTGTGAGCTCAAACAATTGCCCAGGTTTTTGACTAATTAAAAAAAAAGGAATTTTGGGAGGTCAACCTTCGTTACAGCCTCCATTCTTCACTCTTTTGTCAAAATCTACATCATATTCGGTCTCCTCGCCCTAAAAAACATGGAAAACGGTACCTACCTCACAAGCACATGTTCACTAAAACCTCAAAACCCCCTTTTTTTACATACCTACCCATTTTTCACCCGTAATGCTCCTGGGTGTATTCCGATCGGGCTGCCGAGCTTCGGAGCACAACTAGGATCCAAATGTGTTCCAAAATGAGGACACAAATTTTGTGCGGAAAAATGACGATTTTAGACCAGAATTTAACGTAAATTGAAGGCTGAAACTTCGTTAGAGCCTCAATTTTTCACTCTGGTCAAAATCGACTTCATATTCGGTCTCCTCACCCTAAAAAAACATGGAAAACGATGCATCACAAGCTCATATTCACTAAAACACCAAAAAACCATATTTTTACACCCAACCACCCTTGGTTATATTCCAATAGGGCTGCTAAGTTTCGGGAGATAACTAGGGCCCAAATGGAACCTGTGTGCGAAAGAATGCATTTTTTTTAGACCGAAAATAAAGGTAGATATGGGTGATGCAGCGAATGGACATTGCATTTTTGGAATCTACGCAACTTGAAACGTAAAAGAAAAAATTTTGAGGTGGTGTTATAAAATTTTTTTGCTGACGAATGCACAGGTGTATTATTCGCAGAATAATAAACCAACAGGTTGAAAACGAATGATGTGGTGTGAAAAGTAAGTAGTTTAATTATTACCTAGCTTATTTCGGAATTTCACTCATTAGGTCATACTGCATGGCGAAAACTCACTCTTCTCATGAGAATCGATAGGTTGTAAATCAAACAAAAAGCACAGAGGGGTTGAATAACTTTTTTTGTGTTAAAAACGAATGTTTTATAGATAAGAGAAAGCACCGAGTGGTGAGGGTTGACTTGGGTGAAATATATGTCCCTGGGGAACATTAAAAAATGCTTCCCTTTTTTCCAGTTCCCAAGTTCTTTCTTTCTTTCTCGTTCTTTTATTTACTTTAGTTTTTTATTTCCTCCTCCTCCCTGAGCTCTGTCCCTCGGAAAAAGTTTTTCCCTTTTCATTCCACCACAAATGACGTGTTTACTGGCCTCACCCCCTTTGGACCTGCGTCCCCTGGAGTGAAATTAAGACCGGGAAAGTGGAAATCGGCGGGTCAGAGGAGAAGAAAAACACCGAAAAAGTTGTTGGTTTTCCATTTCACCTGAATTCATTTTTCATAATTTCGAAGAAAAAAAAATTCAACAACTTTTGGATCTTGTTACCCCTCAGTCGCTTCTTATTCTTGTCTACGGTGTGCGAACTTGACAAAACAATTTATGGAATAAAACGAGCTTAAAGAGCCCGAAACGAACTAGCTGATGAGGTACTGGCTACAAATGATGTGAGTAAACTCAATCGGAAAATGGCTGTGACACAACTACGTAGGTATGCATGAACCACTATCCTCTGCGCACATTCATTGTATATACTCTGTATTTAGTAGATACCTAATTTACTTCTCTTAACACGTTCAGTGCGGCGGCAAATTCCAGACCCATCGCTTCAGTGCGACACGGGACAATTTGACCTCGTGCCAAACTTTCCAAAAGTGCGAAACGGGTCATATTGACCCCGAATACTCGGTCCTAGTTTTTCAGCCAGAATCTCGTGAAAATTGGTAATTTCCACCAAGTTCTGTTATTTTCTCTCAGAATAGATCTGAATTGATGCACTGCAGTCGTAGGCCATGGATTGATAGCTTTTTCGGGTAAATTTTGGACCTATCTACATGGCGCCCCCGAATGAATGGTCCACCGATTTTATTTCGGTTTATACTGCAGATAGAACAACCGTCACAACGCTATCCTTCATGGTTTTTCCCGCAGAATTCGAAAATAGTTTTTTGCGCAAATGAGCACACGAAAAACGTGTTTTCAACTTTTTTTTTTTCAAATGAGAAACTGCTTTTTATTGCAAATTTGAATTCTAAGTAAAATTTCATGAAAAATGACGCGTCACTCGAATTTGTGAGTGCGCAAAAACGTAGGTACGCAAATGCGCGCAAAATGTGCGTAACAATGAAAAACCTTATTTTGTGGAGGTATCCAATATATGACATGTATGTGATTCATGATTTTCGCGGTATTTTTACACGCTGAATCACGAGTGAGATCATTTTCGGTTGTCCATCATTATGTCAAGGTTGAAATACCTAATTGGTAATTAAAATGTTTGGTAAATGATCATAAATATACTAGCTGCGTAAATGTATCATGTAAGTAGAATTTGAGGTTATGTAACTGTCAAATACTACCTAACGTTTTAAAAGTACCTACCTAGTTTATTTTTGTGTAGGTACCTGCCTAATTTACTTGTCTTATCTTTAGTTATCGTCTTTGTAATAATTTTTTGTCGTTGTAAAACGGTAACTCTGATAACCCGTACATTTTAATTAATAAATAGAGGCCCCAACCCACTTATTTTACGTTATAATTGAGTGTTAGTGTGTAACGATGTTTGTTTCAATATTCAATTTTCGGTGGTTTTGACGAAGAGTGGAGTCGGTTATTGCGACGACTGTGGTATTTTTATTCCTCTCTTTTAACTGTAGTTAGAATACAAAATGCGGGTTGAAAGTTTTTGAATTTTTGCCAGGTCTTATAGTCCGAAACTAAACGTAATCACTGTGTTCAGTTTCGGAGGAATAATTGGGAAATTATTACAACTGCAGTAATTTGACAGTTTGTTGCTGAATCTGTATGGGCTATGGGTTCCAAAACAGTGAAACCCGGTTTCGCCGTAGACTACCTACGACCTACCTCCTACCTGACATTTTGCTGTCTGACCATTAAAACAGATATATAAAGCGGCCCGCACACGATCAATATTATTGTCAATATCAGTATTGTCAATACAGCTATCAATACTCGAGTCAACCCTTTTCAATACTACTCCACCGCACACGATCAATAATATTGAAAATAATTTGGTCAATAAATGTTCTCAGTTCCTTTTTCTGCCGCGAACGAGCAGGGTGATAGCTGCGTGGATTTTCTGGTTTTTTGGTGTTTACTGGTTTTACTTGTAATGGACAACCGTAAAAAAGCATGCATTGCCATAATTATGGCAATGGGAATTGCAAACCATCGAACAACAAGATAACGCTGGATGTGGGAGTGGCTCAAGAGGAGAGAGGAATACACTCATCTGGTTTTGTTAAAACAAAACAGCTCCACCGATGAAGATGACTTCAAGAATTATTTCAGGATGGGCGAAAACAGTTTCCAGAAGTTGCTCGGGTTGGTTCTGCCATTTGTAAAACGAAATGATACGAACATGAGAGATTGTATCTCTGCTGATGAGAGATTGGCATTGACTCTCCTATATCTGGCTACCGGAAGGACTTTTGAAGACCTGAAGTTCTCAGTAATCATGTCGCCGAGAACCATGCGGGAAGTTTTTCATATGTTTATTTATTTGTGTTTAAAATGAAAATAAGGAGATTTGTTAACTTTAGCGAATTTTCATGACCATAGGGAGTAAAGTAGGTACCTACGCACTGAATGTAAAATGTGAAACCGAAAAACAACCTGTTGCTCAGACCACCTTTATCGCGTTTCGATTCGAGACGAACTGAGGGTTGAGGAAAATGTTGACGTTAACCCGCACATGGTCAATAATATTGACAATATCCCCTCCACTTTCCGATATTGACGACCGAAGAACAGAAAATCCGGATATCATCAATATTCTCATCAATACCGACCTTCAATCCACTTTGCGCCCTCACACGGTCAATATTATTGACAATATCTTTTCATATTGACAATAATATTGATCGTGTGCGGGCCGCTTAACAATGTACCCAATATTGGTGTTTTTGGGTCTTGAATCAACAAACAATACGAGCTCAACTGTTGTAAGAGACAGATTTGTATGTTTTTTCTAATAATCCCTACCTAGTCAAGTTATTTTTCTTCAAAATTCCCGAGTTTATTATTTCAAACTCGAACAGCTTCCACATAAGTAAGTTTTTAACTCCTTTCATTGTAACAAGTGTTTGTTATAACCCTCGGAACTGCAACAGAAATAAAGTGGGCCCGGGGTCCGTTTTTCAAGTGTCAAAACTTGAAAAGCGAACCACTTGAAGGGCTGAAAGGCGGCGAAGGGTTCGCGTAGGTAAAGGGTGATGTTGGCGAAGGTTTCAGTTTTGACTTAATTGACAGATTTCCCGGTTTTGTGAATGAGAGACCATTCGCAGATGACACGCCCCAACGTGAACCGGGTGATGAGAGATCAGATCTTTCTCTACCTACCTGCCTGGGTAAAGGTAAAAATGGACATTTTGTCGGGATCAGATAAGGAAAAAGGTTTTTGTTCGACGAACAAATAGTCCAGAAGACCAATAATTGGACACATGAATGTGAATTCCCCTTGAGTTGATTACTGTGCGTGATGTTTGTTTTTGGCTTGATATTTTCAACAGAGTGTCTTTGAAATCGCTCACCCTTGAGTGCTTACTAACTGTACTTCGGTCTGCATTCTTTGATCTCGGAATGAGGACCAAGAGATTGACAACGCTGCAAATTCTTCCTCGGTTTTATTTTCTGCACACGTACCTAGCCTTCCGTGTAGATTCAATGTTGGATATTTATTTATTTATTTATTCCCGATAACGGGATTGAAAGATAATTTACCATGTAACTGACACGTAAGTAAAATTTGCAAACAAACAAAAATAATAATAAATCCACTGAAAAATATGTACTTGTTTATAGGTACTAGATTTACATTGAATTCAGAAAATAGCTTGAACAATCTGATCATAATCGCACTTTCCTTGTAAAAAAAAAAAAAAAAAAAATCAGTATCCTTCTAGGTGATCAATAGTTCTTTGAGTCCTCACTGATGGGCTATTCTGATCATAATTTGTCCTTTTGAATTCAGGGAAAAATACATCTGTGGTTCGAGTACGGTACAAAAGGACAGTAGTGATGGGGGCATCATGCGAACCATTAATCAACTTATGAATGCAAATAAAATCAATTGAACTAAATCACTCGCGAAGAAATCGTGGTAATACATTTCAAAGAAAAACGGAGTTATTGAAAAAATAGTCTATTTCCACTGGTAATACACGAAAAAAAACCAGTCATGCAGCATGACTTAATGAGCGAATTTTCAAAGAAATATTCGAATTAATGGCTATGGTTTTGAATAAAGGAAAACTTCTTCCTCCTACTGTTAGTACCTAAATTGAATAATTTGAAATAGATTTTTTCTTTCGTCTTCCTTCTAGTAATACGTGGGCCGGTACTTGTCTATCTATGAAGGTATCATAACAATTATATGTCAAATGGGAAATTCAAGGAGTTGTACTAATCGTTTGCCTCCCCCTTTTTTGCTTCGAACTCTCATCTTCAATTAATACTTCTCACATTTTTCAATCTGACCACTCTAAGGGGGGGGGGGGGGGGTAAGAGTTTAAAGATTATCCTAGTTTTGGGTAATTTTTGCGCACTTTAAATGCTCTAATTTAAGAACGGATTTAGATATCTAAAATCCGATTTCACCATCGTGTTCAGCGTGCAAAAACCTTTAAAATGAGGGGTCACTTGTTAGAAAATAACATTTTGGGGATTTTTGGGTAATTTTTGCGCACTTTAAATGCTCTAATTTGAGAACGGATCAAGATATCTAAAATCCGATTCCACCATCGTGTTCAGCGTGCAAAAACCTTTAAAATTGTTTTGGAAAGGTTTGCAACTTGTTGGAAAATAACATTTTGGGGATTTTTGGGTAATTTTTGCGCACTTTAAATGCGCCAAAACCCTCCTTAGAGTAGGCCAATTTCGCCCATCTTCGAACTTAGCCTTTCGATTGCCAAGATAGATTTTTTGTGCAAATTTGAGCTGTTTATCTCAATTCTATCGAGAGTTATCGTCTGGAGTGACACACATATATATATATATAAATATATATATACATATAAAAAAAACCAGTCATGCAGCATGACTTAATGAGCGAATTTTCAAAGAAATATTCGAATTAATGGCTATGGTTTTGAATAAAGGAAAACTTCGGTCTAAAATTTGGTTTTCTATGTATATTCTCTTCGTATTTATTTTAATTTGTACGTTTTGTCCATCCTGATTCTACCGTTTGTTTATTACGTAATTGTACTAAGTGCTTATTTATTTGATCGCTGTGGGTTCATATTAGGTAGGATAGGGTAGTTAGGACTTTTGACTTACCTACTCAAGAGAGTGCAGTAGGTAAAGGAGTTGTTATAGAAAATCATGAGTGCTTCAAGTGCAGGTTGTTTTTCATGCAGGCTCAATCTTGAAATAAACTATGAAGGAAGGATGTGGTTTCTGGAAGGATCACTTGGAAGAACATGTGGGTGCTACGCTGACCACTCTAAGGGGGTGGGAGGGGGGGGTAAGAGTTTAAAGATTATCCTAGTTTTGGGTAATTTTTGCGCACTTTAAATGCTCTAATTTAAGAACGGATTTAGATATCTAAAATCCGATTTCACCATCGTGTTCAGCGTGCAAAAACCTTTAAAATGAGGGGTCACTTGTTAGAAAATAACATTTTGGGGATTTTTGGGTAATTTTTGCGCACTTTAAATGCTCTAATTTGAGAACGGATCAAGATATCTAAAATCCGATTCCACCATCGTGTTCAGCGTGCAAAAACCTTTAAAATGAGGGGTCACTTGTTGGAAAATAACATTTTGGGGATTTTTGGGTAATTTTTGCGCACTTTAAATGCGCCAAAACCCTCCTTAGAGTAGGCCAATTTCGCCCATCTTCGAACTTAGCCTTTCGATTGCCAAGATAGATTTTTTGTGCAAATTTGAGCTGTTTATCTCAATTCTATCGAGAGTTATCGTCTGGAGTGACACATATATAAATATATATATACATATAAAAAAGTGTTAAATTTCAGGAATCGTTTTAGAATGGTCTGAAACGGATTTCTATGAAGAAAATTTCCAAAAATTTATATTATTTAAATTTCGAAGCCATTGCAATAGCTTCATTTTCTTTGAAAATTCGCTAAAACGCAAAAAACACTGTTATACCGGTTTCGGTGATCAAACCATCGTCAGTAACACACAATAACTTATTATTGTGTATTAATGTGTTATTGTGTGTTACTGACGATGGTTTGATCACCGAAACCGGTATAACAGTGTGTTTTGCGTTTTTCGTGTATTAGTGGAAATATACTATTTTTTCAATAACTCCGTTTTTCTTTGAACATCAATTGCTTTCCTCCGATCGGACAACATTGTAATGACTCATTAATAATTTGTCATAGAACTCCGTAAAGGCATTTATATTCTTATAATAAGCATACTTCAAACACTTATGCTGAACTCTCTATATGGCCTGTACATACACACTGTGGCGGTTCCATATACATGAAGCAAACTCCAGGCGACTACTGATATGCAAAAGCTTGATAGAAGTTGGATTTCGAAACATTTTCGTGCTACGCATAAGGAAAACCGAGTTGCCGCAGTGCGCCTTTCACCGTCGTGCGGCAATGTTCGGGTAGCGCTCACAATCAAAAATTGCACCCAAATCGAGCACCCTAGAGCATCTTCCGAGTGCCTGACCATCAGTGGTGCAGTAAATGCTAATTGGAGACCGAGAAAAAATGATACAACACTTCGATAAATTTAACGAGAGCCCATTAAGAGCGCAGTATGAGTGCAAGAAGTCTAGGTTCGTCTACATAGTACTTGCATCCGCCCCTGATTCTGTTAACCGAAAAAGTTTTAGGTCGTCAGCAAAAAGCAGAATATTTAAATCCTTGAAAGCATTGCTTAAATATCATTAATGAATATCAAGAACAGCAGAGGACCCAAATGGGAACCCTGTGGGCCTCCAGACGTGGGAATAAACTGAGATGACAATAATTAACCATTGATGGACACAGCAAATGTGTTTCAGACTTTCCTCAATTCATCCCTAGATTTTCAAAAACATGTAGGTATATATGTAGGTATATATATATATATATTTATTTATTTATGTGTCACTCCTGACGATATCTAGCAAAACAATTATTATTGTTTTGCCAAAACGGTATTGCAAACAAAAGAATGAGTTCGAAGATGAGCAATTTTCAAAAATTCTAAGGGGGTCAAAAATCAGTAAAAACGGATAAATCACGAAAAATTTATGTAAAATCACTGAAAGTGGTATGGAAGGTTCAGTAAAGACAGAAAAATACCATTTCAGTTGTTTTTCATACAGAATAGGGGTCAACCCTATTCTGGGGGCCCTATTTTGGGGGTAAAAAATTGGTGTTAAGGGCTGAAATCAATATTAATACACTGACAATGTATGGGATGGTGATTCACGACGGAGGAATTATTTCGATGATAAAAATATTTTTCTCAAAAAAATAATGTGTCAAATTTGACTTTATAAAGATCAAAAATCAGTAAAAATAGGTGAAATACCGAAAAATTATTTAATTATTAGGAATTATATAATTCTCGCTATACCATCTTTTTACACAATAGCTCGAATATTTGAGGTGTCTTTGGCGCCTATTAGGTTAGTAAGAAAATCATAGCTTGGCGCCAGCACGGTTTTGACCTCTGGTCCCACCGATTTCCAGGGGTTGAAGTTGATGAGCGGAACGTCCACGGTAATAAAACCCGTCAGAGGACGCCCCCTAATAAAATCCTCGTTTTATTGCGACATTTCCCTCTTCGGGGTCTCCCACAGTTTTTCGATGCGGTTAAAGAAAAGGTGCTGGGAACAGGTGAAAAATATGCCTACCTGAGAAGGTTGGATGAATTTAGCATCCACTTTGAGACACATTTCCAAGAGATTGATGCGATATGATGAAAGTTCGATGATAATATACAGGTAAGCCTAGAGGTGCTCACATCATGAGTTATAATAATATTAGCAGGAAAACCCGTTGTACTAAATACAACGTTGTGCAGAGCGGTAGGCATAGAAGAGAAGCCACAAACTCTTATGGCCAATATTGATTTTGACCCCATTGCTTTCAGTATTAATTTTTTTTTTGACTCCACATCTTACAATATTAATTTTGCTTTTGACCTCACATATTTCAATATTAATTTTGCTCTTGACACCACACCTTTGAATATCATAGGTAATTTATAGTATTTATTGACCATCAGCCTAACTTGACTTTTGTTAGTTATTAAAAAAAAAAAAAATAGTAATAAAACATGAAAATTAATGTAAACACAGAGTCGAATTTATTTCTGGCTGTTTTGTTGGTGAAGCGTCTGCATGATTTGATTGTTTTTAAGGTTGGTAAAATGTGGAATACCTAACATTGAGAAGACGTTTTATGTTAACCGTTATTTTTATTATTATTTTTACTTTTTCATATTTTTTCACTTTTCTGGTTCGATTTCGGAGTTTTAACGAGGAATGCTGATTTCGTATTCCTTTTAACAAACATGTTTTTGGACCATTACCTTGGTTCACGTACCTACGGAATTAATTCCATATTATGTGAATGTAACTACAAAATATTCTGAAATAGGAATTTTTGATTTTTATCGTAAAAATAATCAACGCATTTTGTATAGAAAGCCACTTACTTATCTGTACAGGAAGTCACAGTGGTTATAGTTAGTAATTGCATAATTACTATGCAATTATTAGAAAATATGGGAACAACTGAATTATGGATATAATTCACAAATATGGGAATATGGGATAACTGAAATAACCAAATGATAATTATATGTTATTTAGAATGGAGAAGTCAAAGTCATGCGACGTATTGATTTGATACAAAACCCATCATTGTAATGAATTTCACAAAATAAATCCTTGCTATTGATATTATTATTTTGACATAAAAATGTTTATGTCGCGAATGATATATAATTTCTGATCACTTTATCATCACTCAGTGATAAATGTTACTGAGTGATATTTTTGAGATAATTGATACTGAAAACAATATCAAGATTTGACAAATATCAGACATTGATACCGAATTGGTCAGAAAAAAATTACGGTATCGTGATACGCTTTGGGTTTGTGCGTGTGTGGTATTTTTGATACCTCGAATTCAATAAGGCGCTAAAGCAGCCGCAGCTGTTAGTTCATCGGTTGGCCGCATGATCGCAGTTGTTGCGCACCTCCTAACCCTCACGTTCAAATCTCCATAGCTCATCTCGAAATCCGCCCAATAGGTAACTGGGGACTATCCACAGCAAATGATTATCCTGGACGTTTCAATTAACCATGCACGTCCAAGCGGGTCGCGATAAAAGGATAAATTGTTCTCAGTGATAGTGTCCTACACTATCTCCGTCCGACGGCACAAGGAAAAACACCCCTTGATTTACCTACCCTTGATTTACGCGCAAATCTCCCTGATTACGGTAGTTTTACCCTTCAAAAACGTCAACTCGACTCAAATTCATTTCCTGCCGGGCCGTTCTTCGTGGTGTTTTAATCAACGTTAATTGGATGGCTCAATTACCCACCCTTACCGCAGGCTCCTAAACACCTGCTTCAGCCCTGTTGTAATCTTGAGGGGCGGATAAATGAGTTTCGAATGCGAAAACATCACTGTGAACCCCATTTCGTGAAAAGACCCGGGGTTTATCGGGGAACAGATTGCGAGTCAAATTTAGGGGGTTTTGACTGATTGTGACAAACGGATTTATTTGTTTACTGATTATCCTCCGCTTCCGACGGCGGTAACTGCAGTGTCATTGCAAGGTTTAATCCAGTCAGAAATTTATTTTCGGTCAGTCCCGATAATAGCGGACGTAATCGTGAGGATATGAATGATCGCGGAGGAATAGAAACCGACCCATATTCCCCACATTTGCATGGTTTGAAAAGAGGGCGGTTGAGATATGAATTTAATTCTACAAAAATACAATAATTAACCCTCAGATCACATACAAAGAACTTGACAGGCCTTGTCATGTTATAGGTATTTTGGTTTAAGGATGAGGTTTGGCATTCTTTCGAGTTTAATTCATGACGAAGTAAGCCTTTTTAGATGTACGTTTTCATTTGTTTTTTATTAGGATGCAGGGTTCGAATCGGAATATCATCATTCGCTTATCAAGCAGCTATCAAGCAGAAATAGAGTTACACATGTTTTGCTTCAGTTTTTGGGGTTTTGGACAAAAAACAGTAATAAAAAAAAAACCAGTCATGCAGCATGACTTAATGAGCGAATTTTCAAAGAAATATTCGAATTAATGGCTATGGTTTTGAATAAAGGAAAACTTCGGTCTAAAATTTGGTTTTTCTATGTATATTCTCTTCGTATTTATTTTAATTTGTACGTTTTGTCCATCCTGATTCTACCGTTTGTTTATTACGTAATTGTACTAAGTGCTTATTTATTTGATCGCTGTGGGTTCATATTAGGTAGGATAGGGTAGTTAGGACTTTTGACTTACCTACTCAAGAGAGTGCAGTAGGTAAAGGAGTTGTTATAGAAAATCATGAGTGCTTCAAGTGCAGGTTGTTTTTCATGCAGGCTCAATCTTGAAATAAACTATGAAGGAAGGATGTGGTTTCTGGAAGGATCACTTGGAAGAACATGTGGGTGCTACGCTGACCACTCTAAGGGGGTGGGGGGGGGGGGTAAGAGTTTAAAGATTATCCTAGTTTTGGGTAATTTTTGCGCACTTTAAATGCTCTAATTTAAGAACGGATTTAGATATCTAAAATCCGATTTCACCATCGTGTTCAGCGTGCAAAAACCTTTAAAATGAGGGGTCACTTGTTAGAAAATAACATTTTGGGGATTTTTGGGTAATTTTTGCGCACTTTAAATGCTCTAATTTGAGAACGGATCAAGATATCTAAAATCCGATTCCACCATCGTGTTCAGCGTGCAAAAACCTTTAAAATGAGGGGTCACTTGTTGGAAAATAACATTTTGGGGATTTTTGGGTAATTTTTGCGCACTTTAAATGCGCCAAAACCCTCCTTAGAGTAGGCCAATTTCGCCCATCTTCGAACTTAGCCTTTCGATTGCCAAGATAGATTTCTTGTGCAAATTTGAGCTGTTTATCTCAATTCTATCGAGAGTTATCGTCTGGAGTGACACATATATATATATATATATAAGTAGTATCCAAAAGCCAATCCTGGCGCACTGACTTAGATCCTTGATAAAAATTTTTACCACAAAACATCAGAACACATTTTTAAACACAAAACATCAGAACCAGTGACTTTTTCATTAACCGACTTAGATCCCTGATAAAACTTTTTAACACAAAACATCAGAACACATTTTTTAAACACAAAACATCAGAACCAGTGACTTTTTCATTAACCGACTTAGATCCCTGTTAAAACTTTTTAACATAAAATAACAGAACACATTTTTAAATACAGTGACTTTTTCATTAAGCGACTTAGATCCCTGTTAAAACTTTTTTAACACAGTGACTTTTCGGGGGTGACTTTTTTAAAAATATTTTTTATCAGAAACTCTAGTGAACTCTAAAAATTAGGAAAAAATGCAAAATTAGAACCTTTTAGGGGTCAAAGTTTTTGAAATTTAGCTCCCTCTGATGTTTTCACTAATGAGGAGTTAGTAGGATGGGAGACAGGATAGTATCCATACAAGAAAAAGTGGGTGGATAATAAAAAAAGTGAGGGGGGTAGTTAAAAGAATAACTTTTATAATAAAATGTCAGTGATTGAAATATATAAGAATGCCGCTAAAAAATCAAACCACTCATCTTTCAAGGATATTAAAAAAGGAACTTATACCATCTTGGAAAATTTTATAAAAAATTCGGAATATGGTGAAAGCGTTGTCGTTAAAATTGATTATGATGATGAAGAGATATGTTTGTTTTTACCTAAAAGAATTTCACGTCGACTTCTTAATCACGTTAGAAACAATCCAGAAAGACATCCTGAAAAACTTATTTATAATGGAACAGATAAAAAGACAAATGCCTTTCTGATTGACTTTGAGTAAATATTATGCTTTTCAAAGACTTAGTATCTATTACGTTTTTATAGGGAATCTCTATAAAAACAAACTTAAAACCTATTTTTTTCTTACTCATATTTAACGGATAACACACTAGTCTTTTTTATTGTTTTCTTTTATTATTTCTTCAAGGTGAGTTTTAAACTTGTCTCTACTTATGTTTATTTTATAGTGGCCCCAAGCCAAAGTATTTATGCCATTTTTCATTATAAATCTTTTATCATCATGAGCGGAAAGAGCTTTCTTATTCTGTTGTTCTGTGGTCACATCGTGTTTTTTCGATTTGAATAATATCTGTTTCTGATAGTTTGGTTCTTTAAAGAATAAGCATCTTTTATAATCCTCTATACTTAAACCCTTATTAACGACATTTTTCTTTACTCCTTTAGATTTTTTCGTAACATCATTAGTTTCGAATATTTTAAAAGCGTAGCACTTTGGACGAAGTCCAATAAACTCATTCATAATCTTACCTTCTAACTCATCTTTAAATTTCCCCAACACTTTTTTATTAACTTGTGGAACGTTGTAAACATTATTTTTTGGATAGTCGGAAGTATCGAAATGATCCAACATATTTTTCATATCATTATAAAAATCATCCGTTTTTATTTCCATTATTAAACTATCTGTATCTCCGTATAATAAATTTACATCACTTTTATATTGTTTTTTAACCGTGTTGTAATAAAAATCATACATGCAAGTTTTGGAAATGTCTAGAATACTCATACCAATGAAAATTGGCTGTTTAAGTGTGATATTTACTTTTTTCATGTGTACAGCCGCTAAGTTTTCGGAATAAATAGTTCTACCTTTAAAGTTTGGTTTTGAAATTAGTTTTTCCAATTTCAATCCATCAGAACAAAGCCTAATATCCACATGTTTACGCACATTCATCATTGTCCTCCCAAATACACTATTGTTCATAAGTTTAAAAAAGTCTTTTTCGAAAGGTGTTTCGGCTTTTGCTCTAAGATTTGTATTGTAATCAATATAGATTTTTAACCAAGCACTTTGGTCAAATTCTAAAACCTTATGAATTTTTTCTAATTTCATTCCTAGTTGTAAATACTGTTTTAACGTAATGTAATGGATAACGTATTTTTTCTTATCATACAACGTGGTTAAAAGTTTTGGTAGTTTTTCATCTTCATAGTTATTTTCAGGGGCTAAAGGAAAATCAGAGTGTAAATCGTGGAGTTCTTGAGGATATTTTAAATCAACTTCTAAAATATAGCCCTTGGGTGAATCATCAGGAATGGATTGTATATCGAAATTATCTAGATCCATTTTCCATTCAAAATTTCCATAAGGTAAAAATTTACTCATCGCCCAACCGTAAAGATTATTTGCATCCAAATACTCAATGAAAACAGATTCTTTTTCTTTGTTGAATTGATCTCCCATATATTTATTATTGGCTTTCGCGTATCGTTTTGAACATAGACAAATTCCACCTCTTATTCCATTTTCTACGAGTAAAATCTTATCATAATCCGTTAACAATTCTATCTTTTGTTTGGTCATTCTCAACATACAGTCCCAAGCGAAACCTGGTGTTGTATAGTACCAAGCGGGGTCTAATTTATATTTTTCTAAAGATATATTTCTAAAGTTTTCCATGATATCTGCTAACAAAAGAACATCAATTTTATTGTAAAGTTCTGTAAATTCTCCCAAATTTTTAATTTTGAATGTAGACCAAATTTCTAGAGCATTTTTATAATCATTTTCTTTAACATTTTCTCCAGTGAGTTTACTGTAGAATTTCTCTATAGGTGGAAGGTTAGTTTCTCGATATTTTTCAACAGAGTCCATATACTCATATGGATAAGCTAATTTTCTAGTAATTAGTTCGAGATGTTCTTTTGGGAAATACTTTCTTATTTCCCTAAATTGATTTTTGGCTAAACTTTTAGCTAAAGAATATAAAGAAGCAGAAAGAAACTTAAAAGAATCTATGAATCTCAATTCTATAGTCTTTTTCTTTTTGTTGCCATTTTTATCGAGTTCATTACTTTTATAAGCTACCATTTTAGAAAAGGAAATGTACTTCTCTTCACTTTGTGGTAAAAGTTTAATATCGTAATTATCTTTTTCAAATTCTTTAATAAATAGATGTGCATCGTAGCCAGAAAGATTATGGAAAAATACTGGAATAAACTTTGGATTTTTATATTCTAAATTACAAATCGAATGAGCCGCTCCTCTGTACATTCCAGTCAAATGTGAGTGATCCCTTACTTTTATACAATTATCAGGTATATTTTCCTTCGAAACTTCTAATTCTTCAATATATTCATCTGCTTTAACATCATTTTGTTTATCGATAAAGTGTTTAATTGTTTTTCTCAGTACATCATGTCTATTTTCAATTATAGGTGGAAGTTCATTAAATTTTCTTTCACAAATGTGGCAACTCTCAGCACTATCGTATTCTCTTTGTTGTTCTTCGGTTAAATTTGTCATGGGAATATTAACGTCATAGTATTTTTTCGCCACCATTATGGCATCCTTTTTTATTTTTTCGTAAAATACTTTTACCACATCCTGCCCAGAATATTGAACAAGTTTATAATCGCCTACATAGTTTTTCCTACTTTCGTCTTCGGCATTTTTCATGAAGTAAACAAAACTGTACGGTTCATGTTTTTGAATGGCATTTGTATAACATTCATCGGGATTTGGTTTGCAGGTATCAATCTTTTGTAACGTACATTCAAAATCTGCATAAATTGTAAAAGGTACTTTTAAAGAGTGTCTATAATTTTCAAATTGCAAAATGTTATCATAAGGTTTTGGTAGATCTACTTTAACAGCTTTATGAACTCCGCAATATTCTTTATGTTCGTTTAATTTAACCTGAGTTCCAAAGCTATTCAAACACATTTTACATAAAAATCTCTTGTGCCCATTCTTTGTTAGCTGACTATGGCCAACCAGTTTCCAAAGATTCTTGATCCAACAATAATGTTCAGTTTCCTTGTTTTTCAAGTACAACAAGTCAATGTGCCTTTCCTTTTCATCTTTCGTTATTTCCAAGGGTACTATAGTATTTCCTTCATTCAGACAGTAAACATTAATGGAAATCCTAGTTCTTTTCTCAAACTTTTTCACATCGATAAGTTTCATAGGAAAACTGATATCTTTCAACGCTTCATCAAACTCATGTTCCCATGTTATGTACTTTCCTATTCTATCAGAATCGCGGTCTGCAGGATGTAAAGCCGAAAGAACAGCCCATAGGAAACATTTATTATCATTATTTTGTACATTTATAATTGCTTTCCTACTTTGTAGAAACTTAGGGAGTGGGATGAAAGATGATCCTCTCAAAGGAATGTACTTGTTAACGTTCAGTTCCAAATGTTTGATTTTATGAAGTTGCCAATTAGATCCTTTAATTTCGAACGTTTCCATTTCATTTAGAATTTTCTGTTTCATTTCATCGTAACAGTATGCAACTTCTGCTGACTGCAATATTATTACGTTTTTAGTTTTGAAATTGAGTTCCTGATACTCCATGTTATTTTTGTTAGTTCCTTTTTTAAATTCTGCGATTAAAACTACATTAACTTTTAGTTTCATTTTTCTAAGTTTCCATTTGATTAAACCTGTTACGGTTCTTTTAATACTGTTCAGAAATTTGGAAGCATCTTTAAATCCTTTCGTATTTTTAATGTCGTAAGTCACTAATCTAGATTTAAATGCCATTTCCTTTTTAGCAATTTCCGTTTTCGGTTCTCTGTTTTTTTCAAATACTTTTTCACTAAAATTAAATACTTTGTGTAATTTCCTCGGATTTACAAATACAGGTTTCGCTTTTCTAGGTTTTCTGATAGTCATTGTCCGGTCCGGGTCGTTTTTTCCATGACGCTTAGACTTTAGATGTCTAGCCCAATTTTTATAAGTAGTGCTAACATTGCACTTTTCACAATTTCTTCTCGTATTATCCATTTTATTATAGGATATATAATTTTTTTTCGTATCGTTCATTTTTATTAGAAAATAGATTCTTTTAACTAACCCCTCATTTTTTTTATCCACCCACTTTTTCTTTTTGTCTATTCTTGTATGGATACTATTTATCCTGTCTCCCATATCATCCTTTTAACTGACCCCTCACCTTTTTTTATCCACCCATTGAATTCTTATTGGTGGGACACTAACCCCTCATTTTTTTAGCCAGTGACTTTTCTAAACATGTAAACTATTTTTCTTAGCTTCTTCATGTATTTAAAAAATTTTTTAAATACATGGGACCCATTAAACCCAAATTCTTAAATAGGGGTCTCGAATTACGACCCCCCACTTTAACGTTAAAGACAAATACAAGTCTAGAACATTTAAAAATTTCTTTTAAAACACAATTCCTTAAAGGTGGGGGCGATTCACCTCCACCTTTAACGGGATCGGTTGAATATTACGAATATTCTATCAACGATAGTCGTAATATTATCACATAACATTTTATTTATATAAAAGAAATCTTTTATATAAATCATTTTATTCATAATTCTAGAATTCTGTTTTTTGTAGTTCTTGAGCATAGAAAGATCCTTCAATATCTTCATCATTTAAATCTTTGATTTTGTATGTTATTGGATTAGTAGAGAGAATATCAGAAACCACAAAAATTTCTCTGGTCCAATTTGCTTCATATTTATTTACAAAAGTTTTTTTAAATCTTTTGATGCGAACCCTATCACCAACACTGAATTTAACTTTCTGTAAATTTTTTTTGTTTCCAAATAATCGTACTGTAACGTCATTTTGATTTAATTTTGTGACTTCTGATGGTTTCATACCAATAGATCTATGAAAATCTTTATAATTGTATTCATTAATTAAATCCTGTAGAAAATCAACCCATTTTTTATCATTCTCAACTTCAAAAAGAATTTTCATTTTACCATTCAATGTACGATTAAATCTTTCAATAATGGCAGATTTTTCTTCATTCTGTGTATGATACATTTTTATTTGGTGATTTTTCAGAAAATCTTTGAAAAGTTTATTTTCAAACTCCAATCCTTTATCCGTATGAAGCAAATTGGGGGCATTATGATTTTGAGATTTTGCTTTTTCTATTATTTTCTCAAAAGCTTTAACAACATTTTTTCCATCCTTTTTCTTCAAGGGTAAGGCCCATGCAAATTTTGAAAATGTATCGATAACATTAAGCATATAGCCGTATCCATCATTCTCTTTTTCATAATTTTTCATGATTATCAAATCAGCAGCCCACAAATCATCAATACCTTTAGTAAATATTGTCCTTTTTTGAAATTTATTTCTTATTGGCTTGTGTAATTCTTTAGCAAGAGATAATTTTTCATCATCATTCAGATCTTCTACTACAGGTTCTTCAGAATTTTCTTTCTCAGGTGAAGTGATAAATTTACTCTTTTTGGTTTTACATTTTGAGCATTTAGCAGCCACTCTCCATCTCCCGTTGATAGTTTGCACTCTTTCAGCATCAATATTATTGGTTCTCTTCTTACATTTATGGCAATAAATAGGATCAGTTAAATCATTATCCATTTTATTATAGGAAAAAAGGTTTTTTATGAGAAATATCTCATAAAAAAGAAGCTCCTCACTCACTCTTCAATCAAATGCAAATAAACTGTAACATTTTCAAATTGCAGCTCATCTCCATTTTCATTTCTACATGATAGTTTAATCTCTTTAATATCTCTCATTCCTTCTCGTATAGGGCTGTAAAGAATCTTTTTATTTGTTTCCATATAAATAGTATTGGGGAGAATCAGTTTCTCTATCAAAGATACATGCAGTAATTCATGTTCGCTATGAAAATGGGAATGCTCATCATGATTAGCAAAACTATAATCAATAATATTACAATGCCATTCAATTAACGAAATAGGTTTGATTAACTTTGGGTTGTCTTCAGAATAGTAGTCCTTATTAACTTCAAAATAATCCCCAGGTGTTTTACATTGTTTAAAATCAAATAGTTCACAGAAATTTCCAAAACGTAAAAATTCAATTAAAACAGGAGATTTAAGAAAAAATCTATTACGATTTGTAGTGTAGTCTACTTTAAAAACCAAACTTTCAGGTTTTATTTTTTTTAATGTGTCAATTTGTGATTTATATAATGTTTTATTCTTTTCAAAACCCTCCATGAGTTCAGTTATATAACTTTTTATTTTTAAATATAATTCTCTTCTAAACGTCTCAACAGTAAATGTGCCATCTAACACATACTCGTGATGATACCATACATCTGTAATAAGCAATTTTAATGATATCAATACATCTTTTACTTGAAATGAAAGAGAAGGTGAAGTAAATAATAACTTTACTATTCCAAGTTTATAATTTTTATTGGGATTTAGAACAATTTTTTGAGTAAAAGTTATTTTTAGATCTCGATGTTTATCAGAAATCTTTATTAGAGTCATGCTTTTATTATAGAATACATTCTTTTAACTAACCCCCCAAATGAAAAAAGGTCACTGGTTTTGATGTTTTGTGTTAAAAAATTTTTACCAGGAATTTAAGTCGCTAAATGAAAAAGTCACTGGTTCTGATGTTTTGACTGGGCATGGATAAAGTTTTTTTTTCGTATAATAAAGATGAGTAAATACGAGATTGAACCAATTCCGTTTGATAAAAAAGAGGCTAGAAAAGGAATTTTACCATTACCTTTAAGAGCATTAATAGTAGGAACTTCTGGTTGTGGGAAAACAACACTTCTCTATAATCTCATCACAAAATCATGGGGAATCCCCTTTCATTATCTATATATTTTTTCAAAATCTATGGATCAGAATGCATATGAGTTTTTGAGAAGCGCTTATGAAATAATTTCTGTAAAAGATGGTGTGGAAATAGCACAGTTTTTCAGTAATTGTGAAGAACTTTTACCCCTAGATGATTGTCAGTCGAACAGTTTGGTAGTTTTTGATGATTGTGTTAATGTTCAACAGCAACAAGTTATTAAAGATTATTACGTTAGAGGACGTCCTAAGAAAATCTCGTGCGTTTACTTGACACAATCATGGTCAAAAGTTGATAAACAACTCATTAGAAACAATATTAATTTTTTATGTGTATTTAGACAAGGACCAAGATACATGCGAGATATTTATGATGAATATGTGGGAAGTGATTTCACTTATGGCCAATTCAAAGAATTATGCTATTCTTGTTGGGATGAGGACTTTGGTTTTCTAACGATTGACCTAACAAAGAAACGCAGTAACGGACGTTACCGAAAGAAATTTGGTGAAATATTTTAGATAAAAAATATAGATTTTAAGTTTGCCTTAATTAGGAACGGCGAATTACCGGCCCTAATTTTTATAGGGATTCCCTATAAAAACGCTACACGGATAACTTCAAAAAATCACATTGGGAAACGCTTCAAAAAATCACATTGGGAAACGCTTCAAAAATCGCATTGGAAAACGCTTCAAAAATCGCATTGGAAAACGCTTAAAAACGCAAAAATAGCGTTCCTAAGCGTTTAAGCGTTTAAGCGTTTAAGCGTTTGAGCGTTTTAACGTTTAACCGATTTTAAAAAAAAATTTTCCTATAATAAAAACATGACAACAAAAATTACTTTAGAACAAGCGCTTAGACAGAAATTCAAAGAAGCGCAAAATGAAGTGATGAAGGAAAAAGAAGTCAAACTTAGAGAAATCAAAAAGATTGATCAACCCTCTGAAGATGAACAAATAATTTTCACAAAACGAAAACGTAAGCCCATGACTGTGGCTGAAGCTAATAAATCGATTAAACTCAAGAAAAATTTACAGAAATTAGCAAAACAAGAAAGGGTTAACCAAGCATCTGATAAGGAAACAAGAGAAAAGGCTTATGAACCTATAACTTCACGATTAGATAAGGTAGAAAAAGCAGTGAAACAGACTGATGAAGATCTTGGTAAAAAATTAGAACTCATTCCTGTAATAAAAACAATTAACCCCTTGGCTATCAGTTCGCCTAAAAAAGTTACTTTTAAAGATGTTGATACCGAGGCCCAAGGTATTGATACTGAAGATACATTAAATCAAAGCTTTTCAAGTGACAATGTAGATAGGGATTATGAAATGGAAACAATTTTACAAAAAAGTGTTAAATTACCAAACTCTTCTGTAGGTCCTTTAGGTATTGGACCAATTGCAGAATTATATATTCTTCATCCTGATAGACAATTTGGAATATACCCTTTAAAAAATCATATCTTTATTGGAAATAAACAGATACGGGTAAATGGAAATGATATTGAAATAGAAAAAATGAAATATTCCGGTACTGAAGGCTTATGGAAGCTCTTAACAAAACCCATAGCTTCTGATATTCCATCCAAAGATGAATACACTAATGAAGACTTTAAAGCTTATACAAAAATCCTCATTCAAACAAATAGCATGTTTCAAAATAATAATCCCGAATCTAAACAACCAAAATCAAGTGTTAGTAAAAAATGGAAAGAAATCATAAAACCAATCTGGGAGTATAGTAAAAAGAAAAAGATTGGTACTGGGTTGATTAAATATACTGAAAATCCTGTAGAATTTAAATATATAGATAATTTGAATCAAATTCAACAAAGACTATTCTATTTGTATGCTCAAGAGCAGGCAGGAAATAATAATTTTCACAATGAAAAATTGGGAATTATAAAATTAATTAAAGATCAGCTGGAGAAATATATTGATAATCCCAAGGGAACTGAATACTTGATTAAAATTATTAATAATTTACCTAAAAATATGATAAAAAATGGTTCTGGTATTTTCAATACTATTCTTAATAAACTTGGGCCTGTTATTCCAGAAATGCATCTCCCAGGTGGTTATCAATATTGTGGGCCATTTACTAAATTGGATAAGAGATTAAATAGAGGTGATGAAGGTATAAATAGTCTTGATAAAGCTTGTAAACAACACGACATTTTTTACAGAGATCATGAGAAAACTAGTGATAGGCATCTTGCTGATAAACAATTGGAAGTAGAAGCTGATAAAATTATGAAAAGTTCAACAAATATCGGTGAAAAATTGGGGGCTGCTACAGTAAAAACTGCTATGAAAACCAAAAGATTCTTTGGGATGGGTGTATACTAATTAGATATTATGATTATTTTTTTATAAGATCATCTTATAAAAAAACTTTTTTTCCTATAATAAAATGATTACGCATCAAATAAATTTGTCAGAAATACAAATGAAAAAAATAAGATCTGCTTATAAAAAACGTGCTCCAGTAAAAGTACGACTGGCTTTTGCAGATATTACTGGAAAAGGAAATCATAAAATCCTGTTGAATGAAACACAGAAAAAAAATATTGATAAAAGTATAAAGAATAAAAAAGGCCTAGAATTGGAACTGAATTATGATCAGTTAAAAATAAATCATTCTGGGGGTTTTTTGCCTTTAATTTTTGCAGCAATGGGAGCAGCTGGAGCGTTAATGGGTGGTGGAGCTGCAGTAGCTTCTAGTGTTATAGACTCGAAACATAAGGCCGCTGAAGAAGCCGAAATAAAACGTCATAATCTCGAGATGGAAAAACTAGCTAAAAATGCAAAAAGTCTAAGTATCGGCTCTGGAATGAAGAAAAAGAAACCTAAAAAGAAACCTACCAAATCAAAAAACTAAATAGCTTCCAGCCTCTTACCAATTTTGATATTGAAAGATTATCGAAAGAAATGAAAATTAAAAACTTCAGAGGAGTTTTCATGAAGGATGATTTACCAGAGAAAGTGAACCACACGGAATGTGGAATTATAAATCTAGAAAATTCTGATGAGGCTGGAAGCCACTGGACTGCATTTCATAAAAATAACAATTTAAAATATTATTTTGACTCGTATGGAAATGCACCACCACCAAGAGAACTTGTTCAATATTTAGGTTCAGAAAATTTATTTTATAATGAGGAGCAAATCCAAAACCAATATGATCCGCCTATCTGTGGACATTTATGTTTATTAATTTTGAAAAAGCTATCAGAAGGACACGATTTTGTAAATAGCATGAGAACATTGAAGGAAAATCTTAATTTCTTTTATTAAATTTTATAGTCTTGATATTTTTATAGAATTTCGATTCTATAAAAAAATTTTTTTCTATAATAAAATGATGTACACAAATAATAATGAAACACCTTCAGCCCCTGAAGAATTTACTCCAATAACTCATCCTAGATTATATCCAAAAATAATTTTTCCCGAGTTTAATGAGAACAATTATAGAATCAATCGAATTATCAATCAATACAAATTTTTAGAAGATGAAGTGAAAATGAGAAATGGTTTGAAAAAAAAATATGGAAAAATATCCAGTACTCTTTACGGTACTGAATTTTTATTCGCCCTCTCAGAACTCGGACTGGTTAATACTTCTATAGCATTACCAATAATAATTCCATTCAGTGTTCCAATTTCTGTAGGATTGACAACCTTATCGATAATATTAAGGACTTCAAGCGGATTTTTCAATAAAAAAATTAATAAACACAAAGAAATTGAGCTTTTGGCAAAAGCTAAATTAGATTCGATTGAAGAAAAGTTCAGAAAAGCAATTAAAGACGGTAAAATATCTGATGATGAGTTCAATGATATTGAACAAGAAATAAAAAATTATATAAATATGAAAAGTACTATTCTAAATGAATATAATAAAAATAAGAAAGAAATTAAAAGTGTGGATCCTATCAAACTATCACTTTTGAAACATGGGGAAGTTTTCAGAACTGGATTTTAATATTTTCTATTCCGCTATCTTGATATTTTTTATAGAATTTCGATTCTATAAAAAAACTTTTTTAAGAGTTTTAAAAGAAAATTTTTAAATGTTCTCGACTTGTATTCGACTTTACCGTTAAAGAGGGGAGGCGATTCGCCCCCCCTCTTTAAGAGTTTTGAAAATATTCTTTAAATGTTCTCGACTTGTATTCGACTTTAACGTTAAAGAGGGGAGGCGATTCGCCCCCCCACTTTAAGAGTTTTGAAAATATTCTTTAAATGTTCTCGACTTGTAATTCGACTTCATAGTTAATCATCCGAGAACGACGATTTAAAAGGTGTTAGTATTATCGGAATACTAATCATGTGCTACTGACTTAGATCTCTGATAAAAAGTTTTAACTGATATCAAAAGCCGCAGCTCACATGTGAGCTGCGGCTTTAAAAATTTAATACGAGATCAAAGGAGACAATAAACTGAAACTACCTAAAATATATCAGAACCAGCGACTTTTTCTTTTGGGGGTTAGTTAAAAGAATGTATTCTATAATAAAAATGAATCAAATTAAATCAATCTACTCGAAATACGATTCTGAAATCACAAGGCTTCAGTATCGAAACTTTAATCCTGAATCTAATTTGGAATTGAACTCTGAGAATAAGAGAACGGTTTTCAAATTGCTTCTAGATGATGAGTTTCTTAGCAGCAATATTCAATATTACATTGCTGGAAAATACATTCCTAAAGATGCAACAAAAACATATGGAATCAGTGATACAATAATGATGGTAGACAATTTTGTTGCACACCTTTTTTCCAAAATTGAAGTAAAAAAGCACAATACGGTTATTGATGAAATTGAAGAACCAGGTATTGCTAGTACGGTGATGGGTATAGCTTCTTTCTCAGGACCATCAAACTATAATGGTAAATTAATGAATTCTGGTTTCAATTCTAAAGTGAATGGTGGTGGGAATTTCAACGCGAATGGTAACTTGGCTGATTTAGGCCTTGGATTCTTCAGCGATATTGCACCAATTTATAAGGGAGGATTTGAAATTACATTCATTAGAAATTCTGATGATAATGTACTCTTCCGTTACAGTACCTCTCCTGAAGGTGTGGAGGGAAAAGTAGAAATTAAAACTTTCTGCCTAAGAGTACCAATAATTGAATATGAGAGTGAATCCAAAGCTAAATTAATTGCTGAACTCTGTACTTCTCCTTATTTGTTTCACTTTAAAAAATTACAATGTATCGAACAAAAAGTTACTGGAAAAACTCTAAACTTCAACATTACAAATATTTACAGAAATGTACAGAATCCGATCTGGGGATTTGTTGCCTTCCAAACTGCCAGAAAAAATGATCAAAAGAAAAATAATTCCAAATTTGATCATTTGAATGTTAAAAATATTAGTTTTGAAGTAGCAGGAAAAAGTTATCCTGAAGAACATTTGAATTTAGATTGGAGTTCAGGGGATTTTAGTTTAGCTTACACCATGTACACAGATTTCAAAAGAATAGTATGCCAAGACTCATCCCTTCCATATCATGAGCCTCAGTCCTTCAAAGAGAACTATCCAATATTCAGTGTGAATATGACTAGACAACCACAGTCCATATCTGGACAAAAAAGTAATATAATTTTACGAGCAGATTTTGAAAAGAATGTGCCAGAAAACACTTTTGCTTACGTAATTTTGGTTTCAGAAGTCACTCTCAACTATATGCCACTTAAAAATATTATAAAAGAGGAAATCTAAAACTTACCTTGATAAGAAAAGGGGGAAAAAAAGGATAAACAATATAAATAACAATTTTTTTATTGGGAACATTCTCAATAAAAAATATATAGTTCACGTAGAAAATCATCTACTTCATCAGTCGTTGAAACTTGGGATTGGTTCATTTTTCACTCACAAATAACTCACTGCGTTGTTTCTCACTTGGTTTCTACAAACTGACTGGGACGAGTCAAAGGGGTCTGCAAGACAATCTTATCTCAAACCGGTCGACGGGAAGGCCACAAGGTCGTCAACTCATCAGCTGCGTTCTCGTTCTCATTCTCGTTCTCATTCTCGTCTCTTTTCTCGCCAGAATTGAGAAAAAATTAAAATATACGCGGAGAGGCAGTTAATCCTGTCTCCCGAGAACGCAGCAGTCTCGTTCTCGCGAGAACGCAGCAGTCTCGTTCTCGCGAAACAGATTAACTGTTTCGTTTCACTTTTAAGGGTGATACATAATTTTAAAAAATTCTGAAAACAACCCATTCTCTCGCTGGTCTACAGAACGACCTTGCATCTTGTTCAATATGTTTTAATGGGGAATCCCCATTAAAACATCAGAGGGAGCTAAATTTCGAAAATATCGACCCCTAAATAGTCCTAAATTTGCATTTTTATTTACGATTAAAAATTTTTTAGAGTTTCACTAGAGTTTCTGATAAAAAAAGTTTTAACGGAAAATTTCCGTTAAAAACAATAATATTATACTAAGTTGTTTTCCAAGACCCGGTAATTTACCGGGTCTAAAAAAGGGGGTGGATAAAAAAAAAATGAGGGGTTAGTTAAAAGAATATATTATATAATAAATAAAGAGATATGGTTTTAAGCGATGAGGCATTAGATATATGTGATGAACATGGAGGTTTCTGGGAGTTTGTAAAGAAACCTGAATTTCGATTTTATGATAGAAACTGTGACGCACTAGACGAGATTCAACGTGCATTGAGGGAGTATAGATTTTCTAAACGGTTGTTAAAAGAAAGTTTATTTGGTGTCGATGGTAAACCACCACTCCTTTCAAAGAAGCAAGTAAAGACATGTCTTAATGAAAAAAAGATTAAGGTTCCTAAAAATGCTACTGAATATCAACTTAGAAAATTGCTTTATAATGAGGATAAAGTAACACTGAAGAAGGATTTTGAGTTTCAGTTTCGATACTGTTGCTAAAGCTCAGAAGTATTAAGGAGATTTTATTTTTAATGAACACTGCTCATTAAAAAGTTCTTATGCTACTAATTAGCAGAAATATTTTTTTAAGACGATTCAAAAAGTTTGTTTTTATAGAGATTCCCTATAAAAACGTAATAGATACTAAGTCTTTGAAAAGCATAATATTTACTCAAAGTCAATCAGAAAGGCATTTGACTTTTTATCTGTTCCATTATAAATAAGTTTTTCAGGATGTCTTTCTGGATTGTTTCTAACGTGATTAAGAAGTCGACGTGAAATTCTTTTAGGTAAAAACAAACATATCTCTTCATCATCATAATCAATTTTAACGACAACGCTTTCACCATATTCCGAATTTTTTATAAAATTTTCCAAGATGGTATAAGTTCCTTTTTTAATATCCTTGAAAGATGAGTGGTTTGATTTTTTAGCGGCATTCTTATATATTTCAATCACTGACATTTTATTATAAAAGTTATTCTTTTAACTACCCCCCTCACTTTTTTTATTATCCACCCACTTTTTCTTGTATGGATACTATCCTGTCTCCCATCCTACTAACTCCTCATTAGTGAAAACATCAGAGGGAGCTAAATTTCAAAAACTTTGACCCCTAAAAGGTTCTAATTTTGCATTTTTTCCTAATTTTTAGAGTTCACTAGAGTTTCTGATAAAAAATATTTTTAAAAAAGTCACCCCCGAAAAGTCACTGTGTTAAAAAAGTTTTAACAGGGATCTAAGTCGCTTAATGAAAAAGTCACTGTATTTAAAAATGTGTTCTGTTATTTTATGTTAAAAAGTTTTAACAGGGATCTAAGTCGGTTAATGAAAAAGTCACTGGTTCTGATGTTTTGTGTTTAAAAAATGTGTTCTGATGTTTTGTGTTAAAAAGTTTTATCAGGGATCTAAGTCGGTTAATGAAAAAGTCACTGGTTCTGATGTTTTGTGTTTAAAAATGTGTTCTGATGTTTTGTGGTAAAAATTTTTATCAAGGATCTAAGTCAGTGCGCCAGGATTGGCTTTTGGATACTACTTATATATATACATATAAAAAAGTGTTAAATTTCAGGAATCGTTTTAGAATGGTCTGAAACGGATTTCTATGAAGAAAATTTCCAAAAATTTATGTTATTTAAATTTCGAAGCCATTGCAATAGCTTCATTTTCTTTGAAAATTCGCTAAAAGATCAAATCGGGAAATGCTTCGAAATGAGTTGTACGATTTGGCATTGAAATTCCGCGCTGAATTACTCCAAATTGGCAAATTGTTCCAATTTTTAATTAATTTTAATTTTTCTGGTAAAAAATTCCGAAAAACTGTAACTTAGTAAACACTCGTCAACAAATTTGAATAATTTAATGGTTTTAATGGTAAAAGCTTTAGATTTCCTAAAAACGGCTAGATTAGTTAATATTTCGCCCTAGAAAATTCTCGTACCTACCATATTTATCCTTCCTTTCTGATAATTTATTTTTTCTTTCGTTTCCTTTAACGGCATTCTTTATTTTCTTGAGCAATTGGATAGATTTACATAATTTCTTTTTTCCCCTTCTCCGAATTCCGAAAGTTTTTTTTTTTCAAGTTCAATTACAAATTGAAACACCGTAGGTATGTTCAGGGATTAATTTACTTTCATTCGAAGCATGATTAAATAATTTTTTTTTTCAGTGTTTATTTGAACCACTTTTTGATTATAAACCGCATAAAAAACGTTAATGGTAGACTTGAATGGTATATGCATAAAAAAAAAAAATGGGTAAGGAACCGATAAAATAAGTCGGAAAATTTTCCTGTAATAATTTCAAATATTTTTTACATACCAAATTGGGATCATCATACATATAAATTGGTTTCGGCTTGGTTTTGGTTTGTCTGGTTATGTGTTGAATTTCATCACCACTGTGGTGATTACAATGATCGTGGGGGTGGGGGGGGGGGGGGGTTGAATCTCCAGAACGTCGCGTGAAGGCAATCGACGCCCCTCCGACGTAACTCAATTTGAAACTTATCGCGTATGAAACCGAATACTTCCCTTTTTAAAAGGGGTTTCGTGGGAGAACTATGAAAAAGTAGCAGTTCAAAAGCAGTGACAACAATGAGACCGGTAATAAAACGACAAAGCCCTCACGTGACCCCACCCTCCGCATTATCGGCGAGCTAACCGGTTTTAAAATATGTTACACCCCCCCATCGGTGTAAGGAAAAAAGTTTTTGGACTTCCGGCAGTCGCGAGTCAATCAGAGAACGACGGGGTTGGGCGTGGTGGGGAATCGTTAACTACAACTAACTACAGCTTGTTTGTAAGGATATGAACGAGCGGGGTGTTGGTTGCAGCTCTGGACTCACTTCATGTCAGAAAGGGGTGAGCCTGCTAATGGGATCAATGACGCCGTACGTACGGTGCAAATTGTGTGTCACTGGTGGCCTTTCAAACCTCAGCATGGGAACCCTAAGGGAATAAGGGAGCGAAATCAGTCCTACTATGGAATTAGGAAGCCTGAATACTTCAACCCTTGATTTCTCGCTATTCAGAGTTACAGCAGGACCTCGCATATCCGGGGTAACGGATATCCAGGGTGACGTGACACGGAAAACCGAAAATCACGGATAAAAGAGTTTTACATAAACTTACGTCGTTCTACATACATCAGGCTTTGAAGTAGCCCGTCATTTTCTTCTCCTTTTTCTTTATTCTGCTGCTTTTTTTCTCACGTCTCTCCTCATTTTTCTCAAATGGAGCACGTCCTCCCAGTCACAGCCCTCTTGCTCGAAAATCGGAAATACTTTTTCAATAGCCACTAGTGCCGAACTTGGAGGTATTGCGCTTCGAGGCCCTTCAGGTAAATCATCCAAAATTGTTGACCATGATCGCGCCACTCTCGTTGCAGGAACCCATCCCAAGCCTTCATTTTGTGGCGAGTTTATTTACTTCATACGGTTTGGTAGATTATGGGAACGCTGCAAATCATTAGGTATTGAATGGCTTATTATGGAAATTGCAGTCGCAAAGCTTAGAAAATAGTAATTTAGTAATGAAACCATGCAAGAAAACTAGATACCAGTCAGACGCTAAAAACCAACCTTGATACCCTGACAGGATTCAGCCAAAATTTGGCTGTACCCCGATTTGATCCAGCAGCCGACTATTCTGCCAAGCAAATCTTGTAGTTGAAGAAATAGATGTAGAAGGAAAAATACACCCTTAGATGTGAACTCAGTCCGCCTGCTAGCTCAAATCAACAGGAAAGGTAAGGCAATGTTGCAAGGTGGGCCCAGGTAGAGGATTAGAGGGCTAACAATAGGCCCCTATTGTTATAGTGATTTTCCCAGATGCCGTTCGATCTACTGATCCGATCTTCAATTTGAAAACGGATTTGGATTCTTCGATTTTTTTCCTATAAAAATACTAGTTGCTTTTTTTAAAAAAAGTTGAAATTAGGTAAAATAATGTCGAAAACTCCATGGAAAAAAATTTTAAAATTCAAAACTGAATGTCGCCACTTGAGGTTGTTTATAACGATTACAGAACACTTTACAGATTGAAAATCGGTTGACCCATTCAAGAGATAAATCGAATATTGGATTGGCTCATTTTGAAGCACAACGTGGTGGCGGTTCTTGGAACTAAACCGGTGGCATTTACCCTTAACGAAAATCGCTTCTTTAATCGTCCATGATTTCTAGGTTTCCTTAAAACAGTCGGTACAATTTTCTTCAAGCAGAAACCGGAGAAATGCTTTTTTGTACCGTCGTTTTACGCTTCCAGTGACACCTTGATCCATGGGCTGGATTATTGAAGTCACATTAAGTGGAAGGCAGGAGACGAGAATTGAGCCGTCGGGTATGACAAATTTGGCTTCAGAAGGAGGACAACTTTGGGCTCGGAAATTCCGATTTTTGACTGATATGGACTCAGGGAGGTTACCGCGGATAATAGAAGCACCGGATACGCGAGGCCCATTTACGAGAGGTCTTACTGTATTGTGCAAAATCGTTTTTGGAAAAAAAAGAAGAAAAAAGTTGGTAACCTATGCAATTAATGGTCCATATCAAGCGTCCATAGTTCCAGACGAAATATCATCTTCGTTACAAGACTAAAAATTTAGAAATTTCGTCAATATATTCGTAAATCAAAGGTAAAGATAGGTATGCAATTTTCAACGATAACAAGTGAGTTAAATTTGAGCTCTTATGGGTCCAATGTGCAAAAAGTCACATACATTGTTATAATATTTACCAAAGTGTTATTGGATGGTGAGTTGAAACGGAAAAGACTATTTTTTTCAATGGTCAAAAATATTTCTTCTGGTAGAGGAAAAAATAGGTCAAATTCAAATTTTTGGGAGTCAAATTTGAGTTACTGTTGGTAGGTACAAAATCGGTAAAACTGGATATAAATCCACCAAGTTGGTACCTACAGAACAGTGACTTGAGACTGAAGACAAAATTGTTGTTGATTGAATGAGTGAGAAATATTGTTGATAACTAAAACAATTTCTCGCAGAACTGAGGGTCAAACTGAGTTTTGGGGATCAAAAATCGCTAATGACTGTGGTCCTCAAAAATTAGTGTATCGCTAAATGTGGTGCAGAATAGAATTTGAGACGGAATACGACTGTAATATAAAAAGTAGGTAATAAAAAGTGGCTCAAATTGGTTTTTATGTCGTTGATAAACTGCTTATATTATCGGTAAAAATTTCTGAAAACTTTCACAAATTTTTATCAAATCACAAAAGAGAGGGTACCTAGTGATTTTCTGCAAAATTCGCTCAAAATTATAGTCGTGATGCGTGGTTGTGCTCCAGGCTGAACATTGGCTTACCCGGTAGTTAGCCTCCACCCCCCCTTCCGAGTTGCTGGGGGTTAAAAATGGTTACAGATTTAACTGTGATTTTCTACTCTGATATTGCTGCTGAAGTGCTTTTCCGAACATTTCGGAAGGCTAAAAGGAAACACCTGAAGTGGAAGGTCAAAACGAAAGTGCCGGGGTCTCAAAGCCCTTCGCCATCCCCCCTTTTTCTCCCTCAACCCCCCTCCCCCCACCCTAAGTGCTCGTTGAAACTCTGAAAAACCTGCTTGGTCAGGTTCTTCTTCGGCCCTTCACCTTCTACCAGGCCCTTAGGATCCCTGCAGCCGAGCACTGCCAGAGACAATGTGAGCCCATAAAGGTTCGCCAGAAGGGCGTTTGCGAGTAAGGGCTGTGGTGCGTCCTGTCCTATCTTCATCTTCTTCAACCTCTGTGTTCCCCAAGTGTCCCTCCGGTGCTTAAGCCCTTCCAACAGCCCTTTAAGAGTTCTCTTTTCCCGTGATCTGAAAGAGAGGGGCGTTTCCTATTATGTTTGTAGTTTCCACCTCCCTAAAACCTGACGCCTTTTTTTTTCTATGGAGGTTTTTACTGTACGTGCGCTCCCTTGAATAACTCCATCTCATTGGCCTGTGAAAAAGAGGGAAATCCGAGAAAATCCACTTGAGGCGGCTGTATAAACAACTTTATAATGAATGCATAATGTGAAGTAAAAATAGATCACCTCCAGAAGCATCGGAGCTAATATCAAAGAAAGTACGGAACCCTTCCCACTAGAAGAATGATGAAGGTTCCATATCGGCTGCTGTTTTAGACTAGTAGAGACATGCATCGAAGATTTCTCGGTAAAACTAGAAAACTCCAGGTTTAACCAATATTTTCCTGACCTAACAACTCGAGCAGGAGAGCCTGAGGCCTATTTCAGGTTTGATCCTCTCTATGGGGGGAATTTTTGCCGAAGAGTCGTTCACATCGCGGTAAGGAGCTGGAATCCGTGAGCGGAATCAAAACCAATCAAATGTTGAATTCCAATATGGCGCGAACAACCAAACGGGAAAGGTGTGCGCAGTAACCTCTGCGCAGATCCGGCAAGGTACGAGCAGCGGAAAATATTTGGGGATTTTGTTATAGTAAGTATCCATGTGTTGCGTTGCCGTAATCCATTTTGCGTTGGCCAATAGCATAGCCTTACCGGATTCCCGTACCGAATCGCCGCTCCATGTGGACCTAGCTTGAGGGTAAAGTCGTTTCCAAACTTACCCTACCGAATATCAAAATAATATTCTACGCGAAAAATACCTGCCCTCTGTGTAGTTCGATGGAGACCGATACAATCTTGCAATTTCTATGCAGATGTTTGATATTCAAGGGGTCCCGCACACTCCATGGTGCAGAACAGATCCAAAGCGAGCAGATGATGGTCCTGCTTGACTGCTGGTGCTTATATAAATCCTGAAGTTCTTGCAACATCTGGTGCTTATAGAAATTTGTTTGCCCACTGGTGGTTTCAAGGCACGTAGAAATGCGCTTAGTTGCTTTGGACCATAATATTAATGAAATTTGGTATTAGGTCCCATTTGGGATTTAGCTGCGGTCCTCGAAGCCCGGCGATTCTGTCAGGTATTGTTTTTCTGGCTGGTAACTAAATTTATAGTCAGGTTTTGGTTCATTATTCTGTGAATAATACACATATGTATTCGCTCAGCAAAAAAATTTTATAACACCCCCTCAAAATTTTTTCTTTTCCGTTTCAAAGTGCGTAGATTTCAAAAATGCAATGTCCGTCCGCCGTATCACGTATATCGGCTTCTCTACGTATTCCGTCTAAAAAATTCGTTTTTTTTCGCACACAGGCTCCATTTGGGCCCTAGTTGTGCCCCGAAACTTTGCAGCCCGATCGGAATATACCCAGGGGTTTTATGAGTGAACATGTGTATAAAAATAGGTACTTCTTGTGTTTTAGTAACATGTTAGTAACATGAGCTTTTGAGGTATCTTTTTCCATGTTTTTGGGGACGAGAAGACCGAATATGAAGTCGATTTTGACCAAAGAGTGGAAAATTGAGGTTCTACCAAATGTTCAGCTCCCAAAATTGATTATTATGAGTCAATAACCTGGGAAATCGTCTGAAATCACCATCAATTTGTATAAAAACACTAGAAAAAGTGTCAACACGTGGATCAAGACGATTAAATGGCACTACCAATGATCAAGGATAATTTGAAAAAGAAACACAGTCATGCAGCATGGCTATAAGAGCGAATTTTCGAAGTTTTCGGCATCTTCCTCCTCCGCCTAAAATTTTCTGAAAATTAATTTTCGGCCATTGTTTTCCCGACTTGATACCATACAAAATTAAAACAGGAGTAGTTTTACGCAAAGTAAAATTTGGGGTGGAAGGAGGGGGAGGGGGAAATCAAAAATGTTTTGAATACCAGAAGAGTAGGTATTGGATACCTACGTAACAAATTTTTTGTTCCATTTTTTGCCGAGTAACACCTCGGTTTGTAGATTTTCCAACGCTGAACACGATGGTGAAGTCAGAATTGCGATATCCCATTCCGTTATCAGATTAGAGCAGACGAACCAGGAAGAACATCTCAAGAAATAACCACGTTCCTTCATCTTCAAAGTGCTCCAGTTTGAGAATGGAATGAGATATCGCAATTCTGATTTCACCATCGTGTTCAGCGTACAAAAATCTTTAAAATGAGGTGTCACTTGTCAAACTTTTTCATTTTGGGAATTTATGGGTAATTTTCCCCCCCTAAAACTCCCCAAAACTCCCCCTTAGAGTGACCCGATTCTGCCCATCTTCGAACTTAGCCTGTCGATTGCCAAGACAGATTTTTCGTGCAAATTTGAACTTTTTATCTCAATTCTTTCGAGAGTTATCGTCTGGAATGACACATACATATATAAATATATAAATATATATATAAATATATAAATATATAAATATATAAATATATAAATATATATATATATAAATATATATATATATATATATACATATAATTTTTGGTGTCTTTCGGCAGTGAATTCAGGATGGTCTGAAACGGATTTTGGTATAAAAATCTTTCGGAAATTCGAGTTTTAAAAATTTTGGACCGAGAACAATAGCTTCCTTTTCTTCGAAAATTCGCTAAAAAAAGAAGCGTACCTAATTCGTGTTTTGGGGGCCAAAATTAGTGGAAACCATCAGAACTATTTCAATTATTTCACATGAAAGAAACAATAAATGAACAGCCAGCATTTCTGTAGGGACTGTATAGCGTTTTTAGGATCGAATGAGACGCATCATATCGGGAGCATTGCACGACCGTTCGCACTGAGGTCGAAAAGTTTGATCTGGCAACATCAACATGAGCGTGAATCAAACCGTAAAACCTTTCGAGGCGTTATCAGTGATTCTAGTTTTGCGACTCCTCTCGCGTTTGCGGTCTTGGAGGTCCCTGAATCCCAGGAATCACTTCCTAGCTAGCTTTCAAATACTTCAACCCAGATGGACAATATCGGGTAAAAACGCAGAGACGCTTTGGTTGTCCTGTGTCGATCTTGGGTCGATAACTCATTTATTTATAAATGGGGCCCAATAAAATTCGTCTCCCCTCCAAAATCCATTCAGCCTCGGACGGTTATCGGAGATATCATCTACCCACAGGACCGCTACTCGTGCAGTACTGCTCCCCAGGGTGGCTTTTACAACTCGTAGAAGGGTGAATCCGCTTTTGGGGTACGTAACTCTATGGTTCACCGAGTTTTATGGGTTATAACAACAAAATACATGCAAAGCCCAAACGTATCTCCCCCCCCTTTTAGAATCGAGGAAACCCGAACTAAACTCTGTTCAAAATTCGATATCGGTCTCTCGAAAATGGAATGAATGGGTTTGAATGAAAGTAGTTCCTACTTCTAACAGGTTTCCTAAGTGTCTTCAGGATGATAGCACAATAATTCGAAGTGAGAGGGGGAATAAAAATCGACCGTAATCCAAATCCAATTCAGCAGTCAACTTAACATTCAAATATAGCCCCACAAAGAATAAATACGAAAAATTGATTTGATAACTTTAAAAAAAATATACATATCCACACCAGTAACTATATGAGTCTATTTCATGGGTAACTAAATATGAGCCTATATGAGTCTATTTCAACTATTCAGCAGTCAACTTAGCATTCAAATATCCACACCAGTAACTATCTGAGTCTATTTAAACTATTCAACAATCAACTTAGCATTCAATTATCCACACCAGTAACTATATGAGTCTATTTCATGGGTAGCTATATGAGTCTAGGAATTTAGTGACATATTTTTTCAACGGATGGCTGCACTGTCGGGAGCTACATTAATAATTAATGTATTAATAATGTAAGTTATTTAGATTATTAATCTAAATTAGTTAGTTGAAATTAATCTAAGTAATTCAAGATCTTTGAAACGAGATGACCGATTTTCAATTTGTTAAGCCTAAGTTAAGTTTTCTGTCATTGCTGTCACAAGTTTGACATCGGGTTTTCAATTTTCTTAGGTATTCCATGATTTTTTTTACAATTTATTTTTTGAAATTTTTTTCCGTTCTTAATTAATTTTGGTTTATTATTTTCAATAATGAACCATTGGAATCGAGCATGAAAAAAAAAAATTCTTACCCCCCTCTCAAAATTTGTTGGTTTACGTTTCAAGGTATGTAGAATCCCAAAACTGCAATAAAAACGCTGCAAATCCCTGCACAACGGTTTATTATTTTGTATAGAATACCCTCCTGTTACAGATCACTGGTCTCTGTATAGATAACCCTTCTATATAACATATTATGTAATATTCTACACATATTATGTAGATCGCGGACCCTCCGTAGGTTAGTACCTAACCCCGTACTCGTTACTAGGTACCTACCTAAACCGTTGTGTAATAATTTACCTGTATAGGTTCCACTTCTACGGAGATAGAATAATGAACCGTTGTGTAATAATTTGCCCATCAACAATACTTCAACGGTTGTTCAAGTTGCAAAAGTACCTATCGACAAAATCCAGCCCCTTCTGGGTAGATGAGCCGTTGTGTAATAATTTACCGTTGTGTAATAATTTTCCGGTGTGTAATAATTTGCCATTGTGTAATAATTTAGCCATTTAGCCATCAATAATACTTCAACGTTTGTTCAAGTTTCACAAGTACCTACCAACAAAATCCAATAGTTCATCACTGGTCAAATGAAATAATATCGCAGAACAAACAACTCGACTTCATACAGCCATCCTTGATTATAATCAGGTGCTCCCTAGCGATGATATCCGGGTCGGATTTATACCGTTTGATTCACGATTGTGTTGACGAAGCTTTTTGGTGCACACGAACGGCTGGACGTACAATGCTCCGGGTGGGCTCCCCAACAATTTTTTAGTTCAAGACAAATTTAATAAAGTAAAAAAAACCATACCCTTCTATCGAAAGTTTTCGAGATACGGCGTTCTGAAAATTTCAGCCCCTATTTTGAACCTCTTAGAGATGGCTGACAGTAACGTCGAGCTTCGAGGACCAACTAGACCCCGAACAGAACCTATTTATAATCCGAATTTCATCAATTTCGTTTCATGGTAACTAAGAAAAGTGGCCACTACGGCGTACGGCGGACTGACAGAAATATTTGTATTGCATTATTTTCGGATTCTACATACCTTGAAACGTAAACCATCAAATTTTGAGGGGGGGGGGGGGGTTAGAATTGTTTTTTTTTCATGCTCGATTCCAATCGTTCATTATTGAAAATAATATACCAAAAATTTTAAAAAACTACCCGGAAGAAGTGTAATGATATTTTTGTGATGTAGATTAGTTCAATCTCTCTAATCTCAAGTACCTACAAACCTAGTTTTTTATTGGTAAAGTACACAGGTATGGGAATATGCTGACTTTCTCTCTTCATGGGCTCAGAAAGGGTTTGAGTTTCGGGGGCGGATAGGACTTGGGGTTGGGTTCTAGAAAGGGCATATGTACGAAATTTGACTCCAGTCCGACAATTAGGGCGCGGTGGAGGGAAAAAACACCGTAACTGGCCACTAAGAGATGAGCATAAGAAGAAGAGAAGAAGAGGAAAGAAGCATAAGAAGAAGACGTCAACTCGACATTTATATTTTTGGTAGGATTCTTGAGGGTTGGACACTTAATAAAATATCCACTATGCCGACGTTTCGATTTATTTATAAATCCTCTTCAGGGCTTAGTTGATAAGTCATGGTAGTAACAGGAACACACAGGCAGAAGAGGTGTTTATATTGCTATAGTTGAAATTAGTATGTATAGTTTTATCAAGAAGAAATGTTCATCAGAACTGTGACTGTTCATCAGAAGTTTATCAGAACTGTGACTGTGGTCTGATAAACTTCTGATGAACATTTCTTCTTGATAAAACTATACTTACTACTTTCAACTATAGCAATATAAACAACTTTTCTGCCTGTGTGTTCCTGCTACTGCCAAGACTTATCAACTAAGCCCTGAAGAGGATTTATAAATAAATCGAAACGTCGGCATAGTGGATATTTTATTAAGTGACCAACCGTCAAGACTCCTACCAAAAATATTAATACTGAGTGGTCGAGAACGTTAATCATACTCGACATTTATTACGAAAAATAATCGAAAATATTACAATAAACCCGAATAACATAGTACGGAGCTTTAGTAGTGGTAGTAGAATCTTGAATGAAGGTGATACAAAACCAAATCACAACAAACAACCATTGATCGAGTTGGTAGGTAGGAATGAAATTTTCCGTTTCATTTGACCTGACTTGTCGTAGTATTTTCTTGTTCATCTTCGTACCATTTCCAAATAATCATGAAAATGTACAGTTTGGAACTGGCTGTGCCACCAAAGTCGGATCTCCTGACTTGGATTCTCCAGTTTCACCTCCACGTCCTACCATTTGCTATAGTTCAATTACACCTAGGAGAAAGTGCGTATCTCATCGTCAAGGGACTCATCACTTTGCAACAAGATAATAAATTAATACCTATTTAGTTTTGAAAAAATGCACCTACCCCCAATGTTGCTATGAGTAGTTTTACTACCTAATATGATGATTACCCTCGACTTTGTAGTTATTTAAGGAAATATTACTTACAATAAATCAAAATAACAAAGTTGCACGTACCTTTAGTAGTGTGTACAACCCGAGAATGAAGATAGAATCCAGTTCGTAGCACAAACCGCATACACAACCACTGATCAACGCGGGCCAATCAGTGCAGACACGTTATTCATCGGATTGCCCATATCACTTCACGCGGTTAATCGGCGGATAATACCGAGGCGATTCGAGAAAAAACACAAAAACACAATAATCTAGTCCAGGAATTATTGTTTAAAGATGAATTTTGACGAAAAACTACCACAAACCTACCATCCGTCGCGGGTGATCGAGGGACTGACGTGAGGGGCGGCAGGGTGGGGAAGGTGGCGGTGAGGGGAAAGTAAGCACTTAGGTACTTGTAACTTTTATTATTTTTCCCTTCATTTTACCCGACTTATTGTCTTTACCTGTTTTTACCCTTTTCCAAAAAAATCCACGAAATGATTGAAGTTACCGATCTACGTGGCACTGGGTCTGCCCGCCAGAGCTTAAACTCTCCAGATTTAAGTTAATAATTGGAATTTTCCATCTTTTTTATTGGAATTGGTCATTAATACGATCTTGAATTTTCATAAACCACCAATGGTTGTATACCTAGTTGGTGTTTTAATCGTTCCAAGTAACTACATCATGTTGTGAACTGATGCCCCCGTGGCACAACCAGTGCCACATAGATTAGTAACTTGCATATTATTTCTTCGATTGTTTGAAGCAGTTAGAAAAATAAAAACACAATAAAAATTCAGGTAAATGTAAAAAATTAAATAAATAAATAACTAAATAAATAAAAATCGAGTGAATACCTACCTAGTACCTACCCCACCACGCCCAACCACATCACCTTCCCCACCCTGCCGCCCCCCTCTATTAGTCAGTCTGGCCCGATCAACCGCGACGGATGGTAGGTAAGTGGTAGTTTTTATTCCAAATTCATCATAGAAGAATAATTCCTGGACTAAATTATACTGTGTTATTGTGAGTTTTCTCCTCGAATCGCCTCGGTATCCGCCGATTTAATCGGGAGAAGTGATATGGGCAATTCGAAAACCACCGTGGGTGCATTGTCGGCCCGCGCCCATGATGATTGTGTTCAGTGCTGCGATTTGGATTCCACCACCTCCATTCACCGACCATCCAGTACTAAAGGTACCGTAAAATTTTGTTATTTAGGTTTATTGTAAGTAATATTTTCTTTATAATTTATAAAGTCGAGGATCCTCTGGTGGCACACCCCATGCCACGTAGACATACCTACCTACCTTACCTACACATTTCTTTAATTGCGTGGATAAGTTACGAAACGAAAAATACAATGAGAATTCAGGTAAATGTAAGGCGAAAATATTAAGTAAAAACCTACCAAGGCCCACCCTGTTGATACTTTCTTGTAGGTCCGCTATCGGTTGGTATGCGGTAGTTTTTCGTCAAAATTGATCTTTAAACAATAATTCCTGGACTAGATTAAACATTCTTGTGAGTTTTCTCCTCGAATTGCCTCGGTATTACCCGCCGGATAACCGTGAGAAGTGATATGGACACTCCGATACCTCACGTGAGTGCAGGTTAACCTATTTTGACCAGTGAATGTGGTTTTGATTATTAGTGCTGCGATTTGGGTTCTACCACCTTCATTCCCGGATAATCCGCTACTAAAGGTAAGTACAACTCTGTTACTTCCCTTTATTGTAAGTCATATTTCCTTATATCTATAAACAGGAGAGTAGTGAAATCACGAATTTAGGTATCTACTTGGGAGTTTCTGCATATTTGATTGAACTTTGTGATTAGCACGATCTGGAATTTCCAAAAACTACTGTTAAGGGACCTAGTTGGTGTTCTCATCGTTCCGAGTACCTGTCTGAATCAGGACAATCGTCGCTCTGTTGGCACACCCCATGCCACGTAGACATACCTACCTAACTTACCTACACATTTCTTTAATTGCCTGGATAAGTTACTAACCAAAAAAGAATGAGAATTCAGGTAAATGAAAAGAGAAAATATGAAGTAAATACCTACCAAGGCCGACTCTGCTGATAGTTTCTGGTAAGTCCCTCGATCGTCCGCTGCTGGTTGGTATGCGGTAGTTTTTCGTCAAAATTCATCTTTAAACAATAATTCCTGGACTAGATTATAAAGTTTTGTGTGTTTTCTCCTGGAATAGCCTCAGTATTACCCGCCGAATAACCGCGAGAAGTGATATGGACACTCCGATACCTCACGTGAGTGCAGGTTGGCCTGTATTATCAGTGAATGTCGTTTTGATTATTAGTGCTGCGATTTGGGTTCTACCACCTTCACTCCCGGATAATCCGCTACTAAAGGTAAGTACAACTCTGTTACTTCCCTTTATTGTAAGTCATATTTCCTTATAACTATAAACAGGAGAGTAGTGAAATCACGTCTTTAGGTATCTACTTGGGAGTTTCTACATATTTGATTGAACTTCGTGGTTCACGATCTGGAATTTCCAAAAACTACTGATAAGGGACCTGTACGGTGTTCTCATCGTTCCGAGTACCTGTCTGAATCAGGAGAATCGATCCTCTGGTGGCACACCCCATGCCACGTAGACATACTTACCTACCTTACCTACACATTTCTTTAATTGTTTTGAGCAGCTACGAACCGAAAAACAAAATGAGAATTCAGGTAAATGAAAGGGGAAAATATTAAGTAAAAACCTACCAAGGCCCACCCTGCTGCTACTTTCTGGTAAGTCCCTCGATCGCCGGCTGCTGGTTGGTATGCTGGTTTTTCGTCAAAATTCATCTTTAAACAATAATTCCTGGACTAGATTATATATTTTTTTGTGTTTTCTCCTGATCATGTTGTGTGATTCCCGGATCATCCGCTACTAAAGGTAAGTACAACTTTGTTATTTCCCTTTATTGTAAGTCATATTTCCTTATAACGATAAACGTGAGTGTAGTAAAATCACGAATTTAGGTATCTACATGGGAGTTGCTGCATATTTGATTGAACTTCGTGATTAACACGATCTGGAATTTCCAAAAACTACTGATGAGGGACCTAGACGGTGTTCTCATCATTCCGAGTACCTGTCTGAATCAGGAGAATCGATCCTCTGGTGGCACACTCCATGCCACGTAGACATACCTACCTACCTTACCTACACATTTCTTTAATTGTTTTGAGCAGCTACGAACCGAAAACGCTGCAAATCCCTGCACAACGGTTTATTATTTTGTATAGAATACCCTTCTGTTACAGATCACAGCTCTATGTATAGATAACCCGTCTATATATATAATATGATAATTATGTACTATTCTATACATATTATGTAGATCGCAGACCCTCCGTAGGTTAGTACCTAACCCCGTACTCGTTACTAGGTACCTACCTAAATCACGAGTTAAATGTTTCTAAAATAATTCTGCCGATGACAAACAGTACCTAACAAAAAGAAACACACATAATGAAGTTCTGAAAAGAAATTGTTGATGAGGAGGGTGTGCGATCCGGCTGGATTTTGTTGATAGGTACTTTTGCAACTTGAACAACCGTTGTAGTTTTATTGATGGGTAAATTATTACATAATGGCAAATTATTACACAACGACAAATTATTACACAACGGTCAATTATTAAGCCACGGTAAATTATTACACAACGGCTAATCTACCAAGAAGGGGCTGGATTTTGTTGATAGGTACTTTTGCAACTTGAACAACCGTTGAAGTATTATTGATGGGTAAATTATTACATAATGGCAAATTATTACACAACGACAAATTATTACACAACGATAAATTATTAAACCACGGTAAATTATTACACCATGGCTCATCTACCCAGAAGGGGCTGGATTTTCGATAGGTACTTTTGCAACTTGAACAACCGTTGTAGTTTTATTGATGGGTAAATTATTACATAATGGCAAATTCTTACACAACGACAAATTATTACACAACGGTAAATTATTAAACCACGGTAAATTATTACACCACGGCTCATCTACCCAGAAGGGGCTGGATTTTGTCGATAGGTACTTTTGCAACTTGAACAACCGTTGAAGTATTAGGTACTGATGGGTAAATTATTACACAATGGCAAATTATTACGCACCGGCAAATTATTACACAACGGTAAATTATTACACAACGGTAAATTATTACACCACGGCTCATCTACCAAGAAGGGGCTGGATTTTGTTGATAGGTACTTTTGCAACTTGAACAACCGTTGAAGTATTATTGATGGGTAAATTATTACATAATGGCAAATTATTACACAACGACAAATTATTACACAACGGTCAATTATTAAACCACGGTAAATTATTACACCATGGCTCATCTACCCAGAAGGGGCTGGATTTTGTTGATAGGTACTTTTGCAACTTGAACAACCGTTGAAGTATTATTGATGGGTAAATTATTACATAATGGCAAATTATTACACAACGACAAATTATTACACAACGGTAAATAATTAAACCACGGTAAATTATTACACCATGGCTCATCTACCCAGAAGGGGCTGGATTTTCGATAGGTACTTTTGCAACTTGAACAACCGTTGTAGTTTTATTGATGGGTAAATTATTACATAATGGCAAATTCTTACACAACGACAAATTATTAAACCACGGTAAATTATTACACCACGGCTCATCTACCCAGAAGGGGCTGGATTTTGTCGATAGGTACTTTTGCAACTTGAACAACCGTTGAAGTATTAGGTACTGATGGGTAAATTATTACACAATGGCAAATTATTACGCACCGGCAAATTATTACACAACGGTAAATTATTACACAACGGTAAATTATTACACAACGGTAAATTATTACACAACGGTAAATTATTACACCACGGCTCATCTACCAAGAAGGGGCTGGTCTTTGTTGATAGGTACTTTTGCAACTTGAACAACCGTTGAAGTATTATTGATGGGCAAATTATTACACAACGGTTCATTATTCTATCTCCTTAGAAGTGGAACCTATACAGGTAAATTATTACACATCGGTTTCAATTATGTCGCAGTGAACTCTCATATCGCAGACTGATCCTAGGCGGGTTTTCATATATTTACTTTAATCCTGTACGAATGGCCTATGGGCGTGGCAATGCAATAACTACCCTGTTATCAGAATGAAGGAAAAGGATATTCGTGTTGGAAACGGAGAGGGGGGGGGGGTCAATAGCAGACTGCAGCAGCAGCGGGCAATTCTCAGGGGCGTCCAGAGAATGAAAAATTGTTAAATCGTCTGCAAAAAGACAGAAAACGCATATCTTGAAGGTGATTACCGACAGTGTTGATGTATGTAAATAGGGAACAGCAGACGTCCAAAAACCTTAATGCACGTTACGGGGTAACGTGATTACCGCGTTCCACCCTGACGACCCCCAACGTTTTTATTCCACGCCTTTACCTAATATATTTTCTCGCGAAGACCTCGCGTCGTGCTCCAATTAACTGCCTTCTCTCCAAGGAGTTCGAATCGTCCTTTTATTTCGCGCGAGTTCATGTAAATCACTCCCAGATGGAATCAGTTCCAGCTAAAACTTCCCAGTGTGCAGTACACGCTAGCGTTGCCCCAACACGGAGCAGCCACCTGGCATTTATTTCTTACTAATGTATTCGAAATCCTATTATGTATTCAAAGAGGAGGGGAGTTTTTATCAAACTCCTCGGGAGGTTTTTTTTCTCGCCCTGATAAAAGATAACAGCGTCACAATTTAGATACAAAGCTCTCTCTAAAAGGCTAAGTTAGTAACAACTCAGCTTCGTATTAACACTAGAGGTGTTTCTCCCTCGAAAAACCTATACAAAAATCAATTAAAAAATTCAGAATCACAAAATTGCACGTTTCTTTTCAGTTTTACGCTGTATGGGGATGATTTAATTCGTGCAACTAGGGAGACATCTGGATAACCTGCTCGTTGCACAGGATACCAGTGATTTGAGTTTTATGGCGAAAACGCTGCAAAGTCCTTGTCACATGGGTTTATTATTCTACTGGACATACGTACAGAAATGTTTGGTTGTTCATTTATTGTTTCTTTCACGTGAAATAATTCGAATAGCCATTTCTGATGGTTTCCACCAATTTCGGCCCCCAAAACACGAATTAGGTAGGCTTTTTTTCTTTTTTTTTTCAAATTATCTTTGATCATTGGTAGTGCCATTTAATCGTCTTGATCCACGTTTTGAAACTTTTTCTAGTGTTATTATACAAACTGATTGTGATTTCAGACGATTTCCTAGGTTTTTGACTCACGAAAAATAAATTTTGGGAGCTGAACATTTGGTAGAACCTCAATTTTCCACTCTTTGGTCAAAATCGACTTCATATTCGGTCTTCTCGTCCAAAAAAGCTGGAAAACGGTACCTCAAAAGCTCATGTTACGAACATGCGGCTAAAACGCAAAAAGTACCTACCTATTTTCACACACATTTTCACTCATAACACCCCTGGGTATATTCCGATCGGGCTGAAAAGTTTCGGGACACAACTAGGGCCCAAATGGAGCATGTGTGCGAAAGAACGAATTTTTTAGACAGAAAATGAAGCCGGTACACGTGATACGGCGTACGGCGGACGGACATTGCATTTTTGGAATCTACGCACCTTGAAACGTAAAAGAAAAAAGTTTGAGGGGGTGTTATAAAAATTTTTTGCTGAGCGAATACATAGGTGTATTATTCACAGAATAATAAACCAAAAACCTATTAGCACCTCCTAAATGGGCGGAAATGTACCTATTAGATTCCTGTTTCGTAATAAATACCAGTAAAACATTGTAACATGTGGGCTTGGGTTCACTGCCCACAGTACCCACCTCATAGACCAATCCTCGATGTCAAAGTAGTTCGATTTTCAATACGGAATGCCTACAGTTTTCTTTAAAAGTTAAATATTAACTATTGAAGTTGCTCTGTTTTTGCTTGTAACTTATAATTTCAACGTTGAATTTGAACTCGTATTGATCCACCCTCAAAAGTTCTGACTAACTTTTCCCTCAAAAGTTCGGACTAACTTCTCGTTCAGATTGGCATCCCACTTGGTATCCATCATGACATTCTCACCATTCTGATCGAATTTTATCAATAAGCGCAGGGGAACTCGGGAATTTCTTATTGAATTTGAATGACAGTTGAAACCAAATTATTTATGAATGCAACCGCAATGTAGAAACCTACGTCGCTTTGTGGGAATCGTCATAATTCGGATTTGTTTTCTGTGCCGAGTGACGACTAGTCCGACAGGTGTGGCGCTACCTACCTACGAACGGGAGCATTTTCACTACCCGTTCCCACATCAGAATCTAATTTATTCGACTTTTTGCCGACAAAAAGGCCCATTTTTTTCTCCTTTCTCGAGAAAACCCACCGACTATGTTATAGGCCATAGGGGCCCCTGGAAACCCTACACCCATCGGCCCCGCTAATGGAGGACAGGTACCTACAAACCCAGACGATACCCTTAAATTCGGACAGGAGATATTTAATCCTCCGTAAGAACGTGATTTTTACGAGCTTTCGCTGAAAAAGAAAAAGAACGACAAAGGAAATTAGAAGGTTACGTAATACCTCAAAATATTTGTTTTTTTGTTTTTTTGGGAACCATGAAACATTTCGAAGATGTATTGTACGGTCAAAATTTGAACGCCCGAAACATTCCTTTTACCTAGTTAAGAATGTACAATTCGTGGTCTCTTCTAGTTCTAGGTAGGTACTTTATAACATAATATGTACATTTCTCATTCCACAGACCTATTACAGCGAAACCTCCGTTAATGGACACCTCTCAGTAGTGAACTACTCCCAGTACCTAGTGGGCAGATGCTGTGGCCCAGGCAGAACACCGTATAAATTAATGCATTTTGTCCCTCCCAATAGTGGACCCTCTCAGTAGTGGACAGGGACATCGTACCCTCCATCCACCCAGACATCTCCTGACCGTTTAGGTCTTCTCGGTCCGCTTTATTCTCTTAGTTTTGGTCTTTCTTTTGCTTCTCGAGTCGGGGTCATATTGGTTCTCTCTTCTTCTTGTGCCAAAACTTAATCAGTTTACTTCTTTTCTTGGTCGATGCATTCATTTGTCTTCGTTATTGTTCTTCTCCTGGTAGTTTTGTAATGTAGTAAAGTAAGAAAAAAAAAAATTAAACTAGTCTTATGTTAGCGAAAAGTCTCTCATCCGTTTGCTTCTTGGTAAGTATGCTTCTTATCAGTTCCTTGAACCTCGTGAAATGTGCCCTGTTCATCAACTCTTCCTTCGGTATTGCTTCTAATGCATGATGCGCCGCTCTTTCGTCTTCATATAGGCTACACTGCCATATCACATGTTCCACCGTCTCCACTTCTCCGCACAGGCATGCTTCTGAGTCCACTAGATTGAATGCATGTAGTTTTGCTGCGAAGTTTCCATGGCCATACAATACTTGCATCACACTTGCATCTATTTCAATCTTCATCTTCATCCTGTGCTCGACGTTCGGGAAGTATGCAAAGGTGTCTCTTCCTTTAGTGCTCTGTGTCCAGTATGCCTGCCATTCTCGCAGCAAGTGGTCCGTTATACCTTTCACCGTTGAATCTTCAGTGAGGGTTATCCCCATCACTTCCCGAACTCTTGCATAGTTCGAGTGCTTCAGGTGGTATCTTGCCGTTCTAGCTTTGATTTGCACATCAATTGGCCATAAGCCAGACAATACCTGTAATGCATCAGTGGAGACGGTGCTGTAAGCTTTAGTGACGGCCAACAAAGCCGATCGGGACAGTCGAAACCGGTCCCTGAAGGCATTTATTACCTCCCAGTAGTGGACAGGCGGGTGTCTTTGTTGGATCATGACGTAAACGAATCGCCTCCAGTGAGCATCAGCTCTACTGAAGCACTGCGTTGTGCTGATGTAATAAAGCGCTTCTGCTTGCGGTCAGATGTACATTGCTTGCAGTCAGATGAACATTCCAAAACCAAAAATTAAAAAAAAGCCAAACAAACCAAAATTTCCGTTTTTTGTTGTTGAATTATGTACTAGCTTATCTACTTTCTATGTCAGTTTTCTATATACCTACATAAATAATTTTGTAATTTGCCCGAAAAAAAGTGTTCAGTTCACGATACATATTATGTACCTAGATATTTTCCTTTGATCCCCCTCATTAGTGGGCATCTCTCAATAGTGGACGAATTTCTCGGCCCCCACACTGTTCACTATTGGGAGGTTTCACTGTATATAAAACGCAAAGGATGTGTGTGTGTTAAGGTTCAGGCGGATAACCTGGTATTGGTGAGGTTTTCTTCAACTCGCTCACGAAACCCCGGCGGGTGCAATAGGCTGAATGAATTTTTTTCCAAATCATCGTAAGCTCGGTGGTCCTTCACGACGACAAAATGTTTAGGTAGGTTTCGAGTAACTAAGGGTGCGAATTAAGTAACTTTTGGAAGCGGATTCGGACGGAGCATGATTTGATGGAAAGAGATTTTCTCGCTGTATTCCAAAAACCAAAATCTTCGTCCTTCGTGGGGCTTTCCTTCGCGACGGGATTGTTTGGTTTCTACGATTTTGGGGTGAGCGTAGAGTGGCTGGTATGGCGGTGTGAAGAAGCGGAGTTGAAGGTTTCACGACGGGTTGTAATTTGCAATAAACTGTTGACAATGTGTAGCTTTTGAACTGCTTAAGAAGTGAAATTAATAGGTGATTCTATTAATCAGCTGAGCGTGCCCTTCCTGGTTAGCTGTGTGGGCTGTGGGGATTTGCCTACCTAGTTCCACAATATAGAAACAGAAATAATAGAAATAGAAAGATAATAAAAATAGAATAATAATAAAAATAAAAATAAAGTAGAATAATATAATAGAAATCGAATAAAGTAAACCATAGTAATATAAATAAATTAACCAGGAAAAATAAATCCCCGTAAAAGTGACAGATATGTCAAGGCGGGTTTTATAAGCTGATCTCGTTTCAACAAAGAATTGGTTCATTAGCAACTACATAGTACCTAAATCCAGTTTTGAGGCCACAACACTTGACTAAACTTCGAAAATCAACCAAAATGGTTTCTGATAATCACACCTAAATCGTATTCTTTAACTGGAAACCTAACAAAATTTTGAGGATTAGTTGAAATGTTGAGTTCTCTACCGCTGAAACTTCGGAAAATCACGCAGGTCCCTCGGGATATAATGATTCAAAAATCCAACACAGAGTGCGGTGTCAAATATTCTGTTTGCTTACACAACACTATTCATAGCAGGACAATACCTTGAACGTGTTACTACCAACAATTATTGTCCCTTTACGAAGAAACGTCATAGATAGTGCCAGTAAGTGGGGCTGTCAGCCTAATATGAAGAAGGTTTTTAGCGAGAACTCTTGGGAAGGTGTTACGTTACACTATCCGCCATTGTGGCAAGACCTCATGAAGAAGAGATGCTCCAGACCGTAGACGCCTCCACACAGAAGAGACCCCTTCGATCACCTGTCAAAACCTAAACCTGTCCAGATCTTAAAGACGGGACCAAAAAAAAAACTTTTCATCTTGTCGTTCTTTTTTTGAAAAACCCCTCCTATAATCCTCTTCACTGTAGTTTTAGCTCGAGCAAGATCCTTCCAGACGATAGGTCTCGTGGCTTTTAGTGTTGAGTTTACCACAAAAGTTGAGTTGGCGACGCGGAGATAATATTCTCCGTTCGGTTTTTTGTTGAGAGTACAATACAGTACGAGGAGAGTTTTCAAGGAGTACGAGGTTTGGACAAATGGACGGACAGGAGGATTTTTTCTTGGTACTTGGCGTGGAAAATGTCACCAAATCCTCTGGGTGATATACGAACTGACACATGAGGCGGATATGAGTCAATTTATTATTGTTCCATAATGATTACCTATTTATTTTGACATACCTACGTATGATTAGTACTTCACGGTGTATAATGCTCAATAGGTAACAACTAGGCTAATTAAATAATTGTTATAATAGTGATCAAATTTCTATAAAAATTTCATGTGGTAACTGAAAAGGATTACTACGTCTTCATTATCAACATTTTCACTCGTATTTTCAAGGGAAGCATTGGGTTCGGCGTCCGTCTGGGGTGTCTATACGTTCTTTACAACAACTGTAACTCATCAATAGAACAATCTAAACGAAATTATCTCTTGAAATGTTGATATCATGTGAGGGTCGGTCTCCAGATGTAATCTCATATGAATTTTATCTAATTCCAACGGAAACGTTTGCCTGAAACATGGAATTTATCGGCTCTCTCAACTGGTTCTGTTTAACGGGCTTTGCCGAAATTTTCATGGATGGAGGGTTGCTCCCAGAATACGAATGAATGATTAGTAGGTAATTCTGTTTGCTGAAGTAGCGACTGCTTAGACAACTAAACCCTTATGTTGGGAGCGCAAGGTAGGGTTTGGTTTGGGTGCAGGAGAGAGGAGGATTTGCCCCTTACGAGTCTTTTAGAATTGCTATCACCCGCGGTTTTCACCACAGCGAGTGCTAGAGGATAGCTACCAACCCGCGGTTTTCACCACAGTGAGCGATAGTGGACGTGCCAGTACTCCGTGGTTTTCACCACAGGGAGTGTTCGAGGATAGCTACCACCCCACGGTTTTCACCACAGCGAGCGATAGTGGACGTGCCAGTACCCCACGGTTTTCACCTCGGCGAGTACTAGATGTTTTTGGTAGCATGTTTTTGGGTAGCGAGTAACTAGATGTTTTTGGGTAGAATGAGGAGCTGGGGGAGCTAGGCGCCTTATAAAGGTGCCTCGTCTCCCGTCTACCAACGTCTGCTGACAGCAGGTGGGAGTCGCTGGGAGTTGATGGAGGGGAACCCTTCTCGGGCTTCGCTCAGCTCTTCTTTTTCCTTGCTATTTATTGGTTAAATCTTAACATACTTACATTGGAGTGGAATGGGGGTACCACGACACCTTGTAATTTCATAAATGTTTTGAGGGATCATGCAGTTTGGGTCCTTGAAGGCGCCTATCGTTTTCGCGTTGACTGGAGAAATAGTAAATTGAGGTTATATCAAGCATTACAGGAATCATAATAGTAACGATTTGAGGGAGCTACTCGTATAATTTATATATATACTGCCCACTTACTTGGCAGGCTTCTCCTCCCATGTGCTTCTGACTAAACGGCAGGGGCAATAGGTAATAAGCTATAATTCATTACTACCGTTTGGGATTTATAATTGACGAGCTCTACCTACATAATAGGTAGACACTCAACGTTTTGTCAAATTAGGTATGTGTGTACGCACTCGATTTCGAGTGACCAAAACTTTCTTAATTTGTTTAAAAAAATTTAAATATTTTCTATCACTTGCCTGGCCGTATTAAAAACAGGGTAAACGGTCGAAATCATGAATCTCAGCCGACGGTGATTCTCAAAAATTCAAGGATTCCAAGGAATTCTGACTCAACAGAACCGAAGTAGAAACCTATGATTCAAACTGGCCGTCCATAATGCGGCGTTTTCACCTAAAGGAAACCTTTTGACAAAAGACGTGTTCCGACCCGACAGATCCAGAAGATAAACCTCGGATCGTGTTCAAAAGAGCCATCACACGGCGATGTGAGCATTTGAGTAGGTATCTCTTGTTGATGGTCAACATCTAGGAGCGATGCAACCATTTCTTATCGATGGGCCCGCTCCTAAAAACGGATGAAAGCAACGCTGGATTGTGACGTGTCGAAGAGTGTTTGTACTCGTCGTTTGTGCCAGGTTTATTTTCTAAATGGAGACTAGTGGTGGGTAAGAGTAGTTCACTTGAGGGGCTCAAGTTCAGCTAGTTCACTCCTTGAAAGGAGTAGTTCTTTTGAGTTAGTTCAGTAGTTAATTCGAGTTCCTTTTCGTTTCCAATCACAGGGCACAAACACTGAACTATAATAAGAACGATATCGATAGTTGACTGCATCAGACTGGCTTCTGGCAGGGACACAGGTACGGCTGATCGACTCCTCCAACTTAGTTCCTTATGCTTTTGAACTGTCGTTCCGTGATACTATAAACTCGTTAAGTAGTATCCACCCCATCTGAACTAACCCTATAATGAACCAAAGGAATGTCATTCTGTGGATACTATAAACTTCTCAAGCAGTATTAATTCACCCCACCTGAATGACTCCTTATGAACTGATACTGATGGAACTATCGTTCAGTGGGTACCGTGCCTAATATGAACTACAAGAAATGAATAACTAACTCACTCACTCGGTTGTGACTGAATGATTATTTCTTTTTTGGTTCTTAGTTCATAATGCATAGAACTAAAGTTTTTTAGTCTCCCCTTCCTACATCCATCCCTAGACACTGGGCCCTTGATTCTTTTACTCTGTGGCCCTAGTAAACTACCGTTCAGTGAAGTGAACTACGTCGAGGAGTATTTCAGTTGGCAGAGTTAGTTAGTTCTTCAAGGTAGTTCTGCCCACCTCGAATGGAGACACATGATGGCATATACTGGTCCCAAGGGAATGAAGTAGGTCGCAGATCATAAATTTGAATTAATATAGTAGGTATTCAAATTGAGGGAACAGGCTGTAGGTAGTTTCCAGAAATTGGAAATCCATCACCCTACTAAAGTAAATTTCCTTCCACTTTTGCATCATATATGCGTTCACAAGCTCACGTTTTGTGGTAAGTTGAAGGAACGTCTGCCAAGTGGGTGGGCTGTATAGGTTACTAGTGATTGATTTCCATATTCATATCCATATTCGACTTAAAAAAAGAGACCTTCTGACAAAAGACATATTTTGACACGACAAATCCGGCGGATGAAGCCATCACCATAGCGAAGTGAGCATTTGAGTATCTCTTGTTGATGATCAACATCCAGAAGCGATGCGACCATCTCTTATCGATGGGCCCGCTCCCACAAAACAGGTATAGTACCGTACACTCGTAGCTGAAAACGCTAGACCATTCTCGATTCCAAATAGCCGTAAGCGTGATGACGTTTTCCTGTAATGAGCACATGCAGCTTTCGTTCAGTTATATCCTTCGCGATTTTTCTGACAGGCAACTCCACCTGTCGACAGGCCCGTGACAGACGAGGGAAACTGACTCGTTTTTCTCGGTAGCAACTACCAGCTCAAGTGGGTCCCACTGTAAAGGACGCCTTTGTCAACACTAACGACCGTTGTTAGGCCCGTTTTTGTGTCGAGTAAACGACAAAAGTCCCCTCTCGACACTGTCTTCATCCTGTGAGCCACTTGTCCGTTTTTTGAACTGTCCATTAACATTAGTACGCAGTTCCTTTTTTAAGAGCACGTCCTTTTTCCCCCCCCCCCCTAAAATCAGTAAAATACTATTACAATGCTCCTTCAACACACGAGTCTGTTCGATTTTCTCGCTATTTGGCCTTTCAAGAGCTCATAGACAAGTAATTTTATATTTTCAACTAGCTTACAAAATTTCATCTCCTACAAAAGAAGGCCATTGAGGTGAGTGACAATCACTATAATACTTCGGTTTAAAACACCACTGCTATCTTTCAACAAAAAATGTTGATTGGAATTTCATCAGTTTATAAATTGATTTATTGAAATGCTTTTGGTAGCAATTGCCATAAGCCAATAATTAGCCAAAAAACTTTCGAACATTGCCCATAACGTTATCGAGGGAAATCGATTGATATTTTTTAATGTTCCCTGAAGAGCTGTTGAGGGAGGTACAGGAAAAATTCCTATCGAGGCAGCAAATTTTCGAATTACTAGCAGTTTTTGATATCTCGTGTAGTCTGATTAAAAACAATTTTGGCCCATAAAAACTCATATTTGACATTTGACCCCATATTTATTCAGTGATTTTTTTTTGAGATTACACAGATAGTTACATTTTTATTTTATTTTTATATTTTAGTTTATTAAAACAGCCAGTTCTGTCTCGAGCCACAATTTTACACCTACCACTTTTTTTAGCGATTACTATATAGATTTTTGTGATTTGAGTGATTTTAAGGATTTTTAGCTATTTTTGAGCCGCAAAAATTCGAATTTGACCCACTTTCTCATAGAAAAAAAACGCTGCAAATCCCTGCACAACGGTTTATTATTTTGTACAGAATACCCTTCTGTTACAGATCACAGCTCTCTGTATAGATAACCCGTCTATATAATATAATATGTACTATTCTATACATATTATGTACATCGTAGACCCTCCGTAGGTTAGTACCTAACCCCGTACTCGTTACTAGGTACCGCCCTAAACCGTTGTGTAATAATTTACCTGTATAGGTTCCACTTCTACGGAGATAGAATAATGAACCGTTGTGTAATAATTTGCCCATCAATAATACGTCAGCGGTTGTTCAAGTTGCAAAAGTACCTATCAACAAAATCCAGCCCCTTCTGGGTAGATTAGCCGTTGTGTAATAATTTACCGTGGTGTAATGATTTACCGTTGTGTAATAATTTACCGTTGTGTTATAATTTGTCGTTGTGTAATAATTTGCCATTATGTAATAATTTACCCATCAATAATACTTCAACGGTTGTTCAAGTTGCAAAAGTACCTATCAACAAAATCCAGCCCCTTCTGGGTAGATGAGCCGTTGTGTAATAATTTGCCATTGTGTAATAATTTACCCTTCAATAATACTTCATCGGTTGTTCAAGTTGCAAAAGTAGGTACCTATCAACAAAATCCAGCCCCTTCTGGGTAGATGAGCCGTTGTGTAATAATTTGCCATTGTGTAATAATTTACCCATCAATAATACTTCATCGGTTGTTCAAGTTGCAAAAGTACCTATCAACAAAATCCAGCCGGATCGCACACCCTCCGTAGGTTAATACCTAACCCCGTACTCGTTACTAGGTACCTACCTAAATCACAGGTAAATGTTGCTAAAATAATTCTGTCGATTGCAAACAGTACCTAACAAAAAGAAACGCACTTCATTTTTCAAATGAAATAATATCACAGAACAACCAACTCGACTTCATAGGTACCCCACCAATAAAATTGGTTTCACTACCTATCAACAAACTCCAATAGAGCCATCATTTTGGTTTATTATTTTCAATAATGAACCATTGGAATCGAGCATGAAAAATATTAGTTTTTTTATTTCCTCAATGTGACGAAGTAATAGACAACAGAGGCTTATGATAACTAAAGTAACTAACATAATTGGCCGTGTCAATTTTATCCACGTGCCGAGTGAACACAGCGTCGATGCACGATCCACCGCGCGTGGTTGAGAGCGATGGATCAGTCTTGAGCTGCAGTTCGAATGTATGTCGCATGAAATTAACGAATTGACGACTCTCGGGTTTCTTGAGGTCCAAGTTGATATCCCCTGAGAGAATTATTGGGATTTGTCCGTAGTCTTTCTTTCGGATCTGCTCAAACATTTCGGACGCTTTCGGAGTGTACATTAACAAATTCGTCAAGAAGAAGCATTCAATATCTTCCATAGGGCTGTTTGGTGACACGTAAACTGTGACGATCAACGTGCGTTGTCCGTTGATCGTACTCTCGACGGCACAAATGTCTCCACAGTGCTCGCTCGTAGCCGTAGCCCTGTCCAATTTGGTCAGCTTCTTGTCAAATTTCATCAAGATGTGTGGAGTAGAAAATAGCATACACCCCTTCTTTTCGTACAGGGCTACACCGCCTGCTCGTACGTTTTCTCGTTTGAATTGAGTAACGCAGCGATAGCCGTTCAAGTCAACGCGTTGGTTGTTGTTTAGCCAAGTCTCGGTGAACGCCATAATTTTAATTTCCGGCAACAGGTAATCGGTGATCAGGTCCTCCTTGTGTGCCTTCAAACTTTGGACGTTGAATGTGAGGAGAGACAAATCTTCGGGACCGACGCGACTCAGAAATTCTCGTCCTCGGTCACTGACGGTGTACAGTCGATGATTGTTCAATCTCGATGATTGCTCACGTTGACAAGCTGTGGAGCAGAAGTGTGAATATAAGTTAGAATATAAGTAAATTGCAATATTACAATATAAAGTTGTTATTTTTGCTCACTTTTTTGTCCACCCAGGTTGATGGATCTAGGGCATCCAACAGGTTAGTAGGTACTTCCTCTGAATCCTCTGGCCATGTTTCTGCTGGTGGGTCTTTAGACTTCTTCCGTTTGCGCGATGCGTGCTTGATGGTCGGATCGTCAGACATTTCGCAACTACCTATCGAGAATGTTGAGTGTTGCATGGTTACTTAATAACATGTTGTTACAGAGTAGGAAGTTGAATGGTATCCACGTTGTGCGACTCGCCAGATGTGGTAATACTCAGTAATGGGCGATGATGAGAAAAATAAGATGTGTAAGCCATTGAAATGTTTAGGTACTACCATGAAACGTAGGTAACTAGTTATTCATAGGTAACAAAGGTAACGTTGGTAATTCTTCATCACATTCCTCTTTGTGCTCATCTTTATCACATTCCTCTTTGTGCTCATCTTTATCACATTCCTCTTTGTGCTCATCTTTATCACATTCCTCTTTGTGATCATCTTTATCACATTCCTCTTTGTGCTCATCTTTATCACATTCCTCTTTGTGCTCACCTTCGTGACATAATTTCGTGACATAAACTTCGTGACATAATTTCGTGACATAAACTTCGTGACACTTTTCGACTCTGGTAGGCCACCGCAAAAACATTATTCATGTTAAAAAAAATTCTTACCCCCCCTTAATGGTTTACGTTTCAAGGTACCTATGTAGAATCCAAAACTACAATAAAAAAACGCTGCAAATCCCTGCACAACGGTTTATTATTTTGTATAGAATACCCTCCTGTTACAGATCACAGCTCTATGTATAGATAACCCTTCTATATAATATGATATGTACTATTCTATTATATACATATATTATGTAGATCGCAGACCCTCCGTAGGTTAGTACCTAACCCCGTACTCGTTACTAGGTACCTACCTAAATCACGAGTTAAATGTTGCTAAAATAATTCTGCCGATGACAAACAGTACCTAACAAAAAGAAACGCACATAATGAAGTTCTGAAAAGAAATTGTTGATGAGGAGTGAAAAAACGCTGCAAATCCCTGCACAACGGTTTATTATTTTGTATAGAATACCCTCCTGTTACAGATCACAGCTCTATGTATAGATAACCCTTCTATATAATATGATATGTACTATTCTATTATATACATATTATGTAGATCGCAGACCCTCCGTAGGTTAGTACCTAACCCCGTACTCGTTACTAGGTACCTACCTAAATCACGAGTTAAATGTTGCTAAAATAATTCTGCCGATGACAAACAGTACCTAACAAAAAGAAACACACATAATGAAGTTCTGAAAAGAAATTGTTGATGAGGAGTGAAAAAAGTTGCAAAAGTACCTACCAACAAACTCCAGCCCCTTCTACGTAGATGGTATAATGAACCGTTGTGTAATAATTTACCGTTGAGTAATGATTTACCGTAGTAATAATTTACCCATCAATAATACTTCAACGTTTGTTCAAGTTTCACTACCTACCAACAAACTCCAATAGAGCCATCATTTTTCAAATTAAATAATATCACAGAACAACCAACTCGACTTCATACTCCGCCAATATAATCAGGTGATCCCTACCAATGATTGGCCGTATTCACAAATTCCTATTGTGGGCGCGTCTCTGGTTACGAGGTTTGGTTTGGAAAATAATAAACCAATATAGTTGATTACTGAAATGGCCTTCCCCTCCAATTCGGGCGATTTTCTGATTAGATTTTCGGTGACTTTTAGCAACTTTTTGGTTTAAGTATTATTTTCAATAATGAACCATTGGAATCGAGCATGAAAAAAAAAATTCTTACCCCCCCTCAAAATTTGATGGTTTACGTTTCAAGGTATGTAGAATCCAAAACTGCAATAAAAATATTTCTGTCTGTCCGCCGTACGCCGTACGCCGTACGGGCCACTTTTCTTAGTTACCATGAAAAAAAATTGATGAAATTCGGTTTATAGGTTCCGTTCGGCGTCTAGTTGGTCCTCGAAGCTCGACGTTACTGTGTGTCATCTCTAAGGGGTTCAAAATAGGGGTTGAAATTTTCAAAACGCCTATACCATTTTTTTACGTAAATATTTTTACGGTTTTAAATAGTTCTTGAACTTGCGAGTTTTTTAAGACCATCCGGAGCATCGTACGTCCAGCCGTTCGTTCACAGTAAGGCCCCGAAGTTTGCACCGACAGGCATTTTCGACTCCAGTGTGAATGAACGCTGCAAATCCCTGCACAACGGTTTATTATTTTGTATAGAATACCCTTCTGTTACAGATCACAGCTCTATGTATAGATAACCCGTCTATATAATATGATATGTACTATTCTATTATATGCATATTATGTAGATCGCAGACACTCCGTAGGTTAGTACCTAACCCCGTACTCGTTACTAGGTACCTACCTAAATCACGAGTTAAATGTTGCTAAAATAATTCTGCCGATGACAAACAGTACCTAACAAAAAGAAACACACATAATGAAGTTCTGAAAAGAAATTGTTGATGAGGAGTGAAAAAAGTTGCAAAAGTACCTACCAACAAACTCCAGCCCCTTCTACGTAGATGGTATAATTTACCGTTGTGTAATAATTTACCGTTGAGTAATGATTTACCGTAGTAATAATTTACCCATCAATAATACTTCAACGTTTGTTCAAGTTTCACTACCTACCAACAAACTCCAATAGAGCCATCATTTTTCAAATTAAATAATATCACAGAACAACCAACTCGACTTCATACTCCGCCAATATAATCAGGTGATCCCTACCAATGATTGGCCGTATTCACAAATTCCTATTGTGGGCGCGTCTCTGGTTACGAGATTTGGTTTGGATTGTATACAATTTCATTCACACTGGAGTCGAAAATGCCTGTCGGTGCAAACTTCGGGGCCTTACTGTGAACGAACGGCTGGACGTACGATGCTCCGGATGGTCTTAAAAAACTCGCAAGTTCAAGAACTATTTAAAACCGTAAAAATATTTACGTAAAAAAATGGTATAGGCGTTTTGAAAATTTCAACCCCTATTTTGAACCCCTTAGAGATGACTCACAGTAACGTCGAGCTTCGAGGACCAACTAGACGCCGAACGGAACCTATAACCCGAATTTCATCAATTTTTTTTCATGGTAACTAAGAAAAGTGGCCCGTACGGCGTACGGCGTACGGCGTACGGCGTACGGCGTACGGTGTACGGTGTACGGCGTACGGCGTACGGTGTACGGTGTACGGCGTACGGCGTACGGCGTACGGCGGACAGACAGAAATATTTTTATTGCAGTTTTGGATTCTACATATCTTGAAACGTAAACCATCAAATTTTGAGGGGGGGTAAGAATTTTTTTTTTTCATGCTCGATTCCAATGGTTCATTATTGAAAATAATAAACCAAAATTGTATACAATTCAAACCAAATCTCGTAACCAGAGACGCGCCCACAATAGGAATTTGTGAATACGGCCAATCATTGGTAGGGATCACCTGATTATATTGGCGGAGTATGAAGTCGAGTTGGTTGTTCTGTGATATTATTTAATTTGAAAAATGATGGCTCTTTTGGAGTTTGTTGGTAGGTAGTGAAACTTGAACAAACGTTGAAGTATTATTGATGGGTAAATTATTACTACGGTAAATCATTACTCAACGGTAAATTATTACACAACGGTTCATTATACCATCTACGTAGAAGGGGCTGGAGTTTGTTGGTAGGTACTTTTGCAACTTTTTTCACTCCTCATCAACAATTTCTTTTCAGAACTTCATTATGTGTGTTTCTTTTTGTTAGGTACCTACTGTTTGTCATCGGCAGAATTATTTTAGCAACATTTAACTCGTGATTTAGGTAGGTACCTAGTAACGTGTACGGGGTTAGGTACTAACCTACGGAGGGTCTGCGATCTACATAATATGTATATAATAGAATAGTACATATCATATTATATAGACGGGTTATCTATACATAGAGCTGTGATCTGTAACAGAAGGGTATTCTATACAAAATAATAAACCGTTGTGCAGGGATTTGCAGCGTTTTTTATAATTATTAAGCTATTTTTGACCCATAAATCTGGGCGAATTTCAAAAATAAACCGTAGGTAGGTCAAATTGTTGAAATTCGTCCATCTTCGAACTCATTATTTTGCTGGCCATTACAAACATTTTGTCGGAATTTTTCATTTTGCAGGTAGGTCAGGAATGTTGATTTTTGATGCCGTGTTTTACTTCGCAAATTCGCTCGCCTGCCATGCTGATCGACTGGAAATTTTAGTTATGCTCATGTCTCGTAGGGGGAACCCACATCCCAACTACCCTCAATATTTGAGCAAAAACGAAAGCCATTCGCTTTTGCTCAAATGTGGAGGGTAGTTGGGAACTGGGTGTGGAACGGTGTCTGCAGTAGAAAGGAAAGGTATGTGCTGGCACAGGGGTCACCCTGCAAGACCTGTGATACTAAACCCGCACGACGCCAATCACACATCGCTATTGTTGCTTGGGAAAAAAATACGCTTTCGCGGCTTCGGGATTCGATCCGGCTAATATGTGGTCTCGGCTCTGTTGTATGTGGTACATTCGCTTTTGCTCAAATATGGAGGGTAAACTACCCTCAATATTTGAGCAAAAACCAAAGCCATTCGCTTTTGCTCAAATATGGAGGGTAGTTGGGAACTGGGTGTGGAACGGCGTCTGTAGATCAGAACACATCTGATGTCGCTTTCTCTGTTCGAGAAGAAAAATACTCGAGGGCCTCACACAACCGTGTGAAAAACCTTTCCCGTCAACGAACATGAAATATGCCTTATAAATAAACAGCCCCCTTCACAAGTGACACGCGAGCATATGCTCATCTTAGCTACTAATTCCGTTCGTTTGGGTGACGATGTATAGCCCCCCCCCCCCTCGGATTGAAGGGTCACTTTGGACGATGATTTTTTTTGGTCCTCCCAGGCCGTATTGCCCCCCTTCATATTAATGGTAGATTAGCTCCTTTCTCTCTTCTGTCCCGCCACACCCTTCGTTATGAATATTTAAGTGTGGGATCCGCGACGGTGATCACAATAGGGCCACAGAAAAGCTCTGCGATCAGTTGCGATTTGTTTTTTTGGTCGCAGTTTGTTAGTTTGTTCGATGACCAGTGGTTTTTGAAAAGGATGGGAAATTGGACTAGCTCCAACGTCCCTTGCAATGATGGATGTGGTTTCAGATTTGCTTAATCCACCACATCCTTCCTTGACTGCAGGGTAAATTGGTTCGAGGAAAACAATGAACAAGAGTTTCTATGCAAATTGGTCAAATATACAGGGTGATCCGCTCGTAGATGCAAAAAACATTTGCGTAAAATACATCAAAAATTGAGTAAAATGCCTCCAACCGCATATTTTTATCTCAATCCGTTCTCGAGATAAGATTTTTTAAAGGTTTTTTCAGGAAATCCGTGTTTTTTCCTTTTAAACTCAAATTTCTCCGCTTTACCTCATTTAATTTTACTTTTTGACCTCATTTTCGGAATCAGCGTTAAATTTTTCATACGCATGGTGTACTTCAAGTCTTGAAAAGTACCATCTAGAGACAACAACAACAGCTCAAACATTAGACGAATTTGAAAAAAAATAAAATTTCTGAAATTTTAAAAAGTTACTACTCCTCCGAAAAAAATCCTGGAAACTGGCAAATCTCTTTAAAACTTCTTCATTTAATAAGCTTTCCAATGGTCAACTTTGCGATTCAAGTTCAAATGCAAAAATTCAAGTTTAAATGGAAGAAAAAGACACCTCAAAAGGGAAATTTGATCAGAGGGTAGAAAAAATTAAAAAAAATGTTTTTAATGTTTTTAATTGAAAAAATTGAGTCAATAATGTCAATTTACAATTCGAAATCAGGTTTTTCGGTAATTAGGAAAGCCAGTTTTCAAAATGCCCACCGTTATTTCTTATGCATGCTCTAGCACGCTTACGCCCACTGATTGGCCCACACATCCTACCGGATCGACTAAACGGAGACAGTTACTTAGATTTTCTGCAAAATGATCTACCCCGACTCCTCGAAAACATTGCCGCAGACGTCCGCGAAAACATTATTTTCCAGCAAGATGGTGCTCCTCCACATCACAGCAGAAGAGTTCGGGATTGGCTAACCCAAAATTTTACCCCTTGGATTGGTAGAAGTGGTGTGATCAACTGGCCCGCCAGGTCGCCGGACCTCACACCAATGTACTTTTTCGTTTGGGGATTGTTCAAGAGCATTGTTTATGCTACTGATGTACAACGTGTTGAAGATTTAAAGAGACGAATTCAAGAGGCAAGCGTGACGGTGCAAGAACGTCTGACATTCAACGTGACACTGGGACAAATGCGTAAGCGTGCTAGAGCATGCATAAGAAATAACGGTGGGCGTATTGAAAACTGGCTTTCCTAATTACCGAAAAACCTGATTTCGAATTGTAAATTGGCATTATTGACTCAACTTTTTCAATTAAAAACATTAAAAACATTTTTTTTAATTTTTTCTACCCTCTGATCAAATTCCCCCTTTTGAGGTGCCTAACGTTTTCGTGCATTTAAACTTGAATTTTTCAAGTTTCAGGGGGCGTTAGCAAAAGACCCCTACTGAGCACCTCCTTCACATATCCAAACCAACCCTACCTCCAACCCGCCGTGTCGCAAACCTACACCAAGGCGTACGACAACGTACAAAGCATTATATCACATCAATAATCTTCTAATGGTGTGGCGATGTATTTTTGAGTAGGTACCTATTTTGCGATGAAAGAATTCCAGTCATGCAGTATGAATTACTGAGTGAAATTTCGAAATTGGTGAGGAATAATAAGTTGAGCTGAACGAGATGCAGGAGGTTCTCTTCCCTACAGCAACAGGTGTGGAATTCATATCAGGGCAGTCACAGGGTGCCGCTGAAGTAGAAGTCACGACAATCATGGGGTGCCGCCAAAGTAGAAGGTGGTACAATCATCAGGTGCTAGTAGTTGACATTACAGCGGTCCCTAGTAAGCCCCGGCTGCCACTGATACAGATATGAAGGCACAGTCACTGGTAACCAGAGGCTGCCACTGATGTAGATATCAAGGCACAGTCACTGGTAATCACAGGCTGCCACTGATGTAGATATGAAGGCACAGTCACTGGTAATCACAGGCTGCCACTGATGTAGATATCAAGGCACAGTCACTGGTAACCAGAGGCTGCCACTGATGTAGATATGAAGGCACAGTCACTGGTAACCAGAGGCTGCCACTGATGTAGATATCAAGGCACAGTCACTGGTAACCAGAGGCTGCCACTGATGTAGATATGAAGGCACAGTCACTGGTAATCACAGGCTGCCACTGATGTAGATATCAAGGCACAGTCACTGGTAACCAGAGGCTGCCACTGATGTAGATATCAAGGCACAGTCACCGGTAATCACAGGCTGCCACTGATGTAGATATCAAGGCACAGTCACTGGTAATCACAGGCTGCCACTGATGCAGATATCAAGGCGCAGTCACTGGTAACCAGAGGCATCCACTGATGTAGATATCAAGGCACAGTCACTGGTAATCACAGGCTGCCACTGATGTAGATATCAAGGCACAGTCAGTGGTAACCTCAGGGTGCCACTGATGTAGATATCAAGGCACAGTCACTGGTAATCACAGGCTGCCACTGATGTAGATATCAAGGCACAGTCACTGGTAATCACAGGCTGCCACTGATGCAGATATCAAGGCACAGTCACTGGTAATCACAGGCTGCCACTGATGTAGATATCAAGGCACAGTCAGTGGTAACCTCAGGGTGCCACTGATGTAGATATCAAGGCACAGTCACCGGTAATCACAGGCTGCCACTGATGTAGATATCAAGGCACAGTCACTGGTAACCTCAGGGTGCAACTGATGTAGATATCAAAGCACAGTCACTGGTAACCAGAGGCATCCACTGATGTAGATATGAAGGCACAGTCACTGGTAATCACAGGCTGCCACTGATGTAGATATCAAGGCACAGTCACTGGTAATCGCAGGCTGCCACTGATGTAGATATCAAGGCACAGTCACTGGTAACCTCAGGGTGCCACTGATGTAGATATCAAGGCACAGTCACTGGTAACCTCAGGGTGCCACTGATGTAGATATCAAGGCACAGTCACTGGTAACCAGAGGCATCCACTGATGTAGATATGAAGGCACAGTCACTGGTAATCACAGGCTGCCACTGATGTAGATATCAAGGTACAGTCATTGGTAACCTCAGAGTGCCACTGATGTAGATATCAAGGTACAGTCACTGGTAATCACAGGCATCCACTGATGTAGATATGAAGGCACAGTCACTGGTAATCACAGGCTGCCACTGATATAGATATCAAGGCACAGTCACTGGTAATCACAGGCTGCCACTGATGTAGATATCAAGGTACAGTCATTGGTAACCTCAGGGTGCCACTGATGTAGATATGAAGGCACAGTCACTGGTAATCACAGGCTGCCACTGATGTAGATATCAAGGCATAGTCACTGGTAATCACAGGCTACCACTGATGTAGATATCAAGGCATAGTCACTGGCAATCCCAGGCTGTCACTGATGTAGATATCAAGGCATAGTCACTGGTAATCCCAGGCTGCCACTGATGTAGATATCAAGGCACAGTCACTGGTAACCAGAGGCATCCACTGATGTAGATATGAAGGCACAGTCACTGGTAATCACAGGCTGCCACTGATGTAGATATGAAGGCACAGTCACTGGTAACCAGAGGCATCCACTGATGTAGATATGAAGGCACAGTCACTTGTAATCACAGGCTGCCACTGATGTAAATATATTGTTAGAGTACTGTGCAATCCTGTCTTCTGCCCACCATGATTCCCTCTCACCGTCAGTCTCAGTTCTCAGTTGTAACCAGTTATCACGCCTGTCTTGTGCTCTCGCTAATAAACCTCATATTTAAAACGAGTCTTTCTCTAACGACCTGTCCAATAGGTTATGGGCCCAGTGAACTCGGATAAAGGCTCTTGTTACGCGAAAGTTGTTTTCGGACATGGGAATTCGTGGAATTATTCGTCGGAATTGTGAGCTGCGTTTTGTGCGGGAAAAATGGCGACCACCACTTCGCACACTGGTCTGAAACCCTTCGACGGAACGAACTTTTCGAAGTGGGAATATCGAGTCCGTATGATTTTGGAGAAAAACAATGCCCTGGAAGCCCTATCGACAAAACCCTCGAAAATGGACGAGAAAGAATTCGGGAAAAAGGATTTGGAGGCGAGGGATATCTTGATAAAATGTATCGATGATCGCGTTCTAGATTGTGTTCGAGGGAAAACAACAGCGAGGGCAATGTTCGAGGCCTTGGAACAGACGTATGTCCGCCCAGGAATATCAGCTCAAGTCGCAATCCGCTAACATATATCATGACACAGTCGCCAGTAGCCACAGGTCGCCACTGAAGGGGAGGTCGAGACAATCGCTGCTAACCAGAGGCTACCATTGACCTTCACGTCACGACAGTCACTGCTGACGACAATGCCACTGACAGTGTCATCCCATGAGACACTGGTAAAGACAGGTTGCCGCTCAAGTAAATAGAAGCCGCGGCAATCGCTGCTAATATAACCAGAAGCTGCCAATGACACATGTGTCACAGTGTCACTGTAGTCACTGACGGCTAGGAAAAGTCAGTGGTAACCACTCTCTCTCTCTCAATTAACAGTGAAGTAAACACATTCATTAACCTCCTGTCTTGGTGTAATTTAATGGGCTGCGAAAAAAAATAATTAACTTATCATATGATGAGGGGTGGGTGGTGGGAGAAAACTTTCAAGAAGGAGATGAGAAATTTTCACCCTCCCCAGTTCTTAGGAGAAACCCCGGGGCACGCCGTTGCTGAAGGGAAACTCGCGGCGTAGGAGTCGACTCGGTTGCGGGACTCTGCTAAAGTACCGGAGGGGTTGAAGGGGATTAGATTAAAACCGAGCTCCACCCCCCGCAATCCCCCCGCTCCTCCCTAAACCACCCCACTTTTCAAAGACGGCAGTCTAGAGCGAGAGAGCCGCAGTGGGCGGAGTGGGCGGGGGGTTGCGATAGCGTCTTGCCGTAATTTCCGGAGAGCCGCATCATCCGCCCCTCCGCCCAATCCGCCTCCAACACCAGAAGCTCCCCCCCCCCCCCCTCCCACCACCCTCTTCCACTCACCAGCCCCACTGCCGCAGTAAACAACCACAAATTCAGTGTAATTAAGCGCTTTTTGAACCCTAGAAAGTCATTTTGTGAATCAAATTAATTAAAAAAACACGCACCTGACTGTATGGGTGAATAGGAAGTCGTTTATGCTTTATTCGAACAAATTTGTTCTTTCATCACCAACATCTCAACTTTATTCAACCAGATTCACCTATACTTTAATCGATCAAATTTGTACAGTGGAAACTCGATTAACCGACGTGGACGGTGTGTCGGATAACCAAAAAGGTAGGTTAACCGTAAGGTAAAATTTATGTATGTATATAACTTAAATCACTTGCGGCGGAGTAGTGGAAATCCATAGCAAAAAACTACAGGATAAAAATAGATGTATGTAGTTTATTAATCTACATAATCTTAACTTGCAGTACATGTAGATCGTAGATACTTGTGTATACATTCGTCTAAATATTATAATAATCATATAAAAAAGAACAATCGTATATAGTATTATATAATAATACATCATAATAAATGCATTGTAATCACAAATTAATAGACTCTTGATTTGAAATTCAAAAATTGTAAGGCCGAACGTCAAACTAACAAAACAAATAAATCAACAAAACAAATCGGGGTCGATAAACAAAACGAATCGGTTAACGGCGCAGGTACAGGACAGAAAATATGTTCAGTTAACGGCTGTCGGTTAATCGAGTTTCTACTGTAGTTAATATAAATAAATCGAAGAGTTCTTTAGCCAAAGGTATGCATACTTCGGTCGACCAAATTAATACTTCATCCAACCAATTAATACTTCATTCAACCAGGTGCGTACTTTATTTGACCAAACCTACGGGTACTTTATTCAACTAAATTAACATTTCATTCGAAAACATTCAAATGAATTTTTCGAAAATAGGGTTTTTGTATTTCCCTCCTAATTCTGGTAGGTACAGGTAATTACGCAGTTTTCAATTGTGAACTTATTATTGAATTTATTATTCAAATCGGAAAGCATCGAAATTTTCAGTCGGAAAATGGAAAAATGAGGTATTCAAAGGAAAAACGCCAATTACCATTTAAAATCCTGTAAAAATTGAGATAAGACGTTTTACCTTGGATAAGCTGGCCCTATAATTGGCTGGGGTCATAATTATCATCAAACTTATCATCGAGTCGTTCTTCCTCCCTGCGTGATTTCTTCTCGCCATTGTAATTTTTCTATGAGCTTTCAAAGTTTCGACAACAAGTGATGTCATACTTGGCAAGGGGGTCCCGAGGTGTTGGTGGGGGGGGGGGGGGGGGGGGAGGTGTTCAATGATGTCACTTGCTGTCGAAACTTCTTTGAAAATTCATAGAAAGAAGAATCAATTTCACCCTTGAGAGGGAAAAACATTAAATCATGTTTAATGTTTTTCCCTCGCAAGGGAGAAATTAGATATAGTTTTTTAATGACAAGAAAAAATGAAAGCCACAATTTCACTGAACTCTACAAGTATAATGTTGCATTTACTGTACTTATTATAGAACTCGCCATCAACATATGGTTGCTACAACAGAAGGTAGTAACTGTGTAGTAACCAATGAAAAACGTTGCATATTTGCGTGTCGGAATTCACAGAATGACCCCCAGCCCTAAAACATTAAACATGTTAAAATAAAGTAGGCGAACTCGACTCTATTGAGATTGTTATTTTCATAAACCGTTCAAAAATCACGTTTCCGTAGATTCCTGAGCAGATAACCATGTAGTTCATGGTTATGTACCATAAAATCGTTCAAAGATAAATAAATCGTTCAAAGGTAAATAAATCGTTCAAAGGTAAATAAATCTTTCAAAGAAAAATAAATCGTTCAAAGATCACGGATTACGAATAAATAAATCGTTCAAAGATTCATCAAATGAATCGTTGAAAGATTACCTTTCCGTAGATTCCTGAGCAGATAACCATGTAATTCATGGTTATGTACCATACTACTCATAAAATAAATAAATAAAACGGAACCTGATAAAACACCTGATTAAGAGTAGAATCGATTTGGAAAACGCTGCCAGTCATTACACAACGGTTCACTATTTTCCTGTATAGAAATCCTGAGTAGGGTTGGTGTGGCCAATACACTTACCCTCGTGCTACCCTCCCCCAGGAAAGCCCTAAAGGTTCATGGTGGATGAGATGAGGATGATGGAACGAAAGCCTAAAACTAAATTTGATTAGACTAAAATTATTCCTAATAAAATTTGACCCTATAAGTTGACTCTAAGATATAAAATTTGGGAGTTGAAAGTTTAAAATTGAAAAGGTAAAAATGTGAATTAAAGGCAAAGTTTAATGCTATAAAATTTTATAAAAATTTAACAAAAAAATGACTTTTTAACTTTTTTGAAATTGAAATTTTAAAAAAGTGCAAAAACGCTGTATAAAACTAAAAACTAAAGAATAATTATTTGAACTGAACAAACGTAGGTAATTTATTCAAAGTCATTAAAACAAAATTATTGAAGTCGGCGCCAAATTTTAACTAAAACCCGTAAACAGGTTTCATATGGTATCCCTTGGTTTTTATACATTTTAGTAGAAATTCGGCGCCTACTTCAACAATTTTTCTGTAGCGGTTCTGAATAAATTATACACATGTACAGCATAAAAATTATTCTTTACTTTTTAGTTTTATACAGCTTTTTTGAAGTCTGGTTTTTCGATTCTAAAGGTTAATTATTTTAAATAATAAATCAATAGGTGATTTTATGTAGGTAGGTACCTATAATTTCGTACTGATATCACGGTATATAGATATGCTATAATATACGTATGCTGTGTAAATAAACTGGAGAGAAGTTACGACGAGGTAACCGAGCAAAATTTGGAATGAAATATTATCCGGTAAAATTTGAGTTTTCAAAGGCCCCTTTCTTCCTTATTACGGCAGTATCCGGTGAGGGGGCGTTATGGGGGGCATAAATCCATACTTGAGAAGGATTAACTTTTCGCTCTCCTTTTCTCCCGCTAACGCGCTCGAAAACGCGCCCTGCCCTCCAAAGCTCGCTCCTAATTGTGCTCGATCAAACCGACACGTGTCCTCCTCCACCACCACGTGTCCCCCCGTCGCCCGGCCACGTGTCAAACCCGACACCGCGAGATAGCGAAAAGGCGTCGGAGCCCGGGAGGGGAGGAGGGGTGGGGGATATCTGATCGGATTTGGGAATATCCCCCCCCCACCCCTCTCCCACCGGTCTTATCACAACACCGAAACCAAACTATGAAACATTTTATTTATGAAATATTATTTATTTATGACGATTCCCTCCATTGGGCAACTCACAATAAATGATTTAATTCATATTATTTTTTCTTTATGCATAACTACAGCTATTCCCGGCATGCTTTGCAGTGCCACCCAAAGAAGACCGTCTCATCCATATCTACCTTTATTTTCGGTCTAAAAAATTCTTTCTTTCGCATTTTGGCCCTAGCTATGTTCCAAAAATTTGCTGCCGGATCGGAATATACCCAGGGGTGTTATGGATGAAAAATGGTGTAAAAATAGGGATTTTCCCTGAGGTTTTAGTGAACATGAGCCTCTTTGATTAACTGATGAACCAGCTTATAATATCCTTCGAAATCGAATGAAATAAATGTTTTCTAATATTGCTAATGCTAACGTCAAATCAACTGTATTCCACCAAACTTGAATAAATTATGAATATCGGATAAAATTCGAGCAAATTCTAATAGCATTGTTTAACTCGCGATTTTATTTTATTTATTTATTTATTTAATTTTTAGTTAACATTCATTTCCTTTTCATTTCATTTTCATTTCATTTCCTTTTCATTTAATTTCATTTAATTTTCATTTCATTTCATTTCCTTTTCATTTCATTTTCATTTAATTTTCATTTAATTTCATTTCCTTTTCATTTCATTTTCATTTTATTTTCATTTCATTTTCATTTCATTTTCTTTTCATTTCATTTTCATTTCATTTCATTTCATTTCATTTTCATTTTCATTTTCATTTTCATTTTCATTTTCATTTCATTTCATTTCATTTCATTTCATTTTCATTTCATTTCATTTCATTTCATTTCATTTCATTTCATTTCATTTCATTTCATTTCATTTCATTTCATTTCATTTCATTTTATTTCATTTTCATTTCATTTCGTTTCATTTCATTTCATTTCATTTTCATTCCCTTTCATTTCATTTCATATCATTTTCATCTCATTTTCATTTCATTTTCATCCCACTCTCATCCCATTTTCATCCCATTTTCATCCTATTTCCATTCCATTTTCATCCCATTTTCATCCCACTTTAATTCCACTTTCATCCCACCATCATCCCATTTTCATCCCACATTCATCCCACTTTAATCCCACTTTCATCCCACTTTCATCCCATTTGCATCCCATTTTCATCCCATTTCCATCCCATTTCCATCTCATTTTCATCCCATTTTCATTTCATTTCAGGTAATTTATTACTACTCTATTGCTGTTCAATTATTTTGACGCATCATTTTTTTACCAACTGACTACACGTTCATGTCATAAGTGAGGAAGCTTTACAGCCCACCCAACTTGGCAGACGTTTTTCTTTCATTCTTTGTAATTTTGCCAATGTAATTCGAGAGTGTACAATGGGCCAATGGGCCTTTCCACGATAAATGATTTTTATTATTATTACTACTACTACTATTATTACTGTTATTATTATAAATTCCAAGTCATGAGGACCTGCCCATCGAACCCAATTTTAGTTTCACCGGACCGCCAACAGAATGCGGTGCGAGTCCTAAGACGATCAGCGCCGTGGACAGATACAAAACCCCTCGACCACCGTCGTCCGCACGTACCACTTGGTCCTCGAAACCGGACGAACGGCTCTTCAGCCCTCGCAAGAAATAAATAAATAAATAAAAAATGAAACTCCTCGAGTTATGTCCAAGATTTTTCAAGAGTACGCGCCGGGTGACATCGAAGATGGCGGAAACGGCAAATTTATGCAGAACGTCTTCATTTTCCTCTTTGCCGAGAGGGTTTGTTTGTGTAAAATAAAATGATTCCCAGCAGCAAAGCAATAAAATACCCAACTTCTCGTAAAATAACGAGCTAGTTGGGTTCTAACCAACTTGCAGCGATGCAAATATTTAGAAGCCACAGAGGATTGAGACCTATCTCTCCTGTTATGGGTATAATATTGGATATTTCTTCCGCTGTACCCACTCATACAACATTCACTGGTTACTTAGTACAACTAACAGGTGGGGTTAACAGAGTGGGGCATAATCTTAGGGTGGGTAATCAATCATTCATCGATGATTACCATTATAATCGAAATCACAGTTTTATTAAGTGCAGAATTACGTGTGGTAGGATCATAATCACAAACTTTGATTACGAATGTAGTCATGTAATTATAATTATAATCACGTATTATTTCTAGTGACGAGCGATGCCTATAGATTTTTTCGAGATAGAGTTGTAGCGATGCTACAGTGGGGATTTATTTAGGATTTTATTTTTTTATTTATAGTTAGTCACGTTCCACTAATCAAGTATCCCAGCGTATCAGAAGTAGGTAGGTATTTATTTTATTAAAGAATTCCACACAATATTCCTTATTCAATATATTTTTGAATATTTTAACACTTCGTCAAGTAAATACATAATTATATTGTTCTTTCATGTAAATGTTATTTCAATAAAATAATAATCATAAATTATTAGACCGGCAGTTTTATGTTTGGTAATTTTTACTTGCCCGTTCAAAAACGAACAAAAGTACCTGCTCATTAGGGTATTCATCAGTATCGAATATTTTCACTTTGAGACTTGAGTAGCATCGATTTCTTCAGTATCGTGTACTGGTGTACTGGTAGGTACCGAATATCCTCTGCTACTGCAATTCACTAGTTATTTCTCAGTTACTCTACTCGCGCCTACCTACACACATACTCGTACGTAATAATATTACGAGTAAGTATGTAGGTAGGTATGAGTAGAGGAACTGAAGGAGTGGAGTAGTGTGAAAGTTCCAGTCATGCAGCATGGTTAGAAGAGAATTTTTAAGGAAATATCCGTGCTATTGTGTAAAAAGATGATAGTGTGACCTTCCTACGTTATAGCGAGAAACCGTAAAATTATACAATTTGTTCGTGATTTTAGCAATTTTAACCGATTTTTGACCATTATAAAATCAAATTTGACCCACTATTTTCTTGGAAAAATATTTTTATCATGGAATAGTCCATCTTTCTGTCGTGAATCGCCATCCCACACAGCATCATGTGAATTATTATTGATTTTGCCCCTTAAAACCGATTGTTTATCCCCAAAAATCCAAATATGACCCCTGTTCTCTACGAAAAACTTCGGAAATAGTGGTTTTCTGTCTTTACTCACCCTTCCATGCCACTTTCAGTGATTTTATGTCAATTTTTACCAATTTTGACCCTTAAAAACTCAAATTTCACCCCCTTAGAATTTTTAAACATTTTCGAGCTCATCCTTTTGTTTGTCAAACAACCGTCCCACCTTCCTCATTCCATGTAATAATTTATCCCACCTTCCTCATTCATACATTAATTTACCCCACCTTCCTCATTCCGTACAATAATTTCTCCCACCTTCCTCACTCCATAGTCATTTCTCCCACCTTCCTCATTCCATACAATCATTTCTCCCCACTTTCCCTCACTCCATACAATCGTTTTCCCACCTTCCTTATTCCATACAATCGTTTTCCCACTTTCCTCACTCCATACAATCGTTTCTCCCACCTTCCTCATTCCGTACAATAATTTCTCCTATCTTCCTCATTCCATACAGTAATTTCTCCCACCTTCCTCGTTCCATACGATAATTTCTCCTACCTTCCTCATTCCATACGATAATTTCTCTCACTTTCCTCACTCCATACAATAATTTCTCCCACCTTCCTCATTCCGTACAATCATTTCTCCTACCTTCCTCATTCCATATGATAACTTCTCTCACCTTCCTCTTTCCGTACAATCATTTCTCCCACCTTCCTCGTTCCATACAATCGTTTCTCCCACCTTCCTCATTCCATATGATAATTTCTCTCACCTTCCTCTTTTCGTACAATCATTTCTCCCCACCTTCCCTCACTCCGTACAATCATTTCTCCCACCTTCCTCATTCCATAAGATAATTTCTCTCACTTTCCTCACTCCATACAATAATTTCTCCCACCTTCCTCATTCCGTACAATCATTTCTCCTACCTTCCTCATTCCATATGATAATTTCTCTCACCTTCCTCATTCCATACCATCATTTCTCCCACCTTCCTCACTCCATACAATCATTTCTCCCACTGTCTTCATTCCATACCATAATTTCTCCCACCTTCCTCTGTTTTCACCTCATTCATTTCATTTCATTTCATCTTCCCCATTTCATTCCACCCTTATTCCTCCCTCTTTCGACCACTCCTTCTCACTCCTCACTCCCTCCTTCAAAGGCGTCACTTCGAAAATTCACTCACAAGGTCATGCTGAGAAGTAGATGGATTACACCAGACTAGCCAAGCCGGTGTTATAGACTAAAACTAGACTAAAGCAGACAAGACGTCACCGTCCTGTCCCCCCACACTGTCCTTATCTCCAGTTTCCTACAAACATCACTCTGAGAGGGTGTAATTCTATTTCCTGCCACCAGAGGGGAGATCAGTCGGCACTGGTGACGATTAACCCCCCCCACTTGTGACCGTCAGCCCTTGGGGGGGGGGGGGGGGTTGTAATGAACGAAATCAAAACTCCTTTTAAACCGTTTCATCGGGAAGTGAGACTGGAGGGGATAGTGGCATAGGGTAGTTACAATGACAGGAGGGTGAGCCTCGCTGATAAGAACCCTACGCAGGGTATACTCAGGGTATGTGCAGGGAACCGTGGGGGGCGGGAGGGACTGTACAGAGGGGGTTTAACCCTGCAGATTTATCTACGCTCCATTTAGTTGCGATAACAAGGGAGGTTTTCGCCCCCTCCCGCACTTTCCCGACTGTTTGTAACGCCCTTTAGTGAGCGACGGAGGGTGTTTTAGGTTAAAGTGTCGGTTAAAGTCTATTTAGTGAGTCAGAGGCCAAGGCTTATTAAGGGACGAGCGGGTGCGCAAGTTAAACGACGTTTTAGCGAATTTTCAGTGAAATTTGAGCTATTGCAGTGGGTCCAAAAAATGACATTTTTGTGCTCGGACGCGTGCGCTTACTTTGTTATTTCTAATGGTACACCCCAATTTTTATTTCAGATTAGAATTCTACGTGAAATTTCATGAAAAAATGACCCGTCAATTGACAGTCAGCTCATTGTGCTTACCAACGCAATTAAGAAATGTTTACTCTTTGTTCACGTCTAAGAACCCAGCTACCTACCTGCGTAGGTTCCATTGGAATAGCACGTCTTTATTGAAAAACAGACTTCACCAGTGTGAAACAAATGCCCCGAAAATCATGTATTACAATCCGCACAACAACAAAAAATGGTTTTCCACGTTTAGCGCACATTTAGCGCATAATTATCGCCTGTTTTGGCCGCATCAAAAAATTCGAGTGACGGGTCATTTTTTCATGAAATTTTACGTAGCACGAAAATGTCGTTTTTGAAATAAATGCAAAAAATAAGGGGGTTCACATTATTTAGCTGTTCTCTCCATCTCAAAAGGTGGAGGCTATAACGGGGGTGGGCGTGCTAACCCGGTATTATATTCCCCCTCCCCACCCTCAGAAAAAATCCATTTGTAAAAATTTACCCGCCCAGAAACCTCATCAGCCGCAAAAAGGATTGGTATCCATTTTTTCCGCCGAAATAGCATGCACGGTGCTTTGCACCTCTTGGATGTGCAATATAGAAACCTGTTCCTTCTTCCTCTGCTGGATATGAGTATAGAAACCTGTTCCTTCCCCTTCTGTTAGATGTGAGTATCGAAACTTGTTCCTTCCCCTTCTGTTAGATGTGAGTATCAAAACCTGTTCCTTCCTCACAAATCTTGAAATTTCTTTCAACGCTGATTGGCGGGGGCTTTTTGCCTGCCTACTCAGTACTACTACTTAGTACCTACTCAGTACTACCTGCTTACTACCTGCTCAGTACCTGCTCAGTGCTATCTACTTAGAACCAACTCAGTACTACCTAAGTACTACCTGCTCACTAATACCTTCTTAGTACCTGCTCAGTATACTACCTACTTAGTACCAATTTAGTAGTACTACTTAGAACCTACTTAATTTTTTGGTGGTTAAATGTTTACAACAGGGTTGTTATGGTGTTGATGGGGGGGGGGGGGGGATATCGCATCTTTTTGCATTGTTTGATGAAGTAAAAATTTTTCTTAGTGCCTACCAACTTACCTGCAATTTTTTTTAAATGGGATTTTACAGAAGTCACTTCCTGTAACTTAACGAATGTGTTTGAAAAATTTCAGCTCGGTCCGTTATGTCTGTCAGGCTGTAGCCCTGTCAAACGACAACGACAAGTACAAAAACGAGAACAATAGCGATTTTTCAAACTTCTACAACTCCGGCACCCGATGGTCCCAAGGGTTGAAATTTGGTACACGTCCTCAGGGGCCCCTCGAAAATCGGTGTACGAAATATCAACCTCGGAGACCCCCAGGGGGCTGAGTTACGAGGGGTAAAGAACCCTACTAACTTGTTGGAACATTGTTCTAATGAACAGAGAACAGTGTTCTTGTTCGCTTCGGGTTTTTCGGTTTTGTGAGAGGCGGAACGCTCCAGCATAGGTGCATACATTTCTACATATACTCGTAAATACATACGTTTTCGTGAAATCTAAAGATGGATTCGAAAAGCTATGAAATGGAGGCGACAAGAAAATTTTCAAAAATTCATTAATTACCTAAGAAGGTACTTACTTAATTGGAATAGCTAAATTTACATAGAAGGTACGCATTTCTTTTGTTGCATAAATATTATTATTCCAATTCGACTTATTTTATTCCATCCACAGTATGCCGTATAATGCATAACTACTTCATTTTCGGTCTACAAAATTCGTTCTTTCGCACACAGGCTCCATTCGGGCCCTAGTTTTGTCCCAAGACTTTGCAGCCTGATCGGAATATACCCAGGGGTGTTGTGGGGAAAAAATGGGTGTAAAAATGGGGTTTGTTGGTTTTTTAGTTAAATGAGCTTTCGAAGTATCTTTTTCCATGTTTCTTAGGGCGAGAAGACCGAATATGAAGTCGATTTTAACCAAAGAGTGACGAATTGAAGTGGTAACGAAGGTTCAGCTCCCAAAATTAATTTGTTATGGGTCGAAAACCTGGGATTTTGTCTGAAATCACCATAAATTTCTGTAATAACACTAGAAGTAGTATTAACAGGTGAATCAAGACAATTAAATGGACTATCAATGATCAAGAATAATTTGTTATAGAGTAGGGGCCTCCTGTTTTTGGGGGCCAAAATTGGTAGAAACCATCAAAAATAGGAGCTATTTCCATTATTGCACGTGAAAGAAACAATAAATGAGCAGCCAAAATTTCTGTAGGTATGTCCAATAGAATAATAAACCATGTGATAAGGACTTTTCTTAAAAGGTTTTAGTGAGGATGAGCTTGTGAGGTACCGTTTTCCATGGTTTTTAGGGCGAGAAAACCGAATATGAGGTTGATTTTGACCCAAGAGTGGAGAATTGAGGTTGTAACGAAGGTTCAGCTCCCAAAATTCATTTTTTATGAGTAAAAATCCTGGGATATTGTCTGAGATCTCCATAAATGTGTACAATAAAACTAGAGTAGCATCAGCAAGTGAATCAAGACAATTATGATACTATCAGTGATCAAAGATAATTTGAAAAAGAAATACCTTGAAACGTAAATCATCAAATTTTGAGGGGGGGTTAGAATTTTTTTTCTTGCTCGATTCCAATGGTTCATTATTGAAAATGAACCAAACATAGCTATACAAAGCCATAAATAGCTATTTCAATTATTGCACTCGAAAGAAACAATAAATAAACAGCCAAAATTACTGTAGGTATGTTCGATAGAATAATAAACCCATGTGACAAGGACTTTGCAGCGTTTTTGTTCTAAATTTGCTCATCGTGTCGCATCTACTGGGTAAATGATAACTTTTTGGAGGGGAAATGCGATAGGTTGATGGAAAAGCTGCGGTGGAAATGGGTTGGTCGGTGGGGTGGGGGGGGGAGATAGTTTTACACCCTCCCGTGTAGGAGGAGGAGTAGGGGAGGGGATGATGGCGGTGGAGGCGGTGGAGGTGGCGCTATCTATCTAATGAGACACCCCCTCCTCCTCGTCCTCCTACTCCTCCTTCACGTCACCCCCGCACGGTGACAGCCTTCCTCCCCTTGGAGCCCCCAGTGAAACACTCGTGACGTCACAAAGGGCCCCACAATAGCCGCCCTCGCGACCTCCGCTATCTCCCGGACCCCCCCACCGTCCTCCTCCCTCGGCGACAAACCGACCTTACCACGTCCCCCCCCCCCCCCCCCCCCCACCACACAACCGTCCTTTTGAAACCGAGTTAATTGAAAACGTCCGCACGGTTGGTCACGAACAGAGGACCGAGTTTCTGAACAGTAGGAGTTCCGCGGAGTTGGAGGGAAACCGGCGAGCGATGGGACGGTTTGTCTGCATCGGTAATGGTGTGGCGTTGGGGGGGGGGGGGGGGACGTTCCATGGATGCAGGGAGGAGGTGTTCCGTGGATACAGGGAGGGCAGAACAGCCCCATCCACAAGTGCGGTAGGTGGAAATGCAGAACGAGCCCAAAGTCCCCACTACGGCACGCAGCGATACCCGGGAAGTTTATTTCTGACCACTTGGCCAAACACACAGAGGAGAAAGGGAACTCCACCAACACCGCAGTTTTGAATTTGACCAGCTGGTTAATTAGTCGAGAAAATTTTAATATTTTTATTTTATTTTTTACAGTTTTAAGAACCACATTTTTAAGCGCTGATTTCTGCAGGTATTTCCAATAGAATAATAAACCCATGTGGCAAGGACTTTGCAGCGTTTTAGTAACATGAGCTTTTGAGGTATCGTTTTCCATGTTTTTTTAGGACAAGAAGACCGAATATGAAGTAGGTTTTGATCAAAGAGTGGAAAATTGAGGTTCTAACGAAGTTTCAGCCTTAAATTTACCTTAAATTCCGGTCTAAAATCGTCGTTCTTCCGTAGATACACAGTTTGGGTACCAATTTTGGAACACATTTGGGTCCTAGTTGCGCTCCGAAGCTCGGCATCCCGGGATCGGAATACACCCAGGGGTGTTATGGTGGGAAAAACGGGAGTAAAAATAGGAGTTTTCGAGGGTTTCTTTGAGGTTTTGACCACAGAGTGTAGAACTGAGGTGGTAACGAAGTTCAGCTCCCAAAATTCATTTCTACAGAGTCAATTACCTGGGAAATTGTCTGAAATCACCATAAATTAGTGTAATAACACTGGAAGTAGTATCAACAGATGAATCAAGACACTTAAATGGCACTGTCAATGATCAAAGATAATTTGTGAAAAAAAAGGAGCCTAAAGGTCTATCCACACATATCCGTGACGGGACGGCACCGTTGCTCTCCGTGTTCCGTAGCCTCCGGTGACATCCGTGCTAAATTTTTCTCTGCCATTCACACAGTACCGTACCTTTCCGTGTCAGTGTTCTTCAGTGATCAAACGTGTCTGCTCGAGTTATCTCAGTTTTCTCTCCACAATGAATTTCAGTACAGAAGACTTTGCAGTAATTGCATTAATTTTAGACGAAGAAGAAGAAGAAGAATTTTTTATAATTTGTTAAAAATCGAACTATCGAGAGTCGACTGTATTTCGTATAATATTTTTTTATTTTGTAATAATAAAGTAAATTTTGTAAGATAATAAATTTAAAAACTTACCATTGACATTCATTTTGAGACCAATTTCCTGCCAAATGCTTCCTTTCCAATCAACATTTAGGTATTTGGGGTCCTTCATATCGTAAAGAACTGGTCGTTCCCGAACCAACTCGATGAGAAGCTCGTCGTTCATATTATAAAAATGAGGTACACACAGAAAATATTGAAAAGTGAACTCTTTCACGTCCGTGAAAAAACTGAAAATATCGGCGAGGACGTATTTCTTATTTTCACGGTGGATACCGGAAGGGCACTGAGAGTGTCGGAGAGTCACGTTGCCGTTCATGTCTGAACACGCACCGTATTCCCCCTTTAGTTTACTAAGAATTTCGTCAGCCGATATTTTTTTTCCACTGAAGCTCACGGTACGGTACGGTACGGTACGTCACGTCACGGATATGTGTGAATCGACCTTAATTCGTGTTTTTGGGGGCCAAAATTGGTTGAAACCATCAAAAATAGCTATTTCAGTTGTTGCACATGAATGAAACAATAAATGAACAGCAAAAAATTCTTTAGATACGTCCAATAGAATACTAAACACATGTGACAAGCAGCGTTTTTGAAAAAAATATTTTTATCATCGAAATACTCCCTCAATCGTGATTCACCATCCCACACAACGTCAGGTGAAACAAGATTGATTTTTACCCCCCCCCCCCCCCCCCCCCCAATCCAAATTTGACCCATATTCTGTATGAAAAACAATTGTTTATTGCTCTGTCTTCACTCACCCTTCCATAAAACTTTCACTGATTTTATATCAATTGTTCGCGATTTTAGCCGTTTTTATCGATTTTTGACCCCCTAAAACTCAAGACCCCCTCAGAATTTTTGAAAATTGCTCATCTTCCATCCATTCACCCTTTTTTTTAAAGCAATACGAACGTTTTGGCGAAATTTAGAATTTTTATCATGTACCCAAGGACAGAGATATCGTCTGAGGTAACACATAAATAAATAAATATATGGAGTAGGTTGCTGCGTTGTTTATTAACGGTCTGATCCAGACCGAAACGTCACGTTAATAAAGAAAACAAAGAAAAACGACTAGTATTGGTCAATCAGCAACCTACTCCACAAATCTACATTCAACTAGTCACCCAACAATCCTAAATAAATACATATATATAATATATAGGTATACATATATATTTTTGTTAAAATCTAGCGATGACTTCAGGATGCTCTGAAACGGATTTTTCTACTAAAAAAGTTCTGAAAATTTAGGACCCATTGCAACAGCTTCATTTTCTCTGAAAGTTCGGTAAAAGAAAAATAAGAAAATAAGTAGAAAGTACGAGTAATATGGAATCAAAACAAAACGCTGCAAAGTCCTTGTCACATGGGTTTATTATTCTATTGGAGTTCTAGAGATTCTTGTTGGCTGTTAAATTTATTGTTTCTTTCATGTGGAATGATTGAAATAGCTATTTCTGATGAATTCCACCAATTTTGGCCCCCAAAACATGAAATACGTACGCTTTTTTTTTCAGATCATCTTTGATCATTGGTAGTGCCATTTAATGGTCTTGATTCACCTGTTTACACTTTTTCTAATGTTAATATACACATTGATGGTGATTTCAGACAGTTTTCCAGGTTTTTGACTCATAAAAAACCAATTTTGGGAGCTGAACCTTTGGTAAAACCTCAATTACCGCGTCTTTGATTAAAATTGACTTCATATTCGGTATTCTCGTCCCCAAAACCATGGAAAACGATACCTCAAAAGCTCATTTTACTAACATGTTGCTAAAACGCAAAAAGTACCTATTTTTACGCACATTTTCACTCATAACACCCCTGGGTATATTCCGATCGGGCTGAAAAGTTTCGGGACACAACTAGGGCCCAAATGGAGCATGTGTGCGAAAGAACGACTTTTTTAGACCGAAAATGAAGCCTGTACACGTGACACGGCGTACGGCGTACGGCGACGGCGGACGGACATTGCATTTTTGGAATCTACGCACCTTGAAACGGAAAAGAAAAAAGTTTGAGGGGGTGTTATAACAATTTTTTGCTGAGCGAATACATAGGTGTATTATTCACAGAATAATAAACCAAAAGGAGAAGAAGAAGAAGGGGATATACAAGTTTATAATAATATATTTACTCAAGGTCTCTAAAATATTTCATTGCAGCGCCTCTGAACTGGCGGAGGAGGACAATGACGAATGATTTCGATATCTGCTGTTTGCCCTCAATTGATCAGTGAGATAGCGAGTTAATCAAAACCTTTGATGCGCTCGTTCACAAGGTATTGTGCTTAGTTACTCCTCCGGAACGACTGCCGTCTCCAACGAAAAACCCTGCAAAGTCCCTGTCACATGGGTTTATTATTCTGCTGGACATACCTACAGAAATGCTGGCTGTTCATTTATTGTTTGAATTAGGATCCTATTTTTAGTACAAATTATCTTTTATTACTGATAGTGCCAATTAATTGTCTTGATTCACCTGTTGATACTACTTCCAGTGTTATTATACAAATTTATGGTGATTTCAGACAATATCCCAGGTTTTTGACCCATAAAAAATGAATATTGGGAGCTGAACCTTCGTTACAACCTCAATTCTTCACTCAAAAAACAAAATCAACTTCATATTCCTGTCTTCTCGCCTCAAAAAACATGGAAAACGATACCTCACAAGCTCATGTTCACTAAAACCTCAATAAAATCTCGAAAACACCCCATTTTTTACCCATTTCCTCCCTCATAACACCCCTGGGAGTATTCCGATCGGGCGGCCGAGCTTTGGAGCACAACTACGACCCAAATGTGTTCCAAAATTAGGCCCAAACTGTGTGAGGATGAGCGGCGATTTTACGCCAAAATTTAACGTAAATTTGGGCTGAAACTTCGTTACCCCCTATTTTTACAACTATTTTCCCCCCATAACACCCCTGGGTATATTCCGACCGGGATGCAAAGTTTCGGGACACAAGTAGGGCCCAAATGGAGCCTGTGTGCGAAAGAACGAATTTTTTAGACCGAAAATTAAGTAGGTGGATACGGACATTGTTTTGTTTTACTATTCTGTGAATAATGCACTTATGTATTCGCTCAGCAAAAAATTTTCATAACACCCCCTCAAAATGTTTCCTTTTACGTGTGAAGGTGCGTAGATTCCAAAAATGTAGAACGTGTTATGGGTGAAAAATGTGTGTAAAAATAGAGTTTTTTGGTGTTTTAGTAACATGAGCTTTTGAGGTATCGTTTTCCATATTTTTTAGGACGACGAGACCGAATATGAAGTCGATTTTGACCAAAGTGTGGAAAATTGAGGTTCTAATGAAGTTTCAGTCTTAAATTTAGGTTAAATTTTTGTCTGAAATCGTCGTTTTTCCGCACAGTTTGGGTTCTCCATCGGTGACACATTTGGGTCCTAGTTGTGCTCCGAAGCTCGACAGCCGGATCGGAATATACCCAGAGGTGTTATGGGAGGAAAATGGTTGTAAAAAGATGGTTTTTCGAGGGACTTTTAAGGTTTCCGTGAATATCAGCTTGCGAGGTACCTATCGTTTTCCATGTTTTTTAGGGCGAGAAGACCGAATATGAAGTTGATTTTGACCAAAGACCGTAATTAATTTTTTATGAGTAAAAAACCTTGGAAATTGTCTGAAATCATCATTTTTATAATAACGCTAGAATTAGTATCAGCAGGGGTGAATTAAGGCAATTAAATGCCACTGTCAATGATCAATGATAATTTGTTTTAAAAAAATAATAAATAAAAATTAGCAGCCTAATCCGTTTTTTTGAGAAACAATAAATGAACAGCCAACATTTCTGTAGTAAGTCCAGTAAAATAATAAACCCATGTGACAAGGAATTTGCAGCGTTTTTAGAATCGAAACACCTTGAAACGTAAAAGAAAAATTTTTGAGGGGGTGTTATAAAAATATTTTGCTAAGCGAATACATAGGTGTGTTATTCATTGTTATTCACAGAATAATAAACGAAAAACCGCCTCGTAGGTAATTGGGAGATGCTCAACGTTGAACTCACACAAAACATATTCCACGACAACTTCATACAATTCGATAAAAGAGAAAGAAAAAGAGGCCCCTTCGTTTTTTAAAAAGCCCCAATATAATACGGTGTACCTACCGGTGGGGGCTGCTCCTCGTTCTGAAGAATAATTAACCGCTGTTCCGACAATATTGTGCACCGCAGATGTCGCGATGCTGCTCGCCGATAAGACCGTAGCGTTTTTTCCTAAGCGAGCTGGTTGGAGGGGGAAAAAGGGGGGGGGAGGCTTATCGAGATTCAGATGCGCCCTTTGTGCTCGGGGGGGGGGGGGGGGGGGGGGTCCTGTCCTCGGGATCTGTTGGAACACAGCTCGTTCCACGAAGGTCCGTCATGGAAGTGACGTTGAAAGGGATGAAACGTATTGTCACGTTGGGCTCCTCGACATCAAAGGGGATGATGGGCGTACAATGAGCGTATGCTGCGGGATGTTGTGACAGGGATGTCATACCAATGGGAGAAGGGGGGGGGGGGGGCTTCGGGCCTCAGAAATGGCCGTTTAAACGTGACAATACATCGAATTGAAAACCGGGGTGAGACAATATTGGACAATTCGGTTTAAATACAGGATTTTTCAAAGACAGTTTTTGGGTGAAGTCAAGTTAAGCATTGGTTTCCATCTTCAATCCGCCCAAATTTGTAACAGTTCCTAATGCATGAGCACGCAGAACTGTTACTCAGGAACGGTGCCACCCGTCCCAGTGATAGGAAGGAGAACAATCAATCCGTTTCCTACCTTCAACAAGGTAAGATCCTCCCTCATTTTGGTTTATAATTTTCAATAATGAACCATTGGAATCGAGCATTAAAAAAAATGCTAACCCCCCTCAAAATTTGATGGTTTACGTTTCAAGGTATGCAGAATCCGAAAAATCAATTGAAAAATTTCTGTCTGTCCGCCGTACGCCGTAAGCCGTACGCCGTACTGGCCACTTTTCTCAGTTACCATGAGACAAAATTGATGAAATTCGGGTTATAGGTTCCGTTCGGGGTCTAGTTGGTCCTCGAAGCTCGGCGTTACTGTCAGTCATCTCTAAGGGGTTCAAAAAAAGGGTTGACATTTTCAGAACGCCGTATCTCGAAAACTTTCGATAGAAGGGTATGGTTTTTATTACGTTATTAAATCTGTCTTGAACTAAAAAATTTTTTGAGACCACCCGGAGCATTTTACGTCCAGCCGTTCGTGTGCACAATCATCTCACAAATCTAGGGTGATTTCAGACAATTTCCCATGTTTTTGACTCATAAAAAATGAATTTCGGGAGCTTAACCCTGGTTAAAACCTCAATTTTTCATTCTTCGGTCAAAATCAGTCAAATATTCGGTCTTCTCGCCGTAAAAAACATGGAAAACGATACCTCACAAGCTCATGTTCACTAAAACCTCAAAAATCCCTCGAAAACCCCTATTTTTACACTCATTTTTCTCCCATATCACCCCTGGGTGTATGCCGATCGGGCTTCTGTGTTCCGGAGCACGACTGAGACCCAAATGTGTTCCCAAATGGGGACCCGAACTGTGTGAGGAAAAGCGACGATTTTAAACTAAAATTTAACGTAAATTTAAGGCTGAAAGTTCCATAGAACCTCAAATTTCCACTCTTTGGTCAAAATCGACTTCATTTTCGGTCTTCTCGTCCCAAAAACATGGAAAACGATACCTCAAAAGCTCATATTACTAACGTGTTACTAAAACACAAAAACGCTGCAAAGTCCTTGTCACATGGGTTTATTATTCTATTGAACATACCTACAGAAATGTTGGCTGTTCATTTATTGTTTCTTTCATGTGAAATAATTGAAATAGCTATTTCTGATGGTTTCCACCATTTTTGGCCCCTAAAACACGGATTAGGTACGAATTTTTTTTTCAAATTATCTTTGATCATTTGTAGTGCCATTTAATCGTCATGATCCACGTGCTGGCACTACTTCTAGTTTTATTATACAAATTTAGGGTGATTTCAGACGGTTTCCCAGGTTTTTGACTCATAAAAAATCAACATTTGGTAGAACTTCGATTTTCCACTCTTTGGTCAAAATCGAATTCATATTCGGTCTTCTCGTCCCCGAAAACATGGAAAACGATACCTCAAAAGCTCATGCTACTAAAACACCAAAAGTACATATTTTTGTACACATTTTCACTCTGGGTATATTCTGATCGGGCTGCAAAGTTTCGGGACACAACTAGGGCCCAAATGGAGCATGTGTGCGAAAGAATGATTTTTTTAGGCCTAAAATGAAATGATGATGTAATACGGCGGACGGCGTACGGCGGTCGGCGTACGGCGGTCGGCGTACGGCGGTCGGCGTACGGCGGTCGGCGGACGGACATTGCTTTTGGTTTATTATTCTGTGAATAATACACCTATGTATTCGCTCAGCAAAAAATTTTTATAACACCCCCTCAAAATTTTTTCTTTTCCGTTTCAAGGTGCGTAGATTCCAAAAATGCAATGTCCGTCCGCCGTACGCCGTCCGCCGTCCGCCGTATCACGTGTACAGGCTTCATTTTCGCTCTAAAAAATTCGTTCTTTCGCACACATGCTCCATTTGGGCCCTAGTTGTGTCCCGAAACTTTTCAACCCGATCGGAATATACCCAGGGGTGTTAGGTATGAGTGAAAATGTGCGTAAAAATAGGTACTTTTGCGTTTTAGCAACAGGTTAGTAAAATGAGCTTTTGAGGTATCTTTTTCCATGTTTTTGGGGACGAGAAGACCGAATATGAAGTCGATTTTGACCAAAGACGCGGAAATTGAGGTTTTACCAAAGATTCAGCTCCCAAAATTGTTTTTTTATGAGTCAAAAACCTGGAAAACTGTCTGAAATCACCATCAATGTGTATAATAACATTAGAAAAAGTGTAAACAGGTGGATCAAGACTATTAAATGGCACTACCAATGATCAAGGATGATCTGAAAAAAAAGCGTACCTATTCCATGTTTTGGGGGTCAAAATTGGTGGAAATCATCAGAAAAGCTATTTCAATTATTTCACATGAAAGAAACAATAAATTTAACAGCCAACAAGAATCTCTAGAACTCCAATAGAATAATAAACCCATGTGACAAGGACTTTGCAGCGTTTTTTGAAATCTACGCACATTCACATGTAAAAGAAAAAATTTTGACTGGTGTTATAACAATTTTTGGTGAGCGATTACATAGGTGTATTGTTCACAGAATAATAAACTAAATGGCCTGAAAAGCTGCTGACGCTATGCTAATGGATTTCTCGCCCTTGAACCCTCCCGCAACTCCAAAGCTTCGCCATAGCGCCCGGAGTTAAGTACGAAAAGGGCGGAGAGGGGACAAAAACTACGGCAGATGCGAGGAAAGTGTCTTCTGTTCCGATACAGGCAGATAAGCGTCCTCCTGGACGTCACTGGCAGAGGCCGGTGAGTGCCAGCTGAAGGGAAGATAGAAATCGGGCTGTGCGGATCTGTGTAGATGGCCCTTCGCGATTGGAGGGCTCTAAGGTATAGGGAAAGGTGTTCCCGAGGGCTGTTTTTCGCCTCCCTTGATCGCTTTTCCAGCCGCTGCGAAGGTTACGGGGTTGAGCCGGGGAAGGTCTTCGAATCTACGAAATGTATTGATTTATGGTCACCTAATCAATCAATCAAGAAACTTGCAAACACAGTAAAACCTAGATATAAGGAACCTGTATATAAGGAAATCCTCTATGTAAGGAATAAAATTCCCGGTGCCACCCCCTTGGGCCCAAAAACCTCTTTGTAAGGAACTTGGTTACCTCTAGGTACCAAGTATACCAAGATGGCCGCCATGTCTCTTTTAGAAGTTACTGAATAACCCTGTGATGGATACTAACATAGATGTATGGATACTATATGTATACATTTTTAATGAAAAATCGACTTGAGACATGAAAAAACATACATCAAAATGACCGATATGGTAGCCGATGAACGAAGGATGATACACGATATCACTATCAAACAAACGAGAAATAAGAAAAAGACTTTCTCATTTGAGAAAAGAAACCTAATTAGGTGGCTCTCTGAAAGATATCAAAAATGCCAAGATGGCCGCCAACTCTCTCTTTCAGAAGTTACTGAATAACCCAGCCATGGATACTATATATGGATATGGATATATGGATTATTGATACCTACTATATGTATAAATTTTTAATGAACAATCGACGTACCTTTAGAGATGAAAAACGCTGCAAATCCCTGCACAACGGTTTATTATTTTGTGTAGAATACCCTTCAATACAGATCACAGCTCTATGTATAGATAACCCGTCTATATAATATAATATGTACTATTCTATGCATATTATGTAGATCGCAGACCCTCCGTAGGTTAGTACCTAACCCCGTACTCGTTACTAGGTACCTACCTAAATCACGAGTTAAATGTTGCTAAAATAATTCTGCCGATGACAAACAGTACCTAACAAAAAGAAACACACATAATGAAGTTCTGAAAAGAAATTGTTGATGAGGAGTGAAAAAAGTTGCAAAAGTACCTACCAACAAACTCCAGCCCCTTCTACGTAGATGGTATAATGAACCGTTGTGTAATAATTTACCGTTGAGTAATGATTTACCGTAGTAATACCTAATTTACCCATCAATAATACTTCAACGTTTGTTCAAGTTTCACTACCAACCAACAAACTCCAAAAGAGCCATCATTTTTCAAATTAAATAATATCACAGAACAACCAACTCGACTTCATACTCCGCCAATATAATCAGGTGATCCATACCAATGATTGGCCGTATTCACAAATTCCTATTGTGGGCGCGTCTCTGGTTACGAGATTTGGTTTGAATTGTATACAATTTCATTCACACTGGAGTCGAAAATGCCTGTCGGTGCAAACTTCGGGGCCTTACTGTGAACGAACGGCTGGACGTACGATGCTCCGGATGGTCTTAAAAAACTCGCAAGTTCAAGAACTATTTAAAACCGTAAAAATATTTACGTAAAAAAATGGTATAGGCGTTTTGAAAATTTCAACCCCTATTTTGAACCCCTTAGAGATGACTCACAGTAACGTCGAGCTTCGAGGACCAACTAGACGCCGAACGGGACCTATAACCCGAATTTCATCAATTTTTTTTCATGGTAACTAAGAAAAGTGGCCCGTACGGCGTACGGCGTACGGCGTACGGCGGACAGACAGAAATATTTTTATTGCAGTTTTGGATTCTACATACCTTGAAACGTAAACCATCAAATTTTGAGGGGGGGTAAGAATTTTTTTTTTCATGCTCGATTCCAATGGTTCATTATTGAAAATAATAAACCAAAACATACATCAAAATGACCGATATGCTAGCCGATGAACGATGGATGATACACGATCAGTATCGAACAAACGAGAAATGAGAAAGAAACTAATTAGGTGTCTCTCTGAAGGAGATCAAAAATACCAAGATGGCCGCCATGTCTCTTTTAGAAGTTACTGAATAACCCTGTCATGGATACTATACAAATCTCTTCTGCCAAAAGAAGGAGTCAGACCGAAAAGAGATGTCTCTTTGGCTTAGTGAATAGGTTGTTTTGCAGCAGGTGCTTACTGCTGGGTGGACTTCTGGTTTATTATTTACAATAATGAACCACTGGAATCGAGCATGACAAAAAAAAATCTAACTCCCCCTCAAAATTTGATGGTTTACGTTTCAAGGTATGTAGAATCCGAAAATGCAATAAAAATATTTCTGTCTGTCCACCGTACGCCGTACTGGCCACTTTTCTTAGTTACCATGAATAAAAATTGATGAAATTCGGGTTATAGGTTCCGTTCGGGGTCTAGTTGGTCCTCGAAGCTCGGCGTTACTGTCAGTCATCTCTAAGGGGTTCAAAATAGGGGTTGACATTTTCAGAACGCCGTATCTCGGAACCGTTCGGTGGAAGGGTATGGTTTTTTTTGCGTTATTAAATTTGTCTTGAGCTAAAAAAATTTTTGAGACCATCCGGAGCATTGTGCGTCCAGCCGTTCGTGAGCACCAAAAAGCTTCGTCAACACGATCGTGAATCAAACGGTATTATTCCGGCCCGGATATCATCGCTAGGGAGCACCTGATTAATCAAGGATGGCTGTATGAAGTCGAGTTGGTTGTTCTGCGATATTATTTCATTTGATAAGTGATGGACTACTGGATTTTGTTGGTAGGTACTTGTGAAACTTGAACAAACGTTGAAGTATTATTGATTGGTATGAATTATTACACAATGGTAAATTATTACACAACGGCAAATTATTACACAACGGTAAATTATTACATAACGGTAAATTATTACACAACGGTTCATCTACCAAGAAGGGGCTGGATTTTGTTGATCGGTACTTTTGCAACTTGAACAACCGTTGAAGTGTTATTGATGGGCTAGTTATTACACAACGGTTCTATTATACTTGATCACGAGGGTAGGTATTGACCACAGAAAACAGTGATCTACGCAGAAGGGGCATCTATTTCACTCCACATCAACAATTTTCCTTTACAACTTCATTATTTGCGTTTCTTTTTGCGGTTTTAGTTACTGTTTGTCATCGGCTGTATTATTTTAGCAACATTTAACTCGTGAGTTAGGTACGTACCTGTTAACGAGTACGGGGTTAGCTACTGCGATCCACATAATATGTATAGATTGGAACACATTGTATCTATACAGAGAGCTGTGATCTGTAACAGAAGGGTATTCTGTACGAAATAATAAACCGTTGTGCAGGGATTTGCAGCGTTTTCCTTGTGTAATCCAAATCCACCACCCGAATCCGCCTCTCTCGCTCGTGTTCTGTACGCACACTCCGGCACACAGGAGACGCAGGAGACGCACACAGCGGACGGCTAAGACTTCAGGAGAAGGGCATCGGAGACGAAGTGGGCACCCCGTCGACTCCTAAATGGATTACAGGAACCCCAAGTCATTGACGGCTCGTCACGGGGCCGAGTCCCCAATTAGCCAAACAATGACTGGAAGAGGGTCCCGCCCCAATCATGGTTTATACGGACCCATTTAATCATCTTCAGCATCATTCATCATTTTTTTTCCGATGCCCGGAGAGCGGGGAGTGTGGGCATTCACTTTTGGTCGACTTGAGGATCGCGTTCGATCGCTGCCGCGGCCCCGCGTCCGGACCAACTTGTCGGATGTGGTCGCAGTATTGTTTTATTATTCTGTGAATAATACACCGACGTATTATTCACGTACGGCTCAGCGAAAATTTGTTATAACACCCCCTCAAAATTTTTTCTTTTCCGCTTCAAGGTGCGTAGATTCCAAAAACGCTGCAGTCCTTGTCACATGAGTTTATTACTCTACTGGACATACAGAAATTTTGGCTGTTCATTTATTGTTTCTATCGTGTGCAATTATTGAAATGGATATTGTTGATGATTTCCACCAGTTTTGGCCCCCAAAACACGAATTAGGCTCGGATTTTCTTTTCAACGGATTTATTTTTGATCATTGATAGTACCATTTAATTGTCTTTATTCACCTGGTCATACAACTTCTAGTGTTATTATATAAATGTATGGTGATTTCAGACAATTTCCCATGTTTTTGACTCATAAAAAATGTATTTCGGGAGCTTAACCCTCGTTAAAACCTCAATTCTTCACTCTTCGGTCAAAATCAACCACATATTCGGTCTTCTCGCCGTAAAAAACATGGAAAACGGCACCCCAAAAGCTCATGTTCACTAAAACCTCAAAAATTCCTGTGTATTCGCTCAGCAAAAAATTTTTATAACACCCCCTCTAAATTTTTTCTCTTCCGTTTCAAGTGCGTAGATTCCAAAAATGCAATGTCCGTCCGCCGTACGCCGTGTACCGGCTTCATTTTCGGTCTAAAAAAGTTGTTCTTTCACACACATGCTCCATTTGGGCCCTAGTTGTGTCCTGAAACTTTTCAGCCCGATCGGAATATATCCAGGGATGTTATGAGTGAAAATGTGTATAAAAATAGGTACTTTTTGTGTTTTAGTAACATGTTAGTAAAATGAGCTTTTGAGGCTTTTTTTCCATGTTTTTGGGGACCAGAAGACCGAATATGAAGTCGATTTTGACCAAAGAGTGGAAAATTGAGGTTCTACCAAGTGTTCAGCTCCCAAAATTGATTTTTCGTGAGTCAAAAACCTAGGAAATCGTCTGAAATCACAATAAGTTTGTATAATAACACTAGAACAAGTTTCAACACGATCAAGACGATTAAATGGCACTACCAATGATAAAAGATAATTTGGGAAAAAAAGGAGCGTACCTAATTTGTGTTTTGGGGGCCAAAATTGGTGGAAACCATCAGAAATGGCTATTCGAATTATTTCACGTGAAAGAAACAATAAATGAACAGCCAAAATTTCTGTACGTGTGTCCAATAGACTAATAAACCCATGTGACAAGGACTTTGCAGCGTTTTTCTCGTACGTTTCAAGGTGCGCAGATTCCAAAAATGCAATGTCCGTCCGCCGTATCATGCATAAATTTCGGTACAAAAAATTCGTTCTTTCGCACACATGTTCCATTTGGGCCCTAGTTGTGTCCCGAAACTTTGCAGCAAAGATCGGAATACACCCAGGGGTGCTATGGGGGGGGGAAATTGGGGTAAAAGTAGGTATTTTGGTGTTTTAGTAACATGAGCTTGTGAGGCACCGTTTTCCATGTTTTCTTTTTAGGGCGAGGAGAGCGAATATGAAGTCGATTTTGACCGAGGAGTAAAGAATCGAGGTTGTAACGAAGGTTCAGTTGACCAAATTCATTTTTATTATCAATCAAAAACCTGGGAAATTATCTGAAATTACCATAAACCTGCGTAGTAGCACGAGGATGAGGAGACGCGAGACGGAGTATAAAGTCGATTTTGACCAAGGAGTGGAAAATTGAAGTTCTAACGAAGTTTCAGCCTTAAATTTGACGTTAAATTACTTGGCCTGATGATGATGTCCTTACATCGAAAACTCGCCTCCAGTAGGTACTCAACCAGCTAGTGACGACGGACTCCTCCCGAAGGTATGGTAATATTACTTCGTACACTAGCGGAACCAACCATTTAGATTTAATACCGTTGTGCAATAATTTGCAGCGTTTCAAACAAGGGTTAAGTACTGATTACGTTGGTACGACATTCGTGCTGTGCCGAAGTAATATAATCGAATTCACACTGTGCGGAGGCACTTGGAAGGAAATGACCGGTTGGAGGGATGAAGAGCAATTTGCGTTAGTGACACAACACTAGATCCTGATCACCTGGGCTTCAACTCGAGTCCGGTTTTCTCGAGGGTTTTTAGGTCCGTTCCTGGAGGGGATTGGGAAGGATCAACCTTAGGGATCAATTGCAGCCGACCTCATATCGCTATCTGCTTGGGGAGATCTTTTTCTCAAACTCTCATTCCTTCTCATCCGCAAGGAGGAGAGGCAGTGAGGGTTTGGAGGGTTATTTTTATGGGGATGCTGCTGAATAAACTGCCCAGACGATGCTGGATCAAGTTCAATCATCCTAACTTGTCTTTCTTCATCACCCAGTACGAAATTGGTGTCAAAATGTTTCTTTCTGATATTTTCCATAATATGGGAAAATATATTTGTATCGGAAACCTTGTGATAATTTTAAGGAGGCAATAATTTATTGTGTTCCTCCAAAATAAAACCACCACTTATTTCGCGTTTCAGACCTTTCCTGAAGAAAAGCTGTTCCCCTTCCGTTTCCGCTTAGTGGAGGAAAAATAGGTACAAATCAGAAAAAATTGGTACATTGATAAGTAAAAATATATATATGTAAAATAGGTAAAAATCAACAAAAAAATTGATTGGTGAAATAGGAATATAATTGGTAAAATATATAGGTAACAATTCATAAAAAATTGATAGGTAAAACAGGTAAAAAATAATAAGGAGGCAATAATTTATTGTGTTCCTCCAAAATAAAACCACCACTTATTTCGCGTTTCAGACCTTTCCTGAAGAAAAGCTGTTCCCCTTCCGTTTCCGCTTAGTGGAGGAAAAATAGGTACAAATCAGAAAAAATTGGTACATTGATAAGTAAAAATATATATAGGTAAAATAGGTAAAAATAAAAAAAATTGATTGGTGAATTAGGAATATAATAGGTAAAATATATAGGTAACAATTCATAAAAAATTGATAGGTAAAACAGGTAAAAAATAATAAGGAGGCAATAATTTATTGTGTTCCTCCAAAATAAAACCACCACTTATGTCGCGTTTCAGACCTTTCCTGAAGAAAAGCTGTTCCCCTTCCGTTTCCGTTTAGTGGAGGAAAAATAGCTACAAATTAGAAAAAAAAGGTAAATTGATGACGCTTTGTAGAAAAATCTCTTTTGACAGTAGGTTTACTCGTCTATAAACATTTAGGAGAAGAAGTGGGTTTTTGGGGCGATGGGAAGGGGAAAATACCCTTAATTTCAATTCCAGATGTTCCGATTGAGTGAGGTATCATTTTCGAATGGATTTTCAATGCTGAATCGAATTCAACTACCTCACAAACACAGTCATATTTTAAGCTTTCCGGGCGCGTTTTTCAGGATTTCAGCTACAGTTAACCTAACCGAGATTAATCCTGCCGACTTGGCGATGGTTTAATCCAATTCAGCATGCAAAAACCTTTAGAAAATTAAACCAAACTCGATCGTAGCGAGCCGAAATAAAATTCTTGGTATTTCCACCCAATTTTGGCCTTTCACACACGACTTTTTGGAATTAAACCGCATTTTTTGAGAGATCTGGTTAAAGACGGGAAGCTTGGGATAGATTATGTTCCGACTAAAGATAATGTGTCCGACCAAGCCTTTATCGAGATCTCGCAGTGAAGAAATCCTCAAGATTATAGGAATAGAGGAGATGAAGAACGGATGTGAATTTGTTGGTGTTGATTGTTGATAGGGCCAACAAGTGGCCTTCAATTACGGTTTGTAATTTTAGATTTCATTACTTTTACATTTCCCTTGACACCAAATATGTATGTCACGTCTTGTGCGAACTGTGGACATTTTATAACAAAATACAGTAATCTCTCAACTTCCGCGAGGGATGCGTTCCTGAATTCCTTCGCGAATGTCGAAATCGCGAATGTTGAGTGTATTGACTTTATACCACTAAATTTCCATTTTGGTTTATTATTTTCAATAATGAACCATTGGAATCGAGCATGAAAAAAAAAATTCTTACCCCCCCTCAAAATTTGATGGTTTACGTTTCAAGGTATGTAGAATCCAAAACTGCAATAAAAATATTTCTGTCTGTCCGCCGTACGCCGTACGGGCCACTTTTCTTAGTTACCATGAAAAAAAATTGATGAAATTCGGGTTATAGGTTCCGTTCGGCGTCTAGTTGGTCCTCGAAGCTCGACGTTACTGTGAGTCATCTCTAAGGGGTTCAAAATAGGGGTTGAAATTTTCAAAACGCCTATACAATTTTTTTACGTAAATATTTTTACGGTTTTAAATAGTTCTTGAACTTGCGAGTTTTTTAAGACCATCCGGAGCATCGTACGTCCAGCCGTTCGTTCACAGTAAGGCCCCGAAGTTTGCACCGACAGGCATTTTCGACTCCAGTGTGAATGAAATTGTATACAATTCAAACCAAATCTCGTAACCAGAGACGCGCCCACAATAGGAATTTGTGAATACGGCCAATCATTGGTAGGGATCACCTGATTATATTGGCGGAGTATGAAGTCGAGTTGGTTGTTCTGTGATATTATTTAATTTGAAAAATGATGGCTCTTTTGGAGTTTGTTGGTAGGTAGTGAAACTTGAACAAACGTTGAAGTATTATTGATGGGTAAATTAGGTATTACTACGGTAAATCATTACTCAACGGTAAATTATTACACAACGGTTCATTATACCATCTACGTAGAAGGGGCCGGAGTTTGTTGGTAGGTACTTTTGCAACTTTTTTCACTCCTCATCAACAATTTCTTTTCAGAACTTCATTATGTGTGTTTCTTTTTGTTAGGTACTGTTTGTCATCGGCAGAATTATTTTAGCAACATTTAACTCGTGATTTAGGTAGGTACCTAGTAACGAGTACGGGGTTAGGTACTAACCTACGGAGGGTCTGCGATCTACATAATATGCATAGAATAGTACATATTATGTATATTATATAGACGTGTTATCTATACATAGAGCTGTGATCTGTAACAGAAGGGTATTCTATACAAAATAATAAACCGTTGTGCAGGGATTTGCAGCGTTTTTATTTCTCTGAACCTTCCATAAACACACATAACGATGAAGTAATGTAAATTATATTTTATTACATATAGATGTATAACACTTTTTATCATAAATTTGCCTATTTTTTTGACTCGCTTACTCTCTCAGCTTCCTTTGGGCCTCTTTGTAAGGAGCTGCAGCGGCCTTGATGGCTTCCTGAAACGTAAAAGCTCTGCTGGAGTCCGGATCGATCTCTGTAGCCAAACTCATCATCTTTGAAGCTAGCTTTGAAATACTTACTGTGATGAATGTGTTTATGCGTACATCCACCACGAGTGGCACGAGGGAGGATGTGCCCGGAATTTGGTTATGAGGGAATCACCACCATGATCCGGGATCTTTTTGGATGCTGTGCTCGGTTGCGGTTATGGGCTGACCACCACCGTCCCCCGAGATCTTTTAGGTTGTGCCGGAATTTGGTTATGAGCGAATAACCACCATGATCCAGATCTTTTTGGAAGTGTGTCCGTTGTTTATGGGCGTACCACCACCATTCACGGATTCTTTTGGGTTAGGAGAGAGAGACGAGGTGAGGTCAGCGACTAGAGGTGAGCGTAGAATGGCTAGAAAGGCGCAGGAAGCGAGTATTTATAGGCCTGGAAGCCGTCTCCCTCCATCCTCTAGCTGCTAGAGGATGGTGGGGACCCAGGTTGTGCTTCGACTCCCCTGTGACTTTCTTCCCCACTTCTGCGAGTTTATTTGGTGAGAACTTATGTTTGCAATATACAAAGGTTGTGGTTCTGGGAGGAATCCACGACACTTACAAACCTCGGACAATTGAGGTCTCAAGTGTTCAACAATTTTCATTGCCTTGGCCTTAATGAGTGACGTTGAAACAGTCTATCGGAGATAGAGCGGGACACCAAAGCCATAGTAAACCATTATTCTTAAAATTTAACATTCTTCCTCCCCGACTCATTTATGTGTCTAAACTGCTCCAGTACTATTTCAAGTATCAGCTTCCATATATCCCACGATTACATGGTGTAACCCGACATCACCATGCCGTTATGATACCATTCCCTTACCCTAAATGTGACTTCTTCATGAGACAATGTTCTTTTTTTGGCTCCTAGGTTGTTTATGGAATTACCTGCTCATATTAAAACCATTGATATATTTAACAAATTCAAAACTTGCCTAAATGACTTTCTTTCGCAGCGATTCCTAATTAATTTGAATTATGATAGTCCCTTATTGAGATTACTTCTTTAGTTTGTGTTATTTGTAAGAAGTACCTATGTGTACAAGTTACATATAATGTAGATCGCAGATTAATAAAAAATAATAGCTGATGTTGTAGAAAACCCCGGCGAGCGCCCTGCGGACCCTCGCCGCCTAGAATGAATTGTACGGGCAGTCCTGTTCAGCCCTTCTTCGAGTGTATTTGTTTCTAGCACTTAAATAAATTTGTTGTAATTTGGAATTAAAGTTTTTTTAAAAAGTTAACTTCGATTCCACGTTATTTAAATGGCGCAGTCGGTAGGACCTGCGGAAGCAATTTGACATCAAAAGTGAGCAATTTGTTGTGTGTTTCTACACTTAGCCGCAGCAACCTACATCCAAGTGCTATCTTTCGAAACTTTCGATTCGTCTACGGAGACCGCTTTCGATTTGAAAGCTTCTTGTGAAGACCACCAAAACCTGGAGACCGTCCTCACCTAAAGAAGCCTGACGAAGACCACCTGGACAAATCGAAATCAAATTGAAGAGGAGACCGTGCTCACCCACCTCGTGAGCACCACCTACTCAGTTTGATTATACGCTCCGGAAATCTACTGTGGAGACCGTGCTCGCACCACCCGGTAGAAATCCCGTGAATAAGTTCGGAGACCGTACCCGCAAGGAGACCACCGAACGAATTCGCGTCCAAAACGGCCGACCCATCGAAGCCGTCGAAGGAAGAAGAAGAGGTTGGACAGACTCGCCAACGCTACGCCACCGAGGTACCCTCCTTTCGGCGACCCGTCCGAAAACCCTCGCATGTGGACAGCAATCATACTACTGTAAGTCAGGAAGATAATTATTTTTCAAATTTAACAATTGACTTGTTCAGTAACTGTACCGATAGCAGAATCATGGCCCAAGAATTAAAATCATGTTATTTAGATATGGTCCCAGAATTTAAAGGTGAACCAGAATTATTAGGCAATTTTATTGAAGTTTGTAACGAATTAATTAACCAATTTTATGACAGAGCTAATCCTAATAACTTTCAAAATAAGTACCTAATAAGATCAATCCTAGCCAAAATCAAAGGAAAAGCAGCGGAACTCATTATAAGTGCAAACTGCACTACTTGGGACAACATCAGAACCGCGTTAACTTCAGGTTACGCAGATAAAAGAGATATTTTTACGATCACTATAGAAATTACTGAATTAAAACAAAACAATGAATCGGCTTTTGCGTATCTCGAAAAAATTAGAAAACATCTAAATTTAGCAGTGATGTATTTAAAGAACAATGCAGTTCCGAATTCAGAACAACAGATTTTCTTTTTCCAACAACTAGCTTTAAGAGTATTCTTAAGAGGACTCAAAGAGCCTTTAGGACCTAGATTCAGCTCATGGCCTCTTGACAAATGATTTTCAATTTTACTCATCCAGGCAAAACTTTAGCAGATCAGAACAGAGAACTGTCCCGCAATATATTACCCATAAGCCTCCTCAAGGCCAGAATGCGAACTACCGTCCTCCTTATCACGATCCACAACGTAATAACATACCGGGACAAATGACAAATCAGCAAAAGTTCCCGCCGGCTAAACAGCCGTTCTCACCTCCAACTCAGCAGCATACTTATCGCACCCCTAACAACCAGTTCGCACAAACTCCGATGAGCGGAGTCCAAACAATTAAAACCCAGGTTCCACAGTTTCACAACAGGAACATGGAAAGTGAGGAAATAATGGATGAAAGAATTGCAGAACAGTTGTCAGAGCCAACGATAGAAAATAATGATAATACGCATGATGAGAACCCTTTTTTAGAGATGGATCATCCAACCTTCCCCAATTCAACCTGATGAATGTAGGGAATAACAAAAATGAACTACCTTATATTATTATGCCTAAGTTAAATTTAAGAATTCTCATTGACACAGCGAGTACTAAATCTTTTGTTAACCCAATAATTGCCCAAAAATATTTTGATAAAAAATTAATAAATGAACCATTTCAAGTCACAACCGCTCACGGCACTTCCACAGAAAAATTCAGCACTACTGTACCCTGTGGAGAGTTGTTCGGAAACAGAAACTTGAATTTAAAATTTTTTGTATTTCAATTTCATGACAAGTTTGATTTACTATTAGGATTGGATAATTTGAAATTATTGAATGCTAATATCGACTTGTCAGGGGATACCCTGAAAACAAGTTTTAAAAATATTCCGGTACTCTACCACTCAATTAAAAATCCCGAAAGTTACAAAATCGAGGCCAGAACGATGAAACAAGTCAAAGTAAGGATTGATAACATTCGAAATGGAGACGGGATAATCCCCTATATTAAACTCAAGACCGTTGAAATACCCCAGTGTATAATAGTGAAAGTAACGGAACACGTAGCTCACTGTGTCATGGTAAATCCTAGCGATAAGGACGTAGAAGTAAAATTAGTGGGTAAATTCAACATTGAGACTTTAACCACAGTAGACTCGACGGAAAGCAACAATTTGAACATGTACTCGTACGGAAAATTCGATATGGACATGACAAAACTGAGACTAGACCACCTAAATTCAGAGGAAAGACAGGAAATTACCAAATTAGTAGAAAACTACGCGGACATATTTCATTCAGACGGAACTCCCCTTACATTCACTAATCAAGTGAAACATCAAATTAGGACCACTGACGAGACACCGATATATACCAAACCCTACAGGTATCCCCAGATATATAAAGACGAAGTACATAAACAGATTTCTGACATGTTAGAGCAGAACATAATAGAGCCCTCGAACTCTCCATGGAACTCACCCATCATAGTAGTACCAAAAAAAATAGACGCCTCCGGAAAACAGAAGTACAGGATTTGCGTAGATTATAGGAAACTAAATGAAAAGACCATTCCAGACAAATATCCCTTACCTAACATCACTGACCTCCTAGACAAATTGGGCAAATGCCAATATTTCACAACAATAGATCTTGCCTCGGGATTTCACCAAATAGAAATGAGTCCGGGGAGCGTTGAAAAAACAGCATTTTCCACGGAACAAGGCCACTGGCAATTTTTGAGAATGCCTTTTGGACTTTCAGGCTCACCTCCAACATTCCAGAGAGTAATGGATAACATTTTGAGAGGAATCCAAAATGAATACTGTTTGGTCTATATGGATGATATAATTTGTTTTAGTACCAGCTTACAGGAGCACATAGTACGACTTAGGGAAATCTTTGAAAGACTGAGGCAGGCGAATATGAAAATTCAGCTTGACAAGACAGAGTTTTTGAGGAAGGAAGTAGGATTCTTAGGACACATAATTACACCAGAAGGTGTCAAACCTAATAATGACAAAGTCAAAGCAGTCTTAAACTATCCTATCCCTAAAACTACTAAAGAGATAAAAGGTTTCCTCGGCCTACAAGGCTACTACAGACGGTTTATTAAAGACTTCGCGGCAATTACAAAACCCCTAACCAAGCGGCTAAAAAAAGGAGCCACAATCAACCCCACTGACCCAGACTACGTAAACGCTTTTGAAATAAGCAAAAATCTACTTATGAACGAACCCATCCTGAAATACCCAGACTTCGAAAAACAGTTCCACTTAACCACAGACGCAAGTAACTTCGCGATTGGTGCAGTGCTCTCCCAAATGCATGACGGCAGTGATCTACCAGTAGCATACGCGAGTAGAACATTAAACGAAACAGAAACCCGACTATCCGTAATTGAAAAAGAACTTCTAGCCGTGGTGTGGGCGACCAAATACTTCCGACCCTATCTTTATGGGAGAAAATTCAAAATATTCTCAGACCACAAACCATTACAGTGGTTATTCTCCATAAAGGAACCCAATTCCAAGCTGTTTAGATGGAGACTTAAATTAGAAGAATATAACTATGAAATTTGCTACAAAAAGGGGGCGAGTAATTTGAATGCAGATGCACTTTCCAGGATTCAGCTAAACGTAAATGAATTGGAAGAGGCGGACGCAATAATACAAGATCTAGTAAAAGGGCATTGGGCTGTTAATACACCTACAACCGAACAACAGGGTCAATCTACCAGAGAATTGCTAACAATCCCACCAAATCAGCCCGCAGAAACCGATAATCAATCAATATTCGTAAACTTGGACAAGGAAGAAATGGATAGCCAAACAGTTCACTCCAACGTGGAAAGTAATACCACCCTAGAGATCCCAATAGGTGACGGACCCGTCAATCATGCTAACAATCAAATAATAATCAGTACAGTCAACTTCCACCCAAAGAAACCAAAAATAATAAAACTATTCAATCAAAAAACAAGGATAATAGTGGAATTCTCAGAAAATCACCTGGAGGAAGAAGTAGTAAAATTTGTTAAGGAATACGTCGTGCCCAATATAAAGTACGGGATATATTTTGAAAAAGACATATATGAAAAATTCACTAGGATCATGATGCAACATTTCAAAACCTCAGAAATTAAATTCACTAAATTTAATGAGAAACTAATTGACGTAGTGGATGAAACAGAAATTGAAGAAATAATGTCTTCCTATCATGTGGGTAAACAAAATCATAGAGGTATTGAGGAAACTTACCAAAAGATCAAACGACTCTACTTTTGGCCAAATTTGAAGGATGTTAATTTCAACAATGCCAGATTGAATCGTATGCAGAGAATCAAAACTTTCGATACCTACCTCTCATATTGTAGTGCCTAGCTGCTGGACCATTATACTATATTGTATCTTACTGATTTTTATGCTGTATTTTATATTTAATATTGCTAAGAACTCTAAATCAAAAAATTTAAATTCCTCTCCATTGAGGGAACAGAAAACTTGTATTGACATCAACCTTCCAGGTGATGCCAAAATCTAAGGGTGGAGGAGTTACGTATAATGTAGATCGCAGATTAATAAAAAATAATAGCTGATGTTGTAGAAAACCCCGGCGAGCGCCCTGCGGACCCTCGCCACCTAGAATGAATTGTACGGGCAGTCCTGTTCAGCCCTTCTTCGAGTGTATTTGTTTCTAGCACTTAAATAAATTTGTTGTAATTTGGAATTAAAGTTTTTTTAAAAAGTTAACTTCGATTCCACGTTATTTAACTTACATATGTATATTTCACTAAGCCCAGGGGGATTTGGGGAGTTTTCTTCAGAAAGCTGACCCTCCTCGAAGTCGGAATTCATTGTGGGTGCACAATAAAGCGCACAAGTCACGATAACGAATGTACTTGGCCGAAATTAAGTACTACAATATTAAAGTTCACTTATGTCACTAATTAAGGAGTAAATTAAAGATAGAATTAGTCAGGAACTACACCCCTGGTACCTAATGACGCGAAAATATTAAAAAGGTACACTCTCGAGCGAGACAAAGACGTATTACGGTCAAAGCGGTTGCAAGACTACTACGTATGTGGAAAAGCCTAGCCCCTTTCCATTTTGGGAGTGGGGAGGCAGCTTACTGCGTCAGGTACAGGGGTGGAGAACCTGCGAGGACTCATAAGAGTTATTTTATGACAAAACTCAAATAATCGTTGAGTGGGCAGTCTGACTGCAATTGAAAGTGAGTGGATGGTCCATCAGTCACATAAATATATATATATTTTTTTATTTTATTTTTTCCCCCTGCTCTAAAAATCTAATTTCTTTAAGTTAGTGAATCCAATTTCAGTTTCGATGTATTAGTTTTAGTAATTTTTTTAATTAGCAACTCCTGATCTCCGGACAATTTCCTTCAATTTTGGAGATCAGTATATTGCCATGTTTTGTTTTGTTCCTCTTTACAAGATATGATGATTTTGTTTTCTAATTTTGCAATGAAGTATCAAATACTTCGATTTTTTGTAATATGCTCACTATGTGAATAAATGGCTTTAAATTATTTAAAAAAAAGAGTCAATATCGGTTCATAGACCGACGGTCGAACGAAACGCGCTGTCTGTGAATAACAACAACAACAAGCCATTCGCGATTGTTGAATTCGCGGTTCTCGGGGGAAGGTACAGATTGACCCCCTTCGCGAATGTTGAAATCGCGTATACATGTTTAAAACGCGAATGTCGAGGGATTACTGTACCTCGAATTAACGATAACTCGAACAGTATTGTCTGGTCCCGAAGTGTTCGACTTATCGAGTTGCGACTGTATTATTAACTTGTTGGAAAATATCTGTTTGATCAGGGTTTGACCCTTTGTAATTGGGTGCACGAACCGTTTGAGGAAATCTGGCAACCGAAGTTCCGCCCCCCTCACCCGGGTAGGTGCAGCCAAGTGATCACCTCAGCACATGGCCAGTGTGATGAATAGGCTCCTCAGGTCTCAAGTACGCGCACAATCCTCAACCGTGTGGTTACAGGCACGAAAAATGCGCCGCGGAACAAACCCATTCAGTGTTTTAACCCGTTGCATACCCTTGTGTACTCAGGTGGTCCCATCGAGAGCGACGAGGACCTCTTCAGGTTAAGCACCCGGTGTCGACAAAGCGGAACAGGAACTTGCGACGGGCGCCCTCTTGTTTTCTTTCTTGGGTGCTAATGTGCGGCGTGTGTGGCCCGTCCGGCTCGTGTGCGGCCTTGCATCAACGAACTGAGGTGGTCTCGTCAGGGGCCGCAAATCTTTTCAAAACTCAAGTAGAATCTCGGTAATTCGAAACTCATAACTAAGGTTTTGATCAAGTTTAATATGAATTTTTGAAAATTTCTAGTAAAAAACGCTGCAAATCTCTGCACAACGGTTTATTATTTTGGACAGAATACCCTTCTGTTACAGATCACAGCTCTCTGTATAGATAACCCGTCTATATTATATGTAGGTACTACTCCATACACATTATGTGAATCGCAGACCCTCCGTAGGTTAGTACCTAACCCCGTACTCGTTAGCAGGTACCTACCTCAATCACGAGTTAAATGTTGCTAAAATAATACAGCCGATGACAAACAGTAACTAAAATGGCAAAAAGATACGCAAATAATGATGTTCTAAAGGAAAATTGTTGATGTGGAGTTCTGCGTAGATCACTGTTTTCTGTGGTCAATACCTATAATGAACCGTTGTGTAATAACTTGCCCATCAATAAAACTTCAACGGTTGTTCAAGTTGCAAAAGTACCGATCATTAAAATTCAGCCCCTCCTTGGTAGATGAACCGTCGTGTAATAATTTACCGTTATGTAATAATTTACCGTTGTGTAATAATTTACCGTTGTGTAATAATTTGCCGTTGTGTAATAATTTACCGTTGTGTAATAATTTACCACTGTGTAATAATTTACCCATCAATAATACTTCAAAGTATGTTCAAGTTTCACATGTACCTACCAACAAAATCCAATAGTCCATCACTTATCAAATGAAATAATATCGCAGAGTAACCAACTCGACTTCATACAGCCATCCTTGATTATAATCAGCTGCTCCCTAGCGATGATATCCGGCCCGAATGATTCACGATCGTGTTGACGAAGGTTTTTGGTGCACACGAACGGCTGGACGTACAATGCTCCGGGTGGTCTCAAAAAATTGTTTAGCTCAAGAAAAATTTAATAACGTAATTAAAACCATACCCTCCAATCGAAAGTTTTCGAGATACGGCGTTCTGAAAATGTCAACCCCTATTTTGAACCCCTTAGAGATGACTGACAGTAACGTCGAGCTTCGAGGACTAACTAGACCCCGAACGGAACCTGTGACCCGAATTTCATCAATTTTGTTTCATGGTAGGTAACTAAGAAAAGTGGCCAGTACGGCGTACTATTTATTACATATTCGGATTCTTCATACCTTGAAACGTAAACCATCAAATTTTGAGGGTGGTGGGGGTTCATGTTCCAGAGGTCCATTATTGAAAATAATGTACCGCCGCTGGTTGATTATTGAAATAATGGGCCGAAACAGCATTATTAATCTTGTAATATTAATCTCAATAATAATAAAGTTAGGTATACCCCCATTTCATATATGATTCCCAGAAATTATATCAAAAATAACATGAGAAATATGTATGTTACTGATAATATGACAAAAAATCGCCTCGATATTTATATTTTAGCCCTCACAATAAATAACAACAAAATCAATTTTCTTGTTTTTATGGTAATAATTATAGGTAAGATACCTAATCACAATTTCAATATCGAAGATTAGGAATAAAACGGCAATTAGGAAAAATTTCGATGAAAAAGGAGTCCGCGAGGATCTTTTGGGGCCTACCACCCCCGCCACCCTCGAATGGGGATATTTTTTCTCGGTCTAGTGTAATTTTGGTTTATTATTTTCAATAATGAACCATTGGAATCGAGCATGAAAAAAAAATTCTTACCCCCCCTCAAAATTCGATGGTTTACGTTTCAAGGTATGCGAGTTTTTTAAGACCATCCGGAGCATCGTACGTCCAGCCGTTCGTTCACAGTAAAGCCCCGAAGTTTGCACCGACAGGCATTTTCGACTCCAGTGTGAATGAAATTGTATACAATTCAAACCAAATCTCGTAACCAGAGACGCGCCCACAATAGGAATTTGTGAATACGGCCAATCATTGGTAGGGATCACCTGATTATATTGCCGGAGTATGAAGTCTAGTTGGTTGTTCTGTGATATTATTTCGCTTGAAAAATGATGGCTCTTTTGGAGTTTGTTGGTAGGTAGTGAAACTTGAACAAACGTTGAAGTATTATTGATGGGTAAATTATTACTACGGTAAATCATTACTCAACGGTAAATTATTACACAACGGTTCATTATACCATCTACGTAGAAGGGGCTGGAGTTTGTTGGTAGGTACTTTTGCAACTTTTTTCACTCCTCATCAACAATTTCTTTTCAGAACTTCATTATGTGCGTTTCTTTTTGTTAGGTACTGTTTGTCATCGGCAGAATTATTTTAGCAACATTTAACTCGTGATTTAGGTAGGTACCTAGTAACGAGTACGGGGTTAGGTACTAACCTACGGAGGGTCTGCGATCTACATAATATGTATATAATAGAATAGTACATATCATATTATATAGAAGGGTTATCTATACATAGAGCTGTGATCTGTAACAGGAGGGTATTCTATACAAAATAATAAACCGTTGTGCAGGGATTTGCAGCGTTTTTTACTAATCACTCTACATAGTATTAGTTTGTTCCGCTTATTTATGATTAGTTGTGTACGATAGTTTTAAAGGCTCAGAGCTGACTTACTCTTATTTTCCGCGCCCGATCTTTGCGAAAATAGGTTTCAATCCGTCGCATACCTCCTCCTCAGCCCTTGCCCTTAGCCTCCCCCTCCGCCCCCTCCGACAACCCTAAGACTAACCCCCTTTACCATCCCCCACCAGTTATCCCTTAACCCCCTTTTCTCGCCCCGCCAAAACAAGACCGCCCTCCTTGCAATCTGCGCCCGCCAGATACCGCCCTTATCTCGCCCCCCTCCCCACCCCTCGCCGCCGCCCGAGATTGATATGTAGCCCTTATCTATAATTGCTTTCTCCCTTTAACCTTTTCCTCTGAGCTTTTTCGTATAAGAGGGAAGGAAAAAAAAAGTACAGCCCCCCCCCCCCCCCCACCCCATCTACAACCGACCCTGACATCGCTCTTCCTATTCTGCCTTCTTATTCTGCGACGCACACATGCACGCCATAACATACACAGACGCACACATGCACGCGGTATAAAGTATCCCTTCTCAATATCTTTCCATCTTTTTGCCCGTACCGGAGCCTCAAGTGAGGCAAAAAGGTGGTCCCTTATTGATTCTCTTCAGGGTTAGATTTATTTAAAGACCAAAACCACCGCCCTGGACTAAAATCACCCTAAGAAGGTGGCACCCCTGACTGACGCCATTGGGCGAAATTTAGTACACGTGGGTCCAATGACCGGAAGCCCCACTTATAGCATTTACAAATTTATTTCAACCCTATAAAATTGTATTTAAACTATTTACAGTGTTTTATTTGAAAAACCTTTTACAAATTTATTTCAGCCTTTACAAATGTGTTTAAACTTTTGGTTTATTATTCTGTGAATAATACATCTATGTAGTCACTCAGCAAACAGCCTTCATAATACCCCCTCAAAATTTTTTCTTTTACGTTTCAAGATGCGTAGATTCAGAAAAAAAATTCGTTCATTCGCACACAAGCTCCATTTGGGTCCTAGTTGTGTCCCGAAACTTTCCAGCTCGATCGGAATGTACCCAAGGGAGTTATTGGTGAAAAATTAGGGTAAAAATAGGGTTTTTGGTGTTTTAGTAAATGAGTTTGTGAGTTATCGTTTTCCATGTTTTTTACGACTGGTAGACCGAATATCAAGTAGATTTTGTCGAACAGTGGAAAACTGAGGTCCTAACGAAATTTTAGCCTTAATTTATGTTAAAATTTGGCCTAAAATCGTAGTTTTTCCGCACACAGTTTGGGTCCCCATTTGGGAACACTTTTGGTCCAAGTTGTGCTCCGAAGCGCGGCCGCCCGATCGGAATACACCCAGGGGTGTTATGGGGGGAAAATGGGTGTAAAAATGCTTAAAGTTTTAGAGTTTTGTGGTTTTAGTGAGTTCGTGACGTATTGTTTTCCATGTTTTTTTAGGGCGAGATGACCGAATATGAGGTGATTTTGACCAAAGAGTGAAGAATTGAGGTTGTAACGAAGGTTCAGCTCCCGGAATTCATTTTTTATGAGCCAAAAACCTGGAAAATTTAGCACAATTTAGAATCTAGAATTTAGAATTTAGAATTGGTTTATTTAGCGAAATAGAGTTCACAAAAAATTCGAAAAATTCTTCATATAAGTAAATTTAAAATCAAATTCTTAACTAAAATTTAAATTTTCTACAACTATATAAGTGCAAAAAGTATCTTCATTATAAAAAATTCAGAAGACATGAAATTAAATAAATATGTCTCTAATTTCGCCCACCATGAGAATAAGTAACAAACTTGTATAATAACACTAGAAGTAGCATCAACAGCTGAATCAAGACAGTTTAATGGCACTATCAATGATCAAAGATAATTTGTCAAAAATAGGAGCTTATATAGTGTTTTTGGGGGCTAAAGTCGGTGGAAACCATCAGCAATATCTATTTCAATAATTGCACATGAAAGAAACAATAACTGTATGTCCATCAACATTTCTGTAGGTATGTTTTTGGAACATACACAGCTTGAAACGGAAATGAAAATATTTTTGAGTAGGTGTTCGAAAAAATTATTTGCTGAGCGAATACACAGGTGTATTATTCGCAGAATAATACACCAAAATGGGGGCCAGTAACAAAGAACACCCACCATCTCTAACAACGACCAATAAGATCCTCTGTCATTTGGCCGCTATCTTTGACGGCAAAACGACAAAGCCTACTTTTTACTGCTAACCAGCGGTTTTTAACTGTCAGTTAAGTTGGTATTGATGAGCGCATCAATTCAGTAACCGGCAGTTATTTATAACTGTATTTACAACTGTTGTCTAATTATCCGTTTAGCGTTGGAATTGATAACCGGCCCTTCTCTCACTTTGGGTTGTGAAACCAGCCCTTAGCACCCTCTAAACCACCTTTGCCCCTGCAAAGCGGTAATGGAAAACCGCAATACACAACGAACCACTGGGATAGTCAAAACCAGTTTTGACGGATGCATTTGGTTGTTACAAGTTCGGTATTTGCCGATTCCAGTTCGGTATTTGGCCGATTCCGCTTTTCATAGGCACCCTGATTAAAATTCTATTCATGTTACTTGTACTTATCTGCTATGAGATTTTTGGTGATGTTGCAAACTTGGAGGAATTTGAATTGAAATTAAATTAAAATCCCCCTAAAAAAATTCCGGACACAACCACCTCGAGAACACCCCTCGCTGACAGGCCTGAGCCCACCCGCGCCCTCCGAGGGTTCTTTCTCCCGACAGGGGTGGGATGAGCACCCGTGAAACTAAACCGTGAAACAAACCGAAGATAATTTTATTGCCCCCAACAAGGCTAATTCCTTTTCAATTTGAACGTTTAACGACCTCCTGCCCCCCGGCATAACTGCCCATTTGAATCTTACACGGTTTTGCGACAGTTAAAACTGCGCACGCGCGCTTTTACTGCAACTTGTGGGAACCGAAGCCTCGGAACGGCCGTTAAATTTGTATTTATATGGAGAAAAGAAAAAAAAACTTCGCATAAATAACCGTCATGGGAGTTATGAAGGAGCGTTTGAACCCGTCTCAATATTTCCCACGATTCCACAGTGGGTTTGTTGGGTTGTTTCAGTGCTACGAAATGTGCAGGCGATAGGAATGTAGGTATGCAAACCCCCTGTTCCAGTGGCTGCCGAAATCCAAATTTCTGTATAAGCTCCGTTATAATTAGTTTTGTTTGTGTATCTACCTTTGTTTTAGCGAATTTTCAAAGAAAATGGAGCTATTTGGCTCGTTCCAACATTTCTCAGGTGCTCACTTCTCAGGCTGCCAAAATCCAAATTTCTATATAAGCTCCGTCATAATAGTTTTGTTTGTGTATCTACCTTTGTTTTAGCGAATTTTCAAAGAAAATGGAGTAATTTGGCTCGTTCCAACATTTTTTAGGTGCTCCCTGTGAACGTGTCAAAGATCTAAATTATAGATGTTTCACTTTTTCGTGTGTGTGTGTGTGTGTGTTATTCCGCATGAGACGCCCCTTAATTTCCGTGGTAAAAAATTCGTTGCTGCGCCGAAAAATTCGTATCCGCAAGAGTAATGATGAGTTCGTTACTCAGCCCAATCGTCCTGTGCGCAGCGGTCCAAATTTACAAATTTTGGCCCAGAAAATAAATAAAAAGCAAAAAAATTGCATATTTTTATGTAGGCGTGTGATGCGTCGTTTGCCATGTTTTCTTGGTGGGTGAATCGATTGCGAGTAGTTTCAGTACGTTCAGACTGCATCGAGTGATCAAAATCACATTTTTGTTTGTTTGTTCAAAACACACCAAAATGATTTTTTTGCACGACATGGCACTGTGGTCTCAAGTGCCCAGCCAGGCCATCTGGCAGTTTAAATTCTCCATTTCTCAAACCATTTCTTTGAAATTCGCTCATTAAGCCATGCTGAATCACTGTTTTTTTAATAGGTACCTACTTTTATTTAGCATGCTCCTTTTACAGACTCATGCTATTAAATAGTTATAATAATACAATAAAAATTTTAAACGAAATACACATGAATAAATAAAATTACACAAGAATAAAATGTGAGGGGGGAGGTTAACGGAGTTCAAATGTTTTATTAATAGTTTAAATTTTGATCATTTGGGCAGTTAGAAAAGTTATAATTATACACTTGAATTTCTTGTTTTGAAGCAATTTGGCAAAAGTTGTGATTTATGTCCCTGTGTGTGAGCCATGCACGTCCAGGCCCTGGACAGGAGTTCACGTTTGAATAGGCGACAATTTTTGACCACGAAAAACGTGGATTCAATAGCGGACTCAAAGAGACGCGATGTTCATCGAATGGAACAACACATATAAATACATATCAATACCTATTGAAAACAATAATTACATGTAATATTAATTTCTGAGGGGTGAGCTCGTGACCGAATTCTGTATACAACTAGGTGATAGGATCTTGGGAGGTGGTCAGAATATACATTTTTCTAAGCCGACGTTTCGGCGAATTTATTTGCCATCTTCAGGGCTGTAAAAGAACAGGAATCCGAAAATGAATGACTATTTTGAAGGAACATAATATATCTAAAACTAAGGATAATAGGGTTATATTTATAAAGGTATATTTATTAAGGTATATTTTAGCTCGCACGTTTCCCACTCGGTCATTCATAAAACCCTAAGAGTTATGATTAAACACTAACTAACCTGTCTGCACCTACTCTATTCTGTTAAACTTTATAATATTGTATACCTATTATCCTTAGTTAGGTAATACAGTTAGTTTTAGGTATACTATAAGTTCCTTCAAAACAGTCATTCATTTTCGGATTCCTGTTGTTTTATAGACCTGAAGATGGCAAATAAATCTGCCGAAACGTCGGCAAATTTATCCTATCACCTGGCAAAGATATAAATATAGTAGGAACTTACGGAATTATAATGTAAGTGATAAATGGCTACCAAAGTAGGGAGTAATATAAATGGCAGCTTACAGTGATAATTGGTTGCAGGTCGATAACAAGAATCATTAGTAAAAACATGAGTGTATAGCTTTTATTGTGATAAACAGTGACTTTATATTATGATAAATTGTCTCCGGCTGTTTACTGTACCTGTATTACACTTCTCCGTCTGTTTGTACCTGCCTATGTTTGTCTGCACATCGCAGCTATAATCAGAATTCAAGAATTCGACGATAGTCCAGGCAATGGGTGGAGGATGATGGACACTGAAGAACACTGGGACTTGTGTCGTTGGAGGACGCGATGAGAAAACTGCCAAGCAGCGGTAAAACGCCTCTGTGGAGGTTTTGACTCGAACGATTTTGAATGGGTTCCGGTTTCAGTCTGAGATCACTGGAATCGTATTTTGAATGGAAAGATATTTTTTACAGCTTTTCACGTGGGAACGAATGAAATGCAAGTGAGTCGCAAGTGCGACTCGTGAGGGCGTGGGAGACTCGAGTGACAACCAATCCATCACGTCGGGAGAATCCGACGGTCCCAAGGCGTGGCTAAGGACAGGGCTCGCTACGCCGGTATTTCCTTCTATCAATTTCTCAAGCCAGCAGTCTCTGGAAGGCCCATTCATGGTTGTCACAGAGGGTTCCAAGTACATGCGATCGTACGTATTGTAGAAAGATACAGCAGCAAGCAGAGCGGATGCAAACCACAGCTGTCCGTCGCAGGCAGGGATGGGATATCGATATCGTTAATTATCGAAATATCGATATTTTCCTACCGATATCCGATATTTTGACTTAAATCGAGGTAAATATTGATCGTAATATCAATATTCACCTCCAATATTACTCGTATATTTTTTTATTTTTTACTAACGAGAAAAATCCTCAAATTTAGTTTTAAACTATATCGATATTTAAGTCAAAATATCGATATAAAAATATCGGATATCGGTAGGAATAAAAAATAAAAAAAAAATAATATCGGAGGTAAATATTGATACATGCGATGGTACGTATTGTAGAAAGATACAGCAGCAAGCAGAGCGGATGCAAACCACAGCCGTCCCAAATCCGTCGCAGGCAGGATGGGATATCGGTCGTTATTATCGAAATATCGATATTTTCCTACCGATATCCGATATTTTGACTTAAATATCATCTTTTTTATTTTTGTTTATTTTTTACTAACAAGAAAAAGCCTCAAATTTGGTTTTAAACTACATATATCGATATTTAAGTCAAAATATCAATATAAATATTGATAGGTAATATCGATATTTAAGTCAAAACATCGATATAAAAATATCATATATCGATAGGAATAAAAAATAAAAAGGATAATATCGGAGGTAAATATTGATATTATGATCAATATTTACCTCCGATATATTTTTTTTATTTTTTTTTACTAACGAGAAAAATCCTCAGATTTGGTTTTAAACTTTTGAAGACGTAAGGAATGAACCCAAATGTTGTGATAATTCATTTTCACAACATGTAGATAGGTACAACGCAAATTGAATAATATTTGAACAAAACTTCAAAACTACTTTATTTTCACACGGTTGTATGTATGTACAAAACAAAGTGAATACCACATGAACATAACTATAAAATTAATTGATTTTTACATTATGCATACAGGTACAAAACAAGTTGAACACAATTTGAACAAAGCTCCACAAATAACTTTAAAAGGAAAGAAAAATGTTTATAGAAGTTAAAAAACGTTAAAAAGTTAACGAGATTGTGGTCGTGACGGATCGCGAGCAAACTGATGTACTGAAAAAAACGCTGCAAATCCCTGCACAACGGTTTATTATTTTGTATAGAATACCCTTCTGTTACAGATCACAGCTCTATGTATAGATAACCCTTCTATATAATATGATATGTACTATTCTATTATATGCATATTATGTAGATCGCAGACACTCCGTAGGTTAGTACCTAACCCCGTACTCGTTACTAGGTACCTACCTAAATCACGAGTTAAATGTTGCTAAAATAATTCTGCCGATGACAAACAGTACCTAACAAAAAGAAACGCACATAATGAAGTTCTGAAAAGAAATTGTTGATGAGGAGTGAAAAAAGTTGCAAAAGTACCTACCAACAAACTCCAGCCCCTTCTACGTAGATGGTATAATTTACCGTTCTGTAATAATTTACCGTTGAGTAATGATTTACCGTAGTAATAATTTACCCATCAATAATACTTCAACGTTTGTTCAAGTTTCACTACCTACCAACAAACTCCAATAGAGCCATCATTTTTAAAATTAAATAATATCACAGAACAACCAACTCGACTTCATACTCCGCCAATATAATCAGGTGATCCCTACCAATGATTGGCCGTATTCACAAACTCCTATTGTGGGCGCGTCTCTGGTTACGAGATTTGGTTTGGATTGTATACAATTTCATTCACACTGGAGTCGAAAATGCCTGTCGGTGCAAACTTCGGGGCCTTACTGTGAACGAACGGCTGGACGTACGATGCTCCGGATGGTCTTAAAAAACTCGCAAGTTCAAGAACTATTTAAAACCGTAAAAATATTTACGTAAAAAAATGGTATAGGCGTTTTGAAAATTTCAACCCCTATTTTGAACCCCTTAGAGATGACTCACAGTAACGTCGAGCTTCGAGGACCAACTAGACGCCGAACGGAACCTATAACCCGAATTTCATCAATTTTTTTTCATGGTAACTAAGAAAAGTGGCCCGTACGGCGTACGGCGTACGGCGTACGGCGTACGGCGGACAGACAGAAATATTTTTATTGCAGTTTTGGATTCTACATATCTTGAAACGTAAACCATCAAATTTTGAGGGGGGGTAAGAATTTTTTTTTTCATGCTCGATTCCAATGGTTCATTATTGAAAATAATAAACCAAAAACTGGTAAATGATGCAAAAACCGAAACGCAAAAACAAACAATTCGCTCAATCAAAAAACTCGACAAATGATACGCAGAGTAGGTAACTAGAATACAGAGTAACCTTTGGACTGATACGAAATCCGAACCCGAATCATAAATGAAACAGCAATAAGATAGTGCTTGTTTGTATTTCTTGGTTAGTATTTCTTCGTTACCGACTTCGGCTTACAAAATGTAATTTTTTGTGTGTTTTCCTTTAACAAAATTGTGTTTTCCTTTTACAAAATGTAATTTTGTTGTGTGTTTCCTTCTAAATAATCCAACAAAGTGAACCATATTAATGTTTGGATTACTCCACACTCGGTGGGACTTGTTTCCTATGTGGTTGTATAATAAATAAATAAATAAATGTCAACCTAATTTTAATATAATAATTGTGTGGCTTACTTTTTTTAAATTTTAATGCGGTAATTCAATTTCTTTCGATAATATCGGATATCGATATTTGTCATCCAATATTATACCGATATCGATTTTTTCATGTGATATATCAATTGATATCAATATCGATATTTTCATTCGATATCCCACCCCTAGTCGCAGGTATCTACGTGAGGAGGGTCTAGTCTAGTGGGAAAAATGGAGCCGAACTTGACCGAATGCAAAACGAACCCGAACATTGCCGAGACCTCTTTCAGAACCAGCGGCTTCATATAAAATATAAGGATTTAAGCAATGAGCAACTTCATTATTGAATAACCATTGAATTCATCCATCCATGAATTCATTCACTGTTCAATGAATTCATTCGTTTGAGGCAATTTTAACTCGTGGAATGTCACTCAAACGTAGGTACCTACCTACTCTTACGCACCTTTAACATAACAAAAAATCCAACTGATCCATCCTCACAGAACAATAACAGTATTTGTTATATTCCCCAAACCACGTTTTACTTGATATGAGATGCCTACCTGTTCATTTAATAAAAATATCCCTCAAATATGAGAATGCAAGAATATCAATTTAAAACAATTTGTAGGGACCTACATATAAAGTAAAACATAGTCTGGGGAATGTAACAAAAAGGTAACTAAAACTTCGAGAAAAAAAATTTTAATGGTTGAAAACTATCATCTAATAGGTAAATTTTGAATTTTATCGTTTCATAGCTGATGTTTTAGGTAGCACGGTAACCTTTCTCACTTTCTCTCACAGGTAGTTAGCATTTTTTCCTGCCCTTCTTTTTTGCGATCCGTTAGGAGATCAATAACTAGTTCGGCAAGTTTCGGGTTCGTTTTGCATTCGGATCCACTTCTTCCACTAGATTCCCCTATCTACGTGCATCTTTGGCTCTGTTTATCCACGATCTAAATTAGATATGCTGATGAGTGTTTTGGCCGTTTCGCAATTTTTTCAACATGAATAACAACAAATAATTAATTATTGAATGATTGAATCCCGCGCATGTTTATGAAACTGCAGTTCCCGGGCCGGCTCCAGTACTCGATTTAGGGCTTTTCTGGGGGGAGCTCGAGGGTAGGTATTGACCACAGAAAACAGTGATCTACGCAGAACGGGCATCTATACGGGTAAATAATAAACCGTTGTGTAATAATTTGCAGGTTTTTTAATTTTAATTTATTGTCCATTTCCATTCTTTGATTAATACATTTCTTTGTTAACTTAACTTAATCTACTTCATTATTAGATTGTATTTGTTGTATAAATATATACATGTGTTTTATAGGGTTACAGGAAAATAATATCCCCAATATGGACAACGGTCCGTGTTAGGGGAATGGACAGTAGTTCGACTGCTAGCTTGTGTAACAATCATACTGATTTCTTCAACTCGAATAGCCATTTTCTTGTTTTATTCAGTGATTATATACACCTTCGAAAATGAACCGTCCTAATGACCACCTACGTACCTGTTTAGGTACCTAATTTTGCAGGGCATTTAGATGTGCCATTACTGGCACCGTGGCGCCGCTCCCTTTGTCCTTCGTTGCACATTTAATTTTCGTTAAGGGAATGTATCCATGTCCTATTCACACTGCATCACCTACAAAAAAGCGGTACAATCATCGAATATAAACTCTCGACTGACCCTATCCAAGTGCTCACGCTTGGTTTAAATTATCTTTTAGCGTTTAATTAATCGTTTTATTGCCAAGGTTAAAAGGGGGCAGTGGGGGAGGGGGGCAGTAACGAATTTACTGCTGGTTGTTAAACTGTGAGAACAGGGATATGGCCCCCACGTGAGATGTAGGAAGGTACCTTCAAGGATCTCCCTCACAATAAAAATGTCCCTAATGACGTGAAATTAACGCAGAACCAGGTACAGTATTAGTGTAAGACTGTGGCGGTAACGATTTTATTTTATTGTATTCTTTTTTTCTCCTCTCCGAGTTCAACCACAACTGGTTAACTAACAGGGGAACACTAAATGTGGAGAAACGGATTTAACCTCGAAGAACAACTGAGTATTTTCGTGATGATTTTCCTAGGATTATACGACGGCTATAGATTTCAAGCAGCGATGTGCTGGAGCTATATTATACTGCCCACCCGTTTGATTTTGCTCTACCGGTCGATTTCAAAGATTTATTGTTGGCAGTAATAATAATCACAGTGGTACCCTAAGGGCCGGTTGCACCAGAGAGTTAATCTCCCGATCTCGTAATCCACGATATCTAAATTAGATCTTTGGATCAGTGCTTTGGCTGTTTCACCTATCATATCATCCATCCATCATCAGTGGATCATCTATTGATCAATTAGTAAGCATCCACACTGAGGTGCCCAGGCGGATAAAAGTTAATTAATAAAGTAGTTTGTAAAGAAGTTGGAGTAGTTAGTTTGTAACTACAGTTACAGTGGTGCAGCATCCATATTGGTAGTTACACCGGCTAAATTAATATTCCACAACATTAAAAACAACAATGACCAGGCCAATTGTTGTCAGCTTTTGTGGTTTTAACACAGAATGTGTTTTAGCGATGGGACCCCCCGCCGAAAAACGACAGTAAAAAGTGAGACCAAATAGTGAGATGAAAGTAGCGCGACATTTTCTTATGATTTTCACGTACAACCGAGTAGTTGCTAGGGAAATGAAACTTCTTTCATTTTCATCGGACAAAAATCGATTTCCATTCGTTGGAAAGCTCTTGATTTATCACGCATGTATTTCGTATTTGTTCTTGGTATTTATTTCCTAGTTTCACAATATAACTATATAAATGGATGTTATAAATCGATAGTACACAATGACGCTTGTTTGACCAAATAGTGAGATAAAAGTAGCGCGAAATTTTCTTATGATAGTTGAGATAAAAGTAGCGCGAAATTTTCTTATGATAGTTGAGATAAAAGTAGCGCGAAATTTTCTTATGATTTTCACGTACAACCGAGTAGTTGCTAGGGAAATGAAACTTCTTTCATTTTCATCGGACAAAAATCGATTTCTATTCGTTGGAAAGCTCTTGATTTATCACGCATTTATTTCGTATTTGTTCTTGGTATTTATTTCCTAGTTTCATAATATAACTATGTAAATGGATGTTATAAATCGATAGTAAACAATGACGCTTGTTTGGTTGTCACTTGGTTGTTTCGATGTGTATAAGCGTGGCTAAAGCTTATATAATACAGCGAGGTAATTTGGTATGTGGGCACCTTGGGACTTTAACTTGACGTTGCCCAGGCCTCGGATCACCTGAGTTGCGGTTTATGTGAAACGGGTGAGCTAAAACACATTCTGTGTTTCTATAATTTCGTCCGAAGTATGTAAATAGAGGTAACCGGGGGTCCAGGGGGCTTGCCCCCTGGCGAGGCGCGGAGCGCCGAGTTTTGTTACATTTTTTGAAAACTTACCAGAAAAACGCTGGAAATTATTACACAAAGTTTATTATTTTCATGTATAATAGATGCCCCTTCTGCGTAATCACTGTTTTCTGTGGTAAATACCTACCCTCGAGCTTCCCCCAGGAAAGCCCTAAACCGAGTACTGGAGCCAGCCTGGCGATTATTGCTTCTTAAATATGCAGTGGATTCAAGAATTCTATCGTTAAATGTTTGCTATCGTTATTCATGAAGCATTACTTATGTTCAAGTTACAGAAGTACCTGTAAATAAAACCCAAAATAACTACCACCCTTCAGATGAAATATCACGGAACAACCAACTCGATTTCATGCAGACATGCGTGATTAGAATCAATCAAGTTTGAACTTTTTTGGGTAAAAAAAATTGCTTAATAAAATTTCAAAAATTGCGTTTAACTCGGGCACTTGGTAAATTTGCTCATAGGTCATGCTGCATGACAGGGACTTTTTTTAAATGTTTAATACACCAAACCATCCAAAAGCACAACAAAGTTAAACGCTGACTTCTAGCTCGAAGGGAGGGGTTTGAAATAGCGCACGAAAACGAAACGAATGGGTTTTTTTTCGCTCGGACGCCTCCCAGAAAATCCCTTTTCTAGAGGGAAAAGAAAGGGCCAATCTCCGATAGAGCCGATATCATGTCCGAGCCGTATGTGTTCTTAGATCGTTTCCTTTGACACGGTCAGACATCCGGATGGGACTTAGTGACACCTCATTAGGCCTTAGGGGACCCCCCTCCAACCCCTCCAATCACCCTACAAACCGGGGGGGGGGGGGGGGGGCTGTACACTATTTTGTGACCCTTTTCCGTCAGGTTTCCTCAGTAAATCCTTCCCAATATCACGCTTTCCTGGAGATGGCCATTGTCCTCCCCCAGACTCAATAAATCCCCGCATTTGAGATATACGGTCACTGTCTCCTTTTTGCGTCAAGTTCGGGGTTTTTTGTGCCGCCTGTAAATAATTTGGTTTCGAAAGAGCAAATAACGTCTTCAACTAGTTGAGTTTGGAAGTGCTGGAACAGTGAAAATAAACCAAAATTTACGCGACCAACTCGTGTCACACTGGGTGTTGGTTAGTTGCATCCACAGTCCTTTCTAACGTATGAGTTGCGTCCCACGTCCAATTCTTAAACTTATCAGTTGTAGGAATTAATGTAGGAGGAAATGCTGACGTTGACGGTAGTTTGTAAAAATATAATCATTAAGCTGGACCAATGTGGTTGATAGGAATTAGCCCATGCATAAAACATCGTAGTAGGTACATCGTCAGGGTGTAAGAATGGCAATCCGAAGAAGCCTATTGGCACCTACTTCGAAAAACTACTGCATCACTGTTGTTGATGTATTTGCTCCATATGGATAGATCTAAATGTTCGGATTTTTCTCCTCCATTTCTGCACAGATGCCCGTTCTGCGTAGATGCGTCTTCTGTGGTCAATACCTAACCTCGAGCGCTCCCCAGGAAAGCCCTAAATCGAGTACTGGAGCCAGCCTGGCAATTATTGTTTCATAAAAATATACGGGATTCAATAATTCCGTCATTCATTATTTTTCTTGTTTATCATGAATCATAAAGAAATCCAAAACAGCCATCATTCTTCAAATTAAATAATATCATAAATCAACCAACTCGACTTCATTCAGCCATCCACGATTATAATCAGGTGCTCCCTAGCAACGATATCTGGGTCGGATTCATACCGTTTGAATCACGATCATGTTGACGAAGCTTTTCGGTGCAAACGATCGGCTGGACGTACAATGCTACGGGTGGTCTCAAAAAATGCTTTAGTTCTAGGTCAATTTAAAAACGTAAAAAAACCCTGCCCTTCTATTGAAAGTGTTCGAGCTATGGCGTTCTGAAAATTTCAACCCCTATTTTTCACCCTTTAGAGATGACTGACAGCAACGCCGAGTTGGCCCGCAAAGACCAACTAGACCCCGAATCGGACCTTCGAATCAAATTTCATTACTTTTGGTTCATGGTAACAAAGGAAAGTGCGAAGTACGGCGGACGACGTTCGGTGGAAAGGGAAGTAATTTTTGGTTTATTATTTTCAGTAATGAACCTTTGGAATCGAGCATGGACAAAAAATTAACCCCCCTCAAAATTTTATGGTTTCCGTTTCAAGGTACGTAGAATCAGAAAATGAAATAAAAAATTTCTTTCCGTCCGCCGTACTTCGCACATTTCTTAGTTGCAACGAACCAAAATTAATGAAATTTTGTTTGTAGGTCCCATTTCGGGTCTAGTCTGATTATAATCACGGACGGCTGTATGAAATGAACGGCTGTTCTGTTATTTGAAGAACGATGGCTCTTTTGGATTTTGTTGATAGGTACTTTTGTAACTTGAACAAACGTTATGCTTCATGAATAACAACAAATAATTAATGCCCAGTAATTAATTCCCCCTGTAATTCCCAGTAATCCAGTACTCGATTTAGGCCTTTCCCGGGGGGGGGGGGGAGGGAGGGTAGGTATTGATCACAGAAAACGCCGCGATCTCCTGAAGCTATTAGGAATTTGAACCTTAGAATAATCGATGCTGGCTAAGAGAGAATTGTACTAAGTACCTGATAGGTAAATAATATAAATTACAAATAAATAGTGATTTAATGTCGTCTTAGTGCAACTACTTGTGGTATTACCTAAGCGCCAGTACAAGTTGTATGATGGTGTGTATTTTGAGTGGCGCACCCAGGTAACTTCTTCATGAGTACCTATACCTACCTGTATTTGAGTATAAAGAGATCTGATATTATGTAGGTACCTCTGAGATAATGTATGTATTATGTACCTACTTGCGTTATTACACTTGAAATTTTTTTAAAAACATTTTAAATTAGTTTTGCCTAAAAAAAAAAAAAATTTAAATTAGTTTAAAACAATTTTTTAAACCATTTTAAACCCATTTTAAAACCATTTTGAACCATTTAAAATTTTTTTTTTACATTTAAAAAAAATCATTTAAATCATTTAGTACTTTTTAAAAATATCCTAGTAGTTTCTCTCTGTATGCAGGAATGAACATTTGTATTTAGCGTGTGTAGTTGTACCAGGTAGGTACTTTTCGTTGCTTTTTGGGTGCTTTGTGCACTCGTATCTCCTAATATAATAATAGGTAGGTACTTGTACCTGTTGTTTATACCTACGTACTTGTTACCTATATTTATACCTATGTAATCTAATTCATGCAGAAATGTGATTTATGACTATGCTCTCTCAGACTCTTGAATTATCATATATACACGGTATCATAAACTCCAGCCGATAAGGCTTCTCAACCACTTGCGAGTCCGTGAAAAGCTGGGCCGGCAGCAAACAATGAAAAACAATGTCGCAACGTACACAAGGGCAGAAAGTGGATACGGAGCGGCGCCCCTCGAAGAAAAATACCCACTTGAGGATCCGACAGAGTGAAAAGAGCCAGGAAGTTGACAATACGGTTAGAATCGAACCTTTTGTGCCTCCGTCTCCTGTTAAAGGGCACAACAGGGGTGGAAACGTAGCCAAAATAACGTCAACAATAGAAAAACGAAACAAAAACGAAAACAAAAAAAATACAGGAAGTTTCCTGTAGTTACAGGACCACGCCCTCTTGGAGGGGGATGAAGGGCTGAGGCTGTATCAAGGCAATGGAGCGTGTAAGCCCCTACATCAAGATCGATAAGGATCTCGAGGAACAGATTAACGGATTTATGTTTGTTTGTATCAGCTCCTTGCAGTTTTATTAGTTTGAATAAGGTTCGAACCTAATCCGGCCTCCTGGTCAGCGTCTGTTTGTATCATTTTCACGTCAATGTTCGAATTTTGGCTTGTGTTACTCACCACTGAACTTCTGGATATTCAGTCACAATGATGGCTTTTCGGATGCGACATAAGAGCTTTTCAAATCCTCAAAAATTTGGTGCAAATCCAATCATTCTTAGCTAGTAAGTGGGCCATCAATAACATAACAGTTTCAAACAACCTGTCATCGCTATGTCGTGACAATAACATGGTATCTCAAAAACTTTGAAAATTTGCCACAAATCTTTGCCACAAACATATTCCACCACCACTATCGAGACATCAATTGTCCTGTTGTCATGGATCCTAAACACAGTCTCTTATTATTATGCTGTTAATTGGCTGTTTAAAAAAAATGTTTTGGTTTATTATTTTCAATAATGAACCTTTGGAATCGAGTATGAAAAATTTTTTTTAACCCCTCCTCAAAATTTGATGGTTTCCGTTTCAAGGTATTTAGAATCCAAAAATGCAATAGGTAAAACAATTTCTATCCGTCTGCCGTACGCCGTACTTCGCAATTTCCTTAGTTACCATGAACCAAAATTGATGAAATTTGGTTTTTAGGTCCCATTTGGGGTCTAGTTGGTCCACAAAGCTCGGCGTTAATGTCAGTGATCTCCAGGATGCCGTTACCTCGATTTTGTTTACGGTCTTAAATAGTTCTTGAACTTGGGAGTTTCTTGAGCCCGCCCGGAGCACTTTACGTCCAGCCGTTCGTTCACAGCAAAGGCCCCGAAGTTTACACAGTCAGGCTTCATCAACAGAAGCGTGAATCAAATTGTATACATTCAGCCCAGATATCATCGCTGGGGACGCAGCAACAATGATTGGGAACTGGCCCGAGATAATCATTGCTAGGGAGCACCTGATTATATTCACGAAGTCGAGTTGGTTGTTTTATGTGATATTATTCCATTTGAAAAATGATGGCTGTTTTGGATCTTGCTGATAGCAACAAAAGCTTGAACAAACGCTGCACCTGCATCGCTGTAGCTTTTGCAACTTGAACAAACGTTAAAGTATTATTGGGGAAATTATTACGCAACGGTAAATTATTACAGAACAGTAAATTATTACCCAACGGTTTGTTAAACTATCTACGTAGAAGGGGCATCATCTATACAGGTAAATTATTACACAACGGTAAAATTAGTACACAACGGTTCATTAGGTATACAATCTACGCAGAAGCGGCTGGGTTTGTTGATAGGTACTTTTGCAACTTGCACAACCTTTGAAGTATTATTGATGGACCAATTTTTACACAACGGTAAATTATTACACACCGGTTCATTATACTATCTGCGTAGAAAGAGCACCCATATAGATAAATTATTACACAACCTTTTTATTATTTGCCTTATGCTTCATGAATAACTACAAATAATTAATACAAATATGTACGTATATAACTACAAAAAAGTACTCCATTTAGGGCTTTCCTGGGGGTAGCTCGAGGGTACTGAGCACAGAAAACAGTGATCTACGCAGAAGGGGGCCTATATCGGTAGTAAATAATAAACCTTTGTGTAATAATTTTCAGCGTTTTGTTCTTGGTATTTTATCTTTCCTGTTAATAACAAGCTAAGCTGTTAAAACAGGGTCGGGTTGCTTGTTGTAGGAACAACCTAGCGATTTTTTTGCGACTGTCATTCAACTACATTACAACAGAGACATGAATAACTTGTGATCGACTCTCAAAGCTTCAGAGCAGCCATTATTGAGTTTGAATTTTGTCACTGTGAATTCTCTTTGCTTCACACTTCATATAGGTAGGTACCTACCTACTCGCATGATTAATATCTTATTTAGATACTTGATAGGTTGAGGTATAATTAGAAAAAAAAGTTATGTATTACACATAATTATTGTGATTTCTTGAGTTTCGGCCGTGTGAATGAAAATCCGTTTTTTTTTGGCAACGTTCCAGAATAATTGTATTCCATTCAAGCCAATTTCGGGAGCGAGGAAACTTGATGAACACTTGCTCACATGCAAGTCCATCAAGCTCCCGAAATTGGCTTGGTAATGGAATAACATTATTCTGAAACGTTGCACACAAAACGGATTTTCGTTCGCCTCACCGAAAGTCAAGAAATACGAAATAATTTAGTAGGTATATCTATCCATCGGTTGAGAACCTCCCCGTCACATTACATAAGTAGGTAATTTTATAACGACAGAAATAACATGCAACACAGAAAAATAGCTATTCGTGGAAAAAAACCGTTATCCCGCAACATGACGTTCGCCCCCCCCCCCCCCCCCCCCCCCACCGACCACCCTTCTATTTAAAAAAATATCTATAACAGGTTAATGAAAAATAACAGATTAGCACATCCCTACTTGTCACTAACGCTAATACACATGGAGCTAGAGGAAATTACTTACTGCATTAGAAATTGAGAAAACCCAAGCACGCAAAATAGTAGGTAGGTAGGTGTACATAATTATAGAAAACATAGCTTTAAGGAACGAAGTAATACGCGAAAGAACCGAATCTATAGCAGTTTGGAAGAACAATAAATTATTAGAGGTATTATGCATCAATCTGGTTAGTTTTTCATGCAATAACAAACAACTGTTAGAAAAGAACAGATCTGATAGATCAGTCATTTCGTCAGTAACAGGGAAGAGTTCTAAGGAGAAATAATACTGATGAAAAATAACAGCACGGAACCTCCTACTGCAGTTAGGTATATTGGATCCATGACAACATGACAATAGTCTCGAAGTTGGTAGGTAAGATGTTTGTTATTTGATAGCAGGGTTTTATAGGTATGCCATAGCAGTTATTTTCAAAAAACCGGTTACTTACAGCTGCTGTAGTTTCCCATCCCTGCTCCATCACTTTTCATACATACAGCAGTTCCAAAAGCGGATCCATGTGGATTAAAGTAATAATAGTATAAGTTTATGAATGAAGCAGAAAACATTATAAATTTACGGAAAAAATCATGGAAAACGTACATTGTACTTCAAAAACTCACTTATGCGGTCATGCTACACGTCTGGAACTTTGTTTAAATAATTAGTTCGTCATCTATTGCCCCAGCCCCTCATCCGAGAATTGTTAACGAATGTTTATCTCGACGGATTAAGATGTGTAATCGAGGTGATCCTGAGAGGCCCGAGAAAATTGTGCGCACCCACAAAGTTTCCCTTAATCGGCACCGCCGATCACAGAGAACTTCTAATGGTTAACAGATTTAGTTATTTTTAATCGCGCGTGCAAGCGGTGAAGTTTAAATGGTTTTTCTGTGGGGGGGGGGGGGGGGGGGGTCGAGTGTTATTAAACATTCTAATCTCCATAAGCAAGATACGGCCTTTACTTCAGAAAATGTGATAACTAATTACCATCCAAAATGTGAGTAATGGCGGCTGTAAGTGGCAAAAGGGGGTAGAACTGAAGCAAATTGACCATATTCTGTATATATATTCCGTCCACATGGTTTCAAACAATGTCGACAATGGAGCCCATTTACATGCAAAAATGTTTAATGAAAATCCTTCTGCAGAAGAACAGTCGCTATTCTACCGGGGAACTTTTTCGATGTTTTCATGTCCTAAGTTTAAAGGCGATTGCTCGTAAAGTGGCCTTAATTTACGCTTTTTAAAGATGTACAAATGGGTGGCATTGAAATTGTTGATGGCAATACACGTGCAGCAGGTAGACAAATTTTTAAAATTCCCATCCTCCGAACATCCTCTGCCCAAAACTCGTATCGCTACCACGTTATAAATCTATACAAGAATAAGCTGAAAAATCACTTCCTCGCTTCCTTATAATTTATAAATAATGTGCATATTTCCGTGTATAATAGGTATATTTTGTATAGTAAGATTTTATTTTTGTGTGTCCTTGTTCATCATGAAAATAGGAAACTGTTAATCATTGCTTAGTCCACATACTAGGTGTGCGAACTCTACACAACTCATTGGTGTTTTTTGCAACACCTACGTGTTGCAATAATCCAGTAACTATTTCTAATTACCATTATTTTGTTTTGCATTATTTGTGTTGTTGATTGACTCTCCATCTCCTTGTTGTTCTGTTTTTAAGATACCACACATTACTTTGTTGAATTTTTTTTTTAGAAATTTATTGCCGTAAGCAACTCCTCTCCCAAGCACGAGGTTTGCCTCAAATAGGGGAGCAGTATGATGTAATACGAGTACATAAAATGCATGTATATATGTTACACATTATTGAAATAAATGCAAATAATTTAAAAAAAGTAAATAATTATAGAAGACATGTAGGTACATGTAAAAAAAAAAAAAAAAAATAGAATCTAGGTTCCAATCCAGAAAATGCTCTGAGCAACAGGAAAGAATTTGTAGTAGGCACATGATATTAAAAGTGTTGAGTGGGGTAGTTCCACATTTTTGTGAAAAACATGTGAACTATAATTATATTTTTATTAGTCCTAAGCAAGGTTGTCAAATTCGTTTGTTATCTTTGTGGAATAAACATATTTTTTATTTCATTCCATTTCACTTCACCTGTATACGTATGCACGTGTTTATGTACGGAAGATATCAAACCTTGGGTGCGAGATGAAAGATTCAAATTTTCGCCTGTGTTCGTAACATTAAACATAAATATGACAAATAGGGGCAATATTCGAAAATAAAAATTGGATCAAATTTCAATATGTGGGAGTCAAAAATATGAGTTTTTGTCGGTCACAAATCGGTAAAAACGGCTTTAGTCACCAAAATACCAAAAATCACCATACTTGGGAGAGAACGAGACATACCGACCTACTTATGACAATAATCAAAACTGTTTTCCACATATTTAGGAGTCAGACTGAGATTTCCGGAGTGGTGGGGGTAAAAATCGGTAAGAATAGGTAAAATGGCTGGAATTTTTCGTGGATCTTATAAATTGGTAGAAATCAGGGCCGCACAGAGCTGGGAAGGGCCCCGGGGATAAATTCTCATCGGGCCCCTCCCCACACCAATTTTATAATTTATAAACAGGAGTACTGGACGTACTGTTCTACCCTTATTTATTAAGGAAGTAATTGAGCTGTTATATAAAAGGGAAATTTTTAGTTTGCACAATAACCGTACAAATAGGGATTCCCCCCCCCCCCCCCCCCACGGGTGACCCTGGTAGAAATTGCTTTGCAAAAAAAAATCACTGGAATTCGATAATAGGTTCACCAGAAATATCATTTCTAAAATTCGCTCAAGTGGTCCTGCTGCGCATCACAACTGTCTTCCTGTCAACACGTGTTCCAAGTAACTTCCCGTCTTAAACGATTCAAACGGAGTATGAAAGTTGAACTGTCTCCGCGAAGCGACGCGTCCCTTTTAAACGTCTGTAACTGTCTGTTGGGAGGTCTGTAAGAGTTCTCTATTAGGATGAGGCACTAATGGGCCGTGATATCGCCGAGGGATCTCCCGGTCCTTCGAAAACCTTCGGAGGCGGAGAAGTTTGGAGGTGGAGGTTTGTGAAGGGGGTTTTCGTGTGGAGTCGTCGTGGGAGGGGTGGTGGAGGGTTCATGAAAGATAGTTGTTGTTTTCGGTGTTTTGAGAGATGATGCTGGGGAATGGGGGGGAGACTTCGGAGGGGAAGTGAGGGGAGGGGGTGAACTTTAATGAGGCAGACTATAGTGTGAGGTTGTGTGCCTTCTCCCCCCCGTCGCAGGGTTTCGGGCTTGCGGCGCGGCGCCAATCCGATAAGTCGTGTTTTTCATCCGAGTATTTCGGTGGTTTCTGTCTGCCGGTGAGAGGGGAAAGGGCAGCTGTTGCCTGTTTCACACGGGGAGACGTCATCGGGATTTCACAAAGGTTAACAGACGGAGGAATATTTCACGTTTGCGCATGCGCTGACGAAAGTAACGGTGGAGATTCGATGATTTTGGCATGGGGCCACCTCTGAACACCAAATCGCACACTGCGTCAAAATTGCAGCTCATTTCGGCAATTTTTACAGGTAGTAACAGGCATCTAAAATGATCACATATGCGCACGCGCAGACGAAATTTGCCATAAAATTTGATGAATTATTTATAAAAATGGTACCACCTGGACACGATCCCGCACATATCAACAAAACTGCAGCTCATTGCTACCATTTTTCGGGTAGTTATTGATGAATTTAAATATTTCACTCAAGCGTATGCGCAGACGAAAGTTAAGGAGCGAATTCGATGAATTTCATATGGGACTATCTACACATCGAGCACACATCGTCGAAATTTCACGACCATTTCTCGGGTGGTTACGGCAGAGTTAAGTATTTCACGTATGCGCAAGTGCAAACGAAATTTGCTGTGAAAATTTGTCGAACTTCATATAGGACCATCTGGACACCACCCCGCACACATAATCAGAAATGCAGCTCATTGCGACCATTTTCGGGTGGTTATTGATGAATTTAAATATGTCACTTTTGCGTATGCGCAGACGAAAGTTACGGAGCAAATTTGATGAATTTCATATGAAACTATCTAGACATCAATCACACATCGTCGAAATTTCAGCTCATTTTCGACGATTTTCGGGTAGTTACGGTAGATTTATGCGCAAAAAGAAGTTTGCCGTAAAATTTGACGAATTTCATATAGGACCATCTGGACACCACCCCGCACAAACCGCCGAAATTTTAGATCACAGCGACCCTATTTATTGTCGGTTTTGAGCATTTTACGTATATTAGCATGTGCAGACGAAATTTGCTGTGAAAATTGATGAATTTAATATAAAATCATCTTGTCACCAACCGGCACACGCATTAAAAATTTCAGCTCCATTCGGCTGTTTTCGCCATCTAGCGAGATTCACTGTGAATATAGGTATTTTTTGTTTCCTTTTTCGAGATTGGCCGCATTTTTTATATGAATGGCAGAGGCGAGAGGTGTAGAAGCGTCAATCTTGACAGCAATTAAAGGTTGTTTAAACATAGTAAATTTATAAAAAATAAATGTAATTTAGTTAATAAAAATGAATGTTATACAGTAATTCTTAATATTTACACCTACACACAAATCATGTTATAGAAACGAAGAAGCTTTGTGCAGCACCTTGGCAGACGTTTTGTTCACCGATTAGGTATTAGAATGAAACGGAATGTTATGTGGTTATCTTTTCTCTAGGTGTTAGGTAGTTTCCTCTCTCTCTCAAAAAAAAAAATTGAAAACAATAGGGCACCCCACAATCGGCATCCTACCTCCCGAGGGGCGTCCCTGAAAATATGGTTTTTGAACTCCATAAGGATTAACGTTATTTCCTTTCAACCGAAACACCCGTCTAGCACAGCCTCGCACCCTCCAAAAATATTTAGGCGGACACCAACAAAAGTAGGTAACGGACCTTTACCTTCTTCCTTGCTCTCTTGCACCAATTACTTCTCCACTAAGTGTTTTATTATTCCGCCTCCCACCTCCATGAATAATGCAGCGGCACCTTTCGTATAATTATCGGTTTTGTTCGTCCCGAGTTTTTTCTCTTATCTAGTCCGATGTGTACCGAGATACGGGAGAAGTTATTTCCTTCGTTTCTCGAGTAATTTTTGGCAGGTGGTCTCAAAAACCAAGAGGAATTTCGCAGTTTAATTTGGTTGTTTAACTAATTATTGAATATTAATTAAATAAATAAGGGCGAGAACAGTTGTAAAATAGAACGTACAAATCACAACAACTAGTAAGACCTGAGGAACAGTGGGAAACCTCTGTTAAAAAAATTAACATTAAAAACTAACGTACCTAACTAACTATAGGTAGCAATAATAATGTATGTACCTACCTACCAGAAAGATAGAACTGGAATACTTTTCTCTCTCTCTCTCTCTCTCTCTCTCTCTCTCTCTCTCTCTCTCTCTCTCTCTCTCTCTCTCTCTCTCTCTCTCTCTCTCTCTCTCTCTCTCTCAGTCAGGTTCCAGCGCTCGGACAAGAAACAAGTGTCTCCCAAAGGTGCTGTGAAAATGTCGTCAAAGTGCGGTTCATGTGGTCAAGGTTTCGGGAATAATGCATATCGGGTTACTTGTATTTCATGTGCTCAAGTAATGCATATAAAATGTGCCGGCCTGTTGAAGGAAGACTACATTTACATGAAAAGTAATGATAAAGCGTTTAACTGCGAACAATGTGCGAAAGCAAAGAGGCGGTCGCGTGTTGTAGGAGACGACTCCCTCTCCAACTCATCTCCCCACTCAAAGACAACGGAGAAAGAAGGATGTGACCACCCAGCTGATCAACGTAAACAGAATCCCAAAGGTGACTCACTTATGTTGTTTGAATTGCTGGAAGAGTTGAGGGATGATATAAAACAGTCAAAGTTATCGTTATCAGCGCAGATAGACGGCGTAAATAATGAAGTAACAGATGTGAAAAACAATCTCGAAAAATACTGGGAAGCAATAGCGGAAAACACGAAAGGAATAACAGATATAAAAGGTGAACTCAAAAACCTCGGTGAGTCGATTGAAAACGTACATGGGCAATATGAGACGACAAACAAACGTGTAAACGAACTAGAGGAGAAGGTGCATAGCATGGAACAACAGTTGAAAGGAAACTGCATTGAAATAGTTGGAGTACCAATTCAAAACAACCACAGTAGAGGTGCCGACAATGAGCAGCGATCCGAGAACTTAGTAGAGTTGGTGTGTTTATTATTCAAAGCTGTAGGTTTTGAAATCACCGAACTCGCGATAAGTGAATGCTACCGCCAGCGACCGCTAGCACACTCAAACATGCCGGGAGTCATCATTGTTGAATTTGTGAGGAAGATGGACAAACATGCACTGTTTGCTGCCCTGAAAAGACGTAGGGAACCATTGACAACGAGAGTTATCGACAACAGAGTGGTAGAACCCACCCTGATATACATCAATCATAGTCTGTCCTACAACACCAGGAAGTTGATGAAATTCGCCAGAGATTTCAAGAAGGAGAACAACTATCGATTCGTCTGGGTAAAAAATGGAAAAGTCTATCTTAAAGAAAAAGAAGAAAGATCGTCGCCAGCAATTCTAGTCTCGTCCAGCGAAGTACTGCGGGATTTGGCAAAGAAGAAAGGAGGGCCTAAGAACGTTGGAACTACACTACAAAACAAAAAGTGAATGCTATCCACATTTTTCAACTCTATTTTTTTGCATAATTTGAAGGAACTCTAGTTTTTTTTAACATAATTTGAAGAAACAGTTAATTTTTTCTTTCGTCACAAGTTATTTTTAACTTTAATCAAATCTTGTCATACGCAGATGTAATTTATGGTTTGCGCTTCATTTGTAAAATTTTATAATGAAATCGATTAATGATGAATTAAAAGACACACAGAACCTAAGCAAAAACAGTGTTAGAATTGTTCATGTAAACGCAGAAAATCTGGTGATTAGAAGTCATAGAGATGAATTTCATGAGATGTTTAGAGGAGACGTTGTTGACATTATTGCAGTCTCAGAAACGTTTATGAAACCACAGTTGAAATCGGAGGCACTGAGCATACAAAATTTCAAATTAATCCGCAACGACAGAGTAGGAAAAGAAGGAGGCGGAGTTGCCATATTTATTAGAGAGCATCTCAAGTATAAAATCGTGCATAAGTCCCCAGGAGAATACAATCACGAACCGGAATTTTTATTTATAGAAGTCGAAACTAGGAGTAGAAGAATCATGGTAGGAGTTGTGTACAGGCCACCTAAAGCTAAAGGTTTATCAAAATTATATGATGCTATAGCAAGTGTATTAGCCAAATCAAACGATGTATATATTTTCGGTGATTTCAATATAGACCTATCTGATCGAGACAAGATAATCGAAGGTGGTGAGGGATTTTATGTGAAGAACTTAATCCAGCAGTTAACTATTTTCAACATGGTACACTTGCCACTTGCACCTACCCACCATACTCAAACATCCAGTTCTTTAATTGATCTCATACTTGTAAGTAACATCGAAAGGGTAATCAAATTCGGACAAATGCCAGCACCTGGATTATCAAGGCATGACCTAATATATTGTTATTTGAATTTAAGGAGAAGTAAAGCGTTACCTGAGTTGGTACAGTACAGAGACAAAAAAGCGCTACAAAACGGTAAAATTATTGAACTAATGAAACCAATTTCGTGGGATTCCATATTTAATGCGACCAATATCAACGACAAAATAAATATGTTCAATAAATTTATTTTGGAAGTCTACAATGAAGCTTGCCCCGTCAGAACGTTGAAATGCAGAAGAGCACCTGCTCCTTGGATAGACGAAAACATAAGAAATTCAATGAAAGAAAGAGACAGAAAATGCAAAATCTATAGGAAAAACAAAACTGATGAAAATTTCTGTGAGTATAAAAGATCAAGGAATAAAGTGAAGCAGTTATTACGAAATGCGAGAAACAAACATTTTAAGAATCTTTTTCAACAATCGAAAAGCACTAGAGAATATTGGAAAATCATAAAATCGCTAGGAATTGGGAAAGTTAAAAGGAAAATAGATTACTTAACCGTATCACTAGAGGAGTTAAATACATTCTTTTGCCAAGATGAAGCCGAGCCCAATGGGAGTCAAGAGACTATTCATAAATATAAGACACGACGAAAAAACTATGAATCTTTTAAATTTAGAAAGATAACAGAAGCAGATATACAAAAGGCACTTAATCATATTACATCCTTAACAGTCGGTATAGATGGAATTCCTGTAGATGTTGTAAAAACCCTGAAGGAGGAAATAATGCATATACTTGTTCATATTTTCAATGAATCCATAACAAAATGTGTGTATCCTGACATATGGAAAAATGCTGTTGTGCAACCTTTACCTAAAGTAGATAAACCTGAGCAGTGTAAGGATTACAGAGCTATTAATAAGATATGTGCTGTTGGTAAAATTTTTGATAGAGTAATTTATGATCAGTTAACATCACACATTGAAAACCAAAGGATAATTAACGAAAAACAGTCAGCTTACCGAAAAGGTTTTAGCACGGAAACGGCGTTAATAAGAGTGTGCGACGATTTAAGGAAGTACATGGATGATGGTAAAATAACTATATTAGTACAAATTGACATGTCACGGGCATACGATAATGTAAGGCACGATGTATTTTTAGCGATGCTACATCATTATAATTTTAGTACAGAAGCTATTTCATGGTTTGAATCTTTTTTAACATGTAGAAAACAGTATGTGGAATATAGAAATGGAACTCGATCACGACAACTTGAACTAGTAAAAGGGACCCCACAAGGGTCCGTTTTATCCTCATTAATTTTTTCGTTATATCTTAGCACTCTACCAGAAAATTTAATATTTTGTGAACATCATTTCTATGCCGATGATCTTCAAGTTTATTTAGCCTCAACAACAGAAAATGTAGACGAAGCAATAAGAAGAGTGAATGTTGATTTACAAGCAATTGTGTCGTGGTGCGAAGCTCATGGGCTTAGCGTTAACCCACAAAAGTGTAATTTAATGATAATAAGCTCAAAACAACGAGCAGTCCAGCTGAATGAATCTGTTTTAACCGAAAAAATAAAATTAGGAAGCTATGATATGGTGAACGAAGAAAAAGTTAAGAGCCTAGGAATACTACTCGATAACTCGATGGACTGGGGACCCCAGATATCGAGTATGACTAGCAAAGTTTTTGGAAGCCTGTATCAACTTAAGAATGTCGCAAATGATTTCCCTCAATATGTTAAAGCTCAACTTGTACAATCATTAATTTTCCCCATTTTGGACTACGCGAAATTGGCTTTCTGCGATCTATCAAAAGAAAAAAAAGAAGTGTTACAGAGAGCACAAAATGCTGCTATAAGATTCATATTTAATTTAAAATACGACGATCATGTTACTCCATATTATAAAAAGAAAAAATGGTTAAAAATAGAAGAACGACTGACTCTTTCTATAGCAGTAATGATTTTCAAACTTTTAAAATATAACACCCCTCCGTATCTTGCCGTACGGCTGATCCGGCGGGATGCTGTCCATTCTAAAAATACACGTAATGCTGCAAAATCACTCGAAATACCCAAACATAATACATACTTCTATGGCAGGTCTTTTATAGTACAAGGCATTAAATTTTACAATGATCATCAAAATTACTTCGACACTACTCAATCAGTTATAACATTTAAAAAAACTATGATCGATATGCTGCTAAAGAAATATGATTAGAAAACCTTGGACACTTGGAACCAAAACGAAAAGAAAAGAAAAAAAGGAAAAATCAATCTATAATAAGAAGAATTTATATATATACTTATATATTTTTTTTAAATTTAATCATTAAGAAACCTGACGTGTAAGTAATAGTTATTTTTTATTTCTGTGCGATGTGGAAGAGAGGGCTATGTCTGCCCTAACATTTGTACAGATTGCAAATAAAACAGGTAATCAATCAATCAATCAATCAATCTCTCTCTCTCTCTCTCTCTCTCTCTCTCTCTCTCTCTCTCTCTCTCTCTCTCTCTCTCTCTCTCTCTCTCTCTCTCTCTCTCTCTCTCTCTCTCTTTAAAAGTAAAAACGAAGACACCTATGTATTTGTATGATAAACCTAAATTTATGAGCGAAGTACACTCTAAAAATACCAGATCATCTAGTACCTGAATGAAGCCATAAAACTGTAGCGTATGCAGAATCGTTTTATATGAAATCTGTAAAAATGTATAACGAACACTTAGAATGATATAACTGTAATATTTCAATAGATTTATTCAAGAAGAATTTTGGAGAAATTAAGCAAAAAATATTAAATACACACACTTTTTTTTAAACATTACGTTGGTAACCACTATGTTAATATAAATTCTTTTCTTTCACAAAATATTTGAAGACTGGGCTCTATTTTTGTGCAAGTCTATAAATAAAACCATCACTCAATCAATCTTTGTATCTACAGAACCAGAAAAGTATGTATAATTTTATGTGGTATAATGAGTGATCCATTTATGTTTATGTTTCTTGTTTATTTGGTGTAGTACCTATAAAGCCTGGCGATGTAAGGAGGAGTAAATTAAGTATATCAGTGCATATTGGAAGAGTGGGCCACTAGGCCTAAGATCTGTATACAGATATTAACTGTAATAAACGCAGTCAGTCAAATTGGCGCATTTTCCTAAAACCTCCTCCTCCTCCCTTGAGCCCTCATCTCAAAATCTCAAAATTGAAACCAACTTGGTCGCCCCCTAGCACTACAAATCCAGCCACAGGGGTCGTCCCTGAAAATGTCGGTCGATGACGAGTATCGCGTAACACGATACCGAACCTCTCGTCACCGCCAGATATGGGGATGGCCACCGGAGATATCTCTAAAAGGGGGAAAGACCTGCGGGAAAAATACTTTCCGCTCTCTGCCGCGTTCCAAATCAGATAGTGCGCCACACAGACACACAAACTACCGCACGGATACGCACAAATGCTCTTCATGAGTCTTAATCTAGATTGGAACCAATCAAAAGGTTTCTTGTTTTTTCCCCCCCTCTCTTCCTATCTGTGATGCTCACTGTGAAGATAAGCGACCACCAACAAAGTGGTTGAACATAAATCTAAGCATCTCTAGATATAGACGGAACTGATGCAGCTCGAAAGATTAAGCCAGATTAGGCTCTTTAGGCCGAGTTGAGAATTCCTTTTGCTTTCGGTTACGCGTTCATATAAAAAACGCTGCAAATCCCTGCACAACGGTTTATTATTTTGTACAGAATACCCTTGTTACAGATCACAGGTCTCCGTATAGATATCCCTTCTATATAACATATGTACTATTCTACACATATTATGTAGATAGCGGACCTCCGTAGGTTAGTACCTAACCCCGTACTCGTTACTAGGTTCCTCCCTAAACCGTTGTGTAATAATTTACCTGTATAGGTTCCACTTCTACGAAGATAGAATAATGAACCGTTGTGTAATAATTTGCCCATCAATAATACTTCAACGGTTGTTCAAGTTACAAAAGTACCTACTTATCAACAAAATCCAGCCCCTTCTTGGTAGATTAGCCGTTGTGTAATAATTTACCGTGGTGTAATAATTTACCGTTGTGTAATAATTCACCGTTGTGTAATAATTTGTCGTTGTGTAATAATTTGCCATTATGTAATAATTTACCCATCAATAATACTTCAACGGTTGTTCAAGTTGCAAAAGTACCTATCAACAAAATCCAGCCCCTTCTGGGTAGATGAGCCGTTCTGTAATAATTTGCCATTGTGTAATAATTTGCCATTGTGTAATAATTTACCCATCAATAATACTTCATCGGTTGTTCAAGTTGCAAAAGTACCTATCATCAAAATCCAGCAGGATCGTACACCCTCCGTAGGTTAATACCTAACCCCGTACTCGTTACTAGGTACCTACCTAAATCACGAGGTAAATGTTGCTAAAATAATTCTGTCGATTGCATACAGTAAGTACCTAACAAAAAGAAACGCACTTCATTTTTCAAATGAAATAATATTACAGAACAACCAACTCGACTTCATAGGTACCCCACCAATAAAATCGGTTTCACTACCTATCAACAAACTCCAATAGAGCCATCATTTTTCAATTGAAATAATATCACAGAACAACCAACTCGACCTCTTAGGTACCCCATCAATAAAATCGGCGCGTCCCTGGTGACGAGATTTCGTCTGTTGTATACAATTTCATTCACCCTGGAGTCGAAAATGCCTGTTGGTGCAAACTTCGGGGCTTTACTGTGAACGAACGGCTGGACGTACGTTGCTCCGGATGGTCTTAAAAAACTGGTAAGTTCAAGAACTATTTAAAACCGTAAAAAAAGGTATAGGCGTTTTGAAAATTTCAACCCCTACCTATTTTGAACCCCTTAGAGATGACTGACAGTAACGTCGAGCTTCGAGGACCAACTAGACCCCGAACGGAACCTATAACCCGAATTTCATCAATTTTTTTTCATGGTAACTAAGAAAAGTGGCCCGTACGGCGTACGGCGTACGGCGGACAGACAGAAATATTTTTATTGCAGTTTTGGATTCTGCATACCTTGAAACGTAAACCATCAAATTTTGAGGGGGGGTAAGAATTTTTTTTTTCATGCTCGATTCCAATGGTTCTGTAGTGATTAAGGATGGAACAGACGAGGCCGAAAGTTAGCTTGAGAATTGTTATGTATTTGTTGGCCCCTCGGCTCTTTATAGGCCCCTGACATGATCAGAGGGGGGTCGGGGGGTCCCCACTCTGAGGTGCAACATGTATGTACATTACATTGGTTGTGGAGGAGCAGCCGATCACAACACTGCTCCCCCCAGAATTTAAGTAACGCATTTAGTTAAATTTTGTTCTGTTGCGGTGGCGGTTGTCGGGCGTGGGAGGTGCGAGTGCTGGTTGCGGTGGTTGCGGTGGTCCGCTGTGGCTGTCCGGGTCGGTGTCGTTGGGGGCGGTACGTTGGCGACGTATGAAGAGCCGGGGTGTTGGTTGAGTGCGTGGGTACGGCCGCGGCGGCTGTTGTTGCGGGCGCCAGGTGCATGGGGTGCGGCGTTTTTGTGCTCGGTGGTCCCATGTGCGGCGGTAGAAACACGAGCCGTTCGTCGCGCTGCGTGTGGTCGGTCGTGGCTGCGTCGGCGGTCGCTGTTGTCGTCTGTTCGAATCACACGAACCTCTTCGGTGACGGTAGCCACTCGAGGAGGGGGAGCGAAGGGTTTGAGGCGATCGGCGAGAGCAGCGAGTTTCGTGACGTCGGGTTCGTCGCGCGCGGCTATGTGAAGGCGAATGCTGTCTGGAAGGGCGCGTGTGAAAAGCTGCCGAACGAGCGGGGTCGGTGTGTCGGCCGGGAGTGCTCGAGTGAGTCGTTGGAAGTCGGTTGAGTAGCTGTTGGCGTTCGATGGTGCCAGCCGCTAGTAATTCGCCGAAATGGGCCGACGCTTTCGCGTTGAGGTCCGGTAATATTAGGCGAAGTTTCGCGTGGCATGGAGGTCCCTTCGTGACGATTTGATGTTCTACGCGTTGCGGTGTGTCGGCCGGGAGGGCTCTACGGAGTCGGCGGGCGTGGACTGACGGATTCTCGTGCTCGGAAGTCGGTTGGGGTCGTCGTAGAGGTCCGCTTGTCGGGGCTCGAAGGCGCGGGCGAATTTAGCATGCGGCGTCGTGAGGCCTTCGTGAGTCAATGTGATCTCGAGTTGGGCGAATCAGACGTGCGGGAATGCGGGGTCGTACGGCCGGAGCTGGAGCGTTGATGTCGGTGGAGTCGTTTCTGCGGGTGTCGGTGGTTTCGGGTCAGTGTTCTCGTTGTAGGCGCCAGTCCCGGAGAGGTGTCGTCTGGAAGTGTCAGCAGGAAGTGTGCGAGGCGCCGGCGTCCGTTTCCTTATATAGGAATCGGATGGTGGGGCGAAGTAGCGGGGGGCCGCTGCGTTGGGCGTCGAGGCGGGCGTCGGAGTGGGGCGCCGCTGTGTGGCGTCGGTAGGGGCGGCGCTGTGGGGCGTCGGAGTAGGCCCCTGACATGATCAGAGGGTGGTCGGGGGGTCCCCACTCTGAGGTACAACATGTATTACATTGGTTGTGGAGGAGCAGCCGATCACAACAGGTTCATTATTGAAAATAATAAACCAAAATCCCGATTCCTTGCGACGCATTAAAATGTGCTGCTCCTCGTAATGATAACCAGGTATTGTAGGTAGGTAGGTATGTTTTAACAGATCCGGGTGCTTTCAAGAAAACTGGAAGGAAATTAAGTCAATGAAATCGGCATTTGGTCCCCTTTGGACGACTGCAGATTTCATGATCCTTAAACCCTCAATTTTGACCCACTTTTTTACACAGAAATTTGCTTATCTTCGAATTCATACTTCTGCTTGAATTATTTCAGCGAAGTGGGAATTTTTAATTTAGTCGCATCGTCTGGAGGGACACATAAATACGAGTAGGCACATACAAACATGCTCATGTGAATTCTGTTCATATATTAGGCCAAAAATTGAGCCTATTTTGGGACACATTTTGGGCCAATTTTAAAAGCGTACTTTCCAAGAAAATTCGCTGAAAAACTCATCAACAGTATTCACATAACTATAGGACAAACGGGAAGCGGCACGTCGGAACACAAACAAATGAACAGACAAATGAATTTTTTCGTAGTGTTCTTCTGAAGGTAGAACCCCAGGAAGGAACAGTGATCTATGCAGAGCGGTTATCTACACCTAATGATTGAGCGTTTTGGTTTATTATTCAGTCCATCTATGTACATTTACACAGTACATCTATGTATTCGCCCAGCAACAAATTTTTATAACTCCCCCTCAAAAGTTTTTTTTCACGTTTCAAGATGCGTCGATTTCAAAAATGCAACGTCCGTCCGCTGTCCGCCGTATGCCGTATCATACATTCTACTTTATTTTCGGTCTAAAAAATTCGTTCTTTCGCACACATCAGGGCCCTAGTGCTGTCCCGAAACTTTGCAGCCCGATCGGAATATACCTAAGGGAGTTATTGGGTAATAATGGGGGTAAAAATGAGGTTTTTTGGTGTTTTAGTAACATGAGCTTGTGAGGTATCGTTTTCCATGTTTTTTAAGAAGAGGAGACCGAATATGAAGTCGATGTTGACCAAACAGTGGAAAACTGAGGTTCTGACGAAGTTTCAACCCTAAAGTTACGTTAAATTTTGGTCTAAAATCAATGTTCTTCCGCTCACCGTTTGGGTCCCCATTTGGGAATACATTTGGGTCCAAGTTGTGCTCCGAAGCTCGGTAGACCGACCAGAATATACCCAGAGATCTTATGGGGGGGAAATGAGTGTAAAAATTGGGGGTTTCTAGTTTTTTTTGTTTTTTTTTTTAATTTTTTTTAAAAAGGTTTTAGAGAGCACGAGCTCGTCGTTTTCCATGTTTTTTAGAGCGAGAAGACCGAATATGAAGTTGATTTTGACAAAAGAGTGCTGAAATTGTAACGAAGGTTCAGCTCCCAAAATTAATTTTTTATGAGTAAACAAAAAGCTGGGAAATTGTCTGAAATCACCATAAATTTGTATAATACACTAGAACAACGGGTGAATCAAGACAATTAAATGGCATTGTCAATTAACAAAAAATAGCAGCCTAGTTTATGTTTTGGGGGGCCAAAATAGGTGGAAAACGATAAAAATAGTTATTTAAATTATTGCACATGAGGAAACAATATATGAACAGCCGACATTTCTGTAGGTATGTCCAATAGAATAATAAACCCATGTGACAAGGACTTTGCAGCGTTTTTGTATTGTTTTGTTCGTTTTTGTACACTAAACCACAAGTGCGTTAACAAAATGTGTTTCATGTGTACAAACCTGAATTCGAGGGTCAAAAAATGAATGAGACAAGGGATTTACTGATAAATCGTACTGTTTGTTTCCTTGGTGGTGGTGGGGAGGGGGGGGGACCTTTCCCTGGAAAAGGCCCAAAGGAGATTTCTACCTCTTCAATCTTGTCTGTAGCTCCTTTCGCGTTTTTTTCTTGTTACAATAAAACGTCTCGTCTCTGGTAAAAGGTTCCTTGTTTCCCCTTTTTCTAGAATAGTGGTGAAGAAGGGGTGGGAAGGGGGTAGGCGAAGGATGCGGTATTTGCATACAATAAGTTCGAAGCTGTGGGGCAACGGTGGAGACCGAACGGATAAGAAAACCTTTAGATCTGAGAGTCCACAGCTCGCGGGATACCCCCGTGTCGATATCGCCGAGTTCTGTTTTGTCTTCATTTCTGGTCTTTTTCCTCTCATGGATCAAAAATAATGCGAAATATTTCACCCGAACGTGTCACTGCCATCTGAGACAAATCGTTCCGAACTTGGGCGTGAGTGGGAATTCCAAAAAAAATTTTCATGACGGACTGAGTGCCCTCGGAAACCCCTTACGTCCAATCAGGGGTACCCATGGGTATAAAATTGACTGATTTTACTTCCATGTTCCTGGTATATAGGAATGGAACTACGGTGATACCGTCAAAAATAGGTGTTCGAGAAAATCATGGAATCTTGTTGAGAACTGCTCAAAACGAGTTTCTAGACGGTTTTCCACTTTATGTCGCTCCGTACGTACATATTGAGTACGTATTTTGGAATTTCAAATGGCCATAACTTCCTTAAAATACGGTCTATTCAGGTTTTTTTTTTAAACTCATTAACAATTTAACTTATTTCTTATTTCTTTATTTCACGGGACAAGCCCAATTACCTTCTATAAAATCAATCAGTAAGTCAATCTAATCAGGGGAAAAAAATAATATAAAAATGATAATGGTCTCATAGTAAAGTAAAATGAAAGTTACAAAGTAAAAACCCTGGGTAGGTACATATGGCAAGGTAAGGAGACACCACTGTCAGCTGGGTAGCACTGAGGCTAATATTCATCCCTATTCAACTTAAGATGCTGAAATTTGACGCGATGAGGCTGAGAAATGCGAGTGGCGTCGCATGTCAGCAGCCTTTCCTACAAATTTTTTTAATGAATTAAGAATATGCATAGGTTCCTTAATTTTAGAAGATTAAGAAGCATGATTACAAATTTTTTGTCTTTTCTATCATCAGGTAGGTACGCCCTCCGTACTACACATAATAGGGGTAATGGTTTTCTCGAATCATGAGGCTTCGAGAAAACTTCGTAAACAGCTGATTTATTGATAACAGGGCCTGTTGTGAAGAAGAAGAAGAAGATGGTACCTGAGAGGCAGATAAAGAGAGTACAATAACAATAACAAGGTACTTAACTCGCAGGTTATGCCGTTTATTTCACTGAAGGTATATAGTAATAATAAAACACTTTTGGATTATTATCTCTGTATATCGAACAATCTACAAAGCTTTTCAGGTACATTTTAGCCATCATCAGGTGAGCACAATCGAACACAAGAAACAAGTAAATATTTAGGTAAATGAATAGGTAAATAAGCTTTGTAGTTCGTTTAATTATTATTATTCAATTATTGTTTAGCTATTACTACTACATACCTTCAAAGAGAATGGATGATTATCACAACTTTTTTGAGGTTACTGGGTACTATTGATCCACTTATCCACGTCTGTGTTGTTGGGTTGTCCAAAAAAAAGTCACGAAGCGCAGTGCTTTGAAGAAAACTCTTGGGGACATTTCCAACGCAGAAGAATTACAGCATCGTGGAATCAGCTGTTGACTGTTCGCCATTTTGTATCTTTTTGTATCTCTTTACCATGTTTTCGATCCAATTTTTCAAACATACCTACCTACAGGCTCTGTTCTATCATCGTATTGTCGAGAAAAGCCGATGTTTTCGACGGGTTTTCTCCAAGTTGAACATGTTTCGACGTCTTAAACTTCCCGACCGCGAATATTCCTAATATTCTTTCAACTTAGCGTGGTACCACCTACCCTACTATTATGACAACCATCCTTCACTTAAATGTCCAATAGACTCGTACGGTCGAAGAAATGAATGAAAGATACATTGTTGTGGTAATCGCCCAGGGAATGAAGGACTGTCCCGTGGTGCTTCATTTGCTTTCACAAAGGAGTAGTTGGGGGGGGGGGGGGGTTCCCATCAATAAAACCCGTTCAGGGTTCATAAGGTTAACAGCCATTGTGGACTGACTTTCTTCTCAACGCACCGAGCTATTCGGCCTACACCTACTTGGGAATTCGGCTCAACGAGTTGGGAATGTGACCGTTGAAAACGATATGATTGAGCACGCGCAGAAGTGTCAGTTGTCATATTTATATAAACAAATGTGTGCATATATCAGTGCAACAAGGTACTTGCACAACTGTGAACAACTCTTCATTTCATGTGGATTCATATCTCATGGCTGGGGCCCTTTCGCATGTTAACCAAAAATATTTAATTTAGCGTTTTTCAACAGTTAGCGCTTGATTTAAACATATTTTGGCTCAATAAAGGCCATCCAGGTTGAAGGGGTGTTGGGAGATTTCACGTGGTAGAGGAATTTGCTCCAAAACTTGTGGTCCCTATATCAAAAAGTTTTGAACACTGCGCGGGTTGTCTGCATGCGCAAAACTGTGATTTTTTACGCGAAAATTTGGTGGAACCATTACCATACATAGTTACATATCTCAGAGTGCGTAAATCCTTGAAAAGCGAGCAAATGCGGTAAATATCAGCATTAAGTTTGGAAGTTGAAGTTAGCGTCAAAGTGTGACACGAAGAAGGAATAGTGGTGGTGCATTGTCAAAGAAGGAATGCGTAAGGAGGTATACCAGCGCAACCAACCCAACCATCTAACCCGCTGAAATACATACTGAAGAGATACACACAAACCTTTTCCACCCATCAGCCTGCCCACGACTGAATTCTCTACGCATTTCATAAAAATGCGCAGGATTCAATAATTGAATCATTCATTATTTGTTATTCATGAAGCATAACGTTTGTTCAAGTTACAAAAGTATCCAGCAACAAAATCCAAAAGAGCCATCATTTTTCAAATGAAATAATACCACAGAACAACCAACTCTAATTAATACAGCCATCCGTGATTTACTTGGGCGTGTGGGCCCGATTCATACCGTTTCATTCACGATCATGTTGATGAAGGTTTTCGGTTCAAACGAACGGCTGGTCGTACAATGCTCCGGGTGGCCTCAAAAAACGCTTTACTTCAGTATCAACATAAAAACGTTAAAAAAACCATACCCTTCTATTGAATGTTTTCGAGCTATGGCGTTCTGAAAATTCCAACCCCATTTTTCACCCCTTAGAGACGGCTTGACAGTAACGCCGAGCTTCGCGGGCCAGCTAGACTCAAATGGAAGCTATAAACCAAAATTCATTAATTTTGGTTCATGGTAACTAAGGAAAGTGTGAAGCACGGCATACGGCCAGAAAATTTTTTATTCAATTTTCGGATTTACGTACCTTGAAACGGAAACTATCAAATTTTGAGAGGAGGGGAGGGGGGTTAAATATTTTATTTTATTTATTTTTATTTTCTCCATGCTCGATTCCAGAGGTTCACTATCGAAAATAATGAACCAAAAAACCCTAAGAACAATTCCGTTTTAGTGGAAAAGGATAGGTAACGTTCTAAGATTTCGTTTTGAGTGATTTAGCGAGCTAAACACACAAGCCCAAATGAAATCCAAATGAAAGTCGTTTTCTATTATGCCCACATCATAATCGACATTTCTGGAAGCCCTTCAACATTTTTCTAACCTGCGCCGCGGACGGACTTGGCCCCCTGGTTAATGGAACAGACGCCCTACTGGGCCGATTGGTGTCCATCAAAAGGGCAGTTTTTTGCTGCCGAATCATCGCTCAGTGCCTTCTTCGAGCTGTTTTTCAAGATCTACCCCGCCTCGCCGCCCCCCATGTGTCGGTTTTTATATGAATTTTCTGGTGGTTAGCTAATAGAAAGGCGTGACTGTTTGGATTAGGGTGGCTCTGGCTTGTGATGTATTAATGAAGTGTCTAATGGACCCTGACACCCCACTCCGTCGAGACTCTGAGCACAGGACCAGAGGAATGAGGCCCTTCTTCACTTTAACGTGTATTTAGAACGGTGATATTTTACTTTTAACGAGGGTATTTCACTTCCTTGGAACTAGAATTATTCTCTGGGTTTTTTTGTTGCCGTTGAGGTGTGCAGTAGTTTGTATATCCACATTTCAATATTTTAATTTTTATCATCTTTTCCCTCTCTGTATCTCCCTTCCGGAAATTATTTATTTTCCCTCTGGAATATTTTAATTTTTATCATCTTTTCCGTGTCTGTATCTCCCTTCTGGAAATTATTTATTTTTGCCGGCCTTTTGGTTTATTATTTTCAATACCTAATGAACCTTTGGAATCGAGCACGAAAAAAAAATTGTTAACCCTCCATAAAATTTGATGGTTTTCGTTTCAAGGTATGTAGAATCCGAAAATGCAATAAAAAAATTTCTGACCGTCCGCCGTACTGAGCACTTTTCTTAGTTACTTTTCTCAGGGTCTAGTTGGTCCTCGAAGCTCGGCGTTAATGTCAGTCATCCCTAAGGGGTGAAAAATAGGGGTTGAAGTCTCCAGGACGCCGTTATCTCGGATTTTTTTACGGTTTTAAATATTTCTCGAACTTACGAGTTATTTAAGACCACCCGGAGCATTGCACGTCCAGCCGTTCGTTCACAGCGATGCCCAGAAGTTTGCACCGACAGGCATTTTCAACAGCAGGGTGAATGAAATTGTATACATTCAGCCAAGTATCATCACTAGGGACGCGCTAACAAACGGGAATTGGCCCGAGATACAATCATTGCTAGGGATCACCTGATTATAATCAAGGAGTACGAAGTCGAGTTGTTTGTTCTGTGATATTATTTCATTTGAAAAATGATTGCTGTTTTGGAGTTTGTTGACAGGTAGAGAAACTTGAACAAACGTTGAAGTATTATTGATGGGTAAATTATTACACAACGGTACATTATACCATCTACGTAGAAGGGGCTGGAGTTTGTTGGTAGGTACTTATGCAACTTTTTTCACTCCACATCAACGATTTCCCTTCAGTACTTCATTATTTGCCCTTCTTTTTGCCATTTTAGTTGCTGCTTGTCATCGACAGAATTATTTTAGCAACATTTAACTCGTGATTTAGGTAGGTATCTAGTAAAGAGTACGGGGTTAGGTACTAACCTACGGAGGATCTGCGATCTAAATAATATGTATGCTTGAGTTTCCTTCAGTTCCAACCCGCTTTCAATAAAAGAGAAAAATCCGACTTTTCGATTCCCACGTGAGTGAATTTTTAATGCTCCCAATTCTTACAACGGCTTTGCTCTGACGTTTTTCCATGTAGCGGAGGGAGTAAGTGAATTATTGGTGTGAAAAATAAAGCACCACGCAAAACTGCGACTCCAACTCAAAAATTGAATAACTGACTGATATAAATGTATCCTCACCTCGTCCAGTGGATGTACCCTGTAACTCACCAATAATCACAATTATCTGTCACCAAATTGGAAGTCGAATTTGAATTCTTGTGGGTCAAAAATAGCTCGAAATGAGGTTTAATTCACAAACTTCAAAAATTCTTACATACTCTAAATGGACATGAACGCATTCTGTGTCTTAGCCCATGTCAGGGATTTCCATCTAGCTTATCGATGAGTGATATTATAAAACAAGGAAGTCAATATCTATGTGAGCAAAAAAAAATGTTCACCATAATTATTGTTTCCCACTTTTGTTTTTGAATGTTCTCATTCACAGTTCTTACTTACTGCGCAGTTTTATTCTTCCTGTAGTTACACAAGTAACCTCTTCCGTGATCGCTGTTATCTGAATTATTATTGTATCCCGAGAGAACAAAATAAACTCGGTATAGAACAAATAAACTCGGTATAGAAAGGAAAATCAACGCAACAATAATTACACAACGCTTTTGCACATTTATTTTTATATAATAATTTTTTGTCTCTCTTTTTACAAATAAACTTTTTCTTTCGTGACAATACTTCTTCTGTATAACGTTAAAAAAATCACATGAAAATGATTATTTTTTCCAACCTATTTCATAGTTTAGCAATACAATGGTTTTCAATTCGTGAAACGAAATTAATCACTCTTTTTTTAAATTTTATAATTAACTCCACCAGCGGGAAAATCTTAAAACAGAAAACTATTAATAAATACGAGTAGGTAGGTAGGTACGCATATACTCCATTTTGTGTTCACAATATAAAAATGCCTGAATAGTGGGGAAAAAACCGAAATGTTTCTTCAAAAAACGTTTTACGTGAGTTTTTGTTTTTCAATTTGATCGACAACGAAGAAACAAAAACACGACATTTCTTCTCATTTTAAAAGTTTATAATATTCTTTATAATTAATAGTAGCATTTCTCAACGTAAGTTACATACATACACCATATATATGAATAAAAACAAAGTTGGTCCGAGTGAACAGCAAAATAAAAAATGAAAATTTGATTTATCAAATAATACAGTTTAACGATTGCACTATAGTTCAGCAATAATGCGGAGAAGAGGGGGATAATACAATTAATTGCTGGATAACTGTAATATAAATCATAAAATTGAATCACATAAACACAATATACAATTATATACAACGCGGTTTTACAACACAGAGTTCGGACAACGAATAAAACCAATAAATATCCATTAATTACCCCCACTACTTGAAACGTAAAGGAACATACCGCGTGACGATATTATTAATATTAATTATGTTGATAATAAATTTTTTTGTATTTTTATTGTTTTTTAAATTGTTTTTTATGCAATTTTTTTCTCGATTGATTATAATAATACTAGGGAAAGTACGTGATGGTGCGATAAATAGGAGGGAGCTCAAAAAAAGGTGGTTCGATTGGAGGGGAGAGTTATCATGGAAAGGGATGTTGCGCAGGAGGTCGCGTCGATGAACTGCACATGCGCAGCTCGTCGGATGAGTTCTTCCGAGTTCAGTCCCCAAACAACTGGATCAAGCGGGTCGTGAACGAATCTCATTTTATTACCTACGTACCAATGCAACACTTTACGAATAAATCGAGAGTTTCATTCAAATTTTGTCCATCTGTTTCGCAACCTCCCTCAATCCGCAGCGAAATGCGCATTCTTTCGATAAAATGTCGCGGTTTACTAATAAAACTCCATTCGGGGTCCAGAACTCCAAGGGACGAAACGTGGAATATTTTTTAAAAAGATCCCTTTCTCAGCAAGTCGAAACGTTTGTCAAAATATTTACAAATAGTGCACTTTTACAAACATAAATTACACTCTTCATTTCACATCTTCTTTCCATTTAATTACTATCAGGAAGAGAGGGAAAAACGATTATTTTTATTTGTCTATAACTTCATACATATAGTCTTCCGATGAAGGGCAGACTCGAAAAACAAAAACCGTTTCAAAAAGCGAGAAAAACGGCGAAAATATAGGAACGAAAATTATTTTTAAAATCTCACCTCCTCCCCAAAACCATTTACCAGAAGCTTGTGTTTTCCGAAAACAAAAAGAAAATGTACAAAATTGATAAAATCAAAAACCTTTTCCTAGGAACTATGTACACAAATTCAAAACAATTACATCCTTGGGTTTTAGCTTAATTATGCGCATTAACCAGCTCAAATCTTTCCGGAGAGGAGGCAGGATTTCGGAACTCTTTCGTGATAAATATTTCGAAAATAAAAATTGAGAGATATCTTATGTACAAAAGAAAATTGTTAGGTATCGTACAAGAAGTGTTCTCGCTTTGTTGATATTAATTAACATGGTTGTTTAAATTTAATAGCTATACATTATAATTCTTTATTTTTTTTGTCAATATTTTGTTCTTTTTTCATTCTGGTTTGCATCGTGCAAAGCGTCTAGAACGAGACCTATTTGTTGTATTTGTCAGGCCATCCGTAGTCACCGCGCCATGTGGCACCCTGAAACAGAAGAGAATAGTTGATAGAATAGAAGTTGAATTGTCGGGATTATATGCAGGTGAGCCCGTATAATAGGGAAATTCTAGCTTAGGTACTCGCAGGGACCAAATTAAAGCTACTGGTATGAGCCTCCTGGATAGGTTGGAAACCCGCAAAGCGGAATCTGCAAAGCGAAGGGGTAATCAAACTAATGACTGCCTGAAAATTTGGCGTCGTTCTGTATAAATTTATTATTATTTCAGCCGGTTGTCTGATTATGAGTTCAATCGTGCAACAGACTATACGTAGCGTGCATATTTTCTGGCCAAGAAACGTTCGATTTAATTGCTCAATACGAACAAAAATGTTTAGTTTTTCGTGATGAGCACGCTCTCCCCCTTGCTAGTTCCTAGTTTATTATATTTTATTTCAAATTGCGAGAAGCTATTTGACACACCGTTTAATGTTTTTTTAATGAAATTTCCGATTAGATTCCTTTACTGACTTTTAAACAAATAACTGAAAAGTCAACAAAACTGTGTAGGTATTTGAACGTTTCTAGAATGCAAAATTATATTTCGGGTAACTCTGTTTTACCAGGACCACTGTAAAAGTGATGTGATGAATGTTGCGTCAGACAAAGTTCAACCTTGAAGTATAGTACATGATTTTAAGATGACCAACTTGCTCAAAAACGCACTAAATTTGTCACCTAGAATGTGAGTGGTTGTCTTTATATAATACTGAGGGAGCCCAAGGCAATTTTTTCTCTTCTCAACCTACGAGGGTTAAATGTGAAATTGAGCCTCCTTGGGACTTCTGGGTGGGAACGAAATAGTACACTGGGACACCCTGATGGTCAGCTGAGTTTAAAATGAGCACGTGGGTCCGAATTTGCTGCTTTTGACATCAGTATCGGATTCGGCACCCACCAAAACCGCTGAATCCGAAATTTTCGGGTCCAAAACCAAGTAGTTTGACGGGAAAAAGTTAAAGAACAACGTGTGATGTCATCTGGCATGTATCTCCCTCTTACTTGTTCCCACGTGCGGGAGCGAGAGGGCAACACTTTTCCCTTCCCCCTTTTCGCCCACTTCCGTTCACTTTCGACCCATCATACTGCACTTTTTTGGAAAGCTCTCCGTTAGAACTACAATGTGAAATAATGAAATAAAAACGCTGCAAATTATTACACAACGGTTTGTAATTTACCCGTATAGATGCCCGTTCTGCGTAGATCACTGTTTTCTGTGGTCAGTACCCTCGAGCTCCCCCCAGGAGAGTCCTAAATCGAGTACTGGAGGCGGCCCGGGAACTACAGTTTCATAAAAATGCGTAGGATTCAATAATTCAATAGTTGTTATTCATGGAGCATGCCGTTTGTTCAAACTACGAAAGTACCCATCAACAACACCCAAAAGAGCCATCATTCTTCAAATGAAATAATATCACGGAACAACCAACTCGATTTCATGCAGCCATGTGTGATTATAATCAAGTGTTCCCTAGCAATGATATCTGGGCCGGATTTATACCGTTTGATTCGCGATCATGTTGACGATGCACACGAACGGCTCGTCGTACAATGCTCCGGGTGGTCTCAAAAAATTATTTAGTTCGAGATCAATGATTTAAAAACGTTTAAAAAAACATACCCTTCTACTGAAAGTTTTCGAGCTACGGTGTTCGGGAAATTTCAACTCCTTTTTTTCACCCCTTAGAGATGATTGACAGCAACGCCGAGCTTCGCGGACCAACTAGACCCCGAATGGAACCTACAAACCAAATTTCATCAATTTTGGTTCATAGTAACCAAGGAAAGTGCCAAGTACGGCGTACGGACGCAGAATTTTTTTTTAAATTTCACTTTCGGATTCTACGTACTTTGAAACGGAAAACAACAAATTTTGATGGTGTGAGGGGGGGGGGGGGGGGACTTTTTTCCTTTTTCATGCCCGATTCCAAGGGTTCATTATTGAAAATAATAAACCAAAATGCACGTCCATTCCTCATTTAGCTTCCTTATTTTCAGGAATCATAACAGCCCCCAGAGTGCAAAAATATGTTCCACAATATGAGAATGTTATTCTCCTCCCGTCTCTGTACGAAGCTGATTTTTTTTCTCTCTTCAAAAGTATGAATAGGCACAATATTGTAGCTCCACTACAGTATATCTCTAAATTTCTAAATTCTTTTTTTCTCTAAATTAGTTTTGAACAGGTGCCACCAAAAATTCCGTCTGAGAATAGCTTTTTTGTGGTTGTTGCAGTGTGTTGTGCGTTACAAAAAAAAAACGGAATTTTTGGTGGCATCTGTTCGAGAAGGAATTTAGAAATTTAGAGATTCGCTGCACTGAAGCTACAATATCCGTCATCAACTCACCAGGTGGGAGGAGGTGTGAGGGAGGGATATGAGCGGGTGTATCCCGTGCTGGTGGATGGTCTGCTGCGTGTGCTGGTACCATCCTCCATGATGGGATCCCATGACGGAGGTCTGCTGGTAGTAGCCTTTCGGAGGGGACATTCCCTCCAGGGGTTTCACCATGACGTCGGACATGACGCCGGACAGACTCAGACAGCCCTGGGGCCCGACGGAGCCCTTCTTCTTTTTGGACTTCGAACTCAGCTTCCGATTCCGGGTTTGGATGCCTTCCTTCTTCATCGTCAGCGGTCGATTTACCTGCAACATGCATCAGAAACGCAAGACTGAATCTGATGTTGGATTTACATGGAAAGCTGTTCTATGATGGATCGACCAATCAAGTCATAGCACCCTCTGTCCACGCTGCCTTCAACTTTCCCAGCTCTACTATGATACGCTACTTACTATTTATTTTACTAGTATCAGTCTTCTACCAATCACAAACACTCAAATTTTAGCATGGAACATGCTTTAGCCTTGACCTAACTGGCAAAAAGTGTTACGTTTATCGGGAACGAAATCGGGTGACGAAATTTTCTAATGATTTCCGCTTACAACGGAGCCGTTGCTGGGGGAATGAAACTTCTTTAGTTTTCATCGGACAAAAATCGTTCTCCATTCGTTGGAAAGCTCTCGATTTATGACGCATATCTTTCATACTTGTTCTTCTATTTATGTCGTACTTTTATAATTATTTATGTTATAAATGGATATAGTAAACAATGCCGCTTGTTTTGTTGTCACTTGGTTGAGAAGTTAATCTTGGTTATAGTAATTGTAGACGCGCACCATAACAGAAAATTAACTAGGAACGGTATCGAGTCACGAAATTTTGCTTAGTCGATGATACGGAAGGAAGCATGTTCCATGTTTTTTAATTTTGTTTTTGGGTCATTCTCCGAAAGTAGGGAAATTTCAGGACCAATATTTTAAGAAATTATATTATCGATTTTGATGCAGGAAATTGGCTAAATTTACTCACTAGTAGTATACGAATCTGTCCTATGAATATTTCTACATAAATGTTCCTCGTTCTTCAGAAATTAAATTTTGATGAAATTTGAGAGGTGAGGGAGATAGAGGAGCGTGAGGGAGATAGAAACGTCATGTAATTTGAACATAATGCTTTTTATTTTCTTACTCTTGGGAAAAAAAAAGCATCCAAGTTATGTCTGGAGTTAAGGCATATGTTAATAAACGTAAATGGGTTACCAAAGAACACAGTTTTCATGAAAATAATGTGAAAAAACCATTAAATAATTTGAAACACATCGTATTGATCTCGTGAGATACACCGTCTCCATAAAGATAAATCTTAGAAACGTGAGGTAGTATGTAAGTTGAACAGCGCCTCATAATTCTTGCTCCTGAATTACAAAAAAAAAATACAGCTCACAAGTTTGAAAAATGTCAAGCACCTTGCCGCACTATTCTGGCTTAGTTGCATCTTCACTCGATACATCCTTTTCCTCAGTCTCTCATTCGCCTTCCTCAACCGATTTTTGTCATCTTCCAGTCGTTTATTTAAGGCCACCATTCTCAATCGGTTCTTTCTAACTTTATCCTTAGCTAGTTTTTTAATATGTCGTTCACGAGAGGCTGATGAGGTTTGCTTTGACGTTGATGGTGTATCATGTAATGTATCCAATACGTCTATTCCAGATTTCTTCTTCCCTTTGTTATTCCGATAAAATTTCCTGAACTTCTCTCGCCAAACTTTACGGTTCACTCTCAGCTCATGAGGAGTCATGTCAGTAACTAATTTCACCTGCTCCTTTTCTAGTTTCTTCTTGTACTTCACCCTTTCTTTAAGTCTCAACTCCTCCAACAGAACTGGGTCGCTTTTCATACGCTCGCGTCTTTTCCTATCGTACTCTCGTTTTTCCCGCCTCTGCTCCTCAAGCTGTTTGTCATTTCTTCGAGGCCCCATTGGAACCTAGAAAAAGAAGTTGGGCTAGATTATATTTAATATGATGCCTAGCTGTATTTCGAGTACATCACAAGCCAAAGTGCTCTAAAAACGTATGCAGTGATTTTTCGAAAAATCAGCTTCTAAAATGTTCGAATGTTTTACGAAAATTCGATGAAAAGACTGACAATTTTCAAAAAAAATTACACTTAGCATGTCAACCTGTGCTTAAAAAAAAAAAACTAAATGAGAAAAAGCTAAACGGTATGGAACTGAGAAGTAGATCAGATCAAAACCACTGAAATGTCTATCTCCCTCATCATCAGTCTATCTCCCTCACTTTTTAGGAAATGAGGGAGATAGATGTGAGGGAGATAGGTTTTTGAAGAAAAATGGCGTTGGCGAGGCACGAGGTTATTCTACTGCAAACCAAATCAACTACATGGCATATTACTACATTATACAACACACTCAAACATGGGAAACATAAATGAGACTTACTGGATTGAAGTTCTATAGCGATGAGGGAGATAGAATTCGCAGAAGCACTGCTAAATGTGCAACAAACTAGCAAACATGTGCACGCGGCAAAAGTAAACTGGCCAAAAAAGAGGTTAGGATGCTTTTGTTAGGTTATCAGAGTAAGTGCTGCCAACTGCTGGAAGAAGAAAAAAAAGCGTCTCAGCTTTGGCGCCTATTTTATGAAAATGTGAGGGAGATAGGTCTACCCAGTGGGACAGATACTAAAATACATGTATATTCCATCCACAATTAGGAACCTTCCCGTCCTTATTGGAATTTGATACTAGAGAGGTTTTAAATGGAAATACCGAAATTTCAAATTCCATAACCATCACAGAGGCAAAAATGTGAGTTAAGAAATATCGCAATTCGACCTATGGGACAAGTGAGGGAGATAGAATTTTTAGTATTCATTTGTCATTTTCTCCTTCAAAAATGGGTAGTAATGTGAAAATATTTGATTACAAAGCAACATTAGACCTCTTACTAATGTTTAGTGTCAAAAATCGCGTGAAAACGTGACCACAAACACTACAATCGCTTTGGGACACAAATTTCCCCACTTTCGGAGAATGACCCTTTTGTTTTTTTGAAAAAAAAAAAAAAATTAGAATTCTTGGAAAAACCGTAGTCTGAAGCCCGTTTTCAAAAATAAGCCATACTTTTTAGATGAGGGTTGTAAATCCACTCCAATGTAAATAGGTATGTTAAGATTCAACGAAGCCTTGGTGGAAGCGGGGAAGCGTTCCCCTCCCTCCATTAACTCCCAACTTTCCCAACGCCATCAGGGAGGAGGTGGAGACCTTTATAAGGCACCTGGCTCACCCAGCTCCTCATTCTACCTGCTCGACTCCTACCTCATTGACTCGACTCCTACCTGGGACTTCTCTCTATTACCCTGTGCCCCTTCTCTTGACCATTTCCTGGGGTATACTCCCCAGAAAGATGTAGTACTCTCGGTGGTGGAAAACCCGTGGGGTACTGGCACGTCCACTATCACTCTCTGTGGTGAAAACCGTGGGGTGGTAGTTCTCCTCCTACCCGCGGGGTGGTAGCAATCCTAAAAGACTCCTAAGGGGCACATCCTCCTCTCTCCTGCATCCAAACCAAACCCTACCTTGCGCTCACCTCACAGAACATCACCACAAGGGTGATTAAAAGTAAAAATGGCGGCAAGAAATTAAGTAGGTATCAGGTATATTGACATCTGACTGGTTTTTGGCTCAAGGTGGCTGAAGGCTCTCAAGGCGAAGGTTCTCAATGCTGCTAACAAACCAACATTAGAAATGGTAAACCTTCCTGGCAACCTTCAATAACAGAACCGTACAGAAGTGTAATGGATGGACAGATGAATGCAAATTTATAAATACATTTAAAAAACATGTCCTCAAAATCAAACCGTGGAGAGGTTCGCAAAAAGCCACAGCAAAGGTTCTTGAAGGTTGCCAGGAAGATCTGCCATTTCTGATGTTGGGTTCTTGTTTGCTGTGGCTTTCTGTGAACCTCCTACTGGTTTGATTTTGACGACGTTTTTTAAATGCATTTATAAATTTGCATCCATCCGTCCATCCACTGCGGTTCTGTACGTCACTTAATAAAGTGATGCACTACCGCTCTAAGCGGGATTTGAGTTAAACTACTCGGCGATTTAGCTTATACGTCAGTTCTAGAGGGAACTCAGAAATTCATATTTCACACTCGTTTTCTGCATACACCTACTTTCAGACATAAACACACTGTGGTCAGTGAGTGCTAATTTTCGTTACTGAACAGAATTTAGCAATAAAATGAGAATTTGTAAACCATGAAAATTGCTCATTCTAAATGTTGAACGATTTATTTGAATATGGAATTAGATTCGAGCTAACTTCTTCAGACTGGGACCATCCATGGTATGTTAAGATGTGGGCACTTGAGAGTTGTTGGAAAACCTGTTGTTGTACTTACGGAATACAGGAAATGTTGCGGACACATGAGTTATGAAAACAATGTTGCTATCACGAGAAGCGGTTGATACCTAGCATTGGTACATCCTGATGGCGAAGGGCAGTACTAAATTCATGGCGGCGAAGGGTAAATGAAGTTGTAACCGGTTCTAAATCTCCCTATTTTTGCAGAATGGGAGAATATACCGAATGATTCATAATACTGTAGGGGAAGTAACGTGGAAATTATTGATATTGAATGGTGTATATTGTAATAAATTTAATAATCATGTCAAGGAGTGGATATTGAGCAGATGCCTACCCTCGAGCTTCCCTCAGAGGGCTCTAAATCGAGTACTGGAGCCGGCCCGGACAATCACATTTCATAAATATGCGGTGGACTCAGGAATTCTACCGTTATTTGTTGTTATTCATGAAGCATTTGAACATTTGTTCACGTTGCAAAAGTACCTATTAACAAAATCCAAGAGAGCCATGGATTCTTCAAATGAAATAATATCATAGAACAACCAGCTCGATTTCATACAGCCATGCGTGATTATAATCAGGTGTTCCCTATAACAATGACATCTGGGCCGGATTTGTGCCATTTCATTCACTATCATGTTGACGAAGCTTTTCATCGGTTCAAACGCTCGGCTGGACGTACGGTGGACCAGGTGAAAAAAAATTCGAGATTACGGCGCCCTGGAAATTTCAACCCCCTATTTTTCACCCCTTAGAGATTACTTACAGCAACGCCAAGCTTCACGGACAAACTAGACCCCAAATGGGACCTACAAACCAAATTTCATTAATTTTGGTTCACGTTAACTAAGGAAAGTGCGAAGTAAGGCGGACGGCGTACAGCCAGGATTTTTTTAAATTGCGTTTTCGGATTCTACGTACATACCTTGAAACGGAAACCATAAAATTTTGAGGAGGGGGGGGGGGGGGGGTTTAAAAAAATTTCATACTTGATTTCAAAGGTTCACTACCTATTGAAAATAATAAACCAAAAAAGTCACAGAGTAAGAAACATTTGAAATGTTAATTTCAGGTCAAAGACGGGCTTGGGGCTTGTCGGTGAAATTCATACGTCATCACACAAGAAAGTCTCATCACGTCCTCTCTGAAATCTAGCTCACGGACCCTGTAACTTCGTCAGCTGATCGGGCTTCAGTGACTTTCACAGGACAATAATACAAGTAGTACAATATTTCCAGCTTCAGTTTTTTGTGTGCATTTTCTCTGTTTTTGCTTCCTCTATTCGTTTCCGTTTGGTCAGGCAACGTCGTATGGATACTGTAAACCCAGTAGAATGTTGAGGGTTCGGAAGTTCGCCGCATGGTGCGCTCCGACCAACCAGAAGCTTCGGAAACGCATACGTCGTTAGTGCGCCTTTTTTCAAATATCTCACTCTTACTTAATTTTTTTTGTTGAAACAGCTGTGATTTTCGGACACTAAAAATCATACGCATAGCCCGCTGAGGGATATTTTCACCACAACGGCGAACCGATTTGAAGGAGCGCGGATAACTACAAAGACTGCCAGCCACCTCCTTGATTCATCGACACGGGACGGTGTTGTGCTTTCTGTATTTCCATTTCCCAATAAATCGTAAGATAACTGTAGTAACTATACCACCACTCCACTATATACCTACTAACTCAACCAAAATATGCAACTTACATTGTGCAGTTTGTAGTAAAGCCCACACGCGTTGCAGACGGGTTCGCCGTTCTGATTCCGTCTCCAAAGCGTCGTCGTGGTCGTTTTACAGTTGGCGCAGCTGGTGCCCGCTCTCCGCGCCGCGCTCTGCAGCGACTGCAACAGTAACAGGGAAGAACAAACCAGTTTTAGATGATTTGTCGAGTAAAATAAAAATCAATATTGCTATCTATGGATGCTAATCGGTCGAGCATACGATTAGGCCATGTGGGACTACTTGTACATAGCAACTTGGACATCAATCGACTCAATACAGAATGCACTGAAACTGAATGAATCAAAAAATAATTCGAAATTTCACGAACTAAACATTTTGGACCCATATAGATTATTTTCAAAATGTATTTGCAAAAATTATACAACCAGAATTTACTGAAGTTTTATATATCAGCCGTCTAGGAAGATTTGATTCTATGCGTGTCTTTTCACCTGCCTATACATGCGCATGAGTTGCAAGGATTATAAAATAGATTTATTATAAATATAAAATGAAATAAAATGTACTTCCATCTTCTTACGATACACAATATTAATGATGATAAATCAAGTTTCAATCTCATAATGTAATCATAATAGTAGGTATGTACTTGTAGTAAATTTACTGTCAAGGACAGTGTAGGCCTATAATCGTGGCTTGTGCTGAGCTAATAACAGCTTAAATAGCCTGCTGGTGGCAATATGGTCCTTCAAATAAATTCAAACATATTCGGCTACATATTCACGGTAGCCCAACACAATGATGGCGGTTTGCTTCAAATACTGAGGGTAGTTGCGTATCTCCTGGGCCTATCGCGCTGTGCGTCCAAATCACTCGTTTCCGCCACAGGAGTTCTTCGGAATTCAGGAGTAAGGAGCTAGTCCACCGATGATCCTATATATCGACATCAAGGTTTTGTAGGTTTCAGGCATGAAGATGACACTAAACCGATGGCAAAGTAGGTTTATTATTCATAGTACTCAGTTCACGCATTCATCAGTCAATTTTACTATTACATAATTACATAATTAGATACTATAACCGTTGATATTCAACCACCATAATGTTTACGGTCCCAAACAACCACCTGAACCGTCCCACGGTCCGAATATTAATATTGTACCCCAGACACGCGTGGAATCCCCTGATCGCTTCATTCCTGCCTTCGACATCGTAAAATTCAGGTCACAAAAACACCCCCCTTTTCAACTCACTTTAAATCAAGACGACGCTCACACAACAAAAATCAACTTTTATTAGACCCCAAATGTAAAATGACCTGAAGCAACGTGTCTTCGTGTCTTTTATTGTTCTTACGTCGGGAAAAATGGACCTTTTTTTCCAAAAAACATGTATCCTCTCGAAAAATAGTTGGTTATGTATTTTTTTTTTGTGTACCTTCAGGGCTGTGGGAACGGGGGAAAAAATACCTTGACAGGACCTTTCGAGTGATGAACAACAAGGGCTAACTGAGTTGGTTTTACACGAGGGGTCGAGGGATTGTCATCTTAAATCTCGGAGAGGGATGCGACCATGTAAACTGGATTGAGGACCAATAAAAAGTCGTGTTTTTGAATCGCCAACCAGCTGTGGTTGTACGAGACGACATCAGGGGAGGGGATGAAATACATATTTTCAATTACTGCATCGAGCTACACGTCGGGAGGAGTTTGCAGTGCATTTTCAAATTCTTTACAATTATTGCTGAGTCGACGACGACCCATCATCAGATGCGAGGCATCTAACTTACTCGTCCGGCGATGGTGGCTATGTACAACAGTACAACAAACCACAACAGAACAGCAGTACAGCAGTACAGCACAACAGGCTACAGCTGCTGTACAGGCTGTACAACAGTACAGTACTATGGTAGTACGACAGAGTACCTAGGGTCGTATTCACGAAAAATACTGCATGGTTTCAGTGATTTTAAAAACACTGCTGTTTGTACCAAGGCACGTGACTAACTTGTGACTAGATATCAATATTTAACACGTAACTAAAGGACCCCGCACTTTTTCAGTGTAGAAGTGGTTTCACTAGATCGAGCCAGAATTTGGCACGGGGCTTCCTTTCAGTCTCCTGAACAAAAAGTCTCAATGGGCACAAAAAAATCTACCGTCAGGATTTTGAGCTATGGCCAGATTAAGCGCTTCAAGTTCGACTTTTTAAACACCTTCAATTGCTTATATCTCTCTAGGGATGCATTTTAGAGAAAAAAGTGCATGAGTAAAATCGTCTTAAAATCGTCCAAAAAACTCGATGCCATACGTGTTTTAAGTCAAAAAATGTTTCTTAACGTTTCTTATATTTTCTTGAAAACACGGGGACTTATTGGCCAAAAATGAAGAAACATTTTTTGACTTAAAACAAGTATGGTATCGAGTTGTTTGGACGATTTTAAGACGCTTTTACTCATGCACTTTTTTCTCTAAAATGTATCCCTAGAGAGATATAAGCAATTGAAGGTGTTTAAAAAGTCGAACTTGAAGCGCTTAATCTGGCCATAGCTCAAAATCCTGACGGCAGATTTTTTTGAGCCCATTGAGACTTTTGTTCAGGAGACTGAAAGGAAGCGGCCCCGTGCCAAATTCTGGCTCGATCTAGTGAAACCACTTCTACATTGAAAAAAGTGCGGGGTCCTTTCCTTTCTTTGCCCTCACGAGGGGATTTTTAGCACCTTCAGCTCGTAAAATTAGAAAAATATGAAATTCATACGAACAATAGGTAATTCTTGAACATTTCATCAATATCGTGATAGTTTTCGGGTAGATTTGATGTCGCTCATGATAACCGAACTTAACGACAGAATTGGTTTGACGAACCTTCAACCCACTACCTTTGATGTAGCTTGAAATTTCAATGTCCCATTTCGGATTTATAGAATACCTACCCCTTCTATCCACTCACCAGGTACTTTCGAGGGGTTTGAGTCGTTTAAAAGTCTTGCGGCTAACCCTACCGTCTCGCTTTATTTACTTTCAACACGTCTCAAGTCGAACGACAAAAAATCATTACCTAACTCATCCCACTTACAGTCAGTTCTGTATACGACTATAAACGTCTCCGTAACCATTGAAAATCGGTTTGGGCCCCCATCCAAAAGGCGGTTTTCTCTCCCTTGCAAATCGGTTTAGGCGATTTCTGCTCGATCAGTTGCCGGGGTTAAAAATCCTCGGAATCCTCGAAACACAAGAAAAGGTCCTTCGGAAATCGGCTCAGGTCTTTTGTCCAAGAGATTATAGGAACCGAAGAAAATGTTTGTCGAGAGGGGAAGAGGATACTGAATATCACCTTCTGCCAGAGTTGGAGGGGGGAGAGTGAAAAATTCGACTCCTAAAACGAAAAACGAACAAAAAAACCCGCAAATCCTGTTTGCGATGGAAGCGGCGCTCTTGAAACTCTACCTGGGATATCATCTGTGACGCTGCAGACGGTAACGTGGTTTGTGTCGGTAATAATAGAACGATTCGTCCCCAGGGTCGTTTTCCGATTGTTGCATTGAAAACGAGATCAGTCGAGCGACTTGGCATTCAAAAACGTTCTCTCGTCCTAAAGCTGCAGGAGGCGTCTTCCTCTTCAGGAGGACCGTAAGGGAAATCAATGGACTGCTTTGTCCTTCCAGGGTCATTTCGTCGTTTCAATATCGGGACGACTTGAAAGTATCAGAACACTTTAGGAGACTAATGGAGCGACAAAACATCCGAAGTAGCAAAGTGAAAAGAAAAAGTAGGAATCCAACAACCAAAGAAGTTCAAGTGTACTTACAGGAGTTCAGATGTGTACTCAAGTATTTGGATCGCAGGAAATTTTCTTAAATTTTGATCCGACCACTTAATTAAAACAGCCCGAACTGTTCCCGAATTATTCAAAAACGACTAGGGATATTTTTACTGATTTTGAGACGAGCTTGTCAACCACCTCGTCAAGCAACGGATGTGTCCTTCCTCTTCGCAGAGGCCTCTGAGGGAAATCAATGGGCTACAACTGGTTCCTTACTTGTCCCGCTTTGGGCTATTGCGTGTTTTTAGTATCGGAACTCGGAACTTCTTGAAAAGATTAGAACACGTTACCCAGGAGCAACAAAAGGTTCCAGTAGCCGGAAGAAAAAAAACGCTGCAAATTATTACATAAAGGTTTATTATTTACCCCTTTTGCTTCACTGTTTTCTGTGGTGGTCAATATCTACCCTCGTGCTCCCCCCAGCAAAGCCCCAATTCTATACTCAATTCAATTCTACCCTCAATAATTCAATAATTGATTATATTTGTTGTTATTCATGAAGCATAACGTTTGCTGAAGTTACAAAAGTTGCCTATCAACAAAATCTTAAATAGCCACCATTCTTCAAATGAAATAATTTCACAGAACAACCAACTCGATTTCATACAGCCACGCGTGATTATAATCAGGTGTTTCCTAGCAATGAGATGTGGGCTGGATGTATACCCGTTCATTCACGATCATGTTGACGAAGCTTTTCAGTGCAGAATTCAGGGCCTTACTGTGAACGAACGGCTGGACGTAAAACGCTCCGGGTGGTCTCAAAAAATTCTCAAATTCGAGATCAATTCAAAAAACGTGAAAAAAAATTCGAGATAACGGCGCCCAGGATATTTCGACGCCCTATTTTTCACCCCTTAAGGCGCATTTACACGATGCCAGTAGACGATCCAGTTGACTGGCACCCGCAAGCTGGAGCAAACTGGAAGCCAGCTGACTGGCGCCAGTATCCGTTCAGACGTAGCCAATTCAACTGGCTCCAGTTGACCAAAAATGATGGAGGCAATTGCGTCATCAAGGCTATCACGCTTTCAATTAAGGGAGTATTTGCGCGATTTGTGCCGTGATTTTGTGTGAGAATTATCAGAAGTGCTCCTAGAAGAACTCTCTACACACAGAGTGTGGACGAGGGAATGGATTTTGAGGAGAAATTCGTCTGGGGCCTCATGTCAGCTGCTTCAGGAATTAAGATCAGAAGAACCTTCTGAATATAGAGGTCTGCTGAGAATTTCCCCTGAAACGTTTGATGAGCTTCTGCTTCGATTGGCACCCTTGATAACCAAACAAGACACTGTCATGGACTGGAACGCCTCCTGTGGTTCACACGATTCCAGTGAGTCACGCCACCTCGAATTATCGGTGGTGGGGGGAACTGGACTGGCCTGAAACCTACTCATGAGGCCAGTCGACTGGAGCGACTTTTTTCCACTGGACTGGCACGTCACTGGAGGCCAGTGGTGTTTACACGACGCCAGTTACTGGCGCTAGTTCGCTGGCGCCAGTCAGCTGGACTGCTCACTGGCATCGTGTAAATGCGGCATTAGAGATGACTGACAGTAACGCCGAGCTTAGCGGATTTAGACCCCTTGTGGGACCCACAAAAGCAGATTTAATTAAATTTTGATCACGATAACTAAGAAAAACACTTAGTACGGCGAACGGACAGAAATTTTTTCATTCCATTTTCAGTTTCTACGTACCTTGAAACAGAAACCATCAAATTTTGACGGAGGGTTAAATTTTTTTTCTTTTCACGCTCGATTCCGGAAGTTCATTATTGAAAATAATCAACCGAAATCTGCAAATAAACATTTGCTATCCCAATGACGCCTTCAAGACAGGGGTTAAAATCGGTACTCAAGTATTTGGATTCGGGAGAAACGTTCAGCTGAGTTGACCACTTATGAAGGTAAAAAAAAGGCTGGTCTTTACTCTCCTGTTCTATATTTGTAGTTTCAACAAACGAGATTGCCGAGGTATGTTTTCGGGTTTTGAGATAGGACCGTCGGCATACAGATACTGGTTTGTGGGTAGAGGAATAGACAAACTGTTTGATTCACGACTGTATTTGAAGAAAGAATTCGCAGTATTCCTTCAGTAATGATGATAACTTCAACAGCAACATGATGATGAATTATATAAATAGACGGTGGTTATCGAGAATGTTGTATGTCGGAAGGGAGTGTGGGTGGGGGAGGTATCTTGAGAGCAATGGACAGTTTCAATAAACGAGTGCAGAAAAACAATAAATTTCTAACATCAAAGCGAGGATTTTCTTGTATTTATGTAGTGTGAACCTCACCACTGACCCACGAAATCGAGTGATATGATACATTGTGTATGCGATTCAGGAAGAGCTTTTAGGTGACTTGTCAGTCGCTGGAAGCACATTCAGCTTAATTCGACGGAGTTTTAATCAATTTTTCTGGTATTTGCTTTTTGTAATTTGAGGCGTAGGGCCAGTAGGTAAGTTAGATGGGTGGTGTTCCTGACTGTGCAGAAATTGGTTTTTCGAAAGACGGCGTCAGAAGAGGTCTCCATGTTTCGAAAAACCTTGGATGGTATAGTTGTTCAGCCAATGACGGTAGTTATATATGGCTGCCGTCGGGGAAAAACCAGGTAAGTTGAATTTTGTGAAATTCAACTTGAATTTGAATTTTTGAATTGAATTTCAATTTGAAGTTGAATTTTTCGTTTGCGAGTATCAGCGTATCAGTATCTCTATAGAGAGCCTCGTAGACATACGCTGATACTCGCAAACGAAAAATGACGCAAAATAACCCCTGTAGTGAAGAGATCTCAATTTCACAAAAATTCGACTTACCTGGTTTTTCCCCGACGCCAGCCAATTATCTTTTTGTGAATTCCAGTTGCAGGGTTAACAGTTGGATTGGCAGTAAATGATGGAGACAATGCCATTTTGTATAAAATAGATATTTTTATTAAATTTTGTTTTAATGCCACGAAAAAATGTTCAAATTTCATATCTTGAGCAGGAGTTGGTGATTCAGTTAGGGGCAGGAATTGTCTTGCCTGGTTACAGTTAACCACTTCTGGGGAGTATCGCAGGGCGTATTATCCTTCCTTGGGCTCTGGAAGAGGAGAACAATCCACAGAAGATGCATCGCTCTCCGATAGAAGGCGAAAACAAATATTTCGCCACTCGGCGGATTTATGGCTCCCGGACCCCTTCGCATCGGGTCGCGCGCAGTCGATTATTTATGTTCTTAGCTCCGGAGCAACGGAGGGGAAATAAAGGCCTGCGAGACGGAATCCCAGTGTTTCGTGGTTTATTGCTGACTTGACAACTACTGTGGCTTATGCGATCTTGGTGTGTGAGAAGGAGAAGAGATAGATATATAGATACAGAGAAAGATAGAATTATGGTCGGAATGGGAAACCAAAGGTCAAGACGATTACTGTTCACATGTTTTACCCTTGCGTTGCTCAGGAATCCGTGTTTGAACTTGGATATACAAGACACTGCAACGTTCTGCAATTGAAAGAGCGAAAAATTGATTGAGTAAAAAATCTGACCTCAGTCTAACATTTATACGTTACTCGTAAAACAGGAGTATGCAAAAATCCCTGGCCAGGGTGTACTAAGTACCATTGCATACTTTTGCAGAGTGGGTACTATACCTACTACCGTTTAGCGGCGTTTCACAATAAAAGTAGGTATGGAATTCCATAATTTTCTTGCAGCTTAAGATATTCAAGGTTTTGTACACAACTACCAGATATTGTACATAAACTGGGCATTGTACGTATTAATCAGGTTTTTCTATACAATGTCCAGGTATAGTAAAAAATGTCTAGGTATTGTACAAATCGCCAAGGTATTGTAAGTGGTTAATTAGTAAGTCGAGAAATTTTGTCACTTACGCGTGTGAGAGATGGAACAGAGGTGGAATTAGAGAAAGATATATTTATGGTCGGAATCGGAAACCGCAGGTCACAACAATTACTGTCCACATGCTTAGCCCGTGCGTTGCTCAGGAATCCGCGTTTGACTTGGAAACGAGATAATGAAGAGAAAAGAAGATAATGATTTGTGACTGAATGAGAGGAAACTTGAAAATTTTAACAACAGTGGTACCCTTCCATGTATACTGCCTACATACTTACGTATCTGACTTCAGTACCAATATATATATTTCCATCGATAACTGACAAAAAATAGAAGGAGGCATCATAATCAATCGATCATCATTTTCGTTTTGAACGTAGGACTGCTATCTATGTCCATATCCGTAGCATCACGAACCATATAAAAGAAATTTATCAATGTGTCGAAATGTTAAGGGTAAGTGGGGTTTGGTCCCGGTTGGTCGCACATATTGATTAAAAACCTAACTGCAAGATTCGTAACCGCATGTGCACAGGTTCCACTGAAAACGCTTGCACTTTGTGACTAAACGTAGAGGGTTACTCTGAACTGGCTAATTGATGAGTTCATAATTAAACAATGTCCACGTGTTGGAAATGCATGTTGACAAAATTACAAATTGGTCAGAGGCCTAGAGGCTTCCGATTCTCGCCTTTCGAATCCTCTGAATTTGTCACGAAAAAACTCAAAAACCCAATATGTCAAACCCAGCGTAAATATTTGTAAGTAAACGCCTTTGGCCATTGCAACCCGCGGCATCGGTTTTTACAAGACCGCTAGCAGCTTATTCGGGCCCCGCCTCCTCACGTACAGGACCCAACTATAAATAACATATCGATATTGAAGAGGCCTGATCGAACCAAAGGCTCCCTCCACAACATGGTAATTATCTCGATCCAAAAACCTTTAATATTTTTTTCATTTTTCATTTTTATTTTCAGTTTTACAACCTTCCTTCTCCTATAATTACAAACTGTGTACTCCGCCTTCTTTTTCGAAAAATCCGAAACGGTTCCACCCCCCCCCCCCCCCCATTCCACTGTCGTGTAATATAAAGGACTGCTGTCGAACGGGCTATCATGACCGGTGATGTTAAATAATGTTTTCGATTATTGGAAGCGTGAGAAATCAGATTAATATCGAAACGAGGTGGTGATTTCGACCTCCACCCACCTCCGGATTTATTGGGTCAGCGTTGCGTAAAAAAGGCTTTCGTTTTGTTGTTGTTTTTTTCCCAATTTGATAATCGACTGAGCGATACAGAGTGTGATATCGATTAGCGGGATCGGATTTTGTTGATTCACACAAGGTGCCTACGTGGATACTACACTCTTAGGTGCAGTATCCATGGTAAGTAGGGGCCTGGGAAAGTAAGACGAGTCTAAACAAGCAGTCTGCCCATGCCCGACCTTTTTCATTAACCTACTGAAACAAGTTGGTGATTTTGAACAGGGTCGGCATTGCGTAAATAGCTCCTACCTATAATATACTTACCTCTTTCGAAATTTGATTATCGAGCATCTTGAGCGATAAAAGCGTGATATCAAGCGTAGCAGGACTGAATCTTGTTAATTATATTAGGCAGTTTAATCTTGTCATATGTACATGGATACTACACTCTCAGGCGTAGTATCCATGTTAGGCATGAGCCGGGAAACCGAATTAAATCTAAACAAGCCACATGCGCATGCCCCGACCTTATTACTGGACCATCCTCATCTTTATCGGCATGAAAGAACATCTAACGCAGTTACAACCCATTTATTGGAACCTTGAGAAATCAGAATTAGAATCACACTGAAACGAGCTAGCGGTTTAGAGTAATCAGCACTGCGTTCATGTTTTTGAAATTTGAAAATCCATTATTATGAGTGTCTTGGTTCCCCTCAAATCTTTACAATAACACTCCTATGTAATATTGAAAGATTTAATCAAATAAACGAAGGGAACGCCTAGCTGAGCGACACCGAGGGGAAAGCCTTCCATCAACCGCCATTGCCCCTCAACGGTCACAACGGGCCGATTGTGAATGGGTGGTGGTGGGGGGGGTGGTGGAAAGGGCTCTTTATAAGCAGCCCTTCTAGCCCAGCTCGTCATTCGACCGATCACTCTCCGACTTGCGACTTCTCTTTCTCCTACCCTTCTCCAGCACTTGCTGTGGTTCATCGGCAGGGTGGAATAGTCGCTGCGGTGACCTCCGTGGGGCATTCATCTCCTTCCTCTAGCACTCACTGTGGTGACCTCCGTGGGGCGTTAGCAAAAGACTCCTAAGGAGCACCTAATACTCGCTGTGGTACGTCCTCAGGGTGCTAGCAAAAAACTCCTAAGGAACACCTAATACTCGCTGTGGTACATCCGCGGGCTGCTAGAAAAAGACTCCTAAGGAACACCTAATACTCGCTGTGGTACCTCCGCGGGGTATTAGTTACCTTCCTATCCTTCTAGCTAACGCTTGCTGTGGTGACCTCCGTGGGGCGTTAGCAAAAGACTCCTAAGGAGCACCTAATACTCGCTGTGGTACATTCGCGGGGTGCTAGAAAAAGACTCCTAAGTAACACCTAATACTCGCTGTGGTACCTCCGTGGGGTATTAGTTACCTTCCTATCCTTCTACCAAACGCTCGCTGTGGTGACCTCTGCGGGGTGCTAGCAAAAGACTCCTAAGGTGCACCTAATACTCGCTGTGGTACCTCCACGGGGTATTAGTTACCTTCCTATCCTTCTACCTAACGCTCGCTGTGGTGACCTCCGCGGTGTGCTAGCAAAAGACTCCTAAGCAGCAACTAATACTCGCTGTGATACATCCACTGGGTATTAGCTTCCTTCCCATCCAATCCTACCCTACCGTTAGGGAGCCCCACAATGAGCGTTAAAGAGTGTGATATGGAAAGCAGGATCGGATCTTGTCGATTCACATCAAGTATCTACATGGATACATAGGTACTCCACAGCGTACCTAGTATCCGTGCATCAGCCGGGAAACGAGAGAAGTCTAAAAAAGCCATACCGCGCTTGCCTAGAACTTATCACTTGGTCGTCCTTATCTTTTATAAGTACCGAAATATAAAAGCATCATGCTTGAACATTTCAATGGGGATTTATTTACTTACCGCAGCAAGTTGACCAATTTCAGCGCTTTAATGAGTTAAATCCCTGTACAAGAATGCATTCTTGTTACCTGAAATTCGCAATTCCGGCATCTTCACTATTTTCATACCACAAAACAAAGTTGTCCTTCATCATTTCCACTCAATTTCACATCCGCCTGCATCACTTTTACACCATTTTCACTAGCCTTCCATACTTCTCACAATCAAAACCAGCGACAAATATCGTCGATCTGTTGTAAACAAACCCATTCCACCCGTTCTTGTCAGCTGATTTACGGCCGATATTAGCAGGGGGGCCAACCTGTGGATGCTGCAATTACTATTAAACCATGCGCATCGTATTATTCAGATAGTTTCTTCGCTCTTGTAGGGCTTTTGTTCATTATCCAACTATACTGAAAATTATGTTATATTTTTATGTATTTATTAAAATTAAGTTAGTGTATTACAAGTGAAAAGGGTGAATTCGCCACGTGTTCGGATTTCACACACCAGCTTCTTTGGATTTGGCATGATGACGTCAGCCACTCTCACTTTCTCTCATCTTCTTTCGGTCCCGACCTACCCTAACGTTTTTTCGTCATCTCATTTTCTGAGAATTGCTCTTCAAGCCGGCCGGCCCAGCTGTCCCACGTATTATTCAAACTCTCTCATTGCGTTTGCGACGGGCGCAACCAAAATCGTCACCAGCGAAACCCGGATTTTCTGGACAATAGACCCCAGACTAGGTCTATCGGGATTCCTTTTGCATCACTTACCAACCTACCTACCCTGGATCATCAAGGAACCCGGTAAGATCTTTCCAACATACCGTACCTAGCCACCACAGGGGTTACCTAACTGGAAAGCCCACGAACCATTTGGGCGAACTGTACCTATCTCAAACATCGCGGACACTGGACACCGACGTGCCTATACACCACCCACCACCATCTGCAGCATTATAGTTACATAGACTGTTTGCCAGCATGATCAATGTATGGTTCCACATTCAGTTGTAATAATTCACTTGCACATGACCATAAATCATTCAGTAGGTTCAGTGGCCACTGCATGTCTTTGTTGACTTTCTTAGCTGTTACCTATAGGGAGATATTTCATTATATCTGTCCATTATATCTCATTGCATGCTGAACTAAATTGCCGACAGTTTATTGCAACCCTAAGCATCTCTCTGGTATTCCAGTGGTCCTTCGAGGGTTTCTATAGATCGCACAACAAAAACAAAGGGCCATATAACCAGGCAAACATTGTTGGTTACTTCGAGCCGGATCTATCATAAATAACCTAGTTAAGTAATTCAGTCCACTATTTCAGGTGCAATAAACCAAACTGTGATTTCGAATAGCCTGTGATTATTGTAGGTACCTACCTGTTTGTAGCTTTCCTAGTCTATCTGTCATATCATTTCCATCGTTAGCTTTCTCAATTCACTATAATTCTCCTAGCTCAATAATCATGACCACTCAAGATGCTAATGTCACTAATAGGGGGTTTCTTCGTATGAAGGCCAAATATGAGTCTTATGGTTCAGAAATAGCTACTATTCATAAAAAAGGTTTGGCTGCAACCACATCGTCTGCTGAGCGCAATCTCTTTTGTGGAATGTTTGCCACCTTAGATAAACTGTATGATAAGTTCAATGATAAATGGGATGAAGCAGTGGACTATGCAGACACTCATAACCTTACCCCCACTTTCCCTTCAGCCGCGGATGTGACGTATCTCGAGCAAATCAAAACCTGTTACTATAATGCACAGGGCTATCATATACAGGTAATGGCCAGTATAAATCGTAGTTCTACAGTGTCGGCTAATTCCTCATTACATACCTCTAATACTGGTGTTACAACCTCACGAGCAATTCTTCCTAAAATACCAATCCGTAAATTTCATGGAGACTTATCCCTCTGGCCGTCGTTCAAGCAATTATTTACCTCACTGATCAAAGAGGAGACGTCCTTGTCCGATGCTGAGAGGTTTCACTACCTCATCAGCTATCTAGATGGTGCTGCATTGGGCGTTGTCAAGCACCTTCCAGTTCTTGGTGAAAACTTCGAGCAGGCGTGGACTTCATTACTACAAGTGTATGACAACAAACGTAAGCAAGCATGCGTATACCTGGATAAGTTGCTGAATTACAGGTCTCCTGCTGGGAAACCTACTGCAGACACTCTTCAGGTCTACCTAGCTCAGGTGACTGAGAGTGTAGCTTCGCTTCAGAACTTAGGTATCACCAACTTTGCTGAATACCTGCTTTGTGAGTTGTCTTTACGTGGCTTGGATCCACACACCAGGGAAGCTTTTGAGACATCAATCATAGGCACTACTTTCCCGCAGTTCGTGACTTTGAAACAATTTGTCCAAAATCGCTGCCAAGTGCTTCGTCTGGCTGGTGTCACGCCAGCCCCATCATCTGAGCCCTCCTCATCACAACATCCCGCCAAACCTGCGGTAAAGTCCCCCAACTCATTTACTCCCAAACCTAGTCCTCGTCCTGCCCTAATGGCTCACACATCTGATAATTCAAAATCCAATCAGGTGACAACAAAGAGCTGCTTCATCTGTAAAGGTGACCACGCTATACGTTATTGTCCCAACTTTCGTGGGGCTTCACCCTCTGAGCGTCTCGACCTGCTGAAGCAGTTCACTGGGTGTAGGAATTGCCTCCATATACAACACAGAACTAATCAGTGTACCTCATCTAACAGCTGCCGTGTATGTGGTGGCAGACACCACAGCGACCTCCATCTTTCTAACAAATCATCCCAATCTGAGCAACAACCAGCTCCCACAAAATCCTCTAATCAACCTGGGTTCTCGGGTGCGAGTACCACTCTAAGCAATGCAGGAGTACTTTTGGGTACTGTCATTGCCCGCATTTGTGATGCGCAAGGTGATACCCAATCCATACGATGTGTCCTTGACCCAGGCAGTCAGTTCTCATTTGTGACGGAAAAGTGCGTCAAAACCCTTGCCAGAACCACCCGTCCTTTCAGGGGTTCTATAGCCGGTGTAAACCAATCACCACTTCGCAACGTAAAAGGGAAAATCACACTCGCCTTGCTACCCAAGCATTCTTCGGAACCCTTAGAAACAGAGGCAGTGGTCGTACCAACCGTGACACCTTATCTTCCTCAATCATCCTTACAGTCCAACATTTGGGATGATTATTTGACATATGATCTCAGCGATCCTACCTTTACCACACCTGGTCCCATTGATTGCCTCATTGGGGCTGATCTTTACCCTGAAGTGGTAACCAGCGCACCTATTACCATTCATGCTGATGGCCCTCGCCTGCTTGACACAGTGTTTGGGTACACTGTTATTGGCCGGTTCGGATGTGATTCCGACTTGCCACAAGCAGTGGCATTGTTGGCTCATGAGGATCTGGCTCCACTCATGGAAAGATTCTGGGAAGTGGAGGAGCCTGATTTGTCCTCTATGCCCTCACCTGAGGATAAGGAATGTGAGCTTCATTTCCTTCAGACGCACCGCCATATGGAGGATGGTCGTTACATGGTTTCACTACCGTTCAAAAGACATAACCCCAGTATCGTTCCCGGCACCAAGCAAGCAATGAACCGTCTGTATGCTCTGGAATCCAAGTTGGCTAAATCAGAGTCTCTCAAAAAAGACTATTTGACCTTCATGGAAGAGTATGAAAAGCTTGGGCATATGAGCCCTGCATCTTGTCCGGCTTCATACATTATACCGCATCACCCAGTATACAAGGTCAATGGGGATGATCGCAAGCTGCGGGTGGTGTTCGACGCCAGCTTCAAAACACCGACTGGCAACCTCAACGACCATCTGCACATCGGACCTAAGCTGCAAGCTGATGTGAATATCATTCTCCTCAATTTTCGGCGTCACAGTCTAGTTTTCAGTTGCGACATCGTGAAGATGTTTCGACAGATATGGGTGGACCCAAGTGATCGCAAGTTTCAACAAATAGCTTGGCGATCAGACCCCAGTGACCCTGTCCAGCTCTACGAGCTGAATACCATTACCTATGGCCTTCGATCGTCCCCCTACCTTGCCCAACGAGTCATTCGTCAGCATGCACTCAATCATCAGCATGAATTCCCTGCTGCTGCGCATGTGCTTCTCAATAATACATACGTGGATGACATTGTTGGAGGTGGAGAAACGCCAGACGACCTAATTGCCCTCAAACAGCAACTCATCATTCTGCTTGAGAAGGGTGGCTTCCAACTGAGTAAGTGGAACACAAACTACTCTCCACTGCTGGAACCTGATCAGCAGTCACTGAAACAAGTGACTCTATGCTCAGGAGACACACCTACCACCAAAATCCTAGGTATGAAGTGGGACCCAGCCACAGACTCCTTCTCATATGAGATTGCACCACCACCAGCTGGTCTTACCAAGCGAATCATCCTATCTACCATCGCACGTTTGTACGACCCATTGGGTTACATCGCTCCGGTCATCTTTTATGCAAAGTGCATTATGCAACGCACATGGCAGTGGAAGTTGAATTGGGACGAAGAAGTTCCACATGAGATAGGTAGGCAGTGGATCCAGCTAATTGAACAGTTGCCACAGTTAGCATCTATATCAATACCTCGTCCGTTTCCGAAGACAGATTCAAGTTATCAGTTGGTCTGCTTCTCTGATGCGTCTGAACAGGGGTTTTGCGCGGCCATCTATCTCCGAGCAACCAATGGTTCTGAGGTTTCGCTGACACTGGTGAAATCCAAAACACGTTTAGCCTCCATCAAGACCTTGACAATTCCCCGCCTGGAGTTGGCTGGAGCACTGCTTCTCGCGCAACTTATCAAGACTCTCTCACAACTACAAGATGACCTCAACATCACCGACATATACTGCTTCACGGATTCCATGATAGCACTCTCCTGGATCAAAACCATGCCCCATCGCCTCCAGACCTATGTCTCAACCAGGGTTCAGCAAATTACTGCCCTAACTCAGCTTGAATGGTGGCACCATATACGAGGATCAGAAAATCCAGCGGATGTGGGATCTCGTGGTATTCTACCATCATCACTCTGCGACCACCATTTGTGGTGGACAGGCCCTTCCTGGTGTTATCAGCCAATTGAACAGTGGCCTGTATCGTCCGAGCTTGTTCCCATGGAACTACCGGAAATGCGACCTGGCCATCTGGCACTTGTTGCCGTGGTCCCGAATCAGGAACTCATCGATTACGCCAGACGTCACTCGTCTTTCAAGCGCCTCATTCGAGTGATTGCCTACATCAAACGTTTTATAAACAACTCCCGCATTCTAAAGCGATTCAAGATGTATCGTACTACTGGCCCTGTTTCGTCGGTCGAGTTCCGCAGTGCCAACCATCACTATATCAAGTTGCTACAACACCATTATTTTCCGGAGGTGTTCACGGGATCATCATTCAATGACATGAGTCTTGAATTACGCCGCCTCAACATATTCATTGACCCTGAGGGATTGGCTCGTGTTGGCGGTAGATTAGCCAAAGCACCACTCATGCCAGACCATAAGAACCCAATCTTACTCCCATCTCGCTCCTATTACACTAACCTCATCATAGACCATTTTCATCGAGAAGGACATCATATTGGTCCAACGGCTCTACTCGCCATGATCCGTCAGGAATACTGGATTCCAAAGGCACGCAACCTCATTAGAGCCGTGAGACACAAGTGCGTCGTTTGCACCAGGTTCTCAAAGAACGCTATTATTCCGTTTATGGGTGATCTACCTAAATCACGTTTTGCAGCGGTACGCCCATTCCTCATTACAGGGGTAGATTTTGCGGGCCCATTTTTGTACAGGGAGACTTCCAGACGAAGTGCCCACCATGTCAAGGCATACCTGTGTCTATTTTTGTGTATGTCTTCACGAGCCTTACACTTGGAAGTCGCAACATCACTATCTGTTGAAGGATTTCTGGATGCCTTCGATCGGTTCTCATCTCGGCGAGGTTTGCCTTCTCAAATGGTTTCCGACTGTGGTACTAACTTCCAAGGTGCGGCAAGGTACATCCAAGAGGTGTACAACCTTTGGCAAAGCTCGGAAGACCAATCATCCATTGTCCAGCACACCTCTCACCTCGGTGTACAGTGGACTTTCAACCCACCAGCGTCCCCACACTTTGGGGGAGGTTGGGAGATTTCCGTTAGAAGTGTCAAGGATCTCTTGTACAAGGCGTTTGGGAATCGTCCCTACACCCTCTCTGAACTTTGCACCATCTTCACCAAGGTGGAGGGCATTTTGAACTCGCGCCCCATTCTGCCACAGTCAAGCAGCCCAGATGATCTTGAACCACTAACACCAGGTCACTTCTTAATCGGCCAACCCATCACTGCCCTGCCGGAACCTGATTTAATGGATGTACCATCCAATCGTTTAAACCGTTGGCAGCAGATCCGTGAGCGCATCCAGTACTTCTGGTCACGATGGAAGGCAGAGTATCTCAGTACTCTCCAAGCGCGTCAGAAGTGGACAAAGAAGTCGCCAAACCTAAAAGTTGGAGAACTGGTCCTCCTTCTTGACCTCAACCTGCCACCAACCAGATGGCCACTTGGCAAGGTTATTGCAACGCATCCTGGTGATGACAACATTGTCCGAGTTGTGACGGTGAAGACGCCACATGGCACTTACAAGCGACCATCAGTGAAGATGATTCCTCTTGTCCTCGAGGACATCCATGCCTGACAACTCATGCCCACTTCAACGAACTTCATTGCGAATTGGGGGAGTATGTACAAGAATGCATTCTTGTTACCTGAAATTCGCAATTCCGGCATCTTCACTATTTTCATACCACAAAACAAAGTTGTCCTTCATCATTTCCACTCAATTTCACATCCGCCTGCATCACTTTTACACCATTTTCACTAGCCTTCCATACTTCTCACAATCAAAACCAGCGACAAATATCGTCGATCTGTTGTAAACAAACCCATTCCACCCGTTCTTGTCAGCTGATTTTCGGCCGATATTAGCAGGGGGGCCAACCTGTGGATGCTGCAATTACTATTAAACCATGCGCATCGTATTATTCAGATAGTTTCTTCGCTCTTGTAGGGCTTTTGTTCATTATCCAACTATACTGAAAATTATGTTATATTTTTATGTATTTATTAAAATTAAGTTAGTGTATTACAAGTGAAAAGGGTGAATTCGCCACGTGTTCGGATTTCACACACCAGCTTCTTTGGATTTGGCATGATGACGTCAGCCACTCTCACTTTCTCTCATCTTCTTTCGGTCCCGACCTACCCTAACGTTTTTTCGTCATCTCATTTTCTGAGAATTGCTCTTCAAGCCGGCCGGCCCAGCTGTCCCGCGTATTATTCAAACTCTCTCATTGCGTTTGCGACGGGCGCAACCAAAATCGTCACCAGCGAAACCCGGATTTTCTGGACAATAGACCCCAGACTAGGTCTATCGGGATTCCTTTTGCATCACTTACCAACCTACCTACCCTGGATCATCAAGGAACCCGGTAAGATCTTTCCAACATACCGTACCTAGCCACCACAGGGGTTACCTAACTGGAAAGCCCACGAACCATTTGGGCGAACTGTACCTATCTCAAACATCGCGGACACTGGACACCGACGTGCCTATACACCACCCACCACCATCTGCAGCATTATAGTTACATAGACTGTTTGCCAGCATGATCAATGTATGGTTCCACATTCAGTTGTAATAATTCACTTGCACATGACCATAAATCATTCAGTAGGTTCAGTGGCCACTGCATGTCTTTGTTGACTTTCTTAGCTGTTACCTATAGGGAGATATTTCATTATATCTGTCCATTATATCTCATTGCATGCTGAACTAAATTGCCGACAGTTTATTGCAACCCTAAGCATCTCTCTGGTATTCCAGTGGTCCTTCGAGGGTTTCTATAGATCGCACAACAAAAACAAAGGGCCATATAACCAGGCAAACAATCCCCTTGTTATCGCCTTTCCATTAAATAACCTTAAGAGTTGAAAAATGACACAACTAATCTTCAGACCGGTCACATTACATCGACCAATTAAATCCATCCCTGCAGCAGCACAACGCGTCGCAATCAATGTCATCACCGAATTCGCGACACAGTTTGGCGACGTTATCTCTGATTCTGCAAATCGTGTCGGAGCCCGACCTTCAGGGAACTTTTGTCTCGTGGGTACGATGAGATGGGAGTTTGAAGAAGACCTTGAACCATTTCACGAGGAAAGACATCCTGAGAATCTTGATGAACCTGGCGATAATGTGCCTGCGGAGCGCCTCGGACCAATTAACCCGAACATGGGTTGATTGCGGGGTTTTTGACACCTTCAACGTCGGGGGGGTATTGGTTTATTATTCTGTGAATAATACACCTATGTATTCGCTCAGCAAAAAATTTTTATAACACCCCCTCAAACTTTTTTCTTTTCCGTTTCCAGGTGATTAGATTCCAAAAACGCTGCAAAGTCCTTGTCACATGGGTTTATTATTCTATTGGAGTTCTAAAGACTCTTGTTGGCAGTTACATTTATTGTTTCTTTCATGTGGAATGATTGAAATAGCTATTTCTGATGATTTCCACCAATTTTGACCCCCAAAACATGAAATAGGTACGCTTTTTTTTCTCCACATCATCTTTGATCATTGGTAGTGCCATTTAATGGTCTTGATTCACCTGTTTACACTTTTTCTAATGTTATTATACACATTTATGGTGATTTCAGACAGTTTTCCAGGTTTTTGACTCATAAAAAAAACAATTTTGGGAGCTGAACCTTTGGTAAAACCTCAATTTCCGCGTCTTTGGTCAAAATCGACTTTATATTCGGTCTTCTGGTCCCCAAAAACATGGAAAAAGATACCTCAAAAGCTCATGTTACTAACATGTTGCTAAAACGCAAAAAGTACCTATTTTTACACACATTTTCACTCATAGCACCCCTGGGTATATTCCGATCGGGCTGAAAAGTTTCGGGACACAACTAGGGCCCACTTGGAGCATGTGTGCGAAAGAACGAATTTTTTAGACCGAAAGTGAAGCCGGTACACGTGATACGGCGGACGGCGGACGGACATTGCATTTTTGGAATCTACGCACCTTGAAACGGAAAAGAAAAAATTTTGAGGGGGTGTTATAAAAATTTTTTGCTGAGCGAATACATAGGTGTATTATTCACAGAATAATAAACCAAAATGCAATGTCCGTCCGCCGTCCGCCGTATCACGTCTACAGGCCTCATTTTCGGTCTAAAAAAATCGTTCTTTCGCACACATGCTCGATTAGGGCCCTAGTTGTGTCCCGAAACTTTTCAGCCCGATCGGAATATACCCAGGGATGTTATGAGTGAAAATGTGTGTAAAAATAGGTACTTTTTGCGTTTTAGCAAGATGTTGGTAACATGAGCTTCTGAGATATCGTTTTCCATGTTTTTGGAGACGAGAAGACCGAATATGAAGTCGATTTTGACCAGAGTGGAAAATTGAGTTCTACCAAATGTTCAACTCCAGAAATTGATTTTTTATGAGTGAAAAATCTGGGAAATTGTCTGAAATCACCATCAGTTTGTATAATAACACGAAAAAAGTGTCAACACGTGGATCAAGACGATTGAATGGCACTACCAATGATCAAAGATAGTTATTAACAAAAAAAGGGGGGGCCAAAATTAATGGAAACCATCAGAAATAGCTATTTCGATTATTGCGCATGAAAGAAACAATAAATGAACAGCCAAAATTTCTGTAGGTTCCGTTGTCCAGAAGTCCAATAGAATAATAAACCCATGTGACAAGGACTTTGCAGCGTTTTTTGATTCAGGCCTGCATAGCTCAAACTCATCAACACGACTGAAATTCCCAAAAGCCAAGTACTGCTACCTACTAATAACTACAACGCTTCAGTTTCACAGAATAAATCGAACTTCGAAACGCTCAGTAAATAATACTGTCATATTCATCAATACATTTTACGGCAATACTCCAAACGGCCAGAAAGAAATTCTGACGACAACTTCGTTTCTGGTATTTCTCAGTCGCCGACCCGCGGTCTCTCACACACAGACAATCACACAGACAGATACAATCTGGTAAAACCAGATTTTTTTACATCCCTCGCCCCGCACCACCGCTCCCAGATCCCTTAACCATCTAAAAACAAGATACACGAGTAGATAACGGATAAAGTTCCCAATAAATCCGCGAATTAACTCCCAAGGCGGGGATACATTTCGTTTCCACTTCTTTTGAAATGCTTCCGACGTTTGTTCTTCCGAATGTTATGAGTCTTATTTATTTTCATTTTGACGTTTTCGTTTGATAGTTTCTTTATTTTTATATTAAGGAGACGTCGTTGGTTTGTTTATTATATTATTTGGTTTTGGGACGGCCCCAAGACAACGGCGGCGGTGACGTGAATATTCAGTGAATTTTCGAAGTCACCGGTCCACAGAGGCGTGAATACTGGTAAACGATAATACAACATGGCAATCATAGTGATACAGGTTCCGAAGCTGTGTGTAAATAATTGGAGGAAATTGAGGAGAGTCCTATAGGCGACTGAGGTTTGAATTTATGGCAACCGTGAAATAGAGGAACTGGAAGGTTTTTGAGGGGTTAAAATAATGATAGGTCGAAATGATAGACTTAAGATATCTTTAATAATTAGCTATCATTAATACCTAACCATTAGCTACTATACAAATATTCAATGCTTGATAAATAAATAAATTTAGTTGAAATTCTATGTAACGAGGGACCGATTGTGACACAGGACGACTTCCTAACCTCGAACTTATTTTCTGAAAAATGAATTGATACCTACCTACCTAAGTAAGTACCTATATAATTTTTCCAACTCTTGAATTAATTGAATGATGTTATTTTTGTAATGAGGCAACTATGTTTGAGAAGGATTAACCGTTTATTTATTCATTTATATAAACACGGTCAATCCTATTCAACATAATTATATAGTTTCCGAATACTCGGGCCAATTATTAGCTACAACAAATTTACTTATTTGCTTGGTAAATTTATGCAAAATTCTGAACTTCTATTTATGAGACTATCCAACTCTTGCATTTTGTTTGTTAATGTGTATTCAGGTCCTATATGATTCTTTTGATTTGTTTGAATTCATAATTATTAGTTATTTGAATAATTAAATTTGTGTGAATGAGTGACTGAGGTAAGGGTCTGACGCTTATTTTCCGTGAAGAAGCCAATCGTTTGGGGGATAGATACGGGTAATGAGCAGCGAAAATACAGAATACCTCACTGCTTGGTAAACATGAAAATTCCGCTGAAATTCTGAGTGCTGGGGGACTGTAACCTAATTTCATCGGTTTCGGGCGAGCAGGCTTGACACGATAGGGACAGTTCAGAAAAATTAGTAGTAAAACTTGAAAAAATTAGTATGTACTAGTAAAAAATTAGTAGGAGCAGCTATTTTAGGTACCTGATACGTTTAGGTACAACATGAAGAATAAATTTAATGACTCCGGAGGAGTGAAGACCTCAGTATTTTTGATTAAACTTGGCTATATTTAGAAAATTAACTATTTTAGATGTCTGGTACCTAGGCCCAGGTTTAATCTGTCGTTGTTAGCGGAATCATTTGGGTCTCCCGCTCAAGTCCGTTCAAGTTATAAAATACGACGACGGGGAAAAACCTATAAATTTACCTTCGATATCGTACCGAGGGAATAAGAAGTAAAAATGGCAGTAAAGGAAGCACTCGGTAGGTGTTGAGGCCCTGCGCCACATCATAAACGATCAGTGATGATCCTCACAAGAAAACCGACAAGAATAAACAGAGTCTGAAAAACCTATTAAAACAGTTTTTATGATTGATGGCCCTTCAAAAGGCCGACAAGCTCTGCCTGGGGAATCGAGGAAAATAAAGCAGTTAGTGGAGCGCGTTCTGCGATATTTTATGTGTTTTTCGTCTAAGGTTTTGCAGCTTAACAAGCTTTAAAGGCGTAAGCTGCGCTCGGATGTGGCGGAGTTATAAAAATATTAAGATTGGCGGGGGAAAGAGGGAGGGGGAGGATATCGACTCTACAACGTTGATGGATTTACAGCTTATTTAGGAGGCCGTTTTCACCTCAGTTATGTAAATACGGAGTCGTTAAACGGTGGGGTCCGGGAGTTAGTTTTCATATGGAGGACCCCGATGCCTCGTGTATCGGGGCCTGACTTCCGATCCGCAGTTGAAACTGAACCGGGGTTTCGAGCGTTACCAGGTTTTCGCAGTTCGCGCATGCGGGGTTGCTCCTATCAGTCCGATCAAAATTAAATCCGTCGAAAAACCACCAGGGCCCCATTCTGCGCTGTCCCTGACAATTTCACTGAAATCGGTCGAATGGGAACGGAGTAGCGGGACTCATCAGGAACCCATACTGTTCATACATGATGAATTCTGTTTAGATGAAATTCGAACGGGACCACCTGTGGACCAGCCCGCACGTTCCCTCCAAATGTCAGCTCGTTTGGATTGCTCTTTCGATGTTATATGGTCAGATAGACAAATATACCAGAATATGTGTAAAACGCAAAATAAGGGTGGAAATTTGCGATTTTGGATGATATCCATTTTTGACTCTAGCTTACCTTTGATAGGCAGCGACCAAAAAAAGGAGGAAAAAAAAGCAAAAAATGAGATATTTTGGATTATTATTTTCAATTATAAACCTCCGGAATCGAGCATGAAAAAATTGTTTTTAAAACCCCCTCAAAATTTGGTTGCTTCCGTTTCAAGTTACGTAGAATCCAAATACGGAATAAAACGCGGCAAATGATTACAAAACGGTTTATTGTTTACCTGTATAGATGCCACTTCTGCGTAGATCACAGTTTTCTGTGGTCAATACCTACCCTCGTGCTCCCCCCAGGAAAGCCCTAAATAGAGCATTGGAGCCGGCCGAGGAATCACTGTTTCATAATTTCATAACTAATATATGCGGTTGGTTCAAGAATTATACAGCTAATTTATTCATCTTCATTCGAGAAGCACAACTCAAGTTACAAAAGTAGGTACCTGTCAACAAAATTAAAATAACATCACCCTTCAAATGAAATAATATCAGAGAACAACCAACTCGATATCATGTAGCTATGCGTGATTATAATCAGGTGATCCCTAGCAATGATCAGTGCTGGATTCATACCGTTTCATTCACGATCATGTTGGCGAAGCTTTATGGTGCAAAATTCAGGGCCTTACTGTGAACGAATGGCTGGACGTAAAATGCTCCGGGTGGTCTCAAAAAATTCCTCAGTTCGAGAACAGTTTCAAAACGTAAAAAAATCGACATAACAGCGCACCGGAAATTTCTACTCCCTTTTTCATCCCTTAAGGATGACTGACAGTAACTTCCAGCTTCGTGGACCAACTAGAACCCAAATGGGAACAACATACGAAATTGCAATAATTTTGATTCTTGGTAACTAAGGAAAGTATGGCTTACAGCGTTACTGCCAGTCATCTCTAAGGGGTGAAAAATAGGGGGTGAAATTTCCAAGGCGGCATTATGTCGATTTTGTATACGTTTTTAAATTGATCTTGAAATTGAGAATTTTTTGAGACCACCCGGAGCATTGTACGTCCAGCTGATCGTTCACAGTAAAGCCCTGAAATTTGCACCAGAAAAAATCAACATGATCGTGAATGAAACGGTATAAATCCAGCTCATATCAATGCTGGGGATCACCTGATTAAAATCACACATGGCTGCATGAAATCGAGTATGCTGTTCTGTGATATTTCATCTGAAGAATGATGGTTATTTTAGATTTTGCAGATATGTACCTACTTTTGTAAAATTGAACAAGGAACGTTATGCTCCATGAACAACGATAAATAGTTAATATTATAGAATTTTTGAATCTACCGCATATTAATTATGAACTTATGAAACTGTAATTTCCTGGCCGGCCTGATCTACGCAGAAGGGGCATCTATGCGGGTAAACAATAAACCGTTTGAGGATTTTTCGACATTTTGGATCAAATTCTACGGCCTTCAACTAAATGATACACTTAGTTGAAGGCCGTAGAATTTGATCCAAAATGTCGAAAAATCCTCAATGATATTTCCAAATCAATTCCAACAAAACAAAACAGCACATACTCGGGAATTTCGCTATTCGGGAATATCATCATGAATAATGTTTTCAGTAAAAATAGCCTCGATTACTACTGATTGTCATTTATGATGGATTCATAATTGTCAATAATAAACCAGTTGCCCTTTATAGATGGCAGTTCAGAGTTGTCCTTCATAGAAAATTATAGCCCGTTAAAATAATTTGTTGTATAATTATTTAAATCATTTCGCTGTTTCAAAAACAATTATTCATCAAATTCTGAAATCCCAGTGACGTATGACTCGCAATAAATAATATCAATTACATAACCCGCCGCTGCGCCTGGTAATTTTCGAACAATTTGTTTCGAGAAAACTGCCCTCCAAACGATTTCAATAGAATTGTAGACTGTAACGCCGGCACAGCTCCGACTTTTGAATAGAATTGGTCCCAGAGGCCAATACCTAATAACTCACCGGTTTAAAATGGGCTAGCCACAAGACAGAAAACCTCTCAGATGGGCCATTTAGATTAATTGATCGAGATTTAATTTTTTTTACGCGATTTAATTTAAGAGATGGCGGTTACGGCTCCAAGATGCGTCGATGAGATAGCCGATGTTTATTTTTCTCGGAGGGGAATAATGCAGTTTGCAGTGGTCGGTAGGTAGCCTAATTTTGGGGTTTGTGTAACGTTTTAGTATCAAGCAAATCTCAACTGCCGTTGTACACGTAATGGTTCGGTAAACGGTGGTGATTTTTCACGACCACTTCGGACTTCTGGATCAAGATCATTAGACCTAGGCTGATACAATAAGGAAAAACTCACAACCGTTGTAACGATTGCAGTTCAAGATAGCGTATAAAAATCCTTGAGAGATCACAACAGACTTTAGGTCAATCTATTAATTCCAGCCATGTCAAAAGAGCAAATTTGGCCCGATGATGTAGTTAGGATTATCTGCCAAAAACAACGGTGTGGTCCAAAATTTCGGTGTATTCAACTAGTAGGAGCAAAAATAGTGAAATGCCTAGTATACATAGTTTACTGCGATCGAATGAGCTGTGGCGCCGCGTCTTGACAACACCGTCGCACCAAAACCAATCCAGTTCTACTTAATATTCCATCGAATAGACTCGCATCATTTCAAATCGCACAGCCCGACTTGAAACGCAAAAACCTACTGTTTTTGTTTCGCGGTGCCATTAATTTTGTACTCTCTGACGCCGACTTGTATTTTACCCGATGCCGATTATAATACAAAAAACATTCAAAAATAATCTCACGAAGGTTCAGCTACAACAAAGACGAAACCTGAGGCGGAAGACCAGATTGAGGATTTCGTACCATACAAAAGGTTGGTTTTTTCGTTTTAGTTAGGTTTAGGTAATTTCAAACAGCACTTTTTAAATCGATTTTTTTTGGTCCATTATATGCATGTTTTCGTTGCTCATTTCCCTAAGGTCACCTGTATAGCACCGGGATTTAGGGGTCTAAGAGTTAATTAGGCGCTTTCTCTCTCGAAGAACACACCTGCCTCCCCCAGGTAAAAAATATAATAAAATCACAAAAAATCCCTGGCGGATATTAAGTGTTCACGCCCACTAATTGAACGGAGGAAGCTTGAGGCGGAAAAAAGTGATAATATTTAAAAACGGGCCCGGAACATACGGGTACAGGGCCTTATGTTGCGACACAAATCATTTGTAGAAGCTGTATTGTAGAAGCTGAGGCATCGAGAAACCCGAGTCATAACACTCGGGTAAAACGCTGGGTCGAGCCTTTATGCGAAATGATTCGTTCAACAAAGCTGAGTTACCCAGAGCACGAGACAAACGGAGGACCTTAGTCATAAAAACGCTGCAAATCCCTACACAATGGTTTATTATTCTGTATAGAACACCCTTCTGTTACAGATCATAGCCCTCTGTCCTATAGATAACCATTCTGTACAGATCATAGCCCCTCCGTAGTTTAGCACCTATTCGCTACCACACATTAATATCAAGCGTCAAATGTTCAAGAAGTAGCTAAAATTGCAAAAAGAAACAGAAATGTAGTTCTGAAGGGAAATTGTTGATGAGAAGTGCAAAATATTCGGTCCCGGAACCAAAATTCGAACCTCAACAACACGTAAGTAAATTAAGAGTCCGACGCCTAGGCCACTCCGCTACGGCGCCACCTGGCCGAGGAACAAGTGATATGCGCTCTCAACCCAGCTTGATGCCTGCATACACGCTGCTCTTTAGGACAAGTTTTACAGCAAATTTTACAGCGACATCGTAGAATGCTCCACATCGTCTCAAAAATTCAGAAAAAAAATCGAACAACTTAAAAACGCGAGAAACCCACACCTCAAAATACAATATTCGATATTCATATTCTACGTCCCTTGAAACGTAAACCATGAAATTTTGAGGGTGGTTTTAAAAAAATTTTTTTTTTCATGGTCGATTCCAAAGGTTCATTATTCAAAATAATAAACCCAAATTAAAATAATAAACCCAGAGATGAATGAAAAATGGCCGACCGGGGTTATGGTTACATCGTCTAAAAACTAGACATCACGGAGGATCATTTTTCTAGTGTTTTGAATCGTGATTTTCGACGTGACAAATGAGAATTCACTGGAAATGGAAGATACGAAAGAAAGACCCTTGTGAAGGATGGGGAGAAGCGTGCTGAGACAAACTTTTCTACTTTGTAAAAGTCCTACTACAATGCGATCTAGCGTATGCTTGTGAACTACACAGAGTGCAGCTGTAGGAGGAAACAAAATCGCAGGACCCTTATCAGATAGGAGAGCATGTTGGCCACAAGGAATGAAAAACTCCCTCACAAACAGGGAACACGTCTACATCGATACCCCCACAAATCCAGTCCGTAACCCTCTCTGTATGTCTTCTCTGTGACACGGTTGTCTATGATTTCCCTAAGACACTATAAGTAACGGTGGCTGAATCTCGAAAGTTATTAAATTTTCAACTTGACTACTTTCATGTCGATCTACTCAATGTTGAACTACGTCGACCTACTTAATTTAAATTAAATAAAAAAATTAAATTAAATTGCTTCAATAATCTCACTGGGTATAGCCCGGGGGGAATTTTACTCGAACGTTACTTCAATCTTTTAGTCCGTAGGTTTCACGTGATTATTGCCAGAGGTGAAGAGCTAATCTGGTCGGGTAAGCACATCATGCAATCTTTTCAATGCTTGTATTGGTGCCCGCCCCAGACGAGAACCAGAGAAGTCGCAAACTTTTATCCCAAACGGGGATATCAAGACCTGACACCCCAGTCCTATCTACTCAATTTTAGTTTCGTACTTGAGTTTTTGGAGGACGTCAGAGAAAAGCAGGTATATTTTCCAACAATTTAGAAAACAATTTTTGAACAAACTGCGATAGTAAATTCACACAACCATTACCAATTATGTATGGTATGTACCAAGTATTTTACCAATTTTGGGAAAAATTTCATTGGTGCGAATTTTGATGAAAATACGCTACTTATTCTATTGAGTCCAGAATTTATTGTTGTTTCACACTTTTTGAAAACTTTTTCGTTTCTTTCCCGATTTGTAGCGTTGTAAATCCATCCATGGATTTTAACTATCCAGAGGGTTGGTAGCCATAGGTCTTTGTACAAAACCACATAATATCTACGTTCCTTATACAATCCTGTACTGTGCTGTGCATACAATAACAGCTACAGTAAAATTATGGGATGTGGTTTGAATGATGAAAATGCCAAAAAGTGATGAAGATAGGTGAAAAAGAAAGGGAGACAAGTTGTAAATAAGGCCGAAACAAGGGAAGAAGGTACGTACCTACGACGGACCAAAAAACAACCAAGTACTTAAGCTGAACCCGAGAGACAATAAACTTGGGTGGTGTCGGAGGGGAAGTGAAGAGGGGAAGTTTGAGGGGGGGGGGGGTTGTGGGAGACAGGGTGTCCCTTTGGGGAATGTAATTTATGTTGGGCGCAGGTCAGGGCACCTGCAGGGGTCCAGGGAGGCTTCTCGAAAAGTCGCATCAATTAAAAGTGATTTGATAAATCACGTAGAGACGCTTCCCCCAAAAACCAGAGTCACCACCGTTCCATTCTTCTCTCTTGTCTCAAACGGGAATTGAGGAGACAGATTTTGTTTTAAGGGTTCTTTGTTTTTTTCGAGGGTCGGCGACACCCGAGCGGGGATCGAGTATTTTACAGCGAACGGTGGAGGGGGATGACGCATTGTTACGTGGAACGCGTCAGTTACAATTCACCTGGAACAGCTCATAACACATGTCTCTAGGAGGGCAAGCATTCCGTGGAGGTGGGATTTGTATAACAATTAACATTCCTCGTCATATTATGACGTCACCCACATTTCTAACTCGCTCCAACGCCTGTGGTCACAGTTCTGCAGGCAATACCTACCTCCAAAATACTCCCAACTATACGAGAGAAACGTGTCATCAGTAGGACACAATATTTAATAAAATCGGACGTTAACAATCACGTGATTGCCTCAAGATATTTCCTAAAGAAAACAAGCACTTTGAACAAATGTAAAGGGTAGTTGGGAACCTCCCCAAAAACCTCCTGTTAGCACCGGTGGATTTTTTCTCTCCTCGTTTCGTCTTACACAGTATATACAGATTGGGGTTGAAACTTATTTTTTCTCCCCTTTAGGTCGGTTATTTTACAGGAAAAGTCGAAAATTGCTCATTGTCATTACTCGTGGAACAGCTCACACGGAACAGTTAATAAAAAATTAGGTTCATGTATTCCATGGAGCTGTGATTTCTTTACGCTCATATTCAATATTCGTCTTGAAATTCCCATGATAGCAAAAGGAACGAACTAAATCACGAGCGAAGAAATCGTGGAAATCCATTTCAAATAAGAACGGAGTTATTAAAACGTTATCTACTTCCACGAGTAAACTGATTAACTTCAGTTATAACACTATGTATAATACGTTATAACATTATAAATATACACATAATATATAATATGTATACAAATTATAAGAACGGACGTTAACAATCATGTATTTGCCTCAAGATATTTCCTTAAGAAAACATGCACTTTGTGAGTAAATGTAGAGGGTAGTTGGGAACCTCCCAAAAAACCTCCTGTCCCCACCGGTGAATTTTTCTCTCTCCTCGTTTCCTCTTACACAGTATATACAGATTGGGGTTGAAACTTTTTTTTTCTCCCCTTTAGGTCGGTTATTTTACAGGAAAAGTCGAAAATTGCTAATTGTCATTACTCGTGGAACAGCTCACACGGAACAGTTAATAAAAAAATTAGGTGCATGTATTCCATGGAGCTGTGATTTCTTTACGCTCATATTCAACATTCCTCTTGAAATTCCCTTGTCTGCAAAAGGAACGAACTAAATCACGAGCGAAGAAATCGTGGAAATCCATTTCAAATAAGAACGGAGTTATTAAAACGTTATCTACTTCCACGAGTAAACTGATTAACTTCAGTTATAACACTATGTATAATAAGTTATAACATCATACATGTACACATAATATAAGTTATAATATGTATACAAATTATAACAACGGACGTTAACAATCATGTATTTGCCTCAAGATATTTCCTTAAGAGAAAACATGCACTTTGTGACCAAATGTAGAGGGCAGTTGGGAACCTCTCCAAAAACCTCCTGTCCCCACCGGTGAATTTTTCTCTCTCCTCGTTTCCTCTTACACAGTATATACAGATTGGGGTTGAAACTTTTTTTTCTCCCCTTTAGGTCGGTTATTTTACAGGAAAAGTCGAAAATTGCTAATTGTCATTACTCGTGGAACAGCTCACACGGAACAGTTAATAAAAAAATTAGGTGCATGTATTCCATGGAGCTGTGATTTCTTTACGCTCATATTCAACATTCCTCTTGAAATTCCCTTGACTGCAAAAGGAACGAACTAAATCACGAGCGAAGAAATCGTGGAAATCCATTTCAAATAAGAACGGAGTTATTAAAACGTTATCTACTTCCACGAGTAAACTGATTAACTTCAGTTATAACACTATGTACAATAAGTTATAACATCATACATGTACACATAATATAAGTTATAATATGTATACAAATTATAACAACGGACGTTAACAATCATGTATTTGCCTCAAGATATTTCCTTAAGAGAAAACATGCACTTTGTGACCAAATGTAGAGGGCAGTTGGGAACCTCTCCAAAAACCTCCTGTCCCCACCGGTGAATTTTTCTCTCTCCTCGTTTCCTCTTACACAGTATATACAGATTGGGGTTGAAACTTTTTTTTTCTCCCCTTTAGGTCGGTCATTTTACAGGAAAAGTCGAAAATTGCTCATTGTCATTACTCGTGGAACAGCTCACACGGAACAGTTAATAAAAAAATTAGGTGCATGTACCTATTCCATGGAGCTGTGATTTCTTTAGGGTCACATTCAACATTCCTCTTGAAATTCCCATGACTGCAAAAGGAACGAAATAAATCACGAGCGAAGAAATCGTGGAAATCCATTTCAAATAAGAACGGAGTTATTAAAACGTTATCTACTTCCACGAGTAAACTGATTAACTTCAGTTATAACACTATGTATAATAAGTTATAACATCATACATGTACACATAATATAAGTTATAATATGTATACAAATTATAACAACGGACGTTAACAATCATGTATTTGCCTCAAGATATTTCCTTAAGAAAACAAGCACTTTGTGACCAAATGTAGAGGGCAGTTGGGAACCTCTCCAAAAACCTCCTGTCCCCACCGGTGAATTTTTCTCTCTCCTCGTTTCCTCTTACACAGTATATACAGATTGGGGTTGAAACTTTTTTTTTCTCCCCTTTAGGTCGGTCATTTTACAGGAAAAGTCGAAAATTGCTCATTGTCATTACTCGTGGAACAGCTCACACGGAACAGTTAATAAAAAAATTAGGTGCATGTACCTATTCCATGGAGCTGTGATTTCTTTAGGGTCACATTCAACATTCCTCTTGAAATTCCCATGACTGCAAAAGGAACGAAATAAATCACGAGCGAAGAAATCGTGGAAATCCATTTCAAATAAGAACTGAGTTATTAAAACGTTATCTACTTCCACGAGTAAACTGATTAACTTCAGTTATAACACTATGTATAATAAGTTATAACATCATACATGTACACATATAAGTTATAATATGTATACAAATTATAACAACGGACGTTAACAATCATGTATTTGCCTCAGGATATTTCCTTAAGAGAAAACATGCACTTTATGACCAAATTTAGAGGGTAGTTGGGAACCTCTCCAAAAACCTCCTGTCACCACCGGTGAATTTTTCTCTCTCCTCGTTTCCTCTTACACAGTATATACAGATTGGGGTTGAAAATTTTTTTTTCTCCCCTTTAGGTCGGTTTTTTTAAACAGGAAAAGTCGGAATTCGCTCATTGTCATTACTCGTGGAACAGTTCACACGGAACAGTTAATAAAAAAAATTAGGTGCATGTATTCCGTGGAGTTGTGATTTCTTTACGCTCATATTCAACATTCCTCTTGAAATTCCCATGACTGCAAAAGGAAAAGGAACGAACTAAATCACTCGCAATGAAATCGTGGAAATCCATTTCAAATAAGAACGGCGTTATTAAAACGTTATCTATATTTCTACCGAGTAAACTGACTAACTTCAGTTATAAACACTACGTATAATAAGTTATAACATTAATTTAAGGTATCTTACTGACGATGGTTCTTACGAACGGATCTTACGATGGTTTGATCATTGAAACCGGTATTGCATTAGTTTGTGTACTCTGTGGAAAAAGACAACATTCTGATTACTACGGTCCATTTGCGGCGAAATTTCATTTGAACGAGTTGAAATGATGAAGGTTATGGGAGGGGGACTTCTGTGGGTCCCACATACAACACATCGAAATCCGACGTCATTCTTCGAAAAGCCTAGAAATTAGTTGTGAACGAGAGAATTCAATAAAATTTTAGTGTGAATCAGCAATGGGATACGTGCACTGTTATGGCATAAAATGGCCGTACTTAAGATACTTCTGAAATCGATTATTAGAGATATTTATAATGAGATAAATAATGAGAACTACGAGTGTATTATGACAACACCACTGGAGAACTTGTGTGGCTACTACTACTCCTGCTGCTGAAACGTGAACCTATCAATAGGCAAGTCTGCACAGATGCAGGATAAAATTAGGCATCACACTCATTAGCACGATCAAGCGGGTAGGATTTTGAAAAATACTAATTTCAGTTGCTAAACGGTTTTATTCAGGCTCGAATTTTGGAAAATCACGTTCGTGCAGGGGTTGAAATGAAAGTCCGAGGTCTCCCAGTTGAAGGATTTAAGCGGCCAACGAGGGAAGAATGTTTAATAGAATCACGGAACGTTTTGTGTTACAAAACCGCCGTGGGACTCCGTCGGCACAGACTGTCTGACGGCATCTCCCTCCTTCATCTCGTGTGATCAAGACTTTTTTTGTTTGTTTTACAACGCAACTACTCAGGATAGTAATTTCAAAAGAAATGAAATACTCTCGTGGAAGAAGAAGGCGAAACCAGAACCACCTTTTGGATGCAAGTCGCGTTTTCCGGCGACCTTCCTAATGGAAATGTTGGGCTAGTCCACGACTGCGCTCTCTTCGCTGTTCTGCTGAAGTCTTTTGATAACAAGAGTTATAAAGCGTATATAAGCTACGTTATCAGCAGCCTTTTCACAAGAAGCATTACCCTAATACATTCATAAAATTATACTACTTATATTTTTTTCCAGAAATGATTGTTAGGGAATCGTTTTGTTGTTTGAAATTCGAGCGAAGCGAGCATCGTGGTTACCACTCATCAATGCATGATTGTATTTTAAGAGCAAACTGTATATTCACACAAAATCTCCTGTAGGTTAGATACGGAAATATTATCCTCAGGCTTCAATCAGCAGATTGGAGTGGCTCCTCACCTCGCCATTATTATCAGGAGTTTAACAAAAGCTGTATACGTCAGCATCTCAATCAGGGTGAATAGGTTGGAAATTAGGTTCAGGTTCACTCAGCTCCAAACCTCGTCACTTCAGTCCCACAAAGGCTTGGTGTCGAATTTGGTAATAATAAATATTGAATAGGGAAGAAAAAAGCATCAGGACCCGATCTGCTGATCTTAGTGATTCAGCCTAGGATGGCTTCCAACGTTCTAATTTGTATTCAGTACGGTCCCACAGATACAGCCCAATTTCGCGGTGGTAGAACATTCGGCTGTTGGGCCGTACGCCGTACTTCGCACTTTCCTTAGTTACCATGAACCAAAATTAATGAAATTTGGTTTCTAGGTCCCATTCAGGGTCTAGTTGGTCCTCGAAGCTCGGCGTTACTGCCAGTCATCTCTAAAGGGTGAAAAATAGGCATTTTCAGGACGCCGTAGCTAAAAAACTTTCAACTTCAACTTTCAACTTTGTTTTTGTTTTTAACTTTTTTAAGATAATCTCTGAAGAATTTTTTGAGACTTCCCGGAGCAATGTGTGTCCAGCCGTTCATTTGCACCGAAAAGCTTCGTCAACACGATCGTGAATGCAACGGCATAAATCCGGCCCAGATATCATTGCTAGAGAACACCTGATTATGATCACGGATTGCTGTACCGTGATACTATTTCATTTGAAGAACCACCCTTTTGAATTTTGTTGATATAATTTTGTAACATGAACAAACGCTACGCTCCATGAATAACAACGAATAATATTAATGATTGAATTATTGAGTCCCGCGCATTTTTATGAAACAGTGATATCCGGGTCGGCTCCAGTTCTCGATTTAGGGCTTTTCTGGGGTAAGCACGAGGGAAGGTATTGACCACAGAAAACAGCGATCTACGCAGAAGGGGCATCAATAACTAAACCGTTATGTAATAATTCAACTAACCGTTGTGTAATAATTTGCAGCGTTTTTGACACATTCTGGTTGCGGTTGACGAGTACATAACGAGGTGAACACATCCCATGATTCAGCCAATAAAATTGTGACGTCGAGCCCGTTAAACCCCGTGGGAGGTCGGTTTTGGAGATTCAAAAACAAAAACCCCTCTTCCCCGAAAGACGTTAAGACAAAAAGGATGACCCTATTCGAATTAAAGGATGATTCCCATTCCGTGTACGCATTCTTCGAATACGGCCTCGACGAAAATGAAGAAAAAATCGAAAAAGAAACCAAACATTGAACTTGAAAGAAAAGGTTTTTTGAAGACTGCCACCCACAAAATGCCTCGGAAACGGCACCTAGGGGCCCCAAATGGGACGCTGTCACTCGTACAGTGGAAGCCACTCCTTCAAACTACCTGAAGATATATTGAGCTCCCGCGGCGACTCCCGACACTTTTCCTTGAGATGAGAATAGGTAGCAAAACCCACGACGCGTGAGGGCCTTCGGAAATTGAAATGAAATAGTCCTTCTAACAAAGGGACGGTGGGTTTAGAAAAAAAGTAACAATTTATTTTTTGTACGAGAAAGTCAAGGAGGTAGCAGCTAATCTTGCAGGTATTTTCAAAACAAATCCAGCGTGTGATGTTTCTTCTCTTTCGGGAGGTTTTATGTCAGAACTTAATACCTATACTCCAGTAACTTCGTTAAATTACTGATCTACTGTTTTGCTACCTTGCAACAGATAATGAAAATAGGGTCTGTTTGCCGGAAAAATTGAGGAAACAAGTAGAAACCGGGAGTTTGGAAAAGTTTAAAAAAAAATATATATAATCAAACTTTATTGCCACAATGGCTGTACAGTTGTGCTTAACCAACAGGTATATAGCAGGCTTAAGGCCTGATTTACATGTTACATGCGTGTTGGTACAACCCAGCGGTTGTCCAAAACCAGTGTTTTTTTATAGTAAGATCTAGGAGAAAGGATAATATAAAGCACAAAAATAAATAACAAATATGTGTCTACATGCTTGGTACTACTATCGCAGCTTGTCAGTAACAGGTGTTTTCGCGATATCACAGAGTTTGAGAGTTGATTGAGTCATGAAGCCTCTTTCGTTTCAGTCTTCTGAGTGACGGTGGTTGCGGTGGGTAGTCTGGGATACGAGCAATTTCGGGATTCTCATGTCCTGCCATTCCTGTCATCAAGGAGCCGTAACTCTCCCTGATGGTTTCGCTGACCATTGGTATGTCTAAATCATTGTGCAGCACACTGTTTCTAACATACCACGGAGCGTTAGTGAAAACGTATCTCTCTGAGCATCTTGGCTCGGATGGATGCTACTGAAAATCAGTACCTACCTTCGAGGACAAAAGAAGCCAATTCGTTCAAGCGTCGAACGATACGTGCCACAACAGGTGTTTATTGGAGATTTAAAAACCCATTGCAAGGAAGCCATCGTTGCACATTTATCTGTAAATTTACGGATTTCACTGCAAATCTACGGATTTTTTTGTTATTGAAATAACTTTTCACTCCCCCATAATTTAATCCTGAACCTACGGATTTCTTCTAACGTTATCGACATTAAGTTCGCGCCATATTTATAAGAGTTGAAACCACCCAAGCGACAGTGGCAGCACATGGCACGGACAACAACGTTGAAAGGCTAACCAATATCCCTCAGACTTACTGACACTTGAAGTAAGAGACGAAGGTTAAAACCACTGTTATCCGACGTAGCGACTGGCGCAGGTTGCCTATCCAAGAGATTTTCAGTTCTTCGTTGGGCTTGTTTGAAGCAGGCTAACTTCGGATTTTCAAACCACATGATGACAAGTAAGTAGAAAAGGTAAGAACGGGTATCGGTAAATACAGGGGTTAACAGAACTGTTGACAATGGACTTGAATGGTAAAGTGACGTTAACAGAATGAGCTGGAACGGCAATCAGTATGGATACCATAATATCGCACACTCAGCGTCCACGTACTTGGACGTATTTTCCTCGGTTCCCATATTCCTACCTATTTTGTACTTCCTTCATCCTATTGCTAAATGATAACTTTTAGTACTTTACCTACCAACTGACAATTCCGAACAACATCTTGTTTTTAGACCCACCGGAATACCCCACTGTTGAGTACGATGCGGCAGGCTGTGAGACCTGTAGTATTCATCCAGACAAGTTATACTCATAAAGCTGCTGAGAGGTCTATAAACCAAGTAGTCGATCGACAAAACGTAAGATTTTCGCGAAAACGTTCACTTTTGATCAGAAAGAAGATTTCGATCAGAAAATTTTGCATCACGTTTGACTCTGATGAGGCAGACACTGTTAGCTTTACAATCAATTTTATAGTTTTTCAATTTTTCGTTTTTAAATAACGTAGAAGAGGAGTTTGTTTCACTTCCGATCATGCTCACAACTCAAATGGCTCAAAATAATGCAAGTAAAAATGATTGCAGCAAAATCGAACTTTCTTAGCTCATATCAACTCAATATACTTAACCCTTTCACCCCTGGTGGGACGTATATGTCCCATAAGGTTTTTGCACTGATAAACCTGCTAAGACACATTATGTCCCGGGAAGTGAATTACCAACTGCTTCAATTTTCCAATCGTTTTAGAGACAACTGCTACAATCTTTATGGAAGAATATGAGTATGAATAATTCATCACGCTTCTTCCACCAATTCCAACACTGTAGGTAATGAAAACTAAAAATCAAAATGGCTGTGGGGCACTCACAAGCCTGCTGGGACTAATTATGTCCAGGAAACTGAATTAACTACTGCTTCAATTTTCCAATCGTTTTATGGCATATCGAATACTCGGTACAATCCTTATTACGGAAAAATGGGTATTATTCATCGTGCTTCTTCCAACACGGTAGTTAGGAAACGACTGTGGGACCGTACAGTCCCACACTCCCACCTCAGAAGCGCTGAAAAAACGGGTGGGACTTATATTATGTCCCACCTTCTATATGACTACCTAACCTGGCGGAGAGCACATTTATGTTTTTGTTTTGTTTTTGTTCCTGAAACCTAATATTAAGAAAAAATTATTATTAGTTTCGTACGTGTAATGGCAGAGAGGGCTGTATTGCCCTAATTGTACGTCACACGTTTTTCAATAAAAGTATTCTATTCTATTCTAACCTGCGGGACTTATGTGTCGTGTGTCCCAGCAACAAATGTCGATAAAAGATAAATTTACGCTCACCAGTCGCCATGGTGAGAGGCAAACGTTCCAAACGACAGATTTTAATACAATCAAGGTGATCTTTTTAAATAAACATGTGCAGACGAAAATCATCACTCCCAGTTAGGCAGTGCAGTGAAGCTTGATTCTCAGCCGGGTTGAAAGGGTTAAATAACAGTTCCATAGTCGGGAAAGTCCAAACAAGCCTATAAGAGGTTTTTTCAGCATTTCTGAACACGGTCAAAACATGTCACAGTAGATATTTGTTTAACGTTGTTCATGTTGTCGGTTTGGAATGAGGACAAACTGGGGCTCACATGGAGAGCGCTTCAAGTGATGAAAGGATCTTTCTTCGAGTTTTTTCCCTTTTCCCTCCGCCGACTCCTTCTTTCAAAACCAAAAGAAAAGAAAGACTTGAACTTTTATAAGGGAAGACGTTACGAGACTGTTATAACAGTAGCTCCTTGTGTTGGTGTGATCCATCAAACAGCGAAGGGAATCTGCCCCCGTTGATTGCCGGCTCTCCAAGGGCAGCCCTGTGTTTAGCTGGTAGCAAGCAGCCTTTCAAGAAATCAAAGAATCCTCCAGTAATAGCACCCTGCCATGCAAGACGTACAGCCCCGTCTTACCAGGAGGTAATGCTCAAAGATGGACTGCCTTATCCCTTCGATTTTTTCCCCTCTTTTTTTTTTTTTAGTCCATTTCCAATGAAGACCTTTTTCACGACTCGAGGTCACTCCGACAGCACAGAAATTTTTCTATGAAACAGCAGTATCATCTAGTTTGATTTCCTTCGTGAAATTCCATTCAGTCAGCGCGCGCGTTTTTTGAAACAAACGATGTTTTATCCCTGTGAAACATTAATATTTGGTTTTGCAGTTATGCTTATGCTACCGTCCGATCATGATCATAACTAGTGATTTTGGGCAATGGAGCACTGCAGTGGTTCATATCCATGAATACAAAACACATTGGTATTAACAGAAAACTGCAGCCATGCTGGAGTTTGAATGTTTTGAACAAGGGAGCACTTAGACAGAGCCATGAGTGTCATGACAGAGGGCTAAACACGACAACACAACGAGCTGTAATGAGAGGCATTTTTGAACAATTGGGCTTACTCAAGTATTCGTTCTAAAACCAAAGTTCCATATCTAGCTCAAGAACGCTGCCATATCCTTGTCGCATGGGTTTATTATTCTACTGGACATACAAAAATGTTTGCTACCCGTTTTTCGTTTCTTTCATGCGTAATAATATTGAAGTAGAGCTCTATTTTTGAAGGTTTCACCAATCCAAAAACTCGGATTAGGCCCCTATTTTTGACCAATCATCTTCGATCATAGAACTGTCTTGAAATGTCACTGAACTGTCTTGATTCACCTGCCACCGAACTGTCATTGAACTGTCTTGATTCACCTGTTAATACTACCTCCTGTGTTATTTAAACAAATTTACGGTGATTATAGTCATTTTCACAGGTTTTTGAAAAAAAAAAAATTAAATGTCGAATTTTGAGAAACTTCGTTAGAACCTCAATCCTTCACTCAGTGGTCAAAATCAACGTCATATTTAGAAGAAAAAAAGAAAAAAAGGAAGCAATAGCTCACAAGCCCAAGTTCACTAAAACGTCAAAAATACCTAATTTTGCACCCATTTTTCATCCATAACACCCCTGGGTGTTTTCCGATCGGGCTGCCGAGATAGGGACACAACTAGGGCCCAATGGAGCCTGTGTTCGAAAGAACGTGTTTTTTTTAAATTTTTCTTTTTAGACCGTAAATTAAGGTAGATATTGACGGAGACTGCAATCTACGCACCTTGAAACGTAAAGAAGAAAATGGTGAGGGGGTGTTCCAAAAAAGATTTAGAAACGAATACACATCTGTGTATTCTGAGAATAATAAACCAAAATGATGAATTCTTGCTAGTGTGACTCGTGATTTGTTTTGAAACTATAATCCAGTCATGGTCAGCTTACTGGTAACCGTATCAAAACAAATTCGGTTCGATAAACTGAAGGGACTTGTGTAGGGAGCAGAAATGTAGTGATGGTGTGCTTAATACCCACTAGTAAGTAGGCGAAAACTGGCCATGGTACGTAGTACTGTACATTACTGGTTCTGAAATATAAAATTACAGTTGGTGGAATTTTGATGGACAGTATATATTACCATGGACAGTATACCCCTAACTGATCTCCATAACCTAACCCACCAAAGAACCCCAGTTATGAAGAAGGTTTCGTTAAGTTATATATCCCTACAGATGAGAAATTTGGTAAAATGAGGACTCGTGCTGTGATTGCTATTAAGTAATACCGAGCATGTGAGTCTGCACATTTGGCCAAGGAAAATCTGTGAATAAATAGATGGCCAGCCATTCTACGAGCCACTGTTCCAACGGTGGTACCTAATAATTGTGGTAAGTGATGAGATATCTGTGAATAGCAGCTATGAAGCCATAAGAGCCATATGGGTGCACCAGTATTATACTCGTATGAAAGCATACGAGTAGGCTAATGTACATAAGAATCTTGAGTTGGCGCTGAAACTCCCTGAAAGCCCCAAAGTTGTCCTTGAAATTCAATTTCAACCGACAACATGTTAATGAATTGCTCCTAAAAAAGAATTATTTTAGTTCACTCCGAAACGACGGACTTGAATATGTCGGGATATTCCTTCAAGTGACTTTGAAACTCGAGATGCCACCAAACTGGATCTCGATGTCTCGTTGAACGTTCTGCCTGGGAATGTCGTAGTAGATTTTTCGGGTCTCCGAGCTATCGCTCACGAGGAATGTGAATGTCCCCTCTTAATCATCAAGAAAAAGATCTCCAGGAGTTACCTGGGGAAAAAGGATCTCGGGACCTGTGACGCGAGCTTTGTTACCCGTGTTGTGCCCTGACAGTGATCAAACGCTATAGTTATACTGACGGAACGGAATAATTCGAAATTCGAAACCCCGAACCTTTTTCGGTCCGGAACGACAAACTCGGATGACCGATCGGTGGAACGGCGTAAGTAGCTGCAGCAAAGTCGTGGGAAGTGGGGACAGAGGCTGAACAACCACAAACACGACATTTTGGCAGCCCGAAATTTCTGCACTCACCAATTTCCAATCCTGCAGAGATGTTTCGAGAAATGTCTCTTCTAATGATTAGTAGCAGTGACAGGGGTCATGGGGTGGTGCAGAGCGGCTGAACAACGGCTTTGTACCATCTTTTTGGCAACCCAAAATTTCTGCACTCACCGATTTCCTATCCTGCAGAGAAGTTTCGAGAAATGCCTCTTCTAACGATTAGTAGGAGTAACAGGGATCACGGGGTGGTGCAGAGGGGTTGAACAACCACTAACACGGCTTTGTACCATCTTTTTGGCAACCCAAAATTTCTGCACTCACCAATTTCCTATCCTGCAGAGATGTTTCGAGAAATGTCTCTTCTAACGATTAGTAGCAGTAACAGGGATCATGGGGTGGTGCAGAGGGGTTGAACAACCACTAACACGGCTTTGTACCATCTTTTTGGCAACCCACAACTTCTGCACTCACCGATTTCCTATCCTGCAGAGATGTTTCGAGAAATGTCTCTTCTAACGATTAGTAGCAGTAACAGGGATCATGGGGTGGTGCAGAGGGGTTGAGCAACCACTAACACGGCTTTGTACCATCTTTTTGGCAACCCAAAATTTCTGCACTCACCGATTTCCTATCCTGCAGAGATGTTTCGAGAAATGTCTCTTCTAACGATTAGTAGCAGTAACAGGGATCATGGGGTGGTGCAGAGGGGTTGAACAACCACTAACACGGCTTTGTACCATCTTTTTGGCAACCCACAACTTCTGCACTCACCGATTTCCTATCCTGCAGAGATGTTTCGAGAAATGTCTCTTCTAACGATTAGTAGCAGTAACAGGGATCATGGGGTGGTGCAGAGGGGTTGAGCAACCACTAACACGGCTTTGTACCATCTTTTTGGCAACCCAAAATTTCTGCACTCACCGATTTCCTATCCTGCAGAGATGTTTCGAGAAATGTCTCTTCTAACGATTAGTAGCAGTAACAGGGATCATGGGGTGGTGCAGAGGGGTTGAACAACCACTAACACGGCTTTGTACCATCTTTTTGGCAACCCAAAATTTCTGCACTCACCAATTTCCTATCCTGCAGAGAGGTTTCGAGAAATGTCTCTTCTAACGATTTTTAGCAATAACAGGGATAATGTGGTGGTGTAGAGGGGTTGAACAACCACTAACACGGCTTTTTACCATCTTTTTGGCAACCCAAAATTTCTGCACTCACCAATTTCCTATCCTGCAGAGAGGTTTCGAGAAATATCTCTTCTGATGATTAGCAGCAGTAATAGGGATCATGGGGTGGTGCAGAGGGGCTGAACAACCACTACGCTGTTGGTCCTCCGGTCTGGCAATCCACCACTTCTGCACATCAACTTCAATCAAATACTGTAGAGTGAAATTTGAAGAAATCTCGCATCTCCCCTCACATTTAGGATGCACATCGCTGTGCAAGGGTACTTCGGAGTTTTTGTGGTTTCTAATCAGGATAATTGCCTTTTCTTTGTGAGAGCTTGTATCACCAGTACTAATTTACCTTGAAATTAGTTTTCACTGCATTAGGAAATTGATTTTTAACTCAACAATATGAGCAATCATATTTCTTATCAAGGATTAGGATTATTATTAGATTCTGGGAGGCGAAGTAGGATGCTAAACCCCTCGAAGATTACCTGTAATTTTTCCCCTTCGATGCCCCGTAGAGAAACTTATAATTCGCTTTATGCAACATGTGGAAACGAAAAGAAAACATGCACGTCCAACCGAGAAGCACGAAAAATACTAGAAACTGGATCATTACGCGCCAAATTACATGTGGAAAGGGGTCAGGGGCCGTGTCATTAGTGCGTTCTGTCTGAGGAGAGCAGTACCCGAGCTAACTTGCCAAACCGCTGGTTTTCTCAAGAACGGTATTGGTTTGGTCCGAGTCAAAACGTAAACAAGGGAACCCAGAGATCGAAATAACCCCGATATTTCATAAGGAATTCCACCTTCCTTCCTCTCTTATTAATTCCGACTTCTAGAGAGGCCCGTTTCCCATCAAAAGGACCACACGACTGGGATAATGACAGTGAAGAGAGCAACGAACGGGCAATTTTTCGGTGAAGGAAGTTACCCTAATAACGTATGGGGCTGGGTATGGAGGAGACAGTCACGATCTTGCTATTCCTTCTAATCAAGTGCCCGTGGAATTGACAGAAAGGCTGTGAACTACGGTGCTCCAGTTAGTGTTTATGGAGAGATTCGTGATTTGTAGGCTTTGAAGTCTTGGTCAGAAATTCTGGTGGTCCAGCGGATTGCTGAGGTTTTGTCCAGCCATTTGGAAACGACGTCTCATTGGTTGCCCAACCCTCAACATTGGTTGCTCAATATTTCAAAAAACGTATAGATTTAATTCAGAAACACAAATAAATGAAACACCCACCTGTCGAAGATGATCCTAGACACCTACCAAAATCAACAGGAAGGTTGAAACAACATGGTGGCTGAGGTTGCTTGCTGTAAGCTTCAAAACAATTCCTTGGATCAAAAACGTCCACAGATGTGTGGTTTTTTTTTTTTGAGAACCAGAATAGAATCGTAATTTTCATTTGAAAGATTTTTCGAGAACTCACGGAGCAGGGGGAATCTCTGTGTCTGAGGCCATTGGGGGTTCATATCCATTATGATCATGGTGCACCTCAAAATCGTCTATTTAAATGACATGTGATAAAAAGCCAAAATGTCATAGTCCGACACTGCTCTGGAAGCTCTTGGGTATCTGTTGATAGCTTCAGTAAAACCAAACACTCCTGCTAAAGGAACAATGACGCGATATGAGATACTAAAAACGCAGCATGATTGCCCTCGATACAAACCCCGTCTTTCCCCAACAGCCTCGAAGAGATTCCCCCTGCAGAGTCGGCGACGGATAGAGGGTATTAGGTGGTTTCAGATGGGTCTAATGACGCCCCTATCTCGGCAACGGCTAATAACTTCCTTGTGGTTCGGGGAAGGGGCCACCGAAGACATAAATCTCGATAGTTAAATTGCTTTCTAGTAAACACCTCTTTGATGAATCGATAGCGGGAGGGAGAATCGATATGTTAATTCGCTTCATTCAACCCTCTCTCGATATAATTTCGACGCGATCCCGCTAAGCCGTCCTACGTGCATCTGCGCGTACAAGTGCTAATAATAAAATCGATTCGCGCAATGGTCTACAATGGTTCGTAAGCCAGCCACAAAGTATAGCCTCACTATAATAAAATTCATGGAGCAAAAAAAAAATCATGGAGCAGCTCCAACCTATACAATACATTCTACGCGTATGAAATACGTGCCTTCATAAAGTATACATGTGAATCTGTGGAATCCACAGAACAGCTCTCCAATATACTCTAGAAGTTTGAAATAGGTGCCATTATAAAGTATTTATGGGAATCTGTGGTTATCTTTAACCAACCACAATCCTATAATTTCTCTATTAAAATTTCCAAAAATTTGTCGATGCTCTTTTAGGTTATGACTACCACCTACTGCTTGCTTCACACTGTTGACTCCATAAGGGAATATCTGATAAATATATCAACTTCCATATAGGAGAGATGGTGAATTCAATTACTCCCGTATGATGTAGATGCCGTGCTTGAAAAACCTCGCGGAGGCGGTTTTATGGTCAGGGCAGGACAACTTCTCGGGAACGCCCTAAGCCCTCACCCGGGAGGTGTAAATGTTGAAGTCGAACCGTAAATCCGACGGGCCAGTCGTAAATTTCCTATTAAAAGACCTCGATGACGGGGCTGTAGGTCTGACGACTTTATAATCCAAGCCAACACTCTGTGCAAGCCTTAGGTGCAACTCGCTACTTACTCCTGCGGAATTCGAAAGTCTTGATTATTTGACTAAATGGTTGATTTCCGAAGTTTCAAGCCAAGAATTTGTTGGAGAACAGCAGTTGTAGAGCTTGCTTTTCAAAATTTCATTTTCTGTAGGTAAATATTTCAACCTGAAACGGGGTTTAACACGGCCTAAAAAAATGTCTTGAGTAGAAATATGACTTTTAAAATCGAAGCATTCGAAAAGTGGCGCTGAGCCTGCGACGTCATCAATAAAGGAGGCAGTAGCTCTTACCAATAAGCGCACTGAGAACTTGGTAATCACCCGCCTTTTTTTCCTTTTCATATTTTATTTCGTTTACAGCAAATCAAAAAACGCTGCAAATCCCTGCACAACGGTTTATTATTTTGTATAGAATACCCTTCTGTTACAGATCACAGCTCTATGTATAGATAACCCATCTATATAATATAATATGTACTATTCTATGCATAATTATGTAGATCGCAGACCCTCCGTAGGTTAGTACCTAACCCCGTACTCGTTACTAGGTACCTACCTAAATCACGAGTTAAAAAAATGTTGCTAAAATAATTCTGCCGATGACAAACAGTACCTAACAAAAAGAAACACACATAATGTAGTTCTGAAAAGAAATTGTTGATGAGGAGTGAAAAAAGTTGCAAAAGTACCTACCAACAAACTCCAGCCCCTTCTACGTAGATGGTATAATGAACCGTTGTGTAATAATTTACCGTTGAGTAATGATTTACCGTAGTAATAATTTACCCATCAATAATACTTCAACGTTTGTTCAAGTTTCACTACCTACCAACAAACTCCAAAAGAGCCATCATTTTTCAAATGAAATAATATCACAGAACAACCAACTCGACTTCATACTCCGCCAATATAATCAGGTGATCCCTACCAATGATTGGCCGTATTCACAAATTCCTATTGTGGGCGCGTCTCTGGTTACGAGATTTGGTTTGAATTGTATACAATTTCATTCACACTGGAGTCGAAAATGCCTGTCGGTGCAAACTTCGGGGCCTTACTGTGAACGAACGGCTGGACGTACGATGCTCCGGATGGTCTTAAAAAACTCGCAAGTTCAAGAACTATCTAAAACCGTAAAAATGTTCACGTAAAAAAATGGTATAGGCGTATTGAAAATTTCAACCCCTATTTTGAACCCCTTAGAGATGACTCACAGTAACGTCGAGCTTCGAGGACCAACTAGACGCCGAACGGAACCTATAACCCGAATTTCATCAATTTTTTTTCATGGTAACTAAGAAAAGTGGCCCGTACGGCGTACGGCGTACGGCGTACGGCGTACGGCGTACGGTGTACGGCGTACGGCGTACGGCGGACAGACAGAAATATTTTTATTGCAGTTTTGGATTCTACATACCTTGAAACGTAAACCATCAAATTTTGAGGGGGGGTAAGAATTTTTTTTTTCATGCTCGATTCCAATGGTTCATTATTGAAAATAATAAACCAAAATTACTGTTCTAATGAACAGCCTTCATTTTCACGTTTCTTTGACGATGTACTTTCGATTTTAAAAAAAATCGGCGCTGCGCGCCTCGCCTGAGTACTACTTAGAGCCCTTGGCTAAAATTACAAAACATGAATATGTTTTAGCCTCATGATGTGCTCCTCGCTGTTTCTCTGACCCAAAATGTGGGTATCATTATGTGAGGCTGCACATTTGTTTTCAATACTTCACATCCAGTAATTATTCAACAAATTGAATCTTGGAAACGAGGAATTGTCGCCAATCTACTTTGCCCGATGGAGTCAGTAAGAGTGAGAAGGAAGGGAAAAGGAGCAAAGAAAATAATGAAGGAGGAGGTTGATAGGAGTTCAACAACTGAACCGAAGGAGGCAACGGTAAGTTTTTACTGTTTCCAAAAATACTGCAAGTGTAATAGGTACTTACCTATTACTTTTTTTTGTGGTCATACAACTGGAACTCCTATGATTTTCGTATATATGATCAACCACGCGTTCAAGGTCGAGTAAGAATCTGGATCTTATATAATCACCGCGTCACAACAAATTATCGCAACAGTTACATAGTTCCGTATCATCGGTATCCATGTTGTCGTCCCACATTTTATGTCTTTGCGCCCCCTCCCGCACCCACACCACGTACCACGTACCTCGTTAGTGAGAATGATCACCTGTGTGTAAACAATTGTTTAAACAATCACGCTCATACCGCAGCTTGTCGGCCACGCACTCCGCAGTGGTTAACGTAATATGGTTAGGTAAATCGAGAGCTATCCAACGAGTGGTGAACGATTTTTGTACGATGATAACTGGCGAAGTTAAAGTTCCGTAGCAACGAATCGGTTGTACGTGAAAATCATTACAAATGTTGTCGTCCCAGATTTCGTTACGAAATTTCGTTACGAAATTGCTTTTTTGGCTAGTTAGGTCACGGCTAAAGCATATTCATGCAAAAAAAAAAAAACAATCAAATAACCCATTTCTGATATACGAAGGTAGGTGACCATACTTATTTGTATTCCGTTATATATGTAAGCTACAGGTAAAAATACAGAGCTCAGTGGTTGTCAAATTCGGTAGTCAATTTATGCAATCAAAGTTTGTGAACCTAATAGGAAAGGAAACGATGATAAAATACCACTTCCTACCTTGAACAACGAGCGCCCAAAATGCATTTAAATATTTCTGTTAAATTACATTAAATTTCTATTAAATATATAAATTTTATATTTACATGGTATTTTCTCACATCTTCACATCTTCGAAAAAATCTAATCGTCAAATTTTTAAACACGCAACTAGGTACGTGAACTTCAGAACCATTTACTTTCAAGTTTATAATGATAGAAAAGTAGTGACCTAGAAGTAATAATCGTATTACGGTCGTGTTGCATAGGACTATAGCAACATGAGTGATTTAAAATCAATTAATTAGTAAATTATTAATTTAGTTCTTAATTTAATTGAAATTAAAGTGACGGGTTGTTTTGCTTCCGAGTCTGCGAGGCAGCAGAAGCTTTGTTTTCACTTTCGAAATGAAAAATTTTTGTGTGCTCCAAAATCAAAATTTTCACTTGCGTTTTGCGTTCCAGGGCTTCCTGAACAAATTTGGTTTCGTGTCTGTCCGTCTGTCTGTCTGTCCACATTTCCTTGCCACAGCCATAACTTCCACAATTTTGATCCGATTTCAATAAGATTTTCAGGATTTGTGTGGGTTTAGCGCTAGACGGTCCCCTATCAGTTTCATCAAGATCGAATCAACGGTAGCCTCTGCGCAGGCTCTAACGAGATTTTCTTGTTACTGTCAAGACTCCATCAATTTTGGACAGATTTTGGTCAGATTTTCAGGGTTGATGCGGGTAAGGTCCCTTGAGGTCCCATACGACATTCATTTTTATTCATTCATCATTTTTCCGGCGAATTTTAGCCGTTGCGAGAGGGTAAATGGCGAGCCCCCATGCTTTGTATTGCCCAAAAATATCGATTTTTTAATTTTTGGTTGCCCAGCATTCTATCGTCATGATCATGGCGAACCGGTCATTTCTAGTTTTCTGAAAGTTTAATGGTGACATACTGTGAAGGCCACGAGGAAGCTTCTGTGCCATGTCCTTGGCACTGAATTTCCTATGATGTAGACGTGTAACATACCTACCTAACTTTAATTTACTGTCTTTTACTGCTTTATGTGTAACAATTATTGAAATAAATTTAATAAATAAATAAATAAAACTGTCAAATTCCCAGTGGTGAGGTTGGTGATGGGGATGTACTCGTACTTTTACGGGTGTTGAATGACTGCTGTGTTGACTGGGATATCAGTGGAGATTTATTCAAAAGGGGCCCTTCATGTGACCAATTGGAAGGGTCCATAATCGAATCTTGAAATCTCTTATTGAAAAGACATGAGTTAGGTCGCGGACTAGTAGCCACTGGGTCCGTCCAGACCTTTAGAAAGGACCCCGTGACGCCAGGATTCCTTTAAAGAACCCACCACCGAAGGCAGGAGGGGCACAATTGACAACTAGAAGGAATGCCCTCCCATCCTCAGCCCTCAACTTCTTGCTTGGGCCTTTTTAAAACGGCAAGACGTACAGGCCCCTCCGGAGGACACTGATGTATAACCGGAGGGGGCCCCTGGGGCCCAATTAATGCGCCCCACTCTCCCAGGGTGCTCCCCTCTCCCGCAGAAGACACCTGTCCTCGGAACAATGCACTAATTAGGTCCTCCCTTTATATCCTTGCCAGTTCTCCTATCCCGTCTTGTTATTTCTGATATACTGTGCTCCTACCACAACTTCCCTTTCCACTCCCAAGGTGGGGCTTAGGTCCCAACCTCGGGCCCTGGTCCCTTCGGAGGTAATTATTTTTCCCGATCTTATTAACAAGTCGTGTTTACATCCTAAATCACGCGACAGACAATGCTCCCTGCTTTTATTGTCTCTTTATAAACCAATTCATACAATTAAACGAATTCCCAGGCCTCCAGTTCTCCGTATTTCCTTCTCTTTTTGCCAATCCTGCCCTGATGAGTGGAAATTTCAGTTTCCCACGAAAAACTGCGAGGCAATTATAATCCCATTACCAACCTGAGTTTTGAAGAAAACAAGAGAATTATTGCAATGACCTACACTAACTTACAGTGAAGAGTATGATAATATCCGTGCATCTGTTTCTCATGTTCAGTGGGATTTGAACAGTACGTAACTGCAGTCAGCTTCGAGTGATTCAGCAATGGGAGGTTATTCTGAACCAACTGCACAATCAGCCTGTACCAGCGAATCCTTGAGAATTTACCAACAATGAATTTACCAACACTCCAGCTCCAGCTCTTGTCATTATGATCCAAGAATTGAATTCAAGCAATAAATCGCAAATTTATGAGCTTCTGGGGCCCTTGGATTCCAAGACATCTTTTTCACCTATCGAGGAACGTACAGCGTCGTATCCTCTACCGATTAACACGTAGAACATTCCAAAATACTGTGTACTACTTGTCTTAAAATCAAAAAATTCTTTAGTTCGAGATCAATTTAAAAACGTTAAAAAAAACCATACAAGATATTGAAGGTTTTCGAGCTACGGCGTTCTGAAAATGTCAACCCCTTAGAGATGAATGACAGCAACGCCGAGCTTCGCGGACCAACTAGACACCAAACGGGACCTACAAACCAAATTTCATTAATTTTGGTACATGATAACCAAGCAAAGTGCGAGGTACGTCCTACGGCGGACGGACAGAAATTTTTTAAATTTCATTTTCGGATTATACGTACCTTGAAACGGAAACCATCAAATTTTGGGGGGGTTTCATGCTCGATTCCGAAGGTTCATTATTAAAAACAATAAACCAAAAAAAGTTAACCCCCACCCACCAAAATTTGATAGTTCCGCTGCAAGGTACGTAAAATCCGAAAATGGAATTTCAAAAACATGTTCTTTTCTTAGTTACCATGAACCAAAATCAATGAAATTTGATTTGTACGCCAAGCTCGGCGTTACTGTCAGTTCTCTCTGTGAAAAACAGAGGTTGAGATTTCCAGGGCGCCGCGCCTTTATCTCGAATTTTTAAATGAGTTAATTTGATGAATACCTATGGCAATTTTTTTGCGTTGTTCAAAAACGGTTATTACATCCGGTATAATAATCGCCTGTCTTTACTAGTGAAACACTCCTGTTTCCTGTAACCACTTTTGAAGACTGCCCTATGCAAGTACCACCTACATTTAAGCAGCTAGCCACATATTTTATATTCATGTATTCGCTATATAATGTAGCGGTACCTATCGGAACTTGGCGAAGAGATAAGAATCCAATTTCGGCAAAATGTTATGTGCGTGGACTAACAGCAGCGAATGAAATAATGGAGTTCGAAGATGAGCAGTTATTGGGCGTCAAAAACTAAGTCTGTAAAAACGGATTTAAAAAAAAAGCTAAAAATCGCTCATAAGGGCTGTATGGCTGGAACTTCTTTCTCGATGTATCTACCTTGTCCTAATTGCTGCTAATTACAGGGTATAAGCCAACCAATAAGCCGTGACGCTACTTCGTGACTTGTGAAGAGCTTCGTAAAGTTACTTGCATAACAACTTTGCCTTTGCTATAAGTACCTATCATGTTTCGACTTTCCAAACGTCCGAAACCCCGTCGTGGAAAATTAACGGGCGTTAATCGTCGGATATTTATTATTTAACCCCTCCACCCGACGCCGTTCGAGATACGAAAAGAAAAGAAAAAAATTATTAATAACCCGTTAAAGTTGAGAAACACACGAAGTTGGGAATAGCCATTGGCGATTAGAAAGCTTTCTCGCCTTCATTATCGACCAATAGGATCTCTGCGATGGCGGCACTTCAACTTGTGAACTTCTCGTTGTTGCTATGAGTGGCGATGGGGTGGGGGTGAGCAAATGAATTTTTCGTGACCCAAACAAGGCGCCCGAAGGGGGAATTTTTGAACGCGCGGATTACTCCAAACGATTCGAATCAAATCCGGAGGGCAAAAACGATCGATCGTTTACTTTTCACAACGACGTTTCCGTTATCGTCGATTTACTTCGATCACGACGTTTCCAATGGGATCTTGAGGAATAAAGTTGACAACTTCGTTATAATTTAATAACTTCAAACAGTAAACCTAGAGAGGAGGGCAATCCATGAGGCTCTGCCTGAACCTGATCTGGCTTCCGAACACGTACATTCAGCACATTAAAAGCACAAGTACTGTTATATAAATTAAATATGTAAGAACCGAATTGAGAAAACTAATGGCCGACTGAACAGGTACCTTCACCTACTCTATATCAAATGAGCACGGATATTTAACTAACTACAGTCGATTCTCGATATAACGACTCTCGATACAACGACAACATTGAGATAACGAGTTAAAATTTTGGTCCCTTGTTAAAACCTCGATATTACGAGAAAATCAATTTATTTCAGATAGGTACATTTGATATTAAGATTTTTTGTTGTTCAAGGGCGGGAGCCAGAACACACTATATAGCGAGGTGAGGGAGCCAGAACTCTCTGTATAAAGAAATCCCTCTCCACACTCCAAGCCACTATCTCTTCATGCAATTTTTATTGTTTTCAATCAATTTTTACATCAACCTGAACGATTTGAACCATGTTTTGGTTAAAATTATAGAACTACCAATTTCAAACTGGTAGTTCTATAATGTCTGGTTCATTTGCAATCATACCTCCCAGTAGGAAGCGAAAAGCTTTAACCGTGTAGGTAAGAAAATATATTATAGAAGCTGTCCAAAATGGTGAACGGAAAAAAACTGCTGGATTTTTTAAAATTTCTGTCTCTTTTTCTCACTACTCTTGATAATAAAGAGTTTTTTCGATTTTCACTCGACTTAACGAACCCTTTACAACGAAATGAGATTCGTTGTAGCGAGAATCTGTACAATAAATTAGCAAATAACGAACGTTTTTCGTTGTACCTACGTCCGTGTTTCTAGATTAAAATATATACACTACATCAGGTATACGTACAAAAAAACTAGGTACTTACTGAAATTATGTTTCCAAATAATAATTAATTATTTATCTTTCTTATACGAGTAACTAAGCACCTATCTCTCCAGAAACACGAATTCCTAGCTGGACTCGAAGGAACGCTTTAGAAGGCCTAGACGAATTCCGATCCCTTAATGAAGCGGTGGCTTTTACGAAGGGAAAAAAAATCTGTTCTCGATAGAAAAACAAGTTGAAATAAAACCAAGAATCCCTCAGAACGACCGATGAAGCAAATGTAGTACAAGTTCTTTCGAGGGACCTGATTTGAATTCTGGGAGAAGGGTTCGAGCTCAAAGCCACGGAAGCGAATTAGTTTTGATCGAAATCTACGTCCAAATATTAAGGGTCCCTTCGCAGTATGAGGACGGCACGAGATTCTGGTGGTGCAACTTCTAGATAATATGGCGTAGCCCAGAAAACTCAGTGTAAGAAGGAAAATCTTGGTGCATGAACGAAACTTGATAAAAATTTCAAAATAAAATATATGGACGTGAAGAGAATTTGAATAGCTCGGAACTAAGTTCTGGAACAAACGAAAAGAACAGCAGAACATAAATTAACTTTGTAACAGTGTGGGCTGTCCTCGATACATTTTTTCTTCCGGTGGAGACGGGACCGGTTTGGGGAAGCCTAATCGATATCCCTTCTTAACCGGTGATGATCTCGCTGGTCTAGGAGGGGGACTCTCGAGGGTCCACCCCCACTGTCACACTCTGTCACATGGTAGCAGAGCAGGGGTTCGGTAGTATGCGCTGAGCACTTCACCTTATTCCATCTACTTTTTGTGGGCTTAACAGAAGGATAAGCGCAAAGGTTTCCCAGAAGAATTCCTTGACTAACAACCTGCCCCTTTGATCATACATATATCTATTGGCTTCCCCACCCCCTTTCCCCCCTTAGAGTGTCAGTATAATTAAAATATACCTACTGAGCTCATTAGAAGGCGATTGATGCCATGTCCCAATTGACAAGTCCCAATAGTTGTTCCATCCCAACAATGGAGGTTGATCACCTAGAGGTTGTCCAGATGAGCACAATTCACTGGACAACAACCTCTGACAACATTATCTGCCAATACTCGTATATAGGAGCTTTGTTCTCCACCAGTTAAATATTATTGAGGTAGTACCATTACGATGGAGGTTAGTCACCATGAAGTTGTTCAGATGTCTTTTCCTGAACCAGAACTTCATACTACTTTTCATTCCCCCCTTTCCCTCTCATACTTCTGCTACCCAGATGTATGTCATGTGGGGAGGAGTGTAACAGTGTGGGCTGTTCTCGATACATTTTTTCTTCCGGTGGAGACGGGATCGGTTTGGGGAAGCCTAATCGATATCCCCCCATCCGGTGATGATCTCGCTGGTCTAGGAGGGGGACTCTCGAGGGTCCACCCCCACTGTCACACTCTGTCACAACTTCATTAAAAATAGATACATGGGTGAACTACAATGAAAATCTCGTTTGCAAAGTATATACGAAGAACACCAGTATGAAGGAGACTTGAAGTTACATAAAATTAACAAAAGCATGAACCACCTAGAAAATGTGGCAGTACTACTATTGTCAGAACAATGAAGGAGGAGAAAATGTGACAGTACTACTATTGTCAGAACAATGAAGGAGGATTTAAATGAACAGTTTTTAGTGGGATGCTTTAAATTCAAAGCAAATTGGTTCGGGAAATTGGACTCAATTAGACACCTAGTCGTTATTTAAATATACGTCAATTATTATACGTTACTTAAACGGCTGTCAACAATGTCCTAAGCTGGACGAAGCGATGGAGGATAAATTTGAACGAAACAAAATCTACGCAGATAAACTTCACAAATTTGAAGACGTAAAACCCACAGAACTAGCACGCACACCGTACCTTATGCAGATGGAGCAAAATACCTTGTCATGACTCTTGACTGCAAGGTGAGATGGAAAGCCCATTAGTAGTAAAGAAGAAGAAGAATAAGAATGAACTCAACCTAAGATTCAGGAAAATGTACTGGTTGATAGGGAAACACTCAGCTATCAACCCACAATAAACTGCTACTATATCAGCAAGTAATAAAATCAGTATGGATTTATGGGTGCCAATTATGGGGTTGCGCAAAGAAAAGTAATATGAAACCCGTACAAACGCTTCATAATAAAGTCCTTCGGTCCACCGTCGATGCCCCCTGGTGAATATTACGTGCGGCTGATCTCCATCGTGACCTAAAGATTGAGACTGTTGGCGAAACTATTAAAAAAACAAAAACCATCCCGTAGATTAATGGATGCATTACAGTGGACGTTCCCCGAATGCTCAACCAGAACGATTTTTGAATCGAACTAATAAACAATCCGTTGAGAATACGGGTAGCGGACACAATGTTTGCAGACCCCCCCCCCCCCCCCCAGAAGGAAATTTCGAAATTCCGGCGACGTAGGGCACAACTAGACAGATTTCTGCACCAAATAAAAAAGAACCACGCAAATCAGTTGAGAATTGCGGCCTGGGCAGCGCACACAAGATTTATCCGAAAAAACATTTTTCGGCATTAACCACCATCAACCCTTCTAGAAGGAAATTTCGAAATTCCGGCGACATAGGGCACAACTAGACGGATTCCTGCATTAAACAAAAAAAACCACGCAAATCGGTTGAGAATTGCGGCCTGGGCAGCGCACACAAGATTTATCCGAAAAAACTTTTTTCGGCATTAACCCCCATCAACCCTTCTAGAAGGAAATTTCGAAATTCCGGTGAAGTAGTGCACAACTAGACGGATTCCTGCATTAAACAAAAAAAAAACCACGCAAATCGGTTGAGAATTGCGGCCTGGGCAGCGCACACAAGATTTATCCGAAAACCCACTTTTTTCAGCATTAACCGTCTTCCCTCATTTTAGAAAAAAAAATTCGAAATTCCGGCGATGTAGGGCACAACTAGACAATTTTCTGCGTGGAACAAAAACCGAATCACGCAAATCGGTTGAGAATTGCGGGCTGGGCAGAGCACACAAGATTCTGCCGTATGTTTGTATGTCTGATTCTGTTGTGGTGTGATGTGTAGCGGATGTAGGTAGTGATCTATAGCCCACAAAACACTTCGAAGTATTAAAGAAAGCTGCTAGATGTAGTTTATACAGTTTTAACATAAATAAATAAATCATTTTTTTCAAACTGTAAGTTCCAATTTTGTATAACTTGTGATTAATAACTTGTTTTGTAATTTTTTATATAATTTAGTTCCTTATGCTCCTGCAACTTTGCATCTTTTGAAAAGGACTGCATCAAAACAAACCTATATCCTCCATGGACTGCCAAGACTGAAGAGAAAGAAGAGAAATAAAATGGTTCTGTTATGTCAGTAGATCTTGAGTGCAATTATTGTGGTTGCTCTTAATGTACATAAATAGTTCAAGTACGTCAATAAATTAATAAATTATTTAAAAAAATTTCATGATCCAATTTTTTATATCTGGTAATTGTTGGTTGTTGTTTTATATCGGGTAATAACTTGTTCTGTAATTTCGCATATAATTTAGTTCCTTATGCTCCTGCAACTTTGTACCATTTACGTGCTCCTGCAACTGATTAGGTACTTACCTGCCCAAGATCAATAATATCCTAAGAGCCACATCGCTAGAGTACGTTTCTGATGTTACCAAGAAGTGCCCAAGTTCAGCAAACTGAACATGCGAATGAAAAGTGATTGATTATCATCTTTATTAGGGATGAACGGATGAATTACTCAAGCCCAATCAATAATATACATTTATTCACCAATAGTCGAGGGACTCTTAACACCTAAGGAGAAATATTAATGAACTGATGACGGTTTTTAATGGAAAATTTACAATTCAAAATGCCACGACGTCAATCTCTTGTAAGAGGTCCGATATCAGATAAGGGGGACACGCGCCCCGTTAGTCCGTTGTTTTTCGTTAGCTGCGTTTAAGGGTGCATTTTTTATCTCGTATAAATATGTGTATTTATCAGCCCTTCTCCAGGGCGTGTATTTCGATGGGACATATTTATAGTCCTACGCTATTTCAATAGGTCCAAAACCTTCATGGATTTTCAGCAACCTGTTCATCACTGGATTGTTACAATTTTCATCTGTATGTACCATTATGCACTTTTTATATGTACATTTCATATGTGGTATAATTATGTGTCATTCCAGACAACGACTCGTGGTATGAGCTATAAAATTTGAAATTCACCTAAAAAGAAGATTAAAAATAGGCAATTTTAGAAAATAAAGTGGGTGATATTCGAGTTTTTGTGGTCAAAACAGCTAAAATCGTTATGAATTGCTCAAAATATCTAAAAACCACCTAAACTATACCCAACTAAATTAAAAAATAAAAATAAGATAAAAACTAAAAATTAAAAACTAAAAAATAACTAAGTAATAACTAAATTAAAAACTAAAAAACTAACAAAACATAATAACTAAAAGTCAACAACTTTTAGTGATTTTAAGCCATTAATACAGATTTTTAGCGACGTTTGAGCCAGAAAACTCAAATTTATCACTCCACCCGAAAACGACAATCGTCCGTTTTCGAAAACATCCTTTCGTTTGATGTCAGGGAAATTTTTGCGAAATTTAAAATTTTATGTTTCGTAGCTCGGGTGATGTTGTCTGTAATGACACATCCAGACTCCGACGCGCCCACTTAGTGCACTATATAGGTAGGTATACAATAATGTTTCTCTACGGAGTTTTTACATCTAAATGTATTTCTCTTTTCTATAGAGATTAATGGTGAAGGGTGGAGGAGGTTAGGTCAAGTTGAAGTTTTTATAATGTGATCGAACCCTTCAGGGCACGAGTGAAGGGTTTAAAGTGAGAAACTTCGATAACAGTTGGCTTCGATAAGAGCAGGGCGGTACCGCGCACGCCCTCCTTGGTTAGTTGCCTCAAAAAAAAAAAAAGCCTCAAGAAACCCTTCCACCTCCGTAAGGAAGAAGACCAAAGACCAATAAAAAAATAAAAGTAAAACTCCTCTTCTTCCTCAGCGAAAAAAAAATCGATTAAAACCCCTGGGATTCGATTTCTGTCTATTATTAAAAATCGAGAGCCAACTTGATGTTCTATTATTCGATCACGGCGGGGCGATAAATTATTCTCTAAATTGAAGGCTTCGCTAATACGTATGGTTAGCTCGTAGGGGAGGGGCCCCACTGCCCCCCTCGCCATCACCCCTCTCGCCATGGCCCCCTCGGGGGCCCTGCTTTTAGTTTGTGGGCTGATATCAAAGACTTCTTGTCCGCATGCCTTCGAGGTTGGCAACATTGTTGAGAGTGCGTGTGTGTGTTTCTGTGTTGGTTGGCTGTTGTGTGGGTGTCTGAGGACCTCTAAACGGTCGATTACTGTGTTTTCGAAGTCCTTATCAGGATCAAAGCGTTTGCCACCTGCTTTTCTTTCTTATCACCTCCTCTCTCGTTTTTATTTCTTCAGGTGCTTCGAGTTCCTTCTCAACCTATTGATTTGTTCTTGGGTTAATACACGGGGGCTACGCGCATGGAAAATTTAAAAAATATAAAATTCTAGAATTATGTTATTTTTGCAACACTGTAACACGAAAAAAACAAAAAAATAAATAAAAGTCGCCGAGTGAGAAACTGACATTTGAAAATGGGCTGGCTTGAAGCCTGGCGCCTGTTTGGCCGGGGCCTGGCAGACCAATTCATATACATCATCACACAAGAAAGTCATGTGACGCCCTCCCTGAAATCGAGCTCACGGATACTGTAATGCCGACATCTGATAGGGCATCTGGCGAAATCTAGCATTAACAGCGACTTCCGGCCGGCCGTCACTATTCCGTTTCATTTTAAATTTTATTTATTTATTTTATTTTTTGCGATTTTTCTCTGTTTTCGTTTCCTCAACTCGCTTCAGTTTGCTCATTTATCGAAATACGGATACTGTAAACCCCATAGAACGTTGAGGGTTCGCAAGTTCGCCGTGTGGTGCGCTCCGACCAATCAGAAGCTTCAGAAATGCCAATTTTTATTATTTTTTTTTTTTTAATTTAATCGAGGGGTGCTATTTATGGAAGACCTCCTTTTATAGAACGTTAAAGCTGCACTCTATTAGTTAAAAAATACCACTTAAAATCATATGCATAGCCCATAGAGTAACTCAAGAAAATCTGAAGTTTATTGTTTCAAACCGCGTAGGTCTGCCTAATTCAATACCTAGCGGATCTCTTACTCCTCATTCCGCCTATTTTAATGTTACACCTTATGTACCCCAGTAGATTTCGGATGTGTTACCTCCAATTTAAACTACAATTGTTACCCCTACACTTTATAACGTAGGATCTGAATCCGGAGTCAAAAATCAACCCAGGTAACATGAAACATGATTTCTTAACGCTGACACAGTTTCTTCAAATCCGACCGTTTTAGAGTGACAGCTTTATTTATTTGCCGCCACTCAAAGTGTATAACAATGATCAATGATTATTACAATAATTCAAGTATCTATACAACTAGTTAAATGGTAACGGAATCTATCCGGCTGACTACAGAGCCTTTGTCACAATAAAATAGGTATCACAATGAAAAAATAGAATTAAAAATAAATGCCCGAGTACTTTGGATAAATACTTCTTGTAAGGCTAAACTTGTAACAGTTCCTAATGCATGAGCACGCAGAACTGTTACTCAGGAACGGTGCCACCCGTCCCAGTGATAGGAAGGAGAACGATCAATCCGTTTTTTATTCCCTCATTTTGATTTATATCACTCGATATTTAAACCATTTCATCCTTTTCACAATTCTGCGGTTGCCCGATAGGTCATCCCTTGAAATTGTCACCCTTCGAGAAATATATAAATCCACCCCCCCCCCCCCCCCTGGGTAAATTTAGCTTCCCCCTAATTTTCGCCCTCTAAAAAATCTTCTTGGAGCTTTATTCCTTAATTACTCAATAAGAAGGTATTGAGTCAGAGCAGAATTGTTGTCTACTTATAATATCTTCCCTTCTCCAATAATAGCACCTAGGTAATTTAAAAGAAATTATTTTATTAGTGCAATTTAGGAGAGTGACCCAATCCGAGCCCCACTCTGTTACAAACTCAAACTCTCTTATATTATAAATAAAATGTTAAAACTACCAAACAATAATAACAGAATAGAACAATATCACAATATTCAAGATTTCAAGATTTTAAAGATTTTTTTATAGGTATCTACTACCTATCTACGCTAAACCTCGTAGGGTCTCCTTCGTGGAGTCGAAATTGACCGTGTTACGCCATTCACCCACACAAGACCCGGCCACACGGCATACACACACATTTACTCCCGACTCGATGGGACGTCTGACCGGTTAGATTAACCCTCCTCGCCTCAAACCCACCTTTCGACCGATTCAGAGATTTTTTTTTCTCTTCTCGTTTTCGATTGCGTAACGGGAACCCCGGGATGAATCGATTAATATGAATCGATACTCAGTCACATCAACACAGTCGTTCTCGACAAGGACGGACGGATGTCTTGAATGTGCGCTCTCAGCCGGCATAACCGCTAATCACGTGTCTGCTAGTTTTCAAGTTGACTATACCAATCCGCATGGTAGGGGGGCTATTCAAACAGCATGATGACCTAATGAGCTGATTTTTGACATACCTAACGCGCTTGTAACTCCTCCAAAATACGGCCAAAAGCCTGACCCTCCACCATTTTTGAACCCCAACAAGCCGAAATTTACCAATTTGTCCTCCACTTGTCCATTTTTTGTCATCTAAATTAATGATCTATACAACCTAATAAATAAATATCCGTTAGCTATAGCACAGTTTTTCGTTTTTTTAACGGAATTTTACCTCAACTTTCAAGTTACAAACATAAATTTTTGATCTTTGGTTTTGGCGCAAAAGTATTTTTGGCAATGAAAAGTATTTTTCTTTACGAATTTAACGAAAATTATACATACATATGAGTTTTTGTTGAAATGCAGGATGGCTAATCTTCAGAAACAAATTTGAATTGGAAAATGTTCACAAAATTTGAGCAGGTAAGTAAATTTTATAAAATAAAAAAATTATCAAGTTGGCAATTTTGTTGAATAAATCATAATTTTATGAACAATTAAGGAATTTGGCAATTTTGTTGAATAAATCATAATTTGATTGAAAATTAAGGAATTCGGTAACGGTTTTATTACTGAAGTGTTGGTATAGGTCCGTTGCTTCGAAAACTCGCTCAATGGGCCATGTTGCTTGACTGGATCTTTCAACAATTCGTCGGTACGACTCTAAAGGTTATTCGTAACATGTTTCGGTGAGTCAGTTTGATACCTCAGTGGGTCATTTTAAGTTTAAAAAGAAAAAATGAAAGAGTAGGTACCTGATTCGACGTGAACTAATGCTCAAGAATTTTATAGCAGGTAAAAATACCAGGTAAATAACCTCATCAATGATTTATTGTAAAATACCTTAATTTATTTTAAGTATGTAAATTTTAAGTTTGTACCCTCATGACACTTTGCTCGACATTTTGTAAAAGTAAAATATATACAGTAAAGTATACAGTAAAATACCAAATAAAGCAAACCAATAGCAAAATAAAGCATCATTATCATTATCGCCGTACCTACCTACAATTAGTATTGTTTCTTACTGGTAGTTGAGGTACAAGTGTGGATATGCACACATTTTGAAGTGTAGTGTAAGTCTTCTTTGAGTTACATTCAGAAATGAAACCACTATTCTCCAGAACTAAAACTTCACTATTCAAAGTGTCATTATTGTAATAGAACGACAAAAATGTTGAGGGGGTAATGGCCATCGAAACTCACCGATTTGCATGAAGTTCTGAATTTGCTTGAAAATCTGGACACTTACCTGAAACATGAAGAAGAATTCACATTGAAATACTTATTTATTATTATTTAATTTTAGAGCTAAGGATAATGATGTTGGAATGACTTCTTACTTATCCTTATAGGTCCCTACGTACGAGCTGATACTACAGTTGACCAATTTTAACAATGGAAAAATTGACCTTGAGCTGTCTTTCACAATGAAGTCAATTTTGAGTTTTACTTAAAGGTTTTCAAATGTAATCTCTATATATAAAACGCTGCAAATCCCTGCACAACGGTTTATTATTTTGTATAGAATACCCTTCTGTTACAGATCACAGCTCTATGTATAGATAACCCGTCTATATAATATGATATGTACTATTCTATTATATGCATATTATGTAGATCGCAGACACTCCGTAGGTTAGTACCTAACCCCGTACTCGTTACTAGGTACCTACCTAAATCACGAGTTAAATGTTGCTAAAATAATTCTGCCGATGACAAACAGTACCTAACAAAAAGAAACACACATAATGAAGTTCTGAAAAGAAATTGTTGATGAGGAGTGAAAAAAGTTGATATGCCGCTTGTTTTGTTGTCACTTCTCTCCATCAAAAATCTTAAAAAGTGCCTAAAACAGTGAGATTAGGGAAGTAATTTTCGGGCAAGGGCGTTTGTCAGGTGCATTCGGGCAGACGATTCGCAAAAACGAAGTGGTGGAAGTGATCTTCGGACGCAAATCTTGCGTTTTCGTGTTTTCGTATCTTGTTTTAAAGTTTGAAGAAATTTGTCGTGCGTTGTTGTTAAGGTGCCTTGCCACCAGTCTCTAGACACGGTTAAAATTTGTCTTTGTTTGAGTTTCTCCGCGTTGTTTGTCTGGGGGTCGTCAAGAGAGGCGATGCGGAGATGAGCGACTCCTTAGGGACGAGCCTAGGAAACAAGGCAGAATGTCAATACTGTCATAGATACTACAACAGACACTACTTAAACAGGCACATACAATCTCAACACCCCGGCCAGCAACCCCCTGCCTTGGGCCGACACAACTCCTTTCAATCCTCTCAGACAAGTTCGATCATACCACCTACACCTTCAGGACCCGGACGAATCAGCGCCCTGGTCACAGACCCGGAAGGATCACGAGACCACGACGATACAGGACCAGCGCTCACCAATAAACTGGTAGAGGCGTTCGGGGCCCCAATGATCAACACAACCGGCGGTGAGCGAAGTACCTGGGACGTGAGATGGGAAAACACAACGAAGCTTCACGGCAAGCAATACACCATCCCACAGGGGGCCATTGGACGTCAATTTGTCTCACTATTGGCATCAGAACCACAAGCCCTCGCAGACGGCACTTACCCGTCGGCAAGAGTCCTATGTCTATGCTCAACCATACTACAACGCGAAAAAGGGGTGACGGCGGGTGTAGACGTCAGGCGAGTTATACACAACAGAATGACGATGTGGCGAGAAGGGCAATTTGACGAGCTGCTACAGGAAGCAATGAGATGCGACAAACAGCTAGGACGCCGGCTACGGAGCAATACAGGGGACAACCGAGTTTTTACGAGACTAGTAACGAAAGGGAAACTACGTGACGCGACCAGGTTGGCTACCGGGCGGTCGGGAGGAGCAATACTACGACCAGAGTTCCGACTGGAGTCGGGGGTGACAGTCCTAGAGGTCCTGGAAGCAAAGCACCCTCCCCAAAAACCGCCTGCATCAGAGGCCTTCATCACAACCGAGATGCCACTCTTGGTAGACGTAAGCATCACAGCAAACCACATCGAGGCCACGGCCAGGCATTTGCAAGGCAGCGCGGGACCGAGTGGGACCGACGCGGAACAATGGAGGGACATGCTCTTGAGATATGGTGCCCACAGCATACAACTACGGGAGGCAGTCGCAGCGCTAACAAGACGCCTTGCAAACGGTATCGTGGATTGGGACTCCATTAGAGCGCTGTTAGCTCGTAGAGGTGTAGCGCTGGACAAACGCCCCGGGGTCCGACCAATTGGAGTAGGAGAGGTACTACACAGAGTGTGCTCGGCAACAATGGCCAGAATAACGGGAGCAGACCTACGAGACGAGTGCGGAGCCGATCAACTATGTGCAGGGACAAAAGGAGGCGTGGAAGCAGGCGTACATGGGATCACCAGATTGTTCGAAAGCGACGACTGTGAAGGCGTACTCCTAATGGATGCAGCGAATGCATTCAACATGCTAAGCCGCCCCATTGCACTTTGGAACGCACGAGTCCTCTGGCCGCGATGCTCACGGTTCCTGTACAATACATACAGGGGCTACCCAAAAACATTGTTTCGAGGCAGTGATGCAGTCATCCTGAGCCGGGAGGGCACAACCCAAGGGGATCCTCTCGGTATGTTAATGTACGCGGTGGGAACTCTTCCTCTGATCCGAAAGCTGAAAGCCCCCAGCCGGCAACAAAATTGGTACGCGGACGACTCCGCCTGCGCAGGGAAGCTGGAGGACATACATAACTGGCTGAATCTCCTAATGGCCGAAGGACCAAAATGGGGCTATCACCCCGAGCCTGGAAAAAGCTACTTGGTGGTAAAGGAGGGTTTAGAGGACGAAGCCACAAGGCTATTTGGCGACTACAACATCAGGATCACAAAATCCCAGAGATTCCTGGGCGGTGTTTTAGGTCCATCAACAGAACAGATGAGCTTCATTGACTCAAAAATAGAAAAATGGGCAGAATACATCAAGATGTTTGCCGAGCTTGCGAAGGATAGCCCTCAGGCAGTATACTGTGCATTCACAAAGTCTTTACAGAGAGAATGGGGCTATGTGCAGCGCGTAGTTGGGAATTGCTCGGAAAAATTTCTACCCCTACGCGGAGCTATCCAAGACTTGCTGATGCCCGCAATATTCGGACAGCCGGTCGGTGGAGAACAGACACTTTTTCCGCTGCCCGTAAAATATGGAGGTTTGGCCATGGAAGACCCTGTTGCCGGGAGTGAGACCAGTTTTGCCGTATCCCGCCGTGCGACAGCAGTCCTAGCTCAGAGCATAGCAGGCGAGGAGGCTTTCTCGGGGGAGGAACACATGGCCCGTATGGAGGCGGAGTTGTCGGCAGAAAGGGTCAGGCGGGAAGCAAGAGACGCTGCGCGGAGTCGGGAAATATTAGAATGTCTCCCCTCGAAAGTAAAACACACGGTAGAGAGGATAGTTGAGGGAAAAGCGTCCCAATGGCTTTCGGCCATCCCTCTGGCGAGCGACAATTTAGATTTGTCTGCAAGTCAATTTAGGGACGCACTTGCCCTCCGGTACGGAAAGGAGATCCGGGGATTGCCGCCCATTTGTGATGGTTGTGGTAGCCAAATGACGACGGATCATGCCCTCAACTGCAAAAAAGGCGGTTTGGTGAAATACGGCCACGACTTGATTCGGGACGAATTTGCAGGGATATGCAATCTTGCCTGGCCGGGCGTCACAACAGAACCAATAATGCAGGACGGTGACGAGGAAACACCGGGCTTGATTGCCGATTTCAGAGCGGTGGGGGTCTGGGAAAGAGCGAGGGTGGCGTTTTTCGATAACAGAGTGATCAACGCCGACGCCCCCTCGTATCTTTCCCGATCCTGGTCTTCTGTCTCGGATGAGGCCGCCAGAGCAAAGCACCAGAAGTACGACAGGGCGGCAGAAGATCTTCGTGCATCTTTTACCCCCCTGGTATGTTCCTGTGACGGGGTCCTACACAGAGAGTTCGCCCGGATGCAGAAGCAAGTCACAGAGGCGCTGACCGAAAAATGGAGCAAACCTCGCTCGCAAATCGCGGCATGGGTTCGAGTAAAGACCCAAATAGCCATCATTCGGGCCGTTTCGCTCCGGCTGAGGGGAAGCCGTCGCCCTCTGCGGTACTCGGGCGATTCCCACATGGCCGAGAGACGGGGGCTGGGTCTCGAGGACGGCGCTCTTCTCCCTCTTCTGGAGGGGTAACCTCCCCGTCGGGGAACAAAAAGTTGGACAAGGTCGGATTACTACCTCTGCCGCCGTTTACAGGAAACTCACAAGACAAGAAGTGATGTCCGAATTTCCCGAAATAATTTTCTTAATGGCTTGTTCCCAGAATAAATTGTGTATATATTCTCTTAAAAAAAAACCTACCAACAAACTCCAGCCCCTTCTACGTAGATGGTATAATGAACCGTTGTGTAATAATTTACCGTTGAGTAATGATTTACCGTAGTAATAATTTACCCATCAATAATACTTCAACGTTTGTTCAAGTTTCACTACCTACCAACAAACTCCAATAGAGCCATCATTTTTCAAATTAAATAATATCACAGAACAACCAACTCGACTTCATACTCCGCCAATATAATCAGGTGATCCCTACCAATGATTGGCCGTATTCACAAATTCCTATTGTGGGCGCGTCTCTGGTTACGAGATTTGGTTTGAATTGTATACAATTTCATTCACACTGGAGTCGAAAATGCCTGTCGGTGCAAACTTCGGGGCCTTACTGTGAACGACCGGCTGGACGTACGATGCTCCGGATGGTCTTAAAAAACTCGCAAGTTCAAGAACTATTTAAAACCGTAAAAATATTTACGTAAAAAAATGGTATAGGCGTTTTGAAAATTTCAACCCCTATTTTGAACCCCTTAGAGATGACTCACAGTAACGTCGAGCTTCGAGGACCAACTAGACGCCGAACGGAACCTATAACCCGAATTTCATCAATTTTTTTTCATGGTAACTAAGAAAAGTGGCCCGTACGGCGTACGGCGTACGGCGTACGGCGGACAGACAGAAATATTTTTATTGCAGTTTTGGATTCTACATATCTTGAAACGTAAACCATCAAATTTTGAGGGGGGGTAAGAATTTTTTTTTTCATGCTCGATTCCAATGGTTCATTATTGAAAATAATAAACCAAAATGAATGTCTGTCTGTATGTATGTTCCCTATAGACTCCTAAACTACTCGACCGATCGGGATGAAACTTTGGGAATATGTTTTGGGAACACCGGGGATGGTTTCTGACTAGGTTGCATTCTCGGTGGAGACTTCCTTCAACGGTTTTCAGGCTATTCCTAGCAACCCCGATCTTGAAAAGTTGTTGTCGAGAATGTCGTTGTCAAGAAAAATGGGAAAAGCAGTTTCGTCGAGTTTTTCATCTCGGGTCGTGAGTGGTGTCCTCGGCTAGGGCAAATTCCCCTCTTTCCGAAAAGTGGCGAACGATTTTTCTAGGACCACAACTTGCCGAGTTATTTACATATTTACAATGTTCGCAGCAACTCGCCGAGTTATTTATTGGTACCTATCAACACGGCGTCAAATCTTTTTTCAAAGTTGTTTTCACAAGGAAAGTTCACTCCATTTTAGGACAACTCGATTTAAATCAGATGTTCTACTGTGTATTTTTTCCTTCTTCGTGGTTGTATAAAAATGAACTTTACGTCCAGTTATTTACGCACCCCGACCGGGGCAACACCCGGGTGACCGCTAGTGTATAATAAAATTATTACTGTGAATTAGTTGTAATTAAATGAAATAATCGTACCCCCTTAACACCTCTCTCAATGAGACTCTCATCTGTGGGAGAATGCCAATAAAACCTCGCAGCAAAGCGAATTAGCCAGCAACGAACCACCAGTAAGAAGGCAGGTGTGTACATATTGTACAAGACATAATATTGTGGCTTCATACTGACATACTTATAGCTCTACTGCTAGGTTATTTAATAACCTTCACCTGATTGGACACAGGGCATACTGGGCTCACACAGCCTCTGTACTACTTGTGCCTCAGTCAAACTGGAGCACTACGAGTGGGTTTTCTGAGATGCTATGTGCGAGTTTATTTTCTCCGCGTTGAATGCTATTGAATACCCACAGCAAAACGCAATTCCACCTGTAGCCCAATAAGGTTCAACTGAGTTCCCTTCAAACTGTCCGATCGTACGCCATGGCGACTGACACGACTGAAACGAGTTTTCACGTAAGGGTTCACAGGGAATATGGTTTTTTTGAAATTTCAAAATTCGCAAGTTCGAGCTTCCAGGGGCATTGAAAGCTTCCTGAGACTTTGGACTGCATTTTTGACTGGGTATATTCATTTTTGAAATAAATGCATATATAGGTACCTTTGACCTGAAATAAATGCAGTCCTGAGACTGGGGTATATGCGTTTTTGAAATAAATGCATTATAAATACGTTTTCGTTGATTTTTCTAGTGGCTGATGTAACTGCGCCGTAAAATTATCCAAGGCTCGATACAAATTAGAGTCTAATCGATTTTGACTAACTAACCCAATAAATTTGTCGTTGGCTACCTGATTTATCATACAACCGTATTGCGTAAATTTTGTAATTACCTTCAAAAATGATTGAAAAAATTTCGTTTCTTGATCATTTTCGAAATTTAAAAAATTTTCAAAAACTGTACGAAACTGTCAAAAATTTTTATTATTGCCTTCAAAAATGTTCAAAAATTTTGTTACTTTCAAAAAGTTTTGAAAAAATTTACGAGATTTCGTTAATCTGTCGAAAAATTGTTTGAAGGTAACGAAATTTTCGGAAATGTTTGAAAATTTTTGATGGTACTTAACAACAAAAATGATAATTTCGTATATTTTTTAAAAATTTCGTGAATTTTGACATTTCAAAAAACGAACGAAATTTCCGTAAACTGTTTCAAACATTTTTGAGGGTAATGAAAAAATTTACGAATATTTGTTCGACAAATTTCGTAACGCGCTGCGGGTTTTGTGTCGTGGCGGGTTCAGTATATCACGTCTTGGAGGCTGGCCCCTGTGCCAGAACGGCTTTATTCTATCTACTACTGACTTAAAAACTAAATTCAAATTGTGAGTGGGGTCCATCAGACTCCACCGGGGGATTCCAGGGTTAAACGCTATTCCACGCAGGTAAGGTTCACCTCAGGTAAGCAATAAGGTTCCAATAAGGTTCACCTCAGTTCACAAACTGTCCGATCGCACGCCACGGCGACTGCCACGGCTCACCCTGCAGGCGATATCGCACAGCTCCGAGGAGACGGGAGTTTCTTTCACAAAAACGAGGGCCTTCAACGAGATATGATGATCTTATTTTCCTCGTCTCAAGAGAAGGTTTTCGGTGGATGTAGGTGGGAAACGGTTGCAGCTCTTTTACTGGAGCGCGACACGCCACAGAGTTTAAATGGGCGTCACGACCTCGTTTGATGTCGCTATTTTCTACTGCTCTTACACACTGCGGGTGAAAAATAACAGGTAAATGTGAAATGTACGCACGTTAACCCCTGAAACGATCGGACGTTAACACAGCTCCCTTGCTGTGGAAAACCTCAAAAAATCATGTTGACGGCCACGTGTACTCCACGTATACTACGCCCGCACGATGTTTTATACCAACGGATCTTTGGTTTGTTCTAAGGTTATAGTGAATTATGGAGGTTACTAACAAAAACCTTTTGATTATCACAGACCATAATCTGTGATAATAATCCCTAATGATCCTATTCAGTGATAATAATATTATCACATTGGTATTATCTGTGATAATACGATAATAATCCCTAGTGATTATAATCTGTGACCTAGTGATAATAATACATGATACTGAATTATGGCGGTTACTTCAAACACCAAACTTTTTATTATCACAGGTTGTGAGTTTGTTCTCTGAAAGCCTGATGATGAGTTGAATTACACTTGAAAAACTTTGTCAATTTATTTATTGTCACAGATACCAATTCTTTTGTGCAAATTTTGGGCCTCTGAGAATTTATTTATTGACAAAGCTTTTTCAAGTGTAATTCAATTCATCATCAGGCTTCAGAGAACAAACTCACAATCTGTGATAATAAGAAAGTGTTTGTGTTTGTTGGTAACCGCCATAATTCAGTATCATGGATTATTATCACTAGGGATAGGATTTTTATGTACTTATTTAAAATGCGAAATACCTATGTAACTAAAATATTTATTTATTTTTGGAAATATGTGAAATGTATAAAATTTTACTGAAATACTACGTTAAAATGGGTAAAACGTTTGAAGGCAAAATAAATTGTGAAAATATGTAATACTAATATTTATTTAATTATAGAAAATTAAATTTAAAAAAACATCATCCGGAATCTTACTTGGCAATCAATTTGATTCAATTCGGCTATTCGCGGCATTTTTCACCAGAAAAACAGATTCAAGCCAAAATGTGTTTTTAACAATGTATAATGTAATGCAAAATACTGTTCACACCGCTCCCTACAACCACCAAATGGCGATGCTCTTCGAAACTTTTGAAAAATAGTTGATATTGAAAAATCATTTGATGAAATGCTTGAAAATATGTCCTTCTATCAAGAAATATTTGAAAATATGTATTAATAGCGAAATATGTGAAAATACGTTAAATTAAAGTGTGTTAAACGGTTCAAAAGTGACAGAATGAACATATTTAGTTGAAAATCATGGATACATAGTCCAGATAAAAATATGTGAATACAATAAGAATCCTATCACTAATAATTACATAAGGTCACAAGTTACCCTAAACAAGTTGCTAAGGTTATTGTAAATAAAAATTGAGTTGATTGATATGCAATAATTTTTCAGCGATTTTGAGACCAAAAAACTAGAATTTCACCCCCTTATTTCAGAAAAAACTGTTTAAGTTGAACTAACTTTCATGTCCTGAGTCACCATTCTGTACCACTTTGACTGATTTTATATCAATTTTCGGTGACGTTTAACGGTTTTTGACCCCAAAAAAACTAAGATTTTCTCAAAAACTACCCATTTTTGTTGATCCTTTCGTTGATTCATTATTTTACCGTTAGACAGGTCTGGCAAAATTTGGGCTTTTGTACGCGTGGGCAAGGTATCTTGGAGTCACACATGTATAATAATACATGTAATTATGAAAATACGTTTATCAAGGGGTAGATTCAGAATGCCCTGAAGCGGTATAGGAGCCAAATATTTTCAAAAATGCATGTCTACAAATTTTGGACTCCGCATCAGCTTACAGCTAACCGAAATTCCCTGAGAAAGTCTCTTATTCTCAAACACTTGATATCGGTACCTAAGCAACAATATGACTTACTGTAACCTACGATCGATTTCCTCGATGTATTCGTAATCGAAAACTCACACGTGGCCGGTCTCACGTGGAGCTATTCGATATTCCGAACAATAAACCAACTATCGCCGAAAGATGAGTATCGGTACGACCATTTTTTTTTTCCATGAATAAAATTACATTGTGAGACGGGGAGGGCAACAAAAGAATCAATTCATCACCAATGACCGCCTTTGCACGTCCGACCATCAATCACGGTCGCGGAATCCTGACAAGGCGAGTTCGATAACCTTTTCACGTACCTAAATATACCTTATACTCAATGGAAGATTATACATCACAACGCACTCACCGGATTGTGTTGACTGCAAGTGTATGGACTCGTTGAAAATTCGGATTAGCACCCATTCTGCCGTGTGAAGGAAGAACGACTCAACTCAAAATTATTGAGTTTTCAGAAATCAGCTTCGAAGTTTACTAACGAAAACTCGCTATAGGTTCACTACAGGGCATTCCCGCAACCCCCTCTTTTTTTCCAAATGTCCAATCATGTTCAACTTGATCGATAGCTGTCAAAAAATACTCCAAACACACGTTTTTTCAATCGATTTATTGCAGTTGAGTCGAATATCGATTATTCATGAAACCGAATATCGATTTTTGAAATGCTTGTGGAGTAAAAACAACTCAAATCCCCTTTGAGTCCAACGGTTTGGACCCCGATCCTGAAGCCAACGGTTTGGAGGAAAAACGACTCAAAGGCGTTTTCAGCTAGTTGAGTCGTTTTTCCTCAACAAATAAATAACAAAACTCGCAAGTTAGGGTGTTTCAATCGAGGCTTTGAGATGTTTTTACTAAAAAAACACGGAGTTGAGACGTTTTTCCTCAAAATTAAGCAATTTCCAGATTTCATCCCTGACTATTTCAACCCCTTCTGGGTCGAATTTTGGAATTTCGATTTGACCATAAAAAAGGTGGGGTTGAAATTAGAGGGGGTTAGGTACGTGAAAATCCCATTTTCGGCAATTTTTGAGTTGAGTCGTTCATCCTTCACACGGCAGTATTTAAACATGGTGTCCTACAGCTGCGCATCGTTACAATAGAGGATGAATGAATAATTAGCGTTACCAACGCGTTCATTTTTAGCCGAATTCAAAAAAGGAGGAGATTCTCCTTTTTTTTCTTTTTTTTGCGAAATTTCGAAGAAAATCAAGCTATTGCAATGGGTCTAAAATTCTCAGAACATGAATTTTTGAAATGTATAGGCAAATCCGTTTCAGAGCATTTTGAATCATCCCTATCCCTAGACCTTAACAAAAATTTATATTTATATAGGTGTTTATATAGGTATTTAAATAGTTGGCAGAGGTTGTTTGACCAAACTAGACTTGTTTGTTTTGGTTTTTGTTTATTCCATTTCTCAACGTTTCCACCTAGTGTACTTGGTCCTATTCTTGAGTCTCTACAATCACAATAATGAGAGTAATGGTTAGTTATAACGTTCAAATTAATAGGTAAAACTCAAGGCTAGGTATTGTTTGATGTTAAGAGCTACTTACTTATGTAATGAGGATGATTGTTCAGATGAGTAATGAACGGAGTGGAATTAAAAATGGCTAACAATAACCTATCACTCCATAGCTTAAAGTACCTACCTACCTAATGATAAGTCACTTAATTCCGAGTCATCCAAATTGTTGTTATATCCTCTTTCAAACGTTCAGTTATCGTTTTTTAACTCTACTACAACGTTATTTTTAAATCTAAGTCTATCAATGTGAAGCCTATTAGATGAAGAAGTTTTTGTGAAATTTGAAAAGTTGTAGGCATTTTTTTGTAACCTCAGTAGAACGTAAAATCTTTTTCACAATTTTAAATTTTGAAATTTTCAAATGTTCCAAATGATATTGGCCAACATTTTAAGTAACTCTAACCATTGAAAAAAGAAGAATCTTAAAGGAAATTTAACGTACTTTAAACGGTGTAATTGGATTTGTTGTAGTCCCAATATTGTCGAATTTATTACTGTTGGTTTATTATTTTCAATAATGAACCATTGGAATCGAGCATGAAAAAAAAAATTCTTACCCCCCCTCAAAATTTGATGGTTTACGTTTCAAGATATGTAGAATCCAAAACTGCAATAAAAATATTTCTGTCTGTCCGCCGTACGCCGTACGCCGTACGCCGTACACCGTACGCCGTACGCCGTACGCCGTACGGGCCACTTTTCTTAGTTACCATGAAAAAAAATTGATGAAATTCGGGTTATAGGTTCCGTTCGGCGTCTAGTTGGTCCTCGAAGCTCGACGTTACTGTGAGTCATCTCTAAGGGGTTCAAAATAGGGGTTGAAATTTTCAAAACGCCTATACCATTTTTTTACGTAAATATTTTTACGGTTTTAAATAGTTCTTGAACTTGCGAGTTTTTTAAGACCATCCGGAGCATCGTACGTCCAGCCGTTCGTTCACAGTAAGGCCCCGAAGTTTGCACCGACAGGCATTTTCGACTCCAGTGTGAATGAAATTGTATACAATCCAAACCAAATCTCGTAACCAGAGACGCGCCCACAATAGGAATTTGTGAATACGGCCAATCATTGGTAGGGATCACCTGATTATATTGGCGGAGTATGAAGTCGAGTTGGTTGTTCTGTGATATTATTTAATTTGAAAAATGATGGCTCTATTGGAGTTTGTTGGTAGGTAGTGAAACTTGAACAAACGTTGAAGTATTATTGATGGGTAAATTATTACTACGGTAAATCATTACTCAACGGTAAATTATTACACAACGGTAAATTATACCATCTACGTAGAAGGGGCTGGAGTTTGTTGGTAGGTACTTTTGCAACTTTTTTCACTCCTCATCAACAATTTCTTTTCAGAACTTCATTATGTGTGTTTCTTTTTGTTAGGTACTGTTTGTCATCGGCAGAATTATTTTAGCAACATTTAACTCGTGATTTAGGTAGGTACCTAGTAACGAGTACGGGGTTAGGTACTAACCTACGGAGGGTCTGCGATCTACATAATATGCATATAATAGAATAGTACATATCATATTATATAGACGGGTTATCTATACATAGAGCTGTGATCTGTAACAGAAGGGTATTCTATACAAAATAATAAACCGTTGTGCAGGGATTTGCAGCGTTTTTTATATGGTAAGGTAATGAAAAGTTGGAAAACCAAAAATTGTCGGATATCTTTAAAACGAAGAACTTTTCGAAAAAATTCTACAGAGCATTTTTTGACCCAAATGAAGAGTAGAATCGATTCCCTGAGTTTCTCCAGAAGGCATATACATATTTATTTATGTATCAATCCAGACGATATCTGACCTTGGGTATATGATAGTTACCTACCTAGTATATATATACCTAGCATCTGTGTCTACCAGTATCTATCTGCAATTTTGCCACGACAGGATTCGAACCTGATTGCGAACTTGTTACCGTCAGGTTCAAAGTCAGAGACTAACCCACTGAGCCAGCCCTTAAGATTTACCTAAAGGGCCACTTCAAGGGCGATTCAAATGGAAGGGGGGGGGGGGATGATGTTAAGTAGTTAGGAGGATATTGAAATAACTGCGTCAGAGCGCGTGCCCCGTGGTGGTTAGCCGAGGACCCTTCATTGGTTATTTTCGAAGCTGTAAGCCCTCGTAAGGTGGTATATGAGTAATGACCGAGACTACCGTAAAGGCCACAAATCACAAACCGAAGGCCCCTAAAGGAGCTCGCCCATGAATCATAATTTTCTTATGAATTATTATAACAAGGGTTGCCAACTTTGGGCGTTTCTCCACCGGGAGGCGGTTCAACTGGTGTGACGCCCTTCTTTCCCAACTGTCAAAACAGTTAGTTGCCATGACATCACTAATTATCGTTTCAAACACGATCCGACCTGCGGGAACAATCGATTACGGAGTAAACGAATCATTTCGAGTTATCGAGGCGCGTCGTCTTTAAACACACTGAATTTGAACTTTGTATCCGATAAATATAAATAAAAATTCACATTGCACGTGCAATAATTCGAAATTTCGATATCGATATCCTGCCCGCAGTGGTGAATCCTTTGGTCAAGCAGAATGGCATCTTGCCGGGAAGAATAACAAAGACATTGATGATTATAAATGAATGAATTGTTGCGAAAGAAGTGTCCAAATTTGTGGGCAATCCGATAGTTTGAGTAGGGACGTTTAAAAATTCGCTCATAACTGTGGTCATGCTGCATGTGGGTTGTGCAGTCGGCACCTTTCCCTCCTTTGCCTCTGTTTAGAATACGACTCCTACAACTAACAATACTTTTTCCTCAAAAAGTTTTTCACCAAAAGAGACACCAGACAATAGAGGGGTTTTGAGACAATATTTTGTTTCGAAAAAGGTAAAAAATTGCTGCGGTAACTTGATTAGCAAAAACGTCTGGGGCTTGGAGCGTTCAAATTGGTGGAGAAACCGTTGAAATGTTACACAGCTCAAGTAGGGACGTTCAAAAACTCGCTCACACGGTCATGCTGCTGCATGTTACCCTCAAAGTCTAGAACAATACCGCCGGTTGTTCTAGGTGGAGTTGAAGAGTTGTGCGGAGTCAAGTTTGCTGTTTTGCGAGTCGAAAACGGCTAAAAACAGCCAAATTTGCTTAAGATTCACCAAAAAAGGCACCGGAAGGTGATCTGAGACAACATTTTGTCTCGAAAACGGTCGAAAATTGTTGCGTTGCGGTAACTTGATTAGCAAAAAGGTTTGGGTCTTGGAGTGTTCAAATTTGTGGACAAACCACTGAAATGTTCAACAGTTCAAGTAGGGACGTTCAAAAATTCGCTCATACGGTCACGACGCTGCATGTTACCGTGAAGTTGACGGGTTGTGGGGGTCAACTTTGAACGGTTTGTTGTTTTGCGATACAAAAATGGATAAAAACTGCGAAATTAGCTCGAGATTAGCTGCCATATTAACCAAAAAAGGCATCGGATGGTGATTAGAAACAATAATTTGTCTCGAAAAATGTCAAAAGTTGTTGTGTTGTGGTAATTTGACGCAAGCTTGATTAACAAACACGTTTGGAGCTTGGAGTGCTCAAATTTGTGGACACACCGTTGAAATGTTCGACAGTTCAAGTAGGGACGTTCAAAAATTCACTCATACGGTCATGCTGCTGCATGTTACCCTCAAAGTCTCGAACAATACCGCCTGTTGTTAGGTGAAGCTGAAAGGTTGTGCGGAGTCAAGTTTGAACAGTTTGTTGTTTTGCGATACCAAAAAAAAAAACGCTGCGAAGTCCTTGTCACATGGGTTTATTATTCTATTGGACATACCTACTGAAATGTTGGCTGTTCATTTATTTTTTCTTTCTTGCGTAATAATCGAAATAGCTATTTCTCATGGTTTCTATTAATTTAGGCCCCTAAAACACAAATTAGGTACGCTTTTTTTTTTTTTTAACTATCTTTGATCATTGGGAGTGCCATTTAATCGTCTTGATCCACGTGTTGACACTTTTTGCAGGGTTATTATACAAACATATGGTGATCTCAGACGATTTCCCAGGTTTTTGACTCATAAAAAATCAATTTTGGGAGCTGAACATTATTTGGTAGATCTCAATTTTCCACTCTTTGGTCAAAATCGACTTCATAATCGGTCTTCTCGTCCAAAAAAACATGGAAACCGATACCTCAGAAGCTCATGTTACTAACATATTGCTAAAACGCAAAAAGTACCTATTTTTACACACATTTTCACTCATAACACCCCTGGGCATATTCCGATCGGGCTGAAAAGTTTCGGAACACAACTAGGGCCTAAATGGAGCATGTGTGCGAAAGAACGACTTTTTTAGACCATTGCGTTTTTGGAATCTACGCACCTTGAAACGAAAAAAAAAAGGTTTGAGGGGGTGTTATAAAAATTTTTTGCTGAGCGATTACATAGGTGTATTATTCACAGAATAATAAACCAAAAGGATAAAAACTGCCAGATTAGCTCGAGATTAGCTGCAAAATTAACCAAAAAATGCATCGGATGGTGATTTGAAACAATAATTTGTCTCGAGAAATGTCAAAAATTGTTGTGTTGTGGTAATTTGACACAAGCTTGATTAGCAAAAAAGTTTGGGGCTTGGAGTGTTCAAATTTGTGAACAACCCGTTGAAATATTACAACCCCTCCCTTCCCCTCCACAACCGCCCACAATATGAAATGTTACATCGCGCTCATAACCCCCCCCCCCCCCCCCCAACCATCCCTCGCCCCTTCAACCATACGGTCAGCATCATCAGCGGATCTGCGGGCTTCGAAAACGACTGGCGAGGGTCGGAGGGGTAATGGGGGGGGGGGGATACGTACTGTAATTATTATTGTCATCGGTTTTGTTCAAAACCAGAAGCCCCCCCCCCCCCCTTCCACTCGTACACAACCGTTATCGGCAAAACCGCCCTACGTTTTAGCGGTTGGGGGGGGGGGGGGGGGGGAGCTACGAGTGACAATGGTTTTCCAAGATGGCGGTACCTCTCCTCCCCCCCCCCCCCCCCGCGCCAACAACATCATCAGCTTTTCAACCCTCTGCCTTTCCCCCTCGCGGATACATTGTCACCCATCGAGACGTCCACCCCCCCACCACACCCACCTCTCATCATCGTCATATTGTCAGGGAAATGAAGGCGGTGAGGTAGGTGGGGAGGGAGGGGGTGTGGGGGTATCTGCTTTCTCGAAAACCTATTGTCCACCGACGGTACTGTCGAGGGCCGCCAATGATGTATCATATGGTGGCCTGGAGGAATTAGGGAGGCGACGACGGTGGCATATGTCAGCCCCAGCCCGAGCCCTTTTTCCCTCCGCAGGCCCTTTTGGCAATAAATAAAAATAAATAAATAAAAGAATAAATTTAAAAAATTTAAAAAAAATAAAAAACAAAACTTACGCCCTTTCCCGAATCCCATACCTAAAATCACTGGATTCCGAGCTCAGATCGCTGGAATTTATCACTTGGAACCTGTTGACTCCCTAACCCGTTTTATACACCGGTTATCCCAGGCACTACCCCGAAATTTTTATCCATTTTCAAACAAAAAAATTAAAAATAATAAAGCATTGCCAACCTTGATTCTTCAAAACTGCTAAAAATTGAAATAAATTCCTCATAAGTGGGCAGACTTTGAGTAATTATAAAAAGTGGGTCACAGAATTGATGATAATAGCTGAAAACCCGTTTTGTACACCGGTTATTCCAGGCACTATCCCCCAATTTTTATCCATTTTTAAACAAACAAACAAACAACATTTTTTCAAAAACATTGCAAACTTCGATTTTTCAAAATTGCTAAAAACTGAAATAAATTCCTCATAAGTGGGCAGATTTTGAATAAGTAAAAATCAATACAAGATGTTCTGTATCAACATAGCGGCGGTGGAGGGGGTAATTCATTAATTCATTTCATGGCACTACAATCCGCGAGGGATCAGGGCCTCCTGGAGTGATGTGGAGGGGGTAATTGAAGATACAAATAAAAGATTTTAAATTTTAAGGGCCAAAACGAAAAAAACACAAACGGTGGGTACAGCTTCCGTACAAGTACGCAACCACGAGGGACATTTTATGTCTTAGCGCCCCCTCCCGCACCCACACCAAGTACTTCGTACTTAATTGTTTTGGTCAAGATTTCCAACGAATGGTACCTAGTCCGAACAGCCTTCAGTCCCAATTAGTTCGGATTAGCCGGACTCCACTGTATTATGTACGTAAACATTCATTTAAACAATCACGCTCATACCGCAGCTTGTTGGCCACGCAGTCCGCAGTGGTTAACGTAGTATGGTTAGGTAAATCGAGAGCTATCCAACGAGTGGTGAACGATTTTTGTACGATGATAACTGGCGAAGATAAAGTTCCGTAGCAACGAATCGGTTGTAAGCGAAAATCATCAGAAATTTTCGTGACGATTTCGTGAAACGGTTTTTATGTAACGTTTTTCGAGTTATGTGCCAGATTAAATACATAAAATGTCAAAAAACTGGGTCACAAAATTGGTGAAAATAGCTGAAGACCCGTATTGTACACCGATTATTCAGACACTATACCGCCATTTTTATCCATTTCTGACCCCGAAAAAAACCCTCAAATTTTGCCAGCTTTGAATCTTCAAAATTTGGCTCGCTTCAAAATTCGGTAAAAACGGTACTAATATTAATTTTCGTGTTGTTGTGCGGGATGGTGATTCATGAAAAAATGAGGGACTATTTCGATGATGAAAATACGTTTCTCAAAAAAAAGAATGGATCAAATTTGACTTTATGAGGGTCAAAAATCGGGAAATTTCCTGAAATCACCATAGATTTGTATAATAACACTGGAAGTAGTATCAGCAGGTGAGTCAAGACAATTAAACGGCAATGTCAATGATCAAAGATAATGGTTTTCTAAAGTGTTCTACCCAATTAGTGTTTTTGGGGGCCAAAATTTGTGGAAACCATCAAAAATAGCTGTTTCAATTATTACACTTGAAAGAAACAATAAATGAACAGCCAAAATTTCTGTAGGTATGTCCAATAGAATAATAAACCCATCTGAAAAGGACTTCGCAGCGTTTTTCTTTTACATGTTTTTCTTCTTCTATAAAGCAACTTTTCCTTAAATTTTGGTTTATTAGTTTGTGATTAATACGCCTATGTATTGGCTCAGAAAAATATTTTTAAACACCCCCTCAAAATTTTTCTTTTACGTTTCAAGGGGCGTATAGTATATTTCAAAAATGCAATTTTTTTTGTGTTTTAGTAACATGAGCTTGTGAAGCGTTTTCCATGGTTTTTAGGATGAGGAGACAGAATATGAAGTCAATTTCGACCAAAGAGCGGAAAATTGAAGTTCCAATGAAGTTTCAGCGTTAAATTTACGTTAATGGTCTAGAATCGTCGTTTTTCCTCACACAGTTTGGGTCCCCATTTGGGAACACATTTGCGTCCTAATTGTGCTCCGAAGCTCGGCGGTGTTACGGGTGAAAAATGGGTGTAAAAATAGGGGTTTTCGACGGTTTTTGAGGTTTTAGTGAACAAGAGCTTGTATAGTTTTCCATGGTTTTTAGGCCGAGAAGACCGAATATGAAGTTGATTTTGACCTAAGAGTGAAGAACTGAGGTTGTAACGAAGGTTCAGCTCCCAGAATTCGTTTTTTATGAGTCAAAAACCTGGGAAATTGTCTGAAATCACCACAAACATGTATCACACACTAGAAGTAGTAATGATCAAACATGATTTGTCAAAAAGTGGAGCCTAATTCGGGTTGTAGGGGCTAAAATTGGTGGAAACCACAAAAAATAGCTATCTCAATTATTGAACATGAAAGAAACAATACCTAAATAATTTCCAGCATTTCTGTAGGTACGTCAAGTAGAATAATAAACCCACGTGACAAGGACTTTGCAGCGTTTTTTAACTTTTCAAATGCGTAGAGGAATATGATTATAAAATCGGTACCAAATGTGGTCTCTGTGAATACCAGGAAATTGCCCGTCGCCCTCATAAGGTCACAACCAGAAGGAATCCATTCGGAAGACATTCCTCGGACTCGCTCCCCGAGCAGATCCCCCATCCTATCCCTTACCTATGCAAGAGGTCCCCAGAAGAATTAACACGTAGCTTAGCCCTCTTTCCCCTTCAACCCCACACCCCCTCCATCCTATCAACTTTTATCTCAGCCGGTTATCTCACTGCTTGGACGTGTGTTTTTAAACTTGGAAACACCGTGTTCCCTCGGCTAAACCCTTAAATCACCGCTCAGGACTTCTATCGACCTCCTTCCCTTATATAACCCCCCCCAAGTTCCTCCAAAAGAAGAGAACCAAAAATTTTCGTCCCCTCTAAACACAACAAAACCTTTTTTTTTCTCACATATTCCTCCTACCTTTGTCTCCTACTAATATATCAACTTTACGAACATATAGGCAACATAAATATATCGCCGTCTGATAGGCATATTTTATTATCATAAGCGCCACTTTTTTCGATTTTGAGTTACGGTTGGATTCGTCTCGAAAATGCGCATGCCTACTTATAAGGTGATAAGCACTGGAACACTGGCCCGAATATACACCGGGAAAAAATTAGCTTTAACTTGAAACGCGAAAATCTTATTCTGCTGTATTAAATATCTCTTGACTCATAATTATTGTCTTTATTACTTCATTATTTTTACCTGCACGATACGAACAGATTAAAATAACTGTTATCAATAATATTCTAAATGGTGGCCTCAAATCATACAGTACCGCAAGCTCGCCTGGAGATACCGATATATGATGGTGCTTGAATTTAATTTTTAGTAGTACCTTCCTACTTGGTCCGCCATGCCCTGTTCAAAGCCGTTAACATGCTCTCCATAGCTGTTCAAGATGTATGAAAATGATGTAAAATGATGTTGATGTAAAATTCACCATGAGAGGTGGAGGTAATTGGATGTTGGATAGGAGTGAATTTACAGCAAAATTGGTGTGTGTTGAATTTTGGTGTGTTTGCGGTTAAGGGCGGACCTCCACCGAGCGTGTGTTGAAAAGGGTAATTGAAGTTAATTTAGGTGAGTGAATTTGGTTGCATGAAGTGCGTGAAATTTGGTTGTGTGTGTGTGTGTGTGCGCGGTTAAGGGCGAACCTCCACCGGGCGTGTGATAAATTTCGTCAGGTTGGTTAAGGGAGAGACCTCCACCATACCTGACTAAATTTATGTGTGTGTTGAATTTAAGTGAGTGTTGGTGCGGTTAAGGGCGGACCTCCACCGAGCGTGTAGTGTATGTCATCCGGATCGGTTAAGGGCGAGACCTCCACCTGATCCTGATGAAATGTGTGTGAGCGAATTTAGTGGTGAAATTTGTGTAGCGAGTGTGTGCGGTTAAGGGCGGACCTCCACCGAGCGTGTAGTGTGTTTCATCAGGGTTAGTTAAGGGCGAGACCTCCACCTAACTCTGATGAAATGGGTGAGTGTGAATTTACTGTGTGTGTGAATTTACTATGAGAGCATTTGAGAAGTGAAGTTTGAGAGAAGAGGTTTGAGGAGGAAGAAAGAGTAGCCAGCAGCTAGAGGAGACGTAGAATGGCGAAAATGGCGCAGGATTCGGGGTTATATAGACCCTGAAGCCACCACCCTGGTGGTGGGGCCTCAGGTTGTGTACCGGATCCTGCGTCGGTTGCCCCACTCTTGCCGTTTATTCCCAGAGCCTTATTTCCACAGGTTGTTTTTAGCGAGAACTTAAATCTACTTGAGTTAGAGTTCCGGGAGGGACTCACGACATATAATACATATACAGAAGTTCTATGGTTATTGAGGTTCGGTCGGTGAAGTAACGCGATGTTTGTTCCAACGTTTCGACGCTTTATTTCGTCATTTTCAAGGAATCTACAAATAAATCAGAGAAAAAAATACAAGGATAGAAAAGAATGGCATATTTTGATTTATTTCGTCATAGAGTTTATTTCGTCATTTTCAAGAAATCTACAAATAAATCAGAGAAAAAAATACAAAGAAATAAAATAATGGCATAAATATTTTGATTTATTTGTAGATTCCTTGAAAATGACGAAATAAAGCGTCGAAACGTTGGAATAAACATCGCATCACTTCACCGACCGAACCACAATAACCATAGATATAGAACTTCTCTATACATCAACGGTCGATAACACTACTAAATATATACATACATATATATAGGTATATAAGTATGCCCTCCCCCCCCACCCCATTTTTTTGTCTCTATTTTATACACAAAGGCCGTTACTTCCGACACACGGTAGGGCCATGTCGTATAGTTTATTAAATTTTTATTGTATTGCATCCCTGTAAAGATCATATTCACTCAATAAACTTCTTATCTATCTATAAATAATATTTTCAATGAAAAGAGTGAGCAATACAAATATAGTGTACAAGACAAAGAGTTTACAATACAAAATATAAAGCTCTTCCGTAGGAAAATTATCATGAATAAGAAATACATGCTTCAGTACGATCAATCGATATTGTCCCGAAAATGATCCAAAGATTTGATGGAACTCGTTGATAACATTAATTACTAGGTAGGTAAATTTAAAGTAAAGTACGTGTTGTGTATTTTGAATTTTGCCACTGGCTAATCATAACAATGTTGCAGTAGGTATAGACCGCGGTATAGGTATTTCATACAATATTTACCTACTTTAGAGAGAAACTGTAAAGATTTTATTTAAAATAATCCACTTTGATACCGAATTAAAAGACCAAAATAATTATAGATTTAAAAAAACCGTTTTAGGATAGGATTTTTCAAACATTTTCGGGTAACCCCCCCATTGATTTCGATATGTAGAAACTTAATTTATTTATCGAAACAAAACAACATTTCAATCATATTACAGGCGATAGTGGTGCGACATGTTTGTGCAGGTCGACGTTAGTGGGAACAAAACACATTACCAAATTTACTTATACAAATAGGATTGACGTATGATGTATTCGATTTAAGAAGAGTTTTTCAGTGGGTCAAGCGACTGGTTCGAATTATCGAGAGTCGACTGTACACACTTATACCTACCCAACAAGAATGTATTATTATATTATAACCACGAGTATAATAAATTTGACACAATTTCATTCTCCACCTCGATCCGTCTGGCTATTCCTACGAGCTTTCATTCTACTTCAAAACAGCCGCTCTCCGTAAGTTTTTCATTTTTTTCGGTCTTATTTATTGCCATTTCATTGAAAATAACGTATTTTTTCAGAGGGGCGCCGTTATTACAAACTATTCCGCAGGCTGTTGATTTGTTGAGCCTCGGAGGACACAATAACGTGTAATGTCCTTTTTCTACCTCACGTTCTATGTATTTTTTGTCCTCCGTGTTCCACGTCCTACGACTTATTTATTTACTTTTACGGGAACAAGCCCAATTGAACAGGAACATAATACGACTAGCTCGAACACTCGGCTATCAATTTCCGTTTGGTCTGAGCTTAAAAATGTTTTTTCAGCCCCATCTGCTGGTCTTTGACGGTTAGAATGGGAGACATTTTTATGACGTCACCGAATCGCTGAATGTTTTTTTTTTTTAATTTTACTATGTCAAAATACGACAAAAAATCACGTTCAACTCCTTCGAAATTTCCATCTCTAAATGAACTGTGTGCCTAAGGAGCGGGAATACCACCAATATCAATTTCAAATTAATACGTTTGACCAACAAACGGCCCAATATCAATTTCATGAATATTGATAATTTTGGTACCTTTGGCCCAGATCGCCTCCATTCCGGGCCCAAATCTAAACGGTTGTTGGGAACTGGCTCTGTGGTGGCCTCCATAATTTTTAAACCACGTAGTTATTTATTGAAAACAACGATGTTGTTAACAGCTGGGTTTTCTGTGAAACGAAAAACGTATTTGCCAGATGAAATGTAGACGTGGGTTGGTCCATAATTTATCCCAAAACCAATTTCATCGAAACCTGACCGCAACAGTCGTTTGTGTATGTATTCCGTGGAAACTGCTTTGAGCCCAAAAATGTACAGGGAAGTTGGGAATCGGCTAAGGGACGGTCGAAAGGTGTTTAATCCCTAACGAAAACGCTGCAAAGTCCTTGTCACATGGGTTTATTATTCTATTGGACATACCTACAGAGATTTTGGCTGTTTATTTATTGTTTCATTCATATAAAATAATTAGAATAGCTATCTCTGGTGGTTTCCACCAATTTTGGCCCCCAAAACACGAATAAGGTACGCTCCTTTTTTTTTTTCAAATTATCTTTGATCATTGGTAGTGCCATTTAATCGTCTTGATTCATGTGTTGACACTTTTTCCAGTGTTATTATACAAACTGATGGTGATTTCAGAGATTTTCCAGGTTTTTCACTCATAAAAAATCAATTTTGGGAGCTGAACATTTGGTAGAACTCAATTTTCCACTCTTTGGTCAAAATCGACTTCATATTATTCGGTCTTCTCTTCCCCAAAAACATGGAAAAAGATATCTCAGAAGCTCATGTTACCAACATGTTGCTAAAACGCAAAAAGTACCTATTTTTACACACATTTTCTCTCATAACACCCCTAGGTATATTCCGATCGGGCTGAAAAGTTTCGGGACACAACTAGGGCCCAAATGGAGCATGTGTGCGAAAGAACGACTTTTTTAGACCTAAAATGAAGCCGGTACACGTGATACGGCGTACGGCGGACGGACATTGCAGTTTTGGAATCTACGCACCTTGAAACGGAAAAGAAAAAATTTTGAGGGGGTGTTATAAAAATTTTTTGCTAAGCGAATACATAGGTGTATTATTCACAGAATAATAAACCAAAAGTAGGATAATATATATCACTTCGAGGAACCTGCTATTATTGTTACGTGTCCATTTATTTCCGCTAACTATCAACCATTCTCAATGCCGAAAAGATCTCTGAAAAAAAAAGAACGAGTTCTACCCTTCCAACCTCTCACCTGAAGAAGAAGTAAGATACCTAACATTACCTTTTTGAAGGGTCCTCAAAGAGATTCTTTATTGCAAGAACTAAAAAAGAGAGTGTTCTTTGTAAAAAGGCAAATTCTCAAGGGTCCTGCACCACTCAAAGCCTCCTTTGACAAGGGCCTCTATTGAAACGAGTGTTTGTTTACCTTTGAAGCCGTACGAGTTTTGGCGATGTTCTTTTATACTGAGGTTTTTTGAGTGACAAAAGCAGAACACAGTCCTCATTTGACGAAAAATCTAGGGGAAAAAAGGACTGTGGAGTGGACCACTTTTTTTGAAATCTTTTTAAATGGAAAGTGCATTTTTCAGGTAGATTTACTGAAGGATTTCTCCTTTATGGGTCCCTGGCCCTAGAAAGCGGTTCTATGCTACGTCTCTATCCATACTTTGTCCAAATATGACTCAGTATGGATGGCAGAAATGTCATGTGGTGGTACAGAAGCTTTGTTATTTTCCGTACAGGGGCGTTGCGTCCATGAGGCCACTTGGGCCACTGCCCCGGCACCCAGAAACACAAAAAACTCCAAAAAAATGCCAACCATTTGTTCAGTTGGTATTCGAATTTCCCTCCGTATAACTGTACCTAGCATTTTTCACGAAGTTCAACAGCGAATCGACAGAGTTCTCTGGCTGTGGATAGTCAATATGTGTTTCCGTCATGGTGGCTCCCCTGTAGCTCCATGGAGCATTTCATCGGAATATAGCTACAATAATCGATGTCTTGCAATCGAAATCGAAACCTACGCTTCTGAAACTGACAGGTCCTGGGACCTGGTGTCGCCATGGTAACCGAGAAAAGTGGCCCGTCCGCGCAAGCTCAGTCGAGTAAAAATTTGGTTAGCCACGCCCCTTTTGGGCCCGGGGCCCACATTTCCATTCAAAACTCGTTTGTGTTCACAATCGATTGGATTGTTTCAATTCATCCTGTCACCTCGATACGAGATGCTTGTCCTTCGATCTGTCCTCCCCTAAAAATTCTTATAACTTTCCCCATTCTGTTCCTATGTTGAGTTTTCAATTTTCTGCTTACGTTTCGATATTTTGTATGTTCCCATTCGAGTTCCCGGGACAGATTTTGATTTGCGATAATTAAGTGCGTTGTGTCCCGTCTGTGGTTTTGTGGATTGATCGACGTCAACATACACAGATAAGTACCTGGCTTCTAGTCTGATTCTCCATCCAAGTAGGTACTGGCCGGCGGGTCATTACTTCGTTGTATTTTAGTCTAGTTCGTTGTTTTTAGTTGTTGTTTAGTTTATTTGCTTCTGTATTTTTGTACCACATGAATTCGGTGGCTAACTTACAGTCGAAATTTTCGACGTTTTCCTACGAGGATAGAGTGATGATTAAAAGTTTAGGAAGCTGCTTTGCTGAGTATTGTTCAGTATGAAGCTATAGAACTTTTAGCTCCTGGTAATCCCGGGTACTGGTCAGAACTACTGTGAACACAGTGCTTACATTCTGACTTGCTAAGAGCTGCGGTTGATTAAAATCCACCCATTTCTCATAAGAAGACTCCACTGTTGGAAAACATTTACAGGTATTTTGTAGAAAAAGCTGTTAATTTGTGTTCCGGTTTGGTGGCCCACCATTTTCAGAGCCCACGCACCGCTACTGTCCGTACCGTTGATACATGATGCAGATAATGGAAGTGGATCAAACAAGCATCTTCCTCACACCCACTTTAGGGTGCGGGGCAGGAGACAATCAAGCGGACACGAGATTAATTTCGAACGATTCAAGATGCAAGGAGATGGAAACGTCTCTAGCAGGACTTCGTGTACACTTATATTATCCTCTTCGTCGCCCCAAGCCGAAACCTTCTTTGTGTCAACTTTTATTTCTTAGCTCTCTCCATGGACTTTTATTCCACAGAATAATTCCCTAGAAAGATGTCTCCCCTGGGAGGGAACCTGGGAAAATGTGGACGCACCGTTATGCCCTTGCTCTCCCGCCTTATTAGCAATGCAGAGAGCGTTCAGACCGTTTGGGACGAGAGATCGCGGCTTCACGATGTACAAGGCTTCCCTCAGCTCCCAACGCTCTTAATACGATCAAATTAACTTGTGATCTCCCCCATTCCGCCAGGTGTACGTCGATCCCCTTTAAAACGGCGACTGCTCGTCCATTACGCGGAAGGTCGAAAGTTGAGTTGTTGCAGTTTTTGAGGTAAAGACGTGGACTTTTCTTCAAGGATCTGCAGGCATAGACCTTGTTGTACATAGACCTTGTTCTCCCAGAAAAATGGGGTCTTCATTCAAACTTTCTCTACTGGGAAATTCTTTAAGGACCCAAAATCGTCTTACGAATTTTTGTAGGATTCGTAATACAGCGAAATCCCTCACCCACGGGTCCAAAATAAGTGTCAACTATAGAGCGGTTTCCACCATAGAGGGGTCCCTCTACAGTGGACACGCGTCTGACCAAAAAAACTGTCCACTATAAACAGGTGTCAAAAAATTCCAACGTTTTTTTTTTTAAATATTGTTTTATTATTTAGTGTGTACACACAAAAATTCGTAAACTTTGTCAAAAAAAGGTACACATAATTTAATAGTATAAAAATTACACAATAATTAGGGTATTTTTAGGTCAGAAGTACAATAATTCACGAATAAACGAAATTTTATAATTTTGATTCTGAAAAAAAAGTTGGAGAATCGAAGACTGTTTTTTCATTTTCGATTCGGTCATTTCCCGTTCGTGATGCACTGACACTTCTCACGAGCAAAAACGTGCGACTGGCGACGGAAAGAACGTACATAGGTACTTTCCGTACAACAGGAGTGTCAGGGAGTCAGGGTCAAATGAATCCAAATGATGACCAATGTAAACAAACAGAAAATGAATTCGAACGATGGTAAATGTACTTGTGAACAAACAGAAAATGAACTCTGTCATATCAAGCATAGCTGTCAGATAAGAAAAATATAAGCTTTTCTACACGACTAAAAAGGGTCTACTGTCCACTGCGAGGGGTTCAGGATGACGAAATGAGTGTCCACGTCCACTATAGGGAGTGTCCACTATACAGGGGTTCAAACACATGAATCTCCTACCTGTACGCCGTGATTGTGAGGGGCATCCACTATACAAGGTTGTCCACTAAGAGGGGTTTCACTGTATTACCGTTGTTTTCATGATCTATAAATGCGTGCAAGTGCAAAGGGAAGTTGAGCCAAGTCATAACTAGTTTTTCTCGCTCACAGAATGAGGCTAAAGAAGTTCACAGTCAGAGTTTAGTAAAAGAAGAGCCCTGAAACGATGGAAACCACCGAAAGTTCGTCCACTTCTTGACTGAACCGAAGTTTCCTCACGAGGATGACAAATCCATAATCTGTGAACTCGGTAACTACGAAACGCTTTGGTCGTTTATTTTCGGTGCTGCCTCGGATGACTAAATCAGACGGTTTGATTTTGACGTGTCGCAGGGCTTAAAAGGAATGTTGAGGGTTAATGGGTGATTAACATAAATGTCAGGTGGACGTCGCTCCAGTGACGTTAGGGACGCAGAGCGTGAATATCCAGATTTAATTGGAACCCCTCCTCACGCCGTCGAAGAGCTCGAAGGAATTCCGAGGGGAACGTTGAATTTCGTACAAACCTTGAGACAAAGGTGAGACGACGGAACACGGGGTTTTAATGAAATGGTGACATGTGAAAGCCTGTACGAAGTATCACTGGATTATTTGCAACAATAAAGCGGAAATTTTCTCCTACAATCCCAAACCAGACAGGAAACGAAAATGTACCTGTGATGAGTTCTACGTCATCCATGAAAAAATACGTTTTGTGAAAACGTTGAATATAGATAACGTAGAGGGCTAGTCTTGGTTCGTTCGGACAGACTGTCCTGGACTGTTCCGGACAGTTTTGTCCAAGCCACGCCCCTTTTTGTGAATTTGGGCCGCGCCAGAGCTGGTCCCGGATCGAGAGTTGGCGGTTCGGGCAGACAGTCCAGGACCGTTCGGGACTAGTTCTAACAGTCCTGGATTTTTTCGAGGACTGTTGAGCCTGCACATGCGCACTCGATGCTTCTACCTTCATGTGGTTAGGTTACACAAGGTTTGTTCCGACAGACAGCCATGGTCCAGTCCAGGGTGGAACTGCGTTCTGCAAAAGAGGTGATAGAACGGTCCCGGATTGAGTCCAGAACTGTTTCTCTCCGAACGCGCTCTGATGATTCCAAACGGATAACCTGAAACAATGTAACCTTCCAGATAAGCTGAAAGTAGAAGCATCGAGTGTAGGATCAACAGTCCTCGAAAAATTCCAGGACTGTTAGAAGTAATCCCAAACGGTCCGGCAATGTCTGTCCGAACAGCCAACTCTCGATCCAGGACCAGTTCTGGCGCTGTCCGAACGCACAAAAAGGGGCGTGGCTTGGACAGAACTGTCCAGAACAGTCCAGGACAGTCTGTCCGAAAGAACCTGATGATTCAGGTTACCGTTCGGAATCATCAGCGGACGTTTGGACAGTCACAGTTCTGGACTCAATGGACGGTTCTTTCCCCCCATTTTCAGACGCAGTTCCATCCTGGACTTGTCAAAGACTGTCTGTCCGAACAAACCAAATGCTGAGGTATCATCCGACCCATACATGCCGCCACTATCGCTACTGTGGAATGGAATGTTCCTATGGATCCTATACTGACATAGCATCCATGAAGTGCTTGCGGGTAATTTCTTTTGCCGTTTACAAGGTGGTAATCATCACGTAGAAGGTGCGTAATACCGGACTCCAGCAATCGAATTTAAACGTACGCGAGGTTGAGACAGCAGAAATTGGATATAAAGTATACGATCCATACCATACTCCAGTAGCGACAATGGAGGCACGTATAGCTCGGACAGTTCAACAACGTTGAAAGCACAGGCACTGTATTCCTTACATTCCCTCACCTCAAAGGGGCGTCTGGACCACATCCATGAAGATGTTTTCTTGCCTTTGACAAAAGTCGTGTGGAAACTACGTCAGGATTCCAAAAGCTCTTGCGGAACAGTAAGCCACCAATAGTAAGCCATGGTGAAGGTACCGGGGTAATGGCACTTCATGTCTGCAATTTCCGAGGTCCGACGTTCAAATGTCGGCGAGAACAAATTATATCTCGCATTAGATTCTTCTATGGAGTTATAACATGTTGCCAACAGCTCTCACAACAGTACCCGTGTCTGCGGTCTACTCACGCCTAACCTGGCCAAAACCAGAAAGTATAATATCCAACTCCCGCCTACAGAAACCGCCGTCCTATGACTGTTCAGTTCCACTTCGTAAACAATCATCCCCCAACATCAAAACTCATAAAACCAGGCGTTTCTCAAGTCGAAAAATCCCTTCGCTCGCATCGCCCAATTTATATCCCCCGTCAGTTTTTATTTTGCCGGTTTCAAGAAGTTTCCAGTTGAATCTAACAAGTTCTTCTTTCCGAGCCTTTGTAGAGAAGCCGAAGATGCCCATTTTGAGGATTTTACAGCTTTGAATCATTATACCTCGTGTTTTGGCGTTTGTCTTGAAAATATTTTCGCCGATCCCGAGTTTGGGTTTCGATTATTGTTTCCGTTCTTCATGTCGTTCATTTCGAGTCTTCTTTTATTGCGTTTACTCCGTCAAACGTCAAGGTGGTGGACAAACTGGTTTTGGACTTCATTTTGCAGATCGAATGTAGCAAAGCTGGTACGATTATTTTCCGGCTTGAGGAGGCAGTAATCCTGTACAATTCCATCATGTCTGAGACCGTACTTTACTGATTTTGGCCAAACCCTAATATTAAGATATTAGATTGGTCACAATTGGTATAATTATTGGTGTTGGTCAAAATAGGAGCAATTTTACGAGGTTTTAACTCGTCAATGGAAACCAACAGGCAACTTGCAAACCAACAGGCGTCTAACGTCAGAAGTCCATAACCAGCAGACGGGAAATTGCTGGTCCCCATTGCCCCAAACATTAGTGACTCCATGGTTTTCCCAACCTACATTTCAGGCCTCTTTGACCAAGATGTAAAGTTTTCGTGGTTTGGATCGAAATTGGCGAGATTTCACGAGTTTTTGCACCTTGTCAACGGAAAATGACGTCAATAACTAACTAGCAGACGGGCAATGACTGGTGATCATTTCCCCAAGGCGCAGGATTAGTGGCTCTATGATTTTTCCCAGCCTAGGTTTCAGGCCTCTGGCCAAAATTTAAAGTTTTTGTGGTTTTGGTCGAAATTGGTGAGATTTCACGAGTTTTTGCAACTTCGACGGAAACTGCGTCAATAACTAGCAGACGGACAATGACTGGTGCCCATTTCCCCAAGGCGCAGGATTAGTGGCTCTACGATTTTCCCAACTAGGTTTCAGGCCTCTTAGGCCAAAATTTAAGGTTTTCGTGGTTTTGGTCGAAATTGGCGAGATTTCACGAGTTTTTTGCAACTTCGACGGAAACTGCGTCAATAACTAGCTGACGGGCAATGACTGGTGCCCAATCCTCTCATGAAATTCCCAAGTTTCTGGCCTTTTGTTTACCGAAATTCAAATTTTCGTGGTGCTGGTCGAAAACTGTGGGATTTCACGAGTTTCCAAGTCGCCTACATAGAAAATACAAGACGGCCAATAACTCCCGGACGGTCAATAACTGGTGCCCATCGCCCCAGGTCGCGGTGGCGGTCCGAGGCGCCCGCGCACAAATCATCTTCCGATAATTGACCGCCCCTCGACCAGTCCAAGTTCTCCTACTTCTGATTCCTTGTCGAATTAATTAAAGTCCTGTTGGGACTCGTTGTTCTCCCCGAATCCGAATCAGTTGAGATGAAATATGGGAGTCGAGCCAAGACGGTAATATATGATACGTCCCAAACGGCGTATCGACGTGTTTAGTGCCGTCGAGCGTGAGTTCCACGTTAGTCATCGATCTTTCGAGGAACATCGTCTTACTAAGTTTCGAACGTCATCTTCTCTGGTTTCCTATTAATTAACGCTATCGGTAACGACACTAATGACACAGTACATTACGTTTCCGATACTCACAAAAATGCTGCTCGCTCGCTCAGAAAAGAGAGAAGAAAATTCCAGTCTTGCAGCACGGCCATATGAGCGAATTTTCGAGGCATCGTCCTATACACCACTGTAGTTGACTCAATAGTAATTTTTGGTGATTTCTGTCACTATTACAGATTTTTAGAGATATACGACCCACGCAAATCAAATATGACCAGCATTTGATGTCTCCATTATATACCACCTAAGCTGCTAGTCTCTATCTTAGATCATGTTGATTTCGTTCATTCGTCAGAAATTGAGTACTTAACAATTATTAAGTTAAAGGAACTCAATCAGGGTAAATAATATGCAGGGTTTCTAGTAGCTTTTAACAGGCAAGTTCTTCATTTCATCACTCCCATTAAAAACTTTCAACCGGATTCGCTGGTGTTGGTTATATTTTATGCTATGTTCGGTTTTAACGAACTTTCAGAGATTTTCAGAGATTTTTTAACGAATTTTCAGAGATTATTAAGTTAAAGGAACTCAATCAGGGTAAATAATATGCAGGGTTTCTAGGAGCTTTTAACAGGCAAGTTCTTCATTTCATCACTCCCATTAAAAACTTTCAACCGGATTCGCTGGTGTTGGTTATATTTTATGCTATGTTCGGTTTTAATGAATTTTCAGAGATTTTTAACGGATTTTCAGAGATTTTGGCAACATTGATAATTTTGGCAATTTTCGCCAAATTTCGACTCAACTGTAAGATTGTTAGTTTTCAAGTTGATACAACTTACATTTCTGTCTTACTCTCACTTATCTTCTTTTTCCTTATCAATTATGTAATTATAAATTAACCTGACTGGTATGTTTAAAATTGTTTGTAATTGATTTTTCATATAAAGGACCAAAGGACCATAATGGTACAAATCTGTATATAATCTGTAAATCTGTATGGTATAATCTGTGGCATAAATAAAAATAACAGTCAAGTTATATTACTATTAGGTACATTTCCATGATTGACTTCTGAAGTCGTGTGTTTGGTGGGGCTCCTACAGTTGCAACTTACCTAATGGTTTTTTTAAAGAGAAGAGTACCTAGCATAAATTATGATTTACTGTATCATGAAAATGTATTTGTTAATAAATGCAATAAAGAAAAAAATATCAACCTATCCGGGTATCAGAAAGTTTCCCTGGTCGATTCTGATACCTTTCCTACGGTTATTTCGAAGAGCTGGAACCGTATTTTTGACCACTGCGGAGCAGTTTCCGTCGTTGCAAACGGTATCAGGCCGAGGAGAAAGTCTCTGAATCTGTTTCAAGAGGTTGGTAGCCCCAGAAGTAAATCAGATCCTGTTAACGAGTGCTCGAGGGGCATATCCCGACGGACGACTCGAAAGGAGCAGAGCCCCATAACTCTTGCCAGCTATAGTTGAACGTCGAAGAATACGAGGGAACGGGTGATTGCGCATTCAAATTCAATATGGGTGACTCCTAAGGGTGATGTACTGTCTTATTGGTACGGGCTCCCTGAACCCGGGAATCCTTTATTTTCGAATGATCGATGCGTTTAAGCGTTTGATTCGACGAAACCTCGTGACAGAGCTAAAATATAAGGGCCCTCGAATAACGAGGCATCAGCGCCGTAAGTCTCGAAAAATACGGACTTGAGGGGGATTGTCGATACTAATCGTTCAAAACGAGACGAAATAATCTGTAACAAGTACCCGACACCGAACTGAAGATGAGCCAATTTCTGAGCCTCCAAGCAGACTTTACAAAACATAATTATGGCACTGTACAGACAGGAAAATCCTAAGCGAACCATAATATTTCAAGGACCTCTGGGTAGTTAGGAACTGTTACACCAATTTTAATACATAAACTGAAAAAAAAAACACTGTTTTGTGAACATTTTAAACAGCAGCTCTCCTTAGAACTGGGAGAGAAGTTAGAGAGCGATATTTTATGAATCGATTTCAATATTCTAAAACGTCAAGAAAAACTCGTGGGAGTGTGAAGAACCGGTGTTGGGCGACGAAATATAGCAATTATTTTGCTATAAAATCCTAAGCGAACCATAATATTTCAAGGACCTCTAGGTAGTTAGGAACTGTTATACCAATTTTAATACATAAAACTGAAAAAACAGTTTTGTGAACATTTTAAACAGCAGCTCTCCACTGCTGGAACTGGGAGAGAAGTTAGAGAGCGATATTTTATGAATCGATTCCAATATTCTAAAACGTCAAGAGAAACTCGTGGGAGTGTGAAGAACCGGTGTTGGGCGACGAAATATAGCAATTATTTTGAGTCAACTTCCGATGAAATCCCGTAAGTTGAAGCCTGGTTGTTATGTAAAAGGCCAAATCGGTAGACGAGGGACTAAACGATATTATTATCGAATGGTTTCCTTCTCATTTGTGCGGAGTGATATTTGAAGGTAGGAAATTTTTAATCAACACCCAGGTAATCACCGGATCGGTATAAAATTGAGAGGGGTTAATACCTAAATAACTGATCTAAGTGAGTCATTCGAAGATTTCATCGAACGGCGTGAAAAGATACAATTCTAATACAATCGTCGATTTTCACATTGTAACAACAAATTTCGAGGGAAGTTCGGGGCTGGTGCTTATGTGAACTTAATTGACCATTTGGGGGCATGAGAAGAAAAACGCTGCAAAGTCCTTGTCACATGGGTTTATTATTCTATTGGACACATCTACTATTATGTTGGCTGTTTATTTATTGTTTCTTTAATGTGAACTAATTGAAATAGCTATATTTATGATGGTTTCTACCAATTTTGGCCCCCAAAACACGAATTAGGTACGCTCCTTTTTTTTCAAATTATCTTTGATCATTGGTAGTGCCATTCAATTGTCTTGATCCACGTGTTGACACTTTTTCTAGTGTTATTATACAAATTCATGGTGATTTCAGACGATTTTCCAGGTTTTTGCCTCATCAAAATCAATTTTGGCAGCTGAACCTTTGGTAGAACCTCAATTTTCCGCACTTTGGTCAAAATCGATGTCATATTCGGTCTTCTCGTCGCAAAAAACATGGAAAACGATACCTCAAAAGCTCATGTTACTAAAACACAAAAAGTACCTACCTATTTTTACACACATTTTCACTCATAACACCCCTGGGTATATTCCGATCGGGCTGAAAAGTTTCGGGACACAACTAGGGCCCAAATAGAGCATGTGTGCGAAAGAACGACTTTTTTAGACCAAAAATGAAGCCGGTACGGCGGACAGACATTTTTGGAATCTACAGTACCTTGAAACGGAAAAGAAAAAATTTTGAGGGGGTGTTATAAAAATTTTTTTCTGACCGAGTACATAGGTGCGTATTATTCACAGAATAATAAACCAAAACAGTCTTCCGCTCAATCAAATAAATCCATTTCAAATTGGAGCATACGTGCGAAGGGTCCAAAGTTATGCACATCTATGTACTAAAATATTGAACATTTTATTCAAACGAATTGGCCAATTTATGGTATTAGACTTCTGGTTTACTAAACCATTACTTTCAACTAGTTGTTTTCTCTCATTTCTCTCTAGTAATAATTTTTGAGAAAAAAAAACCCCGCAGGGCGCGCAGTTTTCTCGAGATAATTCTATTTGTTCCCGAGAAAATTACATTAGATTCAATTTATCTTTTTTTTTGTGGGAAGACCCCTCCGAAAAAAAAAGTTTTCCGGTTTAAAAGAAGGGAAGTAAAAAAATATAAAAAAACCTTATATTATAAGATGGCTATCTGTAGGAGGGAGAGCGAGAGAAAAGTTTGGAGCGAAAGATTTGAATGGTAGATGAAAATATACGATAAAGGAGAAAAAAAAAATCTACCGTTTTTACTGGTGGGTGTTATTACGAGAGAGTGGGGAGAGAGACTTATTGATCGAGCCCATATTGTTCGAAAACTTTACAGAGAGAGGGGGTGAAGTCCAGGGAGTGCAAGTGCGCATGCGCGAATTTCAAACTACACCCTCCCCTCACTCCTTCGCGCCTTCCCCCACTCCACCGCTCAGAGGAGAGTGGGGAAGCTTTTAATGATTTTCCACCACCACCTGCCCGGGTGTAACCTCCCCAGTCCGCCGTCCCCCTCTCCGGCCATTTTGGAAAAGGTTTTACGTTATTATCGACCTTTCCATGAAAACTTCCCCCTTTCTCTTGCCTATTGTCTGTTTGTGTGCTTTTGATGCCCTTCTCTTCGCTCCCCTCGCTCGCCCTGTCCCTCGGAAGGGCCCCAACTTGTACTACAAAAGCCCTCGGTCCCTCGCTCCCGTCTGAAATCTTCATTAGTGACACGTCCATCCCACCATTTCAACCCGTTCTGTCGCTTTTCGTCCCCTTTTTTTAAATATTCCTCTTCTCTGTTTGAAATTACTTTGTCGCGCTGGTAACCAGGGGGCGGGGCTGTTCTTTGATGGTATAATTTGTCCAGATCGGATCATCGACTGAATGACCGTTTTCTACATCTAATAAGCGATCCATCACGTAATTTCTATCAGCTTTTGAAATTATTGGACCCAATCAACTCTAAAATTGTTGATTCGCTAATCGCCCACGAGTCATCAAGTGCACAAACGTATAATAAACAACAATTCATGTTCTTTTCTAACTGCAAATAGCCACTAATCAGTACTAATTCAGGCAATTATTAGTCCCCGTAACTACTTTTCAATAATCCACGCAGGCTCAATAAATAATCACTTCATAAAAATACTACTCTTTTTCGGTCGTACCTAATTTGTATAAATCGAACCATAACTCGAAGACAAATTACGTATTACCTACTTGCATGCCCGATTCGTTCACACAATTTCAGTCAACTTTTAAAATGACAGAGGGACAAATCAACTCTTAAATTGATTCGTTCATCACTTTTATAAACAGAATTCATCAGGTTAATTTATCGTGCACCAATTAAAAAAATCAGATAATTAGACCATGCGCCAAATATCTGTCATCTATAGTACGCAGGAGAGTCGCTGATTATGGAAAGTTACACTGACACATTAAAGTGTGATTCGGAGCTTGGTAAATGCCTATAATACGTATTGTAGTTTACAAGTATAAATAAAAATGTACTCGGGAAAGTGAATGACGAATCCTCAGCTAGTTTAAGTTCTTTATTTGAAACTAATTTCGGGCTCCCACCAACCATCACAGATCTTGACTGTATGTAACCGCACTGATGTACTGTTTGCACACCTACTCCAGTAGAGAGGAAAGGACTGAATTTTTCGTATTTGGGATAAAGTCGGCTCCACATTTGCGGTATTCGATTATTCTTTATTAGAATTTTTTTAATTTCAATTTTATTTTTCAATATTTCATTATATTCTTTTATTATTCTATTTATTATTTTATTCTGTTCTGTTTCATGATTTCTATTCTATTATTATTATATTTCTTATGTCTTTATTATTTTTTTTTTTTATGAACGATAAAAAATTACAAGTGATAAAATTCAAAGCAGACAGCGAAAATGTAAGACATGGACTGGTAGGTACCTACTTTCCTAAAAATTCCGCTTGGAGTTACTATTATTATTATTATTATTATTATCATATCTCTCAGCCCATAGCTTCTCCTCGTAAGGCTACGAAGATTTTCTTGTGAACCAAAGATTTTCAATAATGAACCAAACATTGAAATGTTCATGTTTTAAGAAGTCAATAGGATCCAGAATCGATGTTTTTTTCGCACATTTTTTCCTGCATGCAAAAGAGAATTAAAAAATCTGAAAAGAGCCATATTATTTTCAATAATGAACCTTTGGAATCGAGTGAAAAAAAATTAACCCTCCCTCAAAATTTAAGGTTTACGTTTCAAGGTAGTATGTAGAATCCAAAAATACAAAAAACAATTTCTGTCTGTCCGCCGTCCGCCGTATTTAGCACTTTTCTTAGTTAAATACAGCAAAATTAATGAAATTTTGTTTGTAGGTCCCGTTTGGGGTCTAGTTGGTCCTCGAAGCTCGGCGTTACTGTCAGTCATCTCTAAGGGTGAAAAATAGGGGTTGAAATTTTGAGAACGCCTTAGCTCGAAAACTCTCATTAGAAGGGTTTTTAAATTGATCTTGAACTAAAGAATTTTCTGAGACCACCCGGAGCATTTTACGACCAGCCGTTCGTGTGCACCAAAATGCTTCGTCAACACGATCGTGAATCAAACTGTATAAATCCGGCCCGGATATCATCGCTAGGGAGCACCTGATTATAATCAAGGATGGCTGTATGAAGTCGAGTTTTGTTGTACTGCGATATTATTTCATTTGATAGGTGATGGACTATTGGATTTTGTTGGTAGGTACTTCTGAAACTTGAACAAACGTTGAAGTATTATTGATGGGTAAATTATTACACAATGGTAAATTATTACACAACAGTTTATTATACTACCTACGTAGAAGGGGCAGCTATACAGGTAAATTATTATACAACACTTTATTATTTGCCTTATGCTTCATGAATAACAACAAATAATTAATAATTGAATTATTGAATCCCACCCATTTGTATGAAAATTTAATTCCGTGGCCGGCTCCAGTGCTCGATTTAGGGCTGTCCTGGAGGAGCTCATGAGTACTGACCACAGAAAACAGTGATCTAAGCTGAAGAGGCATCTATACAGGTAAATAATAAACCGTTGTGTAATAATTTGCAGCGCTTTATTCGATTTTCGGATTCTAAGTACCTTGAAACGCAAAACCATCAAATTTTGAGGGGAGTTAAAAAAAAATTTTTTTTTTCATGCTCGATTCCGAAGGTTCATTATTGAAAATAATAAACCAAAAATTTCTGTCTGTCCGCCGTACGCCGTACTTAGCACTTTTCTTAGTTACCATGAATCAAAATTAGTGAAATTTTGTTTGTAGGTCCCGTTTGGGGTCTAGCTGGTCCTCGAAGCTCGGCGTTACTGTCAGTCATCTCTAAGGGTGAAAAATAGGGGTTGAAATTTTCAGAACGCCGTAGCTCGAAAACTCTCAATAGTAGGTTATGGTTTTTTTTGCGTTTTCAAATTGATCTTGAGCTAAACAATTTTTTGAGACCACCCGGAGCATTGTACGACCAGCCGTTCGTTTGCACCGAGAAGCTTCGTCAACATGATCGTGAATCAAACGGTATAGATCCGGCCCAGATATCAGCCCTAGGTATCATCTGATTGTAATCACTGATGGCTGTATGAAGTCGAGTTTGTTGTACTGCGATATTATTTCATTTGAATAAAGATGGATCTATTGGAATTTGCTGATAGGTACTTTTGCAACTAGAACAAAAGTTGAAGTATTATTGGGTAAGTTATTACACAACGGTTTATTATTTGCCTTATGCTTCATGAATAAGGCAAATAATTAATGATAGAATTATTGAATCCTACGCATTTGTATGAAACTGTAATTCCCGGGCCGTCTCCAGTGCTCGATTCAGGGCTTTCCTTGGGGGAGCTCAAGAGCATTGACCACAGAAAACTGTGATCTACGCAGAAGGTGCATCTATGCAGGTAAATAATAAACCTTTGTGTAATAATTTGCAGTGTTTTATGTAATGGAATGGATAACAGTTCCAAGGGAGTGGGGGACGACTACTGATGCAGTACACTGAATGATGGACGATCTGACGAAGCTATTTGTTCGATTGTGGGAGGGCAAAGACTATTGTGAGCATCGTGCTGAACTCTTCGGGAGTGGAAAAAAGAAGAAACAAAACGACGGGAAGGAGGAAGGCAAGATTTATCGGGCATTGAAGCGGAGGAAAGGGAGAAATAAAAAGAGAAAACAAAAACTCAATAAAACACAATAAAAGGGAATGAAACCCCGAATAGAATTCTGTTTGAGTTTGAGGTCCCTGGGAAGGCTGATGTTGGAGGAACAAAAGGTTTGCAAGAGGCTTTTGCGGGAGAGTGAAAGTGTGTAACGCCGGTGCCCTTGTGCAAGCAGAACACGAGTCCTCCGGTTGTTTATGGGGCACACGAACTTTACATGTAAGGTGGGCGATGGAGGGGAAGGTGGACGGAGGGGAGGGGGTGTTGTAAGGGATTTACAAAGAGCTACCCTGGAGGGGGTAACGACGGCCTGAGGGGAGTACGCGGTGGCGGACTTTTTAATGGGTTTTTAGTGCACACGGTTTGGGTTGGAGGACGGTCAGAAGTCAGTTGGAATTGGCCTCAAGCAGAAATCGAATGTGCCACGAACGGTATGCGAGCAGAACATCGACGTGGAACAAGCGAATTTTCGAAGAAATAAATAATCTGCTACAGTGTAAAATCCTTGCATAACGGTTTATTATTTTGTACAGAATACCCTTCTTTTACAGATCACAGCTCTCTGTATAGGTAACCCGTCTATATAATATAGTATGTACTAGTCCATACATATTATGTAGACCGCAGAACCTCCGTACCTAGGTTACTACCTAACCCCGTACTCGCTAAGGTGCCTATCTAAATCACGAGTTAAATGTTGCTAAAATAATTCTGCCGATGACAAACAGTAACTAAAACGGCAAAAAAGAAACGCAAATAATGAAGTTCTAAAGGAAAATTGTTTATGTGGAGTGAAATAGATGCCCCTTCTGCGTAGATCACTGTCTTCTGTGGTCAATACCTATAATGAACCGTTGTGTAATAACCTGCCCATCAATAATACTTCAACGGTTGGTCAAGTTGCAAAAGTACCGATCAACAAAATCCAGCCCCTTCTTGGTAGGTGAACCGTTGTGTAATAATTTGCCGTTCTGAAAAAATTTACCGTTGTGTAATAATTTAGCGCTGTGTAATAATCTACCCAATAATACTTCAACGTTTGTTCAAGTAGCAAAAGTAGATACCTATCAACAAAAGCAAACAGTACGCAGAAGGGGCATCTATACAGGTAAATAATGAACCGTTGTGTAATAATTTGCAGCGTTTTTTATTACATTTTCGGATTCTACATACCTACCATGAAACTTAAACCACCAAATTTTGAGGGGAGGGATTACACTTTTTTTTTCCTGCTGGATTCCAAAGGTTCATTTTGGAAATTAATAAACCAAAAAAATGATATATATATATATATATATATATATATATATATATATACAATATATACATATATACTGTAAATCAATTATCAGCAACCGCGAAAAGGCATCAGATGAAAGAAATCATTTCATGTTGTACTGCAACTTAAAACATGGCTGTAAGAGTGAATTTTCAAAGAATCTTGAAAAGAATCTTTATTTTCGGTCTAAAAAATTCGTTCTTTTGCATACATGCTTCATTTGGGCCCTATTTGTGTCCCAAAAATTTGCAGCTGATCAGAATATACCCAAGGGTGTTAAGGGTGAAAAATCGGTGTAAAAATCTGTTTTTTTCTGTGTTTTAGTAACATGAGCTTTTGAGGTACCGATTTCCAAGTTTTTCAGGGCGAGGAAAACGAATGTGATGTCGATTTTGACCAGCAAGCGAAGAATTGAGGTTCTAACAATGTTTCAGCCTTAAATTTACCTTAAATGTATGTCTAAAATCGTCGTTCTTTCGCACACAGGCTCAGAACAGTTTACATTCATTTGAGTTAATTTGAACAGTTCAATCATAAATTTGACTATTTCCAAGTTAAATTATAAAGTTAAAATCTGGTAAATATGTGGAATTATATAAATTAATTGAAGTACTCGTGGTTATAACTAGGTGTGAATTGACTTGACACTTGCCTTCGGCAGGTGTGTTGCCTATATTGATTCGCAATAATGTTATTTTCTCCCAAGAAGTGACGCTTTGGTCAATTTTGCACCAATGAATACCGTGAAATAAATAGGTAAATAAAAATATAGTTTCAGTTGTGCGATGTTCAGAGGGTTTAAGTTGATTTGATATTAATGGCTTCCATCATTTGCTAGACTCACACAGGAAACGACTACGTGCGAGTTCGTTTTAGTTTGTGCTTGTTCCATTCAATTCTCTTGCTACCTACCTTGTTCCACTTCTGCCTTTGAATATCTCTCGAACTGCAGTCCTCACAAATTTGATACCACAAGCACTGGATTAAATTAAAGAGTTGTTCACTGTCGATGGTGTATGTTTTCATCACCTAGTCAACTCCAAATGCACAAAATCACGAGAGCTAAAAATCACGAACGAGGCGTTGCCAGTGTTGAGAGGCAGCGTGTTGAGAGGCAAATCCGGTTAATTATTTTGTATAGAACACCATTCTGTTACAGATCACAGAACATCAGTATATAGGTAGATAACCCTTGTGTATGGATCACAGCCCCTCTCCCTAGTTTAGTACCCATTCGCCACTACAAAGTAATATCATGCGTTCAATGTTCAAGCAGTAGCTGAAATGGCAAAAAAACAAATGTAGTTCTGAAGGATAATGTTGATGTGAAGTGAAAAATATTCGGTCCCGGAACCGGGATTCGAACCTCCGATTTCAAGTGTAAGAGCACGACGCCTAGACCACTCCGCAACGGCAGCCACCTGGCCGAGAGACAAGTGATGAGCGCTCAACCCACCTCATGCCTGCACACATGCTGCTCTTTAGGGCAAATTTCATAGCGACACCGTAGAATTTTCCAGATCCACTCGAAAATTCCGGGAAGAAATCAAACTATTTAGAAACGCGAGAAAACCCACACCTCAAAATAAAATTTGATTAACGTTCTCGACCACTCAGTATTAATATTGTTGGTAGGATTCTTGAGGGTTGGTCACTTAATAAAATATCCACTATGCCGACGTTTCTATTTATTTATAAATCCTCTTCAGGGCTGTAATGATAGGAACTATTTACTCAGAAAACATTGACTCAAACAAGTGTAGGATGGACTTATAAGTAGGTAAATGCTAAAAATTACCTTAGTTGATAAGTCTTTGCAGTAGCAGGAACACACATCAGGCAGAACTATAGCAATATAAACACCTTTTCTGCCTGTGTGTTCCTGCTACTGCAAAGACTTATCAACTAAGGTAATTTTTAGCATTTACTTATAAGTCCATCCTACACTTGTTTGAGTCAATGTTTTCTGAGTAAATAGTTCCTACCATTACAGCCCTGAAGAGGATTTATAAATAAATCGAAACGTCAGCATAGAGGATATTTTATTAAGTGACCAACCCTCAAGAATCCTACCAACAACATCAAAACAAAATTTTCCGAGATAGGGATACAGTTGATATTTCAACCCCTATTTTTCACCCGTTAAGAGTTGAGTGACAGTAACGCCGAGTTTCGACGGACCAACTAGAGCCCAAACGGGACCCATATACCAAATTTCGTGAATTTTGGTTCGTCGGAACTAAGCAAAAAGCCGCGTACGGCGGGCGGACAGAGATATTTTTATTCTATATTCGTATTCAACGTCCCTTGAAACGTAAACCATGAAATTTTGAGGGGGGTGGGGTTATTCTTTTCATGGTTGATTCCAAAGGTCTATTAAAATAATTTAGGAAAATAATATAGGTTTAAAACTGTTTAGGAAAATAATAATTTTTTTAAATAATAAATTGTAATTATTTATTTAAAATTATTATTATTATTGAATTAGGTAGGTATTATTTTTAATTTTTATATATTTATTTTTTAAATAAATAATAAATAATGAATAATGAATGATGAATAACGAATAATGAATAATAAATAATAGATAATGAATAATAAATGATAAATGATAAATAATACATGATAAATGATAAATAATAAATAAATAATAAGTAATAAATACTAAATGATAAATAATTAGTAATAAATAATAGATAATAAATCATAAATAGGTAAGAAATAAGAAATAATAACTAATAAATAATAATTTAAATAATAATAAATTATTTTCTCATGGTCTGTTCCAAAGGTTTATTAAAATAATTTAGGAAAATAATAAGGTTTTAAAATACCTAGTTTAGGAAAATAATAAACCAAAAAGTCGCCCGTAGTTGGCTCCAGTGTGAGCCCAGCCTTACAACTCCTACACTACACATCTTTCCTCCTTCAGATATCCGAAACATCCTTTTATTAGCGTCCCCTTCAGCCCACCGGTCAACCCGATCAGTCCCCTCGAGAAATTCCTCGACAATTAAGCGTCATTCCCGCCCCTCATCACTCAACCGGAGCCGAAGAACTTCCCAACTTGAATATAATAAAAATACCTCCAACAACAACCTCGAAACAAAGGAGTCGAAAACCCGAAGAAAAAGCCGTTTCCAGACAAAATATTTACGGGTCTTTGGCGGGGGTACGAGATGCAGTTTCGTTCCTGGAGGACGGGGTTCTGGGGAGGACGGGAACATAAATAAAGGGAAATGAATTCCTTCATCCACATAATAAAACAAGGGGAACTCCGGACTTCTGAATCATTTCTCAAGGGCCCGAAAGTTTTCAGGGGTTGCAAAGAAATAAAAGGAACGCGAGATTCAGAAACTGGAGAATTTACTGAATTTATGATACCGCGTGGGGTCCGTTGTGGAATGTCGGTTTGTCGCCGGTCGTTCGTTTTATTTAGTAGGAAACGTGAAATGTTATTCAAGTTTGAATGAGAAACAGTTGAACCGATTGTTTGGTGCCAACGATGTGAACTTTACGGCAATTAACCGAATTCCGAATGGCAAATTCGATCAAGCAGGGTAAGACCGTGTACCTTGAGTCGCTTGTACCTTGAGTCATTCCCATTTTGGGGTATAAGGATATGAGCCTGATGCCGTTTGATCTCTCTGTTGTGTTGCCGAGGTCACCTTAACATAAACTGCCTCTTCGCTTTCATTCCCGCCAACAAACAGCTGATTATGGAACCTGTTTTCTTTTTTGTCCGGTTCCCTTCTACATTTTGAGGGCTCTTCTCCAAGTCACTGCAGCCTTGGTAAGTGATTTTTATTAAAATGTTTGTCACCATAGTGTAGTCTAGTAATCAACAAACTTGCCAGAGAATCGCAATTGTTTTGAATAAAACCATGGAGGGATCAAAACAACTTTTTCACCTCTTTGAACTTGCTTGTACCTTGAGTCAATTTTTGACGTGTACTTTGAGTCACCATTATTATCGTTTAATTAATTGATCATTGTGGGTTTTTTTTTTTTCAGAAATGCCCCGAAGTAAGGAGGGGAAGAAACGTCCTCCAGTTGACCAGATAGCTCTGTCTAAAGCCATCCTAGAAGTCAAGGACGGTAGTAGCATCAGATCAGCAGCTGCAGCCAACAAAGTTGATGCTGAAACGCTGCGCCGACATCTACGAAAATTTCAAGAGCAAGGAAGTGAGAACTTTGTTTACCAAAATAACTGCGGTCACAAATTAGTGTTCAGCCCTGTAGAAGAACAGGATCTTGTGAAGTATTTGGTGTTTTCCAGTAAACTGCTTTACGGACTCACACGGAAGGCTGTCTCAAAATTGGCTTTCGATTTTGCCAAGAGGAATGGCAAAAAATATCCCTCAATCTGGGAAGAGAACGGGAAAGCAGGGAAAGATTGGGTCGTTGGCTTCATGAAACGACATGAGAAAGAAATTTCTTTGAGATCCCCTCAACCCACCAGCATAGGACGCGCCGTTTGTTTCAATAAACCTGTAGTAGAGAGCTTTTTCAATAATTTGGCCCGTTTGTATGCTAAATATTCTTTCAAGCCAGAGGACGTCTACAACGTTGATGAAAGTGGGTTGTCGACTGTGCAAAAGCCACCTAAAATAATTGCAGAAAAAGGCGCCAAGTCTGTGGGCTCAATATCATCAGCTGAAAGGGGAACAAATGTAACCCTCATCTCAACAGTAAATGCACTCGGAAATACTGTTCCTCCAATGTTGGTCTTTCCAAGGGTTCGATTCCAGGAACACATGATATTGGGAGCTCCTCTTGGGACAAAAGGCGTAGCAAATCCAAGCGGGTGGTCTACAGCTGCAATTTTTACATCTTTCATGCAGCACTTCATTGAACACGTTCGCCCTACTCCTGAGAAACCAGTTCTACTGTTGATGGACAATCATGAGAGCCATTTATGCGTGGAAGCAATTGATCTGGCAAAACTAAACGGAGTCATCATGTTCACATTTCCTCCCCATACTACCCACAAACTGCAGCCACTCGATAGGGGAGTTTTTGGACCGCTCAAAACCTTCTACAATCAGCAGTGTGAAATGTGGATGAACATGCACAACAATGGAAATGAAAACACTGGTAAGCCTATCACTATTTATAACGTGGCCTCCTTCCTTGGGAAGGCCTACCCTCGCGCTTTCACCCCTGTGAACATCCAAAGCGGCTTTCGTGCCAGTGGGATTTATCCCCTTGATCCTGGAGTCTTCACTGATGATGACTTCCTGCCCTCACAGCCATCAAACCGCTCTTCAGCCCACTCAATCCATTCTGAGCATGCTGAAACCCCACAAGGTCCTGCTGCCAACAATTTGATGCCTGAGTCACCCTCACAAGATTCAAGGTCCATCGCAAATCATTCTCTACCACTGGACGAAGAAGCGGCTGGGCTTGACCATGGGTTCCGTGTTCCTTCTACACCAGGCAATGCAGCTGAGATTTCTGCTACGCCAGGATCGAGTCGACAATCAACTGAACATGGCAATGCGTCTGTATCAGCGAGTCATTACATCAGCCCTTCCAAAATTCGCCCATTCCCTCAAGTCCACAATGAATCCCATAAGAAGAGGCGACGTCGCCTGGGCCGTTCAAGAATTTTAACGGACACTCCTGAGAAGGCTCAACTTGAGGAAGCATCAAAAGCAAAACAAGCTGCCAAGAAGTCATTGAAAGTCAAGAAGACAGTGCGCAACCTGTTTGACAAAGAGAAGAGGGAGAAGCCAGCACTCTCAAGGAAAAGGCCAGCTCCAGCCGAAACATCAAGTTCTGAAGACGATATCAGCGCGCTCGTTTCAGATTCAGAAAGTGAAGTAGATTTTGAATCAGTGGCAAACGAAATGATGAACTCCGACGAAGAAGGAATGATAGATGAACCTTGGGACAATTCAAATGAACAGAATAACGTTGGAAGATGGGTTCTGGTCAGGTTTGTCTGCCCCAATGCTACCAAGTTCTATATTGGTGTGGTTCAGAGCATCTACGGAATAGGACAGGCTACAGTGAAATTTGCAAGAAAGAAGAAGGACTTCTTTATTTGGCCTAATGTGGAAGATGTCTACCAAGTGAGAACCGCGAATATTGACAGGTTGCTGCCGAACCCTGTCTTGAGTCGCAGAGGCCAAATGAAATTCAATGTTTCTTTTGCGGGTATTAATCTTTTTTAATGTTGGTAGGATCTCTGAAGCTTCATTTTGGTTTATTTTGTTTTCATGCCATTTTTTATTCACAATTCGTGATTTTTCTTAGTCATTCTTTTTTATTGTGATTGTGATGTGATTTTCAATTAATAAGTTACCTACCTTTCTAATGTGATACTACTATTTTGGCCCATATTTTTCCTCTTGGCAAAGCAATGCAAGACTGAAGGAAGACTTTTTTTATAGATGATAACACATTTTTACATGTAATTAAACCATTTGTTCAAGATTTGAGATTGATTTTTCATTGCACCTACCTATGTTACCTTCTTGATTCACATTATTTCGGCCTATAAGAGCAGTGACTCAAGGTACACTACCATGACTCAAGGAACACTACCATCTGACTTGAGGTACACGCACGGTGTGTACCTTGAGTCATTTTGCGAAAATTTGAAAAATTATTCCCAGTGAACCTGGTAATATGCTGCAACCAAAATTTCGTATTCGTGTACTTACTCGATAGTATACCTTGTGATTGAAACCAGTTGGGAGTATTTTTGCAGGATTTAGAATGACCATTGGATGGATTTTGTAAAACTGACTCAAGGTACACGGTCTTACCCCACACAACAAACCACGTGACGAATTTTCGGAGAACCATAATTTTGGTGGTTTAATAGCAATTTTTAGCGATTTTAGACCCCACTCTGAGGCAAATATTTACGATAATTGGAATACTTTTCTTGTCTCAAATCGCCATTCTATTCCACTTCTGCATGAGCATTTATATTAATTGTTAGTGTTTTTACGCCAGCCATGCAGCATGACCATATGAGTGAATTTTTGATGTACCATCCTATCCTATCATTTGAGGATTTGTTAGCAATTTTTGGTGATTTTAGCAATTTTAGACCCCTTAACTCTATCTGACCGGGGATTCTGAGACAAATATTTATGATAAGTGAAATAGTTTTCTTATCTCAAGTCGCCACTCTATATACCACTTTTGCATGAGAATTTACATCAACTGTTAGCGCTCTTATGCCAGTCATGCGGCATGACCATACAAGTGAATTTTATAGCAATTTTTGGCGGTTTTAGCAATTTTAGACCCCATTACCCACTCTGACGCCCGATTCTGAGACAAATATTTATGATAACTGAAATTGTTATCTTGTCTCAAGTCGCCATTCTATACCACTTTTGCATGAGTAATTATATAAACTGTTAGCGTTTTTACGCCAGTCATGCGGCATGACCATATACGAGCGAGTTTTTGATGTACCATCCTATATAATTTGGGGATTTAATAGCAATTTTTTGGCGATTTTAGCTATCTTAGACCCCCCCATAACTCAATCTGACCCCCAATTCTGAGACAAATATTTATGATAACTGAAATAGTTGTCTTGTCTCAAGTCGCCATTCTATACCACTTTTGCATGAGCATTTATAGAACCTGTTAGTGTTTTTACGCCAGTCATGCGGCATGACCATATATGAGTGAATTTTTGATATATCATCCTATATTATTTGGGGATTTAATAGCAATTTTTTGGCGATTTTAGCAATTTTATACCTCATAACTCAATCTGACCCCAATTCTGAAGAAAATATTTTAGATAACTCAAATAGTCTTCTTCTGGGTATTTAAGTACATTTATTTTCCTATTTATGCTCTTATTATATTATATTATTTACCACCTTTGCATGGGTATTATTTATATAAATTTTGTTGTTTTTAACCTAGTCCTGCGGCATGACCATATGAGCGAATTTCTGAGTTAATTCTTCAATACTGGTAATTTAATAGCAATTTTTGGTGATTTTACACCTTCATAACTCAGTTTGACCCCCCATTTTTGAGAAAATATTATTGATAAGTAGTTGAAATAGCCTTCTTCTGTCTCAAGTCGCCGTTCTATATAAATATACCACTAATGCATGATTATTATATCAACTTTTGAGCTTTTTTTTAGCCAGTCACGCGGAATGACCACATGATTCAGTTTTTGAAGTACCTCCAATTTTTGGTGATTTTAAACCGCTTTTGAATATTTCATTTTGATTCGACGGTTCGGTAATAAGAAAGTGTCAAAATTGGTACACGCTTGTTGTACACTAAATACAAGAGTCAGTGGTGCCAGAGTTTACCGAATGCTTTGTTCTAATCGAGAAAACGCTAAAATACACTCTTCGTTGTCTTCTTCCACTGGAAAAATAATTGTTTCATTCCGGCGATACCTGATCAACGTCCATATGTTAGCAGTTGTACTCACTAAAATCGCACTGAAGTTTTTATTTCGGATGGTTTAATATAATCAGAATTTGCTGCCAGGTGATGCCAGGTGGTGCCATGTGGCACCATTGCGCCGGCAACGGTAGCAAAAAATGTGCAAACAGCCAATTTCGGGCGATACAATTGTGAATTTAAGATATCTTCTACACGAGAGTTCAGGAATAAGTAGACAATTTGTTTCATTCTTGCTATACCTACTACCTACCGAGTTCTTTCTACAGTTAGTATCCTTATGTTAGCAGTTAGCATCTCGACTTACGCTATTTTCAAACGAAATTTCCACTTACCAGCCGTCTTTTGGGTTTGATGAGAGGTCGGTTCTGCCCGTTCATTTTATAATACAGACCGCAGGCGTTACAGAGGTAGTGGCCCGTGCCGTCCCGCCTCCACAGCGGCGTCGACGTCGCCCCGCAATTGACGCACTCTCGACCTTCTGCCGAACAGCGACGGGAAATGAAAAGAAAAACAAGCATTAATCACCTTCAATTACGACGTCATAATAAATAATAACAGTTATTTGATTATATAAGTATGTGGAAGATGCAGGATAGCGATCGATGTGGGTTTTTATGATAAATAATTTCCTTTGTCATTGAGCGGTGGAGGACACACGACACGGAGATAGCATCCTCAGGTAGATAGCATTCATACAAAATGGGCAGAATTTTTAGCGAATTTTTATCCTTCATTCGTCTTTTTTTTTTTTTTTTTAATCCATTATTCACATTTGGAGTGGGATGCCATTATTGGAACAGTCCATCCAATTCAGCCCCTTGCAGAACAAAAGTCAGAATCAGGGCAACCAATTGTTGGGCAATTGTTGGGCATTCACCCCCAAAACAGGAGTAACGAGGAAGGCAAGAAGTAGGGTTGCGGACAAATTGGGTGCCTACGGCACTTGGTCATGTGAAACTGCAGGTACACTGCCAAAGAACGCAGTGAAAACTATGACTTTTTAGCAAATTTACCATAGTTTTTCGCCAAACACTGGATCTTATAAATGCTGATTTTTCAAAAAGAAGCGAAATCTTCTACACGAGTAACACACGCAAATAACTTATAAACACTCACTCACCATACATCCAAGTAAATTGGTCTGAAATTATTTTTATGGTATCAAAGTGGGTAGAAACCTGCAATCATGATTGACTTCCAGAAATGTATTTATTATAATACGTTAACTGCAATACTTTCCAATCCTTCAGGTAGGATAAGTAACGTAAAAACTTAGTCATGAATCTGAAGTGCCTGACATACCTACCCGGTTAGGTGTACCTAAACAGGCACCTACTGAGAAATAGCGCCTACTGAGCAAATAGTCGACGTTTTCTGATTTTGGTTCACATTTTGATAATATTTTAACTGAACTACTGGTCTTGGTGCGCCAAAATGCACACCGAAGTACCTCCCTACTCAGCTGCCCTGATGTTGTATTTCTTGTTACCTTCGAGAAAATGTTTCCCAGAAGACATCGCCCCAAAAGAATCGTTTAAAAATAAAAATGACAACCTAATGTATACATTAATTTATGGCGAATTATCGGCCCTCTTTATTCCTTGCCATCAAACCTAAAATCGAAGGAATTTATTTTTCAAATAATATTCCGTGAGGTTGAAGGCAAAAGTGCACAAGTCCCAAATTATTCCGACTCTTCCGAAACAATCGAAATGTAACAAGCGTCATAATCGGAAAAATCGGCTCTTTGATCGATTTTGATCTACACCGAACGGTGAAATGCAGGTTTGTTTCGACCGGGGGTGGGCAAAAAGCTGCCCACCAAACAGCGCTGAATACAATTTTTAGGTTTGGGGGAAGGGACAGGTTTCTATACACACATCCGACAGAGGAGGGAGGAACAGGTTTTTATATGCGCATCCAAGGGCGAGGCTATGCAACTTTGGCGGGCAAAATGGAGAAGAATCCTTTTTGCGGCTGTTTTTTTCACGAGTAAATTTTTAAAACAGGGTTGTTTTGCTTTAATGAATTAATACACATCTTTTCCCAGTTAGCAGTAAAAATTCTGTTCCCAGAAAAAATCATCAAATCTGAAAGTTTCCCTCGATTTTTGGGCAAATCCAATTTTGGAAAAGTTGGATTTAGCAAAACTCAGGCCCATGAAATGATTACTGTTCAAATTTAAGTACATTTAGAGAATCTTGATCTTCGCAAGCCGAGTTCAACTGTTCCTATCCTTTAAACTTCGCTGTTTCCAAATTTTGCGTTTATTGAAATATCAGAAGCAACAAACTTTAAATTTGAAATGTTTTTTGATTTTTAGTAATCACTGATCCATGACTACGAGAGCTGGGTGTAGACCAATATAATGGTTCAAAATGTTTGAATAACTGGGGTGTTTATCGATAAACCCCCTGGCTAAAAACGGAATTGTTTTGGATTTAGTCAGAAAATAAACTCCGACGCTTCGATGTCGGTGTGTAGACGAAAATAGTTGACACACCAATCGAACGTAATTGACATCAATCTCATAAATTGCTCTTCCTCGAGCCGAAGGTTTCAACCCCCACACACGTTACGTTATACACACACTGCCGCTACCCTAATAGTGATTTCTAACCCCTCAAGTGTGGTTATCGTTTTCTCCCCTAACCGTTTTTCTTTCCACCAGTTAAATCGGATATCAATCGAAAAACATTACTTAACCCTCTGAAGGGCCGCTGGGGATTAGGGGACCCTTCGCAGGGCACTTTGAAAGGGCTGGTCGTAGGACTACTGCCGGGAGCGAGATTCCTCATTCGATTAGGCTCACTATAATCCTCGTCGAAAGTTATCGGAGTGATAGTGCGTATTGGATCGAATTTTCTATCAAAATGCGTTTACCATTTAGCCGATGAACTCAACAATGAGAAGAATATCCTTCGGATTAGATTAAAATTCAGTCATTCCATGGACTGAATACTACCCAATCAGTGGATTTGGCAGAAAAATGCACCTACTGACGCCTCCATGAAACTTCTGGGTACGTTCCAACCGGTTGCAAAAGTATCGGCACCAGAACCAACATGCGAGATTTAGAATTTTCGGTGCCAGAACTGATGGTACACCTCGCTCCCGAAATTATTAAGAGTGGTAGGATGGGTGATAGAATGATGTAATTCCTTTAAGTTTTCCTCCATTATTGCGCTCATTTCTCTAACAGCTTGCCCCCCCCCCCCCTTTCACACCTCACCATCCTTTCACTTTTTGGCATTCACTTATCTGGCCAATCAGAATCGACCCCCTTCACTTTGTTCCCTTCTCCTTTCATCTTCACAACCAATCCCAATCGACCACCTTTCACTTTTTGGGACTACTAATTTATAAGGCCACCTTTCTCCAATGTGCTTACAGCTACTGTTACTGTTAGGTTTGATCCTGGAAACGGGTATAAAAGTGTATTTTTCGTGCATTAGTGGAAATGCATAACTTATCAACAATTCCGTTTTTATTCTTTGTACACCAGGGACTAACAACAGACAAAGCTATCGTCGCCTCAGCTGACACAAAATTGACAGTGCCTACAAGATGAGTGAGAGGTGTCGAGGCAGCTGTATTTCGTGACATTCTTCATCCTTCACTCCCCTCCCACGCACTACTAAACCTAAGGTTAGTTGGCAAATTGAGTTCAGTTGGTAAATCTAGTAATTTTTCGACTTTTATTCGTAAATCGTTAGTATTTGGCAAATTGTGGGTCTTTTTTGATAAATCAAGACAAGACCAGATGAATGGGCAAGAGCAGAAAAACCGGTTTGTCCAAAAAATGACCGAAAAAACCATACTTATAGGAAAAATCAACGGCTAGAATCACTGGACGGTTCACGCTCAGGAGCTGTCTGATTAGCGTACAGCGAAAATGACAATTTTTGGACCATTCGCGGAACGCACATAACGGTTCTGAACATTGTTCAGACAAATAAAAATAGACGTTTTGAAGGGAAAAGAATGTTCACCAGAACGAAACAATGGGCTTGAGCCACGTCCTGCGAACCTCAGGTTTCAAGGATTTTTCCCAACCATGTGAAAAATCGTTCGTCCTTGAAGTTGTGTTGTACTATAGTTAGGTATAAAAACGAGGGGGAGGTTGCGACATGGGAGAGTTCTGTATTGCGCTGCGGGACGGGCGATATGATTTCTGAAGCGTGGCCAAGCGGCCTTGGTCCCATAAAAAGTAATCAGGGCGAATTAACATAATAGGGGCATAATTAAGTAGAGCGTTCCCGGTTAGGGATGGACCAGATAGAGTTGGACATAGGAACAGGTAGCTAACTAGTTTTTTCGACGAAAGCTCATCATTAGGGACTGGAATATTATATGCACAAAATTTGGCCAAAATATGCACTCGAAATGGGCGAAATATGCACCCCAAGCAAAATTACGTTTAAAAAACAATTTAAAATATTTCTAAAATGAACTAAATTTTGCTGTGAGACGTACAGGTGGTCTATATATTATGTTCCAGTTATTATCGCGTCCTTAAAAAATTATAGAAAAGGATCAAGGAAGAAAATGTACACGCCTTTTTTCTCGACTATTTTACAATATTTATACACAAAAAAAACTCGGCGCTGCGCGCCTCGCCAGGGGGCATGCCCCCTGGACCCCCAGTTGGTTTTCGCTTAGAGCCTACGGCTAAAATTCAAGAAACATGGAACATGCTTTAGCCGCGCTTTCTTATTTTGTGTGCAAGTGATAACCCAACGAATGGAAAACGATTTTTGTTCGATGAAAATGAAACCATTTATAACATCCATTTACTTTTATAGTTATATTATGAAACTGCAAAATAAATATCAAGAACAAATACGAAATAAATTCGTGATAAATCAAGAGCTTTCCAACGAACGGAAAACGATTTGCTAAAATAATTTATTACAAACCTAAATCAATGAAATTAGATTTGTAGGTCTAATTTGGGGTCGTCTAGATGGTCCTCGAAGCTTGACGTGTCTGTCAGTAACCTATAAGGGGTGAAAAATAGGAGGTGAAATAGTTGAAAGAGTTGAAATAGTAAAAACTTTCATTAGAAGGGTTTTTGTGACGTTTTATAATTTATTCCGAACTCTATGATTTTTAACTCCTCCCGGAGCATTTCAGTAACAGAGGCAGCTGAAGATTGAACAGAAAAGCTTCGCCAGCATGATTGTGCGTGTATCATACGGTAGGTAGGCGTAAATAATCCCAGCTGAGATACCATGGCTAGGGGACCCTCAAGGGAACTCACAAGACAACCCTCAAGGCAACCCTCAAGGGAACCCTCAGGGGAACCCTCAAGGGAACCCACAAGGGAACCCTCAAGGTTAAAATTTCGTGACACTTTTTTGTGACATTTTTCGGCTAGTTAGTCCAAGGCTAAAGCATGTTCCATGCTAAAAAGTCACTCGCTATCACAATATTATAGCACTTGATCACAATTGATTTTTCCAAATTGTCAACCGTAAATCTCCTACGGTTGTCGCTGAGGAGCAACTTTAAGGCAGAAAACGGCCTCTCGACATCACAGGACACGATGGGCAAAAATATGACGTATTTATAGCCCGAAAGTGAAAGGCAATCCTATTCAGGGATAAATGGTAAGGAAGAGCCTAAACCCTACCAGGTACACGGATTAAACAGTGAATGGCCTAGGTATTATACTCTCGTGTCTCAAGGGCTCAATGGCATCATCTTGACCGTTCTTGTGGCCTGTCTGAAATTATACGGGCGCCACCACCCTCGGTCGACAATGCAAATAAGGGCGACCATTCACGGGGAAGGCCATTTTTACCTGATTTACCTCCCACTCGAAAAAAAAATGTGTTTACCTTTTACTGACAAAGATCGATATTACCTGTCGCGGTCCCCCCCCCCCCCCACCACCCGAATTGTTTCAGGGGACCCCTTATCTTTGGAAACGCGTTGGGGAAAAAACGGACAAACGTCAGACAGACAAGACAAACGACATGATTGCTGGTTTGTCCGTGTTAGGGAGGGAGTTTCGAGCAGTTTGTCTTATTAAGGACCGCGTGTTGTTGGGGGTGCAGCGGAAGCTCGTAAGGTGCTATGAGAATCACTTCCGGTCGTATATGTGTCAATTTGTGGCTTTCCCCCTTTTTTTGAATGAAATCGATTGTTTCTATTGGTTGAGGGGGGGGGGGGGGGATTCAATAACCTATTCAAGTACTCTCGTTTAGGTACCAGTGGAGTTGATCATAATCCGCTCCCTTTCAAATCTGCAAAACCGCGCATCAGGTAAGTAATGATTGTAATGATTTAGGCCTTTTTTTCACCGTTTCAGGGGCCTTCGTTCTTTGGGACGTGCGTACGGAAAGTTGAACGGTTCAGTGTGCGATGGGTTAACGCAACATCTCGCTTACGCTGATGATTTGAAGCTGATGATGGGCAAGAACGCTGCCTACCGTATCGGGAGCCTTTCAAGAATGCGCTGCAATTAAATGCGCTCTTAATATCAACAGTGCCCTTTAGATTAGTCGTGGTGGTAACCAGGAGTTATTGTGATCCACAAAAATCATGGTTAATCCTTCAAATACGAATCACAACATTCATTTCACGAGAAACACACAACCATAGTTGAAAACTGTACGCATTTGTGATCCACACCTGTGCAGCACACGAAAACGTGCGTTCACTCGGGTACCAGAAATTCAGTAAAACGCAAATAACACGTAAGTGTTGCGACGAGATAACACTTCTCTTTTCAAAAAAGGAATAACACTATGAAAATAAACACCAAGAACATAATAAACGTAAAACGTGTAAGTGAATCCCAAAAACAACACCATCAAGAATAATACACAGCTAATTGAAAGCGTTATGTTCTGAAATTGCATCGATTTTTGATACTTTTATAACTTCGAAGAGTTTTTTTTCTCGCTATTTATGGTATAAGTTTTTAATATTTAGCCAGGTCTTCTGATATATCCCAGAAAATTGAAGTAAGGAATCTCCCACAATTTTCAGAAAATTAACAGTTAACTAGAAAAGTGATTTGAAAAATGAAAAAATGAGATGAAAAAATAATTATGACGCAAGCAGGATTTGAATCGAAGCAACCTTGTGAACAGCTCTAAGCAGCCTAAGGGTGCCAGATCCAAATCGTCGATTGTCCGTGGACAAGGCCTTGAAATTCCGTAGGACGAATGAAATTACCTGTAGACTTCTTTTGCCGTAAAAGAAGAATTCTTCCATATTAAATTCCCTCTCTAGGTCCTATTTTAGCGAATTTTCAAAAAACTAAGCTACTACAATGGGTCCAAAATTTTGAAAACATGAATTTTGGAAATTTTTTACAGGTAAATCCGTTTCGGAGCATCCTGAATTCATCCCTAGTTTAAAAAAAATTATATAGTATATAATACTATACACATGAATCTTGGGCACAAGAAAAAACTTCAAATTTCGTATGTATTGCCAAACGAAAGGATGAGTCGAAAATGACCAATTTTCAAAAATGCTAAGGGGGTAAAATCTTGAGTTTTTAGGGGCTTCAAAAATCGGTAAATCGCGAACGACTGACATCAAATCACTGAAAGTGGTATGGAAGGATGAGTGAAGACAGAAAAAGAGACAATTTCAGTTGTTTTTAATACAGAATAGGAGTACAATTTGGATTTTTGGGGTCTAAAATTGGTGGTGAGGGCTAAAACCAATACTAATTCAACTGACGTTGTGTGGGATGGTGATTCACGGCATAAAGGGGGTTTATTTTGATGACGAAAACATTTTCCTAGAAACATAGTGGGTCAAATAAGGGTCAAAAATTTGTACAAATGACTAAAATCATGGGGAAAAAATGACATAATATTAAGAAAATTAGTACAGCTTCTCGCTATATAATCTTTTTACACAATACCACAAGTACTTCTTTGAAAATTCGCTGTTATAGCCATGCTGCATGACGAACTTTTTCCAATAATTCCTATTATTCAGACTGTCTCGCCATTGTTTGTTAAGCCCACGTTTCATTACAATTGAACCCCATATCAGTTACTTATGTACGAAAAATATGCCAGCCCCTCCCCCCAACACACACAGCACCTAGTGTTCAAGTTGTCTATCACATTTTTTTTTCATTTTGAATTTTGAGCATTTACAGAATATTTGGACATTTCAGGAATTTAATGAATTAAGAGAGAATTAAAATAAATACAGTGAACTGCCCGACATCCCTATTATCCAAGTATTTATTCCCAACCAGACTCCATTATGAAGTAATGAACTCCTACTCATTTCCTATGGTCAGTCATTCCCACTGAAATGCCCAGGACGTGTTCCTCAAGTTTCATGTGATTTTGATAATTCGTTAAGCTGTGACGATCAAACACAAGACAGGAAAATGAGATAATGACGCCATCTCAAAATCATTGACATGAAACATGAAGGAAACATGAAATTGGCATTGTTTTAGTGGTGATTCAACGGATGATCCCTTGTCTAGCTGAAGCGTACAGGTATTTAAAATGCAGAATTTGCAGCTAAATAACATGACGAGTACCTGAAAAATCAAGTTTTTACGGGCATTTTCATGTTGGCTGTACATACCCAAATCCGTAGATTTACACTTGTTTTTCCGTAGATACGTAGGTGCCTTTATAATTTGTGTAGAAAACAGAAAAATCCATGGATCTGGCGACCCTGCATAGCCTGCTAGTTAGGAAGGATGCAGTTAAATTTAAATTGTTATTTATTCTCAAAAATTTAGCACAAAAATTTTCTTCACCTAAACATTTCTCATTCATTTTTTTGAAGGTATTTATTTGCCTCCGCACTTCGATATTAGGCTCGCTGATCTGAACTATACGTGGACCTCACTTGTAGTAGGATTAACAATATAATCGCTGTGAAACTTATTTATAAGTTAGTGGTGGGTTATCATCACAAGACGCCACAATAAGGATTGTTTCACACTTGATACAGTTTCATTCGGCAAGGCCTGCATTCGATTCGTTTTCGGCTGCCGCCCGAAACCTCGCAGTCCTCTTCACTCTTGTGAGGTTGGCTGTCCGTGACAGGCAAAATGTCACTCATTTTTGAAAGAGAAACAAAATTGAAGGAAAATGCAGAAAAGATGGTGACAAACTGATCGAGCAAACGGAAATCAAACCAAAACTGAAGTGTGGACGCCAGGTTTAATCTGTGAACAACGGACCCGAATGGTTGCCGTTTGGAAACCGGATGAAACTGATGCACACAAATCGGTTATTTACCAGCAGAAAATAAATCGAATACAGTCCGTGCCGATAAAACCGTACAAGTGTGAAACGAGCCAAAAAAAGCCATCAAACAACCACAAGCTGTTCTAGTCCCATTCGTTAGCCGCCACCAGAAATTGACTCTTACCCGCGCTTGTCCTCGATTTCGCTCGGTTTTGCGACGTCGACGCCTGGCTTTGATCTTTCTGTTGACTCTTGTCGGGGAACATGAGCTGGTGGTAGGAATTGAAGTGGTTATAATCTTGATTGTAGTACCCGTGACCTGCTCCGAGAAGGGAGAAAAAAGAAACACAAAACGGAAAATGATAACAAAAGAACTGAAAATAACGTGGTAAACTTAAAAACTCAAAATTTAAAACGGAAAATAAAGAAAAAACTGACCTAAAGTCGTCGACATGAACTCAAGGGTTTAGGTATATTTCTTTTTAATTTAACTGCAGCCTCATAAAATGCTTGGCTACCAAGATAACTGAAGATATTCCACCATTACTTAAAACTGTACTCTGTCATCAGTAAGTTGGAATTGGAGCTAGTCTACTCAGTATCTGATCACAATGTTCCAATTCCGAAAACCCCTGCAGATTTCCAGAACAACCAGCTTCTGTGCGAAAACACAATTTGAACTCTTCCCTCGCCACCTTGTTCGATCGCCGTCTATATGAACTCAAGGGTTTAGGTACGTTTCATTTCATTTTAACTGCAGACTCATACGATTCTTGGCTACCAAGATAACTGAAGGTATTCCACAATCACTTAAAAATATACTCTGTCATCAGTAAGTTGGAATTGGAGCAAGTCTACTCAGTATCTGATCACAATGTTCCAATTCCGAAAATCTGCAAATTCCAGAACAACCAGCTTCTGTGCGAAAACACAATTTGAACTCTTCCCTCGCCACCTTAATCGATTGTCGTCGATATGAACTCAAGGGATAGGTACGTTACTTTTCATTTTAACTGCAGCCTCACACAGTGCTTGGCTACCAAGAGAACTGAAAAATACCACAATCACTTAAAACTGTACTCTGTCATCAGTTAGTTGGAATTGGAGCAAGTCTACTCAGTATTTGATCACAATGTTCCAATTCCGAAAATCTGCAAATTCCAGAACAACCAGCTTCTGTGCGAAAACACAATTTGAACTATTCCCTCGCCACCTTGTTCGATCGTCGTCTATATGAACTCAAGGGCTTAGGTACGTTTCATTTCATTTTAACTGCAGACTCATACGATGCTTGGCTACCAAGATAACTGAAGGTATTCCAAAATCACTTAAAAATATACTCTGACATCAGTAAGTTGGAATTGGAGCAACTACTCAGTATCTGATCACAATGTTCCAATTCCGAAAATCTGCAAATTCCAGAACAACCAGCTTCTGTGCGAAAACACAATTTGAACTCTTCCCTCGCCGCCCTATTTGAACGACCACCTTTTAACGCTGTACTTATATCCCTTTCTAGACCAAGCCTTAACTTCCCTCAAATTTGCAAGACTTTCTAAGCCTTTGAACGGCCTTTCTGTGAGGAAAAATGCAGTTGTATAAGTCTGCAATTTGAACAGTTCCCAACCAACTTACCCTTCCTGGACCAATCTGGAATTACGTATAACACCATGGGCCAATTCTTATCCAGGCCTTTCTTAGTCGTTAGGTGAAGGGCCTTTCTGGAAGAATCGCTGTTAGTTCGGCAACCACTCCAAACCTCTATCCCTTTCCAGACCAAGCCCTACATTCCCACAAATTTGCAGGGCTTTCTATGCCCTTGAGCGACTTTTCTGGAAAAACTGGAGTTCTGGAATAACTACAACTTCGAACGATCCCCAACCAATCTAGTTGACAGCCTCCTAACTCCTCTCATACCCTTTTTGGACAAACATCCTGAACATTTCAGGCTTTTCTCAGCACTTAGTCGACTTATCTGGAAGAACTGCCATAACTGCTGTCACCACTGTTCGAGTTCTGGCACGGTAAGTGCTGCTGCCTCCAGCAGCAGTAAAGATACAACTAGGTACCTGCTCCACAAAAGAACAAGTAACAAGCGTAAAAGCCTACAAGTACAGCTACTTGGAATGCACAGTGTACAAGTGTTTCACCAAAAGAAAAGGTACAAGTTCAAAAAAGTTACGATTATATGGCTAAAGTTACTAGTGTATGTGTGTGTGTGCACTTCCAGTTTTATTGTCTTTGACGGCGTATTTTAGCCGTCAAGTTGCGCTGACGTTTTGAGTTTCTTCTATTTCGCTGCAGGCTGCCGATTGTATTTCCATTCAACTTTGACGTTTCACTTATTTTCGAGTACCGATTGTAACAAAAAAGTACCTAACTCTTCTACCTATTTAGGTAGAAGTATTACTTTAGGCAGATAAAATGTGACTTATTAGCAGTAAGGGGGGAATGCACAATCTTAATTTCGGAGACCAGGTAGGTATAGGACATTCGATCCGTCGACCGATCAAAACTGCTCCTGGGCCTCTGGACGTTCGTGAACTTCGCTGAATTCGAAAACTTCCTTTGAATACAAACTTCGTACGTTGCAGTTAATCTTAGATCAAAAAGACCTAGCTCGCCTTCGACTTTGAACCAACTCATATTTTTCATCTTCGGAAGCCGCTTTTTACACACCAAGTAGGTAGGTAAGCAGCAACCATAAAATTGACAAGGAAAAACGACTGAGTGAGAAATGTGAAGTGAATCCAAACTCAACTATTTCACGTATTCTACAAGTTTACAGGCAAACAAAGATAGGTTATCGGCTGAATTTTACTATTTACAACATTTTACTATATTTTTACTACCATATTTTTATTAAAAAAATATATACTATACTTTTATATAATATACTTTTACTTCTGGAATTTGTAGAAAATCATGGAGAAACACCTATAACTTGTTAGAATCCGCCTGCGCAATAATTGTAAGAGTTCACTGTCACTTAAAAGTCTACGCACTTGTAGCTTTGTGAAACACAATTCACCACGCTTTCTACAACTTGTACAATAATCGACTAGTAACTTGTCACTTGTTGCTTTATGGAACAGGCCCTATGAGAGTTTTGGACCTGTGCTGTAGATTGTTACTATAACTTCTGGTGTTCTGGGACAGCTGGAAACTGGTTAGACAAGCTCCAATTTGAAAGTGTTGACCGTGACAAGCTGGTCAACGTCTCCTCCTGGGGCTTACCGTTCAATTTCAGTCATATTTTCATGAATGTGTAGGTACTTTCAAGCCCGCACTATATTATTAGCTAATTTTCAAAGAAAATAAAGACGATATCTGACCTTGGGTACAAGATAAAAATTCCAAATGTCGCCAAAATGTTCTAATTGCCAAACAAAAACGATGAGTTCGAAGATGACCAATTTTCAAAAATTCTAAGGGGGTCAAATTTGAGGGGATAAAAATCGGTAAAAACTGCTAAAATCGCGAACAACTGACATAAAATCACTGAAAGTGGACAGACAAATACTATTTTAGTTGTGTTCATACAGAACAGGGGTCAAATTCAGATTTTTGGGGGTCAAAAATTGGTATCAAGGGATAAAATCAATATTAATTCACCTGAAGTTGGGTGAGATGGTGATTAACGGCAGAAAGAGGGATTATTTCGATTGGAAAATATTTTTCTCAAAAAAGAGAGGGTCAAATTTGACATTACAAGGGTCAAGGATCGGTAAAAATGGCTTAAATCACGAGAAGAAAAAAAAATATAATTTTAAGAAAATTTGTATGGTTTCTCGCTATACCATCTTTTTACATGATAGCATGATTATTTCTTTAAAAATTCGCTCTTACAGCCATGCTGCATGACTGGCTATGTAATTTACTACTTGTTTGATTGACCAAATTCAATTAATAATCTCTCACCTTCTCTTTGTTTCTGTTGCGACGACAGCACGGGCTTCATGTCCTGACCCGCGACTCCGGACGGGTCGGGGTGGAGGAAGACGGCCATGTTGTACTCGTGGCCGGCGCTTTCGGGGGCGCCGTCGGTCGGCGGCGTCGGCGGGAAGGTGAAGGGGGCACCGCCGCCCGAACCACCCGTCCCCCCTTCCAGGCCCTTCGGGTCCCCCCACCCCCCGCTCTGCCGCTTGTCCCGGAACCAGGGGTGGAGGGGGTTGTGTGACATGCATCTCGACGAACCTGCAAAAAAAATTAATAAATTAAAAACCAATTAAATAATTAAAATTTTATAATTATATTATTATAACATAAATAATTAGATGAAAATTTATTTATAATTTTTTGAAATTTGGCAAACCTCTTTCTATCATCACAATAATATTGTTACCTCGCACTTCAGTACATTTAAGCACTTTTCTGTGCACTTAGCACTACATTTAGTGAATCTTAACACTAAAAATTATAGCGAGCTGGTTTACCCGTGCGTTGCACGGTGATAAGTCAGAACTCCAAGTGCCAGTATTAAATGTTCCACCTACCCCTAAGCAACATTCCCAACATACTCTTAGAACGGACGGTTCATCGACAGAAACCGTTTTGGTGTCGTAGGAATCAGCGAGAAAATCTCTTTCCGTCAAATCCTGTTTCGTCCAAAACCGCTTCCAAAACTTGTACCACTTACCAGGGGTGGATAGGAGAATTGAACCGGCCCGGACCAAACCCAAAAGGGGGGGGGGGTTGTCTCACGAAGAATAATATTATAGTGACAAAATAACAAAATATATACCTGTGTGATAGAAATCAAATAATTAGGTATACAATACCTGGGAATCAAAAATCAAATGCTGATTCGGTAACGTGCTGAGTAACAATTTCTAGCATTTTTTGTCAGGGTAGAGATTTTATTGCTATTTTTAATTTTTAATTTATTTATTATATCACAATAATGTCTGTAATATTGCGCTGTTAGTTTGATTATTTTTCAGAAACTTTCTTGTTTCTTTTTTAAACATTGCAAATGTTTTTAGCAGTTCAACGGCGTAGGGTGGGTCCTCAAATAGTGAAGGCACCAGCCAGGGCAACTGCCTCGTGTAGAAATCACTGGACGGCCATGTTTTTACCAATATAGCTTATTGCTACTGTTTGGAAAACGAAAAAAAATAGCCAATCCGCCTCTGCCGCTTATCTCACACCCTTTACGGCGAAATGTAAACATTTTTTCGTCGTGAAGGAACATGTAGCCTATGTTCCCGCCGGATAAAACCCCACATTCCGTTCAGTCGTTTGGCCTTCCACTCAAGACATACTTACAAACAAACAGATGTACCTACCGAAGGAAGTGCTGAGGTAAGCACCGCTGCACTCTGCGGGGGAGGAACGAGCCTCCGAAAACCCCTGAGGGGGCATTTACGATAAATTCAAGTGCCGTGTTTTCTGTTTTCTTCTCTCATCCGGCCCAGTACAGGTAAGTACATATTTATTAGAAAATCCTTCCCAGCCTCGATCGGAACTGTCCTCACGGGTTTTTGGAGGCTCGTTCGCTGTTCATCGCTCGAGGCCCGGAAGGATTTTCTAATAAATATGTACCTGTACTGGGCCAGATGGAAGAAGAAAACACTGCACTTGAATGTAAAGGTAAGATTTATTAGAAAATCTTTCGCGGCCTCGATCCGAACTGCCCTCTCACGGGTTTGTGCAGGCTCGTTCACGTTCTTGCGCTCGAGGCCATGAAGGATTTTCTAATAAATACGTACCTGTACTGGGCCAGATGAGAGAAGAAAACACGGGACTTGAATGTAAAGGTACATATTTATTAGAAAATCTTTCACGGCCTCGATCCGAACTGCCCTCTCACGGGTTTGTGGAGGCTTGTTCGCGCTCTTGCGCTCGAGGCCATGAAGGGTTTTCTAATAAATAAGTACCTGTACTGGGCCAGATGAGAGAAGAAAACACTGCACTTGAATGTAAAGGTACGATTTATTAGAAAATCCTTCCCGGCCTCGATCGGAACTGCCCTCTCACGGGTTTTCGGAGAGCCCCCCCCCCCCCCCCCTGTGGGGTGCAGCGGTGCTTACCTCAGCAATTCCTTCTGTGCACATACAAACAAACTCTGAGTTTTATATTCATATAAGATGTTAGCAGTTCCTTTTTTATTCCAAAATCCTTCTCAATATTTTTCTTTTGTCATTCATGACTTGAAATTTTGAATTTCCTAGATAATATTAACTACCTATTAACTTCCTAACAAATTAACTAGTATTGAAAAGGGGTTCAAAAATGCCTAAACCTAAATGAAAAAGGTCAAACCGACGAGGGAAAATGTCTGAAACAATGTGGAATAATAAGTTAAAACCGATGTGGACTGATCAAAAATTCAAGAAAGTTGTAAATCATAGGTTAATTGATGGGAATATTGCTGAAGACTAATTCATGTCTTCAAGTACGCCGGTCTAGGTACGTGGACACTGGTACCTAATTGAATAGACAAGGTCGGTGTTAGGTACTACCTATCTACGATGTATCGCTGTTTTCTGGTTTGGATGTTATTGTCATCTTGTTTCTGTTTGTGTCGATTACATTGCATCATTACGGTTGCGATGTGATTCTTCGTCCTCTCAAACGTATACTCATAATGTAAACATCCATCTGTAGAACTCATTACACGTACTATATTATTATGTTATAGTTATTTAGAAAATGAACACATGTAGGTATAATCCTGCCTTTGATAGTAAACGCTTGATGATCTCCGAAACTATCAAAATCTGTGGGGACCTACGGGTTTCTTCCTTCGTCACGTCCAAACGGCTGAACCGGAGTGTATTTCCAAACAGAGGAAGGCTGAAAGGATGCGTGTCAGGATAAGAATAAGAATAAGAATATTTATTTAACGACGTTTGTACATGGTGGTCCAAAACCCAATAGTTTGTCTTGAAACCACCTGTTCCTTCTACATTTGATTTTATCATCAGTTTTGCGATTCCATTTCGGTCCCGCTGTTGCCTAACGGACAGTCCCTCATTAACGTTTTCACTGGAAATCGTATCAATCGGAAACCGATTAGGTATCAAAGAGGCGTTGAAGTGAATGGCGGACGTGGATTCGCGCGAACATCGACCTTCTTTCGTCAGAAGATGCTAATGAGGTGGGAAATTTATTGGTTATTTGGATGTACAAGTGTTCAAGAGCAGGAAACCTGATTCTCCTATGAGAGGTTTATTAACGTGCACGAAATATGTAAGGTATTTATGGCCAAAAATTCGTTTTAATTTGATAACGGTGAACTCATGTGGGAAGCTGATCGTAAAAAATGGTTTTGGGCAAAATAATATACCAAAGGGGAAAAATCGAGTGTTGCATCACGACCAAATGACAGAATTTTTGAAGTAACGTAATTTTTCACGGTTTTGAGCATAAATTTGAACAGTTTTTTGCCACGAATCAAGTCGTAAGTTATATTAAAATTTTCGACAGTTTTCGAGAGGAAAATATCTGTGGCTGTTGAAATAGTCTGTTTCAGTCGAGTGACCATCCAATACCATTTTTGCCGACATTCACAGGACATTTCGACCAGAAATGGGAGTATGGTAGCGGGAGCCGTCAAGGTGGGTGGGTCCGAGCCGGTCGCATGTAAATTGCGAGATATATATGTTGTCAAATACCTATGCCGCAGGTCACAAGAATGCAGGTTAAGAAAGTCGAAAACCGTCGGTGAGGAAATCGAGGTTTTGTGTGATTGAAATGAGCAGACTTGTCCAGCTGTGGATCATGTTTGAATTTTCTGGGTCGAAAATCGACAAAAATATTTCTAAGTCGCCAAATATACCTACATAGGTACAACAAATTAATCAAAACTGTTCTTGAGTTGGAGAGATTATCAGAACTGTTCAAAGCTGTTCTTGAGATAGAGGGATACTGAGATATAGAGATACTATTTCGATTCAATAGGTAGGTACTATTTTTTCAAATAAAAATCAAATAAAATTACCTAGAAATTACCAAATCTTTCCAATTCAATCAATCAAACTCGAGCTAATCGTACGGTGATCCACAATTTGAGTTTGACTGTAATTCTGGATTTACAGTTGAAAAATTACGACTGAAGAATCCAGAAAATTCGTCGTTTTCAGACAGTGCCATCTCCAACCCCGCCATCAGACCCAGTGACACGAGTTTTCACGCGGGTATAACTAATGGTCGGATAGATCGTATCCAAGAGTTAAGGAGGCGTTTTAAAATCGACTTTAAGTTGACGAGAAAGAAGGGGGAGGGGGGGCCGTAATATCGGTCCTGTACAAATGATCTATTGTTTGAAAGCTTAAGAGCTCTGGCATTGTTCCGCTTATTGAAGGCACAAAGTATTTATTGTTACATATTGGACGGAGAGCTGCCCCCCCTGAAGAGATGCGAGATTTTTTTTTATTAATTTTTTGTTTTCATTCAAACTCTTAATTGACTTTGTACTGTGTGTGTGTGGGGGGGGGGGGAGAGTGGCGAGGGGGGAAGGAACATCATTAAAGTGTCAAAGACTTTACGCCCACGTTGATTTCCATTCTGGGAGTTTCTTTCGGGCGGTTCTCCATTGACGAAATCCAATCAAGTTTATTTGTATGAGACCAAGGAATAAGACAAAGTGCTCCAGTTCATAGGTACCTACAAAATAATAATAATTCAAGAAGTCTTTGGTTTATTATACTTATCCATTACTTTAATTGCAATGCCTCCCTGAATAATTCAATCTTTATGTCAGTCTTCTTCTTCAAACTTTCTTGCCTTTCACTCTTTTTCTTTCTCTGTCTTTCTTTATTTTCTATCTTCTCTCCCAACCCAATTCTTTATTTTTTGTTTATTTTTATTTTTGTTTAAAGATTTTTGAATACTCGTCAATTACGCATAAATATTCGTCAATTGCGCACAAATATTCGTCAAAATAAGACTGATATCAATAAATATTCGTCAAAATAAGATGATATCAATACATATTCGTCAAAATAAGACTGGTATAGGTTCGGAGAAAATAAGACTGATATAGGTTCATCAAAGACTGATAAACATTCGTCAAAGACTAATATAGGTTTGTCAAAATAAGACTGATATAGGTTCGTCAAAGACTGATAAACGTTCGTCACAGACTAATATAGGTTTGTCAAAATAAGACTGATATCAACTAATATTCGTCAAAATAAGACTGATATAGGTTCGTCAAAGACTGAAACAGGTTCGTCAACGACTGATATAGGTTCGGCAAAATAAGGCTGATATAGGTTCGTCAAAATAAGACTGATATCAATAAATATTCGTCAAAATAAGACTGACATAGGTTCAAAATAATACTGATCATCACCGATTGAACTGTCACCAAGTCTGTCACTTCAAAACGGCAAAACAATCCGGTCGAATGGTTTTACTGTGCGAACACGAAAGAGCTTCGGGATCATTGAAATTTTCGTGATTTACGAAAGGACTTTTAAAAGAAGCGAACGGGCTTTGATAGAAGGTAAGTACTGTCGTAATGGGTGAGCCGATGGTGTGGCTAGAGAGAAGGAGGGGAGGGGGATAAAAGCGTGAATATTATTATTAAGAGGGAACTTCGGAGGCCCGAGGCGATCATGATTTTATGGGCACCGCCCCCGTTGCCTCAGCAAGGACACACAAAACGTTGAGGAAACCCTCCCTTTACCTTTTTTTTATTCATTTTTATCAACGGTAAAGAACTACCTGCGTAGGTCTGACAACGGGTTCGGTGTAAATCATAATGCGAGCTTCCGTAAAGGGTTGGGCTATCTCAGATCTGAGTGAAGCGAGTGCAATGCGGAGTAAAATTACTCATCTAATATGCTGGTTTTATATAAGTATATAAATATATATATATACATATTATGTACATCGGAAGGGTTGCTGAGGTGCGGTCATTAAAAAATTTGGTTCCCAATGTTTTAAAGGTTTATTCTTTAATGTTGGGGGGCGACAAGTTAAAAAAAAACTCCGGCTTTTTAACGATTTTAGACCGAAATTTAACGTAAATTTAAGGCTGAAACTTCATTAGAACCTTAATTTTCCATTCTTTGATCAAAATCGACTTCATATTCGGTCTTCTCGTCCTAAAACATGGAAAACGATACCTCAAAAGCTCATGGTACTTACTCAAAGACAAAAAAAAAATCCAATTTTTATACCCATTTTTCACCCATAACACCCCTGGGTATATTCCGATCGGGTTGCAAAGTTTCGGGACATAACTAGGGCCCAAATGGAGCCTGTCTGTGAAAGAACGAATTTTTTGGACCAAAATTAGAGTAGATACGCGTGATAATGGGACGTACATTGCATTTTTGGAATCTACGCACCTTGAAACGCAAAAGAAAAATTTTGAGGGGGGTGTTATAAAAATTTCTTGCTGAGCGAATACATAGGTGTATTATTCACAGAATAATGAACCAAAATACATCAAAATGACCGATACGGTAGCCGATGAACGAAGGATGATACACGATCAGTATCAAACAAACGAGAAGTGAGAAAGAAACTAATTAGGTGTCTCTCTGAAAGAGATCGAAAATGCCAAGATGGCCGCCGTGTCTCTTTTAGAAGTTAATGAATAACCCTGTCGTGGATACTATAAAAATCTCTTCGGTCAAAATACAGAGTCAAACTAGGTTCACATGGAGACACAATTCCGGACGGCAGTCGGGCACGGCAACGCGTTCTGCAATTCTATTTGCCAACGCAAAATGGATTATTGCAACGCATTGTCTTGGATACTATATCAAAATCTCCAGACATTTCCGCTGTCGGATCCGTTACCGTACCTGCGCAGAGGTTACTGCGCACACATCTACTGTTTGGTTGTTCAGCCAAATTGAAATTCGACATTTGTGGTTGATTTTGCCGTTTCGAGTTCGAGCAACTGTTTTGGTTTATTATTTTCAATAATGAACCATTGGAATCGAGCATGAAAAAAAAAATTCTTACCCCCCCTCAAAATTTGATGGTTTACGTTTCAAGATATGTAGAATCCAAAACTGCAATAAAAATATTTCTGTCTGTCCGCCGTACGCCGTACGCCGTACGGGCCACTTTTCTTAGTTACCATGAAAAAAATTTGATGAAATTCGGGTTATAGGTTCCGTTCGGCGTCTAGTTGGTCCTCGAAGCTCGACGTTACTGTGAGTCATCTCTAAGGGGTTCAAAATAGGGGTTGAAATTTTCAAAACGCCTATACAATTTTTTACGTAAATATTTTTACGGTTTTAAATAGTTCTTGAACTTGCGAGTTTTTTAAGACCATCCGGAGCATCGTACGTCCAGCCGTTCGTTCACAGTAAGGCCCCGAAGTTTGCACCGACAGGCATTTTCGACTCCAGTGTGAATGAAATTGTATACAATCCAAACCAAATCTCGTAACCAGAGACGCGCCCACAATAGGAATTTGTGAATACGGCCAATCATTGGTAGGGATCACCTGATTATATTGGCGGAGTATGAAGTCGAGTTGGTTGTTCTGTGATATTATTTAATTTGAAAAATGATGGCTCTATTGGAGTTTGTTGGTAGGTAGTGAAACTTGAACAAACGTTGAAGTATTATTGATGGGTAAATTATTACTACGGTAAATCATTACTCAACGGTAAATTATTACACAACGGTAAATTATACCATCTACGTAGAAGGGGCTGGAGTTTGTTGGTAGGTACTTTTGCAACTTTTTTCACTCCTCATCAACAATTTCTTTTCAGAACTTCATTATGTGTGTTTCTTTTTGTTAGGTACTGTTTGTCATCGGCAGAATTATTTTAGCAACATTTAACTCGTGATTTAGGTAGGTACCTAGTAACGAGTACGGGGTTAGGTACTAACCTACGGAGGGTCTGCGATCTACATAATATGTATAGAATAGTACATATCATATTATATAGACGGGTTATCTATACATAGAGCTGTGATCTGTAACAGAAGGGTATTCTATACAAAATAATAAACCGTTGTGCAGGGATTTGCAGCGTTTTTTTTTTGCTTTAGCGTTTTGATTCCGCTGCCATGTGAACGCATCTGCGGCAAAAATTCCGGCAAATGCGTTGCCGTGCCGGATTGACGTCCACAATTGGGTCCTCAGACCGAAAAGAGATGTCTCTTAGAATAGGCCCCCACCAGGTTCGTCTGATGTATTACAGAGACGACGAGATGCCTCAACATCGCAAGGTGCCAATCAACGGAGGTCTCGGTCCCCCGCCTCCTCACGAGAGAAAAGACAGAATTAAAGACAATCATCAACGGAATTACAAGAGAAATTAGAGTACAGAAGTACGGTCCGTCGAGTTTCCCTAACGGTCTTAATACGTTCTCCAGGGCCGCAGGTTTCTGGGCAGGTGAGCTCAGATCCCAAGGTTTCCTACGTTCACGAGCACCTGTAGCGAGTTATCTTTTCCTACAAGCAGGTGTCCTACACGTCGAAAAACGTCCTCAGGACGAGATGAGGATGTAATTCTCCGGTAAAAGCTGCACGCGCCGGGACTTCTACATCTGCCGAGTTTATTGGTGCTCATCTTCGAGTCGGGTTACGCCCGGTTTTTTTTTTCTGGGCCCCGTTGAGGTCAAGATCGCCGGGAAGCATCAGCTGTTTTGAGGGGGACATCGAGCTGAGAGAAGCCCTCGGCACTTGTACTGGGCCGTTCGAGACGGGCAATTGGGATTTGGGTGGATTTGACTTCAAGTGCAGCCGCATCGGTTCACGAGAAAGAAAGGCCCAGGACAGCTACACCACAGTCGCCAGGATTTGAAACATGGTTTGAAACCAGGAAATCTTAATAAAAACATGAAAAACTATACATCACAAGCTCATGTTCACTAAAACCTCAAAAATCCCTTGAAAACCCCTATTTTTAGACCCATTTTTCTCCCATAACACCCCTGGGTGTATGCCGATCGAGCTGCCGAGCTTTGGAGCACAACTAGGACCCAAATGTGGGCCCAATCTGTGTGCGTAAGAACTACGATTTTAGACCAAAATTTAACGTAAATTGAAGGCTGAAACTTCGTTAGAACATCAATTTTCCACTCTTTGGTCAAAATCGACTTCATATTCGGTCTTCTCGCCCCGAAGAATATGGAAAACGATACCTCAGAGGCTCATGTTACTAAAACACACAAAAAATACAAATTTTCATACCCATTTTCACTCATAACACCCCTGGGTATATTCCGATCGGGCTGCAAAGTTTCGGGACACAACTAGGGCCCAAATGGAGCATGTGTGCGAAAGAACGAATTTTTTAGACCACAAATGAAGCCGGTATGCATGATACGGCGGACGGGCAGTGCAGTTTCTGAATCTACGCACCTTGAAACGTAAAAGAAAAAATTTTGAGGGGGTGTTATAAATTTTTTTGCTGAGCGAATACATAGCTGTATTATTCACAGAATAATAATCAAAACCGGAGTTTACCTCCAACTAGTTCGACCTAATAGCCAATTTAATAGTCTAAGTTAGGCTAGTAATTAATAGGTAAATTTCTGATTCTGGAGAATACTTGGATTTCAGTATCATTCATTGGGGATTTGCGTAATGTATTTAAACCAACATGGCGGCTAATAAGTGTTCTTAATTCTTAATTTGTGGAAAGGGCTGAGAAGTTTGTCCATTTTCCGATTATAATATAACATAATATAAAGATGGGGAACAGCTCGTCGTACCGTTGACCTTTCATCGGGAGTCGAAGGATTTCTGGTTCCCACCCGGCGAACAGCTGGTTTTTTCTGTCCGTGAATCATCCACCGTTCTCAGGTCGATCAAACACCTTTTAACCCAAGATGATGCTAATCAATTGGACGTTCTTTCGTCCGATCTCCGTGAAAAGCGTCGTTCAGCACATTGTGACCTGGGTGGCTCTGCTTTAATGAATGCATGTCAATAGCAACCAGTGGCAAACGCTACCACTTAAAAATGAGCGACAATCGCCACCAGTCCATCACAGGCTCTGAATTAACGCAGCAAAATGTTTGCGTTATTTTTCTGTATGAATAGAAAAATGGTCTGGACGCTCGCAAGCTCGCATCTCCAAAAGAAAAAATATCCTATATCGGTGCTTAAGTTGATAATAAAAAAATAAATAAATAAAAACGCTGAAAATCCCTACATAGAACATCCTTCTGTTACAGATCACAGCTCACTGTATGGATAACCCTTCTACATAGATCACAGACCCTCCGTGGCTTAGTACCTGACCCCCTACTCGTTACTAGGTACCTACCTAAATCACGAGGTAAATGTTGCCAAAATAATTCTATCAATGACAAACAGTAGCTAAAATGGCAAAAAGAAACACAAATGAAGTTCTGAAGGGAAATTGTTGATGTGGAGTGAAAAATATTCTGTCCCGGTTCGGTTTCGATCTCGGGAACTCTGGCGTTCCCAACCGCCGCCTTGACCACAGCGCTACAGCGCCAACCTGGCCAAGGTATCACTGACGTGCGCCCTCAACTCAGCTTGATGCCCGCATACACCCTGTTCTTCAGGGCAAATTTTATGGCAACATCGCAGAATGCTCCGGATGATCTCAAAAATGCAGAAAAAATCAAACTATTTAAAATTGCGAATTAGAGGACACCGCTTTTATAACCGACTCGCCAAGTCGGCCCACAATGTGGACGCCTAGGTATTTTATTGATTATTGGAATCATTTCATTAGTTTCAGCCTAACAGAAGTTCGCAGTCGCGAGAAAACCTTTCACGGATCATGAAAGCTCTAGCGGCAGCGTACTTGTTTCGCCAAGATAACGATCCCGGAAAAGGTTATTATTATTATTATTATTATTAACAAGAAAGTCCAAGAAACAACAACCACTCCGGTCGGTACTTGCAATTTCGATTGCTATCGCTTGATGAGATTTTGATGGACGGCCGTATCCGCTGCGATGTACGAGTAGATGCCCAATGATTCCTCAGGCCTCGGTGCGTAATAAGTTCCAGTCCTGTAGCGATACGAGCGACTTTTTAGATTTTTTTCAACGATTTCCGATCATCCGCAATAACTCTAACTTTACCCACGTTTCACCAATAATTACTTTTTGGCGACATCTGACAGTTTTTTTGGTCTTGAGTCACTATTTATTATACTTGGTAGTTTCTATTAATTTAAATACTACATAGGTATATGTTTGGTAATTTCACCAATTTTTAACCCAAAAAACTCAAATTTGACACAATTTTGGTTCATTATATTCTGTAGTACTTAGGGATGGACTCTCGATGCCAAATTAAGACGGAAGGAACATGTAAATTGAGAGAAATGATTAGTTAAATATCAGGTTTAAAAAAATGCGATTAAATACGAACAGCGGCTTCATAAACACATGAATCCGGAAGTTCTTCGACTCCCAGACAACAGCAACGTCACCCGGCGGCTCGATAGAACAAATCCTCTCGACCTTGTGGTGTGACAATGTGACAAGTACAGTGATTGAGTCTCTCGAGTTACAGCCACTGGGCTAAAAACTCTACAAACAGTTGAATCATATTATGGCAAACTAACTTGATGGGCTCATTGTTATGCTACTGATATATTTTATTTTTAACAATCGATATATTTTATTGTTAAAAATAAAAAATAAAATTATTTTCAGTAACGAACCTTTGGATTGATTTGACTTTGAATTGACGTTTTTAAATTGATCTCCAACTGAAGAATTTTTTGAGACCACTCGGAGTATTGTACGTCCAGCCGTTCGTTTGCATAGAAAAGCTTCGTCAACATGATCGCGAATGAAACGGTATAGATCCGGCCCAGATATCATTGCTAGAGAACAGCTGATTATAATCACGGATATAGGGGTATGAAATCGAGTTGGTTGTTCCGAGGTAGGTATTATTTAATAGGAAGAATGGTAGTTATTTTAGATTTTGTTGATAAGTACTTTTGAAACTTAAACAAACGTCTTCATGAATAACAAGAATATTAGAATTCATTATTCAACCGAATATTTACGAAATGTAATTCATTGCCCGGCTGGTTTCAGTTAGGGCTCTCTTGAGGGAAGCACCAGGGAAGGTAGGTACTGACCACAGAAAACAGTGATCGACGTAGAAGGGGCACCCGTACAGGTAAATAATAAACCGTTGTGTAATAATTTGCAGCGTTTTAAAAATATACACGCACCAAAATATGTTTGGACCCATTGGAATAATGAGCGTTTTGGTTTATTATTTTCAATAATGAACCTTTGGAATCGGCACGAAAAAAAAATTTTAACCCCCCCCCCCCCCCCCGCCGCCACATCAAAAATTTAATGGTTCAAGTTTCAAGGTATGTAGATTCCAAAAATGCAATAAAAAAATGTGTGTATCTCCGCCTTTCGACGTACTTAGCACTTTTCTTAGTTACCATGAAACAAAATTTACGAAATTTGGTTTATAAGTCCCGTTCGGGGTCTAGTTGGTCCTGGAAGCTCGGCGTTAATGTCAGTCATCTCTAAGGGGTTCAATAGGGGTTGACATTTTCAGGACACCTATACCTTTTTCTCACGTGAATCTTTTACATTTTTAAATAGTTCTTGAACTCACGAGTTTTTTGAGACCACCCGGAGCATTGCAGGTACGTCCCGCCGTTCCTTCACAGTAAGGCCCCCAAGTTTGCATCGACAGGCTTGGTCAACAGGAGGGTGAATAAAATTGTACACATTCAGCCCAAACATCATCATTAGGGAGCACCTGATTATAACCACAAATGGCTGTATGAAGTCGAGTTGGTTGTTCTGTGATATTATTATATTTGAAAAATGAAGGCTGTTTTGGATTTTGCTGATACGTACCTACTTTTGCAACTTGAACAATCGTTGAAGAATTATTGATGGGCAAATTATTACACAACGGTAAATTATTACACAACGGTAAATTATTACACAACGGTTCATTATAATATCTACGTAGAAGGGGCATCTATGCAGGTAAATTATTAAACAACGGTTTATTATTTGGCTTATGCTTCATGAATAACTACAAATAATTGATGATTGAATAATTATTGATTCCCGCGAATTTGTAGGAAACTTTAGTTCCTGGGCCGGCTCCAGTACTCGATTTAGGGCTTTCCTGGGGGGAGCTCGAGGGTATTGACGTAGAAAACAGTGATCTACGCAGAAGGGGCATCCATACAGGTAAATAATAAACCTTTGTGTAATAATTTACAGCTTTTTTTTTTAATTAAAAATTTGCTGAAATGATTTTCTGAAATTTGCTGATGGAAGTTCATACTTGTACTTCCAAATTAACCTGTTCATACGCCTATTTGAACACTCGATATCTCAGGCTGCCTTGTACGTCAAATGATCCGTTTATGCTTGTTCGCACTCACACTTCCACCTGAACCTCTTTGCAGGTCAGCTCGGTTCCTCGGGAGGCCCGTAATTGAAACAAACAAGAAAACGGTTGATGCCCGAGCAAGAAACAGCAAGTTGGTACGCAGAAGTATGGAAGGGGGAGGGTTAAATGATGGTTGGATTAGACTATTCATGAACTTACCCCGGAGGACCAGATGTTTGGGCGATCAAGATAAGGTGTCTCGAGGAAGGTACTTCGGACTCCGGTGGGGGAGGTTCACACGATCTACGGGACGGCGGAGGGTTCCCATGTGCTTTATACTTCGAGGGACGAGCGGTTTTCCGAAGGGAATCCCGTGGGTTCGAATCCCAACCAGGGTTGCCAGCAGGGGCGTTGCGTCCGCAAGGCCACTTGGGCCACTGCCCCGGCACCCAAAAACACTAGGAGTAAAAAAAAAACGTCTGCCAATTCGAGTAGGCAGTACAGCTTCCTCACTTGAATCAAGGTGAATGTATAAAGCGGATGGGTAGGTTCATTTTGATACGTGACCATCTGCGGTCCAACCCGCGTGTACCCTCAAAATTTCAGCTCTGTACGACTGTTTTTCGCGTAGTTGGAAGCGTTACAAGGAAATGGTCAACATTTCATGTTCGCGCATGCTCAGAAGAAAGTTAAATTACGATTCCAATGAAATTCATTTTGAACTATCGAACTATTATTCCTGATCGATCCTCCAAGTTTGAACGCATTTCAACGATATTTAGGGTTGTTATGGGCGTTTCAACTATTTCAAGTTTGCGCATGCGCAGATGAAAGTTACTGTACTTTTTCAATTATTTTTGTATGGGACCATCTGCGACCAAACCCGCACCCAACCTGCAAATTTCAGTCGATTTCGACCATTATTTGGGGTAGTTATGGGCGTTACAAGGAATTACCAAACATAGACACACACGGAACCAAAAATGTTCCTCGATGCCTGAAAGGTAAAATGGTTGTGGAAATTTTCATTTTGGGGGATTTCCTTCCGTACACTGTATCTAGCGTTTTTCACAAAGTCCAACAGCGACTCGCCAGATTTCTCTGGCTACGGAATGGAAATTCTAAGGATATTTAATATTCTAGTAGTACAGCATCCATGATGGGCTCCCTAGATCAGGCATGTTATCAGAATAAAGCGACAGTAAACGATGCCCTGCAATCGAATCGAAACCGAGGCTCTTGAAACCGGCAGGTAGGTCCTGGATCCTGGGACATAGTGTCGCCAAGGCAACTGAGAAAAGTGACCCACCCACGCATGCTCATCAGTCGAGTAAAAATGTTGTTCGCCACAGCAAGCACAATTATTTTTGTCGTGAATCACGGCCTTGGGTATATAAAAATAATCAAAAATCACTTCAAATTCACCAAAATTACATAGAATCTTGAACAGAGACGGAGACAGAGCTACAAATAATACTATTTCTCTGAACAGCCAAAAACTGAGTTTGACTATTTAAAAATTGCCCATTCAGTAAAATTAACTAAAATGGGGAAAAACGGTAGCTCGATACAATTAATAATGTTGAACAACGAACTTTAGTGGGCAATTGTTACATTTCATTGTACTGAGTTGTGATGCAGTAAACTGAAGAGGGTTCGAGTAGGTACCTACTCTAAATGGGCATTCGCTTTGTTGTTCATGCTGCGTGAATGGTACTTTTTGAGGTGCTGCTTCTTGGTTACTATAAACAGAAACAGTGAGAAACACAGCCCCAGGAGCTACGAGTGAGTGAAATATACAAAGCTTTTATCCATAACGACCACATCGACCACAACATGGAGCGATGTCAACGGTGGAGTTGTAAGTTATAAGAAGATCGACATCGAACATTCGAATCGACCTCGTCAGTCATCAATGTACGATCGATCGTTCGGAATAAAATCGATTAAGGGTGGAGGGACCTCGGGGGATCGATCCTCAACAAACAAGAAAGAAGCTCAAACCTTTTTTGTTGCTCGTTGCTCCTTCGGAAAGAAAAAAAAAGGTGAAAAGGACGACACGAAGACAAAAGTTCCATTAAAAAACTATTTAGAAAAAAAAATTCGACAAGCGAGAGGTCCCTTCAATACTGACACTTAATTAAGATAACAATGAAGGGGCCCAATTAGTGAAGTATGACCTCCCAAAGGGATTTTCGGAGAATCAGAAGACCAGTTTTGGAGTGAATGCGGTGCGGATAAAACCGGGTTTGCACATCGAAAGTCGTTAGTACAAGCGGTTCGGAATCGAGTTATGAATCGAACGGAAACGTGAGGGGGGGGGGGGGGGGGGGGTGAGAACGGTAACTTACAGTTCGAAATGTTACGTCCGAACGCTTCTTCAAAAGAAATATCTCTTTTCCGTCCAACTATCTCTTTTGGCAAAAGGGATTTAAAAAAATAGTATCCATGACAACCCTGTATTCTTGGCATTTTTTATCTCTTTCAAAAGATACACCTAATTAGGTGTCTTTTCTTGAAAGAGATATACTTTCTTTCTCATTCCTCGTTTGTTTGATAGTGATATCGTGTATTATCCTTCGTTCATCCACATCGGTCATTTTGATCAGCCACCGTTCATTTTGATGATGTATCTTTTTTCATCTCATAAAAGTAAGTCGATTGTACATTAAAAATATTATATACAATTATATACAGCTATTCGGTAAAATGGACGAACCCGGTAGAACATCTGGAAGAGATTGTCTCCTGGGGGAGATTTTCAAAAGACTACTTCACCATCTCTTTTAGTGAATAGGCCTCCAGAACTGATAACCGAGAATATTGGGATCGATGGTATATAGACGAGGCGATAAATGTGTTGTTGTCTGTGTTGTATTTACCTTCTCTTGTAGTTATAAATATTCTGATGAAAAGTATTCTATTCTATTACAGAACCCCATAAAGGATTTTTTTTTAAATGTAATAAATTCTATGGAAGAATACTTATAAAAATATGTATATTCATTTCATATTTTGTGATATTTTCTTGGGTATTACTCCCCCACTATGCCCACCTTTCAAACAGACAAGTAACTCACGCCGCGTCACTCAACGGCGTGACTCAATTCTGCTTCTTCAGCAGCATTTCCTCTGTGCGGGCTCTGAGAACCGGCCAGAATGCATTTAACCCTTCGAGTGCTGAAGCAAACAAGCGAACACCACTTGAGCCTAATGAAGGCTACGTGATCACTTTTAAAAACCTTCGGTAGGAGCCGCCGCGTTATGAATTTCTTCGCATGCGGGCGCCTGTGAACTACCGTTCTCTCCCTAATTGGCCCTTAGCAACATTCCTAGGGGCTGCCCGGTCTGTAAGTGATCTTTTTTTGTGTTGATCGTGACAGTGAATTCTGGGGTGTGTTTGGATATTCGATACGTACTGAGATTAAGAAGATTCGTTACGTTTTTTGAAGATGACCAGATGAATAGGAGCAGAACTCTTACCTTTCTGAATTTGTTTCCACCAATTTTTCGAAATACCTGCGATATCTTTTCCCCCAGTAGACCCATGTTGAAAATGATTTTGACTATGTAATCCCACAATTATTAGATGTACTTAAATTTTTGATACTACTTTAATACCATTTGTTGGCTTCTACAACAAAAATTACGAGTACTATGATTATTGTTCGGGTCTAAATTGAATCCACGAAAAACCACAGTCTGCAGGTAAACTCAATAGAACAGGATGACTGCAACGGTGAATCCCAGTACAGCTTCCGAAGCCGGAATCCATATAAAAAACTCCATTAGTCTGTAATGATTCCAGACTTAGCCCTTACATCAGCAGCCCACATCAATGCAAACTGAAAAGTTCCTTCGTTCCTATCAAATCTTTGAAATCCATCAAAATCCAAATCCCCAAACCCTGTGTCAGCCTATGTAAGCAGATTGTTTAGGACGCCCAGTAAGCTAGTACTTGAATATTCAACTCTACCCTGAGAGATACAAACATGAATTCATTTTCTTCAACGTGAAAACGGACTCTCGGCCGAACCCATGATGACTTACCACTGGGCAGACTGGGCCGCGGCCCAGGGCCGCAAGCCACAGGGGGCCGCACGGCTGACGTTTTTTTTTTTTGCTTTTTTTAAATTAAGGATATAAAATAAATAAAAAATCTGGCTTACGAAAAGCAAAAATATATACAACAGCTAGTACGTTATTTTGACCTATAGGGTTTTGAACGAAAGAAATATAGTCATATATGGACTTCAAATGCATCTGGCGAAAGATCGTTCAGCATTTTGAAAAGAATTCTCAATTACTTGAGAAATACTTGCTCAGATTCAAGACTATCCAGCTCAGCTTTTAAATCGTTAGATTTTGATGAATTAATTGTAGAATTTTCGTCTCAGAAAGCAAGAAAAGTTAATTAGTAAAATTCAAGAATATTAATGATTATTTATTATAAAATAAACATTTATAATAAGAATATAAAATAATTGAATTTATTATACCCACGGAGCCGCTTACAAATATAGGCCCAGGGCCGCAAGAAACCTAAATCCACGCATACATAAACTATAATTATTATTTTTTTATACAGACTATAACACACAGTTCAAATGAAATGACGATCCTCATGCGTATTACTGAAACTTTACAAAAATAAAACAACTACATGAATGCAAAAACCTACCCGTTTACTGGGTAAGCATCAATAGTTGAAAAGTAGTTCTTAGGTAGTAGTAGTAGGTATTACGTATTTTTGGTGTGAACTTTATATTACTATGGAGATTATAAGCCCGTTATGCAGTTATTTCTGATTATATCCTTCATTCCCAAAGACGTCCAAGTGGACTGATGGAGTTGGTGTCCTTGGCAGTATCAGCTTTCTCCTTGCCGGAAGAATAGAAAAAAATGGCACCTGCTCGATCCAATTGGAAAGAAATGATAAAAACCAGTCATGCAGCCTGGCGCTATATATAGCGAGAAACCACACCACGTTTCGTTAATTGTATCATTTCCTCGCGATTTTTTAGCCGTTTTTACTGATTTTTTACCCCTATATAAAGTCTAGTTTGACCCAGTCTTTTTTGAGAAAAATATTTTTATCGTCCAAAATAGTCCCTCCGCGTCAATATCACCACCCCACATAACGCCAGGTGAATTAATATTGATTTTAGCCCTTAATACCTATTTTTCAGCCCCAGAAAATCCAAATACCTCTATTCTGTACAAAACATAACTGAAGTGGTATTTTTTCTGTCTTTAATGATCCTTCCATACCATCTTCAGCGATTTTATCTCAAATATTCGCGATTTTGGGTGTTTTTTGCCGATTTTTGACCCTAAAAACTTAAATTTGACCCCCTTAGAATTTTTAAAATTGCTCCTCTTCGAAATCATCCTTCTGTTTGGCAATAGGAACATTTTGGCGAAATCTGGAATTTTTATCATGTACCTACCCAAGGCCAGATATCGTCTTGAGTGACACATAAATAAATGAATGTACATATATATACCTAGGTATATTAGATCTAAACAAAAATTTATGTGTATACATACCTACATAATTATATGTAGGTACATAAATTGTTTTGTTAAAATCTAGGGATGAATTCAGGATGATCTAAAACGGATTTGCCTATTAAAAATATTTCAAAAATTTTAGTTCTGAAAATTTTGGACCCATTGCAATAGCTTCATTTTCTTCGTAAATTCGTTAAAAACCAACACTCGACGTCTACAGGCTCATCTAATCAAAAAATTGGCCCTGGGACACAGTTCCTGAACGGTTAGAGAGGCAATCAAAACTGGATGTTTATAGGTTTGGTGCTGAAGGGGCCAAAAGCAGCGCCAAGGCGGCGACGAGAATATCGTCAAGCAGTGCCGAAACACCTCATTTTGGTATTTGCGGCTTGAAATGCCGAAGATCTACTTGAAGGACGTCGGAATGGCGCCGCAAAATGTGAAGAGCAGCTAATTATGGGTTGACAGCTTGAAATGTCACTTCAGGCATCTGATTAGCGACTCATTAGTTTGTGTTAATTACTTATGTGGGTAACCGTCCAGATAAGCTTGGTGATTAATGTACCGATTTTAGGGTGTAAATCCAAGTGTAGGTGCAGTGAGAAATGAAACGAATGGTGATTATTGGTGATCCAAGAAATTGCAGCGTGTGGATCCACACCGCGGACCTGGGGCCCATTCCTAAAGACTCTTCCACTTTTCACTTTGCAAGTCTTCATTTGTACTCTTCACTTCGCGAATTATGAAAAGTAGGAGAATCTTCTGTTCCTAAAGACTTCGCGCTCCCACTCTGCAGTTCTACACGAAACGAAGAGTGTTCTGAAGAGTAACCTTCATTTTGTGGATTAACCTCCAATAAGTGTTACAGTTTATAGTTGGATGTCCCGGTTGTTTTATTCAGAATCCGATTTCATCAGGTTTTCCGTCTTTCTATAAGTTAACTTACTTGGGATTTGGTTAGGCGAAACGACTCCCTAAAATGTTGGTCGAGCACGTTCAGCATCATAATCATCATCATCCTCTGATGAGCAGTAACGGAAAATTTCCATTAAGAAAAACAATTAGGTAGGTTGCCACTTTTTATAATCCCAGTCCACTAACAACAACCTTTCGCTTTCCTAACCTTTCATCCCTCCCAAATGTAGAGTATTTTGACGGCCTCATTGGAGTCCTTTGGTGATATTATATACGCTTGCCCTCACACTAATTGGACCTCCTTTAGACCTAATCGAAAGGTTGAATTCTCTTCTTTTTATTGGTACTACTTACCACTGAATTTAACGACGAAATAAAACCTAAAAACCGATCTGAAAAGTATGTAATTCTACCGCAGAGTCGTCAGACTCTTCAAAAATGTTGTAAATTCTTCATCCGAAACGCAGACTCTTCACTTTGCACTTTGCGAAAGATAATCTTTAGGAACGGAACTGTTCAAAACAGGGTAAAACTCTGCAATTCTACACTTTGCATTTCACTCTTCCTCTCCGAATCAAGAGCGTTCTTTAGGAACGGAAATTCGTCCCCGAAGTGCAGAGTGTGGATGTGAAGAGCGCAGAGTGAAGGGTGAAAGCCTTTAGGAACGGAACTGTTCAAAACAGGGTAAAACTATGCAATTCTACACTTTGCATTTCACTCCTCCTCTCCAAGTCAAGAGCATTCTTTAGGAACGGAAATTCGTCCCCAAAGTGCAGAGTGTAGATTTGAAGAGCGCAGAGTGAAGAGTGGAAGCCTTTACAAACAGAACTGTTCAAAACAGCGTAAAACTCTGCAATTCTACACTTTGCATTTCACTCTTCCTCCCAAAATCAAGAGCGTTGTTTAGGAACGGAAATTCGTCCCCAAAGTGCAGAGTGTGGATTTGAAGAGCGCAGAGTGAAGAGTGAGAGCCTTTAGGAGCGGAACTGCTCAAAACAGGGTAAAACTCTGCAATTCTACACTTTGCATTTCACTCTTCCTCTCCAAATCAAGAGCGTTATTTAGGAATGGAAATTCGTCCCCAAAGTAAAGAGTGTGGATTTGAAGAGCGCATGAAAGCCTTTAGGAACGGAACTGTTCAAAACAGGATAAAACTCTGCAATTCTACCCTTTGCATTTCACTCTTCCTCTCCAAATCAAGAGCGTTCTTTAGGAACGGAAATTCGTCCCCAAAGTGCAGAGTGTGGATTTGAAGAGCACAGAGTGAAGCGTGAATGTCTTTAGGAACGGAAATTCGTCCCCAAAGTGCAGAGTGTGGATTTGAAGAGCGCAGAGTGAAGAGTGGATGTCTTTAGGAACGGGACCCTGCCGCCTGCCACCACGTCTCTATAAACTAGCAGCGGAACATTGAGTCACATTTTTGCGTATAATCGCAAATATAAACCTGCCTTGTTGATCATTATCGATCGGAGATATGAACTTCATGAATAAAACGTATGGAAGAACGAGGCTGCTGCTCCACGCCTAACGGAATTGACTGTGAAATCGTTTAGTACTGGAGGGGGGGTATGGGGGAGGGGAGGTGGTGCCTGGTCGAGGTGTGAAATGCCGATGCCATGGCTCATTTTCGATCCTTTATCTCTTCCTTTTCAGCCTTATAAAAGGCGGTACACCAGATCGAGAGGTGGGCATAGGTGTTTTCGGGACCTCGAATACCCCTCTTGCAAAGGATCAGAGGTTCCATCCAATGCCTCGGGGCAAACAGAAAAAGATCGGTGCCCCGCGATTGGTGAGATCTTTTGTTTGGATCATATCCCTTAAAGCCTCTTGTTTGAAGCCGGGGTCCCAACCCTACCGAAGCAATAAAATACTTCACATCGGATTATATGCGTCGACTATCAGAGGCGTGCCCGGGCTTTTCCCATACCCAATACATCTTTTGCTGAAGGTTAAAAACCGGTCCCAGCAAGTTCGGGTTTTGAATTTTTCGAGTTGCCTCCTTTTTCGTTTTTGGAAACAGCTCATGCACGTGTGTCCTGGGCATTCCTGGGATTCCTGGAGGGGCTCACTCTCAAATTCTGATCTTATTGACGACCCCTGCATCCATCGTATTTCTGTATCAAACCCCTGTCCAAATCTCACCTTCTAACATCGGCATTGTTTATATTCAAGCTCTTGTGTATTTTTAGTACACCGAACGGTATGTTTTTGTTTATTATTCTGTGAATAATACACCTATGTATTCGTTCAGCAAAAAATGTTTAGAACACCCCCTCAAAAAAATTTCTTTTACATTTCAAAGTACGTAGATTCCAAAAATGCAATAATCTCCATTATGTACTTTATTTTTGGTCTAAAAAATACGTTCTTTCGCAGAAAGGCCCTAGCTTTGGGTCACAGAACATTGCAGCCCGATCGGAATACACCCAGGGGTGTTATGGATAAAAAATGGGTTTAAAAATAGGGTTTTTTGGTGTTTTAGTAACTCGAGCTTGCGAGGTATCGTTTTCCATGTTTTTTAGGACGGGGAGACCGAATATAAAGTTGATTTTGACCGAATAGTGGAAAATTGAGGTTCTAACGAAGTTTCAGCCTCAAATTTACGTTATATTTTGGTGTGAAATCGTTGTTCTTCCGCACACAGTTTGGGTCTTCATTTGGGAACAAATTTGAGTCCTAGTTGTGCTCCTAAGCTTGGCAGCCCGATCGGAACACACCCAGGTGTGTTATGGGAGAAAAATGGGTGTCAAAATAGGGGTTTTCGAGGTTTTAGTGATCACGAGCTTGTGATGTATCGTTTTCCATGTATCGTTTTATGGCGAGAGGACCGAATATGAAGTTGATTTTGACCAAAGAGTGAAGAATTGAGGTTGTAACGAAGAGGCTCCCAGAATTCATTTTTCATGAGTCAAAAACCTGGGAAATTCTCTGAAATAACCATAAACTTGTATAATAACACTAGAAGTAGTATTAGCAGGTGAATCAAGACAATTAAATGGCACTATCAATGTTCGAAGATAACCTGTTTAAAAAAATTAAAAAAATAAAAAATAAAAAGGAGCCGAGGTCGTGTTTTTGGGGGCCAAAATTTGTGGAAACCACCTAAAATAGCTATTTCAATTACTGAGCATGAAAGAAACAATAAATGAAATGAACAGCAAAATTTCTGTAGGTATGTCCGATAGGATAATAAACCCATGTGACAAGGACTTTGCAGCGTTTTTGAGTTGTGAATCACAGCTCCTACGATTCCGCAATACAATTTTGCTTCACATTACAATTGCTAAGACAAATATGACAAATGTTTTACGCGTCTTACGGAAAAATGAAACTGAAGTACTAACTACTCAGTCAGTAAAAAGCGAAGAATAAGCATAACATTAACATAGCATAACATTATTATAACCAGGAAACTAGATATTTAGAGGAAGTTAAGATATTATTGTTAATTCGATGTGTGGAATTTCGATTCGAACCGCGATATCGATATAATCTAGTAAAGAGGGAGAATTGTGATATTTAACCAGTGAGATATTTTGCTGTACGGCCTTTGGATTCAACTTGAAGATTTGGATGACTGATTTGCACCTTTTCGAGAAGAATTCCGATAGTAATCGATCTGGTCGATAAAACTTGGGACAACTGGAAAGGCTGATTTCTGTCTTGTTATCCACTCAATTTATACAGTTCGGTGTTCAACGGATGGACGATATGGCGATCCTGCACATTATATACTTTGCAGGTACTAAAGATCGAATAGCAAATTACTGCCAGACTGAGCAGATCACATAAGTTACGGATGAGGTAAATCATTTTTTGCTTCAGAGTCTGCAAGGCAGCGGAAGCTTTGTTTTCACTTTCGAAATGAGAAATTTTTTTGTGCTACAAAATCAAAATTTCCACTTGCATTTTTCGTTTCAGGGCCTCCTGAAAAAATTTGATTTCGTGTCTGTCCGTCTGTCTGTCCACATTTCCTTACCAAAGCCATAACTTCCACAATTTTGATCCGATTTCAATCAAATTTTCAGGAATTGTGTAGGTTTAGCGCTAGATGGTCCCCTATCAGTTTCATCAAGATCGAATCAAGGGTAGCCTCTGCGCAGGCCCTAACAAGATTTTCTTGTTACGGTCATAACTCCATCCATTTTGTCACAACGTGTGGTCTAAACATATAATGCAAGTACCGAAACAAAATTGTATCAATCTACTACATGCAAAAAGTGAATTTTAATTTATTTTAGTTACTAATATTATTTGATAGATGAAGTTCCTTTATATCTATTATGGCTGTAAAGTAAACAGATTAATGTAGCTGACGCCAAATAAATAATTTTAAAAAAAATCCTGTCCACCATCTCTATGGCTCTCTATGGCTACGGAATTCCATAATTACGTTTAAATATTTTTTGCCCCCGTGCTTTGTATTGCCCAAAAATAACGATTTTTTAAATTTTTGGTTGCCCAGCATTCTATCGTCATGAGCATGGCGAACCGGTCATTTCTAGTTTTCTGAAAATTTAATGGTGACATACTGTGAAAGCAACGAGGAAGCTTCTGTGCCGTGTCCTTGGCACTGTATTTTTTTTCTTAGGTCGACTCATGCAGCTAGCGAATCGACCTGAAAGGCATTGCAGGTCGATTTGGACCGACTAAATACATCAATGGTCAGCCAGAATGAGTCGATTACTTGAGGTATGGATCAGATAGCTCGAGGGAAAAAAGATGACGTGGCGGAGATAACACTCATGAAGCCGTTGGAGGTTTGGGCGCCTCAAAAGACAGACCATCAGATTGAGGATTTCAAGAATCGGCTTGTAGAAGGACGATATGATCTCAATGCGGATTCCTGTGGATTTGAAGCTTCTTAATTGAGGATTTTTTTTTTTGTCTTTCCTACCAACGACGGTTTTTTTCCGTTGCCGAGACACATCGGGTAATTGGCAAGCAGGAGTGATCTTCGTTCGTTTGGTGGTCCCATTTGCTTTCACCCTGGATTTGATAGGGAATTCCGATTGCAGCCCGATATAACGTAGTACAATGGGTGAATTTTAAACGTTGCTGGCGAAGAGGGGAGACTCGTTTATCAGATAAAAACAGCTTCGCGGCGAAAGAAAAGGAAACGCGGTGATATGTTGAAGTGAGCTGGAGGTTGTCAAATTGGCCGCCTTTTGTTGGCTGGGCGATGGAAGGGGGAGGCCCACACATGGGACCCTGGAAGGGAGCCCACGATTGGAATTCAAGACACGGGATCCCTAGTGACAGATCCACCACTTCCACAAGGGGAGGGGCCCCTTCTGCCTTCTTCTTCTTCTTCTTCGTATTGTTTCAGAAGTGAAGGCGAAGGAGAAAAATCCTTTCGAACACTTCTTACGGGTTGTCTGACAAGACTGAGGAATCCAACCTAAAAACACAGCTATGAGAATTCTCCTTCAAGCATCGGAGCTTCGGACTTCGTGAAAAGGTGAGCGCAAAAAGGACTGCCCACAAGTGACTGCGGACTTCTTAGCAGGTTGAGGACCCGCCGCGGCTACAAATTGGCGACTTTTATTACCTCCTCTCCCCGCTTGGAAAATACGTATTTCTCCTACCTTTGAAGTCCTTGTCAACCTGCTCCAACCTCATCCCATTACGTCTCTGCCCTATATGGCGCCCGCGGCATACCCGTCCTCATTATCTCCTATAAACTTCCCTTAGATCCTGTCCCGAAAGGTACTACAACAAGAATATGTCTTCACTTCCTTTTTCCTTTTGTTTTCAATGCATTCGTCAACATTTCGAATTCGAGATCATAACGCTTAAGGGGTTCTTTTCCCAGTCTGGCAGAGAGAGGCAGAAAAAAAACTTGTAGATCACTTATCTAACATGGTGGCCGCATAGCGATCGAGGTAAAGTATGTTGGTGTTCTCTCTTAACATAATTCAGGTCTGCCAGATCCGACGGCAATAATGTCTGTTTTTCCCACATCACGCATTTATACTTGTTCAATCCAAACTTCTCTATTTTTTTCAAAAACAACAAATAAAGTTTTCGAACTCAACAGTGTCTACATAAATGTATTGCCAAGCTACTGAGATTTAGATAAAGTAAGATAGATGCCACAGATTCGGCAGAAACTATTATCGACAGTAGGATATTAGTACACTAAAGTGGCGTCATCTGCCACCAATACAAACATCATTGTCACCCTCTTCCTACTGTAGAAGACCCCACATATTTCACCTTTTGCTTTCTCATTACCGGAAGGTAGGGAAGCCTTGGATTCGTGATTGAGTAGGGGGGAAAAAAAGTATGCCCTCCTAAATGAAAATTTCCACTACCATTTTGCTTTTCAGACGTCAACGGACTTTTTTGGATGATTTTTGGTTTTTGTCCTTGTAACGCCCACAACTACCCGAAATAATGGTCGAAATGGCCTGAAATTTGGAGGGTAGGTGCGGGTTGGTCACATATATGGTCCCATACCAAAAGCATTGAAGAAGCAGCGTGTGACAGAGTGTGACAGTGGACCCTCGACAGTCCCCCTCCTAGACCAGCATATCACCGGTTGAAGGGATATCGATTAGGCTTCCCCAAGCGACCCCGTCTTCACCGGACCAAAAACCTACTCGAGTACAGCCACACTGTCACACTCCTCCCCACATGACATACTTCTGGGTAGCAGAAGTATGAGAGGGAAAAGGGGGAATGAAAAGTAGTAAGAAGTTCTGGTTCAGAAAACGACATCTGAACAACTTCAAGGTGACTAACCTCCACCGTAATGGTACTACCTCATTAATATTTTACTGCTGGAGAACAAAGCTCCTGCATTCGAGTATTGGCGTTGAAAAAACTGTTGTCAGAGGTTGTTGTCCAGTGAATTGTGCTCATCTGGGGAACCACTAGGTGATCAACCTCCATCGTTAGGATGGAAAAACTATTAGGACTCGTAAACGGCATTAATCACCTTCAAATGAGCTCAGTATATATTAATTATACTGACACTCTAAAGGCGGGAAAGGGGATGGGGAAGCCAATAGTATGTATTATTATCAAAGGGATAGGATTTTCGTAAAGGAATCCTTCTGGGAAACCTTTGGGCTTATCCATCTGGTAAGCCCACATAAAGCGGAAGGAGTATGGTAAATTAATCAGCGCATAGTACCAAACCACACTCTGCTACCATTTGACAGAGTGTGACAGTGGACCCTCGAGTCCCCCTCCTAGAACAGCGAGGTTATCACCGGTTAACAAGGGATATCGATTAGGCTTCTCCAAGCGACCCCGTCTCCACCGGAAGAAAAAATAGCTCGAGAACAGCCACACTGTCACAACTGTAACTTCGTCTGCGCATAGGCAAACGTGAAATACTTGAAACGCCCGTAACTACCTTAAATAATGTTGAAATGAGCAACATTATTTAACGAGGGTCGATCAGAAATAATACTTTGATAGTTGCATATGAATTTCATTGGAATCGTACTGTAACTTTCATCTGCGCATGCGCGAACATAAACGTTGACCATTTTCTTGTAACGCTTTTAACTACGCGAAAAATAGTAGTGAAGAGCTGAAATTTTGAGGATACACGCGGGTTGGATTGCAGGTGGTCCCACATCAAAATCATTGAAATCGTACCGTAACTTTTGTCTGCGCATGCGCAAACGTGACATACTTGAAACGCCCGTAGCTTCCTTAAATATTGTTGAAATGAGTTCAAACTTGGAGGATCGATCAGAAATAATACTTTGACAGTTCCACATGAATTTCATTGAAATCGTAACGTAAATTTCGTCTGCGCATGCGCGAACATGAAATGTTGATCACTTCCTTCTAAGGCTTCTAACTACGCGAAAAATAGTCGTAGAGAGCACCAACCACCAACTAGTTCTGTTAAGTCCATGCGACCTGAGTCGCTCAGTCCTTAACCCATGCATGGATACTCCACCTGCCCACTGAATGAACCTACCCAACAACTCTATACGTTCATGTGATTCAAGTGAGGAAGGTATACACTGCCTACTCGAATTTGCAGACGTTTTTTGAAAGTCCGTGAGATCTATCGACTGGAGGAATAGGAAACTAAGAACGTCTGTGCCCCAAAATTGTTATAGTTCGGATTTGTTATAGTTAGGTGTGTGTTTTGTTATAGTTCGGATTTGAAATCTGAAATGAAATTCAGAAGCTCTGAAATTCTTGCTGCTGTGTTGGGTCGCAATGAAATTGCTCCTCTTTAAGTCATCAGAATCGAAGTAGATTACTGAGCAGTGCACACTGAAGATGCATAGTAGAGGGGTCAGCTCTTACGTCACTCTCACCGTGTCAAGGTCTCGTCTAATTATCGAATTGTTCAACTCAATGGAGCTGCCGTTTTTTCAATTACGCTTTTACATCACGCTCCTACGCCGGGCCTGCATTAATATTCATATCGTCCTTTGCGAAACCTTCGAAACTATGTTAGTTGTGAAAAACCTGGGAAGCTCGCGCCGGAAGTCACATCGTCGACCGACTTCAAGAATCGAGTATTTACTTAGCCATATCTACACAGTGATATTGGCGAAGACAAGAAAATTTAACGATTTCTCAACGATTACAGCACACCACATTCAAACCATACACGTGAAAAGGACATATGAACTATACAAACTATACACGTGAAAAGGACATTATTTTCATAAGAACATCTACCGACACTTGAACGAATTCAACGTTCGGGATATCTCGTTTCAATGAGGACTTTTTGAGAGTCGAGAATTGACATCTGTTCGAACGGCACTACGAAATCTGTTGGGCAGTTCTACAAATACAATAATGATACACCAGCGAGGGATCTAGTCAGTCGACAGTTTTAGAAAACTGTTAAAACATAACTGCAAATATCACAAAAACAGAATGGTGTTCTGACAGAAGTTTTTTTAATTGCCAAAAATGTGTTACTTGCTGAAAAAAGTAACACATATTCTGATAACAATATTTTGCGGGGGTAACAATTATGTTGCGAAAAAGTAACATTGCGGAGAAAAAGTAACTTGCGGGAAAAAAGTAACAATATTTTGCGGAAAAAAGGAGCAATATTCTGGGGGAAAAAAGGAACGTGCGGAAAAAAGTAACTTGCGGAAAAAGTTACCTACGGAAAAAAGTAACTTGCGGAAAAAAGTTACCTACGGAAAAAAGTAACTTGCGGAAAAAAGTTACTTGGGGGAAAAAATTAACTTGCGGAAAAAGTAACATTTTGCGGGAAAAAAGTAACAATATTTTGCGGAAAAAAGGAGCAATATTCTGGGGGAAAAAAAGGAACGTGCGGAAAAAAGTAACTTGCGGAAAAAAGTTACCTACGGAAAAAAGTTACCTACTTGGGGGAAAAAATTAACTTGCGGAAAAAAGTTACCTACTTGGGGGAAAAAATTAACTTGCGGAAAAAGTAACATTTTGCGGAAAAGATGTTACTTGCGGAAAAAAGTAACTTCCGGGAAAAAAGTAACTTGCGGAAAAAAGTTACCTACGGGAAAAAGTAACTTGCGGAAAAAAGTTACTTGGGGGAAAAAATTAACTTGCGGAAAAAAGTTACTTGGGGGAAAAAATTAACTTGCGGAAAAAGTAACATTTTGCGGGAAAAAAGTAACAATATTTTGCGGAAAAAAGGAGCAATATTCTGGGGGAAAAAAAGGAACGTGCGGAAAAAAGTAACTTGCGGAAAAAAGTTACCTACGGAAAAAAGTTACCTACTTGGGGGAAAAAATTAACTTGCGGAAAAAAGTTACCTACTTGGGGGAAAAAATTAAGTTGCGGAAAAAGTAACATTTTGCGGAAAAGATGTTACTTGCGGAAAAAAGTAACTTCCGGGAAAAAAGTAACTTGCGGAAAAAAGTTACCTACGGGAAAAAGTAACTTGCGGAAAAAAGTTACTTGGGGGAAAAAATTAACTTGCGGAAAAAGTAACATTTTGCGGAAAAGATGTTACTTGCGGAAAAAAAGTAACAATATTTTGCGGAAAAAAGGAGCAATATTCTGGGGGAAAAAAGGAACGTGCGGAAAAAAGTAACTTGCGGAAAAAAGTTACCTACGGAAAAAAGTAACTTGCGGAAAAAAGTTACCTACTTGGGGGAAAAAATTAACTTGCGGAAAAAGTAACATTTTGCGGAAAAGAAGTTACTTGCGGAAAAAAGTAACTTCCGGGAAAAAAGTAACTTGCGGAAAAAAGTTACCTACGGAAAAAAGTAACTTGCGGAAAAAAGTTACTTGGGGGAAAAAATTAACTTGCGGAAAAAGCAACATTTTGCGGGAAAAAAGTAACTTGCGGAAAAAAAGTAACAATATTTTGCGGAAAAAAGGAGCAATATTCTGGGGGAAAAAAGGAACGTGCGGAAAAAAGTAACCTGCGGAAAAAAGTTACCTACGGAAAAAAGTAACTTGCGGAAAAAAGTTACTTGGGGGAAAAAATTAACTTGCGGAAAAAGTAACATTTTGCGGGAAAAAAGTAACAATATTTTGCGGAAAAAAGGAGCAATTTTCTGGGGGAAAAAAGGAACGTGCGGAAAAAAGGAACTTGCGGAAAAAAGTTACCTACGGAAAAAAGTAACTTGCGGAAAAAAGTTACCTACCTGGGGGAAAAAATTAACTTGCGGAAAAAGTAAAATTTTGCGGAAAAGAAGTTACTTGCGGAAAAAAGTAACTTCCGGGAAAAAAGTAACTTGCGGAAAAAAGCAACAAAAATGTGTTATTTGCGGAAAAAACAATATTTTGATATTCCTATTTCATATTCTTGAAATTGGATCAATTTCGTGTTCATAAATTGTGGAAAACGTTTTGAGGGCAATGTGTACACTGTATAGGTTACTTTGAAAATTCCCTCATTTCTTCGCCCTTGTACTGCTACGAAATCTGCTGAGGGGACCACCTTGTGTTATTAAAGGTAGACACGTGTTGTCAAGTGATTTCTACGCAGTTTTTGGAAGGAATCAACGTCAATTAACATCATCTAACGTCAATTAACGTCATCTTTACACGAAATTTCATCACAATTTTCATTCTGGAGGAACAAATCGGTCAAGGAAACACATCCAAGTGTAACAGGTGCCTACCAACTGGATCATGCGTCGAAGCTGTATGAACATTTCAAATGACTAACTCGATTAATTGACATAGATCGAGCTCGATTAGTAGGGTTTAAAAACTTGTTAAACGATTTTTTTTTCCGAAGGTAAGTACGTACTGGAGAAAGCAATTTCTATCATTCTAATATGCGTATACCTAATATAGAGGTAGGCACATGGACTTGGGCGAGAACAACGAGGGCGCCTAAATTATCGACACGGGTTTCAAAATAATTAACATTCTCTAATCTCTCATCTGAAAAGAGAACAGGAGTGTTGAAAGATGGGGCCTACAGATAACATCTTTACCGATTACAAAAAATAAAATGCCGAAGAACGTTCCGCTTCCATTCTCGTTACATTTTTTCCCGTTCGAGTTGCAGTGGGAATGAAGCAGAATGTTATAGGGACTTTGTAAAATCGAGTAGATATTATTTAAACAGGTATGGAATTTGAAACGCAGGTACCTACCAACTACATTCAGCAACGTACGAGTGCATGTTGTTAGGTTGAAATTGGTGTATTAGTCAGTGTCAACAACAACCGTTTGTGTGATACAATTCGTTCAACTAGTTGAAATTCAGGATGTGGCATGAGCTGTTACAATATTACAGGGGTTTCAGTCTTGAGCGCTTGTTTAATTACAGTGTTCTTCCCTCGACCAAAACTCATGAATACAGTAACAGTTATAATAGATACCTATTTAATTCTAAGGTGGAAAAATGAGACGGTTGTACCTGACGGGTACATCTCATTTTGCTTCCTTACTACCGAAGGTAGGGAAGCCTTGGATTCGTGATTGAGTAAAAAAATTTGTGTCTTCCAAAATGAAAATTTCCACAACCATTTTGCGTTTCAGACATCGAGGAACAGTTTTGGTTCCGTGTCTGTCTGTCTGTGGTAATTCCTTGTAACGCCCATAACTACCCGAAATGATGGTCGAAATGAGCTGAAATTTGGAGGGTAGGTGCGGGTTGGGCCACAGACGGTCCCATACCAAAATCATAGAAAAAGTACGGTAACTTTCGGCTGCGCATGCGCGAACGTAATATACTCGAAAACCTCATAACTACCCTAAATATCGTTGAAATAAGTTCAAACTTAGTTGGTCGATCAGGAATAATAATTTGATGGTTTCAAATGAATTTCATTGGAATCGTACAGTAACTTTCGTCTGCGCATGCGCGAACATGAAATGTTGACCATTTCCTTGTAACGCTTCTAACTACGCGAAAAACAGTAGTACAGAGCTGAAATTTTGAGGATACACGCGGGTTGGATCGCAAATGGTCCCGTTTCAAAACCATGGAATCGTTTCGTCTGCGCATGCGCAAACGTGAAATACTTGAAACGCCCGTAAATTACTTTAAATATCGTTGAAATGAGCTCAGATTTGGAGGGTCGATCAAGAATAATTCTTTGATAGTTCCATTAGAATTTCATTCGTCTGCGCATGCGCAAACATGAAATATTGCCCGTTTCCTTGTTACGCTTCTAACTACACGAAAAACAGTCGTAGAGAGCTGAAATTTTGAGGATACCCGTGGGTTGGATCGCAGATGGTCCAGTATCAAAATGAACCTACGCAACTATTCTACACGTTCATGTGATTCAAGTTAGGAAGCTATACTGCCTACTCGAATTGGCAGAAGTTTTCCACTGTCGCCAAAAGGTAAAAACCCGAGCATTAAACATAATGCTATTAGTAGTTAACGAGTTAAGTTCCATCCTTCCACTGTCTGCATGAGCAGGGCCTCACCATACTGCAGAAACGTCGTATCAATAAATGTAATCACACAAACGGCTGTTTAAATTGTCCATCTTAACAGTTACTCCTCCCCAATATAAACCTACATTTTTGCTGATTTTTTAAAACCATTTTTACTGTTTTTAGCGAGTTTTGACACACAACAAAAAATGTTTCGAGTTACATTTTCATAATCCAAAAAATGCTCATCTTTCACCCATTTAATGATATTTTGGAATATTATGTACTACAATTAACTAATTATAGGATGGGGACTCTCTGCTGCCATTACATGGAAATATTTTTGCAAAATAGGAAAAATCAATAATGGTGAGTTATTTAACTTAAAACATGGCTGCTCAAAATCGGAACAAATTCATTAACAATAACGGCAATATTGGGAAAGGAAATAATTTATTACTACGAGCAATTGCCTATCTGAATAACAAACATTAAGAATGCAATAAATTGTCAAATTTTGACCATTATGGTTACAATTGATGGGAACATGTTTGTCCATGTGGTGAACTAAAGCAATACATTGTTCACTTTGGGCTATCATGGTTAAAATTTGTGAAAACATGTTTGTTAATGCGATACATTAAAGTAATAAGTATTACTGTTAAATCTGGACTATTATTATCATTATTATAGTTAAATCTGGACTATTATTATAATTATTATTGTTAAATCTGGACTATTATTATAATCAGTATTGTTATATCTGGACTATTACGATTAAGCAATAATTATCATTCAACACTATTATTATTATTATTATTAATATTGTAAAATATTGTTAAATATTGTCAATTATTGTTAAATATTACTATTGTTAAATAATATTATAATTATTATTATTATTGTTAAATCTGGACTATTATGATTAAACAAGATCCGGTGACAAAAAAAAATTAATTTTTGATGGACTCTGGAGAGAAGCAAGGCTGCTGCCTCGACCATTTGAAACATCCCGTAGCATTTTCGTATTAGTGTCAGTAACCTATGTGGGTAACCTTCTCAAATCATTTCTACACATCCTCTCTGGCCGGACACGGGCACGGCGTTGCTCAAACTTCCGGACTGACCGTCGTGACGTCGCAAGTACGTTTCCCGACGATGCGCTAATTTCTGGTTTGGAAAAAAAAAAATAACTCCTTTCGACACAACTGAAATGATACGCAATATAATTCGCGTAATTGGGCGCAATCAGTAAGCCCGATCCGTCGGTGAGCAGGTAATTCTTGTCTCTTTTATTCAACGTTATTGCGGTATCTCGGAATCTAAATTAATAATAATTGTAAAGCCGCAATTGTACGTTACTTAGGTCACAACACAACGGAGATTGTGTTACAGAAATATGTACACTAAAGCTGCAGTAGTTTCTCGTAATTTCGGTCCAATTCCTTTTAGTACCTACTTTTGGGTTGGTATAATGATGAAAAATTCAGAAATTCGCAAAACAGTTTACAGCGATCTACAATGTTCATAATATGAACATCACACCGCTCTATAATGTTCACATTATGAACAGAAAAGATCGATGGGTTCGAAGAGAGACAGACCGTTTTCGAACATAAGTTTTGCGGGTCAAAATTTGTTTAACTTGCCGATAAATCAACAAAATCTGCGCCAAAACAATGGCATATGTCACAGGTGACGATTTGAAGGAGGCATGTGGGGCTGAACAACTCTCTGCAGGCTTGAAGGCAGGAATTGAGGGGGCCATTCACGCGATAACTAGCATGTTTGAAGAAGACGAAACTGAGGGGCTGCTGCTAGTCGATGCCTCCAACGCCTTCAATGCCTTGAGCCGCCCATTGGCCTTATGGAACGCCCGTTTGTACTGGCCAAGGTGTTCGCGCTTTTTGTTCAACACTTACCGAGGTTTCCCGTTGATTCTGTTCCGCCAGAGGGAAGCATCATTGTTGAGTCGAGAGGGAACCACTCAGGGTGACCCTCTCGGAATGATGATGTACGCGGTGGGAACTCTACAGCTGATCAAGAGCTTGAAAAGACCACAATGGAGGCAGAATTGGTACGCCGATGATTCGGCATGCATCGGAAAATTGAGCCACATCCGTGAGTGGTTCGATCTTTTACAAGAGGAGGGGCCAAAGTGGGGCTATCACCCAGAGCCAGCGAAAAGCTTTTTGGTCATCAAGAGCGGACTCGAAGAACAAAGCAGAGCCCTCTTTGGCGACCTCAACGTGGAAATCGTTCACTCGCACAGATTCCTCGGGGGAGTGATAGGGTCTATGTCCCACAGAAGAGAGTATGTCCGCAAAAAAGTAGAGAAGTGGGTGGAACATACAGAAAAGTTTGCAGGAGCCGCTCAGGAGAGCCCACAGGCAGTGCACGCAGCTTTCACAAAATCGTTGCAACAAGAGTGGGCCTTCACCCAAAGGGTCATTGGTGAGTGTGCCAGTGAATATCGCCCGCTATGGGAAACCATCTGTCAACGCCTGATGCCAGCCATCATGGGGCGGGAAGTAGGGGACGCAGAAGGGGACCTAATGAGCCTACCAGCCAGGCTGGGGGGTCTAGGGGTCACCAATCCTGTAGATTCCTCCCACACTTTCCAAATTTCTCAGAGGACCTGTGAGCTCCTTAGCGCCTCAATTCGCTCTGGCACCTCTCTTCAATTGAACGAGCACCACAGGGTGGTTACAACCGTCCTAAAGGAAGAAAACATTGCACGAGAGGCTGTTCTGAGTCAAAGGAGTGAAGAGCTGATTCAAGGGCTGGAGCCGAATCGGCAGAGAGTCCTCCAGCGGGTAATCGGCGCATCGCAGTGGCTATCGGTGCTACCGACAGCTGCAGACGGGTTTGACTTATCAGCCACTCAGTTCAGAGACGCTCTATCCTTAAGATATGCCCGTACTCCCCAAGGTCTCCCAAGGAACTGTGACGGCTGTGGATCGGCATTCACTCTCTCACACGCCCTAAACTGTAAGAAAGGAGGCGTGGTAAAAAGAGGGCATGACGACGTACGGGACGAGGTAGCAGGGATAGCCAACCTTGCCTGGGGTGGTGCCGTAGTCGAGCCGGTCATGCGAGGGGCAGCCAACGGTCAGCCTGCGTTAGTGGGCGACGTAATGGTAAATGGGGTCTGGGAGAGTGGGAGGCCAGCGTTTTTCGATAATCGCATAGTTAATGCTGACGCTGCCTCCTACCTCTCCCAAGACTGGCAACAGACAGCACGAACTGCAGCGCTAGCAAAGCACACCAAGTACGACCGAGCAGCTGAGGACCACCGAGGGTCGTTCACCCCCCTAGTGTGCTCATGTGACGGAGCCCTGGAGCGAGAGTTTGGAGTTTTCCTGAAGCGGGCTGCGTACGTCCTGGCAGAGAAGTGGAACCGGCCATACTCACAAATTTCAGGATGGGTGAGGGTGAAGATCCAATATGCCATCATTCGGGCGGTATCCCTTCGGATAAGAGGTGCCCGGAGGAAAGTGCGGCCACTTCAACTGGAAGACGGAGCGGCCGTGCCCCGGTTGGTCGACATTTGATAGCAGACTCTTCAAAATCGTTCTTTCGTTTCCCTTTACAAGCATCTTTGCGAAATTTCAAATTTTTTCGCTCAGTTTACCCAGCAAAGTAGCTAGGTATATACATACAATCTAGGGAAGGGTTCAGAATGCTCTTAAACTGAACAATATCGGAAAACATTTCAAAAATATATACATTTGTACCAAAAACTGTACCCGTTGCAATAGCTGATTCTCAACTTGAACACGTACCTACCCTACAACTGTACATTTTCGGACGGCTGGATTTTTTGATTTTTTCGGCAACCGACTCCCTTTAAGTACGCTTCTCCGATATGGAATATTCGTTTTACGGGGATTTTAAAAAGTTATACTGGATTTTCGCTACCGTGATGAGGTCTGTAATAGACCTGGATGTAACCAGTACGTCCTTATAGATCACCTCTTCCATCCATCAGATGTCTGGCGGCGACCCATAAGCATATGCTCTTCATTCTCTCCCTTCCGATCCTTATCTGTTAATTTGTTTACTCCGTTTCCTTCCTCCCCCGACCTTATCCATTACAAGGCTGAACAATCGATGGCAGCACACGAGCTCCCCGTCCCTATCGATCTGATCTATCGAGTATAATTAGGGTTCGGCCTTTTTTCGTGAGCCCTACCGACGCAACCGCGCCCGCTAGCGTAATTGAACATTTATTTCCATGTTCATTTGCCCCGTGAATTTCGGCTGCTTTCGAAAATTCCCTCTGGAAGGGAATGAGGTTATTTGGAGTGTTTCAGCCGTTTGAGCTTCATGCAACTGCCACAGAGTCATCATATAAAAGACACGCATTGACAAAAACTGCTCCTTTTTGTGCGCTCTTTGCGCTCCTTTTTGTGCTCTTTGATGCGCTGAATGCATCAGAGCTGGGTAATGGGAGGGAACTACATCGACTCAGGACAAGATTTAGGGTCAATACTTAGCTTGAGGGCACTGGAAATTTTTGGACTTGATATGCAGCTTTTTCTGTGTATTGTACGGTGCGCTGATGGCATCAAATAGCCAGGAGGATGGAGGACTACAATAAACTCACAATAAGAAACGGAGTAGCTTGAGAGCTCTTTAAAATTGTTGCCCAACCTTGTGTAGTCGAACGCCCCAATAGGTACCTACCGCTCTGTTTATCAAGAATAAGTTGTACTGCTCTCAGAGAGGCAAGTATACCTGAAACAAACTAAATCACTCACGATGAAATAGTTTTCAAATAAAACGGTGTTCGATAGTAACAGTGTATTTTGTTTTAGACATCGATGCAATCCATTCAGCCAAGTTCTATATTTTCCTGTATAGATAACACGATTTGGAGGACTATTGAAGATCTACACGTTGTGACAGAGTGTAACAGTGGGGGTGGATGGAATTCTGAGTAATTGGTTTAAAAAGTGTGCAAAATTTTTTTGCCTACTGTTCCAAAAAATGTTTGTTCAAATTTTGAACATTTTCAAAAAGTGGCTGTATAGGCACTTGCATTGGACTCTTGAGAATACAAATCCGTTTTCAGAATTTTTCTAAATTGATTGTAGCCGTCGGATTCTCGTTTCCAGGATTTTAGGTACAAGGGTCAAGATCGAGAGCTTCTGCCTCCTTGTGGGGGTAAAGAGATCTTGGCCACCTCAGGCATTCCCACTTTTCAATTTCCCTGCCCTTATATTGAATGAACTGGATGCAGTAATAAACTGGCACAGGAAGTGTGCACATTTCTGCAAGGCTTCCCCAAACCGATCCCGTCTCCACCGGAAGAAAAAATAGCTCGGGAACAGCCTCACTGATACACTCCTCCACCACATGACATACTTCTGGGTGGCGGAAATACGAGAGGGAAAAGGGGGAATGAAAAGTAGTATGAAGTTCTGGTTCAGAAAACGACATCTGAACAACTTCAAGGTGACTAACCTCCACCGTAATGGTACTTACTACCTCATTAATATTTTACTGGTGGAGCTGTTACAGACTACATCGACTCAGGACAAGATTTAGGGTAAATACTCAGCTTGAGGGCACTGGACATTTTTGGACTAGATACGCAGCTCTGTCTGTGTATTGTATGGTGCGCTAATGGCATCAAATAGCTATTAGGAGGATGGGGGACTACAATAAACTCATAATAAGGAACTGAGTAGCTTGAGAGCTATTTAAAATTGCTGCCCATACCTTGTGTAGTCAGACTCCTCAATATACCTACCGCTTTATTTATCATGTATAAGTTGCACTGCTCTCAGAGATGCAAGTATACCTGAAACACACTAATATCACTCACGATGAAATCGTGGAAACCCATTTTCAAATAAAACGGTGTTCGATAGTAACAGTGTATTTTGAAGACAACGATGCAATCCATTCAGCCATGTTATATTATTTTCCTGCGTACGATTTGGAGGACTATTGAAGATCTACACGTATAGTCCTGGGGAGAAACAGTTTCACTCCTTAACAGTCGTCAAATTGATGTCATCTCATGCGTACAAAGCGGAATGCGGATCCGCTTTGCATTCAAAACACCGTTGAAAATATGGTGACGCAGATACCGTGAGGCGCTATAACGCAAAGGTTCCCACAACATGTGGCCGTACCGGCGAAGTATATCGTATCGGGAGGAGATAAAAACCTTTCCCAGGAAGGATACCGGAGGATTTACCAACCCGAAGAGAAAGATTAGTACGGGAACACTCGATGGGTGGACGGAAACGAAGGGGTAGGGGGAGCATTTTTTTGAGAAGTTTTGCGCTTGTTTGAGAAAAACCGACTGCTGTTAGCGTGCAAAAGGGTTTCGCTCCTGTCGATGATTCGTTTGATAAGTCCCCAGAGGTATAAACTAAGGCGTGCAGCTACGGACCTTATCTGTTTTCTGAGACCACTGGTAACTCAGGGGTCCTAAAGCGAGTTTTCTTAAACTCGCCCCCTTCGTTTTATTATTTTATTTTTATTATTTTTTATTTATTTTTTGGTTCTTTTCCATCTCCATTTTCCAATTCGCTGTGTCCCTTGGTTGAGCAGAGTGAAATTTATTATGGCCAAGACCCTTTTTCAAGGCTCTGGGGAGGGAAGAGTTTTCCTTTAAAGGGTCGCTCGAGTGGTGGATTAACAAAGAATGGCTTCAAGCTTGAAGCTTATCGAGAATGAATACAAATGAAGTGGCTACGCACGAGCTAAATAGCCGTTGTACAACAACCCCTAACAAGAAGAAATTGGTGATGACGGAGAAACAACTAACACGCCAAGCGCTGCTAGCTGCAGCAAAAGAGGAGACCCATGTAAGAAGGTGGCAAAGAAGAAATTTCTAATCTAGTTTGGAAAATCACGACTAGACTAACGCAGAGTTGGACAATTTCTGACAACATCAGCCAAACTCTAACTTCTAAAGGGTTCAGTAGGATACAAAACGAACAATAATCTCACATTACCACAATAAAAATAACTGCAATAATTGCTACAAATACAATAATCTTAATAATAGTTACGATATTATTGATGGCATAAAATGTCTAATAAGGAACAATATTTTGCAAGTCAAATTTCAAGTTGGTACCAGGATGGGGTTCTTCGAATATTCTTTGATGTATAGCCATGCCGCGTAATGGGAACTTCTTCAAGAAAAGATTTTAGATAGAAAACGTGATTCTGATCGGCACACACAGACGGGATCATGATTTTCTTAATGCAAATTCATGTAAATTAACTGTATTTACTAACTACTTAGGAATAACCTGTAAATACTGTTAGATTTTGATCAATGTAACTCATACTCCGAACACTTACGGTGTGCTTTGTCATTGTAACTGCTGATACATACATACGCAGTAATAAATAGCCTTTAAAACCACCCCACATTTTCCTAACTCCTCAGTTGTACAGTAGTAGTACAGTAGCAGTACAGTAGTAGTTCAAGTAACAGTATAGTAACTGAAGTTGTCGTTATACAGGGTGTCTCACTTATGATCCGAAAATTTTTAACCACGTGTTCAACAAACAATTTCCAACGAAAAGTGTCCCTTAAAGTTTTTTTTTTAAACCACTAAAAACCTGAGTTTTTTCAATGTTAAGATTTTTTTCGTGTTTTCGACCTTTGGTCACTGAAAATGTCATAACTCCCTTAATATGAAAAGTAAAACCAAATCTAAGTAAACCGTTGGAAAGAGCGTTAAATTTCCCGTCTTTTGAGCCTCTAACAATAATTTTTTGAAGGGAACTTGAGAGTGAAAAATGAGCCTGAAAAGTTAATTTCGTCAATTCTTGAAAACTGCCTGTTTTTCAAACGATCATTAGGCCCCATAATTCTGGTGATTGGTCATAGCCTGTAAGCCTACAAAATGCGCAAAAGGCTCAGCTTTCCAACGGTATAGTCATTTTTTATTTTTTAGAGGGAACGTTTTTGAGAAAATTGAGTTTTTATGCGAAAAAACGTGTGTTTTAAGGTACATTTTTGAGGGTTTTTCCTTGGGGAAAAAAGTACTGCATGACTAACCACTGATGACTTTGGAGGCGGATTTACGTATTTTTTTACGCTGAATCTAATGGTGACATACCCAGAGCTTCCTAGCAACGCCGCCCGTCTGTCGATGGGATTGTATGCGAAAAAACGTGTGTTAAACAGAGTGAGGTTTGTTTCTGTTGTTTGCTGTGATGCCCTCTTCTTAGCGTTGATAAGAAAATCGTCATGGGGAAAACATCTACGTACAAAGTCTCTCTATTCGACCGAGTTCACCATCACGTTCAATCCGTTCTTCCGTTGCGTTCGATCCAGTTTCCTGTGTTGAAAATTTTCGAAGTGTTTCTTTCCACTATGGCTCCATTCACCTATACCGTCAAAGAGTGCGTCGACATGATTTTCGTATATGGTTACGCACGGAAACGCATCAGCAGCGGAAGAGAGTACGCGCGGCGTTTCCCCAACAGACATCCTCCTTACATACAGAGAAACCTTCAGTAGGGTAAATGCACTTCACCATATCAAAAGGTGTTCGTTTTTGTGTTTTGGATTTCGCCATGTTCGGAATGAAGTGTTGTTTGTGCTAACACCCTTATTTAACCCACCCATTTGTGAAGACGCCTGATGGTATGAGGTTAACAACTGGAAATTACTCACAAGGTAAATTCTGTTTTCTACGCCTACGTAATAGCTTCATGACATTTATTCAGCCATAACGACCAGCAATGGTGAATTGCAGCTAACATTTTTCAAATATTAACGCAGGTATGCACACGTGCACGGAACGGGGAATTGTTCCAAATGGTCACTCACAGAGCAAGCGGTCCACGCGATGAATTTCGTGACGAGGCGATATTGGACGCAATAGCTGAGGATTCCACTTCCAGCACCCGCCGATTGGGCTTGCAGCTAGGGGTGCCACATGCGTCAGTTCATAGAGCCATAGTTGAAAGAAAAACTCCGAAAATTTTCAACACAGGAAACTGGATCGAACGCAACGGAAGAACGGATTGAACGTGATGGTGAACTCGGTCGAATAGAGAGACTTTGTACGTAGATGTTTTCCCCATGACGATTTTCTTATCAACGCTAAGAAGAGGGCATCACAACAAACAACAGAAACAAACCTCACTCTGTTTAACACACGTTTTTTCGCATACAATCCCATCGACAGACGGGCGGCGTTGCTAGGAAGCTCTGGGTATGTCACCATTAGATTCAGCGTAAAAAAATACGTAAATCCGCCTCCAAAGTCATCAGTGGTTAGTCATGCAGTACTTTTTTCCCCAAGGAAAAACCCTCAAAAATGTACCTGAAAACACACGTTTTTTCGCATAAAAACTCAATTTTCTCAAAAACGTTCCCTCTAAAAAATAAAAACTGACTATACCGTTGGAAAGCTGAGCCTTTTGCGCATTTTGTAGGCTTACAGGCTATGACCAATCACCAGAATTATGGGGCCTAATGATCGTTTGAAAAACAGGCAGTTTTCAAGAATTGACGAAATTAACTTTTCAGGCTCATTTTTCACTCTCAAGTTCCCTTCAAAAAATTATTGTTAGAGGCTCAAAAGACGGGAAATTTAACGCTCTTTCCAACGGTTTACTTAGATTTGGTTTTACTTTTCATATTAAGGGAGTTATGACCTTTTCAGTGACCAAAGGTCGAAAACACGAAAAAAATCTTAACATTGAAAAAACTCAGGTTTTTAGTGGTTTTAAAAAAAACTTTAAGGGACACTTTTTGTTGGAAATTGGTTGTAGAACACGTGGTTAAAAATTTTCGGATCATAAGTGAGACACCCTGTATAAGTTACCTACTCCTGTGTGTACCTGCCAACTCATGTAACAGCCTTATTCAATACCTTTTAATATATACCCTGTAATAACACAAAGATGTAAGACAGTAACTTATAGCTTTCATATCCAATTCAATTCAACTAAACATGGCTCTTATATTGTTCAGCTTAGACTAAGAGTGGCATATTTTGATTTATTTGTAGATTCCTTGAAAATTAAGAAATAAAGCGTCGAAACGTTGGAATAAACTGCACATTATTTCACCGACCGTACCTCAATAACCATAGAACTTCTCGTAATAAATAGCAGTGGAAGAGAAGAGCCTGGACGGGTCATTAACCTTAGGCTCATAAAACAACATAAGTTTAGAACTTGTATTATGTATATATAAGACTCTCTAAAAATCATTATTTGTTGTCTAATGTTTTTGTTGAATGAAAACGCTGCAAAGTCCTTGTCACATGGGTTTATTATTCCATTGGACATACTACCTACAGAGATATTGGCTGTTTATTTATTGTTTCTTTCATATAAAATAATTTAAATAGCTATCTCTGGTGGTTTCCACCAATTTTGGCCCCCAAAACACGAATAAAGTAGGTACGCTCCTTTTTTTATTTTTTATTTATTTTTTTTAATAAATTATCTCTGATCATTGATTGTACCTTTTAATCGTCTTGATCCACCTGTTGACACTTTTTCCAGTGTTATTTTACAAATTGATGGTGATTTCAGACGATTTCCCAGGTTTTTGACTCATAAAAAATCAATTTCGGGAGCTGAACATCTGGTAGACCCTCAATTTTTTATTCTTCGGTCAAAATCGACTTCATATTCGGTCTTCCCGTCCCCAAAACATGAAAAACGATACCTTAAAAGCTCATGTTACCAACATGTTGCTAAAACGCAAAAGTACCTATTTTACACACATTTTCACTCATAACACCCCTGGGTATATTCCGATCGGGCTGAAAAGTTTCGGGACACAACTAGGGCCCAAATGGAGCATGTGTGCGAAAGAACGATTTTTTTAGACCGAAAATGAAGCCTGTACACGTGATACGGCGGACGGCGGACGGCGTACGGCGGACGGCGGACGGACATTGCATTTTTGGAATCTACGCATCTTGAAACGGAAAAGAAAAAATTTTGACGGGGTGTTATAAAAATTTTTTGCTGAGCGAATACATAGGTGTATTATTCACAGAATAATAAACCAAAAATTGATGTGAATTGAACTGAAATGCATATTCTGGTTTTGTTGTTATTTTTATTGTGTGTAATCTTGTCTTCTTCTGGGATATGATACCTTCTACATGGATCTCTTTGATGAGCCGAAACGATCACATACCGGTTTCCCAACTCGGCAGCTGTCCTCGGCCGAGGGAAAGAAACGAGGGCTTCTTCAACACCCAGACGCCACGGGCGCAGATACGCAGGCGCACACATACGAGCGGAAGTCGCAGTAACGAAAAAGGGCAGGTGTCGGTAAAAACCCCGGGCGAGCGAAACCGAAGTTCGACTGATGCTGGGGTTAAAAACGGTCAAAATGAGCGAATTATTGCTCAGGCGAAACGGACGTTGAGTTTGATCTTGGGTGAACCATCAGACCTATCAGAAACCGGGGGATAAAACTGTCAGGGCTGCTCACACTTCCATATGAACCAACCTTACAAAGGTTCAGCTGCTGCGTTACTTGGCGACGCTCAAACGGAGTTTACTCTTGAGTTTCCAGTCCTTGTATTTGTAACGAGTAAACTTCTCAGTAGGGACGTGTAACATGCGTTCAATCTCACCCGTTCACTCGCTTCTGGGATGCGTTCTTTGGGACACGTTCACCAGTTCAACCGAGTCCCTGTAATTATCCCGCTCTAAAAATCACGAAAATTGGGTTTATACTTTGTAGGTCTGATTCAATGAAATAGTTACACCTACAACATATACCTAGTTCAATTTACATTTTCATTTTGGTTCATTATGTTCAATAACAAAGCGTTGTGTCCCGAAACTTTTCAGCCCGATCGGAATATACCCAGGGGTGTTATGAGTGAAAATGTGTATAAAAATAGGTACTTTTTGCGTTTTAGCAACATGTTGGTAACATGAGCTTTTAAGGTATCGTTTTTCATGTTTTTGGGGACGAGAAACCGAATATGAAGTCGATTTTGACCAAAGAATAGAAAATTGAGGTTCTACCAGATGTTCAGCTCCCGAAATTGATTTTTTATGAGTCAAAAACCTGGGAAATCGTTTGAAATCACCATCAATTTGTATAATAACACTGGAAAAAGTGTCAACAGGTGGATCAATACGATTAAATGGTACTATCAATGATCGAAGATAATTTATTAAAAAAAAAAAAAAAGAGGAGCTTACCTTATTCGTGTTTTGGGGGCCACAATTGGTGGAAACCACCAGAGATAGCTATTTCAATTATTTTATATGAAAGAAACAATAAATAAACAGCCAACATCTCTGTAGGTATGTCCAATAGAATAATAAACCCATGTGACAAGGACTTTGCAGCGTTTTTCCTTAAGTACCAATGAACCAAAATTCACGAAATTTGATATATGGATCCCGTTTGGGCTCTAGCTGGTCCTCGAAGCTCGGCGTTACTGTCTCTCAACTCTGAGGAGTGAATATGGGTTGAAATGTAAAGAGTATTCCTATCTCGGAAAATTGTACTTTGAGGTGTGGGTTTTCTCGTATTATCAAATAGTTTGATTTTTTTCTGAATTTTTGAGACCATCCGGAGCATTGTGCGACGTTGCCATACAATTTGCTATCCAATTTGCAGTAATAAGCAGGGTAAATGGCATCAAGCTGGGTTGAGAGCCCACATCACTGGTCCTTCGGCAAGGCAATCTATAGCACAGCGGTTTATCTGGAGGACTGATCCGCCGAAGTTCCCTTCAGAACTTCATTCTTTGTGTTTCTTTTTGCCATTTTAGCTACTGTTTGCATTCGACAGAATTATCTTAGCAAAATTTAACACGTGATTGACGTAGGTACCTAGTAACGAGTACGAGGTTAGGTACTAAGGTACGGAGGGTCTGCGTCTACATAATATGTATATGTAGAATAGTACATATATTATATAGAAGGGTGATCTGCACAGAGAGCTGTAATCTGTTACAGAAAGGTGTTTTGCACAAAATAATAAACCGTTGTCTAGGGATCTGCAGCGTTTGTAACTATTTTAAGTAGGTATAACACGTCATATTTGCAGATTCTGCTCTGAAGACGAACGAAAATACGAAAAATGTTGGAATACCGATATTAATATTAGAAAAGCTCCAGAGACTAGACTGGTAGGTATTCAATGTAAAGTCACTACCTACCTATGCAAAGGAAAATTACCTACTAACTACCTACATAATGTTTTACAGGCATTGGAGTTTTCAATGCTAATTTCACTTCCACAACATCTGTATTTTTCCGAGGCTCCTTCATCCACAACATTAAAATGAAACCACATCGCACTTTTTTCGGAACATTTTTTGTTAGAACAGAACGAGGTGGAGGGTGAACGCACTTTGTAGAAAGCTAGAAAGGTGAACTATGTAATTACGTAGTATGTGAAGCTATACCATGTACTTACATTAGACGTGAAGATATACGTGTATACATAAGATGTGAACGAAGGGAGGAAACCTGTGAACGGGGAAGGGGAGAACGATGGGAACGTAGAGGGTCGAACTTGAACGGATGAACTGGTGGGTCTGAGGAGTTGTGGAAATACAGTGAGAACGTCAAACCGTTCAGTGAGAACGTCAATTCTTTGGTCATCCGTTCAGTTCGGATACGTTCAATTGAAAAATCCGTTCAGTGGTGAACGCCACATCCCTACTTCTCGATAATAAAGTCCAGTCCTAGAGCCAGCCTCAAAAAAAGGTTACCGATTTTATATGAAACTGTTAAGCATAACAATAAAAAAGCAGGTAACTGCTAGCAGACTTATCCGCCCTCCAGGCGGAGAAAGCAAGCGAAATTAAATTAATTAGGGTTAAACAGGACATGAAATGAGACAGAAATACGCTCCTCACTTTCCTAATAATTACATTTCAGCGAAATGTTCTGAATATCGCCACTTAACAAAATTGCGATACCCACTGAAATTCGAATCAGTCCAAGTGACTGTTAGATGCAAAGCAACGCATGAGCTCAAACCTAAGGATTTACCTATTTACGAAATTTGCCAGCACACGGTCACTAGAGATGGCCGATTAACAAAGAAATGGGAATTCAAGAAATTATATACTTCCCAGGCCAATTTTTTTTTTAACGCCTTTATTTAAAAAAAATACAGAAAAATAAATTAAAAGTAGGTACTTTGCGTTTGCAATAAATAAAAAAACGCTGCAAATCCCTGCACAACGGTTTATTATTTTGTATAGAATACCCTTCCGTTACAGATCACAGCTCTATGTATAGATAACCCGTCCATATAATATACCTATGGTATGTACTATTCTATACATATTATGTAGATCGCAGACCCTTGCGACCCTTCGCGAATTAGGTTAGTACCTAACCCCGTACTCGTTACTAGGTACCTACCTAAATCACGAGTTAAATGTTGCTAAAATAATTCTGCCGATGACAAACAGTACCTAACAAAAAGAAACACACATAATGAAGTTCTGAAAAGAAATATTGTTGATGAGGAGTGAAAAAAGTTTCGAAAGTACCTACCAACAAACTACAGCCCCTTCTACGTAGATGGTATAATGAACCGTTGTGTAATAATTTACCGTTAAGTAATGATTTACCATTGTGTAATAATAATTTACCCATCAATAATACTTCAACGTTTGTTCAACTTTCACTACCTACCAACAAACTCCAAAAGAGCCATCATTTTTCATATGAAATAATATCACAGAACAACCAACTCGACTTCATACTCGCCAATATAATCAGGTGATCCCTAGCAATGATTTCATCTCCGCCAAATTTCCTATTGTGGGCGCGTCTCTGGTTACGAGATTTGGTTTGAATTGTATACAATTTCATTCACACTGGAGTCGAAAATGCCTGTCGGCGCAAACTTCGGGGCCTTACTGTGAACGAACGGCTGGACGTACGATGCTCCGGATGGTCTTAAAAAACTCGCAAGTTCAAGAACTATTTAAAACCGTAAAAATATTCACGTAAAAAAATGGTATAGGAGTTTTGAAATTTTCAACCCCTATTTTGAACCCCTTAGAGATGACTCACAGTAACGTCGAGCTTCGAGGACCAACTAGACAGCGAACGGAACCTATAACCCGAATTTCATCAATTTTCTTTCATGGTAACTAAGAAAAGTGGCCCGTACGGCGTACGGCGGACAGACAGAAATATTTTTATTGCAGTTTTGGATTCTACATACCTTGAAACGTAAACCATCAAATTTTGAGGGGGGGTAAGAATTTTGGTTTATTATTTTCAATAATGAACCATTGGAATCGAGCATGAAAAAAAAAATTCTTACCCCCCCTCAAAATTTGATGGTTTACGTTTCAAGGTATGTAGAATCCAAAACTGCAATAAAAATATTTCTGTCTGTCCGCCGTACGCCGTACGCCGTACGGGCCACTTTTCTTAGTTACCATGAAAAAAAATTGATGAAATTCGGGTTATAGGTTCCGTTCGGCGTCTAGTTGGTCCTCGAAGCTCGACGTTACTGTGAGTCATCTCTAAGGGGTTCAAAATAGGGGTTGAAATTTTCAAAACGCCTATACTATTTTTTTACGTAAATATTTTTACGGTTTTAAATAGTTCTTGAACTTGCGAGTTTTTTAAGACCATCCGGAGCATCGTACGTCCAGCCGTTCGTTCACAGTAAGGCCCCGAAGTTTGCACCGACAGGCATTTTCGACTCCAGTGTGAATGAAATTGTATACAATTCAAACCAAATCTCGTAACCAGAGACGCGCCCACAATAGGAATTTGTGAATACGGCCAATCATTGGTAGGGATCACCTGATTATATTGGCGGAGTATGAAGTCGAGTTGGTTGTTCTGTGATATTATTTAATTTGAAAAATGATGGCTCTTTTGGAGTTTGTTGGTAGGTAGTGAAACTTGGACAAACGTTGAGGTATTATTGATGGGTAAATTATTACTACGGTAAATCATTACTCAACGGTAAATTATTACACAACGGTTCATTATACCATCTACGTAGAAGGGGCTGGAGTTTGTTGGTAGGTACTTTTGCAACTTTTTTCACTCCTCATCAACAATTTCTTTTCAGAACTTCATTATGTGTGTTTCTTTTTGTTAGGTACTGTTTGTCATCGGCAGAATTATTTTAGCAACATTTAACTCGTGATTTAGGTAGGTACCTAGTAACGAGTACGGGGTTAGGTACTAACCTACGGATGGTTTGCGATCTACATAATATGTATATAATAGAATAGTACATATCATATTATATAGACGGGTTATCTATACATAGAGCTGTGATCTGTAACAGGAGGGTATTCTATACAAAATAATAAACCGTTGTGCAGGGATTTGCAGCGTTTTGTTTTCATGCTCGATTCCAATGGTTCATTATTGAAAATAATAAACCAAAATGAAAAAACAATTGGCAGTTACTGATCTCCAACATTTTAAAAATTGACCGGAGATCAGGAGTTGACAATAAAACAAAAATAAATTAGCTTAAAACAAATTAAATGCTACTTGAAAAGTGTGTGCAACACGAAAGGCTTGGATAACAAATAATTACATAATTAAAACAATAATTGCGGTGAGGAAAACGGTAGGCACTTGAATTAGTTGGTAAAGCAGCTAAGAATGGAAATATTGCGGGTATACTGCTCATGAGGAAGATGCTCAAGCCACCCCTAAACTTCTGAAATGACTGACTGCACCTCAGATGAGGCGGAAGAGCCACAAATAAACGTGGAGTATAGTAATTGTACTGCCTTTTGAAAAAATCACTTTTTGGAGCCGGGACATGTAAGTGAACAGACGAGTGAAGGCGAGTGACGCCATCATCACGAGGGAGATTAGGAAGAGATCCAAGCATTTTGCACAAATCTGCACTAAAATCCGTCCAAACGTGTACGCGTCAGTATTACTCAGTTACAGTGCAGATCGATGAGTAACCAGGAAAAAGCCTGCCGCATCAATTCCCATTGAATTAAATAGGTACGGCGATCAGTCAATACTGAAGAAAAAAATTTTTGAAATTTACCGATTTCGTGACGATTCTATCTTTCACTTCTCGATTCAGCTTATAAAAACCAAGTAGATTAAAAAAATCCAAGTCAGGCAACTGGATGTGTACGCTAGGCAGACAAATTTCCAAACGGCTGGAATTTGGACACCTCGAAGCTCGAATTTTGAAATCCACACCTTATACACGTCCAGCTGCTGCGTTACTGTTTACTTCAACTTCTCAAGTGACGCTTATTTTATTATAATTATTTTGTTGTTTAGCCCTGCACATTGACAAAGGCGACACATCACTCGTCGGACCGTTCACCGACAAAAGTAATTGAGCCGCCAAAGGAAGTTAATATACATACAGGACGGAAACGTCGGGTAATTGAGTCGTGCGCGGTCTTCAAAACACTTCGCGAACACCGTCTTGTATGTTCCTGTCTCAGGTTTCAACAGCTGGCTCAATCAAGTAGTTCAAAGAGTTTCAAAGCAGGGTTGCCTCACCCCAGATTTTACTGTTTTCTACGGATTTTTGAAAGGCATCTACACGGGGGGAAAACGGGTAAAACTACGGATTTTACTCATCCATAATCAACAGGAAAATGTCCATAAAACTTGATTTTTTTCTGACTTTCATTTGAAGTGACTCCAAATTCTGCATCTTGAATATTTAGACGTATAAGCTGGACAAGGAGGGTCCGTTGAATCAACGCTAAAGCAATGTCCATTTCACGTTTCCTTCTCGTTTCATCTTAACTTTTTTGAGATGGCCCCTTACCTATCTAAATTTCCTGCCTGTGTTTGAACATCACAGTTACACGAATTATCAAAACTATGTTAAAGTTAAATGGAGGAGGGGGGGGGGGGGGGGCTGGACTGGTTCTAGAAGGTACCTAATTTATGTGAGGTTCAACCGTAATGAAACTTGGGCTCTCAGCAAATAATGGCGAGGCGATTTTGATGATTGGAATAGCGAAAATGGCGCGTCAGGTTATTAGGCTACTTAGCAGCACGTTGCATTTTTGCCTGTAGCTTGTTTTTCTTGAAAGGATTGTTCTTTTTCAACTGAAGGTGACTTAGATTACTTGACTGTAGTGTAGAAATTTGATAGATTAGGGATGCCAACTTTCAGGGTAGCTCATAATTTTAACAAATTGAGCAGCCATCGTTTCTGTGAGCCTACACAAAAACAAAGGTAGGTACAGATAACCCGCCAAAACCGAGGGGATGTAATTGATATGTTTGTCACTTCAGACAATATCTTACCTTACACAATTCGCCAAAATTTTCGTAAATATATCATCGAAACAATCACTTTAAGAATGGACAATGTTCGGAAGTGGGCCAAATTTGAGTTTTTGTGAATCGATGATCTCTCGAAATCGGTATAAATTGCTATTCAAAAATTATAAATTGCTCTTATTAAATCACCAAAATGAATTAAATTCCTTGATCAATGAATTTTTTCTTGATATTTTGTGAATCCATGATCGCTTAAAATCGGTATAAATCACTACAAATTGCAATTAAATCACAAAAATGAATGAAATTCCTCGATCAATGAATTTTTTCTTGATATTTTGTCAATTCATGATCGCTGAAAATCGGTATGAATCACTACAAATTGCTATTAAATCACCATAATGAATGAAATTCCTCGATCAATGAATTTTTTCTTGATATTTTGTAAATTCATGATCGCTCAAAATCGGTATAAATCACTACAAATTGCTATTAAATCACCTAAATGAATGAAATTCCTCGATCAATGAATTTTTTCTTGATATTTTGTGAATTCATGATCGCTTAAAATCGGTATAAACCACTACAAATTGCTACTAAATCACCAAAATGAATGAAATTCCTTGATCAATGAATTTTTTCTTGATATTTTGTGAATTCATGATCGCTTAAAATCGGTATAAATCACTACAAATTGCTACTAAATCACCAAAATGAATGAAATTCCTTGATCAATGAATTTTTTCTTGATATTTTGTGAATTCATGATCGCTTAAAATCGGTATAAACCACTACAAATTGCTACTAAATCACCAAAATGAATGAAATTCCTTGATCAATGAATTTTTTCTTGATATTAGGTAGATACCTACTTCCAAAAAAAAACTGCAGGATAAAAATAGAAATAGTCTATTTCCACGTAAAATAAAAAATTGTAGACCGGTTTCGGATGTTACACCATCACACACGATAGACTATTTCTATTTTTATCCTGTACTTTTGGTTTATTATTTTCAATAATGAACCATTGGAATCGAGCATGAAAAAAAAAATTCTTACCCCCCCTCAAAATTTGATGGTTTACGTTTCAAGATATGTAGAATCCAAAACTGCAATAAAAATATTTCTGTCTGTCCGCCGTACGCCGTACGCCGTACGGGCCACTTTTCTTAGTTACCATGAAAAAAAATTGATGAAATTCGGGTTATAGGTTCCGTTCGGCGTCTAGTTGGTCCTCGAAGCTCGACGTTACTGTGAGTCATCTCTAAGGGGTTCAAAATAGGGGTTGAAATTTTCAAAACGCCTATACCATTTTTTTACGTAAATATTTTTACGGTTTTAAATAGTTCTTGAACTTGCGAGTTTTTTAAGACCATCCGGAGCATCGTACGTCCAGCCGTTCGTTCACAGTAAGGCCCCGAAGTTTGCACCGACAGGCATTTTCGACTCCAGTGTGAATGAAATTGTATACAATCCAAACCAAATCTCGTAACCAGAGACGCGCCCACAATAGGAATTTGTGAATACGGCCAATCATTGGTAGGGATCACCTGATTATATTGGCGGAGTATGAAGTCGAGTTGGTTGTTCTGTGATATTATTTAATTTGAAAAATGATGGCTCTATTGGAGTTTGTTGGTAGGTAGTGAAACTTGAACAAACGTTGAAGTATTATTGATGGGTAAATTATTACTACGGTAAATCATTACTCAACGGTAAATTATTACAGAACGGTAAATTATACCATCTACGTAGAAGGGGCTGGAGTTTGTTGGTAGGTACTTTTGCAACTTTTTTCACTCCTCATCAACAATTTCTTTTCAGAACTTCATTATGTGTGTTTCTTTTTGTTAGGTACTGTTTGTCATCGGCAGAATTATTTTAGCAACATTTAACTCGTGATTTAGGTAGGTACCTAGTAACGAGTACGGGGTTAGGTACTAACCTACGGAGTGTCTGCGATCTACATAACATGCATATAATAGAATAGTACATATCATATTATATAGACGGGTTATCTATACATAGAGCTGTGATCTGTAACAGAAGGGTATTCTATACAAAATAATAAACCGTTGTGCAGGGATTTGCAGCGTTTTTTGCTATGGATTTCCACTACTCCGCCGCAAGTGATCTAAGTTATATACCTTTTTCCAAAATGCAGGTATGATCAGGTTGATGATGAAAGTAATGTAGATTCCAACCAAGATACTGAAAAAGCAAACATGGTTGATCATGACGATGACATGGCTGGAATCTACATTATTGTCATGATCAACCTGATCATACCTACATTTTGGATAATACCCGCATCGGGATGACAACTAGATCTCAATATATTCGATTCAAATACTCGATACTCTTGTTCTAGATCGATGTTCTGGAGGGACGTTCACAATCCGGTGCCAGGACTAACAGTCAACAGCCCCTCAAATCCGTGGGAAAAGGCGAGAACCGGTACAAGGAGGTTGGGAGGGGTGACGTGAAAGAGCCAATAGGAAGGCAGCTGTGGGCCCCTCATGGCGACCCGGGGTCCACCCTGGGAGGGGAGTGGGGAGGGGCGGAGCCGATCTGTCTACCGGCCCAAAAGCAAGGACAGGCTACCGGAGGATTTGTGGGGAACTTATTTCATGTTTCTCGCTAAAGCGCAAGTAAAAACACTGGAAGACAGCTGGCCGAGAGCCAGCCAAGACAGCTTGGTCGGCTGGCCAAGAGCCTCGTGTTTACCTATCAAGAAAAAACCACATCAAATACCGACATGACGGACATAACACCGCAGTGGCGTGGACATTCTCGCATGCATTTATTTTAACTGTATTTTTAACCCTACCTATACCACTCTCAAAACTATACCAAGCTCAAAACTGTATTTTAAGCCTAACTATACCAAGCTCAACACTATCCCGCGCTCAAAATTGTATTTATAAGCCTACCTATATAGGTACCCAGCTCAAAACTACACCACTCTCGAAACTGTATTTTTAAGCCTTCCTATACCACGCTCAAAACTGTATTTTTAAGCTTTGCCTAGGTATATCACGCTCAACAGCATTTTTAAGCCTGCCTATACCACGCTCAAAACTGTATTTTTAAGCCTACCTATACCAAGCTCAAACTGTATTTTTAAGCCTACCTATACCAAGCTCGAACTGTATTTTTAAGCCTACCTATACCACGCTCAAAACAGTATTTTTAAGCCTACCTATTACCTGTACCACGCTCAAAACTGTATTTTTAAGCCTTTCTATATCACGCTCAAAACTCGAAACTTATGTCTACCTATACCATGCTCAAGACTGAACATTCTCGAATGTACTTTAAAGCCTACCTATACCACGCTCAAAACTGTATCTACTTATTTTAAGGCCTACCTACACCACGCTCAAAACTGTATTTTAAAGCCCATCTATACCACGCTCAAAACTTGAACCTATACCACGCTAGAAACTGTATTTGTAAGCCTACATATAACCCGCTCAAAACTTAAACGTATATCACGCTCAAAACTGCATTTTTAAGCCTACCTATACCACGCTCAAACCTCGAAACTTTTAAGCCTAGCTATGCCACACTCAAAACTGAACATTCTCCTACGTATTTTAAAGCCTACCTACACCACTCTCAACACTATACCACGCTCAGCACTGTATTTTTAAGCCTCCTTATACCACGCTCAAAACTCGAAACTTTTAAGCCTACCTATACCACTCTCAAAACTATACCACGCACAAAACTGTATTTTAAAGCCTATCTACACCACTCTCAACACTATAACACGCTCAGCACTGTATTTTTAAGCCTCCTTATACCACGCTCAAAACTCGAAACTTTTAAGCCTACCTATACCACTCTCAAAACTATACCACGCACAAAACTGTATTTTAAAGCCTACCTACACCACTCTCAACACTATAACACGCTCAGCACTATTTTTAAGCCTCCTTATACCACGCTCAAAACTCGAAACTTTTAAGCCTACCTACACCAATCTCAACACTATAACACGCTCAGCACTGTATTTTTAAGCCTCCTTATACCACGCTCAAAACTCGAAACTTTTAAGCCTACCTATACCACTCTCAAAACTATACCACGCACAAAACTGTATTTTAAAGCCTACCTACACCACTCTCAACACTATAACACGCTCAGCACTGTATTTTTAAGCCTCCTTATACCACGCTCAAAACTCGAAACTTTTAAGCCTACCTATACCACTCTCAAAACTATACCACGCACAAAACTGTATTTTAAAGCCTACCTACACCACTCTCAACACTATAACACGCTCAGCACTGTATTTTTAAGCCTCCTTATACCACGCTCAAAACTCGAAACTTTTAAGCCTACCTATACCACTCTCAAAACTATACCACGCACAAAACTGTATTTTTAAGCCTACTTATACCACGCTCCAAACTTTCAAGTCTACCTATACCCCGCTCAAAACCAAATCAAAACTCGCACCACAACACCCCCAACGAGTACCTATTCGCCAGAAATTTCGTGTCGTAGACTCAGAGCTGTTTTGGCATATACGGACTTTGGACAAGATTCACTTTATGTAAATTGGAAGCAATATTTTAAAGAAGTAACTGACCTACTATAATAGGTACCTACATCCCTCAATTCAACAAGTGTTTGGTGAACCTGTTAATTCAATTCCCATACCTCCTATTATTATATTAAATGTTTTATGGATTGCGATAACTACGAAAAGTCATCGTTTCTAGGTGATACGACCCACAAGGCATCATCTTGTCACACCTACCACAAATCATCGCCCCCCATTATTTACTGATTATTTTGATATTGATTATTACGATCCTAATAATAATCAACTCAATATAGATACCGAACTATATGGAATGAACGCTTAGGTTCTTCATTACAGTTCATTATGATCTGCGACGGTTTAAAATCAGATAACAAAATGTTAATAAAATCAATAGGTACTAATATTTTCAGGACAAATGCATAATTATGAAGACGTAGAACCTAAGATTGAAATTTTTGAGAGAAATTCTAGAGGAGCTCCTGTACAATATATGGGGTTTTTGGTTATTTCTCAAAAATGGCCCCCTACTTATATTGCTCCTCAAATCGCTCACTTGTACTATACCGCCTCCTAGGAACGGTGACATCCAAAATTGATCAGTTTGCGTTAGGTAGGTACTGTACAAATCATACGCCAACTCAAACGCGTGGAATGAACAGCCGCGCAGCCCGACAAACAAAATTTCAATAACTCGAAATGTAACGGTACCCACTGAAATCAGGTGAAAGTTCCCCTGAAGTGTTTACTTCTCACACCAACTTGAAACACCCCGAAGGGAAAATGAACGGGCCGAGTCAATAACCTTGGTCAGGGAAACCCGGAGGACGGAAATAGTCGATATCGAACGGTACTCGGTCAAAACAAGGGCTCGAAAGAGAGAATGCAAATTCCACAAGAGCTCGGTAACGGAAAATTCGTTAAATGGATTCATTCGATCGGAATTACTAAGACGCTGCTCGGCTATTCGTCCTACAGCAAAAAATTATGCAGAAATTGATGTAGTTTCGATTTTCAAGAAAAATATGCCAATAAGGTATCATAAGGATTGGTAAGGAATTATTGTAGTTTCATCCAAAAATCTGTATAGAAAACAGCATGTAATGCCTCATTCATCAGGCTGCCCAGGATTGGGAAGCAATCTACCTAAGTACCTACCTAATCCTATCGATTTTTGGAAGAAATTACATCAATTTACACCATAATACGATGTAATATTATCATCATAATACAGTGGAAATTGATGCGGTTACCATTTTGCAAGAAACAGATGCCAATAAGGTATCACAAGGTTGGTAAGGAATTATTGTAGTTTCCTTCCAAAAATCTGTAGACAACAGCACGGAATGCCTCATTCATCAGGACGCCAAGGATTGGCAAGGAATCTACATTAGTAACTACCTAATCCTATCGATTTTTGGAAGAAATTACATCAATTTACATAATAATACGATGTAATATTATCATCATAATACAGTGGAAATTGATGCGATTTCCATTTTTCAAGAAAAATATGTCAATAAGGTATCACAAGGATTGGTAAGGAATTATTGTAGTTTCCTTCCAAAAATCTGTACCTAGACAGCAGCACGGAATGCCTCATTCATCAGGGTGTCAATAGTTGGCAAGGAATTTAAGGAAAACTTCGTTCGTTGCTTCCACAAACCCGTAGAAATCGGTAGGTACCTATTGAACTGAATGTTAGATCTATGTACAAAACGAGACGCAATGGCAATCAAATCAAGTACATAGTACTCTATACCATATACTCCCCCCCCCCCCCCCCCACCAGATGCATCTTGTTATTGACCTTGTAAACATTTAACATTTAATAAATTGTTAAACTGAGTTTTAATTACATATCATTTCTTAAGCATTAATGCAACTATTCTTGTATTATCTAATGTTTTATACATACCTAATGTAATTGTTCATGACACTATGAGGGAACATTATTATAATTCCTATGTACTTGAATAATAAATACAGTAGAAGTCGCTTATGGTGATCGAATTGGGACCGACTGGAAACAATCACTGTACGCGACCAATATCTACAAGCGAATTGCGACCCCCAGAATTGACCTAATTTTGATTAATTATTTTTTTGAGGAAATCGTCATTAAAACCGATAGGCAGTATCTCTTCGGTTTCGGATCACCGTTCAGTAGGTACCACTTTTGGTGAAGATATTTGGGAGATTTCAGCCATTTTTACCAATTTTGCCGTCTTTCAACACCCAAAAACTCAAAAACTGATCACTATGACCTTTTGATCACTATAACAGGCCAACTCACTGTGTGTTTACATAAAGCCGATCGGGACCTGACTGCTTCTATCCTTATATCCGGCATATTCTTTTAACCGCCTGTCTACTAAGCGACTTCTACTGTAATAAACGAATAAACAAGTTCGCTACAAAGCCCACTGGCTCTTGTGCAACTCCTCACAATTATTTCTTGGACCTCTGAAAATACACATTTTACATTAAATATATTAATTTTTCGCACTTGGTGTTTCCTTCGAATCCCACGCTTCGAGGACTGTTTGCCCGGAAACGGACAAAATAAAAAGCCATAAATTGTTGTCGGACATAAATTGTTTTGAGCGAGCTCTCTTCTTGCATGCCAAAATTTCTGGTGAGAACATGATTTTGGACGATGAGGAAAAGAAATACGTTTCTACGACACGATAAGCATGGAATTTGATAGTTTTCTAGCTATCTAGCTATTCACGATCACAGTTAATAATATTTATGATAGGACGTGAAAATATCTCACCAATTTTACCTCACCAAGCCAGTGAATTGCATCTCCAACTTACCTGCAACAATAAAATAAAGTATGAGCGGTCTGCAATTATTCATCCAAAACATCGAAGATAATAGGAACCGAAGATGGCCCGAGTACTAAATATTGTAGAGCATAGCATAAATGTACATAATTCAGAATACTCCATGCATCAAGGTCTTCACAAACTCGAAGATCAGCTTCGATTTTTCAAATAATGTTTGATAAATAAATCGTCACGGTGCAACGTGAATAACAGCAATACTGCTACTTTAGGGATTTATGGAAATTTTCCGACGTTAACCCCATTTTGAAGACTCTATATTGTCATTGATGCAGCGATGGCTATTAATCTCGCTGATCATAAAGCAGTGGCCAAGGAAAAGTACAGGGGTGCATTACAGAAGACAGCAAATTGAAGTAAATGTCTCGTTTGTGATTGAATTATTTCAATCGATTTCAATTTGTCTTTGCTTCGATACCCAAGTGAGAATTCCCGTAATTTTCTGGTAAACCTCCAGAAAAATCAACATGTGAAAAAGTGCTGTGCCCCACCGGCGGACGGAGGCATTAGTCACGAGTCTGGTTACTTTCAACCGATACATATCTAATTGAGAGATTGCATCTTTATTAGGGGCTCGGCTGAGTGCAGTCCAGATAAGCTGGAATCCCGTGTTATTATTTCCAGAACCTGATTATTACAGTAATTAGGTACAAAAGATTTTGTGTGGGATTTTTTTTTTGTTTTTTTTTAACTCAGGTTTGGGGGGTTTGTGATTGTTTTTCGGGTGTAGAACGGCAATCTAGAGGACGCAAATGAGAAATGGGAGAGAGCAGTGGCGTAGCCAGGGTTTTTGAATGGCGTGGGGGGGGGGGTTATCGGAAATAGTAAACGTAAAATTTGACTTTACAAAGCTGAATGTAAATTTAACAAAGCACTACATTTAATAGGTAAAGTTAGGTAAGATAAACTGATAAAACATAATATTTATTATTATTAGCAACAGTGTTAGCGAATTTTCAAGGAAAATTATTGCAACTATTGCATTGGGTCAAATTTTTAAGAAAATAAATTTGAAATCGTTACATAGGCAAATCTTTTCTACAGCATCCTGATTTCATCCCGATTTAAACAGAAATTTATATGTATATTACATTATGTTTATTTATTTATGTGTCACTCAAGACGATATCTGACCTTAGGTACGTGATAAAAATTCCAGAATTCGCCAAAATGTTCTTACTGCCAAACAAAAGGATGAGTTCGAATATGAGCAATTTTCAAAAATTCTAAGGGGGTCTAATTTGAGTTTTTAGGGGGTCAATAATTGGTAAAAACGGCTCAAATCAATATTAATTCACTTGAGGTTGTGTGGGATGGTGATTCGCGATGGAGGGACTATTTTGAAAATGAAAATACTTTTCTCAATAAGTAGTGGGTCAAATTTGACTTGGAGACCGCTACCGGGTCAAGAAATGCTCATCCAGTGACGAATGATCACAGCTGGGTGTAGATGAGGGGCTTCGATCGAACTGCTAACAGAAAAAACATCCCCCAATCAATCCTCGTAAATCAAACCTGGAATGGTTGGACAAAAAAATAGATCGAGATGACTCGGTGAAATGGCAAAACGAATTTGTTAAGCTGACAAGATTAGAACCAACGACCACCCATGCAGGGGCCATTTTTTCGTGAAGACTGCTGATTGACACTACAGTCATAATTAGAGTACGGATTTTGCATATTTTACATATCAGGTTTTTTCAATAGCATCATACTTATCCGAATTAAGGTATTTGGAGATGTTTTGGACATTTAAAATTGAATTTAAAATTGCATATTCGTGCATATTTTGCTGGTTTTTGCATATTATATTTTATGCATCTGCATATTTTACAGAGTTTTGCATATAAATGGCATATTTCTAAGAAATATCTGAGTACCTACACTGAAATTTCCGATCTCCGGTCATGTGAAAGGTCTTATACGTGCCTTTGTATGACTGCCCTTTCTATCTCTCCGGGTAGTTGACTGGGTTTTCCCCGACCGGAGATTTCCGTCCGTGTGAAACTAGTCTAAGAAAAACACTATTTTGAGACTTGGCTTATTCATTCCGTCCCCGCTGAAAATGACTCTATCAGACCGACGGAGGAATTTCACAGTCGAAAACCTCGAAAAAGTGTTGATAGTCCAGGGAAATTAATCTGTACCTACACCCACACATTGAAATTTTAATCATTGTAAATTTTATTTAATATTGTACAGTTTTATTTGCTGTAATTTTATAAAATATAGATGAATGATTAAGAGTTTGGGGTTACATTGCTCATTCCCGTATTAGACTTCTCAATAAAAACTTGAAAACCGAAAAAATTGGACCAAAATTTCAACTTGCACATATTATCTTGAACTTTTTGCATGTTTTTGCATATTTTGCTAACTTTTGTTGCATATCGATCCGAACTCTAGTCATAATGGCCGATGGTGTGGAACACTGTGGTGTTTCTGAATGAGGCTTAGCCCTGTATGTACCTACTCCTAATCGTACAAAATTGAAGATGACCCACAGCGGAGTATGGTGTGACCCTAATGGATAAAGCCCTGTTCCCACGGCGTGTGACTTGACAAGCCTTGAGCTTCCAGCCTATCAAGCTTGTGCTTGTCAATCCACGATCCACCGAGCGTTCCCACGGCGCGTTGGCTTGTCAAGCAACCAATCGCCTCGAGCCAATCGAGTCACTTATTCCCTGGAAGTCCCTGCTCAGTGCACAACAACGCCATTGCTCCAAGTATTTTGCCATTCAAAAATTTTTGTTCTTGTACTTTGTTCTTCAAAAATTGCCCGAAATGAGTGAATTTGTGTGACCGACAGTGACGAGGACGTAGGGTGTTCCTCAGCAGGTTACCTAGTTATGAACAGTTATGAACGGTTTCTTCTCATACGCATCGAGAAATTTCATAATGAGTTCATTACTCCATTCCACTGCACAGAATTTCAGTGAATAGAGACAAACTGCGAACAACACAGGTACTCGGAGGCACGCAACAAACTAAACTCAACAAGAGCTGCGACGAGCCCCAACAGGTCGTGGGAACGGCTGTACGAGCCTGCTCCAGCCACAAGCCTGTTCGAGCCGCAAGCCTTTAGAAAGTTTTACCGATTTACCGACTTTTTGCAGGAACGCCCGAGCCTCCTCGAACCTTCTCGAGCTGAGCGTTTCCATGGCGTGTGGCTTGACGAACTTGGCTCGAGGCTTGTCAAGTCACACACCGTGGGAATGGGGCTTTTGGTTTATTATTCTGTGAATCCTATGTATTCGCTCAGCAAAAAATTTTTATAACACCCCCTCAAAATTTTTTCTTTTCCGTTTCAAGGTGCGTAGATTCCAAAAATGCAATGTCCGTCCGCCGTCCGCCGTATCACGTGTACATACTTCATTTTCGGTCTAAAAAAATCGTTCTTTCGCACACATCCTCCATTTGGGCCCTAGTTGTGTCCCGAAACTTTTCAGCCCGATCGGAATATACCCAGGGGTGTTATGAGTGAAAATGTGTGTAAAATAGGTACTATTGCGTTTTAGCAACATGTTGGTAAAATGAGCTTTTAAGGTTTCGTTTTTCATGTTTTTGGGGACGAGAAGACCGAATATGAAGTCGATTTTGACCAAAGAATAGAAAATTGAGGTTCTACCAGATGTTCAGCTCCCGAAATTGATTTTTTATGAGTCAAAAACCTGGGAAATCGTATGATATCACCATCAATTTGTATAATAACACTGGAAAAAGTATCAACAGGTGGATCAAGACGATTAAATGGTACTATCAATGATCAGAGATAATTTATTTAAAAAAAAAAAACGCTGCAAAGTCCTTGTCACATGGGTTTATTATTCTACTGGACATACCTACAGAAATGTTGGCTGTTTATTTATTGTTTCTTTCATATAAAATAATTTAAATAGCAATTTCTGGTGGTTTCCACCAATTTTGGCCCCCAAAACACGAATTAGGTACGCTCTTTTTTTTCAAATTATCTTTGATCATTGATACTGCCATTTAATCGTCTTAATCCACCTGTTGATACTTTTTCTAGTGATATTCTACAAATTGATGGTGATTTCAGACGGTTTCCCAGGTTTTTGACTCATAAAAAATCAATTTTGGGAGCTGAACATCTGATACAACCTCAATTTTCCACTCTTTGGTCAAAATCGACTTCATATTCGGTCTTCTCGTCCCCAAAAACATGAAAAACGATACCTACCTACCTCAAAAGCTATGTTACTAACATGTTACTAAAACACAAAAAGTACCTATTTTTATACACATTTTCACTCATAACACCCCTGGGTATATTCCGATCGGGCTGGAAAGTTTCGGGACACAACTAGGGCCCAAATGGAGCATGTGTGCGAAAGAACGAATTTTTCAGACCGAAAATGAAGCCTGTACACGTGATACGGCGGACGGCGTACGGCGGACGGACATTGCATTTTTGGAATCTACGCACCTTGAAACGGAAAAGAAAAAATTTTGAGGGGGTGTTATAAAAATTTTTTGCTGAGCGAATACATAGGTGTATTATTTACAGAATAATAAACCAAAAGGAGCGTACTTTATTCGTGTTTTGGGGGCCAAAATTGGTGGAAACCACCAGAGATAGCTATTTCAATTATTTTATATGAAAGAAACAATAAATAAACAGCCAACATCTCAGTAGGTATGTCCAATGGAATAATAAACCCATGTGACAAGGACTTTACAGCGTTTTTATGATCCATGGCTAACAGTACGGTTATGGTTACTATGACCTAGACATACTAATGCCCTAAAATGCCTAATGCCGTACACGTTCATGAGTGTTTGGCGTATATTTGATCACAATAACCAATGGTTTGAACCGTACCGTTTTTGTGACACAACAGACCGACGAATTATGTCATGGAGTCTTGGCCATGTATTGCTATGAATGAAACTTGCTGACGAAACTGAAATAAGTCTTGTGGCTCAGTATAAAAATGATGAACACTGCCACAATGAATATGGTTCGAGCAATGACTCAAACTATGACCTCCATGAATACAGTACACACACACTTGCCTATACGGGACGGAGTACTCCATGAAAAGATTTAGCTGCCCACTGAAGCAAACCAAGCAACGCTTTATTAGCGGTGGATAGCATATACCTTGAACTAAAATTATCACCTCCATCTCCACATCATTTCACATAATATACTTTGTAAAAATATGCAAACAACGGAAGCTCCACCACACGATACTCATCCTAACAGCATTTAAAAGACCTGGAAGTCACTAACCCGCATGCATTAATGCCCCTAGCGCATTACTATTCAACCTGATTACCATAAGCTCCTCAATTTTTTATCTCTTACTAGACTGCCACCTTGTAAAGATTTTTTTTTACCCTTTAAAAATCTTTGTACAATGTAAAAGCTTTCGAAGAAAAAAAATTGTTTTTTCTTACTCTTCATTTATCTCCTTTTTGCGCGCTATCTCGTGATTTATCATTTTTCATCTTGACAAGCTGGCATTGTCTTTGAGTTGGCTACTTGTCTGTTCATCGTCTTTCCCTTGAATCTGATTAATCTCAAAACGGAAACGCGCATATTCCGATGCAGTGACTCTGGAAGCGCTCATTCAATTTCAACTAGTACGGGTTCCAACATGAAATTCTAACGAGAATATTCAGGTGTCACAATGGTCAGCAATACCAAACGCCCTGCAATTTCTGCATCCCTGCTACTTCTTGTGTAGGTATATTTATTTATTTTTTTTATTTATTTTTTTTTTTTTTTTCAAAAAATAAATAACCCTGGATTTATCCTCAGCGGGTATGCCTATCCTGGGGGGACTAGGTATTTACTCGAACGACATAAGACACACACATTTCTTTACGATTTCAATCTTTCATTAGTCCTTGTATGCTTCATGTGGTTATATCAGAGGGAAGAGCCAAGCGCACAAGCAAGCTTGAAGAGCTGGGCAATGGTGTCCATAACCAAAGACGCCGTGAACTTTTATCCCAAACCGGGATAGATGCTCCAGCCCGCCAGGACACCTCTGCCCCGTGTAGGTATACTGCTTATCGTGTCTTCATCATTTCTGAAATCAGGACAGCCAGTGTACAGGCACTGAAACGCCTCTGGGATTCATACACATCATCAACTCTGTAATGTGGCCAGAGGAACCTGACGAATTTCGTTAATCCAAGTAGGTATGCTAATCTTAGGTTTAGCAATCCTGCATGCAGAGAGCTATCTTGAACCAGAGCGGTTCCAGGTTTTTACGATTCGATTGATGGCCAGCAGCGATTGAACAGATCGATTATCAGTTCAGCATTCTACAAGCTAATCCTAGAGACGTATATTGGGTGGGTACTTTTAGTTCTGCATTTCGAGTACCTGCGCTTGTTATATCCATCAATACTGCGCTATAGGCCGCGCGCACAACGATCGCTGTGCTTGCAAGCGTACAACATTGGCCACCCAATCTGAGTTGGAGTAGGATGGCCCTTTGCCCTTTCTCCATTACTTATTATTTCTCTCTTCCAGAAGCTATAAAACCCACGCTACGAAACATACCATACAAAACATACATACATCACACAAAAGGAACACCGTTTTCCACCGAAAACGTGGGCTAAAACGGAAAGATGAATCTGATGTAGCGTTCTTTGTTTGATGCTGTTCTTCTTGCTCGTCGGCTCTCATAATAACTTATTATCTTATCGATTTTATCTTTTTACTGAATTTTAATCTAATAACATTTATCGGAATGAGCTGTTGCTGCGTCGTCGGTTGTGACGGACGTTCCGATGTCCCAACCGCAAAAGTAGCTGTCGTTTCTTTCCCTCACCGTTCCGGAAAAGAACAGATTCCTTTACATTACAATTCCCTCTTCAGTGAGCTACAAGATATTAAACCATCTTCTACCATAATACATAAAATTATGTATCATTCAGCTCAAAAATCACCAATACACAGGGAAACTACCAATGTGCTTTAGGTACATAGGATGGTGGCGATGGGGAGATTATTATTTATGATAATATTGGCTGGGGGGGGGGGGGTTGAATGAACGATACAGGAAAAGAATATCATAACAGAATTTCTACAGAAGAATTTCTTACATTGTTGACCTAAAAATAAAAATATAATGAAAAACATGCCCATAGAAACAGGGAACTGAGAATCCCGCAGGTAATGGCTAATTTTTACAGGAATACATCATCAGGTGTATAAAGGTTAGGTGTGTGATTTTTACATAACATCAAGTTATATCGATCGATCGACCCACAGAATTAAAATAGAGGTTATAATAAATATCTGACGGTGGTACTTTATGCGAACAGTGCGCTACCTAACGGTTCTCTTACACAAACAAGCTGGAGCTCTTGTAAAGTTGGAGCATTTAGCATAGATTTGTACGTCCATTATCAACAATTCATTGTTGATCTTGCTCGCTCAACTGGCCACTCCTTCATCAGTCCTCTACCCTTCAAAGATGCAATGACGTACAGAGCCAGGTGCAATGGGGAATATCCATTTATTTTTCAATTTTTGAATGTAGACAGTGGGATGAGATGGTACACATTTCTCATTTGGACGAGACGTAAGTAGTTAATTTTCAATTAAACTTGAAACTTTTGATGAACTTCTGCCGCCTTTCTATGGATACTGCTTGTTTTATATAACCCACGACGTTGAGGTAAGCACATCAACTCAGAACAGCCAGAGTGAGCACATCCCTGGTCCACCGCCCGAGCCAGAGTAGGTCTGTTCTGCTATGCTGCAGCATGGAGGAAGAAATAGGGGCAGTGAGGTCATTACGGCTTCTTCCACGCAACCTTAGGAACTCAACAAATATTATGGTATTCCGGCGAACCGATTCAATTTTCCTCATAAACGAGCAACACAAAGAGAAAATTTGGAAAAAATCAGCAACTCCAGAACCACGGGTATCCCCCCCAATTGCATACTTTTATGACCAGTGCTCATTCACTCGTTCTCATATTTAGCAGTTGGGTACAATATGCTGCAGAAATGTATTGCTACTGGTTAGGCGATGTCGCGCATGTACAAGCTTTACCAAGGATTATGACGTACGATACGTCATACGCCAAGGTTTCACGTGGCAATCGTTTTTAAGTATGACGCAGTAACACGTAACGCCTGTTTTCTGTTATTCCGCATTAAAATAAGGGCAAAAGAGAAAGAAAAAAAATGGTAAAAGATGGCCAAGGCGGGGGTGCCCCCAAAGGCTGAACACCCCATCAATCCTGCCCAGCAGCTACCGTGTGCCTGAGGCATTTGCTCCACCGCCGCCGCCCCTCCATACCTAAGGATGGCAGGGGGGGTACCCTTATCAGCCTTATCTCCACGCTATGGCGTGCTTGGTCGCAATCTAACTCCCAACTTCACCAACCTTCCCTTCAATCCCCGGATAGGCCCCAACCAGCTCGATACACCTTCTAGTTACCTCTCGCACGCTAACCGTTTTATCATCTGGAAGAGAAGCTTTAAAAAATACATAATCGGAGAATTCCATCGAGCTTGGAGATACGGAAAAAAAAGACAAACATGAACTCCTGCCCACTCCCATTTTTATATTATTTATTTACCAGCATATAATCAGCGTAGGTTTTTCCTCGGTTTACTTTCCTATTTAAAAAAAATTATTAATGTTTTTCAGTGTTTTTTTTAAATGCCGCCCAAAGGGCTTAACCGAGATACAATTACCGAGAGGCTCGTGATCGTCGTTTGAGGTGGGGATAATTACCGAGGCGGTATAGCCACTTCCATCGGGTAGTTATCCGATGTTGTCGATCTCTACTCGATGATCGAAAGGCCGATATGCGCTTACTACTCGGGGCGCACTTTTTAAAACTTCCAACTGTTACTGTACGTTTTTGGTGAGCATTCAGAAGGTCCTCCGTTATAATTTCCGTTTTCATTGCAATCTCGAAAACAACAACTAGGAATGGGACAAGAATACTGGCGTTGGATGCGTAAAAGTCGTACACGATAAGAGCGCTCATGAGTTTTGCACTTGTAAACGCCTCATTATCCTCATTTTGAGTCATCTCCTCTGGAAGATACGACTCTGAGACTCGGAAATTTGGTAGAAACCAACCTCCCACCCCCGACTATTACCTAAGTCGATAAGAACCAAAATACGCAGATGATTACGATACATATTGAAAACGAGCAGGGTCTGGGCGACAGTTTTGGCATCGAAGCGCTGACTGTACCATCCACACACACAAGGGATACTCATTTCCCAATGTCTTCTCGTTGCTTATGCCACACGTGGCTTCCATCTTCCTCCAAGCCGACTCTTTTGCAGATAAACATCGGGGCCGCGTCTGGGCGTTGAAATGCTTGGGAACTCTATGTGTGGCCACAGCTGCTTTTGGGATTCCGTCCACGGGTCGTGGGTTCCCATCGATTTCCTCTGATTGACTTTCGGAAGATGACCGAAAATTGAAATATTAACAGCCCAATCTTAAATGCCACTTGCACGCACATGTTTCAGTCTGATTTGTGGTCCAATCAGCTTGTATTAATAGATACGTGAAATTTGGACATAGGTATCCTTCTAATCTAGGAAAAATGCCGAGCCATACTATCTCTCCTTTAAGTGAGAGAAGTCCATCATCAGGATGAACGTGGAGGAATCGGAGGTAATAACACAAACAAAAAGTCCATATATATTATAAGCCGTCCATATGTATGTGGATGGGTACAGACTACAACGGTGCGAGGAATGAAATTCTCGAAGAAAGTAACAAATTAGTGAAGAACCATGAAGAATGGCGATATTTATGAATGGTTATCTAAACAATAGCGATGGATACTGGCCTGAAATCTTCTTAGGATTTCTGCAGAGGATCCTCTGCTGTTTCCAACTTTTTACTTGGAGATGGGTTCTATTCCTATTATCAGCCAAGAGACGCGTTTGCGGGTCAGCATTATGTGTAACTATGAGGCTATGCAGACATCTTTTACGGAAATATTTCCAATTTATTTGCACAACTACCGATGTCATTCTTTTGATAGGAAGCCACTCGTAAAAGTGAACAGTTTGGAGGAAAGATCCTGAAAGCGACTGCGTATGTATGATTGACGGCTTGGAATTCAACGGCCTGGTGATTATGGAAAAGACTGGCCCCAGAATTAGAGATTGGACACAGAGGTAGAACAACAAGTAGTTAGTGAATCGGTTAGGGTGTGGTCCGGCAGGTAACAGTAGGAAACCAACCAACCCCTTCTTGCTCGGGACATGAATTTATAATTCCACGTTTTCCCACCACCCGAGGGCTCCCCGGAGCCCTTTTTTCCTCGAACCTCAACCTTCGGGCCCTGTGCGCCGGATATGCTTCGAATTCTCAGACGAAGGTTTCCGTCCTCCGAAACAATGAAACGGTGATAAATGGTTTCTAGGAATGTCGCCCGAAGCGCCAGCGTCGTTGAAATTCGTGAGGCGAATCGTCGAGTTGGGAGGAACGAAAAAAGTTAGTTAGCTCCCGGAGTTACCCCGTAACTGTATTGGGTCTTGAATACGTAAAAGACCACGAAGGAGGTACGTGGTCGGCTAATGAAGACTTTTATCGGAGGAGAGTGTAGGAATATGAAGCTCTGGTTGTTTATTGCCTCATTGTCCTGTACCACTGTGTATAAGTTGATGGGCGATTCTGTGGAAACGAGCAATTTTAAGGTAATCACAGTTAATTAGGCGCAATATCATATTTAAACATTGATTTTCTTAAAAATACAACGTGGACTCCGCGTAGCGGTCAGGTGTATTTAGAATTTGGATGCCGATTTGGGACAGCTGTGAGGGCCACTGAGAAGGTATAGTCAGCGTGGAATCAATCTTATGTACTATTGGTTCTTATTCACTGATATTTTCGTTAACAACAAGACCTATAAGTTAATGTCTCTACTGCTGGACACAACACATTTTTAGGGAACTCCTTTGGTCGTCAGGGCGTGCAGCGTCTGTAGGTAAATGGGCAATGGATATTCCATAGTTCAGATATCCCCATAACAGTTAAAACTTCAGCACCCATGGCCGAAGTCCATGGCCATCATCGCCGAATCATTTTGAATTCATAACAATCACAAAGTGTAAATTAAATACAGAAACGAATGAAAAATTGCAGGAAATTCCAAGTTGAAAACAACTCATTGTTTCTCAGTTGCGCAGTCGAGAGCTCGAATTGTTTCCTTAGCGGTAGAAGCGCTTTTTGAGTAAGTGACGCTGAATGCAAATCGACCGCCAGATGTCGGAAAAAGGTGAGGACCCCTAAGACAGAAACCTCATTAAAATGCAAATAGTTTTCCTGTTTCTGTTGGCGTTTTTTCCGAGCATTTTTAATTGAGGAGAATTCCATGTCTCAAAAACTGTTTAACCCCGGAAATCAGGAAGGTGGAACGGACCGGAAGGCGGTCATAGTGGTTGAAATGGAATACTGACCCGACGTAAAGCGTGATTTTCATAATTATGCGTGTTGGTGCGCTACGAAGTCACCGACATTTCCATGGGGGGGGGGGGGGACTGCAGGAACGAGGAGGCAATTTCTGGTCACCACAGCAGGGATAGCGATTGAATTGCAGTTGGGATATGTGTAAGCGGATTCAGACTTGGACCAGTTAGGAGTTAGAAACAGCTTAATTCTGAATGGACGTTGACTTGAAGGCTATTGGTGGCCTTACGAAGGGGTTGTGGTGAATGGTGTGCTGAGTGGTGTGGTGATCCCTATGGAGGATAGGTTTGGGTAGGAAGGAGGCTAAAACTAATACCCAGCGGTTATCACCACAGTGGGTATTAGGTGCTCCTTGGGAGTCTTTTGCTAACACCCCGCGGTTACCACCACAGTGAGTATAAAAAAAACCCCGTGGTTACCACCACAGCAGGTGCTGGATGAAAGAGAGCGAGGCATCCCGCGGTTAACACCACAGCGAGTATAAAATACCCCACGGTTACCACCACAGTGAGTATGAAATACACCACGGTTACCACCACAGCAGGCGCAAGGAGAGGTAGGAGAGAGGGGTTTGAGAGAGAAGTCGCAAGTTGAGGGTTGGTCAGTCGAATGAAGAGCTGGACTAGCTGGGCTAGCAGGGCTGTTTATGAAGGCCCCTTTCCATCAACGGCCGTTATAACCGTTGAGGGGCGATGGCCGTCGATGAAGGGTACCCTTCTCCTCCTTTCCCGAGGGCGCCGATTAGCTCGTCATTCTCCTTGTTCATTTGGTTAAATCTTCACCCACTGCATGGGAGTGGTAAATGTACAATTTTGAGGGGCACCACGAAGACGTTTTTGTAGCAAGATTCAGCTTTGGGAACATTAGAGGTCTCGAAAGCCGAGTGAGCATCTAGAAAGCTTGAGTCGGAAAAATCGCGGTTCGAGATCGGCATCCAACGACACGGCCACCTGGGCAATGTGGGATACCAACTCAGAATGATCAGATGTAGGAATTGCGCATCATTTACCTTCTTTGGGCCACGAGTGAGACTGAGTCCAAAAACTTGCATGTTCAACTGGATGTCTTGGAGGACTGCGAATTAGCAGAAAGAGCATCAGAGCCATTCTGTAGCCAAATTCAGCAGGTTAAGCCTGCGAGATCGATACACCTTGAGTCAACAGAGCTTAGGAGCATTTTGTGAGCCTAAGTTAGATAACGTTAGGTACCTATGCTGTTTGCCTGCTAGTGCTTCTTGACTGCGCGTTGCGGCCGTTTGACTCAGTATAGTCAAATCTCCGGGCTATTTGAGAACGAGTCAACAATATGGACCTGTCATGCCATTTGGGGGTGTCAGCATGGTCAGGATGATTGATTTTGGATTGGTTAGAAGCGGCAACGTTTGAGGCGGATTGAGCCTTGCTAGCAATTTGGAGCCCAAGAACGACCTGTGGGAGCCTTAAAAAGTTGGGATTACCAGTGTAAGAAAAGAGGGCAACGGGGAATACCAACTCAGAATGATCAGCTGTAGGAATTATGCAACATTCACCTGCTTTGGGCCACGAGCGAGACTGAGTGTCTTGGAGGACTGCGGATTAGCAGAAAGAGCAGTTCCACCAGAGCCATTCTGTAGCCAAATTCAGCAGGTTAACCTTACGAGGTTAGGAGCGTTTTGTGAGCCAAAGTTAGAAAACATTACGTACCTATGCTGATTGTCTGCTAGTGCTTCCTGAATGCGCGTTGCGGCCATTGCGGCCATGCGCGTTGACTCAGCATAGACAGCTATGAAGATTATTTTGCAGCGAGTCACCACAGCTAAGCCGGCCATTTTGGAGTCAGAATCAACACATCTCAAGGGCTATTTGAGGACGAGTCAACAATATGGACCTGTCATACCATTTGGGTGTTTCAGCATCGTCAGGATGAGTTTGGAGTGGTTAGAAGCGCCAACTTTTGAGACAGATTGAGCCTTGCTAGCCATTTGAGCCCAAGAATGACCTGTGGGAGCCTTAAAAAGTTGGGATTACCAGTCAGAAAAGAGGGCAATGTGGGATACCAACTCAGAATGATCAGCTGTAGGAATTACGCATCATTCACCTGCTTTGGGCCACGAGCGAGATTGAGCGTCTTGGAGGACTGCGAATTAGCAGAAAGAGCAGTTCCACCAGAGCCATTCTGAGCCAAATTCAGCAGGTCAAGCCTGCGAGAGCGATACACCCTGAGTCAACAGAGCTTAGGAGCATTTTGTGAGCCTAAGTTAGATAACGTTAGGTACCTATGCTGTTTGTCTGCTAGTGCTTCTTGAATGCGCGTTGTGGCCATTTGACTCAGCATAGACAGCTATGGAGATTATTTTGGAGCGAGTCACCACAGCTAAGCCGGCCATTTTGGAGCCAGAATCAACACATCTCAAGGGCTATTTGAGGACGAGTCAACAATATGGACCTGTCATGCCATTTGGGAGTGTCAGCATCGTCAGGATGATTTTGGAGTGGTTAGAAGCGGCAACTTTTGAGACAGATTGAGCCTGATTCAGAAACGAAGCCGCTGCGATTCTTTGTGAAACATCAACCTACGCACAAATCTTTGCTGTAGACTAGTAATGAGTCAATAACAAAAATTACACAGTCCAAAATTCATAATTTCTACGAATTTGTTAATGCGATGTGTAAAGGCGTGTTTTATTCCAGGGCGTATGTACGGGCATAGTGCTGCATGCAAGTGATATATTGCGAAAACATTTAGACAAGATCGGAAAAAAACGATAAGGCTCCGCAAAGGACCATTTGTTCTCTAATACTGCGGGACCCCCAGAAAACAAACACGTCTTTAATAGCCCTGGAGAGAGAATAGTCGAGCAAAACCAGAGAAGTTTAATAGACCGGAAGGTAAAAAGGTGGAAAGTGATTAGCATAACAAGATATTCATCTTATCGGACGGGGCGGACGGGGTCTACGCCAGGGCGCGGTCTGTAGCCCCGTCTCGCCTCAGTCAAGTTCGTCAAGTCGAAAAAGAAGATGACTCAGATGATCCGGTCTTGTTATATCCATTCGTAATAATCTTACGGGTGGAATAATACGAGATATAAATGGAAGAAAAAAATAATTTCGAAACTATAACGGATCACTACCGTGTTTCGGAGTGACGGGTTTGGTCGGGAGTGGAGGTTTTGGGTTGGGTACGTCATTCATCAGAGAACAAGTCATTCATTCAAGGCGGGTAGGCGGGAGGACAAGCGCCCTGGGCCAGCTCAGTTGTCATGATTCACATATCTGGCGGGGCCAGAGCTCAACTGAAACCCGATGTGTACTCTTCAAATTATTCATGAGGTCAAGTCACTCAACCGATAATTACTATTTTGAACAAGACATTTACTAGCTCGATTTCACTCGTTTTTGCGTTAAAAATCGTTCGTTTTTGCATGTTTTATTTTCTACAGAATTTCAGCGAAATTAAATTTAGTATTTGGGAGCCAGGGTCAGCAGTCAGTTGACGCAGGCCGGTCGACTAAGGCGACAATACGAGAGCACGAGGTGAGTGTGGAAGTCACTGCGCAGCTGAAGTTAACTCGCAGTTAACTATTAGGGGATAGGGGTCAGTGAAGGAGGCCGGAACAGTGTACTGTGTAGGCCATTTGAGATATCAATCTAGTACAGGTAACTGAAGGGGCCCATATGACTCTGGAAAGTCCTTAGAAAGAGCTCGAGTCACCAACGACACAAACTGTGGGAGGCCATGGAGGGAGCCTAGCTGAGTGATCTTAGTGAGTGGCTGTATGGCTCCATTATGGAAAGCTCCATATTTAACTAGTTTATCTGCAATCTCAAGATTACCAAATGGGGGCTGCTTGGGAGCCTGCCAGCACTGCCAACTGTATGGGAAGAGGAAAGGAGCCCAAAATTAAGAATCAGGTCAATAATTTAGTACTAGTTAAATTGCAATTCCGGTGTTGTATATACTTGTAACATGCAACTTAAAATATCTCAGAATGAGGTCGTTGATCCAGATGAAACCAAAGGAAATTAAAGAAGGCCTCAGATCACAGAGTCAGGTATGCATGGTTTGACAGTAAGTTCAAGTAAGCAGGTAGGTTGTGAATGGGGGGGGGGGGGACAATATTGGACGAACTAAATCACTCGCGACGAAATCATTGAACCAAATTTCAAAGAAAAACGGAGTTATTGAAAAAATAGTCTATTTCCACTAATACACGAAAAACGCTGCAAAGTCCTTGTCACATAGGTTTATTATTCTTTTGGACACACCTACAGAAATGTTGGCTGTTCATTTATTGCTTCATTCATGTGAAATAAATTAAATAGAAATTCCTGATGGTTTCCACCAATTTTGGCCCCCAAAACACGAATTAGGTATGCTCTTTTTCTCAAATTATCTTTGATCACTGCTAGTGCCATTTAATTGTCTTGATTCACCTGTTGACACTTTTTCTAGTGTTATTATACAAATTGATGGTGATTTCAGACGATTTCCCAGGGTTTTGACTCATGAAAAATCGATTTTGGGAGCAGAACCATTGGTAGAACCTCAATTTATTTTCCACTGTTAGGTCAAAATTGACTTCATATTCGGTCTTCTTGTCCCAAAAAACATGGAAAACGATACCTCAAACGCTCATGTTACTAACATGTTACTAAAACACATAAAGTACCTATTTATACTAATTTTCACTCATAACACCCCTCGGTATATTCCGATCGGGCTGGAAGGTTTCGGGACGCAACTAGGGCCCAAATGGAGCCTGTGTGCGAAAGAACGAATTTTTTAGACCGAAAATGAAGCCTGTACACGTGATGCGGCGGACGGCGTACGGCGGATGGACATTGCATTTTTGGAATCCACTCACCTTGAAACGTAAAAGAACCAATTTTGAAGGAGTGTTATAACAATTTTTGCTGAGCGATTATATAGGTGTATTATTCACAGAATAATAAACCAAAAACGCGAAAAACACTGTTATTGTTTGTTACTGACGATGGTTTGATTTCCAAAACCGGTATAACAGTGTTTTTCGCGTTTTTTTGTGTGTATTAGTGGAAATAGGTATACTACTTATTTTTTCAATAACTCCGTTTTTCTTTGCAATATTGGAGGTCAAGAATTAAAGGACAAAAAAAGCTCTTATGTGCATAACGTAGGTAAAGCCGAGCCCAGGTAACTTAGGGGGTGAAAAAAAACTACAGGAAAAAATAGAAATAGTCTATTTCCACGTAAAATAAAAAATTGTAGACCGGTTCTATCGTGTACTGATGATGGTGCAACATCCGAAACCGGTCTACAATATTTTATTTTACGTGGAAATAGACTATTTCTAATTTTATCCTGTAGTTTTTTGCTATGGATTTCCACTACTCCGCCGTAAGTGATCTAAGTTATATCAGGGGGTGATTTGGGAGGTGAACTTATCAACGCCAACTGTGGGGGGCAATATTGGGTTATAGTACCTATACATTGCAATGCTGTTGTCGTAAACAGTATCATCCAAGTCAAAATATCTCAGCCCTTAAAAAGCCTCACGATGGACTCAAACAGAGTTCGAGATTGTTGATCCAACCGTTGAGATAGATCGTCGAGATAAAAAAAAAACCCCGACGAAATAAAATGGGGCCATAGATAAACCCCCTCCAATAACCCACTACTGCCCAGAAAAACAACAGAGCCCCCTCACAGCGCTCCTGGTGGGGGAAAAACGAACTCCCACCAAAACGCGCTCTAATAACAGTTTGGCGGAAGTCGGGAGAGAGAAAGACCGAAATGTTGGGAGGATGTGCCCACTTCCTGCCAAGATGACTATCGCCCCGGAACGAGATTTTATCGGCTGACGGACCGCACCGAGGGCATTCTGGGTAATTATCAACATAGAGAAGGAATACGAGAGAGGGAGGTATTTCTCCCCGATGTATAAAACAACAGTTGTCCGTAAAAAAAAACCTCCCCGGTTTTGTTCCACTCATTTCCACTTTTTTCGGTTTGGGTTTTCGATTTTTCTGAGTGGAAACTACTTTTTTAGTAGCCTCCGCCAGCCATGATATTACCGGGAGGGCACATGTCGCTCGTGGGAATGTACTCGGCAATGGAGGCCATTGTGTGGGGTTATGATATAATGAGAGGGACACTCCACTTCAGAAGTTCGTTACTCGCATCATTTCAGATGTCAGAGGTAGATACGAAAAAAGAGGCTAGGGTTTCACGCTGAATCCAAACATAACCTTTTCTGCAAAAAACTACAGGATAAAAATAAAAATAGTAAATAGTAATAAAAACTAGCAAACTGCAGACCGGTTTCGGTTATTACAACATCGTCAGTACACAATAGATTGTGTTTTCTATTATGTACTGACGATGGTGTAATAACCGAAACCGGTCTACAGTTTGCTAGTTTACGTGGATATAGACTATTTTTATTTTTATCCTGTAGTTTTTTGCTATGGATTTCCACTACGCCGCCGCAAGTGATTTAAGTTATAACATTTTCTGCTTTGTGCCGACCCTTACGCTGGAATTTTTGAAATGAAACGTACACATGGACGTTCATATTGATGTTGTAAGGATCTTCTTGTTGGGAGTTTTCTTTACTCCTTAGAAAGGACAAGATAGGATGGAAAGGGACAAGAAAAGTGGTGTAGTATAAAAAATCAGTTGCAATAATTGTCAGCCATCATTTATGTAGGGGAAACAGGACAACTGTGAATAGAAGAATGTACCTGCATCAATACGATATAAAAACAAAGAAAAATACAACCGCCTTATCAGAACATTCATTGAATGATAACCATAAATTTAATTTTGAACAAGCAAAAATAATTGGTACAGAACATAATTGGAAAAAAAGAAAAATTTTAGAAGCCCTTCACATAAACCAGAACACAACAGTAAATTTCAAAATAGATGTTGGCAACACTGTTTCCATTTATCAAAATATCCTCAACAGTTGTTCCTGATAAGACAACTTGCCTTATAGAGTATGTACGGTGAGTTTTTACTTATTTCCCTTCACTTTTTGTTCATCGATCATCATTATAGTTTTGATTGATAGTTTGTAACATCTTTTTATACATTGTCTAATAGGTTTTTTACACCTGATGATGTCTGTCAGAGAGCAGTTGAAAGCTTGTGTTTTCATTAAATAACGGTTTCAAAAACACCTGGATCTCAATTGTCCTTCAAACTCCCATCAACGTACACACCCAATTATGAAGGCCTGATAAAGGTAGATTATTGTCCACTGCTGGTATAATAATCGACATAGAAAGCGAAACTAGAGAGGGAGGTACTTATCCGTTGTTTCCATAATTTGTGGCGGTTTTTAGCAATTGCGACATGGATCAAAGCGATTTTGACCCACCACTACTGATCCACTTCCACTTCTTGTACGCCGAAACAGATTTGAATGGATGAAATTTTCAAAAAATCGTATTCTCATGAATGTGGAATCATTTCAATAGCTTGTAGTACGTGAAACAGCGCTATAACTCCAAAAAAATCAATTCTAAATACTCAAGAAATTAATATCCAGGAATTGGTTCTTAGCGACTTCAACTGGTACAGCGACTCTGCGCAGGCAAAATACGGCCTATGCAAAACTGAACATATTGTGTTTGATGATTTTCGTGTATGGAACCGTTTGTGCCGCCTGCGTGTACCAATAAAATGAGATTTCAATATCGGAGACACGCAAGTGTTTGAAAAATCGCACTCGAGTCGGTAATGCGAACGCCTCCTGTCACCAAGGCACTAACCATTAGACAACCAACAGCAGATAACACGAGTGACAAAGCGATTGGCGAAGCTAAAACCGCTCCGTGAATGGCATACGAAATAGGCGTTTCTAAATATCTCGTCAAGAGAGAGTTTCGCTCCGTAGGCAGGGAGGAGGAGGACCCTAAGCGGTTTTTCACGAGATCGCCCTGTACTGCTATCGAATGCTCCGTTATCGTCCACAAGCAATACCTCGGCAACAATAAAGCCATCAATTAACCCCCATCAAAGGCGGGGACGAATCGCATTGAAGCTGTAGGAACAAAAAAAGCGCGATTAACGTCGAGATTATCGGGTCCTGTTATTGTTCTGGCGACGTAATTACGTTTCACCAAGTACGAGTTGTAGCGTGGAAGGTCGATTAGGTAAAGTCCCGTCGCGTGGCTCCGATCGGAAAATCTGAAGAATCGATTGAAAAAACACAATAAGACCCACGCAATGGATGTTATCGAACATGGACCAACGCATTGTATCATTTTTCGAGACAGAATTTTTCATCTTATCCCGAGAACAAAATAATAGGTAGTAGTAGTAGTAAGTAGTAAGTGTTTTATTGTAGACATCATAATGATGATTGTTACAATATTGGCACATGCCATAAAAAAAGAGCAGTCAAACAAACATGGATTGAGTTGAATGGTGGTGACTGATCGAGAAACGACTCAGTAGTTTTCAAGTTGATACTTGGGCTACCAGACAGCAACTCTGCTGGTAGCCCAAGTAGTTGCTGGTAGTTGCCGGGTAGTTGCTGTCTGGTAGCCCACGTATCAACTTGAAAACTACTGAGTCGTTTCACGATCAGTCACCACCATTCAACTCAACCCATATTCCCTGACGATAAAGGCATAGACCTTTGAAACGTTGGAAATATGAATTTTCATTTCGACCGCACCTCAACAACCGATCAACACCTGTCCTAAACTATTATATATATACCTAAGGTGACTAATTTAGTTCCATATCACTTAATTGCCCGTAAGGTAAGACAAGCAGGGAAGTCATGACAGGAGACTGTCGTGAATTCTTATTAGTCGTGACTTTGTCATGAGGTACCTTTGTCATGACAGGAGACTGTCATGACGAGCAGGGTAATCAGGCTGAAGCCTTACCTTATAGCCTGATCATCTTAGTAGTTGAAGGAAACAATAATTAACTGCCATCGTAGCGCAATTTGGTTCTTCCTATTAGTCCTATTCTACCTAATGAAACAAATGAGAAAGAACGTGTTCAAATTTGAGCTTTTTACGACCGAAAAATGTCAAGTTTATGGGCGTGGTTTATGCATTCTTCGACTATGTACTTTATTTCAAAGCCTGATGAATTTTGTTATGTACCCAAGTACCTGCTGTTCTCCTATTCATTATTATTCCTCAGATACCTCTTGTCAAGTAACATTGAGGAGATTCGCCTGTTGAAGAAACTATTAGGGATCTGATTCAATCAACTCCTCTTTGAACTTAGTTAAAAGGCGTTCTCGACATAACTGACATTGTTTCGACAGACGGCGAACTCCTGTCGACAACGAGAGGCGCTAATGAAACAAAACGACCCCTTAAACTGCTTTTAACACTTCAAACTCAACACCAATTAACGTCTGGAAAAATCGAGTCATTGGAAACAATGCGGGTTCAAGTGTTAAAACCCCCTCGAGCTTGTGGCATAAGCGTTCGAAGAGACCTTAATAGAATGCTAATCGCACCCAATTGGAACCTATCATCAACAGTGCCCATATAATAGGCACGGACCGTGTAATTTGTCCCCACTATACTTAAAAGGGGTCGAAAGTACAGATTTTTTTTCTGTATTATTATAATAAGTAAAGTACGTTTTTCGATGGTGTTGGGGGGTATGAGAGCGGTACCGTTTTCTTGTGTTAGAGGCGGCTGTGGGGGTACAGGGTGCCCTTAGGGCGATCGTGACAAAATCCCTTTTTCTTGGCATTTTTCTGTGTTCATCCTCAGGGCAAGACATCCGAAAGCCCGATTTTTATGAACCAAAACCAAAATGTTGGGAATTATGCAGTGAATTTCGCCGGTGAATTCGTAACAAGCGCGTTTTCTGTGTAGCAGGAGATCAACTGACGGGATGGTCTGACCATCTTCTGCGTAGAATTAAGATTTGAAGCAATTTTTATAGAAATCTATTATTTTTGTTTCAAACATACTATGCAATAAGCTGTAATAATTATACAGTCAGAACCTATCCAAATTAGCCTAGAACCTATCAAATTAGCGCGATCCGTGGCGAAAATGGTCACACGATCCCCTCACATCAATTGAACGACTGCTACTGAGCAGAGGAAGGCCGACAAGAAGGGTCTTATCAGCATGATTTTTAGTAAAACTCAATTGTAGGAACTCCCACCCGTCATAAAAACGCTGCAAATTATTACACAACGGTTTATTATTTACCGGAAAAGATGCCCATTTTGCGTAGATCAGTGGTTTTCTGTGGTCGACACCTACCCTCGAGCTTCCCCCAGGAAAGCCGAAAATCGAGTACTGGAGCCGGCCCGGGAATAAAAATGCGCGGGATCCAGTGATTCGCGTTACAAAAGTACCTATCAACAACATCCAGAAGTTACAAAAGTACCTAGTACCTAGTAGAAAGTAGTAGTATCAACAATATCCAAAAGAGCCATCATTCTTCAAATGAAATAATATCACAGAGCAACCAACACGAGTTCATTCAACCTGCCTGATTATAATCAGGTGCTCCCTAGCAACGATGTCTGGGCCGGTTTTATACCGCTTCATTCACGATCATGTTGACGAAGCTTTTCGGTGCAAACTGGTCTCAAAAATTCTTTAGTTCGAAATCCCCTATATTTCACCTCTTAAGAGAATCTGGAGGATTAATGCGGCAATGCCACTTCCTAACGAGTGCGCATGCGCCAAGAATTGGACAATTTCCTCACCACTTCTGGTTATAGCTTTTAATAATACTACACGTACATCAGCAATGGTCAGCGTGCATCGCGACGCTGGCGGTAAGCCATGCAGATCATATTATTGAATTTCACAGTTTTCTTTTTCTTTCCCTAAATTCCGAATTAGATATCTGAGTAGCCCTGTTATTTTTAATGCAAAGGCAAACGAGGCAGGAAAATGTGCAGGCATAACTTAAAATCAGTACAAGGCATTACCCACGGATGGTCGCTGCAATGAAGAATACACCATGGATATGTATTAAGAAGAAAGGTTAAGAAGACCGGTTATGAAGAAGAACGGTTAAGAAGAACAGAATTTAATTATATTTATCAAATTAATTCATCGAACTTCCTAATTTGTGAAAGGAAGTTCGTAGGCAGATCTGAACTAGAGTTCGTGGTTGGCAACACTGGGGTGTCCACGTGCATAAGCACGGCCGGCTTCAGAGAAGGCCGCGGCAGTAGAGAATTGGCAACGACGCACTTCAGGCCGGCCGCGACACCATCCACCAATAAGCCTAGGTTTGTTTATTTCTGGGTTTCGATAGTTTACCTATGCATACTTCTTTCCAACAGTAGGTAATATTGTTAACAAAAGTTATTGTTTTTAATGATAACAGACAGCAGGAAAATTGTGTCGTGCCACAGTGCAAAAGTAATTAGGAATGTACAAAAGACTATGTGACTTCGTTTCGTTCAAGGATGAAGAGAAAAAGTGGATTCGTGCGATTCCCGATTATTAATTATACCTACTCGCAATATACAGGTATAATAATAAAGTATGTGAAGGATTCATTCACCGAGCTAAAACAAGGCAGTGGTTACGAAAGGGGCCTGAACCAAGAAGACAGTACAGCGCTGCCAGATCTTGCGCCGCGGCCTTCTCTGAAGCCGGCCGTGGTATAAGCCATGGTTTGACAGATAGGCGAGAAAGCTAATCTACGGGTACTATTATAGAAGCTAACCAGAAGTGGGGAGGAAAATCGTCTGGCGCATGAGCACTCGGTAGGAATCGGCATCGCCGCATCAACCCTCCAGACTCTCCTCGGAACCAAAGTTCTCGAAGGGGCTCAGAGAAAACCATTTTCCGCTTCACGAGAAAATATTGAACCACTGACATGTTTTGAGACTAGATTTTGGCAGAGCTGTTACGATAAATGGAGAGCCTCCCAACGAGTGGTTACAGATTTTCGTGAGCGTAAACTAACGAAATTGGGTCTACGTTTATTTAGTTTACGGGCTAAGCCCAATTACAAACTCTCACAGAAAACCGTTAAGGGTAGAACACGTTTTTCATTTTTTAAAAAAGTTAAATACGAAAATATGGATTCGACCGCTTTTCAGGGGCTGTGCTTTAAGTGTAGCGGAAATATAGTGAATTGGACTCTTTAAAGTTTGAAGAAACCGAGAAAACTTCACAAAAACACGTTTGTTCTCTTTCCAATTGAAATGGCTCATGAAATAGTGTGGTCCGACTTCTCTACCAGCACCGTATGTAGCGATTCTATTTTAGTCTTGGCCTATATGAAGGATACCTAATCACAATCAAATTAAAGGTTTTTGATTGTGCGAAAAGACTAGAAAGAGAGAAGGTCACCGTACTGGCGATATAGTTACCCTGTGCAACGCACGGGTCATTTTGAAAGTGCAATGTATTCGTACTTATTGTAATCACCGTCTCTCGTATCGCCGACCGTTCAAAATGATTAAAACAAACGCTTTGTTCTGAAACCGGGAAGAACAGAGGGCCTTTCGTGCTCGCAGTAATTTTCCCTTTCACGTTCGAGGGTCAGGTTCGACTTGGTTAAAAGAATTTCTGCATTATTTATATCACGAACTTTTACAGGGCGGACGAAGAATTGGTAATTGGAGGGAGAGGAAAACGCCAATTAGCGAAGGGCGAGCCAAGGGAGGGGAACCAATGAGATAAGTTTTACTGGCTCGTGACACCTGCTGAGCTAAGTGGGTCAGGACTGAGGCGAGTGAGCGCTGAAAGGATTGAGGGCTGTGGAATTTCGATATTTTCGTTACAGGGAGAGAGAGAGACCCATTTCGAGGTTGTCACTCCAACACTTCACCAAATAACGTCATTTTGGCTAGTTTTCAGAGGAGCGAAAAAAACCAATTCCCAACGTTTTGCTGCTCTCCTACATAACCAACTCCACTTGTGTTTTCACGTTCCTAATACCTATCTTCACCATCTGAGGAACACATTTTCCTAAACAGTTCGGTTTTGAACAAAATCGTGACGTTATGTGGCGATGGCATCACAGCGGTGACGTTATGCGGTGATGACCGTGACGTTATGTGGTTGCATATTTTTGCATATGTGTTTTTTATCGTGTAGGTATATCGTTCTAATTTTCCGTTTCGAGGGTATCCGAACAGTTTAGCGAGTGTTAAATTGAAATAGCATAATATGCTATTTCGCCCTTATGCCAAAACCGCGAATGTGCAAATTTGTCGATTTTTGGTTTTTAGCGCCATCTGCATGATCTTAAGGTATACTATCCAGTAAATTAGTCGATAAATTCGTCTAATTAGTGCTAATTAGCAGAAATCGAATGCCTCATCCACGAATGTGATGAAAACGCCCTAACATTACGATGCCATAAACGCGAATGTACTCATTCGCGGTTCTGGCCCCTGAAGCGGATTACGAATTGAAATGTAAAACTTCTGAAGCAACACCCAAATTTGGAAACTATCGACCACAAGTTTTTTGAAACTGGTCATACAGAAATGGAGTGTGACTCCATCCACTCCAAAATCGAACGTGCAGCCAAGAACATACCGGTTTATACACCTGAAGGATGGGCGCAAATAATCCGAACTGCACGAAGAAATCCTAGACCGTTCACAGTGAAAACGATGATGTACACCGACTTCTACGATTTCAGGAAAGTTTCGGCCGTTAGCGTAGGCAGCGTTCCATTTAAAACCGTTTGCTGGCTTCGATATACAAAAGAGCACCGTGACCAAATTTTCTACAAAAAAATGTATGATGAAGAGTTCACTGGGGTGAGCTTCAAAAGAAGAGGCCGACCTTCAAAAGTGCTTCCATTATCGGAGGCCTACAACAGCGAACTTCCCATTGCGGATGCGAAATACAACGATTTAAAAAAAATGTGTCAGGACTTGACTATCCCTAAGGAATACCACAACTTCTACAAAAATTTGCCGTCCAACAGCTCTACTCGGGACTGCCTCCCCCAGCCCAATGAGGACGAGAGTTCAGAGTCCTCATGAAGATCAGTTTTAATTTGCTATTATCAATCCTAACCTTATGCTAAACTCTTGTGATTTTTTGTGATTTCGTAATTTTTGTGATTTTTCTTACATTATTTAAATTACCTGCAACAATACATTTTGATTCATTATTTATTCATTCATTCATTCATTCATTATTATTCATTCATTCATTCATTTTGGTTTATGATTCTCTGAATAATGAACCTATGTTTTAAGTCAGTGCATGTGAGTAAGCCATGAACAGATGATGTTGAACAACGGTCGTAAAATAGCTTTTACCTCCCAACCTAATAATATTGAGCTCTAAAATAGGGAAAAACGTTGAAGAATTTCCTCAAAAATTCCGCGAATGTGCTCCATAGTTCATAACCGTTGGATGCCAAACTCGCGAAAGTGCACGAATGTGAATTTTTTTTTTCAACTTAGCGATGCCAAAACAACGAATGTGCTCTAACATGCGATTAACGTTTGCGCGAGGTACGTAGCAACATGGAAGGGTTACTCGGGTCGTTGGGGTTTAATAATAACTGGTTTTGGTTCGCCCTGGACTAAAACCTGATTTTTAGAAGCCATTAGAAACTTCAAGTGGCTTTTCCCAAAAACTGAAAAGTTGCACATTCGTGGTTTTGGCATAAGGGCGACTAATATTTTGCTCAATTTCAGAGATTTTTGCATATTTTGGCCGTTTTGTGCATATTTCTGCATTTTTAATCGAAATCGGGAAATTTCCCTATTTTTCGACATTCCAATCGCCAAATCCTCCGAGATATGTGTTTCTGAAAAGGTGTCACTGATATTCTTAGGCCATTCACCGTTTAATACACAGGTAAATAATAAACGTTGTGTAATAATTTGCTGCGGTTCTCACTCCATTTCGTATTCTGCGTACCTTGAAACACAAACCATCAAAATGGTGGCGGTTGGTCCACGCTTGATTTCAAAGGTTCATTATTGAAAATAATAAACCAAAATAATAAAGCAGCATTAATATACCAGCGCAAGTATTTTCACGTTTCCGTAACACCTGTATCTATACAATGGATTTGTACGTTAGTTAAATACCTACCTAATATTTTTATAGGTTCCTTGTTTCTGGGTTATTTCGTTTCCAGTGATCTACAATAAATATGGAGTGTCGCCTGTACATTCTCCCAAGTACTCGTATCTTATCGATAGTGTTGTTTGTAGTGTTGTTTGCTGACGTAGTAAGTTAATACATGGAGGTGAATAATACACATTTTATGGCGCTAATGAGCCTTGGACGGGTCACTGAACTTAGGCTCATGAACGAACATACGTTTAGAACTTGTATTATGTATATAAAACTCTCTAAAAATCATTATATTTGTTGTATAAAGTTTTTGTTTAATACAAAAATTGAATTTAACTGAAACAATTCGTTGAATGATTTGTCCGAGTTATTCTTCACCCCGACTCCACGAGATATCGACTTGGTGGGGCCGAAACGCGGAACACAATCTTGACGCTCTGCGAGAAGACGCCGCTGGATTTCGTATTGACCGATCAAGAAGAAGCCAAAATGGCGTTGTTTAAAAAAAAAAACTGAAACAAAACTGTAGAAACGACAGAGCAGAAGACGGGATACGAAAAACGAAGTAAAAACTCGCCTGAATAAAAAAAAAAGAAGCGTTTGCGCCAAAAGGAAGGTTCAAGATTCTTTGAAATCGGCTTGGGCGTTGATTGCCGGTCTCTTGTTGAAGGTTCGATCCCCAGGAGAAGACGCCTCTGCCCCTCGCTGCTGCATCGCTTGTCTTCTTCAATTAATTAACTCGTGCGGTTCTCAGTGCTTCATTCGGTTCGGATTCGGATTCGTTCGGCGCGGCTCTTACTTTTTTTCTTTTTCGGCTGCCGCCTGAAACCTCTCGCAGACCTATTAACGGCCGGCAGATTGGACTTTGAGCCGGGGACCTGAACCCAAAAACTCATTTTTTGCCATTTGGAGTGGGCAAATCTGGAAGAATTGGCACATAGACACGTACAGATTGGTCTGTCTGTCTGTTCTGCGCTAGATATTGGCCATTTCGGGTTTGTCAGCTAAAAAAAAAATTGATCCTGCTACAGTTTTCCGTCAGCTTTCAATTCGCCCCTTCCTATTCCCTTGGATAAATGTGAGAGACACAGCAAGCGTAAAACCCATGTTACCAGAAGACACACATGGGTTTTATGACAATCTACCTCATGCTGAGCACAGCCAAAGAGAAGCAAGTAGAAGGGAGGCAAAACATTGAGGCCAAGGAAAACGTCCACTGTATGAGGAAGAAAAGTAATTAGGACTGTTGGAGAGATTAAAGGACAATTTTAAACCTTCATAACTTCTCTCTGCTGCCAAAAATCTCAGCGTAACTTATAGTCGATTTTGAACCCTACCTCGAACGATAACTTGAGCATATTAAACTATTCAGTAAAGTTTGGTATGTACTCAATATGGCTGATGAGCATTAAACTATTCATAAAGTTGTGCCCCTATGTCACCTGTTGTTCGGTTTATCATGTTCATGTTTGCAGTGAGGAGTTTAGGAGATGAATAACGGTGGGACATTTGTTTATCCAGTCCATGGAGTTTTGATATTTTGTTCATCAACCCATTCTTCATATTACTCCAAGGTATTTACTGAAATTTATATTAGAACTTCCTCCAGTCCTTCCTAGAATATTCTAATCTTTACAGTCGCCTAAATCTGCATTCAAGAGATGGGTCCTCTCCGTCATCTGCCCAAGGTTGGGGCAAGATGACGAAAATGACTTTTTTTGTGTGTAAAAAATTGTTCTTCACCCCTTGAATGCAGAATTTAGGCGATTGAAAAAATTAGAATATTCTAGGAAGGATTTGAGGAAGTTCTCGTCCAAATTTCAGCTTTTTAATCCATTTATTGAGGTCAGGAAAAACCGCAGAAGCTTAGCTTCGTAATCATACACCACCTTCCCCATGATTTTGGTTTATTATTTTCAATAATAAACCTTTGGAATCGAGCATGAAAAAAAAAATTCTTACCCCCCCTCAAAATTTGATGGTTTCCGTTTCAAGGTATGTGGAATCCGAAAATGGAATATGAAAATTTCTGCCCGTCCGCCGTACACCGTACGCCGTACTGCGCCTTTTTCTTAGTTACCATGAACCAAAATTAATGAAATTTGTTCTGTAGGTCCCTTTTGGGGTCTAGTTGGTCCTCGAAGCTCGGCGATACTGTCAGTCATTTCTATGCGGTGAAAAATACGGGTTTAAACCCTCAGAACGCCGTAGCTCGAAAACTTTCAATAGAAGGGTAAGAGTTTTTTACGTTTTTAAAATTGATCTTGAACTATACAGAATTTTTTGAGACGACCTGGAGCATTGTACGACCAGCCGTTTCGTTTCGTTAGCACCGAAAAGCTTCGTCAACATGATCGTGAATGAAACGGTATGAATCCGGCCCGGATATCATTGCTAGGGATCACCTGATTATAATCACGGATGGCTGTATGAAGTCGAGTTGGTTGTTCTGTGGTATTATTTCATTTGAAAAAACCAGTCATGCAGCATGACTTAATGAGCGAATTTTCAAAGAAATATTCGAATTAATGGCTATGGTTTTGAATAAAGGAAAACTTCGGTCTAAAATTTGGTTTTCTATGTATATTCTCTTCGTATTTATTTTAATTTGTACGTTTTGTCCATCCTGATTCTACCGTTTTGGGTTTTGGGTAGGTTTTGCGCACTTTAAATGCTCTAATTTAAGAACGGATTTAGATATCTAAAATCCGATTTCACCATCGTGTTCAGCGTGCAAAAATCTTTAAAATGAGGGGTCACTTGTTAGAAAATAACATTTTGGGGATTTTTGGGTAATTTTTGCGCACTTTAAATGCTCTAATTTGAGAACGGATCAAGATATCTAAAATCCGATTCCACCATCGTGTTCAGCGTGCAAAAACCTTTAAAATGAGGGGTCACTTGTTGGAAAATAACATTTTGGGGATTTTTGGGTAATTTTTGCGCACTTTAAATGCGCCAAAACCCTCCTTAGAGTAGGCCAATTTCGCCCATCTTCGAACTTAGCCTTTCGATTGCCAAGATAGATTTTTTGTGCAAATTTGAGCTGTTTATCTCAATTCTATCGAGAGTTATCGTCTGGAGTGACACATATATATATATATACATATAAAAAAGTGTTAAATTTCAGGAATCGTTTTAGAATGGTCTGAAACGGATTTCTATGAAGAAAATTTCCAAAAATTTATATTATTTAAATTTCGAAGCCATTGCAATAGCTTCATTTTCTTTGAAAATTCGCTAAAATGATGATCTTTCGGATTTTGCAACTTGAACAAACGTTGAAGTATTATTGGGTAAATGGCCACACAACGGTAAATTATTACGCAATAGTTTATTATACTATCTAAGCAGAATGGGCAACTATACAAGTAAATTATTACACAACCTTATGTTTAATGAATAACTACAAAATAATTAATGGTTGAATTATTGAATCCCGCGCATTTGTAGGAAACTTTAATTCCGGGGCCGGCTCCAGTTCCATTTAGGGCTTTCCTGGGGGGGAGCTGGAGGGTATTGGCCACAGAAAAAATTGACCTACGCAGAAGGGGCATCTATACAGGTAAATAATAAACCGTTGTGTAATAATTTGCAGCGTTTTCCCTTTATGACACCGCCCAGCACAATTTTACGGATCCACCACTGCCAGGAACCAACGAAGACTCGAAAACGGTAGTCTCCATGTCGATCACCACTCGAGTCGAACGATGGATTTCACGCGTATCACTTAACAAAGATCGAAATCTCCGTCTTTCCCATAACCTCTCGTGGTCGCCTGGGAAAAATTAATTCCGTTCCTGGACCTTTTTTTTTCTGTACACGCTACAAGTCTGATATGAAAATGAAAACAAAACGGCGAGGATTCAGAAGTTCAGGATTTGAAAAAAATATAAAAAAATTGTGAAAAAAAAATCAAAATAGAAAACGATGAAAAACGTTGACCGACAAACGTTGGGACAAGAAAAAAAAGCTTCGGTGCGGGCTCTAGGCGCTGGATTCCGATACGCACACATCGACGGACTTGTGTGTTGTGCGGACGGTTAACACAGACACGCGGATGCATGGATTCCGATATCAATTCGAATTAGAGCACGGCCGCTTGGGTTACAAAGAGGCCGAACCGACGTTGGATGTGAGGGAGAAAAAAATGGACGCGAGCCCCAGACGGTCCAGGGCTTATGAGTCATCCCTGAAGACGTTCAAGATATCAGCAATACCAATTTTAAATCATATTTTAAAGCTGTAAGAGAATCCTTGTGAAATCGGCACCCTATGATTTTGATGAATATTTAAATTTTATGATGGGCACTGACTGTCAGTTATTGACTAATGTATAAGAAGAGTTTTTAAAAATAATTTAAATAATTTATTGTCTTTAATTTAAATATTTTTATCAATTAGTTTTAGGTTTAATATGGCAGCAGAGGAAATGTATACTAGCAATCTAGCTTGCATCTAGTTCATGTATTGAATGGCGACTGTGATATTAGATACGGGGTATGAATGGTTTTAGAGAGTGCAAGTAATTTAATAGAATGCATGTTGTGTGAATGTGCTTAGTCTTAGTTGTGGGGCCGGTGCACTGGCCGTCCTGGGGGCGGCCCCCTCTGTTTGTTCTTTGGAATGGCAGACAACCGCGTCATTCATTTGGGCTGCCTGCCCAGCAATGGGCAGGTGGCCCTGGGAGCCGCCGTGGTGGGTGGGCCCGGGCCCCGACCAGCAACCTTGGGGCTGCTGCACCTTTCAGGGCTGCTGCAGCCCCTTTCATTTTCACTCTCCCCAGTGCCCTGATCTAACGGTAAATAGGGTGACGCCTACCTTAAATGTAGAAAAATTTTTGGCCATAGTCATACAATTTGTTTTGTGACGGCAAATAAAAACATCTCTCGCTCTCTCATCGAGTCATCCCTGGTGCGGATGGGTGGGATATGAAAGCTTCGTACAGAAACTACGGAGCGATTGATAAAAACGCTGCAAATTATTACACAAAGGTGTATAGTACCTGTATAGTTGCCCGTTCTGCGTAGATCGTTGTTTTCTGTGGTCAGTACCCTCGAGCTCCTCCCAGGAAAGCCCTAAATCGAGTACAGGAGCCGGCTCCGGAATTAAAGTTTCCTACAAATGCGCGGGATTCAATAATTCAATCATTAATTATTTTGTAGTTATTCATGAAGCATATAAGGCAAATAATAAACCGTTGTGTAATATTTCACCTGTACAGGTGTCCCTTCTACGTAGATCGTATAATGAACCGCTGTGCAATAATTTACCTTCGAGTATTAATTGGTACAAGTATGTTATAGCCCCGCCAATATCGATTGTATCGATTATCTCAAATACATCGATCCTTGTGGTATCGATGACGGCTCAATATGGCGTCCCGATGCCTACATCCCGGGTGCCGATATCAACTTTCAAAATGAATACGAGAAGACCATTGTAAGGACACAAAAAAATAAGAGTGACTATAACATACTTGTACCATCTATTCAGAAGTCCCAAACAACCTGCTCATTCACGGGATAGTTTCTGGGATTGTTTATCTTTTTTGAGATCGCTTGACAATGCGAGCGGCGGAATGGGAACTAAACTTCTTGTACACCCACCGTCTTGTCTGATACACGTCATCGATACCACAAGGATCGATGTATTTGAGATAACCGATACAATCGATATTGGCGGGGCTATAACATACTTGTACCTATTAATTTACCGCTGTGTAATGATTTGCCCATCAATAATACTTCAACGGTTGTTCAAGTTGCAAAAGTACCTACGAACAAACTTCAGCGAATTAAATCACTCGCGACGAAGTTGTGGAAACCCATTTTAAAAAAAAAACGGAGTTATAATATAACAAAGTCTATTTCCACGAAAACAATGAATACAAAGTTCAATCGATTTCGACGGTTAGGTCATCATCAGTAACAAACATGAACTCATGAGCTCATGAACATGAGTTCATGTTTGTTACTGATGATGACCTAACCGTCGAAATCGATTTAACTTTGTATTCATTGTTTTCGTGGAAATAGACTTTGTTATATTATAACTCCGTTTTTTATTAACAAACTTCAGCCCCTTCTAATTAGATGGTATAATAATTTTTGTCTTTACTCACCCTTCCATACCACTTTCAGTGGTTTGTACACATTTTTTGAGAGCTGAGCCGTTTTTACCAATTCTCGACCCCTTAAAAACTCAAATTTGACCCCCCTTAGTATTTTTGAACATTTTTCATGTTCGAATTCATCCTTATGTTCGGCAATACGAACATTTTGGCAAAATCTGGAAGTTTTATCACACTTGGTTTTTGCCCATAGGACAAGGAATTGTCCGCAGACAGACACGGAAACAAATAGGTTCCTCGATGTCTGAAACGTAAAATGCTAGTGGAAATTTTGATTTTGGAGGACATACATTTTTTCGACTCTCGCACGACCTTCGGAGTGAGGAAGCTAAAAGACCATAAACTTACTGTAAATAATAACAACAGAGGTGACCTCAAACGATAATAAAAACGACGCAAAAATCGCTTGGGAGGACAGGAAAATTCACGGCTTACAAAGATCATCCCTAAGTTAGTTAAGCCTTTGGGTTGTTTGTCAGCTCAGGAGTCTGGGAAACTGACTCCTTCAGGTAGAGACAGCATTCCATCCACTAGTTGCTGGGTATCTATGGTTTAACCTGGCAATTGACACAAACTCAACCGAAAAGGGGTCTTGGGGAAAACCTCATCGGCTCGATTTTTCCTTTTTTTTCTCCTATTTGTTCAAAAATAGAGACTTTTTCGAACAGAGAGAGCCGCCGGTAGTAAAACTGCGATCACCTCACGATCTGACTGAAACGTTTTACGACGTGAGGCGTCCGCCTTTTACGCCAACGTTCGCACCAGTTTTTTTTTCTCACCTACAGAAGGCTTCAGGGGCTGCGACTTGTTTCTCCCTTTCCATACTGAGAGTAAATAGTTAGTTGTGGGAAGAAAAAAAATTTCGCAAGTGTCAACATTTTCATAAATTATTTCCCGTCACTATTTCAATAAGTTTCGAAATGGGTGGGGAGTGTTAGCGAGCAAGTTAAGGTCCAGTCAGTACCAGTAAATGGGAAGGTCATTGTTCACATTGTGTTTCACATCCGAACCATGACACAAATCACAACTTTTCAAAAATATGGAACCACTCCTAGCAGTGACAACTAAACGGGATTTTTAACAAATATTTGCAAATTGTTCGTCACATGGGTTTATCTTCTATCGGACATAATATAAAGAAATGTTGCCTGTTCATTTATTGTTTCTCTCATGAGCAATAATTGAAATATTATTTTTGATGGTTCCACCAATAGTGGCTCCCAAAAACACATATTAGGCTCCTAATTTTGCTTCCTTACTACCGAAGGTAGGGAAGCCTTGGATTCGGGATTGAGTATAAAAAAAACGTATGTCCTCCGAAATGAAAATTTACACAACCATTTTGCGTTTTAAACATCCAGGAACATTTTTAGTTCCGTGTCTGTTTGTCTGTGGTAATTCGTGGTAATTCCTTGTAACGCCCATAACCACCCGAAACAATGGTCGAAATGGGCTGAAATTTGGAGGGTAGATGCGGGTTGGGTCAAAGATGGTCCCATACCAAAATCATTGAAAAAGTGCGGTAACTTTCGTCTGCTCATGAGCAAAAGTGAAATAACTTAAACAACCGGAACTACCTTAAATATCGTTGAAATGAGTTCAAACTTGGAGGGTCGATCAGGAATAATACTTTCATAGTTCCAAATGAATTTCATGGATTCGTAATGTAACTTTCGTCTGCGCATGCGCGAACATGAAATGTTGACCAGTTCCTTGTAACGTTCTAACTACGCGAAAAATAGTCGTAGAAAGCTGAAATTTCAAGGGTACTCGCGGGTTGAATCGCAGATGATTCCATTTCAAAATACGGGAATCGTTTCGCCTGCGCATGCGCAAACGTGAAATAATTGAAACACCCATAACTACCTTAAATATCGTTGAAATGAGTTCAGATTTGGAGGGTCGATCAGGAATAATACGTTGATAGTTCCACATGAATTCCTTCGGAATCATACTGTAACTTTCGTCTGCGCATGCGCGAACATGAAATGTTGCCCATTTCCTTGTAACGCTTCTAACTACGCGAAAAATAGTCGCAGAGAGCTGACATTTTGAGGGTACACGCGCGTTGGATCGCAGATGGCCCCGTATCAACCCATTCTATAAGTTCATGTGAATCAAGTGAGGAAGCTATACTTACTGCCAACTAGAATTGGCCAATTTTTTTTTACAAATTACCTTTGATCATTGACAGTGCCATTTAACTGTCTCGATTCACCTGTTGATACTACTTCTAGTGTTATTATACAAATTTATGGTGAGTTCAGACAATTTTCCAGGTTTTTGACTCGCAAAAACTGAATTTTGGGAGCTGAACACTTCAATGATGGTTACAACCTCAATTCTTCACTCTTTAGTCAAAATCAACTTAATATTCGGTCTTCTCGCCCTAAAACCATGGAAAGCGATACCTCACAAGCTCATGTTCACTAAAACCTAAAAAATTAAAAATTAAATTAAATTTAAAAAACTCGAAAAACCCCGATAACACCATCTGTCTTCAGTCTTCAATCTCACACGGGCTGTTACCATTGCTTGTGGATGTAAACATCGGAACTGCCAAGAACTGCTACAGTCGTAACGAAGCAGTTATCTAAATATCGACACTTCAGATTTGGAAGATAAATATTTATTCGACTTTTGGACCCTACGAATCTATAGATGTAAATGGAAATATGAAATTCTGGGAGGTCAACGTCACACTGAGGTTCATAAATGAACCAGTATCCAACACCTACTATTCTCATTAATGATTAAAAATTAAATAACATACCGAATTGTATAATTAAAATAAATTTTAAAAAACAGCTACTAGCTATAATAAAAACGGCCATGAAATCCTTCGTATTTGAGAGAAACTTTCACTCATTAAGTAGTAATAATATTAGGAACCTACATAGTTAATGTTAATATGAGTCTTTTATTCATGAGTTTTAAGTAGTAGTTATATTAGGTACCTAGTTAACGTTAAGATGTCTTCAGTAAATCAGTTTTAATTTACGCTGGGTTCCTTCCACCGCCTATAACTCCATCAACTAATTAGTGCCGGATATCGCAATCGAGCGAAATCCAACGAGGAATGAAATAATTTGAAAAATTTTATTAATGAAGGCTGCGTTAATATTTAATAATACAGCCATCGCCACCACGGGCGGCTGCTTCGCTAAAAGCTTCCTGTAATAATCGACTTCAAACCCTCCTTAGGTCGACCTCATTAACCGTCAGAATAACAGAACAAAGGATCGTAAATTAAGGAATAGAAATCATAAAGCGCAATAAAACCTAATTAAAATCAACTTGGTTTTGTACTTGAGAAAATGAAACAAAATAATAATGAAATAAACTCTCGAACTAGACGATGCGTTTTTATTGCATGGGATTTCTCGGAATGGGTACTTGCATAATGCAGCCTGCACTTGGGTCTGACGGAGTAATTAAACCATCGTTAATGGGCCACTGAAATGAGCGTGGGGGTAATAAAATTAACGGAAGGACGGAAAAATTCTGGATTGGAACCGCCATGTCAGGTGTTGCAGTGCGTAATGCCAGGTGTTTATTATTCTGGCTATTTTCGGATTTTACGATTGTGGGAATCTGCGGAGTTGGCTGCACGGGGCCATAAAAGGGGGCCATGATGGGGGCCATAGCAGTGGAAAAGAACGAAAGATCGGAGAAAATAGGTGCGGTATATGGGAATGGGTCCATTTAATAATAACTACCTATGTATTCATCTACAAACGATAAAATTATTACAATGGTGGGCAAATTGAAAACCAAATTAGGTTTTATTGGTGAAAAATCGCTTTACAAAAAATTACTGAACTGACAAACAGAACAATTATTATTATTTCATTCTGCGTACATGTTTAACGTTAAAACTGCTCAACATCCAACAAAAGCCTTTGATCCACTGAAGTGTGCTTGAGACTACAGAAAATGCCTTCCTTACACAGTTTTGGTTTATTATTCTGTGAACAATACACCTATGTATTCGCTCAGCAAAAAATTTTTATAACAACCCCTCAAAATTTTTTCTTTTACGTTTCAAGGTGCGTAAATTCCAAAAATGCAATGTCCGTCCGCCTTCCGCCGTATCATGCGCATCTACTTCAATTTCGGTCTAAAAAGATCGTTCTTTCGTACACAAGCTTCATTTGGGCCCTAGTTGTGTCCCCACACTTTGCAGCCGAATCGGAATATACCCAAGGGTGTTAAGGGTGAAAAATGGGGATAAAAATGGGGTTTTTTGGTGTTTTAGTAGCATAAGCTTGTGAGGTATCGTTTTCCATGTTTTTTAGGACAAGGAGACCGAATATGAAGTCAATTTTGACCACAGCGGAAATCTGAGGTTCTAACGAACTTTCAGCCTTAAATTTACGTGAAAATCATGTCTAAAATCGTCGTTCGTCCCCACAGTTTGGGTCCCCATTTGGGAACAAATTTGGCTCCGACTTGTACTCTGAAGCTCGGCAGCCCAAGCCGAGGTTTCGAGGTTTTTTAAACGGTTTAGAGAACATGAGGTCGTTTTCGATGTTTTTTTTTAGGGCTAGACGACCGAATATGAAGTTGATTTTGACCAAAGAGTGAAAAATTGAGGTTGTAACGAAGGTTCAGCTCCCAAAATTCATTTTTCATGAGTCAAAAACCTGAGAAATTGTCTAAAATCACCATAAACGTTTATAATAACACTGGAAGTAGTTTCAACATGTGAATCAAGATAACAGCTTATATCGTGTTTTTGGGGCCAAAATTGGTGGAAACCATCAACAACAGCTATTTCAATAACTGCACATGAAAGAAACAGTACAATGTATTTCCATCATTTCTGTAGGTATGTCCAATAGAATAATAAACCCGCGTGACAAGGACTTTGCAGCGTTTTTAACATGTGTATCATGTTTTAGCTCTGGTATACTAGCATTTTTTGCGAGTCGATTTTGCGCGTCAATTTTTTTCGCGCAGTGGTTTTCACGTACAACCGAGTAGTTGCTAGGGAATTGAAACTTCTTTCATTTTCATCGGACAAAAATCTTTTTCCATTCGTTGGAAAGCTCTTGATTTATCACGAATTTATTTCGTATTTGTTCTTGGTATTTATTTCCTAGTTTCATACTATAACTATATAAATGAATGTTATAAATGGATAGTAAACAATGACGCTTGTTTTCGCGCACAATGCATAGTGGAGAGTCGCGTGGAAACGAGCCCTGGGATACTCGCATTTTTTGCGAGTCGATTTTGCGAGTCAATTTTGAGCGTCAATTCTTTTCGCGCACAATGCATAGTGGAGAGTCGCGTGGAAACATGATACATGGTTGCAATTTTTGTTTCTTAAACATAAATCTTCTTTCCTTAGTCAGAATGTTTACTATCGTTTTGTTTGTATTTAATGTCGTAACTGCACTGGGTAGTTCGTTTACACGTCAAGTTTGAGTATTTTAAATTATTTAAATCAGGTCGAGACCTGTTGGAAAACGCCATTATCAGCACATGACGTGACTTATTTCCTTTCACTCCACAGGCGCAAGGCCTCGAACATGGCTCCAAGGAAACCTCATTATCAATCCGGTGCATTATGAACGTCGAAAAACACTTCAAAAGGCCAAGACTTTTTCCCAAGCGCTTTCCAAGGGCTTGTAAAACTCCTTTTCGCCTTTGAGTGAGAAAGAGGAGTGAGGGCCTTATAAATAACGAAATGGAACGGCCTGTGCGGACAAAAAGGGGCGAAACAGAACGGATTATCATGGAGTGAAATCTCTTTAGAGATTCGCCCTTTAGAGTGATAAAAACTCTCTCTCTAAAGACCCTAAAGGGATAGAAAAGGGCTAATACATTAGTAGTTCGTGAAGGAAAGCGGTCGGGACAGGCGCCTGCGTTTGCCCAAATCTTGATAACTCCTCCTTCCACAGCGTTTTTTTGTATGTATACATGAAGAATAGGTTAATCCGAGTAAAAAGCATTGCTTTTTTTTCGCTTAGAGGCTTTTTAACGAATGGCCCTTCAGGCCAGGCTTTTGGTAACAGTGGGAAAAGAGCAGTTTTCGAAATGATGTTGAACAAATACCGAAATAAAATTAAGGAATTTGGTTAATTTGGTGAGCCCCACAGTGGAATGGGCTGCAACAAAGACACCCAGAGTTGAATTAGCTAGATTTGTTGTTGAATATATAAATATGAATATATGAGTCTTTCTCAGGCTCCCGTATTGCCCCCATACTTGAATGAACTGATGGCCCAGTAAACTTGGACTGCCCGTAATGCCCCTCATAGTAGACTATGCAGAATGGACTCTCAAATGGAATGGACTCTAAAATTAAAGCCTTTATTCACAAGAAGAGAATACGCAGATACATACAACAATAAGTTATAAGTGTTTGATACTGTACATTAAAAGCAGTAGGAGTAACGGCAGTTTCTGATCACCAAAATTTAGAAAATGTCCGGAGATCAGGAGTTGATAATTAAAAAGCCTAATCACAAAAAGATTTTCATCATAATACATAACTTATTCTACTGACAGATATGAACGACTTTAATGGCTTGGATAAACACGAGTGATGACATTTAAATTAAGGAAAGGATTTAAAATGAAAGACATGGACAGGGCATTTAGTTATTAAAGCGGCTAAGTATGTGTATACGACCATTTTCCGCGTAGTTCTTGGTAAGGAAGTCATTCGCCTCTCTTAAATTTACAAAACGATTGAGTGATTAGTACTGGTAGTACAACTACGCCAGAGTAAAGACGAGTAATGCCTTCTCAATGGAGGACATTTTGAAGATCATTTTTAAAATAATGGTGAAGTGTCTTCGCAATAAACGTAAGTTTTTGAGGAAGGATTCACAATCTTAAAAACAGAGGTTTCGTGTGGCTAAGACAGCCTGCTCTAAAAAGCAAATTTAATTGACCGCTCTACTGTATTAAACGACGTATGATAAGCTCCGCCCCACAAGGAAATATAATAAATCAAGATGGATATATTAAATATCGTTGTTGTTTAAGTCCCCTTTTGTGCAACAAACTACCTGATGAACCGTCCATTAGCTAGACTTCCCCGTTCTGCAAACCTCCTACTTTTTACATACCCCGACTATGATTTTTTTCTCCCATTCTTTGTTTATACTAAAATCATTAATCTACTCATCTCCCCTCTCATTCAGTTAAGTGTGTACTACTTGTTACTACTCATTATCATCATTCATTAGTAATATTATTATACCACGACTTGTTCTATTATATATACAACTTGCTTGTAATTGGGCTCGCCCGTACTTTACCAAATAAACAAATAATCAAATGGAGTAAACAAAGGCGTGGAACACCATTAACCGTTAAAGGCACGATTTTATTGAAGAACGAAAGAATAAAGGAAGAGCTTTATGACGTTACTAGTATAAATAATTATGTGGTTTCCATTTCAAAAATTTATCTATTATAGGACGCCGAGGTATCTTTGGCAATCAACTCTACGTATCAATTGACAGATGCACAGCTTTCCCTGACAGACACTGCCAGAACGCGAATGAAAAGGTAGCTCCGAGTCCGAGGAGTCCGATTGTCCCGCTTCAGTTATGGAGTACGCAATACAGTAAAACCTGGATATAAGGAACCTGAATATAAGGAAATCCTCTATGTAAGGAATAAAATTCCCGGTCCCACCCCCTTCGGGCCCAAAAACCTATTTGTAAGGAATTTCGTTACCTCTGTGTAAGGAATCTCGGCTGGCCGGTCTTTGCCTCTGTGTAAAGAAAATTTCCAAGACGCTACCTCTGTGTAAGGAAGTTCCCCCCTTCCCCTTCATGAATCATGCGTTGTTTATTTGTTTATATGCAGTTCCTTCCTTCTTCCTAAAACAATTCAGTCTTGAAACGTCTCGAAATTCAATTTTTGAAAATTCATTATGTACCTACCTCTACATAAGGAATTTTTGACTGATAAAACCTGAATGAAAGGAAACCTGGATTCAAGGAAAACCTGGATATAAGGAAAAAAATTCTTATATCCAGGTTTTTTTGTGTAAGATGTTCTCGAGCTATTCACTGCCAAATCATCACCATCAAACCAATCGGACAAAACCCCATGGGTAGCAAGGGAATGAGCACTATCCCATGAATTCGCGACAACGATCAACGTCAAATCGTCAGCGAAACCAATCAAGGCCCGTATTGAACTGGAATATGTCATTTTAATATAAACAGGATGGGACCCAAGACCGATCCCTGAGGAACACCCATCGTTAGAGGTTCCAAACTGCTGAGTTCCCTCAAAATAAACAGAGATCTATTTGACAAGTATGACACGAACCAGCTTTCAACCTCTCCTACTAAGCCAAACTGATGGAGTTTTTCCAACAAACGTTCACGGTTTAGTGCATCAAAATCGTGGTTTAATCCAATCAAATTTGTCGAACATTCCTCAACTTTCAATAACGAACAACCCCATTCAAAACAGCTCAAACTCAACACGAACGGCCGCCTATATCTGATCCTTCATACGACTTATTATTCTCCATAATTGAAAAACACACGAGACGTTTCGCGGAGTAAAAACTCTCAGAGACAAATTTCCACACGAGGCATCTCAAAGTGGAAGCACAGACTGCAACTCAGGCCTTGCCTGCCTTATGAATATGTGAACAGGCTCTACGTGGGTACAACACCCCCCCCCCCCCCCCCCCCTCGAATCCTCAGTGGTCCTATCGACTCCATGAGGTGGGAATAGTTTGTAAATGCCGACTTAAACGGGTCGATAGAGAAACAAGTAGGTGTTCCCGAGTTAATTCCAACAAGGCATTCCCTTCCTTTTAGAATGACCATCAATTTTTCGTGGCAGCTACCGTTTTGAGGCTCATTTTAAAATGTCATGTCGGTGGGGTAAACCAAATAATATATTTATAAAGGTCTGGAACCGGAGTTATAACCAGTCGGAATAATTGATTCAAGTGTTATGATTACGACAACTACTGTCCTATCTACTAACTAAAGATAGAAAGAGAACTGTATTCAAAACAACCGGGAATTATTAATCAGTTAATTAGAAATCAATTATTCGAATTATTAATCAGTTAATTAGAAATCAGTAGCGTACAGTTTACTTTGTTTCGTCTAGTCGGGTTCCCTCAATATGTACACAGTTTCAAGTAAAATTTCAAGAGATATTACGCGGTTTAGCCTTATGTAATTCGTGTGGATGCAACGGTGATAGTACACACCTACTATACCTTGTACCTTGAACCTGGATAAGTGGGACATGTGGGAAACCTCTTTGTCTGGGAACAAAAGTCCGGTCCCACCTCCCTGAGGGCCAAAAACCTTGTTGAGTGGTAAAATGAGGCCTATATGAGTGGAATTAGTTTTTCCCAAGGACAACTTCATGAGTGGGAATCTCAGCCGCTAGAGCCTCTATGAATGACAGCGCGACCTCTAATAGTGGGAGTCGGGGCCAGCCAACCTGTAAAAGGGGGAATCATTTTGTTGCTTTGCGTTGTTTTAGCGAAATTTCAAGGAAAATGAAGCTATTGCAATGAGTCTAAAATGTTCAGTACATGAATTTTTGGAAATTTTTTATAGGCACACACAGCATCCCGAATTCATGCCTAGATTTTTTTTTAAATATGCATAAATAGGTATATGAATTTATACTATACCTACATGTTCATTTGTGTGACATTTCACCAACATGTTCGCACTTCCAAACAAAAGGATGGGTTCGAAGATCAGCAATTTTCAAAAATTCTAAGGGTGTTAAATTCGAATTTGGGGGGGGGGGGGTCAACAATCAGTAAAAACTGCTAAAATCGCGAACAACTGATATACAATCACTGAAAGTGGTATGGAAGGGTGAGTAAACACAGGAAGACCATTTCAGTTGCTTTTCGTACAGAACAGGGGCCAAATCAGGACTTCTGGAGGTCAAAAATGGGTAATAAGGGCTAAAATCAATATTAATTCACCTGGCGTTGTGTTGGATGGTGATTCACGACAGAAAGAGGGACTAGTTCGATGGCAAACATATTTTTCTCAAAAAAGGGTGGGTCAAATTTGACTTTATAATGGTCAAAAATCGGTGGTAAAATGGCTAAAATCATGAAAAAATTATGTAATTTTAGGAAAAGTGGTATGGTTTCTCGCTACATCATCTTTTTACATCTTATAGCCATGCATCATGCCTGGAACGTTTTCGCTTTGCTAAGAATCGAAGTTGACTGATTATTGAGCTCAATAAATTTAATTTTTTTAACCCTGCACATTTGTTTCTACAATACCTACGTGACGTTTCCCAATTTAATTCAAATACGTTCTAAATTTCACTTTTTTGTAATTTTTTTCTTTAAGTGGAAAACTCGGATAAGTGGGAAACAGTAGGGCGAAAGCCAGAGGAAGGCTCAAAGCACAGATTAATTGACTAATTAATTACAATAACTATAACAATTAAAATAATAAAAATTTCCAGCTCTGGTAGCTGTAGGCTGACCATGAACAGGGCCCCAAAAACATTGACATGATAAAAATCCTAGTAGATCCCACTAATTAAGCCTGATGTATACTACGTCTACAAAACAATATTATATTGTGGTAAGTATGATCGGGAATTTCGGGAATTGAAATTATTCAACTCTAATATACATTACTTTATGCACCTACCTAACTAATAATATGAGTTGTCTATAACATTACCTAACTATAGAATAAAGCAACTCTACTTCTATTATCAAGATCTACTTACTTCAGATCGAAAAGTACAAAAAATAAAATAAAATAAAATAAATACCTTTCTATAAAAATGGCTTCAAACATTAATTCTCTATAAATTGTTCCCCAAATATTATACAATAAAAACTCACCAGTTAGTTGATATTTAATGACGGGTAATCAATGCCGGACAGACAGATTGATCGAAAGCAAAAAGCGGATGTACGACGATTTGAAAGAAATCCAGATTTAAATACGGGACCTTTGAAAGTCGGAACCGAGCTCAGCGTGAGAAGCACCACTGCACCGATTTCAAATTAATTTCTGAATACTCACCCTCTCACTATCGATATTTATCACTTCGCGCCTTACTATCGAACAGAGGAACAACTAAATTAATATCTACAGTAATAAAAAAAAAACAGAGGGAATGAAATAAAACGAAAATTATAAAACGGCTCTCAGGGAACGGAGTACGGTTTTGTTAATTGAAGTGGGCTGGTCACCTTTACGCCGACGAGTTGAGGGATGGGGTCCGATTCCCGGACGTGATTCCGAGAGAGTTTTTAATGTTCGGCTCTCGACGTGACGTATCGATTCGTTCACGTAACAAATATCGTTGGTTTCGACGGGTCGATAGTACGAGTGCGCCGCACATCGATATAATCCTCATCGACGGTGGAGAAAAATCTGAGCGAATTCGCGCGTTTATTTGTATTGCGTACGGCGTTTTCTCAAGCCGGCCATTCACGTGCGGTATTCGGCGAACATTTCGCCGAGAACGCGAATGTGCGACTGGGCGATCCGCCTGCTCGGTATTCGTCGAGTAGGGGTTGCTCGGTCTTACCGACAGAGACGAATATTCGCCGAATCCGTAGCATCTGCCAAAGTTAGACATTCGTGGAATCCCCCAGTATATTTGCTTGTTTATTTTGTGTGTTCCGCGATACAGGCCGCCCCAAAAAATATCAAATTATAGGGGTAAATGTGGTTAAGTGCTAAACGTTATTTTGCCACATTATCCAAATTTAAGATTATTAATTTATTTTTGTCGTTTCTGCAACCAGATGATTAGAAATGCAGATAAAGATTGAGATCTGAAATATCTGAAAGGTCGATCCGCTTTTGAGGTGGGATACCGTCCATAGTCTCTTTCGCTTTTTTTCTGGTCTTATAGCAGGTACCCTGCGCTGAGGACGATGAAGGCAGAAGGTGTTGGATCGACTTCTTGGTCCACACTGAGCGCTCACGTGCTCACTGCTGCGTGCTCGTCGTTCCCGAGGCGAACGCGATGCTCCATGAACACCGGAAGTGTCCATGCTCGCCACTCGGCGAGTACCGAGGCGAGCTACTCGGGATTCGACGAATAACCGGTACCCGACGAATAGGACCCGCTTCATTGTATGACCGGCTTCGGACAAGGACACGCGGACTGAACAGAAACCTCGGATGTAATTCGGCAGACACGTCGGACTCGAAGCTCAGAGCCCGTTTTGCAGAAACTGTCTTCACCTAACAGTAAATTTAGCTGGCATCCCTGCAACAGCCTCACCTAGCTATTTCAGACAACAGTAGAGAAAATTGTACGAAAATGCACTTCGTGATGTTGCGCTCCTGTACGCTGAATATTGCATCATCCAAATGAACCCTTCACAAACATTCTTGAAGTGTTCCACAAAGTTAACGCGTTTTCTTCAAATAGTTACGCAAGATATGAAAATGCAAACTGACATGAATTAAGACGCGTCGGACTGGAAGCTCTGAGCACGTTTTGCAGAAGCTTGTCAGTAGTGGTAACCTGTACAAAAAAAATCGCACGAGGTCAAACGACGTCATCCCACCTACGTAGCCCTCTTTTCAACCTGTACAAAAATAATCGCACGGGGTCAAAGGAGGTAATTCTGCCTTTTTTAGCCTGTACAAAAATAATCACACGAGGAGGATCTGCCTAGCCTCGTTCCAGGCAGGGAAAATCGCACGAGGTCAACTGCCTTCATTCCACCTACGTAGGCCCCTTTTCAACCTGTACAAAAATAATCGCACGGGGGGGTAATTCCCCATAATCGCGCGAGGAGTTCCACACACCTGAAATGATCCACGCATGTCACGTCATTATTGCTTTAGCCAGGTAGACCTGTACAAAAAAAAAAGAGATCAACTGACGTCATACGTAGGCCCCTTTTCAAGCTGTACAAAAATAATCGCACGAGGAGGTAATTTTGCATAATCGCGCGAGGAGTTCCGGAAATGATCCCTGCCTCGCACGTCATTATTGCTTTAGCCGGGTAAAGCTGTACAAAAAAAAAATCGCATCAGGTCCAGCGCTCCATAAGGTAAGTAGTTTTTAATATTCTGCGATGCGTTGTAGGCCTACGTAGGTGGAATGAAGGCAGTTGACCTCGTGCGATTTTCCCTGCCTGGAACGAGGCTAGGCAGATCCTACTCGTGTGATTATTTTTGTACAGGCTAAAAAAGGCAGAATTACCTCCTTTGACCCCGTGCGATTATTTTTGTACAGGTTGAAAAGGGGGCTACGTAGGTGGGATGACGTCGTTTGACCTCGTGCGATTTTTTTTGTACAGGTTACCACTACTCTTGTCTTCTCCAAACAGGAAATTAGCTGTCCAATTGGCTGTTGTATTGTACGGTGAATGTTTCATAATCGACCAAATGAGGTCATCACAAACATTCTTGTTGAGTTGCAACAAGTTTTCCTAACATAACCAAGATTTGAAAAATGTAGAACTCAGATGCAAATTGAAATGAATTAAGAAACGTCGGACTGGAAGCCCTGAGCACGTTTTGCAGAAGCTTGTCTTCTCCAAACAGGAAATTAGCTGACCAATTGGCTGTTGTATTGTACGGTGAATGTTTCATCATAGACCAAATGAGATCTTCAAAAACATTCTTGTTGTGTTTTGCATAACGAGTTTTCCTTAAATACGCAAGATTGGAAAAATGTAGAACTCAGATGCAAATTGCAATGAATTAAGACACGTCGGACTGGAAGCTCTGAGCACGTTTTGCAGAAGCTTGTCTTCTCCAAACAGGAAATTAGCTGACCAATTGGCTGTTGTATTGTACGGTGAATGTTTCATCATAGACCAAATGAGATCTTCAAAAACATTCTTGTTGTGTTTTGCATAACGAGTTTTCCTTAAATACGCAAGATTGGAAAAATGTAGAACTCAGATGCAAATTGCAATGAATTCGGACTGAAGCTCTGAGTCATTTTTGCAGCAGCTTGTCTTCTCCAAACAGGAAATTAGCTGACCAATTGGCTGTTGCATTGTACGCTGAATGTTTCATCATCGACCAAATGAGGTCTTCACATACATTCTTGCTGTGTTTTGCATAACGAGTTTTCCTAAAATACGCAACATTTGAAAAATGTAGAACTCAGATGCAAATTGAAATGAATTAAGACACGTCGGACTGGAAGCTCTGAGCCCGTTTTCCAGAAGCTTGTCTTCACCAAACAGGAAATTAGCTGACCAGTTGGCTGTTGTATTGTACGCTGAATGTTGCATCATCGACCAAATGAGATCTTCAAAAACATTCTTGCTGTGTTTTGCATAACGAGTTTTCCTAAAATACGCAAGATTGGAAAAATGTAGAACTCAGATGCAAATTGCAATGAATTCGGACTGAAGCTCTGAGTCATTTTTGCAGAAGCTTGTCTTCTCCTCACAGGAAATTAGCTGACCAATTGGCTGTTGTATTGTACGCTGAATGTTTCATCATCGACCAAATGAGGTCTTCACAAACATTCTTGCTGTGTTTTGCATGACGAGTTTTCCTAAAATACGCAAGATTGGAAAAATGTAGAACTCAGATGCAAATTGAAATGAATTAAGACACGTCGGACTGGAAGCTCCGAGTCCTTTTTCCAGAAGCTTGTCTTCTCTAAATAGGAAATTAGCTGACCAATTGGCTGTTGTACTGTACGCTGAATGTTGCATCACCGACCAAATCAAGTCTTCACAAACATTCTTGTTGTATTTTGCAAATCGCGTTTTCCTAAAATACGCAACATTTGAAAAATGTAGAACTCTGATGCAAATTGAAATGAATTAAGACACGTCGGACTGGAAGCTCTGAGCCCGTTTTGCAGAAGCTTGTCTTCTCCAAACAGGAAATTAGCTGACCAGTTGGCTGTTGTATTGTACGCTGAATGTTTCATCATCGACCAAATGAGGTCTTCACAAACATTCTTGCTGTGTTTTGCATGACGAGTTTTCCTAAAATACGCAAGATTGGAAAAATGTAGAACTCAGATGCAAATTGAAATGAATTAAGACACGTCGGACTGGAAGCTCCGAGTCCTTTTTCCAGAAGCTTGTCTTCTCTAAATAGGAAATTAGCTGACCAATTGGCTGTTGTACTGTACGCTGAATGTTGCATCACCGACCAAATCAAGTCTTCACAAACATTCTTGTTGTATTTTGCAAATCGCGTTTTCCTAAAATACGCAACATTTGAAAAATGTAGAACTCAGATGCAAATTGAAATGAATTAAGACACGTCGGACTGGAAGCTCTGAGCCCGTTTTGCAGAAGCTTGTCTTCTCCAAACAGGAAATTAGCTGACATATCCGACGTTACCATCCGAGTTACAGCTTTTTTGACCCCCCCCCCCCCCTCCCAAGTCGAGTTGTGCACCTGGTTTGGAAGTCTTTATTTTATTTTATATCTCGAGGGACCCAGTGTTTTTCTCGTGAGAAGTTCAGAGGGGTCCACCCACACACTTCGCCTTACATAGTCCCTTGCGTCCTACGGCAGCACCTGACGGGACTACGGAATCATTTCACAATCTGCCTCGTAGCCTTGTAATATTATGCTCGCTGGGGGGTTTCGCGTCGCTAATTTGCCTCCGCTACTGCTATCGAAGACCAGGCTACTTGCACTGCCGTGCCACTGGCCAACGAGCAACGCTTGAATGTTGACAAGACGTCGGTGCTTCGTTTTTTGATAGGGAAAAGGATTCCTTCAAATACGGTTCTCCTAAACTTCATTTGAAATTCGCTCGCCTCAAGGAAAGATCTTGCTGTGAATATCTCCAACAATCATTGTAACTAAATTATTATTTTTTAGAAGTAGTGATTTACCTATCACTTTAGCTACAAAATGCTTTACTCTATTTAATCAAATCAAATTCATTCCATTTTCTCATCACAAGATGCTTTCTTGTTTTCAAGGTTCCGTTCTGTCAAAAGAGCGACTAAAGGTACATCAAAAGTAGATCAACATATTGATGCACCTGTTTACTACTAAACTTCTGATATTACTTGTCCATGAAATCCTTGCCATTACAGTGTAAATAACACTTTCAGAGCTGACAGACCTACGTACAACGTGATATTTCTCAAGTTCTAACACGAAAGGCTCAACTGCTACTTCCTAAGATGCTGTTTGATTGCTGAAGGTGCTTCACTAGTTATTTCAACTCTTGGGACGTTCTGAGGCAGTCAGTCGTGCCTAGGTACATCAGTGGACTTAAGGAGAGGGTTAAAATAAACATCAATTCCTTAAAACTTACACCATTTGCATTGAACATGAATAATATTCCCAAAATCCACAAAATCTAGGAGGCATGGATCGCACTGAAAACATCCTAAGTAGCTGGGGAGGCTGGGTCATGAATTTTATGAAACCCTACAAGTTCAAACTGCCCTTAAAAAATGTGCAAAAACTGTTTAAACAGTTTTTTTTACACAATAACTTCCTTATTTTTAGGAAATCTACCTGGGTCATGCCAACTGGTATAAATAAATATAACAGATCTTTTGTTGGCTCACATCATTATCGAATCATGTCATACTGATGCTACTGACTCAGGTTGTCAAATTTTAATAATGAAAAACGAACCAAAACGAGATATGCGTTCCATAAGGGTTGCTAGCTCTGAGTAAACGATAAAATGCCTTCCTTATACCTACCTACTATTAAAATAGCGTTGAAACGCGGCTCGAAAGCCGAACCAGGGATTTTGTTATTATAATAATTTTCCGCTCAAACAGCCGCCGGTCAAGGGAAAACTCTACAAGAGGCTTTGCCAGCTTCTAGTACACTAATTGCAGAGGGAAACTCGGCCATACTGTAAGTAGAAACCTCGGATTTGCACCTGATTGCTCGGCACAGACCGTTCATAATCCCGTGTTCACTGCTCATAACACCGCCTACGGTAATCTTCCTATACAGCTATTAGCGACGGTTCTGTGACTCTCGGTAACCCCTCCAACCTAACCAAGAAACAATTTTCTGAGTAAGGACGGTGCGGTGAGGGGAAAAAAATATAATTAGTGTAACTAGGAACTAAATGCGTGAGGAGGGAGGACTTCATTAGGGACGCCCGCTAATTGAAGTGATGTTGCATGGTTCGTCTTTAGTAATTTTATTTACCGGGGGTGGACCAGAAGTGCCTTGTCCGCGTCAGTACTTTTAAATTAACCGGGTTTAATTAGTATGTTTTGTAAGCGCGGTTAAGTTGATTGAGGAATATGCAAATGCGGGACCGTCAAAGGAAGGCAGGAAATGGATGTCCGCTAACTGAAGCATATGTCCCAAAACTGACAGATCGCGAATATGAGTTCTATCAATCGTTTATAACTGAGAGGCCAGAAAAAAAATCAACAAATTTCTATCTATAGAACAATTTTTCTATGTAATAGTTAATGTGCGATTGATACGAGAAAATCCGATGAAATAGTGATCAGCTAAACCCAGAAATTTCCTACACCAGTAATGGTAAGTAGTGGCCCAGACTGTGTGTAATAACTAGAGTTCGGATCGATATGCAAAAAAAAATAGCTGAAATATGCAACAAGTCAGCAAAATATGCAAAACATGCAAAAAATTCAAACTAATATGCAAGTTGAAGTTTTGGTCCAATTTTTTCGGTTTTCAAGTTATTGAGAAGTCTAATACGGGAATGAGCAATGTAACCCCAAACTCTTAATCATTCATCTATATTTTATAAAACGACAGCAAATAAAACTGTACAATATTAAATAAAATTTACAATGATTAAAATTTCAATGTGTAGGTACAGATTAATTTCCCTGGACTATCAACACTTTTTCGAGGTTTTCGACTGTGAAATTCCTCCTTCGGTCTGATAGAGTCATTTTCAGCGCGGAAAAGGATCTTTCAACGTCGCAGCTGACAACGAAGGAATTTTAACTTGGCAATTTCTCCAGGAGTGAGATATCCCGGAGAGATCGAAAGGGCAGTCATACAAAGGCACTTATAAGACCTTTCACATGACCGGAGATCGGAAATTTCAGTGTAGGTACTCAGATATTTCTTAGAAATATGCCATTTATATGGAAAACTCTGTAACATATGCAGATGCATATAATATGAAAAAAACCCAGCAAAATATGCACGAATATGCTATTTTAAATGTCCAAAACATCTCCAAATACCTTAATTCGGATAAGCATGACACTTTCTATTGAAAAACCCTGATATGCAAAATATGCAAAATCCGAACTCTAGTAATAAAAAACACAGAGTGTAAATGTATTTGTGATAACCTGTTGATGGAATAATAAGATTATGGTGGCTGATGGGTGGATGAATTGACTACGAGAAAGACAGAGGTTTGTCAAGCACCAATTCACCCTATGCACCTACATCATCAATTGAAGCAGTTCTGCAGAAATATGTAGAAGATACATTTGGACCAGCCATACAGGCTGAGGCCGAAGAACATATTCGAGAACACCCGTCGCATCCAACGTAATTGGACCAGCCGAGAACTTGACCGAAAGTTCAAACATTAATTCTAGTTATAATCTTAGCACCTTCTTCCATCTGCCGATAATCTTGACAGATAAACCTTCTAACAAGACAGCGTCAGGCCCGGTAGAGATGGGAACTAATGGATTCCATAGGGGCAATTTTTGTTCGATCGGAAAAGATCGTACAGGTCAGATTATAATCTGGAAAGAGGAACTATGGAGAGCCTCGTAAGCTACTCGGACGAAGTTTCGGGTACCCCTGTTTAACATACGGCACATATCATCATGATCCCACCGAATCATCCTTTGTGGTAACAACTTCAAGTTCAAAATCCTCCAAAAATTACCCACCGAATCTTCGGGGGGGAAACGCCGCAGGCGGGTTTTTTTTGAAGAAACGTGTCATTACCGATCTCCTCTTCATTTCTATAATACTCCGTCGAAAAACTTTCTTAGTCTCTATCATCCTGTGGATGGGTCTTAAGTGAAATTACACGGTCGAGGATGCTCCGGGAGGTACCGGGGTTTTTGAAGGCATAAAGCGTTAAGATATCTTATCCCGATGCCATCAAGTCGATATCGGAGTTTTATCTGTTTGCTTTCAGGTGTACGTTATGACGTGCGCAATGCCGCAAGGTGCGCGTGATTGCGATGCTAGTTCAGAAAATTTCACGCTCTAGCAATCGGAGACTGATTCGCTCACCATCCAGCTAGCCGCAAAATCAGCAACAATGATTGCATCAACCATTACCGATTTCACTAGAAAACTAGGTAATCGCATCTATATTAACAAATAGGATTAGTTCGTGCAAAAAGCAGAGAGCATTGCCGAAATCACCAATATGGGCTATGCTCGCTGTAAAATCTAAGAAAACCCGCGTTTCTGGGTTTTCAGCAGATTCGTTTCAGACAACTGAGTTGTCAGCCTAACTATTCTGTCATCTAACTGGGATTGGGCTCCGTAGCAACCGAAACTCCTCGCTAAAACCACCAACAGTTTTTAAAACCAAAGGTTCTTCTGCAGAGTCTACATTTCACTGGACAACTGGGTAATCGCATCTATATTAACAAATAGGATTAGTTCGTGCAAAGACCAGAGAGCATTGCCGAAATCACCAATATCGGCTATGCTCGCTGTAAAATCCAAGAAAACCCGCGTTTCCGGGTTTTCAGCAGATTCAATTCAGACAACTGAGTTGTCAGCCTAACTATTCTGTCATCCAACTGGGATTGGGCTCCGTAGAAACCGAAACTCCTCGCTAAAACCACCAACAGTTTTTGAAACCAAAGGTTCTTCTGCAGAGTCTGCATTTCACTAGACAACTGCTGGGTAATCGCATCTATATTAACAAATAGGATTAGTTCGTGCAAAGACCAGAGAGCATTGCCGAAATCACCAATATCGGCTATGCTCGCTGTAAAATCCAAGAAAACCCGCGTTTCCGTTTTTCAGCAGATCCGTTTCAGACAACTGAGTTGTCAGCCTAACTATTCTGTCATCAAACTGGGATTGGGCTCCGTAGCAACCGAAACTCCTCGCTAAAACCACCAACAGTTTTGAAACCAAAGCGTGCGCAGCAATGTTGCCCAGAACAATATAGCTATGTTATTGCCGTAGATTCCACGCTCTATAAAACATAATTATTTATCCGTAGATTTAATCGTGCTGTAAACTGCAGCTTGCCAATAAAAGCCAGAGATGTTGCAGCCAATGGTGGTGTGGTGGTATTGCACATTGTGTGTGGTCTTCATGTCTCCATTAGTGGTTCAGTTCTCTCAAAGGAACCACAATTATTTCAGCAGTATAGGTATTCGCAAAATTTTCCGAAATCTGTGCAAAGAAAAAGAAAACGGAGTTATTGAAAGGTTGTCTATTTCCACTAACACCCGAAAAAACGCGAAAAATACACTGCTATACGTTGGTTTGATCACCAGAACCTATATAACAGCGTATTTTTCGGGCTTTTTTTTCGTTTATTAGTGGAAATTGACAACCTTTCAATAACTCCGTTTTCTTTTTCTTTGAAATGGATTCCCAAAAACTCCACGCGAGTGATTTAGTTCGTACAGCTGTGCACTCAATATTAAGAAATAAACTATATATTTACTGGAATGGCCTGCCATCGTCTGTTAGGTCCCTCCCCTCTCTTGACTCCTCCACTGCCGCAATCAGGAAGCATTTCGGATCATGAGACTTCTACTTTTCTTACCTCCTCCTTCTTTTAGCGAATTTTCAAAGAAAATGAAGCTATTGCAATGGCTTCGAAATTTAAATAATATAAATTTTTGGAAATTTTCTTCATAGAGATCCGTTTCAGACCATTCTAAAACGATTCCTGAAATTTAACACTTTTTTATATGTATATATATATATATATATTTATTTATATATGTGTCACTCCAGACGATAACTCTCGATAGAATTGAGATAAACAGCTCAAATTTGCACAAAAAATCTATCTTGGCAATCGAAAGGCTAAGTTCGAAGATGGGCGAAATTGGCCTACTCTAAGGAGGGTTTTGGCGCATTTAAAGTGCGCAAAAATTACCCAAAAATCCCCAAAATGTTATTTTCCAACAAGTGACCCCTCATTTTAAAGGTTTTTGCACGCTGAACACGATGGTGGAATCGGATTTTAGATATCTTGATCCGTTCTCAAATTAGAGCATTTAAAGTGCGCAATAATTACCCAAAAATCCCCAAAATGTTATTTTCTAGCAAGTGACCCCTCATTTTAAAGGTTTTTGCACGCTGAACACGATGGTGGAATCGGATTTTAGATATCTTGATCCGTTCTCAAATTAGAGCATTTAAAGTGCGCAAAAATCCCCAAAATGTTATTTTCCAACAAGTGACCCCTCATTTTAAAGGTTTTTGCACGCTGAACACGATGGTGGAATCGGATTTTAGATATCTTGATCCGTTCTCAAATTAGAGCATTTAAAGTGCGCAAAAATTACCCAAAAATCCCCAAAATGTTATTTTCTAACAAGTGACCCCTCATTTTAAAGGTTTTTGCACGCTGAACACGATAGTGAAATCGGATTTTAGATATCTAAATCCGTTCTTAAATTAGAGCATTTAAAGTGCGCAAAAATTACCCAAAACTAGGATAATCTTTAAACTCTTACCCCCCCCCCCCCCACCCCCTTAGAGTGGTCAGATTGAAATATGTGAGAAGTATTAATTGAAGACGAGAGTTCGAAGCAAAAAAGGGGGAGGCAAACGATTAGTACAACTCCTTGAATTTACCCACAGCGATCAAATAAATAAGCACTTAGTACAATTACGTAATAAACAAACGGTAGAATCAGGATGGACAAAACGTACAAATTAAAATAAATACGAAGAGAATATACATAGAAAACCAAATTTTAGACCGAAGTTTTCCTTTATTCAAAACCATAGCCATTAATTCGAATATTTCTTTGAAAATTCGCTCATTAAGTCATGCTGCATGACTGGTTTTTTTTTCATCTTTCTCCACTCTTATTCTCTCTCTATTCCCCTCTTTCTTATTTACCCTCTTCTCTTCAGTTCTACTTTCTCTTTCCATTTTTCGATCACGATATTTATACCTACGTTATTTATACTATTTTAAATTTATATTCAATCTGTAAAATCATTTGACTGCCATAAGGGTCATTATTACGAGTATTTTAGTTACCTTTTGTAATAGATGAGGAGGTGTAACTAACCGCACATACAGCGTAGTTTCCCCCTCTCCACTCCAGAAAGGTAGGGAGGCAGTGTGAAAGCTGCCCTTGGAAAGACAGAGGTTTGATTATTATACAAATTTATGGTGATTTCAGACAATTTCCCATGTTTTTGACAAATAAAAAATGAATTTCGGGAGCTTAACCTTCGTTACAACCTCAATTCTTCACTCTTCGGTCAAAACCAACCGAATATTCGGTCTTCTCGCCCTAAAAAACATGGAAAACGATACCTCACAAGCTCATGATCACTAAAACCTCAAAAATCCCTCGAAGCCCCCTATTTTTATACCCATTTTTGTCCCATAACACCCCTGGGTATGTGCCGATCAGGCTGCCGTGTTTCGGAGCACATCTAGGACCCAAAAGTGTTCCCAAATGGAGGCCCAAAGTGTGTGAGGAAGAACGACGATTTTAGACCAAAATTTAACGTAAATTTAAGGCTGAAACTTCGCTAGAACCTCAATTTTCCACTCTGGTCAAAATTGACTTCATATTCGGTCTTCTCGTCCCAAAAACACGGAAAACGATACCTCAAAAGCTCATGTTACTAAATGTTACTAAAACACAGAAAGTACCTACTTATTTGTATACCCATTTTCACTCATAACACTCCTGGGTATATTCCGATTGGGCTGCAAAGTTACGGTACACAACTAGGACTCAAATGGAGCCTGTGTGCGAAAGAACGAATTGTTTAGACCGAAAATGAAGCCGGCATACGAAACGGCGGACGGCGTACGGATATTACATTTTTGGGATCTACGCACCTTGAAACGTAAACGAAAAAATTTAGAGGTGTTAGGATAAAAAATAAAAATAAAAATTTCTTTGCGATTACATAGGCGTATTATTCATAGAATAATAAACCGAAAAGTACTGTATAGTAACGGTAACACTGGGTTCTGGTTATTTTAACCTCACTAGCAAGTTGGCAACCCTGGCATTACGAGATCGAGTCCATAACCAAGCAGTGGCTGGATCTTTTCTTTTTGAAGTAACCAAGTCGTGTATCTTCTGTGTACAACAGTACACCCACGAACACTGGTTTTGGCTTGCACTGCTCATACGGCACTGATAGATAATACGCCAATAACTCTCACCACCCCTCCACCGTACGACCATATCAGGTACCTGCAAAGGCCGACTTTGAAATTCCGCTCAAACGCTGTCCGCATTTCGTATTCACCAACCGATTTCGCCTGTTGGACCGCCTGGAATGGTTTTGACGATCCGCGCACACCTGGCGGCACCGACTTGAAACAACCCCTCCACAGTGTTGACAGCTCATTGTACAGTCATACGACGACTTCTGGCAGGCGAAGGTGACACTCTGAATGATACTTTTGCCTTTGAATTTGTCACCTCATGGAAGAGTAATGGCGTTGATTAGCTACGCAAAGTGGATATTGTTTATTCATTGATTGCAATTTTCCTCAGTACAGGTTGTGTTTGTCATTTAAATAAGCCTAAACGCAAGGACAACCCCCACAACCCGATACTGCAACTGATAAATAATCATCGGCTGCAATTACGTGTGGAAGCACATCGATGAAGTGACCTGCATTATACGCTCGCAATTCAAGAATTTAAAAGCATCCAACCAATTCATTTTTACGTGCCTCCCATTCAATATGCACAGTAACATACTGCCAGCTGTGCCAATTGCTACTAGTTTTGTTGATAATTGCTAATAATAAGTAACAAATCCTAATAATAATATGCACCGACCAGTAACTGCAGTAAAGAGCTGAAATTCTGTAGGCGCTCAGGGCAGCGGATATTTTTGGAACCTAGGAAAGATGGGATTCGGAATACTGGGACGGCGTTTTTGAGTTGGAGACTGAATTTATTCAAAAATTGAGTATATTTTGGTCCTAAACTATTTCAAGGTTTTGAGATAGACAAATTATGGAGTTGAAATCTGGTACCGAATGAGCCGAAATTGTTGCTTGAGGAGCCGAAAGACCTGGGAAGTTCATCTCTGACCTCAGTCTTTCAGTTGTTCTGGTTCGTAGACAGTACCTCGGGCAGCAATTTGGTACATGTGAGCTGAACTTTGATATGTACCGAGGAAACTGAAATTTGGTAGCACAGGAATCCATCTTTGACACAGATTCTTGTGAAATATGACTGATTTGACTCAAGGCAGACTTATATCAAGACACGTTGATCAAAAAGTCCATTATCGACCTTGAAGTGCACTGATGGTTTAGCAGTTCAGCTGACTTGGCTCTGAACTGTATTGTGACACAATTCACACAGCAAAACTTTAGTATCTAAGGATTTTAAATTCGGAAGGTAGTGGACCTACAATTATTTGCTGTCTGCGGAGTTGAAACTGGACCACGGATGTCCACCTGATTTTGCTCCTTAACTAAACATTGCACCTATCACTTTGACATTGATCCTTCTGAGATTAAGCAAATTTCGCGGTATCTGAGTCCCACAATCAACATATGAACACCTTGTCCAGTATATTCTTCAATACGCCTATTGAAGTTGATTCAAATTGTACTGCTTTCTGTTCAATGACGGAGGAAGCAACTTTTTTCTTTACCAGACACAGTAACTGGTTTTTCGAGGGAAAAAGGCAAATCACAATTTAAATCCCCTCATGGGATCGAAGCCGAAGATAAGGCGTTTTATTTACTTCGGCGTATTTACCGTATCTCACAATAAAAGTCGGCCTAAGATGGACTTAGATGAGCTTGTACGCTCATCTAAGCGTACAACTTCGCTATATCTTACAAATCAATAAGAATTCCCAATAAGTTTGAAGATGCAGGATCGAAATTCATTTCACCTCCGCGAATCTCTTATGGAACGAGTAAAGAGAATCTTGGAGCTAAACGATGAAGTCAACCAGCAGTTTTGAGATAGTAGGTATGGCTACGTCACTCGAGAAGAAGAAATAATACACAGTAAGTAAAATACTTTCGATAAGATACCTACGACAAAGTCTCTTCCTTGAAACAGTAATCGTTTCTACTTGAAATAACAGGGAAGCACGGAAGGAATTTCGTTCAGATAGCGCAAGCGCAGTGGCTAACATCGCAATGAAATCCATAAAACGCCACATAGGTGCACCACACCTACGTGCAACATTCCGAAATGAAACCGAATTATATTTTTTTGATGCCCCATACGCATTCCAATAAACCAATTTGGTAATTTTGTTCATATTTTATTGACTGACAGTAGATGTTTCTAACCATAATAAAATTGAATTCGTTAAACTCATCCCGACACTTGCAAAAGCCATACTAATGAGTAGAAAATGAAACAACTCCTGACAAAATTAATTAGCGCTGTCGTTAATTCTATAGTAGGTTTGAGCTGAATACACTTTCATCACGAATGTTTAGGGAATTAAAATTATTCTAGAAAGTGATTTTTGATCCACGTGCGATCCTATAGCTCCATATAGACTCGCTTAAAGGTGGTAGGAAATTGTACGTACAACATTTAATTGTGTGATAACTAGGATCACTTACTAAGAACGATCAGAATTATTTGCCTCTTCTCGTTCTAAATAATACAAAAGACGGTACGGTATGGTTTTAATAAGAAACCAATTCGCACGAAACGTCAACAACAAAAATGTTTACGAGGATTTAGAATGTTGTGTAGATCGTTGTGACAATAGGCCAGTTATTTTCCCATCCTACAGCCAAGTGGTTCGTCTACGTGGTATAAATTGGTGCGAATCCTAGCCAAAATGTTCGTAAATGGCAAACGATAGGACGAGCGATTTTCGAAGGCAAATTCGAGTTTATGAGGGTAAAAATCGCCGCAAATTGCCATATTTGAAAATTTTTTCTAACGGTCATGCTGCAGGACTGGGATTCTTTTTTTTTTTTTTTGAGAGAATCCCATTTTCCTTCGTACAAAATCAAATTTACGACTCCTCGGCTGTGTATTACGTAACATGCAAATGAAGGCGTTTTCAAAAATATATAAATGTATCGACGAGAGAAAAAGTCGGAAGGCGTAACGCCCCGCTGTCTCTTCGGAGATGAGTTTTTTCCCCTCATATCGATACTCCGGTTCAGATAAGACGAAAATAAAACATCCCAGGGCCGTGCTCGAAACCATGTTCCTTCTAATCTGTCCCCCACCTTTTCTCCCTTCGAGTGGAATGCTGGCTCCTTTCGGAACCACTAATTTCAACAACTACCAATCTTAACTGAGTTTAACAACACACTTAAAAGGGGTAAAGATGGCCCCCGGGGGCCCCGATGGTATAAGGTAGAGTAATATGGGCCCCCCCTAGAGCGGTTCTGGGGCTACTCGACGGCTTCAGTCTCTTTTCGGGTGGGATATTTTTTATTTTTTCTTCTTTTAACCGTTACCGTTTTTGAAAAAAAGAATCTTGTTAGGCCGCACAAAACGACAGAAGACACGCCGATATTCTTTCAGTGGGAATCTCACTGATATTTCACACTAAATCAATTCCGAAAATTCTGTAGCAGGATTATTGCTTATAAATAGGGACTGGAATTATATGCACAAAATTTGGCCAAAATATGCACTCGGAATTGGCAAAATATTCAAAATACGCACCCCAAGCAAAATTGCGTTTAAATTTTTTTTTAAATATTTCTAAAGTGAACTAAATTTTGCTGTGAGACGTACAGGTAGTCTATACAATATGTTCCAGTTATTATCGCGTCCTTCAAAAATTATAGAAAAGGATCAAAGAAGAAAATGTACACACCTTTTTTTCTCGACTATACAATATTTACATTTATACAAAAAAAGTCAATCGCTATCACAATTATAGCACTAAATAACAATTGATTTTTCCAAATTGTCAGCTGTAAATCTCCTACGGTTGTCGCTGAGGAGCAACTTTAAGGCAGAAAACGACCTCTCGACATCACAGGACACTATGGGTAAAAATTTCAATGCTGAGAGTTCACCTGGGGTAAAGCGAGATAAGAGGTCAGAGTGCAACCCTCTCAAAATTTTTGAAACCTCCAGGAAAAAAGGCCATCCGGGATTTCGCTGTAGGATAGAATCCAGCTTCTTCCTTAAAGGTATGGGCGCGCTAAGCCCTACCAGGTCACGGATTAAACGGTGAATGGCCTGAGAATATCCGCGACCCCTTTTCAAAAACACATATCTCGGAGAATTTGGCGATTGGAATGTCGAAAAATAGGGAAATTCCCCAATTTCGATTAAAAATTCAGAAATATGCATAAAATATGCACAAAACGGCCAAAATATGCAAAAATCTCCGAAATTGGATAAAATATGCAGAATATGCTATTTTAATTTCGATTTAACACACGCTAAACGCTTCAGATACCCTCAAAACGGAAAAGTAGAACGATATACACAATAAAAACATTCATATGCAAAATATGCAAATTCCAGTCCCTACTTATAAATAAGATTCGTGATTTTAAACTGTTTTCGTGAGGAAATAACTGAATTTCAAATTTTATGGCGAAAACTATGCGCAAAGTGACGCAGAGTTAAACAAAACGTTACTCAACTGTTACTGTTACTGTTACTGTTACTGCCAAATGTTACTCCACTTCAACCAGTAGCGGTGCATGGGCTCTGAAAATGGTGGGCCACCAAACCGGAACACAAATCAACAGCTTTTTCTACAAAATACCTGTAAATGTTTTCCAACAGTGGAGTCTTCTTATGAGAAATGGGTGGATTTTAATCAACCACAGCTCTTAGCAAGTCAGAATGTAAGCACTGTGTTCACAGTAGTTCTAACCAGTACCCGGGATTAACAGAAGCTAAAAGTTCTATAGCTTCATACTGACTAATACTCAGCAAAGGCCTATCTCTTCCTAAACTTTTAATCATCACTCTATCCTCGTAGGAAAACGTCGAAAATTTCGACTGTAAGTTAGCCACAGAATTCATGTGGTACAAAAATACAGAAACAAATAAACTAAACAACCACTAAAAACAACGAACTAGACTAAAATACAACGAAGTAATGACCCGCCGGCCAGTACCTGCTTGGATGGAAAATCAGACTAGAAGCTAGGTACTTATCTGTAGGGGTATTCATGGTTTGGCTAATTCGACGTCGAATTACGTCGAATATCGAATTGAGCAATTCGAAAAGAGTCAGTGCGCATGCGCCCCTGCCATTCTCCACGATTCGAAATACCACGGGTCGGGAGCTTCGAATTGCGAGTTCGACGTCGAATTGCAGCAGCGATCGTAGCGGCAGCTCCATTAAACACATCCCGCTGATAAGCGATAAACAAGTCTTGTGCCGTTCCGACGTTTTATCACGTTTTTATCGCTGACGACCGCGAGGAGCGCTAGGAGCATTTCGATTTTCGACGATTCGACACGGCCAACTCGAAGGGGTCCTCATGAAATCCACGCTTGAGGACGAATTCGATTTTCGACGATTCGACATTCGAAATGGACCATGAATACCCCTTGTGTATGTTGACAAGACCACAGAAAGGACACAACGCACTTAATAATTATCACAAGCCCAAATCTGTCACGGGAACTCGAATGGGAACATACAAAATTCGAAACGTAAGCAGAAAATTGAAAACTCAACATAGGAACAGAATGGCGGGTGATAACAATTTTTAGGGGAGGACAGACCGAAGGACAAGCATCTCGTATCGAGATGACAAGATGAATTGAAACAATCCAATCGACTGTGAACACAAACGATTTTTGAATGGAAATTTTGGGACGGGGCCGAAAAGTGGCGCGGCTAACCATATTTTTACTCAACTGAACTTGTGCGGATGGGCCACTTTTTTCGGCTACCATGGCGACACCAGGTCCCAGGACCTGCCAGTTTCAGAAGCGTAGGTTTCGATTTCGATTGCAAGACATCGATTATTGTAGCTATATTCCGATAAAATTCTCCTTGGAGCTACAGGGAGCCAACATGACTGAAACACATATTGAATATCCATAGCCAGAGAACTCTGTCGAGTCGCTGTTGAACTTTGTGAAAAATGCTAGGTACAGTATACGGAGGGAAATTCGAATACCAACTGAACAAATGGTTGGAATTCTTTTTTGGAGTTCTTTGTGTTTCTGGGCGCAGGGGCAGTGGCCCAAGTGGCCTTATGGACGCAACGCCACTTCCACGCTAGGTGTGTGCACCTATTGTACCTATTCAAGAAATCATGTTTGCAGAACTATGAAGACCGAACTCACTGTTTTGTTGTGGAGCGTAGTGTGGTATGTGGTGGTAGTACGGGGCAGGAACGCTGTGGTACTGTGGCGACTCGAGAAGACCAACATCACCGCTTTGGTCCTCGCCAGTCCGGAGCGGCTCAGCCGGAGCGTACCAGGCACGCTCGGCCCCGCTCGACAATTCCATCATATCTGCCAACAAATTAATAAACATTGAATAAACACTGAAATATTATAACTAATCCGCATATTTAAAAACCGTTAGAAATATAAACGAAACCGCAATTCTGTCGGCACATTAAGTAGAATCACAAAGCCAGTTAATGGGAGTGTGAGGGAACGATTGAGATCCAGGTGTGTTAGAAACCGTTCTTTATTGAAATAAAAGCTTTCAACTGCCCTCAGACAGTCATATTCAGGTGTAACAGATATAAGTTGTAGAAGAAAAGTCAACTTGTCTACGAAGTTGACTTAGAAGAAGACAAGTCTTCTACGACGTATTTCAACTTTCAGCTTTTTCAGCATTGTGAAAAAGCTTTCAGCATTGTGAAAAAGCTTCTCTTTCACAATGCTAGTTAATGGTAGTTTGAGGGACAGGGAACTGTATCAACACAGTTCTGGTACTACATTAATATAAACATTAGAACCACAAAAGTTCTGATTATGCACCATATCTCGAAGGTCAACATATTTCTGGTACTACATTAATATAAACATTAGAACCACAAAAGTTCTGATTATGCACCATATCTCGAAGGTCAACATATTTCTGGTACAACATTAATATAAACATTAGAACCACAAAAGTTCTGATTATGCACCATATCTCGAATGTCAACATATTTCTGGTACAACATTAATGTAAACATTAGAACCACAAAAGTTCTGATTATGCACCATATCTCGAAGGTCAACATATTTCTGGTACAACATTAATATAAACATTAGAACCACAAAATTTATGTTTCTTTTCTGTTGCAGGTAAGTAAACCGTTTGCAGGCGATCGGCACTATATCTCGAAGGTTACTGTTATAGCAGAGTTTACCACACATTAGACAGCTAAATGGTAGTTCTTTTCCAACATTTCTTCCTTTTCCTTTGGGATTCATTCCCAATTCCACTAGAACACGAGTACCTCATTGAAACACATAAAACATCAAATATTTCATTAGGTACCTGTTTGTTCGTTTCCACGTCACAGCTGAAAAATCCATCCACAGATGAAACTTGTGCCGAGACGGAAATCCAACTTTAAATGCAAAAGGCAATGGAAACTTCGAAAGGAGTTACACAAAGTTCCAAAGAAAAACGGATTTATTGAAATGTTGTTTATTTCCACTAGTACAAGAAAAATACACTTATATCGGTTTCGATGATCAAACCATCGTCAGCAACAAACGATAACGAGACCGGTATAACAGTGCATTTTTCGTGTAGGTATTAGTGGAAATAGATAACCTTTCAATAACTCCGCTTTTCTTTGAAATGGGTTTCCACGATTTCACTTTGAATGATTTAGTTCGTACAAAGTTCCAGTCACGCAGCGTGGCTATAAGAGCGAATTTTCAATTCGGGCTATTGCGAAAAAGATAATATAGCGAGAAACCATATCACTTCTCGTAAAATTATGTCATTTCGTGATTTTAGCCATTTTTACCGATTTTGGACCCTTATAAACTCAAATTTGACACACTATTTTTTTGAGGGAAATATTTTCATCATCAAAATAATCACTCTTTCTGTCGTGAATCACCATCCCACCCAATCAGGTGAACTACTATTTATTTTTTGACCGCCAAAAATCCAAATTCGGCCACTATGCTGTGCGAAAAACAACTGAAATTGTACTTTTATGTCTTTACTCACTCTTCCATACTACTTTCAGTGATTTTATATCAACTGTTCGCAATTTTAGCCGTTTTTACCGATTTTTTACCGCTAAAAACTCAAATTTGACACCCTTAGAATTTTTTAAAATTGCTCACCTTCGAACTCACCCTTCTGTTTGATAATACGAACATTTTGGTGAAATTTGGAATTTTTATCAAGTATACAAGGTCAGATATCGTCTGGAGAGCCATATCTACATAATTATATATATATATAAATATTAAATATATTCAGGGTGCTCTGAGACGGATTTGCCTATACAAAAAATTTCAAAAATTCATATTCGCAATTTTAGTCGTTTTTACCGATTTTTTTACCGCTAAAAACTCAAATTTGACACCCTTAAAATTTTTGAAAATTGCTCATCTTAGAACTCACCCTTCTGTTTGATAATAGGAACATTTTGGTGAAATCTGGAATTTTTATTAAGTATCCAAGGTCAGATATCGTCTGGAGAGCCGTATCTACATAATTATATATATAAATATATAAATATATTCAGGGTGCTCTGAGACGGATTTGCCTATACAAAAAATTTCAAAAATTCATGTTCTGAAAATTTTGGACTCATGGCAATAGCTTCATTTTCTTTGAAAATTCGCCAGAAGTACCTATCGTCGATGGGTGACGGATTGTGGAAAGAAGGGTGGTGAAAAACACTGCATAATATTGCATAAAGCCTTACCCAAATCCTAGATGTTACCCAAGCAACTTGAGTTTCTGTACAGATTCGTGTATAGAATCAGTGAAGTCCGGAGTTGTATGGAAAAAAGGCTTTGGCGAAACTCTAATCCCGATTACTAAGTACGCTTAAGGCACGTTCCACTGCTGGAATTATTTCATGCGCGAGTTCAAATGCATTACCTGAAAAAAAATGGGGATGAGTTCGGAATATTATCAGTGCATGAACTGAACCGCTGGAATGCCGAGAACTACTCCGATAGCGCTAGGTGCGTATTAGCGCGATAACCAAAAGCGGTAATAACCTGACGGCTGCTAGTGAATTATTTTTCTGATTTTCCTACTTCTGAAATCTCCATCCAAACGTTTCCGTCGTCCGTTCTATACCTACAACAGAAAAGATCGACTGACGCACGTTTGACTACAGTGTCGTATGTATTGTGTCATTTTAAGAGACCCCACACATGCAAACAAGAAAAAGGTTCCAGGGATGTACCACGACAATATGAGCAAAATTTCGGGCAATAGGTATAAAGTAAGCAGTTGGGTGGAATTAAAAGTAAATTGGGGATTTCTCAACCACTTAACAGAATTAAAGCAGAGCAGAAAGTAAGCACAGAAGGCGTCAGTTTAGTTAGCGGTTGTCCAGCGGAGGCTTGCGATGACGTTGGATGATAGAAAAATGCAAATTAGAGAGGTAACACATGGCAGAGGGCGGCTGCCATTTCAGCTCAGTGCCAGACCCTGTCCTGCTGGAAAAGTGCAGAAATTACATAAACTCAGTCCAACAGCGCAGGAACACAGTTCTAGTCAAACTTTTTATGAACTCAAAACCCGTACTCAACGCCTGTATGGAACTGCATTTGTGTGGAAAGTAGCTTCAGTTTCTCACTAAAACAGAATAATTATTTTCTTGGCACAAGCAATATTTGGATGTGACAGTCTGAAACGGTTTCGTCCATATGGCGTCTACTTTCAGGTTCCGCGCAGCTAAAATATGCTTACTAATTTTTTTTCCCTCTTGTTTTTCGTATTGTTTATAATTTTATGTAAACGAAGTTTGTGAGGAGGTGAGGGAATCCGAGGTGTTGCGCTGAAGGTAATTAAGGTCGCAGTTTCGCACGGCTGAGCCCGGGCCGGCTTGCCATGTCTCGGCTCTGTCCGTAACCTCGTTTCTGTTTATCCTCTTTTCACTGTTCTCGAAACGTTTTTGAACATTTTTTTATTTACTATTTTTATTTCCACAAATTGACAAGTAAAAGTACATCATATCGCAAAAGTAAATTAAATCCCTTAAGCATAAATAAACATATCGTGGAAATTGTGACTTAGCTTGGGCAAATGCCAGCGTGTCAGGTCTGAGTTTAGTTGGTTCAAAAACGTCGTTGGGAGGTTTTGGAAAATATACGAGGGATTCAAAGTGGATTTTGTCGAGAGACAAGTTCGGGAGCTAACGAAAAATCTGTCCCGTTTGTGACAGTGTGGCTATTCTCGAGCTATTTTTTCTTCCAAGAGGAGACGGGGTCGCTTGGTGGAAGCCTAGTCGACATCCCTTCTTAACCGGTGATAATCCGGGCGATACCGGTGACTCTCGAGGGTCCACCACCACTGTCACACTCTTGTCACACGTTTCAGCGAAAAATCTACCCATTTCAGCGGAAAGTTGAACCCCCTTGCGCTATCACAAAAATGAAATGGAACTTCGTGGTTGACCGAAACTGAACCGTTTGTAGTAGCGATGAAGGCGGCCAACAGGAATGGAGAAAGATGAAACTTCGAATTCTTCGAAACTTCAACATTCGCCACGATAAAGTAAAAGAGCAGAACTTTTTACATTTCGTCAAGATAAATTAAAAGAGAAGAACTCTTTACGTTTCGCCACGACAAAGTAAAAGGGAAGAACTTTTTACGTGACTTTATCGTGACGAACCGTAAAAACTTCTTCTCTTTTACTTTGTCGTGACGAAACGTAAAAACTTCTTCTCTTTTACTTTATCTTGACGAAATGTAAAAAGTTCTTCTCTTTTACTTTATCGTGGCGAATGGTCAAGGAGTTCGTCACGATAAAGTAAAAGGGAAGAACCATTCGTCACGATAAAGTAAAGATAAAGAAAAAGATAAGGTAAAGATAAAATAAAGTAAAATATAAGATAACGATGAAGATAAGTAAAGATAAAGTAAAAGAGAAGAACCATTCGTCAAGATAAAATAAATTTAAGAAATTCGTTAAAAAAATAAATAAATAAAATAACTCGTCCGATAAAATAAAGAGAAGAACTTTTTAAATTTCGTTCGTGCGATTAGGCCTTTATGCTGAAGGTATTGGCTCCCAGGTGAGAAGACCTGACGAGATCGAGATTTCCGTAATCAACGTACAAGCTGAGCGTTATGTACATCAATACAGAAAACCATAAATTGGGCTACATGTTTGCCCTATAATAGCCGGCAGAATCAACACCCAGCACCGTTACATTCGCAGTGTACAGTACACATGTATAGATACCATTTCTTCTATTACTTGACATGACGGTTGTGATGAAACTAATTTGCTCAACACCAACAGGCTAGGACTTTTTCTGTTCCTTTCCTGAGATGCACCTACTGTTTAGCATCCATGAGCCCGGTATCCCAAGAGGTTTTGTATACAGCCTTAGGATTTTAAAATCCAAGACAAAATTAAAAAACGCTGCAAATCCCGGCAAAACGGTGCTGTTACAGCAAAAGAGCTGTTACAGATCACAGCTCTCTGTACAGATAACCCGTCTATATAATATAATATGTACTAGTCTATACATATTATGTAGATAGCAGACCCTCTGTAGGTTAGTACCTAACCCCGTACTCGTTAAAATGTTGCTAAAATAATTCTGTCTATGACAAACAGTAACTAAAATGGCAAAAAGAAACGCAAATAATGAAGTACTGAAGGAAAATTATTGATGTGGAGTGAAATAGATGCCCCTTCTGCGTAGATCACTGTTTTCTGTGGCCAATACCTACCCTCGCGGTCAAGTATAATGAACCGTTGTGTAATAACTTGCCCATCAATAATACTTCAACGGTTGTTCAAGTTGCAAAAGTATCGATCAACAAAATCCAGCCCCTTCTTGGTAGATGAACCGTTGTGCAATAATTTACCGTTGTGTAATAATTTACCGGTGTGTAATAATTTGCCGCTGTGTAATAATTTATCACTGTGTAATAATTTACCCATCAATAATACTTCAACGTTTGTTCAAGTTTCACAAGCACCTACCAACAAAATCCAATAGTCCATCACTTATCAAATGAAATAATATCGCAGAACAACCAACTCGACTTCATACAGCCATCCTTGATTATAATCAGGTGCTCCCTAGGGATGATATCCGGGCCGGGTTTATACCATTTGATTCACGATCGTGTTGACGAAGCTTTTTGGTGCACACGAACGGCTGGACGTACAATGCTCCGGGTGGTCTCAACAAATTGTTTAGCTCAAGACAAATTTAATAACGTAAAAAAAAACATACCGTTCTATCGAAAGTTTTCGAGCTAAGGCGTTCTGAAAATTTCAACCCCTATTTTGAACCCCTTAGAGATGACTGACAGTAACGCCGAGCTTCGAGGACCAACTAGACCCCGGACGGAACCTATAACCCGAATTTCATCAATTTTGGTTCATGGTAACTAAGAAAAGTGGCCAGTACGGCGTACGGCGGACGGACAGAAATTTTTTTTATTGCATTTTCGGAATCTGTATATACCTTGAAACGTACCTAAACCATAAAATGTTGAGGGGAGTTAGATTTTTTTTTTTTTCTTTTTTTTTCATGCTCGTTTCCAAAGGTTCATTATTGAAAATAATAAACCAAAAATTTATAATGTTTATAAATATTTATAATTAATTAAAATTTTTATGGCAGGTGCAAATTCAGGTGGTGACCCTGTGCTCAAGTGGAAATTTCATATTTGGTCTCTCACCGTATAGGGATGAAAACAGCAGGGAAGTAGTATTCCCGTTCCACACAGATACAACTCTTTTCATCCCTTGATGAACGTTCCAATATCACAAGGACAAACCGCTACTCTTACCGTATAGCCACCTTACCGTGTACCCTGACAGATATTTAAGCAGAACAAGTTCGGCAATAGTCTACATCAGGTAGGCACCGACTGTGGCTCTTTCTTTCACTAACTTCCCGTCTCACTAACTTTAGCCAGCCCTGGACGGGTCTGAGATGAGTCGGCCTGTCGGGGTGAAAGGGTTAAGCCCGCTTTTTCATCATTCTCCTTCGCCTCTGTGGATTTCTTTGGAACAAAGAAAGAAAAGTATTGTTAGAAGATGGGACCTGCGCGAGAGGCCATTTTGTGTTCAAGGACCGAAACGGTGGCCCCACTCGGCTTGGGAAACCCGGCTTTTGACCTATTACGGGCCACGGACGCCTCTACTCGAAATAGGCACAGAGTCCGCTGAATCCGAAAAACCGTCAAAACCTCTTGACAATCGTCGCCACAGCGCACTACTATTGGTTTATTATTTTCAACGATGAACCTTCGAAATCGAGCAAAATAAAGAAGAAAAACGCTGCAAATCCCTGCACAACGGTTTATTATTTTGTACAGAACACCCTTCTGTTACTGTTACAGATCACAGCTCTATGTATAGATAACATAACCCGTCTATATAATAATATGATATGTACTATTCTATACATATTATGTAGATCGCAGACCCTCCGTAGGTTAGTAACTAACCCCGTACTCGTTACTAGGTACCTACCTAAATCACGAGTTAAATGTTGCTAAAATAATTCTGCCGATGACAAACAGTACCTAACAAAAAGAAACACACATAATGAAGTTCTGAAAAGAAATTGTTGATGAGGAGTGAAAAAAGTTGTGAAAGTACCTACCAACACACTCCAGCCCCTTCTACGTAGATGGTATAATGAACCGCTGTGTAATAATTTACCGTTGAGTAATGATTTACCATTGTGTAATAATAATGCACCCATCAATAATAGTTCAACGTTTGTTCAAGTTTCACTACCTACCAACAAACTCCAAAAGAGCCATCATTTTTCAAATTAAATAATATCACAGAACAACCAACTCGACTTCATACTCCGCCAATATAATCAGGTGATCCCTAGCACTGATTTTATCTCCGCCAAATTTCCTATTGTGGGCGCGTCTCTGGTTACGAGATTTGGTTTGAATTGTATACAATTTCATTCACACTGGAGTCGAAAATGCCTGTCGGTGCAAACTTCGGGGCCTTACTGTGAACGAACGGCTGGACGTACGATGCTCCGGATGGTCTTAAAAAACTCGCAAGTTCAAGAACTATTTAAAACCGTAAAAATATTCACGTAAAAAAATGGTATAGGCGTTTTGAAAATTTCAACCCCTATTTTGAACCCCTTAGAGATGACTCACAGTAACGTCGAGCTTCGAGGACCAACTAGACAGCGAACGGAACCTATAACCCGAATTTCATCAATTTTGTTTCATGGTAACTAAGAAAAGTGGCCCGTACGGCGTACGGCGCACGGCGGACAGACAGAAATATTTTTATTGCAGTTTTGGATTCTACATACCTTGAAACGTAAACCATCAAATTTTGAGGGGGGTAAGAATTTTTTTTTCATGCTCGATTCCAATGCTTCATTATTGAAAATAATAAACCAAAGTAAAGAAAAACCTCAAAATTTGATGGTTTCCGTTTCAAGGTAGGTACGTAGATTTAGAAAATGGAACAAAAACGCTGCAAATTATTACACAGATCACTGTTTTCTATGGTCAGTACCTACCCTCGTTCCCCCCCTCCAAGAAAAGCCCTAAACCGAGTACTGTAGCCGGGCAGGGAATTACAGTGTCATAAATATGCGGTGGCTTCAAGAATTCTATCATTAATTATTTGCTGTTATTAATGAAGCATAATTAAATTTTGATCAATTTACAAAACTACCGACAAAATCTAAAATAACCCTCATTCTTAAATTTATAACACAATACCAATGAAACTTTAATTCCCGGGCTGGCTCCAGCACTCCTTTTAGGGCTTTCCTGGAGGGAGCTCGAGGGTACTGACCACAGAAAACAGCGGTCTACGCAGAAGGGGCATCTATACAGGTAAATAATAAACCGTTGTGTAATAATTTGCAGCGTTTTTCGTTACTGACATGGATGTATATGTCTTACGGCTGGAGTTCGGTTTGATATTCTGTGCGGAACGAAGTGAGTTTTATCGGTTTCGAAATAGTTTCTTTGTTTTTATGACGGTTTAGTCAGCATAACATTTTTGTATAAACTAAAGAGCTTTCCAATGAGCGGAGAACGATTTCTGTACGACAAAAACTCACTGAGTTACATTTCCCTATAGCTACGGTTACATTTTTAATGATTTTTCAATTACAACCCATCCGAAGATTAGTTGTTTACTACAATCAAATGTGGCAACCACCCATCAAAGTATTATTCCTGATCGGCCCTCCAAGTTTGAACTCATTTCAACGATATTTAAGGTAGTTATGGGCGTTTCAAGTATTTCACGTTTGCGCAAGCGCAGACGGAAGTTACAGTACTTTTTCAAAAATTTCGGTATGGGACCATCTGTGATCCAACCAGCACCTACCCTCCAAATTTCAGCCCATGAACAAAAAATGTTCCTTGATGCCTGAAACGTAAAATGCGAGTGAATTGTTCATTCTGGAGGACATAAATTTGTTTGACTCTTGCACGACTACCTCAGGTACTGAGGAAGCAAAAACACAACTATTTACTGAAGGATACCACCACTATGGACCTGTGGAATAAATAGGTAATAAACCGTCTGCAATATGTAAAACTAAAATAGGTGGGTAGATAGGGTGTAGCTCCTAGATGGTCCCCTATGAATTTCAAAACGCTCGGATCACTGGTACGGCCGCAGCAAATGCGAAATCTGCAGTTATCAATTTCTCACGAATTTACGATTTTTCTCAAATTTGGTGGGTAGCTGGGCTGTAGCTTCAAGATGGTCCCCTGTGAACTTCAAAATGGTCATATCACTGGTATGACCACTGCGCATGCGCAAACCGAACTCTGAGGTACCTACTCAACTTCTCATGAACCTGTGGCCCGAGTTTGATGACATTTTCCGGAACTTTTCTTTAAACTACACGGAAGAATTTTCTATCAACTTTTATAGAGGTTACACATCATGCTTCAAGAATACCGAAAAACAAGTTGAAACAAAGCGAAAATACAGAACAGCGTAGATTTTCAACGAATGGTGAGGCTAAACAAATTGGCGCAAACGTAGGGTAGCCAATCTACCGGTTAACGATGCTGAGGTGAATACATATTTATGTAGAATCTTAAAAGCTATGGTTGGTGGAATCTCCCTTGTGAAAATTGAAAAGTACACTGCAGACCGTCCTGGAATCTGTAAATACAAAACTAACCCTTTAAAGATTTCTTGCGATACTTTCAATGGCAACTCATCTGTTCGAAACTCTGCATTAGCGACCAGGAATGAGGAGGGCAGTTTGTAATATGTTGCCATTGTAGCTTTTGTGGGTCACAGGTATATTACAACTCCCACCCCATTTGCACTCATTTTATGCGTTTGTATAATAGTATAATCTGTCAAAAAAAAACATGATATTTATATTTTGTGATGACTTTCAGTTTACTTATGTCTCTTTCGGCTCCTTCACTGCCTCTCAACTTTTCCAACGTCGAATGATATCATTTGACAAGGGAGGTTTAAGGAGTAATTCAGGGTCACATTTATTGACTTGTGGCTGTTGAAACTTGAAAACTGGCTACCAGAATCTTGATATTAATTTCATGCAGTGCTAAAAATCAGTACAACGATCCAATCCAATTTTTGTCCATCTTCATCTTGATACCAAGTAGGCAAATTAAATGCAACACATAATATTGCATAACTCGTTAGTAGGTAATGGCCCTGTCTGTAAGGTTTCTAGCCTTAGGTGTTAGGTATAAAATCAAAGCGAAACACCCCCATTAGGGATTTTCCCCATAAGCGAATCTCTTTCCTGATCAACCCTTGAAACGTCCAATTTACAAACATCCAAACAGCATCACTGACGGTTTACAACATTTCGTTAGCTCGTGCTTCACTTTCTGTTCTACTCCTTATGATTTCACGGGCTATGAGATCACTTTTGGAATTTCCTGGAAGTCGGTTTGAGGTAAATTGAGCGTGTCGCTTCGCATTATAAAGAAGGCCAATTACTCAAGACTCCAGGCGAGCCTGAGATCGAACGAATGACTATTAATCAGCTTGCAATTAAAAATTGATGCCTGTAATCCATCAATTTGCGATTACTCGAATTTCTCTTAAAAACAAGAATCGTCTTAGAGTGATAAAACTTCAAGAAATTCAGAAATTTTTGTTATTCAATTGAAATTATTAGGTAAGAGTACCTACATGTATAAAATCTGGTACCTATCTTGTTTTCAAAAACGTCGGGTCGTTGTTAAGAGAGACGAATTGAGCAATCAGTAACCATCACAAAGATTACAGCAATATTATCACGAAATACCAATTCCTTTTGAGCCTACCTATATGAGTAGGTACATTCTTGAGCACCTGAGCCACAGTGGGGTGGCCATGGTTCAACCCCGAAGGTATGAGTCGGTAAAGGGGTTGAATTTGAACGTACGCTGTGTACCTAAATCGCCTAATTTCCATGCGTAAAAACTAATTCAAACAGCCAATCGTACACCCATCAAGCACTTATGGGCTCAATTCGGATCAAATATCAAAATCCTTGAAATCAGAATTACAAAACATATCAGGTAGGTTACTAGGTATATTTGGGGCTATGAATCAAGAAGAAGAGGGAAATACTGACATTATTTTCACGCAACACACAAAACTGACTGACAATGAACTGGCCGGAGGATAGTCCATATTTATGTGCCACGTGAACTGGGTTTTTTCCAATCCTACTAGGTATTGCTGTTTGCGTAAAACTGGAATGTTTCTACTAACAATAAAGTTTTCTTTGTTAAAAAACGCTGCAAAGTCCTTGTCACATGGGTTTATTATTCTATTTGAGTTCTAGAGATTCTCGTTGGCTGTTCATTTATTGTTTCTTTCATGCGCAATAATTTAAATAGCTATTTTTGATGATTTCCACCAATTTTGGCCCCCAAAACATAAAATAGGTACTACGCTCCTTTTTTTTTCAGATCATCTTTGATCATTGGCAGTGCCATTTAATGGTCTTGATTCACCTGTTTACACATTTTCCAATGTTATTATACACATTGATGGTGATTTCGATAGTTTTCCAGGTTTTTGACTCATAAAAAAACTAATTTTGGGAGCTGAACCTTTGGTAAAACCTCAATTTCCGCGTCTTTGGTCAAAATCGGCTTCATATTCGGTCTTCTCGTCCCCAAAAACATGGAAAAAGATACCTCAAAAGCTCATGTTACTAACATGTTGCTGAAACGCAAAAAGTACCTATTTTTACACACATTTTCACTCATAACACCCCTGGGTATATTCCGATCGGGCTGAAAAGTTTCGGGACACAACTAGTGCCCAAATGGAGCATGTGTGCGAAAGAACGAATTTTTTAGACCGAAAATGAAGCCTGTAGACGTGATATGGCGGACGGCGGACGGCGGACGGCGGACGGCGTACGGCGTACGGCGGACGGACATTGCATTTTTGGAATCTACGCACCTTGAAACGGAAAATAAAAAAGTTTGAGGGGGTGTTATAAACATTTTTTGCTGAGCGAATACATAGACGTGTATTATTCACAGAATAATAAACCAAAACAGGACAAAACACACACACGCCTGGCATTGTGTGTTGTTTTTGCTGTTGTCTGACTTATGCAATACCTACCACGCTATTAGTAACTGTCTTAAATAGCCCATGTTCATAGTTGCAAACAGGAATGTACAGTTCGTGTAGATCCTGCGCTTATTTGACATTCTTCTCCAAAGTGGCTGATGAACGCTGCAGTTGACGTCGGAAAGGTAACCTAAATACTTGACAAAAATAACCGTTAGCCACTTGTTTGAAAGAATGGTTTCTTCCAGCCATAACTCAAGATGTCAAGGTCTGCTGATGCGCATGCGCAAAGGAAACTGCGCTCAGCGGAGCGGAGGACCGGCGGACTCTGGGCAACGAGGGCAAGTTGCGCCATTTTCACATGGATTGTCGACATTGTCGGGAACTCGCGGCGAAACTCTTCGGCAGCGGAGCTGCTCCCTACTGAAGATTGAAACAGATGAAATATTCGAACGTTCACCCACGACTCGTCATCACATCACCAAGTACAAATCAAATTTGGAAGTGAAAAATAAGGGTTTTCACTACGAGTAAATGCAAAAGTTCCTCGATGGCGCTGATGATTCCGCATTAGAACTGAATAAGCCTACAGGGGACCATACGTCTACCCAAAACTAGAGGATACTCTACATTACCTAATTAATCATATTATATTATATCCACCCGCTAACCCATCACAACAACATAAAAAGTCTGCCAATTCGATTAGAAGTAAACGGAGTCGAACAACCGGTAAAAATCCCCAATATCGCATATGCAAAATCGCTAAAAATTTGTGAAAATTGGTGCAAAATCACTAAATGTTATATACATACGTAAAGTTTATATACTACAAGTGGTATGTATAAATTGATGAGTCGAGACGGAAACCCCGGTATTCCGATATCCAAACAATTTTTTGGAGTAGGTGAATTGAGTGGGAAGGAGTACGTTAGTACTTCGAAAATTCACGCCTCAAAATAGAATTTTCCGAGGTAGGGATACTCTGGACATTTCAACCCCTATTTTTCACCCCTTAGAGTTGAGTGACAGTAACGCCGAGCTTCGAGGACCAACTAAAGCCCAAACAGGACCCGTATACCATATTTCGTGAATTTTGGTTCATTGGAACTAAGGAAAAAGCCGCGGCCGCCGTACGGCGGACTGTTGAAAATTTTTGTAATTCGATATTCGTATTCTACGTCCATTGAAACGTAAACCATGACATTTTGAGGGCCGATTCTAAAGGTTTATTATTGAAAACAATATTAAAAATAATAATGAAATAATAAAACAAAAGCCACTCATTATCAGGCAAATGAACCAACAACTAAAGGAAGAATATCAACACTATAGAATATTCAACTCCTGTTTAGCGAGAATTAGGTACGTTCAAACTTTGTAGACAGCTAGAAGCCGCTAATTTCGTCAAATAAGGAAAATCGTTAACGTCCGAAAAGGAAATAGGTAACCTGACGTGTCCTGGAAGCGGTTTTAGACTGCCGGGGAAAACCCCCCTGGACGGAAATCCGAAAAGTTAGAAAGTCTTGGAAATGACCCTCGAGCTTCGAGTGAGGCCACTTAAGTGGGATTTCGAGAGGAGGATTAACACTTGAGCGAAGGTGAGTGGTTTTGATCTGGGTTAAATAGGGTTCACCTGCCGTTTCCAAAATAGACTTCACTCGAGGGTGTTCGTTTGACGCCTTTTTGGTACGTACGAGTGTTAAGTTACACACGATTTTCTGTTATTAGGCGAAACATCGCTGTGTAAGGCAACTTTCGCCATTTGAAGGCTCGTAAAGGGATGAAATATTGGATGTCTTGAAAGGAAACCTGTGTACGATTTCGGTCAAGTCTGGCGAAATTACGCTCCTTAGAATTCTGAAAGGAGATTTCACGCTGATTCTGAATACCCGTGTTCTTAACAAGTCGAAAATCTACATTGTAGTCCAAAAATTGTGGTCGCCAAGCTCGTTATCAAGTTGGTTGATTTGATTTGTCGCAGATTTTAATTGTCGACAATCCCTACTATTATAAAAACGGATCTCTGTGAGTCTGTCTGTGAGTCTGTGTGTCTGTCTTTCTATGCACGGCCAAACGGCTCGACGGATATCGACCAAATTTGGCACGAATATCCAGTAGGCTCCCAAGTTGTGCAACGTCGCATTTTTAATTCCCTGACCATAGCGGAACTATGGTCGACCATGGTCAACTCCTGAATGGCTTGACGGATATCGACCAAATTTGGCACGAATATCCAGTAGGCTCCCAAGTTGTGCAACGTCGCATTTTTAATTCCCTGACCATAGCGGAACTATGGTCGACCATGGTCAACTTCGTTAATTGTAATGGTAACCCCTATTTTTTATCGCGTATTCGTAATCTACGTGAAATTCTATCTACGATCGACCCTTCGGACTACCCCCGCGGTCGACCATAGCGCATCCATGGGCCCCTCCATGGTCGAATCCCGAATTGCTCAACGGATATAGACCAAATTTGGCACGAATATCCAGTAGGCTCCCAAGTTGTGCAACGTCGCATTTTTAATTCCCTCACCATAGCGGAACTATGGTCGACCATGGTCAACTCCTGAATGGCTCGACGGATATCGACCAAATTTGGCACGAATATCCAGTAGGCTCCCAAGTTGGGCAACGTCGGAATTTTTCGGTCCCCTTCACCATAGCGGAACTATGGTCGACCATGGTCAACTCCTGAATGGCTCGACGGATATCGACCAAATTTGGCACGAATATCCAGTAGGCTCCCAAGTTGGGCAACGTCGCATTTTTAATTCCCTCACCATAGCGGAACTATGGTCGACCATGGTCAACTCCTGAATGGCTCGACAAATATCGACCAAATTTGGCACGAATATCCAGTAGGCTCCCAAGTTGTGCAACGTCGCATTTTTAATTCCCTCACCATAGCGGAACTATGGTCGACCATGGTCAACTCCTGAATGGCTCGACGGATATCGACCAAATTTGGCACGAATATCCAGTAGGCTCCCAAGTTGTGCAACGTCGCATTTTTAATTCCCTCACCATAGCGGAACTATGGTCGACCATGGTCAACTCCTGAATGGCTCGACGGATATCGACCAAATTTGGCACGAATATCCAGTAGGGTCCCAAGTCGGGCAACGTCGCATTTTTAATTCCCTCACCATAGCGGAACTATGGTCGACCATGGTCAACTCCTGAATGGCTCGACGGATATCGACCAAATTTGGCACGAATATCCAGTAGGCTCCCAAGTTGTGCAACGTCGCATTTTTAATTCCCTCACCATAGCGGAACTATGGTCGACCATGGTCAACTCCTGAATGGCTCGACGGATATCGACCAAATTTGGCACGAATATCCAGTAGGCTCCCAAGTTGGGCAACGTCGGAATTTTTCGGTCCCCTTCACCATAGCGGAACTATGGTCGAGCATGGTCAACTCCTGAATGGCTCGACGGATATCGACCAAATTTGGCACGAATATCCAGTAGGCTCCCAAGTTGGGCAACGTCGGAATTTTTCGGTCCCCTTCACCATAGCGGAACTATGGTCGACCATGGTCAACTCCTGAATGGCTGGACGGATATCGACCAAATTTGGCACGAATATCCAGTAGGCTCCCAAGTTGTGCAACGTCGCATTTTTAATTCCCTCACCATAGCGGAACTATGGTCGACCATGGTCAACTTCGTTAATTGAAATGGTAACCCCTATTTTTTATCGCGTATTCGTAATCTACGTGAAATTCTATCTACGATCGACCCTTCGGACTACCCCCGCGGTCGACCATAGCGCATCCATGGGCCCCTCCATGGTCGAATCCCGAATTGCTCAACGGATATCGACCAAATTTGGCACCAATATCCGGTAGCCTCCTAAGTTGAACGTAGGCGCATTTTTAATTCCCTGATCATAGCGGAAATATGGTCGACCATGGTCAACTCCTGAATGGCTCGACGGATATCGACCAAATTTGGCACGAATATCCAGTAGGCTCCCAAGTTGGGCAACGTCGGAATTTTTCGGTCCCCTTCACCATAGCGGAAATATGGTCGACCATGGTCAACTCCTGAATGGCTCGACGGATATCGACCAAATTTGGCACCAATATCCAGTAGGCTCCCAAGTTGTACAACGTCGGAATTAAGTACGATACTGCGTACAGCGAATCTCGGATAGCGAGCGAAGCGAGCGGTCATGCTAGTGTTATATACAGGGTGTCCCAGTTCCTTCTGGGAGAAACTCAGGGCATCGATTCTACTCTTCGCTTAGAACAAAAATTGCTCAGTAGAAAATTTTCGAAAAGTTCTTAGTTTCAAGGATATCCGACAATTTGTGTTTTTCCAACTTTTCATTACCTTACCTCATAAAAACGCTAATAAATTCGAAAATATTGAGACTACAACAAATCCAGTTACACCGTTTGAAAGAACGTTAAATTTCCTGTAAGATTCTTCTGTTTTCAATGGTCGGACTTACTTAAAATGTTGGCCAATATCAGTTGGAACATTTGAAAATTTCAAAATCTAAAATTGTGATAAAGATTGTACGTTTTACTAAGGTTACAAAAAAAGTCTGCCAATTCGAGTAGGCTTTTCGCGTAGTTAGAAGCGTTACAAGGAAGCGGGCAACATTTAATGTTCGCTCATGCGCAGATGAATGAAATTCTTATGGAACTACCAAAGAATTATTCTGATCGACCCTCCAAATTAGAGCTTATTTCAACGATATTTAAAGTAGTTACGGGCGTTTCAAATATCCACGATTGCGCATGCGCAGACGAAACGATTTCCACGATTTTGAAACGGGACCATTTGCGATGAAACCCGCGTGTACCCTCAAAATTTCAGCTCTCTACGACTATTTTTCGCGTAGTTAGAAGCGTTACAAGGAAACGGGCAACATTTCATGTTCGCGCATGCGCAGACGAAAGTTACAATACGATTCCAATGAATTTCATTTGGAACTATCAAAGTATTATTCCTGATCGGATTCGAAGTAAACGCTCATCCCTACAACCTATTGCGTCCTGTTATACTCGTAAAAGAAATGAAACTTGTTGCGTGCAAGACAATTTGTATTAATCAGTATCTACCATCCTGTGCAATGTTTGCTTGATTTGGTTCACTTCCATTCCCACCTTGCTGAACGGCTAAGATCAACCTTACATTAGTACAGCACTCGCATTTAGTGAAACAGTATATTAAATAATTTCATGAAACCACGAAGCGATATAAAAAAGAGCGATACAGATTTCTTTTACGATACTAACAAGGCAGAGTGAAAACACATGAAGAAAAGAAAAAAAAACATTAATGTAGATGTTAATAAAATATTCCAATTGATAATGATCTTTCCACAATTACTAGATAATTAGCATAATGATATTCACAAGAGGAGGGAAGTCATTACCAATTTTACAAACTGCATTGTACCATGAAGTGGTAGGAGTAAAAGCAAACAAGGAAAATGGACAATTTCGCTTATTCGCTTCAGTCAAATTCTAAAGATGTTATGACTGATAGCTCGGAGATGAAGAAGATGGATTTTTAAAAATGGAAAATGCGATTTTAATTGCAACGAGAATTGCAACAATGTTGCGGTCATTACTGTCAGCTATTACTGTGGCGGTGGTTAGTAATCATCTGGGCCATTATTACGTGGTGAAGGGTAATTGCGAATTTATTCAGGGCGAGAATGAACCGTGCGTTCCACGGGAGAGCGCCTTGAGAAAGCCGTGGTAACACTTATAGATGACACAAAATAGGAGGTATAAAAGAAAGTACGCGTTTCGTTATGTACTGATCCACTGATATGATCCGTCTGTATAATCAGGATATTAAATAGATAAACCGCAATCAGATGTACTGATATCTAAGTATATTCCAATCGTAGGTAATCGTGAATTCACTCAAATCACTCACAGTACCAGACGCGCAGATCAGGATGAAAGTGTAGATTGCAGATTAGAGGTTGTTATGGGGCAGGTGGATTTCGGCAACTATCGCCAGTACGTTGCACCCGAGAGCTCAAACGATTATCCCTGGTTCGACTACTTACAGCTTATACGGGATTATAATTACGAGGGAGCGACCAGCAATTGACAACCAATGTCAATCCAAGTCATTAATGGTACCAGGGGTGAACGACCAAGTACAAACCAATACCCCCAAATTGGTTTGAAAAGCTTAATGTAAGTAATTTAACCATTAATTTTTTTTAAATCTGAAGGAATTCCGGTGATATTCCATCAAGTTGAGTTGAGAGGTTTTTTCGTTACCTACTAATTTCGTTTCACAATTTTTTAAATTCAAACTTCTATTATATTTTATTCAAAACTAAAAACAGGAATTATCAAAACTGAATTATTACACTAAAAAACTAAAAACAGGAGTTACCTACCTATTATTCTAAGCAGAAAGTTTCAAAGTTGTAGTGCCTACAAGCAGGTAGTCCCTAGTTTTTTTCCCAGTCATTTTGTTAATTTTGGTTTATTTTTCTCTGAATAATACTCCTACGTACCTATTCGGTTCGGAAAAATTTTTTTTTGAACACCCCCTCAAAATTTGTTCTTTTACGTTTCAAGGTGTGTAGATTCCAAAATTTAGATCCACCGTGTCACAGATATCAACCTTAATTTTCGGTCTAAAAAAATCGTTCTTTTGCACACAGGCTCCATTTGGTGTCCCCTATCTCGGCAAACCGATCGGAAAACACCCAGGGGGTGCCATGGGTGCAAAATTAGGTGCCTATTTTTGTGGTTTTAAGTGAACTTGGGCGTGTGAGGTATAGTTTTCCATGTTTTTTGGGGTGAGGAGACCTAATATGAAGTTAATTTTGACCAGCGAGCGAATGATAGAGCTCCTAACGAAGTTTTAACTCTCAAAATTCAATATTTATGGGACAAAACCCTGTGAAAATGGCTGTAATCATCAGATATTTGTATAACAACACAGGAAGTAGTAGGTATTAACTCGTAAATCACAATTCAGTGACAATTTCACTGATCGAAAATAATTGGTCAGAAATTGCGACCGAATATTATTCGAGTAAAACTATAAAATATAGCTTTGTGGGTCACTTCACTGAGGTCCCAATCGTGCAATATTCAGTCGCGAATAATAAATCCGTGTGACAAGGAGTTTACAGCGTTTTTTCCAATGTTTTTCTTACAATTAGCTGCAACACAAACGCTGCAAAGTTATGAATGTCAAGAAAAGTATTCTGCTGCTGTCTAATAAAATTATACTTATATTCAGATTAGCTTCATCCTATCATAATTATTATAAGATTAAGATTATAAGATTACCTAACAATGTTATTTATAATATAAATAAAAATGATGATCGATCGGCTCTTAGTTCCTATAATTCTCCCCAGTGGGTATGTACCTTATTTGGCTCATTGTATACAGCAGAATTTTACAATGAAATATTCGTAGATAACTAAATAATTCTGAAAAACCTGCTACATATAATATTAGGTAAGCAATGGATTGATAGGAACAGACATTATTCATACAGATAGCAAGCTGAGCGGTAGTTTTCAAATATTTTCGCGGTATTTCGAACTTTACGTGTGATCCTGGTTTTCATGGAAAACAAATCAGGATAAGGGGCCTAATGTGGACCCTTGATGAACTCCGTAATCAAATTACTTAGGGGATGTTCCGAACTTTTCATTCACATGTACCCTACCCATTTTAACACGTTATTTCCTACACTGAAAACGGGTCAAAGAATTGAAAGCTGTATCAATGAAAATTCTTTCCACACGATTTTTCGACATAGGTACAGAACAAATTCTTCGCGCTCATTTTGCTCGTTGTACTTTAAAACCCGCTCACATTATGTACGTTGTCCGTGAGTACAACGTACAAAGTCTCCTAGTTTTTCGCAATATTTCCTACTTACTCAACCGAGTAGGTGCGGAGCAACCGAGAAATCTAGACAAGGGGTCTTTTCAGCCCTCTCTAATCACCTTCTGGGAAAGAGCTCAGTTTACGCTCTTGGCCATTAGCGGAAGAAAAACCTTTCACCGTCGTTTTTTTCTTTCGGATGCACCCAACAAAACTCCAAGAAAACTTAACAAACCCGAAAATTATCATTCTCAGGTACCTGTGTGATTCAGTGACGTATAAGACACGTTGCTAGGGTTTCTTTCTGGGACAATAACAAGCTGAACAAAATAACGACAACGAAACGAATTATTGAAATGGTTCAAATAGCTCGGATTTATGCCCGCAGTGAGTCTAAATTTGTATGCCTACGTTGCTGCCTTGAATTTGAATGGAAGAACGAATTAATCTAAAAAATTACTTGATGTTCGTTATTCTGATTAATTTTTCCGTATTTAATAAACTATGCAATGATCACATGACCGGAAATTGTTGCGCAATTCAACGTCGCCATTACGGCCATTACGTTTCAGTGCCGTCGGGTAATTTAGATTAGAAACTTCCCAGGCCGTTTATAACAATGTTGAAAACCACACTAAAAGAAGCAGTGCTTGCAAGTCCTTGTCACAGGGGTTTATTATACTGTTGGACACAACAGAAAAAAATGGCTGCTCATTTATTGTTTCTTTCGTGAGCAATAATTGAAATAGCTATTTTTGATGGTTTCTACCAATTTTGGTCCCGAAAAACTCAAATTAGGCTCCTATTTTAGACAAATTATCTTTGATCATTGATACCTGTTCACCTTTTAACACTACTTCTGGTGTTATCATACAAATTTATGGCGATTTCGGACAACTTCCCAGATTTTTCACTCATAAAATTGCATCTGAAGAATGATAGCTCTTTTGGATTTTTTTGGTGGGCAGTTTTGTAACTTGAACAAACGTTATGCTTCATGAATAACAACAAATAATTAATGAATGAATTATTGAATCCCCCGCATTTTTGTGAAACTATAATTCCCGGGCCGGGCCCGGCTTCAGTACTCGATGTAGAGAGTTCTTGGGGGGAACTCGAGGGAAGGTATTGAAACAGAAAACAGTGATCTAAGCAGAAAAATATACCGTTCTGTAACAATTTGCAGCTTTTTGAAACTTTTTACCACACGCTACCGGGAATTCTACTTGCCTTGGAATTCACCCATGCCCAAATGTTTAAATTCCATAATGTATATGTGGCAGAAGATAAATATTACCTCCGCTGCATGACAAACAATGCCAAACTTCAACGAAACATAATTATTAGTGAACTGAAAATCCATTCCGGAGAAATCTGGGTTTTTTGTGAGTCAAAACCGGAAATATACCCATCATCTGAAATTCACCACAAACCTGTAAACCAGAAACAATGATTTTCACGGCGTAAAGTTCTAGTCGAGAAAAATGATCGAATTTATATACAAGTTATATTTAATAAACGCAATTTCGCTCATTAGGTGATGCTGCATTGCGATACTTTCGTATCTCGATCCGAACTATCTTTTACACAAGAAAATGGGGCAAACAATTTCGCGAGTCTATGTAACATGTAGTAAGTACTTGTGTGACTTGTAATTTGTCAGGCACTTAGCTTTCGTGCAGCTTCTTCAGAGGCAATTTTGTCAAGAATACATTCGAATTCATTCGACCTGTTAGAACGCCCACGGCGCCTCTCGCAGGCCGATTTCTGTCTAACAATGGCAGATCCATTTCATATGCAACAATAGCGGGTTCACAATCAAGGTAGTTACCTTTTTAGGAGGAACAAAGTAATTCTGGTACCTAAGAGGTTGTTAGTAGGCGCAAGCATCGGAAGTTTTTTACCAACATCTTCAAGCGGCGTAGCAGACTCCAGCTTGACAGCTGGTGACATGCACATGATGGAATCACAATGATTGTTCCAGCTGTTGGACTCTCGAATTTGATTCACGTTTGGCTAACATGCTCATGGAATCCACTTGAGTTGCATAGCTTTGGTTGTATCATCAAACCCACAGCTGCATGCTCGGTAACAATTTTACTTTACCTGATGACTGAACTGCTGTATGATCACGAAGATATGAGTAAACTAAGGCGAATTTTGTGAATATCAAGAAACGATCACTGCTGAACGTCTCTAAGTAAAAAGCAGTGTTCTTACTTGATGATTAAATGTCATTGTTTTGGGCTTTGGAAACTGATCCACCTGCCAAACATGGCGCATCAGGAATTTGATCCACAAGTAATAAACTGCAGCTTGAAAAGCGCGATGTAGATTCCATTTTCTTAGAACGCACGTAGACAGCGCAATCAGCAACAGAGCTCTCAAAATTGAACTTTTCCTCAATCCCACCGCCCCTGAAATCCTGCATGGCCTTAGTGTCCAGAGTTCAATTCTCGGCAAATTTTATGGATATCAAGAAGCAATCATCGTTAACGTCTCTAAGTAAACGTGTTTTCACTTAATTCAAATTTCATGTGTTGGGCTCTGGAAAATGATCCACCTGCCAAAACATGGCCAGGATGCATCAGAAACCAGCTGCAGCACTGAATTTCATCAATAAGTAATAAATTGCAGCTTAAAAAGCGGCAAATGAATCAATCTGCAATGAAGATGCAGTACATCAGCCAGCATCTATCTAGATTCCATTTCAACAGAACGCAAATAGATGGCGTTATCAGCAATAGAGCTCTTGAAATTGAACTTTTCCTCAATCCCATCGGCCCTGCAATCCTGCATGGCATAATTCCGTGGTGTCCAGGGTTCAATTCTCGGCAAATTTTATAGATATCAAGAAGCAATCATCGTTAACGTCTCTAAGTAAACGTGTTTTCACTTAATTCAAATTTCAGGTGTTTGGCTCTGCAAACCGATCCATATCTGCCAAACACGGGTAGGATGCATCAGAAACCAGCTGCAGCACTGAATTTCATCATCAAGTAATAAATTACAGCTCAAAAAGCGGCAAATGAATCAATCTGCAATGAAGATGCAGTACATCAGCCTGCATCTATCCAGATTCCATTTCCACAGAACGCACACAGACGGCGTAATCAGCGACAGCTCTTGAAATTGAACTTTTCCTCAACCCCACTGGCCCTGCATGGCACGGTGCCTTGGAGTCGAAATCGCCTACAATTATATCAGTCGGTTTGCAACGGCTACACTCGTCGAATCGCATTCGGTTTCCCTCAAACATTACACAACGAGCAACTGACTGAAAACAATACCACGTCAACTTGATTATTCCGCCAGAATCATTAGTTAATGGGATCCTGTCGTTGACGTGAAGGGTCATCGAATCGTCGGCGATTTCGGCAAATCAGCCCGAGTAATCGACATGGAAAAACCGTCGGGTAATTCGCGACGAATGGGGCTGGGAAGATGAAGATTTCGAAAAATAATGTCCGGGAGTATCGAAACTCGATAACATCCGCTCGCAAATGCCTCTTGACGAAGCTTGTTGGTGTCGTCGTTAGCCAGAAATCGTCTGTTCCTTGAAATAGTTAATCTGGTGACGTTTCAGCTCGATTGGGAGCAACCGCTCCTGTAATACGTACGAAATGGAAAGATTTGTTTCATTTACTTCATAAAACGTATTATGTAAGAAATTGAGGTTCGTTCGTGCTGGCTTTTTCCGAAGGTTAAGCTGGACGCCTAGAAAACCGTAAGAAACTAACCATGATCCAATACCATTCTGATAAGCGTTTGAGAAGTGTTCGATAACGGTTGGGAACTGAGAAGGCAGTGCAAGGCCAGTTCTCGTCTACCCGATTTTCTGTGGACTGGAATGATCAGAAACTGGCTTTGGATTGTCAGGAAAACACTGCGAGCAGCCGGCCAAGGATAACTATACAGTCAGAAAAGAATCAGAGGACCACCGCGAACGCCTTTCTGACGGTCAGATAACCGTCAGACTGTCGTCACTGCGAACAAACCTTTTCACAGATGGCCACGTTTGAAAATGGCACAGATTGATTGACAATCAGATCATTCTATTAGTGAAAATTCGTGACGTTTTGAAAACTGGTGTAACGATTGGATAAGCAAAAATCGAAGAATCACACAGTCTGCAAGATACATTAAACTGGGATCAGCATGTTAACCGAAGTTAAGGAGTTTACATTTTAGACATTGGTTAACCTGCAAATCCCAGTTTCCGTTGGTTGCTTACAACGTTAATTTAAACCAGAAATGTACCTGTAGACGTAAATGAAACGCTGATTTTGGGACCGAATTTTCATGAATTTCCTTCAGTTTTGTTGGATATACGAAAAACCTTTTAAGATCCTCGTCAGTCAGAAATGGACTATTCCGTGAATCAGGAATCGTTGATGTTGCGGCTCGATTGGACACAATGGTATTCACAAATATTTAGCAAACCGAAAGACTTGGGTCGTTTTTTCAAAAATCGCATTCTGCACAAAATCAGCCACCCGTTTGTCATTTTTCAATTCAATAACCCTGATTTGGCTATATCTACGCCATCCGACAGACTCAATGTCAGGTGGATTTTCGTTCGGTCCATTTTAAGCAAAAACACTAGTCTAACCTCAGTTTCTGGATATCTGTTCAAAAATCTGTAGGTACCCTACCTAAAAATTTATAATTAACTGTGTATGTGCTCATGATTTCAAGGCCCTCACAGGTCTGTGGAGCCAAGGAAGAAGAGAAAAAGGTAGTTACCATCCAGGTGGGAGATTGGATAATACTTCAATGTTTTATTCAATTTATTTAAAGTGGTGATCATAAAACTGAAAGTGCCAAACTAGATGGTGGGCAGATTTAGATGAGCCCAAATTATGTGCTGAATGTCTTACTGTTTTGATAAATTACAAGTAATTCCAATTCAAGTATCCTGCCAATTATGAGCAAAATTGGCAGCAATCCTCAGTACAATTATATTTTGATCTTGAGGTTGAATATTGAAAATATTTGTGTATGTAAAACTATGTAGTTATTATAGAAAGCAGTGATCGACCACGGCAGTTATTATAATAAATAAATAAATATTGCCATAATACTCATACAAGTTATGAATTGAATTCTGAATTATGAATTGAATTGTTTAAATTATGAACCATGCAAAAACAAATAAATTGTTCTAGATAATTAAAAAACTAAACATTATTAGAGAAAGACTAGGAGTCAATCAGAGCTGAGGTACTACCTATCTACATAGGAAGAAGAAGGATAAATTTATTATATAATATTCGTTTTCGATGTGACGACAGAAAATTATGGTGGGCCAATGCGTTGAGTTGTAGTTGGTGAATCCAGTGGTTGTGGTGAGCAAAAACCAAAGCGTTAGCGAGAAATTTATAGGAGTTCAACGGAACGGATAAGAAAATGTAAGAAGATGCTCCCTTCGGTACCACGACAAGAGATTAAAGGCAATCAGCTGAGAGGATCAGCTTAGAACAGAGGAACCAGTTTTGAAGAAAACCTAACTGATGATTGTCGCATTGTTTTAGTCAGGTACGAGCAACTGTTATTTACAACCTACCAAGAGATAGGTAGGATTATCAGCTAAATTCAACACTACTGTTATCTAAACTCAAAATCAGCATCAATCCCCAGTATAATTATATTTTGATTTTGAGGCGGGTATTGAAAATATGTACGAAAACTACCCTAGTTCTGTGGAAAGCCGTGATCGAGCTCTGCAATCCGCTGAGAGGATCAGCTTAGAACAGAGGAACCAGTTTTGAAGGAAACCTAACTGGTGGGAGGTTTGTCACACTGTTTTAGTCAATTACGAGTAACTTTAATTTAATCATACCAAGAGATAGGTAGGATTATTAGCTAAATTCAACGAGACACGGTTGTTAGCTAAATTAAAAATCAGCATCAATCCCCAGTGTAATTATATTTTTATTTTGAGGCGGATATTGAAAATTATGTACGAAAACATTGTAGTTATGTGGAATGCCGTGGTCGAGCTCTGCAATCCGCTGAGAGGATCAGCTTAGAACGGAGGAACCAGTTTTGAAGGAAACTTAACTGGTGGGAGGTTTGTCACACTGTTTCAGTCAGGTACGAGTAACTGTAATTTACATCATACCAAGACATAGGGAGGATTATTAGCTAAATCCAACGAGACACGCTTGTTATCTAAATTCAAAATCAGCATCAATCCCCAGTACAATTATATATTAATTTTGAGGCGGATATTGAAAATATGTACGAAAACTACGTAGTTATGTGGAAAGCCGTGGTCGAGCTCTGCAATCCGCTGAGACGATCAGCTCAGAACAGATCATTTTTCAGTATTAACTGATCTACCACGAATCCACTGTCATGCGATTCGGATCGGAACCGAAATATTTTAAAGAGGCAGAGAGGCATCTACGCGCACAATCGGCCGTTCATATCTCTCGATCTCAAATCCCTTCGAACCGGAGTTCCCGCAAATCTACAAAAACATGGCGAATTTCGAATGAAAACCGTTTGACGACAGGACGTTTTAGCCGCTCCTACCGTCTTCAATACGCCTAAGATAACATAATGTAGCTACTTATGGAAAAATTATATAGGTACTAATAAAGAAAAATAGAAGTTTTGAAGAAATATCCAATTCATTTAATCCAGGTTATCGACTGGTTGCCGAATTTACAAATGGGACGGCAAACTAAATTTTTGCAAAGTACATGCAGATTCCAGTATTTTGAACTACCTACATTAGGTATTTAACAAAAAATTGAACACATTAAATACCTTGGATAGATAATATTAGGTATCATTTTTTCGCAATACTATGACCAAACGGACATGCCCGATTTCCATTAACAACAGATAGAAATAACCTATAACAGATGAATAATCTACAATCTCCGCCAATCACTCGGACAAGTCCAGAACTCAAAAATTGGATTTCCATAAACATCAAATTGTAATTAGTTATTACAAAAAATCCAATTCTATCCACAATTCAAAACATGCTATTCGGTTCTTCCGTTTTCTTTTTTTTTTTTTGCTTCATCACTATTTTAAATAATTAAGTTAAAGATTTTTATTCTAGGTACATAAATTATCTTAAAAACTTCTATAGGTAGCATAAACTTTTTCCTGCGTTGGTACACGGAACTTACCAATTCCATATTTATGGCGTTAATTTAATAGTTATTGTTTGGTACCATTCATAATTACCTTCGATCCTTTTAAAGAAATAAGTAAATAATTAATAATAATAAGTAGGAAGGTGAAGACCAGACGATATCTGACCGAGGGCACACGATAAAAAAATTCCAAATTCCGCTAAAATGTTCGTATTGCCAAAGAAAACCATGAGTTGGAAGATGAGCGATTTTTAAAAACTCTAAGGTGGTCAAATTTGAGTTGTTAGGGGTCAAAAATCAGTAAAAACGGCTAAAACGCCAACAATTGATCACTGAGAAGTGTGAACGGAAAAGGTGAGTGGACAGAAAAATACCATTGAAGTTGTTTTTCATGCAGGATATAGGGGTCGAATTTGGATATTTGGTGGTCAAAAATTGGTATTAAGGGCCAAAATCAATATTAATTTACGAGGCGTTGTTTGGGATGGTGATTCACAACAGAATCGCGCAAATAAAACGGGGCCCTTAGCGTTCATCAGGTTTTTCTAAATAAATCAAATTAGATACCTGCCTACCTAAATTGAGCAAAATTAGTCAATATACTTCAGTCAATATACCTCTAAAAATTAGGTAGTCTACCAGCTGAGGTTAAGCCAATTACTTTCTGAGGCGTAAATTGTTAATAAAATAAAACGGACGTTTTATTGGATAAGTCCATAATGAAATGTGTTAAATTAAGTGCCAAATTAGGATGAACTCAGACATAATGGATGGTAAATGGTAGTTTATAGGTACGGGACCATGAGGAAGGTGCCGGCGGGGTGACGAGATTGTGATCTGAGATCTTTATCACATCAGCTGTACCTAACAAGATCCGATACTGATCAATCGAAATCGATTGGTTTTCAATTATCCAACAACCTGAACGCTTTAAAAAATTAATAATAAATTATCGATAAGGCAATGAATGGCCTTTTGATTCAAACCAAGTATTTTTCGACGTATAGGTACATACCTCTTCTTTTTTGTTGTAAACAGGGCACTAGCCCGTGGCATACTTAATAAATAAATAAATACCTCAAAAACTTCCCGATTAAGAACTTTGAATTAGATTTACTCGGTTATATTTATTTAATAATAATATGGAAAATCCCGGCGGAAGATTTTGATTATGGCGATGTTGCATTCAATGAGAACACATTGAAATGGATTGATACGAGTATAATAATTTCAGCTACCTATGTAATCACTATCTAATTTCAAAGAAATTTACTTGATTTAATGATTCTTTGAGTGATTTAAATTGATGATGATTACTGACCAGCGGGAGATTTCGACTGTGATTTTACACAGTATAAGCATTGCAGTAAGTATTGCAGTCAATGACAACAAACGGCAATTCTAGAACAAATAGTGATCTATCTGGATAATTTAAAATTATGTCCTGAGTAGTATCCTCGATTGAACGATTGATTGATGATTATAGTGATTAATGGCGGATTTCCGAAGGCTGTGGATTGGGTGATACGGCGTAGCATTCACTGACAACCTATTGAAATGGTTGGAAATGGTATATGTAATAAAATTTACGTGGTTAATAATAATAAAATTTATGTGGTTACCTAATGAGTTTATAAGTCACATTTTAATTTTTATCTTGATTGAACGAGGGTTGTTGATGATTGCATTGAACTATGGTGAATTTCGACGGATTTTTGATTTATAGGATGGCGTTGATTATGCTACATCAATGACAACGCATTGAAATGTCGAATTTGAAAACGTACTCACTTTATAATTTGAAAGTAATGTCCTCGATTTCCAGGCGGGATTCCTCCACAGAGCTGGATGGTGATACAGCGCACAAAAACACACGAAATGACGAGAAAAATAATCCGTTCGGTTTCACCACTGTGGATCCATCTGTTCGTTGAAGGGTTGCGACCCTTAACGTGAAGGGATAAAGTCAAAACACGACACGACGCGATTCTTACTGAAATGCGCGAGTGAACAAGGAAAACCGCGAGAGGTCAGACCGTATGAAGAGTTTGGAAGTCAAAAAGTTGCGTTGAAAGAAACAACCCCCAGATAGCGTTGAGAACGGCAGGGGGTTGAAACGATACAGAAATTCCGTTTGTTTTGAATTTGTATCAAAATGAAAACAGAACAAAAAAGAAAAACGTCGATTTCGGTTTCACAAAAGACTCCTTTTCTTCAAACGGCCGATAAGGAGGCGCAGAGCCGACTGGAGCGGTCCATGAGGGCCGGGCCCGGGCTCGGGCGTGTTCGGGAATGTTCGGGTAGGGACCGAGACCACGCCCCTTCAGGCCACGCCCCCGCCGGTAACTATTGGTAACATGGGAACCCCCACTCCGCCGACAATGGTACTCCCCTTCGGACACGGGCTTTTACACGGTTTCGAAGTGTCTGAATTTTTTAGGTTTTTCTTTTTTGTTCTTTGAGCGCGATTATAATTTTCATTTCAGGAGGATAAACCTACCTATCTCACTTTTTTGTGTGAATTAAGAATCTTTTCAGGTTTCACTGGTTAAAATAGAATTTTAACTCGCAAACGTCAAGAGTAGGTATACCTAAATCAGCAGGTAACCAGGTAGCTGATGATTGATCTCGTCCATTCAGTCTCAGATATTCCATAGTCAAGAAATGGGTGAACTCGAGAGGAAGGAACTTTTTGTGTAAATAGTTATTAAAGAATCTTTTCGTGGTTCAACCGCATTCGAATCCTACCCACACCCACAAACATCAAAAGTAAATGGGTAGGAAAGTACCTCATAACTGATTGATCTCGTCCATTCAGACACAGATATTCCATAGTCGAATGGGTGAACTTGCGAGGACCTTTCTTTGTGAATTAAGAGGCTTTTCGGGGTCTCAACTGGTTAAATTCGAATTTATTCACAACCATTATGCGAGCAAATGGGTACGTAAGAACCTGAATTGATTACGTCACTGTAATCTGACAAAACCACAAGAAATTTACATAAAATTATCTAGAAGGTTCATGGCTCGAAATCAGCATTCCGCTCTTGACTGAAACCATCGATACACAGACTGAGCGGCCACGGTTCAATCCTAATTCGCGATAATCCTTACCTATCTAATGTCGACCAACAGAGAAGTCCAATTTCCACATTAGACTGAACAGGAAAGAAATTGCTCTCAGAGCTCACTCACCTGACCAGGGTGGGGACCCACTCGTCTTTCTTACCCAGCAGTTCTACAGAAGCTCCACTTCGAATTTGAGCCTCGTAGGTCGAACAGGAAAGAAATTGCTGTCAGAGCTCACTCAGCTGATAAGAGAGGAGACCCAGTTCGTCCTTTCTAACACAGCAGTCCCACAGAAGCTCCATTTCGAATTTGAGCCTCGTAGGTTGAACAGGAAAGAACTTGCTCTCAGAGCTCACTCAGCTGATAACAGCAGAGACCCAGTTCGTCCTTTCTCACCCAGCAGTACCATAGAAGCTCCATTGCGCATTTGCGCCTTGTATGTTGAATAGGAAAGAAATTGCCCTCAGAGCTCAATCGCCTGATCAGGGTGGGGGACCCACGTCATCTTTCTTACCCAGCAGTCCTACAGAAGCTCCATTTCGACTTTGGGCTATTAGGTTGAACTGGAAAGAACTTGCTCTCAGAGCACACTTAGCTGATAAGAGCGGAGAGCCGGTACGTACTTTCTCACCCAGCAGTCCTACAGAAGCTCCATTTTGAACTCGTACGTTGAACAGGAAAGAACTTGCTCTCAGAGCTCACTTAGCTGATAAGAGCAGAGAGCCGGTACGTACTTTCTCACCCAGCAGTCCTACAGAAGTTCCATTTTGAACTCGCACGTTGAACAGGAAAGAACTTGCTCTCAGAGCTCACTCAGCTGATCAGGCCACGACGCTGTTCATGCAGCCTGCGTTACCGAAGCTGGCGTTTGAAGAGTGTCCCGGAAAAAACCGCATCAAGATCCGATCAGTCGTTTGGCCATCCACTCAAGAAATACATACGAACAAACTTTGAGTTTTATAAATCGATAATATTCAAATGTCGCCGCCATGGTGAGTAGGGTCCGGGACTGGCCAAGACGCCCTTTGGCCAATGGTGGTTGTGGTGTGCCGACCAGCTTCAATGCTCCTTCATTTTTAGATATTTATTGAAAACGGGTGCGGTAGTACTTATAAGTAGTAATTGATCTTCTTTATTGTTTCGAGTAAGCAGGTATATTCCATTAGTAGGTAAATAACGCATAACGCGGGCATAGTAAATAAATTTGTTACCATGGTCTTGCACATGTTGTTATGGCAAATGAAACAAATTCGAATCAAGCCCTAAGGTCCCATGGCTGCTAGGTACCATCTGAGCCAACTTCTACGGTCAATTTTCAATAACTGGACAAACAGAACTTATTACTTTACTGATTACTTTGTTGATATCCAGGATTCGTTGCTTGCTATAAAAGCCTTTGAACAGCAGTTGGGATAATAAAATTTGTAAATTCTTCATACTCTCAAGGAGCTACGGATTTTCAACATTTTCCACCCCTTTTGTTGACACCTGAATAAAGATTCACTGAATTAGTGTTGGAGAAACGTTGCCTCCGTGGCGCTTTATCCGGATTATGTGAGGGTTGCGAGGTCTGGACGAGGGTAGGGACTTTTGCGAGTTTCACCCCTTTTCAGTGTGGAAGGAGGGGAAACGAAGATGGCGGCCTCGATAAGATTGGTATCTGCGCATTTCGTACCATCTTCACCCCTTCAACTCTCGCCCTCCTGTTCCTCAACCCCTCTTTGTTACAACTCAACTCGACCAACCTTCTCTCCCGTGTATCATTTATCAGTTCTCCATTCGAATAATCGATTGATAAGTAATTAAGTATTCCCTTGAAATAACGATTATAGATATTATGTTTTCATTCGAAATTCACCTCAATTCTCGATCACATCCCTTCAAAAGCAATCGAACACAATAAAATGCCTCGGTATAACTGAAAATTTTTTTTCTCTCGCATTTGAATATTTCATATTTCATTTTTGAATCATGCACGTTGCCGCTTTTTATGTAATTTATCTAAAACATACCTACTATGCTTCTTTTTCTATGTATCATAACGGTTAGGCTTACCAACTGTTTAGACAACGGACCTACAGGTACCTGATTTTTAAGAAGCAGATTTGAGTCCCTCAGTTCTTATCTTATCTTAATCTGTTTAATCCGACATACCTACAATATATCATTTTTCAAATAAGCATCATTTTGGGTTTGAGGCAGCAGCATGATATCGACATTTCGTAGATGTAGTATGATTATTCCTGTATATTAGGTACTATTTACTGATGAGGTAGATACTTTTTTAGTATAACCATTATATTTGACTTCCAATCAAAAGATCTTTCAGAAGAAAAGTAATATTAAAAATTACATTATCATTTATGTCAGCAATACTTCTGTCAAGTATCATAATAATGTTATGTAGAGTGATTAGTAAAAAAAAGTACACTAGATCGAGATAAAATATCCCCATTCGAGTGTGGTTTTGATCCTAAAAGATCCTCACGAACTCCCTTTTCATCGAAATTGTTCTCGATATCGAAATTGCGATTATCTTACCTATAATTATTACTATAAAAACAAGAAACATAATAAGATGATTCATTATATCAAGAACATTCCTTTTTATCCTAATTTTAGGGCTATACCACGAGTGAAAAAATGGTGTATTAGAATGAGCTAAGTAGGGAATGCAGTTAATCATAACATTTAATTTTCAATTAAGAGGTATCCTACAGGGTCTTTCTCATTAAAAATAGTGAAGTAAAAATTTATATTTAGTTTCGACCTAAAATTTAGGGTATTTTCCCCTTACTTTTAACTAAAGCCAAAAAGAGGCATTTCATTGTTAATGAAAATATTGAATACCAATTCTAGTTAAAAGAGAAAGCTGTAGCTAAAAGGAGCTGCTAACTACCTTTTAAAGCGGTTAAATCCCGTTTTTCTCTTAATTTATATGGTTTATAAAAACATTTCATTTTCAATGAAAAAATAAGATAAATTTTTTATAAATATCTGGAAGGATATACCTATCTCAATATCTTCAATATTGCGCTCTAATCTTAAGCTACCCAAATTATAATTATAATAACCAAAAAAATATTAGAAATCATGAACAATTTAATATTATTCAACTCAATTAGATAGTTAATTTTTCTAATTAAATATATATTATACGTGAGAATGCAAGTTTGATGTTAAGCATAGTAAGGAATTAGATCAGTCTGTAACGAAATAAATTAATATCGAAGGTGCGATGTGATGTGAGCTACTGAATTTAAATTGTAAGATAATTATGGAACCGCGATACTCAACAAGCCAAATTTTCGATGCGCAAGACACGTCAGAACGAAGATGTAGGTATATCTACCGTTTCCTTTGCAGATGCCCGATTATGTATGAATTTAGGTACGAATATTAAACGCACCAGTCGATGACATCGCGCCAGTAGCTGACACCCACCTCGAAAAATTGAAATAATAAGGTTCCAAGGCCTCCTAAACTTCAATTTCAAAAATTAGGCATCTTCTTCTTGTTTGGTTGCCAGTCCTTTTTAACCTCGAAATGACAAAATATTATCCTAAAAGATGTCAGCTATTAGGGCGTTTACTCTTAGGGATTTCTTGATGGAAATACTCGTAATAATTATTGCTAAACGGCTTAGGGATTTCTTGATGGAAATACTCGTAATAATTATTGCTAAACGGCTCCACACAAATAATGTTACCTATTGTATAAATTTGTGAGAGGCTATCTGCCTGTCCGGATTCATCGGCAGATATGGAGTTATCTGCAGATCCGCATTTATCTGCAGATCCGGATTCATGGCGAAATTTGCCGAATCCTATTCGTTTTATTTTGGTCGTATTATTTTCTATGAAGAACAAATTTCCATTTGTTCATTATGATTCTAGAAATGATGGCTGTGATTTTTTCATCACCATCATACATACTTCGGTCACTGTGTTTATTAATAATTACACTTACCTAGATCCTTTTGTCATACTTTGTTTTTTGATCAGAAACATTTACGTTTTGATAAATAAGAATATGAATTTTGATGAAGAACCTATGTGTGTCTGTTATACGTAGATATATCATTCGTCATATAGGAAATATATGAACGTTTTACGTTTATTCTATGAATAATGCATCTATGTATTCGCTCAGTAAAAAATGTTGTGAACACCCCTTCAAAATTTTTTCTTTTACATTTCAAGGTGCGTAGATTCCAAATACATAAGAGTATTATTCACATAATAATAAACAAAATGCAATTCCGTCCGTCCGCCGTATCATCCACATCTTTATTTGTGGATTTTGTTGATAGGTACTTTTGTAACTTGAACAAACGTTAGGTACGCTTCATGAATAACAAAAAATAATTAATTATTGAATCCTGATTCGCATTTTTATGAAACAATAATTCCCGGGCCGCTTCTAGTATTCAGTTTAGGGCTTTCCTGGTGGGCTCGAGGGTATGTGATCTACGCAGACGGGGCATCTATAAAGGTAAATAATAAACCGTTGTGTAATAATTTGCAGCCTTTTTCTTTCTTTTTTGTGAATTATGGTGGAGACATACGGTTTTTGCCCCGAATCTACCTACTCCGTTTTGGGTAGTCGGCCTAGGAACAAATGGAGCTACAAGGGGTAGTGGCAGCACTGCCCACGATTCCGTCGATACCAAGCCAAATACCAAACTCGTCTGGAAGGGTCCTGATTGAAATCAGAATCATCGAAATGATTCATCCGGCTGTAAATTGAAAATAATGCCGTCGTTCCGACGCCGTATCAGCGGGTAAGACTTCGTAAATCTCTTCGTACGCCCGATATCTTCGGAGGAACACCCCCTTCAACGTCCTTTCCTTTTATCGCACGATAAACCTGTTTTCGGAGATCTTTGGCGCAAATAGTTCGCTATACGAATATCACCGAATTATTCAAAAAATGTTTCGAACAAGGACATCTCGAGACAAGGAAATTGAACGACTACACAACACAATCTTTAGTAGCACGAGGCGGCTGTTTTGAGCAGGAAAGATTATTATTGTAGACGGCATGAATATTATTAAAAGATTTGATTTTTGTTTATTATTTTCAATAATGAACCTTTGGAATCGAGCATGAAAAAAAATAAAAAATTAACCCCCCCCCCCCCTCAATATGTGATAGTTTCCGTTTCAAGGTATGTAGAATCCGAAAATGCAAAATAAAAAAATTCTGTCTGTAGTACGCCGTACGCCGTACTTCGCACTTTTCTTAGTTACCATGAACCAAAATTAATCAAATTTGGTTTGTAGGTCCCTGGGGTCTAGTTGGTCCTCGAAGCTCGGCGTTACTGTCAGTCATCTGGAAGGGGTTAAAAATAGGAGCTGAAATTTTCAGAACGCCGTATCTCGAAAACTTTCAATAGAAGGGCATGGTTTTTTTTAACGTTTTTAAATTGATCTTGAACCAATGAATTTTTTGAGACCACCCGGAGCATTGTACGACCAGTCGTTCGTTTGCACCGAAAAGCTTCGTCAACATGACTGTGAATGAAACGGTATGAATCCGGCCCGGATATCATCGCTAGGGAACACCTGATTCTAATCACTGATGGCTGTGTAAAGTCGAGTTGTTTGTTCTGTGATATTATGTCATTATTTGAAAAATTATGGATCTTTTGGATTTTGTTGATAGGTAGGTACTTTTGCAACTTGAAGAAACGTAGAAGTATTATTGGGTAAATTATTACATAAGTAAATTATTACACAATGATTTATTATACTATGCAGAAGGGGCATCTATACAGGTAAATTATTACACAAGGTTTATCATTTACCTTATGCTTCATGAATAACTACAAATAATTAATAACTGAATTATTGAATCCCGAGCATTTGTATGAAACTTTAATTCCTGGGCCGGCTCCAGTATACTCCATTTAGGGCTTTCCTGGGGGGAGCTCGAGGGTACTGACCACAGAAAACATCTACGGAGAAGGGGCATCTGTACAGGTGAATAATAAACCGTTGTGTAATAATTTGCAGCGTTTTTACGTTTTTAAAATGTCCTAAAACTAAAGAATCTTATGAGACCACCCGGAGCATTGTCCGACCAGCCGTTCGTTTGCAACGAAAAGCTTCGTCAACATGAACGTGTATGAAATGGTATAAATCCTAATTCGATGGCCCGTATGAAGTCAAGTTGGTTATTCTGTGGAATTATTTCATTCAAAGAATGACGGCTCTTTGTTGATTTTGTTGATAGGTACTTTTGTAACTTGAACAAACGTTATGCTTCATGAATAACACCAAATAATTAATGATTGAATTGTTGAATCTCGCGCATTTTTATGACTTTGTAATTCCAGCTCCAGTACCCGATTTAGAGATTTCCTTGAGGGGAGCTCGAGGGTAGGTATTGACCAGAGAAAACAGCTGTCTACGCAGAAGGGGCATCCATACAGGGAAATAAACCGTTGTGTAATAATTTGCAGCTTTTTGTTATGGAAAGTTAAATTTTAGATCTACTCCCATAGACTGCCCCATCATGTACTACTCTCTGTTCCCAGGTACCGAAATCGCGTTTTATTAATGTGAATACATGCAGCTATCAGTAATTGCATAATATTAGACCTAGGTACCTAGTGGATGACCGAACCACTCTGGATAACAAAATTTCATAATATTTATTAATCTCCTCGGGTATAATATTTCAGTGCATGTTTCCGATTTGCAATTATTTAATACGGTTCGAAGCGGCGGTTGTGTGCTTTATGAAAGGGCTCCGACGGATTTGTTTCTGTTCAGCGAACGTTTTCTCCAAACGGAACAAAAAGATCGCCCGCGAGATTTTTCACGTTTTCTAACTCCAACCCCAATGCTTCATTCCCTTTTAGATATTGCACCTATAATTTTCTCCTTGAGGGCTCCAATATATCTGGAGAGATTTAGGCACGTCCGCCCCTTCTAACGCCTCCTATCAAGATCGCCCCTCGGCTACGCCCCCTCGCGTGCCCCCCCACTCATGTCTGTTCCTGTCTCTCTCCGACGTCGACCTGTTCGCGCATGTTCTCTCTCTGTCGTTTTTCATACCCCAGCCCACCTTATCCTTCTCGTCTTCTTCTTCTGCCCCTTCAGGCTCATTGCTGAAGGAGGGTGAGAGCCTCACGACTCTACGAGCCTTCTCGCAATTTCACCACACGAGTGGTATCTTTTTTTATTTTTTTATTTTTTTTAATAATACATTACAAAATTCATCCAAGATATCGATCTCCATAAGTGGAATAGCCGCTGGACAAGCCTTTAGCTCAAACCCTTTCCACCTTCCATTTTTCCTCGACCTTCTTATTAAAAGGCGTTCGAACCTCTGAAAATACGTTATAATTGAGGGCGGCGGAGAGTTTATTTGAACTTACATCCCGCCCCGTAGATGTAGATGGGCTGATCGGAGAGCCAATAAAACGAGACGAAGGAGCGAGCATTATGGCATACCAGGCATTCCTATGGTAGATCGTTAGTCACCTACCTGCTACATGTGCCTAATATATGATCCAAATTAGACTAGGTATACTCTTAAAAACATACTATTAAAACGCTGCAAATTATTACACAATGGTTTATTATTTACCTGCATAGATGCCCCTTCTGCGTAGATCACTGTGTTGCGGGTCAATGCCTACCCCCGTGGAGCCGGCCCGGGAATTACAGTTTCATAAAAATGCGCGGGATTCATTAATACAATTATTCATAAGCCCTCGATGATTTCCTTTTCACCGCTTCCGATTTCCTGATTTCATCATCGCACGGAATTGCATGCAATCCACTGAAAACCACTGAATTCCAACAGACTTCCAATAAATCGATTTGATTAAAATCCTATGCCAATTGAAATCCAATTCCAATTGAAATATCTATTGAAAATCATTTAAAATTATTGGAATCCATTGAAAACCATTGGAAACTATGACCCCCCCCCCCCCCCCCCCCCCATATTAAACTCAATTAAATTAAATTTGCAAATTAAACTATAACTACCAATATTGGGTAAACGATTGTTGCTGCGTCCCTAGCAATGATATCTGGGCAAAATGTATACAATTTGATTCACCCTCCTGTTGACGAAGCCTGTCGGTGCAAATTTCGGGGCCTTGCTGCGAACGAACGGCTGACGTACAATGCTCCGGGCGGTCTCAAAAAACTCCCAATTTCAAGAACTACTTATTTAAAAACGTAAAAAAATTCGAAGTAACGGCGTCCTGCAGATTTCAACCACTATTTTTCACCCCTTAGAGATGAATAACATTAACGCCGAACTTCGCGGACCAACTAGACCCCAAATGGGACCTACAAGCCAAATTTCATCAATTTTGGTTCATGGTAACTAAGGAAAGTGCGAAGTACGGTGTACGGCGGACGGTCAGAAATTTTGTTATTGCATTTTAGGGTTCTACATACCTTGAAACGGAAACCATAAAATTTTGATTCTGTAGGTTTTGGATTCAAGGAATACCACCTTATAGCAGCCAAAGTTGTTTATTAGTCGGCGACGTTTCACCGACGTTGTTTATTGGTCGGCGAACATTCACAATCAGCCGGGAATTAATCCCTCAACCTCCAACTATGTTGATAACATTTTGAGGGAGGTGGGGGGGTTAAAATTTTATATTTTTTCATGCTCGATTTGAAAGGTTCATTACTGAAAATAATAAACCAAAAATAGGCCTTCAAGCACTGAGATCTTGTTTGCTGGAAGTGTTCAGTTATGCGATGTATTGTACGATTTCTATAAACCAAAATCAATAATAAATTGAAATTTGCCGAACGTTACTGAGGCTCTTATTCAGACTCGATCGACATTTGCGGATGGGTAGGTATCTAATATGTGCGTACCTAAAATGTCTGTTCCGCGAAAAGTGGCAACTGGAACCCTTGGAAATCTGAAATGTTTACAACCGCAGAATTTGCATGAATAGATTTTGGAGTCTCGACGACGCCAAGGAGAGGCGCCACGGCGCCGGAACTGGCCCCGCGTGAGCCAAAACACGAATAATAGTAGGATCTCTCGACTTCAAATTTTCATGATATACCTACTGTCAGGTATCGCTATACAGGTTTTTGTATCAAAACGAAGTCAGTTAGTGGAGCCAAAACGCGCGTGTAAGAAGATGATATAGCGAGAAACCGTACCACTTTTCGTCAAATTATAATATCATCTTGTGATTTTAGCCATTTTTACCGACTCTTGACCCTTATAAAGTCAAATTTGACACAAAATTGTTTAAGAAAAATCTTTTTATCATTGAAATAGTCCATCTTTCTGTCGTGAATCACCATCCCCCACAACATCAGTTGAATTAATATTGATTTTAGCTCTAAATACCAATTTGACCGCCAAAAATCCAAATTTGACTCCTATTCTGAATTACAAAAACTGAAATCGTATTTTTCTGTTTTTACTCACCCTTGCATGCCATGCTCAGTGAATTTATATCAATTGCTCGCGATTTTAGCCTTTTTGTCGAGTTTTTGCCCCAAAAACTCAAATTTGAACCCCTTAGAATTTTTTTTAAATTGCTCATATACGAACTCGTCCTTCTGGTTGCCAATAAGAAACATTTTGGCGAAATTTGGCATTTTTACCATGTACCCAAGGTCGATATCGTCTGGAGTGACACATGAATAAATAAATATATATAGATACCTACATATACATTTTTGTTAAAAATCTAGGGATGAATTCAGGATGCTTTGAAACGGATTTGCCTATACAAAAATTTCAAAAATGCGTGTTCTGTAATTTTCTGACCCATTACAATAGCTGCATGTTCTTTGAAAATTCGCTAAAACAGCTAATTTGTCGAAGTTTGTCGGAGATACGTGAAGCAACAACTGGCCAGCAGACCCACTATACTATAAGGTATGGGTTATTACTGATGGGTTTTCAGGCGTACCTATTTGAAGTTTTTCTAAGGAAGAGAACAAATACGTATAACGAAGAGAACGAAATAAGCTGTTTTAGCGAATTTTCAAAGAACATGCAGCTATTGCAATGGGTCAAAAATTTCAGAAACCGCATTTTTGACATTTTTGCATAGGCAAATCCGTTTCAGAGCATCCTGAATTCATCCTTAGATTTTCAACAAAAATGTTTATGTATCTATATATGGTCATTTATTTATTTACGTGTCACTCCAGACGATATCTGACCTTGGTTACATGATAAAAATTCCAAATTTCGCCAAACTGTTCGTATTGCCAAACAAAAGGATGGGTTCGAATGGCTACGGGAATGCATACATCCATATAAATATATATATTTATGTACAGCGCCAAACACCACCATACAACCCATATACAAATCATACAAATATACTTATAATTAGAGAATTCAAAATACTGATTCGACATTTAAGTATTTGGTCAATAAAATATAATACCATACTCGTAAATGTTACAAAAATGACTAACCATCATTAAATTTCATAAATAACCGTAAATAACTAATCAATATAACAATACATTTTATGACTGAGAATGAGTGAGTTACCCAGTCAAAAATTCTTTATTGCGTGACGTTTCCGCCTCGACACAAACCTTTCTAACTCGACAACAAATCGACTAGAAATGTCGAAATTTCCTGTTTGTTGTCGCGTTAGAACTGTGCGCAACGTGTGTACAACGCAGTACTATTTTCTGCTTTGTGGTACCGGAGGAATCCAGAATAGGTTTGATAAGGGCTTGAGTCTTCAGGCGGAAACGTCACGCAATAAAGAATTTTTGACTGGATAAAAAAAGAGTACTCACTCATCCTCGGTTATAAAACTACCAGTCTAAGAAGGGGAACCTTCGGATGAACTTGTTATAAATTTTATGACCCAGTAGTAGGAACCGTTTTATTGTTTCTTTGTTAGTTTCATTGTTTAATAGGTACTAAATGGGGTCTTGTCTTCCATTTATTATTGGTGCCTACCTGCAGGGTACCCGTTTACCCGTAATCTTCCAGGTTCAGAATCACCGGTCATTTGAAGAATTTTTAGCGTAGGGTAAATTACAAGTTGGCTATTATTTGCGAGGTACTGATCGGTGTTTCGGTTGTAAATTGTTCTGTCAGAAGTACTGCATGGATGATCCAAATGAAGCGGATATTTGCTCCTTCCAGAAGGCTGGGCTCTACACAGGAAAAACCTGTGGATTCCCTATAATACCACCACCCAACCTACAGCTACAATACATCTACCACCTGGCGACTTATTGGCTATGAAAATGCACCATTACGCCAAGATGCCAACCACAACCGCACCAGAATCTGAGCATTCTGCACTGGCAAAGAGGTGTTTTGGTTGTGAATTGTTTTGTCACAAGTACTGCATAGATGATCCAAATGAAGCGGATATTTGCTCCTTACAGAGCAGACTGGGATCTACACAGGAAAAACCTGTGGATTCCCTATAATACCACCACCCAACCTACAGTACACCACCTGGCGACTTATTGGCTATGAAAATGCACCATTACGCCAAAATGCCAACCACAACCGCACCAGAATCTGAGCATTCTGCACTGGTAAAGAGGTGTTTTGGTTGTGAATTGTTTTGTCAGAAGGACTGCATAGATGATCCAAATGAAGCGGATATTTGCTCCTTCCAGAAGGCTGGGCTCTACACAGGAAAAACCTGTGGATTCCCTATAATACCACCACCCAACCTACAATACATCTACCACCTGGCGACTTATTGGCTATGAAAATGCACCATTATGCCAAGATGCAAACCACAACCGCACCAGAATCTGAGCATTCTGCACTGGCAAAGAGGTGTCCTTTGCACTGAGACCTTACAAGTATCATGTCGTACCAGGCAATGCGACGGTAAATTATTCGGTTGGCGGGGGGGGATCCTCCATATTAATATATTTATATTTTGGTATCATCCACTTTAAGTAGCCCTCACAAAATTTGAAAAAACCAATAGTTAAAATTTATGGAATCCTCTCTTTTTTGGGATATCAACTTCTGTGAACTGCAGCTAATAGTAATTCAGTCCTCAAACACCCGCAGTTGCAACGTGAATGGATTTTACGTTATTAAAATTTAACAATTTAAATAAATATATTTTTCAATGTCAGCATTATTTATCAAAAAACGCGGCAAATTATTACACAACGGTTTATTATTTACCTGTATAGATGACCCTTCTGCGTAGATCACTGTTTTCTGTGGTCAATACCCTCGAGTTCTCTCCAGGAAAGCCCTGAATGGAGTACTGGAGCCGGCCCCGGAATTAAAGTTTCATACAAATGCGCGAGAATCAATAATCAATCATTAAATTATGTGTAGTTATTCATGAAGCATAAGGTAAATAATAATCCGTTGTGTAATAATTTACCTAGATGCCCCTACTGCGTAGATAGTATAATAAACCGTTGTGTTATAATTTACCCAATAATACTTCTACTTTTGTTCAAGTTGCGAAAGTACCTACCTACCAACAAAATCAAAAAGATCCATCATTTTTCAAATGAAATAATATCGCAGAACAACCAACTCGACTTCATACAGCCATCCGTGATTATTAATCAGGTGCTCCCTAGCGATGATATCTGGGCCGGATTTATACCGTTTGATTCACGATCATGCTGACGAAGCTTTTCGGTGCAAACGAACGGCTGGTCGTACAATGCTCCGGATGGTGTCAAAAAATTCTTTAGTTCAAGATCAATTTAAAAATTTGGAAAAAAATATACCGTTCTATTGAAAGTTTTTGAGCTACGGTCGGCGTTCTGAAAATTTCAACCCCTATTTTTCACCCCTTGGAGATAACGCCGAGTTTCAAGGACCAACTAGACCCCAAACGGGATCTAAAAACCAAATTTCATTAATTTTGGTTCATGGTAACTAAGAAAAGGGGAAGTATGGGCTTCGGCGTACGGCGGATGGACAGAAATTTTTTTATTCGATTTTCGGATTCTACATACCTTGAAACGGAAACCATCAAATTTAGAGGGGGAAAAATTTTTTTTTGTTCATGCCCGATTCCTAAGGTTCATTATTGAAAATAATAAACCAAAACAACACCTTGTTTGACAGTATATTCAAAACCCTCCAAATACACCTTCGCTCTCCCACTCTCTCTCTACCCCCCCCCCCCCTTCATCACCATCAAAGCCCCATTTGTCTCTCTCCACCGCAGGACAATAGCAGTTAACATTATACAAACCGGCAACAAAAACACACAGTAGGTATCGCCGGGGTCACCAACCAAACGTCTTCACGTAGAAGGTTTTTGTCGTTGGAAAAACGGTGGGCGGGCGTGACAGATCGGCTCGTTCATTTCAATAGGATATAATATGCCGTCGGGGGGGGTGCCCACTTACCTTTTATAAACCTCATTCTTTCAGGTAGCTTCCACTAGGTAGCTTTGACTTCACTTCATAACGATATTCCTCCCTGAGAAATCCCCCATTGTGGACGGTCGACTATTGTTGATGCAATGTTTGTGGCCCTCGTTGAATAATATAGACGTTTTGTCGTGAAGAGGAGGTTTCTATTTATGTTTTTTTTTCTTCTTTCATCCCGTCTTTTGAATCGCCTTTCCTTAGGCAGTTCGAACATTTTATACATCAGGCGGGGTATCTAAATAAATCACTGGTGTTAAGGATCAAGGCGCCATGAGGCGCCAAGAAACCACCACACTGTGGCTTTTGAGCAGTTAGCTGACGAAAAAATTCGGATTAGTCGGAATGATGACGAATACGTTAAGTATGCCTATATTCAGGTTGAATGATAATGCGCCTTGTTATCTAGTCTAAATCTTTTTTAAAACCAGATTTAACCAGAATAAACCTATAGCCTACCACTTTGGCTGTGGTGTCATACCAGTATCGATTGCTACGATTTCAGATGAAACCCCAATTCAGTCAGGTTTGCCATTTATGGAACGAGAGCAGGTGAGCACAAATCGTGTTGGTCTAGTTAAACGATTAGGTACCTACCGATACATACTATCAAAATTTCAAGTCGTAAAAATCAAAAGGAAAGATTTTTCATTACCAGCCATGTCCGACTCCCTGGCGTCGTCATAGCACCAAAACCTGCGGTCTACAACTTTGGCAGTGGTGTCATCCCAGTATCGATTGCTTTGATTTCAGCTGAAACCCCGATTCCGTCAGGTTTGCCATTTACGGAACGAGAGCAGGTGAGCACAAATCGTGTTGGTCTAGTTAAACGGTTAGGTAACTACCAACTATCAAAATTTTAAGTACCTAGTTAAAAACAAAAGGAGCAATTTGCAATTTAGTGGCATTTCCGACTCCCTGGTGTCGTCGTGGCACCAAAACCTGTAGTCTGTTACTTTGGCAGTGGTGTCATCCCAGTATAGATTGCTTTGATTTCAGCTGAAACCCCAATTCCGTCAGGTTTTCATTTACGGAACGAGAGCAGGTGAGCAAAAATCGTGTTGGTCTAGTTCAACGATTGGGTAACTACCTACCAACTATCAAAATTTCAAGTAGTTAAAATCAAAAGGAGCAATTTGCAATTTAGTGGCATTTCCGACTCCCTGGTGTCGTCGTGGCACCAAAACCTGTAGTCTGTTACTTTGGCAGTGGTGTCATCCCAGTATCGATTGCTTTGATTTCAGCTGAAACCCCAATTCCGTCAAGTTTTCATTTACGGAACGAGAGCAGGTGAGCACAAATCGTGTTGGTCTAGTTAAACGGTTAGGTAACTACCAACTATCAAAATTTTAAGTACCTAGTTAAAAACAAAAGGAGCAATTTGCAATTTAGTGGCATTTCCGACTCCCTGGTGTCGTCGTGGCACCAAAACCTGTAGTCTGTTACTTTGGCAGTGGTGTCATCCCAGTATAGATTGCTTTGATTTCAGCTGAAACCCCAATTCCGTCAGGTTTTCATTTACGGAACGAGAGCAGGTGAGCAAAAATCGTGTTGGTCTAGTTCAACGATTGGGTAACTACCTACCAACTATCAAAATTTCAAGTAGTTAAAATCAAAAGGAGCAATTTGCAATTTAGTGGCATTTCCGACTCCCTGGTGTCGTCGTGGCACCAAAACCTGTAGTCTGTTACTTTGGCAGTGGTGTCATCCCAGAATCGATTGCTTTGATTTCAGCTAAAACCCCAATTCTGTCAGGTTTGCCATTTACGGATCGAGACCAGGTGAGCACAAATCCTGTTTGTATAGTTCAACGATTAGGTAAGTAACTACCGATACCATCAACGTTTCTAGCCGTTAAAATCAAAAGGAGCAATTTGCAATTTAGTGGCATTTCCGACTCCCTGGTGTCGTCGTGGCGCCAAAACCTGCGGTCTACAACTTTGGCTGTGGTGCCATACCAGGACAGATCCCTTCAATTTCAGCTGAAAAACAGAAAAATCCTGCTGTTTATGGAAAGCTCAAGTGCGCGCTCAGTATGCTCCGATGTCAATTAGAAAGTATTTTCCACATCGAGTCGATCAAATTTCGTGGTCGTTTTGTGAATGGCCTGTCCGCGGAACCGTGACTCGGTCCGTGGCAGCTGATTAACTCGGCCTCCGAAGGGCCCCATTCGAAGAAATCATTAAGGAAGGGGATTCCTGAAGGGAACAAAACGACCTGGAGAACGGAGGGCGAAGTTGGCACAAAGGCAAACTAACATGCGACCTCCGTGTAGGAGCGGTCCCAGTTTGTTCACCTATCTCCTTATGTAATCTCACGACACAGGGAGGGTTCCCAAACCACATTGGAAGTGGGTACTACTGCAAACAGACAAACAAACACACAGACGACACGCGCAGGGCGGCCATATGCGATGGCAATCTGCGCAATGGTCCTCAGGTTCCCCTCTCCCTTAACAATGGCCACATAAGAGGTGTTGCCAGGTGACTCCCTCATTGTTAAGGGATAGCCCTCCGCTTCTTCTCCCCAAAACCTTCTATATGGGTGACAATCCGCGAAGTATCAGGCCCAAGTGGAATGCAGACAATTTATGTCGAGGCGCAAACAATAATGCAATTTGTAGATGGGCGATCTGGTTGGGAGGGCCCCTTCCTTGGTAATGGTCTGAAATCCATAAACCAACGACGAGATCTCCACACAATCTCCCTCGCTTTTTCCGGTGCTTTTCGTTTTCTGCACAATGGGAAGAAATCGCAAAAACTACCCTAAATTCTGGCACTTTCCATACTTTTTGTATTGGAAAATTGCAAGAATTATTTTTGTGCATTTTCACTGAAAAGTGGAATATTGCAAGCAAGGGATGAATTTTCCTATCACTTTTATCAACAGAGTATCATAAAAATATCATGATATGGATATATTTTTCTGACCAATTCAGTATCATTTTGTGATATTTATCAAAGCTTTTTTTGTATCAACACTCTAAAATCTTATATCTTAACATTCTTATCTTATATTTTAACATTGAGCGATGAGCAAAATATTTTCCGTCAGAAAAAATTTCTTTTTTTTAATATCAATATCAATAATTTATTGTTTTCAGCATTAAGTACCTATCCAACTATTTTTGTAATGAACATTTTTACAGTTACACATGAGTGGGGAGAAAGGACCGACACAGGTTGTAGTTCTGCAAATTAAAACATAAAATGGCTTTGGTGCCCAGACTCTGGTGTGGGGGGAGGAGAATCACATTAAATTAAATCAAAATTGGGAAGATGTGCAATGCAATGGGAAATTGACGAAAAAATACCTAATAAACTGAAACAAAATTTTGAAGAGAAAAAAAATCGATTTCGAGGATCGGTTTCCGTATACAAAAATAAGCTCCTGCAGAAATTGCAGCTTTTTAAAGGTTCATTATGAGGGGAAATCCTAGGAAAAACTGGCAGGGAAAAGTTGTTTTTAGCGCATTTTTCGCATATTTTGAAAAAAGGCTCGACAGAATTACTTTTTCTGTAGGTACAAATGATTTCCAATGGCCCTTATCTCCAGGAAAATACTATAAAGGCCGTAATTAATGAAAAAACGCCCAAAAGTAGCTATTTTTCGGCTATACAGGAAAGTATTGCGAAGCTCAGCATCAGATGTTTTTATATGGCGATAAAAGCAATAAAACCGCATGATACTGATACTTCGGAGCATAAAGTTAGCCTCGATGTCTAACATTGATACACGAGAACAATCACAAATCATTTAATGTTGATGTTTGATACTCCCGCCCGAAGAAAACTTTCACATATCAAATAGGTATCCGACAATTTTTCGAAATATCATCAGTGATAATCATGGATTTTTATCAGTAATGATCGCTGATTTCTTGATATCGGACAAACCGTAATCCTGTGTCTTCTACGTCAGTACTGAACACCTCATAACAGCAACCCAAACGGTTTTTGTTTCAACCTTGTTCGAAGCATTGACTCAACAGGCTGACAAACCGGCATGAAGCGGACACGAACGAACAGGCCCTCAGGATTGATGCAGGAACGAACATGAGTGAGGAGGGGTTCACATCCTTCCGGAGCCGTCCGGAAATACGGATAGGGGAAGCTAGTGAAAAGCAGTGGAAGGGATGGAGGGGAATCGCGGAAGTTGGGAAGGCGTTCATAACCATCCGGAATTTTGGCTGACAACTCGTTTCCCGCGCTTCCTCCCACAGCCGTTTCGGTTGCCGACGCCATTCTGTATGCGCAGTAGTGAACTGCGCAGATGCGGAGCGGAAAATATCTGAAAAATCAGATGCGTACAGTTCGCTTCAAAAGTGCTTCTCCGGAAAGAATATTCCCCCCTCCCCAGCTGATGTCCAACCAATCAGCTGCTCGTACGCACGTTCCGGATAGCTTTCCGGATGGATGTGAACCCTGCTTCACAATAATTCTGGAGTCGAACCAGGATCTTGCTGGAGCCCCAGATGATAAAACACCGAATTTCAGCATTATGATAGAGGCACCAGTGGTGGACACTGCCCTGGTGGTGGACAGTCATAACTTCGAATTTTTGTAATTTGAGTTAAGAAGTTGAAAGTTTGAATCTGGCGCCAATCTGTAGCGCAATATCTTTAGTTACTAACCCTAAAATCCTTGTAGAGATCAAAGTGCCAGCAGAGGCTGGAAATGCGGAGAAAGAAGCCAATCAGTACAGCAAAACCTTTCATGACCTAAAGGTGTACCTAGGAGGTAAGACTAATTTTAGGGCTATTCCCTTACTATTTTACTTTATTATGGCTGTTTTTTGTTTTCTTTCATCTACGATCAAATTCTAACTAGGTAGGTAGATACAAAAGTTTTTCAGTAGCAATTCAAGTGTGAAATGAGGGTTGTCCACTAATGGTGAAAAAGACAGTTCTGCTTTTTCGTCTTTTACACAAAACCTTAAAAAGTTTTTCAACTTTTTTGAAATTGCTACAGATTCGGAGGACGCAGAAACTTGGTTGGAAGTTAAAACCGCTGCAAATCATTAGGTACACATTCAAGATCTGTACATGGAATATCTGAAAGCATTTGGCCTTATGAACTTCTGTTTACTAGTTCCTTATCGTTAGGTTCTTGCTCTGATAAGACAGAATACCCATATTCGCGATTCATTATATTTAAAAACAGAAAAAAGGAGATAAATATGAAACAATATTTTGTAAACATTTTAATAGACGATGAACGTGAATAAATCCCTGAACGGGTCTTTGACCTTAGGGATCTTATTATATAATTATTATGAGTATTTGTCTGATCGTAATTAATTATTTGTGAATAAACGTACTATTGATTCTTCTCCTAAATGATTGTGCTGTGTCCTCCTGGGACGTTAGCGACCAACTACACGATCTGTTGCTTGTCCACCGAAATAGGTATGTGGCTGAGCTCAAACCAAATCACTGTCGATTACCCCCTGCATAATCCCTTGCAGCAGTTCACATTTCTGGTTACGCATGACATGGCCAAAATACTCCATCTTCTATTCCAGATTTACTGATGGTAAGTAAGAAAAGTGAAAAGTATGGCGTACTGCGTACGGACAGAATTATTTTTATTACAATTTCAGACTCTGCGTAGGTACCTTGAAACAAAAATCAACAAATTTTGAGGGAGTTTAATTTTTTTTTTTTTTTATTTTTTTTTATTCCATAGGTTTATAACAGAAAATAATAGGCCCGAAAATGGCGCTAATGTCCACCACTGGTGCCTTTATCCTTAATGTTCCACATTTTTGACATGATATGTGGGTAATATGCCATGATAATGGACCATACTCTTTGCCGTCCCTCTAGTTTCAATGCCAAGGTATTGAAAACGGGAATATAGTTGGCCAAACTGTTGGTTTTGCAAAGGAGCAATGGGGAATTTTCGGCAAAAATTTTTCTTAGAAAAAAAAATGCAGAACTCTTGGAAAAATTATAGTTTGAAGCCGGTTTTCAAAAATAAACGATACTTTTTAAATGAGGCTGATTAAAAGTAAAAATGCGGCAACAAAATGACGTATCAGGTCTATTGACATCCGATTGGCTGTTGGCCCCAAGGAGGTGGAACGAAGGTTCCCAGTGCTGCCAACAACACAACATTAGAAATGGCAAACCTCCGTGGCAACCTTCAAGAACCTTTGCTGTTAACTTTTCCTCGGTTTGATTTTGGGGACATGTTTTTAAATTTATTTATAAATTTTCGGTTCCTTCCATCAATCAACTGCGGTTCTTTACATCGTTTAAAGTGGTTCACGAGCGCTCCAAAATACTACAAGCGGGATTTGAGTTGAACTATGATTTAGCTGATACGTCATTTCTAGCAGGAACGCAGAAATTCATATTTATCACTCGTTTTCTGCCTATACTTTCCGACATAAACACCTCTTTATGTGGTAAATAAGTGTTAATTTTCGGTATTGCACAGAATTGGGCCAAAGAGATGGGAATTTGCAACCCGCGAAAATTGCCCATTGCTTTACACATGCCCTCCATCTTCGACGACCATCACCGCTCTATTGATATCTAACGAAGCACTTTACTTCCAGCTAAGTCGACTATCAATCACTTTATTAGTCGTCTTTTTATTTTCGCCCCTCTCCCGCCGTCTCATCATCATAACAACCCGAGCGGTTTTTGTTTTAACCTTGTTTAAAGCGTTGGCTCACCCAACGGGCCCGATCGTTCGTTCGAGATATCGGCAAAGCTGACAATGAAGATTTCACCATTCATAGACCCGATTTCTCTCGCTCCGAAGGTTGTTTGTCAGATCGTACGTGCAATCCTCTCGTCGATGTCGCCCTAAACGCGATCCTGGTAGATAATGAACCCCTCCATCGGACGGACAACCGAAACTCATTGCTATGGGACTCCTCCCGATGAGATCTTTTTTCCAGGTTGTTGTCGAGGATAACATCCGATTATAGAATTGAATGAACAAAAACAAAACACCGAGGTATTTAAAATCTTTGAATGAAACTAATCGCGGTTTCAAATAAGGACGCAGCAGAAAGGAGCACTACTGCAGAAAGGCTCGGGTATACGTACGATCATTTTTGTGCCAACAGAACGGCAAGTAATGGCGCCAAGTGATGTCTGAGGCGTCACAGAATACAAAAACCTGATAATTTTGGATCTTCCGACTTGAAATTTGGTGGGTTAGCCCTGTACAAGTTAGAATCACTTCGTAAAGGTAGGGATTCAGTGGCAGCGTCTGCGTCCGCGTCCCGCGTCCGCGTCTGGACGCTTGCCACTGCTTCAAGCTTTTTTAATGGAATCACATTCTTTGAGCGCGTCTGGCGTCCACGTCTAGAATTGGGACGCCCGCGTCCACGTCCCGACTGCTCGGGGGACCAGTCCAGCCGCGCGCCTACGCGTCTGGAGGTATGTGACCCGCAATGACAACGTTGGAAACCCCGTGGGGGCTGGGATTTACAGGAAAACGACTGATTCAAAGAGGGGGGGAACTGTGGATCACATCTGCAAGACTGTGATGCACGGTCATTACTTTATTATTGGAACTGATCAAAATTGAGCCTGAAAAATCTTCTGAAAGTTTCCTCGTCATTCTCACAGTGATATCGAGCTGCTGAGTACCACCCCTCCTCTCTCCTCTTCTTGTACATCGGGGCAGTAGAGTTCCTCTTCAATGAGTGTAAAAAATCCTCATCCTCTTTGTCTTCCAACAATAACAGAAGTGCTACCTTCCTCTTCAGCATCGTGAATACTACTAAAATCGATGTTCGGACAACTAGTGGACGCAAACGCGGACGCTCCTACCGAATACAACCCTGCCGGCGTCTGGAAGCGGCGGTTCGGACGCGAACGCGAGATGCGGACGCATACGCTCCCACTGAATCCCTAGCTTAAGCACGCCTGACACTGGAAGACGCCACAACTATTTCCAGTGGTGCCAGCAATGGCGTTTGTAGGAAGAATACGTGATGGGTATTGTTTTTTGGAGACCAGACAGTTCGACGTTTCGGGCATATCGTTGATTGTTATTCAGGTATACGTAGGATCATTTTTGTGCCGTCAGAACGCCAAGGAATGGCACCAAGTGATGACAATGGCATCACAAAATACAAGAACCTGATAATTTTGGATCTTCCGACTTGAAATTTGGTGGGTTAGCCCTGTAGAAGTAGGAATCATCAAAAGTACATGTGACACGACAGACGCCACAACTTTCCCCAGTGGTACCAGCAATGGCTTTTGTAGGAAGAATACGTGATTGATATTGGTTTTTGGTGACCAGACAGTTCGACGTATCGGGCTCGTCATTGATTGTTATTCGGGTTTACATAGGACCGTTTTTGTGCCAACAGAACAGCAAGGAATGGCGCCGAGTGATGACAGTGGCGTCACAAAATACAAGAACCTGATAGTTTTGGATCTTCCGACTTGAAATTTGGTGGGTTAGCCCTGTAAAGTACGAATCATCAAAAGTACATGTGACACTGACAGACGCCACAACTATTTCCAGTGGTACCAGCAATGGCATTTGTAGGAAGAATACGTGATTGATATTGGTTTTTGGAGACCAGACAGTTCGACGTATCGGGCTCATCATTGATTGTTATTCGGGTATACATAGGACCGTTTTTGTGCCAACAGAACGCCAAGGAATGGCGCCGTATGATGTCTGTGGCGTCACAAAATACAAGAACCTCATAATTTTGGATCTTCAGACTTGAAATTTTGTGGGTTAGCCCTGTAGAAGTACGGAATATCTCATAAGTACATCTGACACTGACAGACTGACAGAGCACACAGTTCGACGTATCGGGCTTAACAGGACCATTTCTGTGCCAACAAAACTCCAAGGAATGGCGCCAAGTGATGACATTGGCGTCACAAAATACAAGAACCTGATCATTTCGGGTTCACCGACATGAAATTTTGTAGCCTAAAAACTTTCAATAGGAGGGTATGGTTTTTTTGCGTTTTTAAATTTACATCGAACTTGAGAATTTTTTGAGACCACCCGGAGCATTGTACGTCCAGCCATTCGTTCACAACAAAAAGCTTCGTCAACATGATCGTGAATGAAACTGTATACATTCAGCCCAGATATCATTGCTAGGGAGCACTTGATTGTGATCACAGATGGCTGTATGAAATCGAGTTGGTTGTTCTGTGATATTATTTCATTTGAATAGTTAATTTGGATTTCGTTGATATGTACTTCTGTAACTTGAACGAGGGACGTTATGCTTCATGAATAACATCAAAATAAAAAATGATAGTTGTTGCATTCACCGCATATTTATGAAACTGTAACTGCCCGCCGGGTCCAGTACTCAATAGGGCTTTCCTGGGGGGAGCACGAGGGTAGGTACTGACCACAGAACGGGTAATAATAAACCGTTGTGTAATAATTTGAAGCTTTTTTTGGGACTTTTTTTGCTATTATTGACTGTTGAACTAAGTTGCTGTATTTGATTACATAGGTAAGGTTTATACCACAGGCGACAGTGAAGGAAAGGTGGAAGTTTTTGGTGTCTATTCAGTGGTTGTTCGGTTGATATTAATTGTAAAGCCGCGGTTACACTTGCGGTGTTGGGCCCAACACCGAATATTCGTCGGCCTCTTCCCGCAAGTGTAACCGCGGGACAAATTCCCGAATGCGCGCAAATATTGGTGATCGGGGATGCTCGGCCAAAAAGCGGTTTTTTGTCCCGAGTCAAAGGCGGCGAATATTGGCCAACTAGCGTATTCGTGCAGCGCATACACAAGCGGCCGAGTGTTTGGCGGGTTTGCTTCACGAGGCAAGTTGAAGGCGCAGAGCTCCCGTTCATTAATAAGTGAACCCAGAGCGTGAATCACAGGAAACATTTTCCTGTGATTCACACTCCGAGTTATTGCTGTATTTTTGTTGTTATAGGGGTGTCGACTATCCAAAAGGAATCGATTTAAATCAAATCGATTTTTTAATTCAACTCAATTCAATTCGATTATTAACGGAAATATCCAATTAAAAATTGACATAAAACAAACAGTTTCATAAAAGCGATGATTTAAATTGCGACTCAGGTACATCATATTTTTGTTCATCGTGTTCTGCGTTCATCGTCGCTTGCCCGAATATGCGTCAATGCTCAGGGTTGAGAGCCAACACCGCATGTGTGTGCGGGGTGTGCGTCAAGATTCGGCAAACTCCGAGCATATGTAAATATTCGGGCGAGTATGGGCGAATACTCGGCGTTGGGCCCAACACCAAGTACCCATTCGACGATACTCGCCCGAATATTTACCTATGCTCGGAGTTTGCCGAATCTTGACGCACACCCTGCACACACATGCGGTGTTGGCTCTCAACCCCGAGCATCTACGCATATTCGGGCAAGCGACGATGAACGCAGTTTCACAATAATAATGTACCTAAATCACAATTTGAATCATCACTTTTATGAAAATGTTTATGTTTTATGTGAATTTTTAATAGGATATTTCCATTAATAAACGAATTGAATTGAATCGATTCGATTTAAATCGATTCCTTTTGGATAATCGGACATCCCTACAACAAAACAACACAGCAATAACTCTGAGTGTGAATCACAGGAAAACGTTTCCTGTGATTCACGCTCCGGTTCACTTACTAATGAACGCGAGCTCTGCACCTTCAACTTGCTTCGGGAAGAAAACCCGCCAAACACTCGGCCGCATGTGTATGCGCTGCACGAATACGCTAGTTGGCCAATATTCGCCGCCTTTGACTCGGGACAAAAAACCGCTTTTTGACTGAGCATCCCCGATCACCAATATTCGCGCGCATTCGGGCATTTGTCCCGCGGTTACACTTGCGGGAAGAGGCCGACGAATATTCGGTGTTGGGCCCAACACAGCAAGTGTAACTCCGGCTTAAGGTTAGATGTGTGGCCAATTTGATGGCCTCTCGTCCAGCATCCCATCCAACTCAATCGTCCCAGTGCCTGGATCCGTCAACCCCATGAAGAGTCGATTCCCGACCAATAAAACCCCCGCAGAAGAATAGGGACGTCCCGCCGGGCCGCCGACGGGGGGTCCCCCCCGCGCAGGCTCGATTATGAAGGGCCCAGAAAACCGAAACGTAAACACTTGTTAACCGCGCAATTATCAAACCAAACCGATCCGGAGGGTGTCTTTGCGCATATGCTGCGCCCCCGCCAGATGCCGCCAGAGTCGTCTTAACCCTCTGAGGCCTCGACCCGCAGTTAACAGGTCATTTTGTGGGTTCCGACTGAGTCATCTTTCGCGGGCGGATGATCCGACGGGTTAAACGATCCGGAACGTGGAAATAAATCAGCCCTCTTTCCTGCTCTCTTAACATAAACATCGCACTGAGCGTCTCCCCTGAAGTTTTTCCAACGCCTTTTGGCCTTCGTTCGGAAATATTTATACGTTACGGTGAATGTGCGGTGTTCCGTGGATGTTGGACAATCACCGGTGATTGTCCAAGCCCGTAACGTCACTAAACTTGGCTCTCACTAGTCCACTAGTGATTGTGGAGAATCAACAAGGCATCTTGGGGGAAGTCCGAAATGAAAAGTAAAAACGCTGCAAATCCCTGCACAACGGTTTATTATTATGTACAGAACACCCTTCTGTTACAGATCACAGCTCTCCGTATAGATAACCCTTCTATATAATATAGTATGTACTATTCTATACATATTATGTGAATCGCAGATCCTCCGTAGGTTAGCACCTAACCCCGTACTCGTTACTAGGTACCTACCTGAATCACGAGTTAAATGTTGCTAAAATAATTCTGTCGATGACAAACGGTAACTAAAACGGCAAAAGAAATGCAAATAATGAAGTTGTAAAGGAAAATTGTTGATGTGGGGTGAAATAGACGCCCCTTCTGCGTAGATCACTGTTTTCTGTGGTCAATACCTATAATGAACAGTTGTGTAATAATTTACCGTTGTGTAATAATTTGCCGTTGAGTAATAATTTACAGTTGTGTAATAATTTGCCGTTTTGTAATAATTTACCCATCAACAATACTTCAACGTTTGTTCAAGTTTCACAAGTACCCATCAACAAAATCCAATAGTCCATCACTTATCAAATGAAATAATATCGCAGAACAACCAACTCGACTTCATACAGCCATCCTTGATTATAATCAGGTGCTCCCTAGTGATGATATCTGGGCCGGATTTATACCGTTTGATTCGCGATCGCGTTGACGAAGCTTTTTGGTGCACACGAACGGCTGGACGTACAATGCTCCGGGTGGTCCCGAAAAATTGTTTAGCTCAATACAAATTTACTTACGTAAAAAAACCATACCCTTCTATCGAAAGTTTTCGAGATACGGCGTTCTCAAAATTACAACCCCTATTTTGAACCCCTTAGAGATGACTGACAGTAACGCCGAGCTTCGAGGACCAACTAGACCCCGAATGGAACCTATAACCCGAATTTCAACAAATTTTGTTTCATGGTAACTAAGAAAAGTGGCCCGTACGGCGTACGGCGGACAGACAGAAATATTTTTATTGGATTTTCGGATTCTACATACCTTGAAGCGTAAACCATCAAATTTTGAGGGGAGGTTTGAATTTTTTTTTCATGCTCGATTCCAATGGTTCATTATTGAAAATAATAAACCAAAACTCAAATTTGTTCATCTAAACATATTAGAACCATTGCAATGGGAAATTTCCGTGTGTAGGAATTGTTTAGTTTTGATCTCAGAATCGGATTTAGCACCCTAGGGGTGCCTATGACATCATTTCGCTTTCTTTCCACTGGTTTTTCGCCCACTTTCTATCACCGGACCCCTCATACAGCACCTTTTCGGATAGCACTCGCCGAGATCTTTTACTTAAGAAAATAAAAGAGAGGTGAAATTGCCCATTAGCGAATTTTTTTTTTTTTTTTTTTTTAATTCGAAAAATTTATATACATTTTGCCATTATTGGTATAAAATGGTGAAACGAGGAAAAAACAACTGTTACGTATATCTAGAATCAAAAATATTTGATTTGAGACTTTGGCTTTGGATTTTTTGGGTAATAACCAGAAAATTTGCTAAAAATAAACAAAAATTGGTGAAAAAAATCACTGATGTGTAGTGATTGTGGATCAAAAATTTTTTATAATAATCTACTAGTAACAACTGCCAAAAACCAACGATAACTGCTTGTAAATCCAATCGTTACGAGATGGTAGGTACTTCAAAAATTCGCTCATAAATGGTCATGTGCATGAGGAACTTTCTGTACTTTACTGTAGAGTACGGTATACAAGCAAAGGGTCCACCTCCACCTCATCGCCCCGCCCTTCGCTACCCTGAATTCCGAGGGAATTAACCCTCCACTGCGCAGAAAAAGTACAGGGTAACAGGGTAACCCTTCCACACGACCCGCCACCGCCCAACTCACGCACCCGGAGCAAAGGGCTGTCCTCCCTTTTTCGGACCCCCCCGCCCTTCCAAGACCAAAAAACGAAGGGGTGGGGAGAGGAGGGGCAATTTTTTACCCTTTTGTGACGCTATCAGCCTTTTCTTTTTTTTATTAAAAAAAAAAGTATTCGCCTCCCCTCTGCCCCCCCTCCTCGCCATTCCCTCTCCGACAAAAACCCTTCGAGGCGACACCCCCTCCCCAACCCCCCCAAAACTCCCCTTTTCTGCCCACAACAAAAATAAATCCGAAAGGGTTCCGACCTTTATCCCCCCCCTCCACTCCCTCCACCGCTCGCTCTACAACGAAAAATTCTACTGATAAAATTAATAAGATTACACCGTGTTTTTTAATTTATGGTTAATTTTTTTTTTCTTCTTTCCAAAACTCCGGAGGACCCCCCCCCCCTCCTCACGATCTTCCCCTCAGTTAAAGGACTGCAGATGATGAGTGGAAGGGGGGGGGGGGGGGCAGTAAGAGATAGCGGTTTTTTTCAATGTTTTTTTAATTTTTTTTTTGAGACCTGTTTTTGTACGCCGCCTTTTTCGCCCAATCCTCCCACTCCACCTCCTCCTCGTTCCCCCCCCCCCCACCCATCCCCCCTTGAATTACGACGTTGATCCCCTCCCCGCTCCTTCCACCGCAACGCCCTGTTTTTTCCCCTCTCGCAACTGAGTTGTGACGATTGTCCTCCTCCTCCTCCTCCTCCTCCGCCCACACCAGCGCCACCCCCCAAGTTCCATAACGTCAAAAGCAGAAAAAGTTTGCTAACCCTGATTGTTTCAAATATTTGCGCTCTAGGATTTTTTTTTTTTTTTTAATAAATACTCGGTGGAAATAAGTACGTGACTAATTTGAAATAATAGTGTACTTAGTAGTAGCAGTAGTAGTAAACATATTTTTATTTTACACATTTAAATACATATATGTTTAACAATAGCAACATGATAGGCCGTGGTATTTATACCGTCCGCCAAGGTTCACCGTTATTTTTTGTTTCTTATTTTCATAATTTCACCAGGTACTTAAGCTAAAGGTTGACTAATGAATTCATTAGTAAATTGACAAATTGTTAGTGCAGAAGAAGTCGCGTAGTAGAAAGGCGGTTAAAGGAATAAGTCGGATATAAGGATAGGAACAGGTCCCGATCGTATGTAAACCCTCAGGGAATTGGTCGGTTATGATGATCTCCTAAAAAAAACACTTCCTGTAAAAAAAGATGCCAAGCTACAAAAGGTGTGATATCCAGGTTGTGCCAAGCACTGTGCCTAATAATCTTCCGTCCACATCCGACAGTTCATTTTCGACGTTAATTTTGAGGTATAGACTAGACTTAGCTAACAGGGTGAGGAGTGAGTTAATCTTTAGGAAGTGTGCTGCTTGGCCGGTCTAGTTACTGATCTATTCAGTTCCTACACGAAGGATTCGAAGCCATTTCAATTAAATGTTTAGCGCCTAAGTACCATTGTATTTGTTAATCATTTGTCTTATGTCATTGTAAAATCATTTGTGAATAAACTTTATTCTATTCTATTCTATTCTATTCTATCCATCAAAATTAATGATTCACATGCTATGTGCCTGATATGTCGTAGACAGACAAGCAGCACACTTCCTAAAGATTAACTCACTCCTCACCCTGTTAGCTAAGTCTAGTCTATACCTCAAAATTAACGTCGAAAATGAACTGTCGGTTGTGCACAGTGCTTGGCACAACCTGGATATCACACCTTTTGTAGCTTGGCATCTTTTTTTACAGGGAGTGTTTTTTTTAGGAGATATCACAAATTTTGAAAGGTCGCAAGTACGTTTCGAAGCTGAAAACAATGTGGCTCAATGTGGCGCAACAATATCCGAAGCCTGAATGAATGTGGTGCAACAATATCTGATCCGAAGCCTGAATCAATGTGGTGCAACGACGATATTCTCACACAAGCAATGCTAAAAATGCTTGACACTTCACATTGGAAAGGGTAGACCTCCCGTTATTCGCCATGTCACTTCGGCGTTACAGTTTTTAATTTTCGTTTTGATGGAAACACCCAAAATCACTTCACGCATTAACATGATTTGGATCGGTACTAAATTTCATAAAGATCGGTCTAGGGAAGAGGGTATATAAGTGGCGTGACAAAGAATAGGCCCTTTTACACGAACGGACTTGGAGCGCGGAACTGGACGTAGGGCTGAATCCGCGAGCTGGACCGGCGTGCCGAGCGGAGCCAGCCCGCCGTCCAAGCCCGCGGGATTGGAACCTCCCGAAAAATAGAGGTAAAAACGATAGCTGGTCAGACCCTCGGGCCGGGCTTGCGCTCCTCACGTCCCCGGGCCGGAATCGCCCATGTAAATAGGAAACCCGTCTGTTTTCCCTCGGGTTTGGACTGTCCGCCCAGGCTCGCTGGCTCGTTGTCTTGGTCAGCAGGCTGGGGAGGCCAAGCCACAAGTCTAGGTGACTTTCCGTGTCTCAGTGTTGTTGGTGCTTTCGTGAAAATGGCAAATAGAGCAATGATTCACATGCTATGTGCCTGATATGTCGTAGACAGACAAGCAGCACACTTCCTAAAGATTAACTCACTCCTCACCTCAAAATTAACGTCGAAAATGAACTGTCGGATGTGGACGGAAGATTAGTAGGCACGTATAGACGCCCCCTCTGCGTAGATCACTGTTTTCTGTGGTCATACCCATGGAAAGCCTTAATTCGAGCCGGCCCGGGAATTACAGTTTCATAAAAAGCAAGTTGGGTGGAACAAACAAGCCCCCATCCCCCGGAACCCCCCCTTTGCTTCCGCGAAAACGGTTAAAACTCCCAAAAGGCACTTCACCACGCCAAACCTGATCTACATACCAAATTTCATAAACATCGGTCGAGGTAAAAGGGTTGAAGTGGCGTGACAAAGAATGGGTGAAAAAAAAAAAAAAAAAAAAAGGGAAGAAAGTCACCAAACACGTACTTTGAGCCCTATTTTTCGCAGGTTTTCGAAACACCTACCGCTTCGAATTTGGTGTCAGGCGACTCAGGGTGTTTGCCCCACAAAATATATACGCGCGAATAAAATATAGAAATAACGGGGAAGGCCCGGGAGGGGGCCAAAGTTGGCCCGATTCTTCGCTCAGTTACATTAGGCTCTGGGGCAGCCGGGCGCGGGTTCATGCTTGGCATCGCTCGGCTACCGCCTCGCTTGATTAAAGGTCGGTTACATTGAACAGTTTTTGAGTTTTGGGGGGGGGGGGGGGGGGGGTCAAAAGTCGACAAGAGAGGTAAAAATGGCTGAAATCTATTAATCAAAAATAGGTGAATTTGAGGGGGAGGGTGGTCAAAATTCGCACATATCGGTAAAAACGCTGCAAATTCTTGCACAACGGTTTATTAATTTACCTGTATAGACGCCCCTTCTGCGTAGATCACTGTTTTCTGTGGTCATACCCATGGAAAGCCTTAATTCGAGCCGGCCCGGGAATTACAGTTTCATAAAAATGAGGGGGATTCAAATTCAATCTTTAATTATTTGTTGTTATTCACGAAGCATAACGTTCCGTGTTCAAGTTACAAAAGCACCTATCAATTAGGTAAATTCAGAATAACCATTATGATGAAACTTTATGAGGGAACAACTAACTCGACTTCATACAGCCATCCGTGATTATAATCAGGTGTTCCCTAGCAATGATGTCTGGGCTGAATGTATACCGTGTCACTCACAGTCATGTTGACGAAGCTTTTCCATGCAATTTCTGGGCCTCACTGTGAACGAACGGCTGGACGGACAAGGCTCCGTGCGGTCTCAAAAAATTCCTCCATTCGAGATCAATTCAAAAACGTAAAAAAAAAATCGAGATTAAGCGTCCTGGAAATTTTAATCCCTATTTTTCCTATTGATGCGCCTTGCTGCTACAGACGTAGAAATTAATTTTGGATCAATTGCCAAAAAAAATCATTGGAAAATATTGAAGAACGCCAATTTTACAGCCTAAAAACTTTCATCTGCATTTTTCTCAAAACTTGATTTCCTTGTTCAAAACTGAACTTTATATGTATGTACATATTCGCTCAGCAAAAAGTTGTTGGAACACCCCCTCAAAATTTTTTCTTCTACGTTTCAAGGTGCGTAGATCACATGGGTCACATGGGTTTATTACTCTATTAGACATACCTACAGAAATTCTGGCTGTTCATTTATTGTTTCTTTCATGTGCAATAATAAAAATAGCTAGGTATTTTTGATGGTTTCCACAAATTTTGGCCCCCAAAAACACGAAATGGGCTCCTATTTTTGACATATTATCTTTAAACATTGATAGTGCCATTCAACTGTCTTGATTCACCGGTTGATACTACTTCTACTGTTATTATACAAATTGATGGTGATTTCAGACAAATTCTCAGGTTTTTGATTAATAAAAAATGAATTTTGGGAGGTGAACCTTCGTTAAAACCTCGATTCTTCACTCTGTGGTCAAAATCAACTTCATTTCGATCTTCTCGCCCTTAAAAACATGGAAAACGATACCTACTTCACAAGCTCAAGTTCACTAAATCAATGTGTCTAATCAGAAACCACGTGTCGTTGCATACGTAGGTAATTCAGTACAGCAACATATGTCTAGTCCTAATACCATTCTTAAGAATGGGAAACTTTAGCAGTTGATCAGTCAGTTAAGCACTTTAATAATATTATTTGCGGAGTTATCCATTTACTGTCAGTTACAGGACTTGTGCTTCCAAGCAAGGCAAACCAAACCAGACCTCAGTGATGGTTGCAGTATTCCAATATGGAAAACCTTCACAGATGGATCAGTTGATATTTTCTGAACCGTCTAAAAACCTTCTGAATGGAAATGCAGGTAGCTAAAGGTTTCCAAGAGCTCAAACTGACTGAAGACGCATCTGTTGGTCGACCTTTGGACACATTTACGACCAGGCAGTCTGAACCTTGTTCCCTTCCCTGAAGTCCTTCCCTAGCCAGGCTCATCGGTCACAAAAATATTTTCAAGATAAAATGCTGACGACTGTTGCAGCTGGTGCTCCTACTAAGAAATTCCGGCCTCAACGAAAACCACAAGCGCAGCTCCTCCGCCTTGTTAGAAGGTCCCCAGGTAGCGAAAAAACGCTGGAGACTTGTCACATGGGTTTATTTCTATACTTAATTGGACTTACCTACAGAATTGTTGACTGTCATTTATTTTTTCTCAAAAACACAAATTAGGCTACTATTTTTGGTTTATTAGGTATTTTTCTATAATAAACCTTTGGAATCGACCATGAAACAATTTTGTTCAACCTCCCATCAAAATTTGATGGTTCACGTTTCCAGGGACGTAGAATACGAATATCGAATAAGAAAAAATTTCCGTCCATCCACCTTACGCCGTCCGCGGCTTTTTCCTTAGTTCCCATGAACCAAAATTCACGAAATTTGATATATGGGTCCCTTTTGGGCTCTAGTTGGCCCTCGAAGCTCGGCGTTACTGTCACTCAACTCTAAGGGGTGAAAAATAGGGGTTGAAATATCCAGAGTATCCCTACCTCAGAAAATTTTGTTTTGAGGTGTGGGTTTTCTCGCATTTTTAAATAGTTTGATTTTTTTTCTGAATTTTGAGATCATCCGGAGCATTTTATGATGTTCTATAAAATTTGCTATAAAATTTGCCTTGAAGAGCAGGATGTATGCAGGCATCAAGCTGAGTTGAGAGCGCACATCACTGATCTCTTGGCCAGGTTGGCGCTGTGGTCTAAACGACGGACTGGAACGCCAAAGTTCTAGGGATCGAAGCCCAACCGGGACTGAATATTTTTCACTCCACAACTCAACAGTTTCCCTTCAGAACTTTACTTGCGTTTGTTTTTGCCATTTTAGCTACTGCTTGTCACTGATTGAATTATTTTAGAACATTTAACACGTGATTTAGGTAGGTACCTAGTAACGAGTACGGGGTTAGGTACTAAGCTACGAAGGGTCTGCGATCTACATAATAGAGAGCTGTGATCTGTAACAGAAGGGTGTTCTATACAAAATAATAAACCGTTGTGTAGGGATTCGCAGCGTTTTGTTATTGAAGTGCTTTTGGATAAAATATTTTTTCCCGTCTTGTGCGCACATGAAATCAGGTTTTCCGATGCCTGAGCCACATACCACATGCGTAAAAGCCTAGCCCACCAGATAGTGAAATTTTTCTACTAATTCAGAAAACTTCGTGGGCGTGCGCACAACGCAATCGGATGAATGGTATGGGAACGCATACTTGGCAAACAAAAAAAATTCAATGTTACATAATTATTATATTATTTATATAGATGTATAAGGGTTAAGTGTCGGCTTTCCAACAACTGGATGAATGCTTATTTCGCCCAAAAAAGGGTGAGCTGAACCTACTAGTGGTAGTACCTACTATGAAAACCACCGCCACAGCAAAATGCCAGCCATCCACGTAGAAAATATTTTCATTATACCGATTTGAGCAACCCATACAATACCTACCAATGCGTGAGGTACCTACTCGATTAGGTACCTCATACCTCACCAATTTTGACGACTGTTTTCAAGATTTCTAAAAGGGCAATTGGATTTTCACAATCAACACAACTTGTTATGTCGCGCAAGAACTGCCACTAAACCAAGATGAAACGGCGGACGAACAAATTTTATTTTCCATTTTCGGATTCTACGTACCTTGAAACGGAAAATTTTAATTCCATTTTTATCTCGATTCCATTGGTTTTTGATTGTGATTGATTGATACTCCATCTCGATTCCAAAGGTTCATTATTGAAAATAATAAACCAAAAATCGTCGAAATTTTTTATTGTGATTGATTGATTGTTGATTGACTGATCCCACATCTCGATTCCAAAGGTTCATTATCGAACATAATAAACCAAAAATCGCCGAAACTCATATAAATCTATCAAGCGGTAGGTATAAAATAGCGAATCAAGGAGAAAAGAACTAGGTATTATGTATAATCAAATATAATTTTTTTAAACTGGGGGCGGTCAAATTTCAGATTTCGTGGGTCAATAATCAGAAACATGGCTAAAATAACCAAAAATTGTTAACAAAATCTCCAAACTTTAGTTGTTGTACGTCAAAAATTGTTCATTATTGCTAACGATTGCCAAAAATTAGCGAAAAATCGCTTGTAAAATGAATAAAATTGTTAAGGGATGGTGCTTCGGAAATTCGCTCTTGTATCCATACTGCGTGGCTGGTTGTTTCAGCCATTTTGAATGATTTCCAGTGGTTTTGTGAGTGACGACTTCCAACCCTTCTCGGGCGCAATAGCCTCACTCGTCTGTCTGAATGATTTCGACGATTCAGATCCGAACTCCGCAGGAGCAGGCCTCGCTCCCAGACCCAGAAACTCAAATGATAGTATTTATACGGCTGTATCTCATCCTCCGCGATGTCCCCTCGAGCTATCGGAATGCCCCCCCATAACACCCCTCCCTCGACCACCTAAAGGAATCTCGAAAACCCTCAACACGAAACACAAAAACGACAAAACGAATATAAATTTTCTCCACAGCTCCGGACCCGTGATAAAGGAGGAACACGAATACGAAGGGGCAGTGATGCCTCCTGGACATACGCCTTCTCCGAGGACGACAGGGGAACCATACATTTCTACGATCGATGGGTTATGTGAGGGCTACGCCCCTGTTTTCTGCCCCAAGGCCCAGTGACAAACCTTCGCCACCACCTGTAGAAACCGGCTGGTCCCTTCGGGGGAGTCCCTTCTGCTCCAATTTCGAAAAAAACAAAACAGAAATTCCGATCATTCGAATCGATAAAGTGATAAATAAAGTCTTTTCGGTCGGGAGGGTATTTGTGTCTTTTTTTCTGGTATTTTTAATTTATAGGCGGCGCGAGACGAAGGCTTGAGGGCGTTAGGCGAGCTTTTTCGTCGAGTGACTTATTGATTTTTCAATAAAAACGGTCTTAAACTACCGTTCAGCTTCATCCCAGTCAGTTTGGCTTGGCTGGTCGGTGGATTGGTACACTGTAAGTACGTCTGAGTAGAGAAAAATCACAGTTTTGTTCTGCAGCTGGTGGGCAGTTCAAGACTGAAATAAGTACCCCGCACGGAACCGGCGCCAAAATGTCAGCAATCGTCACCAAAACGTTTGGGAGTCAGCCTGAGTCTTCAGCAGCAAAAAAGCACCAAACGGGTGGACTATGCCCGTGCTCGCTCTCGGTGCTTGCTGCGGGGAGGAAAATCGGCAACATGAACGAACTAGCGCCAAAATATCACGACTCTTCACCAACAAACATGGTTGCTGGCAGTAGCGGTGCGTGGGGTCTGAAAACGGTGGGACACCAAGACCAGAACACAAAACCAACAGATATGTCTACGAAATACCCCAAGGCAACAACACCGTTCCCTTCTTTACTGATATTAGGTACTGATATCCCCTTATTTACTGATAGCAGTGATATTCAGCAAAGCTTATCTCTCAGCACTCTATCGTCGTACGAAAACATCGACAATTTCTACTGCAAATTAGCCACCGAATTCATGTGTTACAAAAATATAGTAAACTAAAATACAACAAAAAAAATGACCAGTCGGCTGGTACCTACCTGAATCTTGAGTGGAGAAGCTATTGACTAGAAGCTAGGTAGCTATCTAGCTATATATGTGTTGACGCCGATCAATCCACAAACAGCAAACAGGAAAAAACGCGCGTAGGTACCACAAATACAAATCTGTCATCGGAACAGGACAGAATAACACGTTAATTTACACGTCGTTCTTCCGCACACAGCTTGGGTGCCCATTTGGGAACTCATTTCGGACCTAGTTGTGCTCCAAAGCTCGGCAGCCCGATCGGAATACACCCAGGGGCGTTATGGGAGAAAATTGGGTGTACAAATAGGGGTTTTCCATGTTTTTTAGGGCGAGAAGACCGAATATGAAGTTGATTTTGACCGAAGAGTGAAGATTTGAGGTTGTAACGAAGGTTAAGCACCCGAAATTCATTTTTTATGAGTCAAAAACCTGGGAAATTGTCTGAAATCACCATAAATTTGTTCAGTAACACTAGAAGCATAGTATTAGCAGGTGATTCAAGACAATTAAATTGCACTATCAGATAATTTGGAAAAGAAGACGAAAATAACGCTGCAAATCCCTGCACAACGGTTTATTATTTTGTATAGAACACCCTTCTGTTACAGATCACAGCTCTATGTATAGATAACCCGTCTATATAATATGATATGTACTATTCTATTATATACATATTATGTAGATCGCAGACCCTCCGTAGGTTAGTACCTAACCCCGTACTCGTTACTAGGTACCTACCTAAATCACGAGTTAAATGTTGCTAAAATAATTCTGCCGATGACAAACAGTACCTAACAAAAAGAAACACACATAATGAAGTTCTGAAAAGAAATTGTTGATGAGGAGTGAAAAAAGTTGCAAAAGTACCTATCAACAAACTCCAGCCCCTTCTACGTAGATGGTATAATGAACCGTTGTGTAATAATTTACCGTTGAGTAATAATTTACCGTAGTAATAATTTACCCATCAATAATACTTCAACGTTTGTTCAAGTTACACTACCTACCAACAAACTCCAAAAGAGCCATCATTTTTCAAATTAAATAATATCACAGAACAACCAACTCGACTTCATACTCCGCCAATATAATCAGGTGGCCCCTAGCAATGATTTCATCTCCGCCAAATTTCCTATTGTGGGCGCGTCTCTGGTTACGAGATTTGGTTTGAATTGTATACAATTTCATTCACACTGGAGTCGAAAATGCCTGTCGGTGCAAACTTCGGGGCCTTACTGTGAACGAACGGCTGGACGTACGATGCTCCGGATGGTCTTAAAAAACTCGCAAGTTCAAGAACTATTTAAAACCGTAAAAATATTTACGTAAAAAAATGGTATAGGCGTTTTGAAAATTTCAACCCCTATTTTGAACCCCTTAGAGATTACTCACAGTAACGTCGAGCTTCGAGGACCAACTAGACGCCGAACGGAATCTATAACCCGAATTTCATCAATTTTTTTTCATGGTAACTAAGAAAAGTGGCCCGTACGGCGTACGGCGTACGGCGTACGGCGGACAGACAGAAATATTTTTATTGCAGTTTTGGATTCTACATACCTTGAAACGTAAACCATCAAATTTTGAGGGGGGGTGAGAATTTTTTTTTTCATGCTCGATTCCAATGGTTCATTATTGAAAATAATAAACCAAAAAGGGAGCCGAATTCGTGTTTTTGGATGCCGAAATTGGTGGAAACCATCTAAAATAACTATTTCAATTATTGCGCATGAAAGAAAAACGCTGCAAATCCCTGCACAACGGTTTATTATTTTGTATAGAATACCCTTCTGTTACAGATCACAGATCTCTGTATAGATAACCCGTCTGTATAATACATTATGTACTAGTCTATACATGTTATGATGAGAATCGCAGACAGCGTTGGGCCAATAGAATTGCAGAACCATTTCGGACCATGCCAATGCGCACCATGCCAATTAGACAATTCGAAATGAATTCCAATTCAAATTAATGAATTCCAATTCAAGTGAGCAGTGGCCAATTGCAATTGAAAACAACAGACACACAAACAAGCCTATGATTCCCCAATTGCAAACAATAAAGTAATCCAATAATTTACAAACTATTCCAATTTCAATTGAAAATTTTGATTGATTGATCGATCAATTGATTGAATAAATTGATTGATTGACTGAATCCAGCGCGTCCCTGGTGACAAGAGTATACAATTTCATTCACACTGGAGTCGAAAATGCCTGTCGGTGCAAACTTCGGGGCCTTACTGTGAACGAACGGCTGGACGTACGATGCTCCGGATGGTCTTAAACAACTCGCAAGTTCAAGAATTATTTAAAACCGTGAAAAAATTCACGTAAAACAAAGGTATAGGCGTTCTGGAAATTTCAACCCCTATTTTGAACCCCTTAGAGATGACTGACAGTAACGTCGAGCTTCGAGGACCAACTAGACCCCGAACGGGACCCATAACCCGAATTTCATCAATTTTGTTTCATGGTAACTAAGAAAAGTGGCCCGTACGGCGTACGGCGTACGGCGTACGGCGGACAGACAGAAATATTTTTATTGCAGTTATGGATTCTACATACCTTGAAACGTAAACCATCAAATTTTGAGGGGGGGTTAGCATTTTTTTTTTCATGCTCGATTCCAATGGTTCATTATTGAAAATAATAAACCAAAATAAATGAACAGCCATTTCTGTAGGTATGTCCAACAGAATAAGAAACCCAAGTGACAAGGACTTTGCAGCGATTTTGTTGTTCAAACTTGGCTTGATGTGGACAGTCACCTGTTGGTGGCACCACCATGAACCTGTACACCGGTTTCTTGTTCTCGAAGCCTGTAGTATAGCAGCTGAAGCAACCACAGCCCAAACGCCTCAAATTGGCCTCAATCCGGTCTCTTCGACGTGTAATATAGTTGTTGCTATAGAACTCCACAGTTAAACAACCATGTCATCACATCACGCCTGCAACCCCATCATTCGACTCCACAACAAAACGCTGTTTTACCGTTTGTGATTACAGACGGGACCGGAGCGCACCCAATCAGTATCAGCCACCCGTCAAACGTCAGACCAGATCGTTAAAAGGTCTTCAAGAAGCAAAACTATTTACACTAATTGACAGTTATGACATGGGGCCACCAGCCCTTTCATCCACCTTTCTCAAAGTCGTGATCCGATTGGTCGATAAAAGGTTGGTCTTTGAAACTCTTTCCGTTCCGTCTTGTTGGGTTTAATTGGAGCGTTGTCCCTACATAGAAATTTCTCCGGGCGTTGTGCGAGAACGCATTGTGCGCTTTTGGAGTGGCGTCACGCTCAACACGACTTCACGTCTTCATCTTTGGGGATCGCAAAATGAAGAGGTTTTATTTGCGATTCGCTACGTGGCAGCAACTGTTAGTGGAACCGTTGTTGGCGGAGTCACCTGATTCCGAAACTGACCACATCTGGACCAGCCCCACACTTCCAACACGTCACGTGCTCCTGAAGTTTCTTACATAACTCACAACAGGATTCTAGCATACTATAATTTCAACATTTGGGTCTCTACCTATATTCCCCGACATTGATTTACCATTCACGTTTCCCAATACATAGTATGTACAGGGGCTTTGCGTCCATAAGGCCACTTGGGCTACTGCCCCGGCACCCAGAAACACAAAGAACTCCAAAAAAACGCCAACCATTTGTTCAGTTGGCATTCGAATTTCCCTCCGTATACTAGCCTACTGTACCTAGCATTTTTCGCGAAGTTCAACAGCGACTCGACAGAGTTCTCTGGCTATGGATATTCGAGCATTTTATCGGAATATAGGTACACTAATCGATGTCTTGCAATCGAAATCGAAACCTATGCTTCTGAAACTGACAGGTCCTGGGACCTGGTGTTGCCATGGTAACCGAGAAAAGTGGCCCGTCCACGTAAGCTCAGTCGAGTAAAAATTTGGTTAGCCACGCCCTTTTTGGGCCCGGGCCACCATTCCCATCCAAAAATCGTTTGTGTTCACAATCGATTGGATTCTTTCAATTCATCTTGTCATCCCCTAAAAATTCTTATCACTTTCGCCATTCTGTTCCTATGTTGAGTTTTCAATTTTCTGCTTACGTTTCGAATTTTGTATGTTCCCATTCGAGTTCCCGGGACAGATTTGGATTTGCGATAATATTAAGTGAGTTGTGTCCTGTCTGTGGTCTTGTGGATTGATCGACGTCAACATACACAGATAAGTACCTGGCTTCTAGTCTGATTCTCCATCCAAGCAGGTACTGGCCGGCTGGTCATTACTTCGTTGTATTTTAGTCTAGTTCGTTGTTTTTAGTTGTTGTTTAGTTTATTTGCTTCTGTATTCTTGTACCACATGAATTCGGTGGCTAACTTACAGTCGACATTTTCGACGTTTTCCTACGAGGATAGAGTGATGATTAAAAGTTTAGGAAGAGATAGGCCTTTGCTGAGTATTAGTCAGTATGAAGCTATAGAACTTTTAGCTTCTGGTAATCCCGGGTACTGGTCAGAACTATTGTGAACACAGTGCTTACATTCTGACTTGCTAAGAGCTGCAGTTGATTAAAATCCACCCATTTCTCATAAGAAGACTCCACTGTTGGAAAACATTTACAGGTATTTTGTAGAAAAAGCTGTTAATTTGTGTTCCGGTTTGGTGGCCCACCATTTTCAGAGCCCACGCACCGCTACTGAGTACCTATCATTTCGCTCTAACATACCTACTTTCGATCGCTTCGCTCCCATGTTCGCCTCTGCTGTTTACTCCTTTCAGTTAATTCCCATCTCATCTCGTTTCAAATCAAGAACCCTAAATTTTTAAGGTTAAATAACTCGAATTCGGCCTCGTTAATAATAGTAAACTGCGATAATGGACACTGTATTTTTCGGACTAAAAATAACTACCTACCAATTATTGTAACCAAAATTCCTATACCGATTGTATTTTCTATTTTTGTTCTCTCTGTTTAGCACCTAAGTGATTTTAATAAGTAAGTAATTAAAAAAGTAAAGGAATAGCCATACTTCTGGGGCGTTTCGTCCGATTGCTCTGCCGAGTGATTTTAATATAGTATATTACATTAAAATACGACGTTTCCGATATACTCCCTATATCTACTTATTGTACTGTGAATTTAAAAAAAAAGTTGAACTTATCAATTTATGGTGATTTTAATAGTTTTTGCTCATTTTTAGCAATTTTTGACATCGCAAAAAAAAAGAATTCGAACTTGAGAGGTGACCACCTACTGAGGGTGCCACAAAATCGCTTGCAGCTTTTTGAAAGAGGACAATTTGAACGCAGCAGTGGCGATCTATAATATTAAATCATCTACCACTCTCAGAGTGTGTGCCAATTCGAGGTAGGTACCACTCCGACCTTTTACAACCTGATTCAGCGGGAAATGTACAGTTTTGAAGACTTTCAGGGCGTAGTTCCGTATGCCCCCCCCCCCCTCCCCACCTTTCAAAGGACACTTTCTGCCACATTTTCTTCTTTTTTTTAAAGAAAAAAAAACAGTGCTTCGAATACTGTATTTCATTGTCTTTTGAAATGTTATAGCTTCATTTGATTATCCATTTAACGCCGAAACAATCTAATTAAACAAATGAGGGGAGGGGAGGGACCAACGGAACTATGTTCCCGATGAAGAGGCTAAATATCCCCGTTCAGTTCCAAAAGCTGCCACCACGTTGCCATTGCTTCCGTTAGTTCTCTACTTGTCTCCTACTCCTTTACCAAGTGTGTGGGGCCATTCCCAACTTCTTCAACAGGGAAATAGTTCCGTTGGGCTCCACCATTTTATTTAAAAGCTGGTTTCGGGTGTTATACTAATGGATAATCAGATGTGGCAATTAAATTTCTAGACAATGAAATACTGTATTCGAAACATTGGTGTTGTGGTATCCTCCCAGAACCATAACCTTTCTCTGTGAAATTAAGATCTCGCAAATAATCCTAGAAGTGGGGACGGAAGAGGCAGGAGAGCCAAGGGACAACCTGGGGATCCCCACCATCCTCCACTACCTGGTGGATGGAGGGAGACGGCTTCCAGGCCTATAAATACTCGCCTCCTTTGCCTTTCTAGCCATTCTACACTCTCCTCTAATTGCTGACTACTCTCTCTCCTCCTTACCTCGTCTCTCTCCTTACCTAAAAGATCTTGGGCATGGTGGTGATTCGCTCATAACCAAACCAAGCAAACTCACCCTAAAAGATCTCGGGCATGGTGGTGGTCCGCCCATAACCAAACCGAGCAAGCCTTCCAAAAAGATCCTGGGCATGGTGGTGGTCCGCCCATAACCAAACCAGGCAACGCTCCCGAAAAGATTCCGCGCATGGTGGTGGTACGCCCATAACCAAACCGGGCACGCCCCTCACGCCGCTCGTGGTGGATGTACGCTCAAACACATTCATCACAATTGGGTTTTTTAGAGATAGAGAATGTGGCAGAACTTGTCGTTTGAAAGTGGTGGTGCCATACGGAACTACACCGACAATTTATTCAAAATACCTGTGATAAATACTAAATGTGTTGGTATTTGGGTAAGATATGGTGAAATTTCAGGTGGAAATTATTATGTTTGTTGTACGGCGCTAAGGAAAAATTTGGGGACCGACCATCATAATATCAGGATTATATTGTGCCTGCTGGTGTATAGCGTTTCGCAAAGTTTCTGAGTGTCTTTTAGGTCGATATCTTCCCATCTCGGACGGGCATAGGGGAATTGGGGAGGGGGTTGACGCTAAAAAAAAATTGCTCGATTTGAATAGCAACGTTGGAGGCGGCTGGAAAGGCGGGTGGGCCCGTCAATCAAACTCTGGCTGGCGCATGCTCGTGAACAATGAAACCAGTGGAGGCAATGCTCGTGTGATGGGGGGGGAGGGTAGAGACGACACAAAAACAAAGCACCCTCCACAGTGAAGTGATACTCGAGGGTTGACCTTCCTGTCACAGAGAAGACATTCACAGATGTGACGTCACGGAAAAAACTCGGTCGGAAGTGGGAGAGACGGCGTGAGAAGTAGCAAAAATCACTCGGATCACAGTTGACAGAGCTAGATGATTATTTGACAGCTTTCGAATGCCATAATTTGAGGAGGGGAGGGGGTCGATAATCTAGAAACAGTCTGCCAAGGCCCCCACTATGGCTTCTTAACAACGTTCGATTGATTGATAATATTAAATCACAGAAATCACGAGAGAAACGTGATTGAAAAGTTTTTTCACTACCCACATTAGACAGCAAGTTGCACTGATCGGTACACCGCCGAACCGAAAGCTGGGAGGTAGAGGTGAATTTACAATTTTGACGTGTTATTAGCCGATCCAGGTGCTCGACAATTATCGTAATTCTGTCCCTAGACGTCTTTTAGTGTGTAGAATCGAATAGCGTCACCAGAAAACTGATTATCATTCACAGTAACGCAGTTATGGCAGTTACCATGTCTCAAATACTGAGATATGAGTTATACAGATATCGGGAGTTAAACGCCAAAATGCTCAACTGACTGAATATAATATAGAAGGCCATCACATGAGACGCTTGGCCGGTTTGTGCGAATCAGCCTTTGCAGTTTTTGACTCTTTCTCCATAGATTATTAGACAAACTACACGAAATAAACACATTGTTGATTAGGGTTAGGGTCGGAGGTACAAGTATAAGTAAATTCATCAACAATGACACCTAACACGTAGGTATGTTTAGCATGGCGCCGTAACGTCACCATTTGTCAAATTGGCGCCAGTGGAACCAACAGTGATGGGACGAAAAATTAGCATGTGTTATGTTCCCATCCTAGAGAAGATTTCCGCGAAATTTCAAGTCATACATTCAGATTTAGCTGTTATTGGCGTGCCACGGCACCACTGATAGCTCATTAGTTATTTCTAGTGGCGAGTTCGCGAGAAACGAGAATGGAATCAATGGAATGGGCTCCTATTATAATATTATAATAGAACATGCAACATAGTATGTGGAAGACATGTAGAAGAAGATGTAGAAATAGGAATAAGGAACAGCTCTGGACAATATCTGAACTGAAACAGCTGAGTTTCGCACTGAGCGGCCAGCGCCTGGCGTCGTTTGGCTCGTTTGCTTTGTGCAAAATTCTGGAGCCTCGAACCAAAAGAATGGCGCTTGGCCGGTTAGAGCAAATTGCATAGGTACGTTCTGCAGAACGTTTTGCACAGTCTACAAACACTTTACCATACAAAACTTGATATATCGAAAAATCGAAAAATTTTGACAGTTACTAGTCGAGACTGAATCGATTGATACCAGAAACTTAATTTTTGAAATTTTGGCGCTTGGCCAGTTCCAACACCGTCCAACTATTAACAACAAAAAGACACCTTTACCTCCCAAACTTGAACGTAACTGAACTAAGTACCATCTAAAAGTGAAATAAAATTGGATAGGTCGGATTTAAATAGGTTCCACTGTCATAATTATACCCAGACCGATTGTTGCTCCAATAACAGAGACATCCAAGAGGCTATTATAAACACCCATAGGTGGGATGGATTCAGAATGCTAAAAAATGTAACTGCGCTTATCGAACAATTTTTCAATACCTACCGCGAGGATTAGAAAATTCTGAAGACATCGAATTCTCCACAAATTACGGAAAGAATTACTACTATAAAAATTACGAAATAACCAAAAATTATATAAATTTACCAAAAATTGTATTTGAGACTGAAAAAGGCCATTTCAATCATGAAAAATATCTTCCTCAAATAAGGGGGTCAAATTAAAGTTTTAATTATACGGGTCACAAATAGTTATACCTAAATGATCAAAAACAGCCGTGATTCACACACTTCGTAAATTCGATCGTATGGTCATGCTGCACGACTGGAATTTTGTATTGTGCGACTCAAAAATACATTCGCAAATAAAAGAGGCCAGTTTATAAATTAACTAGGTCTTTCCACCGTTGGGAAACTCGACAACCGCTCACATAACCCATAATAACAGGCTCCGATGTTAGATACAGATTCTTAAATGTATCGAACAATTTGTCATCACCTGCAACCTCTATAATATGTGCTTACTAAAAATTCGCTAACAATTTTGAATTTTCAAAAATAAGTACTGATAAACCAGTATTTAGTTCTCTATAAGTACCTAATACGCTTAAACCTGTATAAGTACTAAGTTCTGAGTACTGTTTGGCGGCTGCTGTTCCCCGAAAGTGAACGGCCGTGTGATTTGAACGGGAAAGAACCCGTAGCAAGTCATTTACGAGATCGACTGGCGGTAGGACCCGCCCTCGAACGCGAACAATATGTCACGAGGGCTCGCCCTTTTGTGTTCGAGTGACTTTCAGATTAGCTTTTGACTGAAAGGGATTTAGCGGTGGGTGAGCGATGCGGGGAAGGGGGTTATGAAAATGCTTTTTCAAAAGGTCTTCTTTCCCCCTTCAACACATTAATAGCGGATTAGCGCCGTTTTCTCTCTGAATGCGGCACGGGATGGGAAACAGGGCGATCGCCTTCATCCATCACTCGAGACGAGAGGTAATCGATACCTCGATAGGAATCGATACTGGTATCGATGCTGCATTTTTATGAACGCCGGCTACTTACTGAAATACCGATAAGTTGTACCTGTTTACTGGCATACCGATTTGGTACCATTTATCTTCTACTGATTAGGAAAAGCCCTTAATATGGGTCGGTATCCACTGAAATACTGATGGGTATACCATATCTACTGAAATATTGACCCCTAACTACGATATTAATTATAATAAGAGATGTCTTTAATAGTTAGGTATCAGCTGAAATATGGAGACACCTACTGTCGTGATTCCCCTTGCAGTAACCACTCCTATAATATTGTTATAACATTTTACCAAATAAACGAAGGAATGGACGAGCCGGGTAGCGCCAAGGGAGAAGGGTTCCTTCCATCAACCGCCATTGCTCCTCAACGGTCATAACGGCCGATTGTGGACGGGAAGAGTGGAAACGGGCCTATATAAGCGGAGCTTTTGGCCCAGCTCGTCATTTGACCGACCGACCCTCGACTTACGACTTCTCTGTCGACCCTCTCTCTCTCTCTCTCGCCCTCTCTCTTACCTTTCCATGTACTCACTGTGGTGAAAACCGCGATGCCCTCCTCTCTCCTGGTATCTGCTATGGTGAAAACCGCGGGATAGGTACCTCTTTCTCCTCCGGCACCTGCTGTGGTGAAAACCGTGGGACGCCTCCTTCTTCTCTAACACCCGCTGTGGTGAAAACCGCGGGGTTTTAGCCTCCATCTTCCTGGTGTCTGCTGTGAAACCGCGGGACACCTTCCTCTCCTCTAGCGCCTGCTGTGGTGAAAACCGCGGGGAGCTAAACTTCCCTCCAGACTAACGCCTGCTGTGGTGAAAACCGCGGGGCGTTAGTGCAAAAGACTCCTACCGAGCACATCCTTCCTCATCCATCTTCATCCAACCTCACACTCCATCTTTCATCCAACTCTCACCCGCCTTGTCGTGAGCACAACACACCCGCTCACGACAACTACCATATCTCATCGATTAGGAAACATTCCAGTCTTTTTTTGCGCTTTTCAGTAATTTATGACCGCTAAAAACTCGAGTTTGACCCAATTTTTTGAGGAAAGTATTTTTGGCTATTGAAAGAGTATTTTATGCCTCAATTCACAACTATTTCTTTGCTCGATCAGACCGAATACTCGCTAACAATGTGGGGCGCCGGGATTCTCGATACAGGAGAATTCCGCTTCAACTTCATCTCCCCCACATCGTCATCTAAACTGATCAGATTACCCTCTAAGAAGCCTAAGAAGTGTGGGAGGGCTCGCGGGACACGTGGCGCCTCACGTGGCGCGGATCTGCACAATTAGAACCCCGCATTGTGGTCGCACTCTTCAAAGGCCGGTTGCTGTGGAGGAGGGAGGGCGGGGGTTAGAAAAACATTAAGGGTTTTCCTTATAAAAGCTGACTTGGGATTTATAACTAGCACAGTGAGCGTGTGTGTGAGAGATATCACTTCCCTCTACCCCACCGAACTCAACGCTTAGTGCCCACCAGCGAGTGTAACTTTAAGCGGATTATGAGAGGTTTAGCACGTTTGGAGGGGGATTGGAACACACACCCGCACACAGATTCCCCCATGAATTATGACTTTCGCGATTCCTCGTTTGTATGCGACGACAGGACGTGAGAAACAGTAAAAGGCCACGAACGTTGTAAATGGTGTTCAAAAATTCCTTTCATAATCATTCAATTGAAACTTCTAAATTAATTGGATCGATAGGACTCTTGGACTTTGACTCTTGGTGTACTTCCTACTACACGATAACAGCAATAAATTTCGTTTTAATACCTAAATAAACTTTGGTTTGGTGCAGTCTATGGCTTGTTCGCGCGATATTCATCCCCAATGATTTTTAAAATTTATTTTTATTTTCCCAATAAAGTGTAAATTTATTTCTTCTTTTTGTAACTTTGGAGAGCAATTATATTATGATCTGTATGTATAGCTAACGTGACGTAATTAAATTAATAATGTAATTAATTTTCGTGTGCCTTGTGGCAGCGAGAGCTGTATCGCCCTACCTGTATGTTCAATAAAAGTATTCTGATTCTGATTATTCTGCTCTGGCTGGAGTTGGGACGCCGATTTCATAAGACCCCAAAAACAAAACTCCTATATAAATAAAAGAGCACCTACTATAAAATATAATGATTTTAAGGGCTACCTGGAAAACACACGCGACACTCAAATTTCAACTCTTCCTTTAAATTATAAATTATGTTATATTAAATATAAGGAAAATTTCCTTTGTATATTTTCTTCAAGATTCCTTTATAAATTATGGCAGCGCGTCTTTCGCATAGTGCACAATAGACCCTATTTAACATGTTACGGTGTTGGTCGAGGTTGAGTAAGTCCAGAGTATAAGTCCAATTTTTTTCATAATACTTAGTATTGTTTCGTAGTTTCCTGCCTTGTTAACAATTTTGAGGTGTTCACCCATCTAGATTCAAGGTTTTGTGAGGTCGATTTGGCTCAATGTGATATGTGAATTGGTCACAAAATCGTTCATATTATTTTGTAATAAAACAAGATTCCATTCTGAGAACTTTGACACCATCCGCACTGTCCTACAACAAGTAGTGCTTTTACTATGATTTTTTAAAATTTCCACAAGTTCTGACGTCACAGTGGGCACTGGGGTCCTGCCCAGGTGAGATGGGTGCAATGACGTCAGAACTTCTGCGGAATCTTTGAAAAATAATAGAAAAATAACTACTTATCTAGGACAGTGCGAATTGTGTCATTATAAAATTATGGACTCTACTTGCATTAAAAATAAAAATAAATTTAAATACGTGCGCATACCCCATTGGCAACACTTGATGCGCTATCATCAAAATGCAAAACTGGCTGTCGGAAATCCTCCCCACTAATAAGTTGTATATTTTTGTTCAAATTGTTTAGTTAAAAATTCATATGAGTGACCATTCAGAAGCTGCGAAACAAAATCAGGTGTATTTAATTATTGAACTGGGGGTAATCAAGGGTAAAACAGGGACCGAAATCATTAACTGAGACCCAACAAGTAATTGAAAACTGTTTTTTTTCCCTCTCTCTCCTGAAAAGTTGACGGAATCAGTTAGCCGGTGTTGGAGTGGAAATCAATCATTGTTAATAATGCGTGTGTAATATCGTAGAAATAGCCATAAATGAAATATGGTGGGTAGCCGGGAGTTGGACCCCAACCTTCGGTACCAAATTGAAGTTTACGCATCTTCGAAATTTCTGTTTAAGAAACTTCGATTTTGATCAAAATGCAGAGGTTCACGAACTCAAAAACGGAGTCTACGACGTTCGTGAAGTGCATGAGACCCGACATGATTCTTAACAGTAATTGACATCAACAAACCTACCTACATCGATGTAACTATCAAGACTGGATCACTGAACGAGACTAAATAACAACAAAAATTCCACAGCAAGAATATGCACTAAAATACCTACCTCTACCTTACCAAGAACAAATCCTCAGCACGTGATTTCTTCAGCCGTTTCATAAACACAACGGTTTATTATTTTGTACAGAATAACCTTCTGTTACACATCACAGGTCTCCGTACAGATAACCTTTCTATATAATATATTTATGTAATATTCCATACATATTATGTAGATCGCAGACCCTCCGTAGGTTAGTACCTAACCCTGTACTCGCTACTAGGTACCTACCTAAATCACGAGTTAAATGTTGCTAAAATAATTCTGTCGATGACAAACAGTACCTAAAATGTCAAAAAGAAACGCACATAATGAAGTTCTGAAGGGAAATTGTAGATGTGGAGTGAAAAAAGTTGCAAACGTACCTACCAACAAACTACAGCCCCTTCTAAGTAGATGGTATAATGAACCGTTGTGTAATAATTTACCGTTAAGTAATGATTTACCATTGTGTAATAATAATTTACCCATCAATAATACTTCAACGTTTGTTCAAGCTCCACTACCTACCAACAAACTCCAAAAAAGCCATCATTTTTCAAATGAAATAATATCACAGAACAACCAACTCGACTTCATACTCCGCGATTATAATCAGGTGATCCCTGATTATAATCTCGGAGTATCTCGCGCCAATTTCCGATTGTTAGCGCGTCCCTGGTGACGAGATTTGGGCTAAATGTATACAATATTTCATTCGCCCTGCTGTTCAAAAAAAGCCTGTCGGTGCAAACTTCTGGGCCTTACTGTGAAGGAACGGAGGAACGTAAAATGATTCACGTAAAACAAAGGTATAGGCGTTCTGAAAATTCCAACCCCTATTTTGAACCCCTTAGAGATGACTGACAGTCACGTTGAGCTTCGAGGACCAACTAGACCCCAAATGGGACTTATAACCCGAATTTCATCAATTTTGTTTCATGGTAACTAAGAAAAGTGGCCCGTACGGCGTACGGCGGACAGACAGAAATATTTTTATTGCACTTTCGGATTCTACATACCTTGAAACGTAAACCATCAAATTTTGAGGGGGGTTAGAATTTTTTTTTTTCATGCTCGATTCCAATGGTTCATTATTGAAAATAATAATTGAGCAAAAATTTTATGATTCACCTAATTGCTTTGCTAATTTTTTTTCCAATTTAAGGCCTTAGTGAATGGAAAACTTTTCGAAAATTGTTTCAATAATTATGTTGGATCCTTTGCCATGTCAGTAGCTTATTTTTTAGCGCAAATTCGGGACTTGGCTCAGATAAGTAGAAAATTTAGTTCTGGAGTCCGAGCCACGTACTCGTACCTACTTGAACTGTAGATTGCACCGGACCGGGAACAGGTACCCCTTTGTGCGCGGTTACGAGCACCAAATGCGGGCAGTGGAGGTGTTACAGCGCGCAAGACAGCGCTGGGGCCTTTCAGTTCGAGGGCAGTTAATCAATTTCTGACCTATCAGGACGTCCGAGAACGGAGCTGAGTAACTGATCGGTCTCCCGGGTCTCGTTTACCATCCGGAGATCAGGTCTGAGATGAGGTTGGAGATGGGAGGATGGAGATACCCGGGAACAGCTCCCGTGAAGGGTATTGGGTTACAGAGTCCGTAAACCAACACGGGAACTTTTGGTAGGTGGGGGACACCGAAATACCCTTGTAAAAGATGGTGTATAACGTAGTATGAGGAGTACTACAGTAGGAGTTTTGACAGAATTTCGACATGCATTGTGAAAGAGTGTGACAGTAGACCCTCTGGAGTCCCCCCCTCTAGACCAGCGATACCCCTTCTTATCTTTTGGGCTTCCACCAAAACGACCCCATCTTCACGGGAACAATAAACGACTCGAGAACAGTCACTCTCACAGCATTCAACGCATTTTCAATGAAAAAGAAAAACGGAGTTATTGAAAAAATAGTATATTTCCACTAATACACGAAAAAACGCCAAAAACACTGATATACCGGTTTCGGTGATCAAACCATCGTCAGTAACAAACAATAACTCAACAATAACAATAACTCAACCAACAATAACTCACAACAAACAATAACTCTGTTGTTATCGTTGAGTTATTGTTTGTTACTGACGATGGTTTGATCACCGAAACCGGTATAACAGTGTTTTTCGCGTTTTTTCGTGTATTAGTGGAAATAGACCATTTTTTCAATAACTCCGTTTTTCTTTTAAATGGGTTTCCACGATTTCTTCGCGAGTGATTTAGTTCGCATTTTCAATGTTCGTGACCTTACAATCAGAAGCTTTATGCAACCCACCTTCATCTGTTTCCGTTACCCGTTATTTCATCACAAGTAAGTCGCCTCACGGTTAGTAGACTAGACGGTAGGGGTCATTAAATCTGCTCTTGGGGAAAACCCAGGTACCGCTACGTCACTGGTCCCTTCTCTGTCAGTTCTCACCCTAGACTCTCATAGCTACACACTGTTAGATGCCTCTTCAGTTGCCTTTCGTATCTGTATCGAAATACTTAGTGCTGTTAAAATGGTTTGTTGTGCTATTGCGAGTTGTTCCAACAAAGACGGAAATCGTGGCCTTCATTTTTATCGATTCCCGAAGGACAAGGAAACCAAATTAAAGTGGGTGAATTTGTGTAAACGGATTGATTCGTTTTCAACAGCTACTGCTCGAATATGTTCCGTGCATTTTGATCGATCAGACTACATACGTGATCTTAGAAGTGAATATTGTTGAAAACTACTCCAAGATTTGAACTTAAACCTGGTTCAGTTCCTCACTTATTTTTACCAAAATCTAGCGCAGGATATAATTTATCGAGAGCATCCAGTAGTTCCGATCGACGATGTCGCGCCGAAAATCGCGGTGTTCGGAAAGAAATACAAGTTATTCTTCAGTCAACAACAGACACTGATTCACAGCACAAACTAAATGAAAGCGGGGATGAAGTGAGTCCTGGAATTGTTGATAAATTGTGTAGGTGTGCTGTCCTTGATCAGCCAGCTAAAGTACTTGTGGTATTAAGCGAAAACGCCGTACTGAAACAAAAAATGCAAGATCTCCAGGATAAACTGGATGCTGCTGAAAGGGAAATCTCGAAATTGAAGAGCTTTCATGACGTGATCAATACTAAATTTTCTGGAAGCCAACAAAACGCTTTGGTGAAAATAAAATGCAGCAATTGGTCTTCAGATGACATCGCAAAGGCTGTAACTTTACGATGTTTATCTTACAAAGCACTTGGTTTTGTTAGGGATGTGCTTAAATATCCCCTACCTAGCGAATCAACCATTAAACGACGTCTTCGTCAATTTTCTGTCTGCCCAGGGTTCATAGATCTAAGTATAGGAATTCTGAGTGCTCAAGCGAAACTTTTTTCGAATTTTGAGAGAGATGTTGTTCTCTGTTACGACGAAATGAAAGTGAATAGTGATCTCTGCTATGATCCTAATCAAGAAATAATCAGAGGACCTCACAGAAACGTACAAGTTCTAATTGTCAGAAGTTTGGTTGGCAAATGGATGCAACCAATTTTCTATGATTTTGATAAACCTGTTTCAAAGGAACTGTTTATGGAAGCGATTTGGGTTGTGGAAAAAAGTGGGTTCAAAATCAGGGCAGTCGTCAGCGACATGGGACCTTCTAATATGAAACTGATCAACGATTTGGGTATTTCCTGGGAAACTCCTTTTTTGAAAAACCCACTTTGTGAGGACAGAAGAATTTGGTTTTTTTGCGATGTGCCACATGCGCTGAAACTTCTGCGAAACCATCTTTTAGATGACGGATTAAAATTGGATTGTGGGGACGTAACCAAAGAAGCATTTTCAAAACTGATAGAGCTACAGGAGGTCAGAAGAGATTTGAAGTATGCTCATAAACTAAGTATGAAACATATTCTCGTAGTTGGAACAGAACGACAGAATGTACGAATGGCAGCCGAACTATTTTCCATGACTGTTGGAAAAGCCATTTGCCACAATTTTCCTGATTTAGATCACGTTGGAAAAACTGTTATAATAGTTAATAACGGTTTCGATGTTTTGAACTCGAGAATTCCTGTATGTGGGACGTTCAACCTAAAGAGCGCTTATGGCAATTGTTTACAAGAACAAGATGAAGCGCTGGATAAATTTTACCAACTCATATTGTCGATGAAATTTATCAGGAGAGAAAAAAAAACTCCCCTTCCAGAAAGGTTTTTTGATGTCTATCAACAGTCTTCGTGGCCTTTACAAAGATCTGAATAAAGAAGGGTATAGTTACGTGATGGCTTCTAGATGTAAAACCAAGACATCATCGAAAGTTATTTTTCTAGAATTCGGGGTCTTGGAAGGTTTTATGACCACCCTCTACCTACGACTGTTTCCCACAGAATTAAATCTTTATTATTAAGTAGAAACGCTGGTTTAGTGATCAATAGTGATAACTGCCCTCTTGGCAAAGGATTCGAAACGCTGAGTGCTGAAATTCTTACTGCCTGTTCATCTTCCGAAGCACTCCATGGCACTGCTGACGAAAGTGATGCTCCTGAAATTACAAGTAACTTCAAAGGCGAGCAAATACTCGAAGATGAAGACGAGGAGTCCCTAATCAACGAGGTTCTCAAAGATTTTGAGAAAAATTCCGCACAAAATTATTCATCGAATACAATAATTGAGGAAGAAACGGAATTAGTGGAGATGATCGCCGGCTACGACGCGTAGAGTCAATAAGAAAAAAAATCCTGAGAAAGCCATCCTCTATGCATCCAAAACCAGCGACTTACCTTCGTCGAATAACAACTGGCTGCAAACAATATCAAGAGGCTCGTTAATGAAACCAAACGACGAGTTTATGAAATGCATATTACAAATGGAATGCGAATTTCAACAATATCATGGCAGTTTCATTAATCAGAATCCGGGCGTTTTTTCTACTCTCACTGAAAAAGTAAAGAGTAAATATCCTGATATTGACGATTTTGTAATTTCGTGTTTCGTTCGCACGCGAACATTCATTTGAATGAAAAACTTAAACAAACGTAGGGCAGAAGAAAAATTAAAAAAACAAACGAAAAGAAAAAGTGATGCAAGTGAAAACAGGAAAACGTGCAAAAAAATGAGGAAATTTGTGAAGTAGAAAGATCTAAGTTCGAAGAAACTAACAATAAAATCAAGCGTTAATATGGTAATGTATTGGACGAATATGAGTAATTATAAGATAATGTTTCGTAAAGAAGTAACTGTGTAAATAAATATTTTACTACGTACAAAAGAATTGTCCTTTCAACCCATTAAAACCTTCGAGAATATGGCAAATTTAGGCAGTAGGCAGAGGCAGTCGAGACGGTGAAGGGACCAGTGACGTCATCGGCTAGGCGCCTCTTTCTATGACCCCTACCGTCTAGTCTACTAACCGTGAGTCGCCTCATTACTCCTGTATGTCAGCATGAATACTACATCCACAGAGTGTATGGATCTGAAAACGGTGGGGCACCAGAACACAAAACCAACAGATATGTCTACAAAATACTCCAAGGCAACAACACCGTTCCCTTATTTACTGATAGAGTGATATTCAGCAAAGGTTATCTCTTTTAATCAACACTCTATCGTCTTTCGAAAACGAATTTCTACTGCAAATTAGCCACCGAATTCATGTATTACAAAAATGTAGTAAACTAAAATACAACAAATCAATGACCTGTCGGCTGGTACCTACTTGAATGGAGAAGCCATTGACTAGAAGCCAGGTAGTTATCTGTGAGTTGACGCCGATCAATCCACAAACCACAAACAGCAAACAGGACAAAACGCACGTAGGTACCACAAATAAAATCTGCCATCGGAACCGGACCGAACGCAAAACTCGCAAAATTTGACGCGAAAAATTGAAAACTGACAGACTCAACCGAGAAAGCAAATGTGATTCAGAGACGACAAAAACAAATCAGAAGAAGAAGCATCTCCTATCGATATGACAAATTAAATCGAAGGGATCGAATCGATTGTGAAAGGAACGATTTTTGGGTTGAAATCAGATTCTGGGCCAAGGCCAAAGTGGGCGTGGCAAACAGCATTTTTACTCGACTGAGCATACGTGGACGGGCCACCTTTCTCGGTTGCCTCGGTAACACTAGGTCCCAGGACCTACCTTCCAGTTTCAGGAGCCTGGATTTCGATTTCGATTGCAGGACATCGATTACTGTCGCTTTATTCCGATAACATGGTTGGTCTATGGAGCTAACATGAAGGAACCACCATGGATGCTCTACTAGAATATTGAATATCCATAGCCAGAGAAATCTGGCTAGTGGCTGTTGAACTTGTGAAAAATGGTAGGTAGTAGGTAGATACAGTGTACGGAGGGTATCAGATGCCAACTGTACAATCGTTGGTCTTTTTTCCTCTAGTGTTTTTGGGTGCCCGGGCAGTGCCCCAAGTGGCCTTATGGACACAACGCCCCTGTATGGATACACGGACTGGGTTTCGCCTCATCAGCTTTGTAAGGCCACATTTGGAGGTCTGATTTGGTTAGCGGTTGTTTGTTCATTATGTCAGCAGTTCCCATTTTTGGTATGCATCACCGTCACCAAAACAAGAGTGTTTGCTGCTCCACCACTGATAGTATTTGCAACTTTCCCGCCTTTGGATGGGAGCACACATAGGTACCGAAACTGCCAGCCAGGACTGCCAGCAGCCATTTTCACTCAGCCCCTGATATTTCCTTGACGTTTCTGGAAACCATCACACTGGACTTGGCTGAAATCACATGCCCACCACATTGAGGAACTTCCTTTGTCGCATCAACCTCTCTGTAGGACTGAGATCATTGGATCTGGAACTTCGACAGCGGCCATCAGGGCAGTAGGCATTCAACTATATTGGACCGTTTGCTACTGGCCTAACCGATCAAACTCCTTATTCTTCATCCTCTTTTCGGCTGTTAACTATTTTTACATACAATCGTCCCTTGTGCAGAATCCCACGTGAAGTCAATGCTCAAATCCACAGTTAGACTTTCCGTACGTTCCCTTTCTCAAATGAAGCACTACATAATATATTCATTTCTGCACAATTGCTACTCTTTCGAACATACCTATCCATTTACCTAGTACCGAAGCAGCTGCTCAACTCTATCGTTTTTTTCCTCATCATTTACATTTTTGTATGCATCTAAATCCTTACGTGTATTATTTCTAGCTATAAACATGTTCATCAATCCTAACACTGTTTTTATTGAGCACCCACAGTTCCTATTTCATACCTACCAAATCCTCAAGTTCCTCGAGTTCTGAAGTGGTCCTTCGAGAAGCTATCAGTTGACCTATATAAGCAGGTATATATTATGTTAACATGGATGTTTTTGGCCTGGGGGTGATTCTGAAATTTGCGTGATGACACAAGAAGTGTGACGCGATACGGACAAACGAAAGATACTTCTTGGTAACTGTCATGAGCGCAAGGTAGGGTTCGTTTGTTAGGTCGTAGGAGGACCACCCCACGGTTTTCACCACAGCGAGTGTTGAGCGGCGGTTTTCACCACATCGAGTGATAGTTGACGTGCCAGCACCCCAAGTTTTCACCACAATGAGTGTCGGATCTTTTCACAACAATGAGTATGCGACCCAGAGATTTGAGAGAGGAGGCCCAAGGTAAGAGAGGGATAAGTCGCTGGTAGGAGTCGGATCGGTATAATGAAGAGCTGGGCGAGCCGGGTGCCTTATAAAGGTGCCTCCACCTCGTCGCCCGTCTACCAACGACTGTTGACAGCCGTTAGGAGTCGCTGGGAGTTGATGGAGGGGGACCCTTCCCGGGCTTCAACCGAGGCTTCTCATTGCTCGTCTTTCTCCTTGCTATTTCTTGGTTAAATCTTAACATATTTACGGTGGAGTGGACTAGAGGGGTACCACGACAGTAACTATGTTCAGATATTTATGAACGGGTGACTAACAAATTACTGTCTACCTTGAAATTGAAACCTATACTTCGCAAGTGCACCACAATAATCAAAACAAACCGTTGTAAATGTGATTTCACATTTGCGCACAGATTTGCGGGAATAAGCTGTGAACGACGAGGATCGTTAATAAATTAGCGTCGGAGTATTCTTCAGGCATCGTTCAAGGATTTTTGAATCGTGGATACTTCTCGACTCGACATTTATCTTACAGTAGCCCAAAAACATATCCATGATTCAACGTGTTTCTGTGATAGCGGAGAAATGTAGTTTGTCAGTGGTTTCATAGAATTTATTTTTTTGTTTTTCTTCTGTGTATCGGACATAACAGAAAAACAAACTGTAGGTCTGCACAAAACGCGAGCGGAAATTTTGATTTTGAAGGACAATTTGTCTTCTAGAAAAAAAAATCCAAAACGGTTTCTCAGCGTTCATTTCAGAGGCTTGTAACATCATCGAGCGGGCGGTGATCGAGTTTTGAGTTTTAGAATTATACCGAGCGGGTGAGGGGAAAAAACGTCGTAAGAAAACAAAGAGTTTGTGAAAGGGTGATAATTACCGGAGATAATTTTTCAACGAGCCTCAGGGCCTGACGTTTTTTGAAGGGTTTGCCGTCCACTGGTGCGGGATCTTCAACTCGACAAGTTTATTGAGACCACCGACGGATACGAACTTCGACGCTTTCAGGCCTAATTACACGAACAAAATGTAAAAATTTCAAATAAAAAATTGAATAATATTAAAACTTTTTTTTATTTTCACTAAGGGAAAATATTATATGTACTGGTTCTGGTGATCTTGATGTTTTTTGGACCCAAGAAAGAAAGATGGAAACATTTATTTGTATAAAACACAGGCCACTTGGCTCCCATTGTATACAATTATTAACAAGAATGGTGAAAGGGGAACAAAATGCAACACTTTAGGAGTATATTACGCTATTATATACTAGCTGATCTTATGCACACATTCAATAAATTATCAAGTTGATGCGGTTGGTGTCTTTAAAGGCTTAGAAAACGTTAGGATTTGTCAAGAGGTGTACTAATGTACGAACTAAATCACTCGCGACGAAATCGTGGAAACCCATTTCAAAGAAAAACGGAGTTATTGAAAAATAGTCTATTTCCACTAATATCCCTTCTGGAGAAAGGGCTGAAGCACAACCCCACCTCATCCTATGGCCTTGCTTCATCACGGGACCTAGCATTCACCATAGAGGCTACTGAAGGTCCACTTGTGGTGAAAACATTGTGCGCTGAAGAGCTGAAGAAGGCGACGACGACACCCCCTGGACAAGAAGAACGACTGGCAGCAGCACTGAGGAAGAAGTTTGTGGACAAGAAGCTTGTAGCCCTTAAGGCAGATAAAGGTAATACTACAGTCATTATGACAAAAACTGATTATGTTGCCAAAACTGTTAATTTTTTGAATGAAAATAATTGTAAACCACTGCCATCAGACCCAACTGATAAATTTCAAAAAATTGTTAGGAAAGTAAGTAAGTCTGTAAGTCTGAAAATATCCTTAAAAATATGTACAAACCAGGCTTTATAGAAATGAATCCGCATGCACCTAGGTTGTCTTGTCTGCCAAAAATTCATAAGGTAGGAGCACCAATGAGACCAGTTGTATCATACATTGGTGCTCCTGCTTATAAGTTGGCTAAAAAGTTGAATAGTTTGTTTAGAAGCAAAATTAAATTTCGACCACAACATACTGTTCTAAATTCGTACGATTTGGTTAGCAAAATTAAGGATATTCAAGTGCCTCCAAATGCTAAACTTGCTTCTTTTGACGTGGTCAGCCTCTTTACCAACATTAATGTTGATAGATGTAAAGATGTTGTTAATGGGTTGATTCAGGATTCTAATTTAAATTTGTTTGAAAAAGATGAATTGTGTACTTTAATGTCTGTCTGTATGGATCAGAATTATTTTTTGTTCGATGGGAAATACTATACTCAACCAGGGGTTGCAATGGGATCTCCATTGTCTCCATTGCTTGCAGATATTTACATGGATTTTCTTGAAAAACAAATTTTCCGAAAATGTAAATCAGATAGCCTCCTTTATTGGTATAGATATGTAGACGATATCATCATTCTTTGGAAAGGGACTGAAAGACAACTTGGTTCATATCATACACAAATTAATAACGTAGATCCATTCATTAACTTTACCTTAGAATTCGGATCTAATCACCTAAATTTTCTTGATCTTTCCATTTCGTTGAATAATGGAAAACATGAGTTTTCCATATATAGGAAAGATACTTACAGCGATATTACCATTCATAGTACTTCAAATCATCCAGTAGTCCACAAACATGCTGCTTTCCATAGTATGAGCATTATCTATACCAATGAGTGAACAGAATTTAGCTAAAGAAAAGTTAACTATTAAAAGTATAGCGGCGAGTAATGGCTATGGGGGAGATCTCATTGATACAATATGGAATAGGGTTCTTAGAAAAAAGAGTAGGGAAGGAGTTTCAAACCTAGTTAGGGAAGCTACGACTGAGGAAAAAATTTGGATCAGTAGGTATACCGTATTACGGAAAAATTTCGGATAAAATTGGTAAAAAAGTATTAGTGGAAATAGACTATTTTTCAATAACTCCGTTTTTCTGTGTACTAATGTACTCGTGACTTTGCCAGAATAGTTGCGTCCAGTCATGGAATAATGCACGATTAATAATTATATTGGAGAGGGCTCAACGTAGGTTTCCCAGGTACCTCGCCTTGTTAGGATTTAATTTAATTTTAATTTATTGGTTTATTATTCTGTGAATAATACACCTTTGTATTCGCTCAGCAAAAAATTTTGATAACACCCACTCAAAATTTTTTCTTTTACGTTTCAAGGTGCGTAGATTCCAAAAATGCAATGTCCGTCCGCCGTCCGGCGTACTACTTCATTTTCGGTATAAAAAATTCGTTCTTTCGCACACATGCTCCATTCGGGCCCTAGTTGTGTCCCGAAAATTTGCAGCCCGATCGGAATATACCCAAGGGTGTTTTGGGAGAAAATTGGTTTACAGAGTATTTTGTTGTTTTAGTAAAATGAGCTTTTGAGGTATCGTTTCCCATGTTTTTTAGGACGAGAAGACCGAATATGAAGTCGATTTTGACCAAAGAGTGAAGAATTGAGGTTGTAATGAAGGTTCAGCTCCCAAAATTCATTTTATGTAGGTCAAAAACATGGGAAATTGTCTGAAATCACCATCAATTTGTACAATAACACTAGAAAAGTATCAATAGGTGAATCAAGACAATTAAATGGCACTATCAATGATCAAAGATAATTTGAAAAAAAGGAGCGTAATTTGTGTTTTTGGGGGCCAAAATTGGTGGAAACCATCAGAAATAACTCTTTCAATTATTGCGCATGAAAGAAACAATAAATAAACAGCCAACATTTCTGTAGGTATATGTCCCACAGAATAATAAGCCCATGTGACAAGGACTTTGCAGCGTTTTTATTTACAAATTCGAGTTACAACATTGGGCCAAAGGACCCTCCTACAAGAAAGAATGTACAATATACATAAAAGCGGCGACATTTGACAACATTACCTGCAAGAATAACGATAAAATTAATAAAGAATAACAGAATAAAGAAAATAACAGCAGGGTTGAAAGAAGAAATTTAGGGGTGAGGAAGGATATAGATACCTTGTAAGTACCGATACATTTTTCTATAGGTGCCTACCTATTTCCAGCAAAGACTTGCAGAAAACCGCAGCAAATTATTACACAACGGGTTCTTATTTTCTGCAGATACCCATTCTGCTTGGATCACTGAGAATCCCTGAATACTTGACCATTTCCACTTACTTTCAACACCAAAACTCCAACTGGACTCACTTGGGAAGAAATATTTTTGACTTCAAAATAGTCTGAATAATCTTGGAGATTTTTAAAATGGATTTTGGATGATGTTTAGCCATTTGTACCTATCTAATTTTAGTGAGTTTTGAATAAAAATCTCCTATAACAACTTGTATGTATCCGTATTCGTTTTTTCTTTGAAAACTGGCTAAAATTAAAACATAATAGATACCTATATTTTAGCAGATGGGCGGAGACCAGTACGTAGGTATAGGTACATGAAGGTAGATATTAATCAAGGCTGGGTGGTGAATTTTTCGGGATTAATGCTGTTCATTAGCTGCATTTTCTGATTTACGTTGCATCGTTTCAATTCAAAAACGGGACTGTCCTTCCGAAAACAGGACAACTAGGTCCCTCCTACAAGAACTAGGTCCCTCCTACAAGACAGAATGTACAATATACATAAAAGCGGCGACATTTGACAACATTACCTAAATGCGCAGCAAGAATAAAATAAAAATAAATAAAGAAAAGACCAGCAGGGCCGAAAGAAGAAATTTAGGGTGACGAAGGAGATAGATACCCTGTAAGTACCGATACACTTTTCGATACGATACTCTTTCCAAAGTATCGGTAGGTACCTACCTATTTTCTGCAACTACAAGCAGAAAACCGCGGCAAATTATTACGTACACAATGGCTTCTTATTTTCTGCAGATACCCCTCCTGCGTGGATCACTGAGAATCCCTGAATACTTGATCATTTTCACTTACTTTCAACACCAAAACTCCAATTGGACCCACTTGGGAAGAAATATTTTTGACTACAAAATGGTGAATAATCTTGGAGATTTTTAAAATGGATTTTGGATGATGTTTAGTCACTTGTACCTCATTTTAGTGAATTTTGAATAAAAATCTCCCATAAAACTTAAATTTGTCCGTATTCGTATTTTTCATTGAAAACTGGCTAAAATGAAAACATAATAGGTAGATATATGTTAGCAGATGGGCGGAGACCAGTATGTAGGTATAGGTGCATGAAGGTAGATACGAATCAAGGCTTGGCGGTGAATTTTTCGGGATTAATGCCGTTCATTAGGTGCATTTTCTGATTTACGTTGCATCGCTTCAATTCAAAAACGGGACTGTCCCTCCGAAAACAGGAAAACTAGGTCCCTCCTACAGGACCTAAATGCACGGCAAGAATAAAATAAAATGAAGACCAGTAGGGTTGAAAGAAGAAATTTAGAGTGACGAAGGAGATAGATACCTTGTAAGTACCGATACACTTTTCGATACGATACTCTTTCCAAAGTATCGATAGGTATCTACCTATTATCTACAAATACTTGCAGAAACCCGCGGCAAATTATTACACAATGGCTTCTTATTTTCTGCAGATACCCCTCCTGCGTGGATCACTGAGAATCCCTGAATACTTGATAATTGTCACTTACTTCCAACACCAAAACTTCAATTGGACCCACTTGGGAAGAAATATTTTTGACTACAAAATAGTGAATAATCTTGGAGATTTTTAAAATGGATTTTGGATGATGTTTTGTCACTTGTACCTAATTTTAGTGAATTTTGAATAAAAATCTCCCATAAAACTTAAATTTGTCCGTATTCGTGTTTTTCATTGAAAACTGGCTAAAATGAAAACATAATAGATACCTATATGTTAGCAGATGGGCGGAGACCAGTATGTAGGTATAGTTACGTATACAAAGGTATATGAATCAAGACTTGGTGGTGAATTTTTCGGGCTTAATACTGTTCATTAGGTGCATTTTCTGATTCACGTTGCATCGTTTCAATTCAAAAACGGGACTGTCCTTCCGAAAACAGGACGACTAGCCCCCCCCCCCCCCCCCCCCCCACGACCCACTTGTTTTGCTCAATGACCTCCGGATGATCGCATTCGAAAGCTATTACCAGCCGTGAACTCTCTGATCGGTGGTGTCCGCCGATCAGCACAGAATCCCGCGATTTTCGAAGCGAGTAAAACCTGCGGATCTGTAATAATGGGACTCGAACGGGGGCGCAGATATGAGCTCTCGCCACCTCGCATTAACCGCGTTTAATGACTGTCCTTTAAGACCACAGACACACACTCACAACTCAACATCGGAGATACAACTTCCCGTCGTTTCGAACTGTTAGACGTACAAAAAAAAAAAAAAATTAAAACTTCCAGTTCCTAACGGATAGCGCCATCTGCCCTGCGCAGGTGAAGTTGGGAGTCACGCGCGCGTTGCATTTGAATTTAAAATTAGGCCACCGTTAATTGCTTTGGGGGGGGGGGGGGGGGGGGGGGGGGTATGCTACCTCTTACGTAAAGGTTTTTACTTATTTTTTGACGAGGAAGGAAAATATGTGACGGATAGTTGTTTTTTCTTGTAGCGACGTACCCAGCTGACCGTATGTACATAGGCGACGTCGTGACGTGCTCAGTTGGATGGACCTTAGCGGGTAGTTCGACTATCGATTTCGCTCATTGAAATTCTCACAGAGCGTCCAGCAGTTGACATGTGAAACGGAGCGATGCCAGGAGGTGGCGCCGCAATATACAGACAGCTCCTTGTGGCTCCTACGACTTGACACTGGGTGTATACGATGAAACAGGTATACAGGGTGTAACATGAGTGATGGAAAACCTCTCTCCCACGTGTTCTACATCTAATTTCCGACCAAAAGTGTCCTATAACATTTTTTTGTTTTACTCCGCGTAAAACCCCACTTTTTTCACTTTTAAGATTTTTTTCGAGTTTCCGACCTCGTCTCACTAAAGCAGATATAATTTCCTTAATTTAAAAAATAAATTCAAATTTGGAGATACCGCTGGAAAGAGCGTTAAATTTCCTGTCTCTCTAATGCCTAACAAAAATTTTTTAGGAGGACTTGAGGAGTGAGAATGGAGTTTGAAGAGTGAATTTGGTCAAAATCTTAAAATCGTCTGTTTTTTTCAAACGGTTGGTGATCCTATTAATTCTTGTAGCAGAATGGTGAAGGTAAGCTAAAAAAATGCGCCAAAACGTCAGCTTTCCAAGGGACTAATCAAAACGTTTTTTGGAATTGATTTCAAGAGAGAAAATGAGGTTTGAATACGAAAAACGCTGCAAAGTCCTTGTCACATGGGTTTATTATTCTATTATTTTATTGGTCTACAGAAATGCCGGCTGTTTACTTATTGTTTCTTTCATGTAAATTAATTGAAATGGCTATTTCTGGTGGTTTCCACAAATTTTGGCCCCCAGAACTTGAATTAGGTACTACGCTCCTTTTTTTTTCTTCAAATTACCCTTGATCATTGATTGTACCATTTAATCGTCTTGATCCACGTGTTGACACTTTTTCTAGTGTTATTATACAAATTGATAGTGATTTCAGACGATTTCGCAGGTTTTTGACTCATAAAAAATCAATTTTGGGAGCTGAACATCTGGTACAACCTCAATTTTCCACTCCTTGGTCAAAATCGACTTCATATTCGGTCTTCTCGTCCCCAAAAACATGGAATACTATACCTCAAAAGCTCATTTTACTAACATGTTACTGAAACACAAAAAGTACCTATTTTTATACACATTTTCACTCATAACTCCCCTGGATATATTCCGATCGGGCTGAAAAGTTTCGGGACACAACTAGGGCCCAAATGGAGCATGTGTGCGAAAGAACGATTTTTTTAGACCGAAAATGAAGCCTGTAGACGTGATACGGCGTACGGCGGACGGCGTACGGCGGACGGACATTGCATTTTTGGAATCTACACACCTTGAAACGGAAAAAAAAATTTTGAGGGGGTGTTATAAAAATTTTTTCCTGAGCGAATACATAGTTGTATTATTCACAGAATAATAAACCAAAAACGCTGCAAAGTCCTTGTCACATGGGTTTATTATTCTATTGGAGTTCTAGAGATTTTTGTTGGCTGTTAAATGTATTGTTTCTTTCATGTGGAATGATTGAAATAGCTATTTCTGATGATTTCCACCAATTTTGGCCCCCAAAACATGAAATAGGTACGCTTTTTTTCTTCTTTTTTTTTAAAGATCATCTTTGATCATTGGTAGTGGCATTTAATGGTCTTGATTCACCTGTTTACACTTTTTCCAATGTTATTGTACACATTGATGGTGATTTCAGACAGTTTTCCAGGTTTTTGACTCATAAAAAACCAATTTTGGGAGCTGAACCTTTGGTAAAACCTCAATTTCCGCGTCTTTGGTCAAAATCGACTTCATATTCGGTCTTCTCGTCCTCAAAAACATGGAAAAAGATACCTCAAAAGCTCATGTTACTAACATGTTGTTAAAACGTAAAAAGTACCTATTTTTATACACATTTTCACTCATAACACCCCTGGGTATATTCCGATCGGGCTGAAAAGTTTCGGGACACAACTAGGGCCCAAATGGAGCATGTGTGCGAAAGAACGACTTTTTTGGAATCTACGCACCTTGAAACGGAAAAGAAAAAATTTTGAGGGGGTGTTATAAAAATTTTTTGCTGAGCGAATACATAGGTTTATTATTCACAGAATAATAAACCAAAATGCAATGTCCGTCCGCCGTCCGCCGTACGCCGTATCACGTGTACAGGCTTCATTTTCGGTCTAAAAAAGTCGTTCTTTCGCACACATGCTCCATTTGGGCCCTAGTTGTGTCCCGAAACTTTTCAGCCCGATCGGAATATACCCAGGGGTGTTATGAGTGAAAATGTGTGTAAAAATAGGTACTTTTTGCGTTTTAACAACACGTTAGTAACACGAGCTTTTGAGGTATCGTTTTTCATGTTTTTGAGGACGAGAAGACCGAATATGAAGTCGGTTTTGACCAAAGACGCGGAAATTGAGGTTTTACCAAAGGTTCAGCTCCCAAAATTGGTTTTTTATGAGTCAAAAACCTGGAAAACTGTCTGAAATCACCATCAATGTGTACAATAACATTGGAAAAAGTGTAAACAGGTGAAACGAGACCATTAAATGCCACTACCAATGATCAAAGATGATCTTAAAAAAAAAAAGAAAAGCGTACCTATTACATGTTTTGGGGGCCAAAATTGGTGGAAATCATCAGAAATAGCTATTTCAATCATTCCACATGAATGAAACAATACATTTAACAGCCAACAAAAATCTCTAGAACCCCAATAGAATAATAAACCCATGTGACAAGGACTTTGCAGCGTTTTTCATGAAAAATTTACCTATTGTGAAGTAGTGAGTCAACTATGGGGTAATTTTCAAATCGAATGGTGACACCCTCACATCATCCCAGTAAGTATTTGGTCGGTATTTTCATTTTAGTCCAAGGGTGTTGGCATTACAAAGAATGGAACTAGGGAAGTTAAGGGAAGAGGATTGAAAGATCCGTGAGTCGACTGTTGTTGTGTACCTCTACGAATGATTGGGATGAGTACTTATCTTTTTCGCTGCCACCTATGGACCCTTCACAAACGAACCGGTCTCTGTATTCACCAAAACGGAGGGCATTTTGAGCAAATAAAGGACGGAACAGAGTCCTGCTTAACTTCCCTAGTTCCATTCTTTGTAATGCCAACACCCTTGGACTAAAATGAAAATAACGGCCAAATACTTACTAGGAGATGATGTGAGGGTGTCACCATTCGATTTTAAAATTACCCCATAGTTGACTCACTACTTCACAATAGGTAGGTACCTACATTTTTCATGAAAAACCCACATTTAGCCGGAAACAACACGTTTTTTCGTATTCAAACCTCATTTTCTCTCTTGAAATCAATTCCAAAAAAACTTTTTGATTAGTCCCTTGGATAGCTGACGTTTTGGCGCATTTTTTAGCTTTCCTTCACCATTCTGCTACAAGAATTAATAGGATCACCAAGCGTTTGAAAAAACAGACGTTTTTATGATTTTGACCTAATTCACTTTTCAAACTCCATTTTCACTCCTCAAATCCTCCTAAAAAATTTTTTTAGGCATTAGAGAGACAGTAAATTTAACGCTCTTTCCAACGGTATCTTCAAATTTGAATTTAATCTTTAAATTAAGGAAATTATAGCTGCTTTAGTGAGACGAGGTCGGAAACGAAAAAAATCTTAAAAGAGAAAAAAGTGGAGTTTTAAGCGGAGTAAAACAAAAAAATTATAGGACACTTTTGGTCGGAAATTAGATGTAGAACACGTGTGAGAGAGGTTTTGCATCACTCATGTTACAACCTGATAAGGCTTATCGACATGAATTTTTGGAAATTCGTTCGACTCTTCAGTTTTGATAAGTAATAAAATTGGGTCAAATTTGAGTATTTATAGGTATGTCAAAACTAGCTAAAAACGCCGAAAATTATTACACAACGGTTTATTATTTACAAATTTTGAGAACTGGTATTTTTTTTCATTTTTATTTACACAAATAGACAAGTAAAACTACATCATATCGCCAAATAAAATTAAATCCCTTAAGCGTAAACAAATATCATGGAAATTCTGACAGAGTTCAGTTAATAATAGCACATTCACAAGCGAAAAACTTAACAAAAGAACAGAAATACTACTCCTAAAGAGCTACTCCTAAAAGAAAAGAAAAGAAAAGTCCCCTGAAAGGAAATCAAATCAAGAATGAGCTACATGTGTCATTTTATGCGTAAATCTCAAGCACAGACAAATTTCTTCATCGCAGTAGATTTCAAAATGCGTTCACAGCGCTCCAGAATCAGGGCCTCCTTTGCCTAGCACCTTTTTTCAGAATTAGCCCATATTTATTGGCAGCTGCTTCGAGAATGGAGGTTTGGGAGTCCCGGGTCAAAAGATTGAAAGACTTTGGCCCCATGTACGCATAATGTCTTTGCCCAAGTACAGTAAGTCTCAAGGGAGGTCTCTGCATGGTTTCATATCTCGTTTATTCGTACTTCGATTTATTATTTTCAGTAATGAACCTTTGGAATCGACCATGAAAAAAAAGTATAAACCCCCTCAAAATTTGATGGTTTGTTTCAATGTATGTAGAATTCGAAACTGCAATTAAAAAACTTCTGTCTGCCTGCTGCACTTTTCTTAGTTACCACGAACCAAAATTGATGAAATTTGGTTTATAGTTCCCGTCCGAGGTTTAGTTGGAGCATTTTCAGCCGTTCGCTTGCAACGAAAAGCTTCGTCAACATGATCGTGAATCAAGCGGTATAAATCCGGCCCAGATAATCATCGCTAGGGAACACCTGATTATAATCACAGATGGCTGTATGAAGTCGAGTTGGTTGTTCTGTGATAAGTATTATTCCATTTGAAAAATCGTCAGAAATGACAAAGATATAAGTGATTCAACAATTTATACAAGTAACTGAATTATGAATTATGGAAAATGATGGCTCTTTTGGATTTTGTTGATAGGTACCTACCTACCTACGTTTGCAACTTGAACAAACGTTGAAGTAATGTTGGAATTATTACACAACGGTTTATTATACTATCTACTCAGAAGAGGGCATCTATTCAGGTAAATTATGACACAACGGTTTATTATTTACCTTATGCTTCAAGAATAATTAACTACAAATAATTATTGATTGAGCTATTGAATCCCACGCATTTGTATGAAACTTTAATCCCCGGGCCGACTCTTGTACTCCATTTAGGGCTTTCATGGGGGAGCTCGAGGGTATTGACCACAGAAAACAGTGATCTACGCAGAAGGGGCATCGATAGCGGTAAATAATAAACCGTTGTGTAATAATTTGCAGCGCTTTTATTTTACAGTAAATGGTAGGTACCTAGGTTTAGCCTAGATTTTTTTATTTTTTATTTTTAGCTGCACATTATATAACAAGAAAATAATAGTTCATTAAACACAAAAAACATTCACTCTTTATGTGAAGGTTTAGCGTGAAAAATTACAGAAATTCTGGCTGTTTATTTATTGTTTCTTTCATGTAAAATAATTGAAATAGCTATTTCTGGTGGTTTCCACCAATTTTGGCCCCCAAAACTTGAATTAGGTACGCTTTTTTTTTTAAATTACCATTGATTATTGGTTGTGCCATTTAATCGTCTTGATCCACGCGTTGAAACTTTTTCTAGTGTTATTATACAAATTGATGGTGATTTCAGACGATTTTCCAGGTTTTTGACTCATAAAAAAATCAATTTTGTGAGCTGAACATCTAGTACAACCTCAATTTTCCACTCCTTGGTCAAAATCGACTTCATATTCGGTCTTCTCGTCCCCAAAAACATGGAAAACGATACCTCAAAAGCTCATTTTACTAACATGTTACTAACACGCTAAAAGTACCTATTTTTACACACATTTTCACTCATAACACCCCTGGGTATATTCCGATCGGGCTGAAAAGTTTCGGGACACAAGTAGGGCCCAAATGGAGCATGTGTGCGAAAGAACGATTTTTTTAGACCGAAAATGAAGCCTGTACACGTGATACGGCGGACGGCGTACGGCGGACGGACATTGCATTTTTGGAATCTACTCACCTTGAAACGGAAAAGAAAAAATTTTGAGGGGGTGTTACAAAAATTTTTTGCTGAGCGAATACATAGGTGTATTATTCACAGAATAATAAACCAAAAGAAATGTAGGTAGATCTTTGCAACGGATTTTCCTATACAAAATTTTTAAAAATTCATATTCTGAAAATTTTGGACCCTATTTTCTCTGAAAATTCGCTAAAATCATAGAAAAAGGACTATACATTGTAAGAGAGTGCGGTTAGTCTCAACATTTTTAGAATGGAACCTATTTTTATATAAATATAATACGAGTAGGTATAAACCGCTTTTCATGGTCGATACCTTTGGACGCCCATGAAAAAATCGATTCCAAAGGAATCGACTATGAAAAAAGTTTAACCCCCCTCAAAATTTGATGGTTTATGTTTCAAGGGACGTAGAATACGAATATCGAATTAAAAAAATTTCCGTCCGCCGTACGCCGTCCGCTGCTTTCCCCTTAGTTCCCATGAACCAAAATTCACGAAATTTGGTATATGGGTCCCGTTTGGGCTCTAGTTGGTCCTCGAAGCTCGGTGTTACTGTCACTCAATCTAAGGGTTGAAAAATAGTAGTAGTCCAGAGTATCCATATCTCGGAAAATTGTATTTTGAGGTTGTGGGACTTCTCGCGTTTTTAAAAAGTTCGATTTTTTTCTGAATTTTTGAGACCATCTGGAGCGTTCTACGATGTTGCCATAAAATTTGCTATACAATTTGGATTTATACAGTCATCAAGCTGTGTTGAGAGCGCACATCACTGGTCTTCGCTAGCTCGACGATATAGCGTAGTGGTCTAACTGATCAACTGATACGCTAAAGTTCCCGAGATCGAAACCCTACAGCAACTGAATATTTTTTCACTCGACAGAAATATTTTAGTAAAATTTAACGCGCGATTTAGGTAGGTACCTAGTAACGAGTACGGGGTTAGGTACTAAGCTAAGGAGGGTCTACGATCTACATTATATATATATACCTATTATATATTCTATTAGATGTAGATGTAGATGTATTCTACATAATATATGTAAAATAGAATAGTACATATGTTATGTAGAAGGTTATCTATACAGAGAGCTGTGATCTGTAACAGAAGGGTGTTCTGTACAAAATAATAAACCGTTGTGTAGGGATTTGCGGCGTTTTTCACCTGTGAGCATACCCTATTCCCGAGTACCGATAGATACTGTAAGATATTGAGTATAAGGATGTGGGTAAATGTTGTCATGACTCCATTTATGCTCGTCCTGGATAAGCAAGCTTGGGTGAGCGTAGAAACCGTTTTCGGGCTCCTTCACCATTCTCAATCCTTACCCGAGATAATAGAAATTTTGTTTTAAAAAGGTATGAAAATGATAAATTTACAAACTTAGACAAGACGACCGTTTTCGGGCTCCTTCACCATTCTCAATCCTTACCTGAGATAATAGAAATTTTGTTTTAAAAAGGTATGAAAAGGATAAATTGACAAACTTAGGCAAGACGACCGTTTTCGGGCTCCTTCACCATTCTCAATCCTTACCTGAAAAGGGGTTTCTACACTCACCCAAGCTTGCTTATCCTGGGCGAGCATAAATGGAGTCATGACAACATTAACCCATGTCCTTATCCTCAATATCTTACAATAACTACTGTGATGCCCTTTAAATTGGTTCGTGGACATGTTGATGGACCTGAATTGCACTCTGTGAGGTTGAAATGATATTGACCATTGAAACGGGATGTCGAGTAATTTCATTGGAAGTTATTCGGAAAAGATGAGGGTGAGAAAGGCAGCGGACTCTTCATCAACTGGAAAGAGGCCATTTGAAGGGCAACCAGTCATTGATTCCCTCATTTGGTCCGGGACATTGAGCATGAAGAGATAGCCGGCGAACTCGGGACGAACATATTCGATATCCCCCAGACGCACACGAGGATCCACAAGCATAACGTAACTTGTATACACCCGCACACACACTGAAGGGCCTCCCCTCGTCGGGGAACCCCTCGCAAACTAACAGGTGTGACTAATGTGGTCGCCTGGGGAGCAGTTTAGTGGCTGAGATCGACACGCACACGGGCGACGGGGTTACGCGAGGGGCATTTCCCCGTGCGTTTGTGCGCGAGCGCTCAATGAATCACATCACCTTCGCAACAGTTGCTCCAAACGTGTTAGTGGAGTTTGCTAACATGTTGGAAGCCGAACCTGAACCGATGCCGGCCCATCCAGTAGGTACATACTCCACAAAATGTCAAATCGTGCGACCCGAAATTACCCGTTTTGGTTTATTATCGACATAATAACACATAGTTACCCTCAAGAACGCTGATGGGTGAGGGGAGGGCTCTTTCAACGGGCGCCTTAGGCGCCTTACAACCAACTAGTTTTCGTGCTTAGGAATCGAGCATAAAACACTTTTTTGTAACCCCCCTTCAAAATTCTGTGGCTTTCAGTTGCAAGGTACTCAGAATCCGAAAATGGCATAATTTTTTTTCTTTTTTCTAGCGAATTTTCAAAGAAAATGAAGCACGAAGAATTCAATAGGTCCAAAATTGTCGGAACATGAATTTTTGAAACTTTTTATGGATGAATCCGTTTTAGAGCATCCTGAATTCATCCCGAGATTTAAACAAAAATATATATATATACATATAAGTATATAATTCAGGGTTGATGAATGGCCAGTCTAGTCTTGATTCCGAAGTTTTTTAATTCTCACAACGTTTCTACCCAGGATCTGGGTCCTATTCATGTGGATCTATTGGAAGATGACAGCAGTTTGTTAGTTAAATGTCATCTTCCAACAGATCCACATCAATAGGACCCAGATCCTGGGTAGGGACGTTGTGGGAATTGAAAAACTTCGAAAAAAAGACTAGACTGGTCATTCGTCAATCCTGAATTTTGTTCATCAACCTAGTCATCAGAATCAACTTATAAATAAATTTCGCCAAAATGTTCTTATTGCCAAACAAAAGGATAAGTTCGAAGATGAGCAATTCTCAAAAATTCTAAGGGAGTCAAATTTGAGTTTTACGGGTCAAGAATCGGTTAAGAACTAATAAAATCACGATCAATTTATGTAAAATCACTGAAAGTAGTATAGAAGCGTTAGTAAAGACGGAAAAATAATATTTCCGTTGTTTTTCGTACAGAATAGGAGTCAAATTTGGATTTTTGGGCGTCAAAATTGGTGTTAAAATCAATATTAATTCACCTGACTTGTGTGGGATGGTGATTCACGACAGAAAGAGGTATTATTTCGATTATTCTCCAAAAATGAGTGGGTTAAATTTGATTTTATAAGGATCAAAAATCTGTAAAAATGGATAAAATCACGGAAAAATTATATAAGTACATTTTTATGAAAAGTACTTAGTATGGTTTCTCGCTATATCATCTTTTTACACAATAGCGGGAATATTTCTTCGAAAATTCGATCTTATAGCCATGCTGCATGACTGGAACTTTCAATTTAGCAAGCGTCCGTCGCCGTGGCTAATCCAAGGCAATGTCTGCTGGTCCATCGAGTAAATGGATGGAGAATTTATACGAAAAATTCAGCCGACTTTGGCAAAATATGGCCCCCCCAACCAAAACTTTTACCCCCCCCCCCCCCTTTCAAATTCAGTATTGAGAGCGAATTATGACGCCAAAAATCTCAAATTTGACCACCTGTTTGAGAAAAGGAAAAAAAGTTGTTTGTGTCGAACCACCATTTTATACCACTTTTGGTACCTACCTATATGGTTATTTGTTGTGATCGGCTGCTCCTCCACAACTCAAATTGTGTCTGAACATGCTGTTACTCAGAGTGGGGACCCCCCGACCCCCCTCTGACCTTGTCAAGGGGACTATATAAGAGCCAGGGTGCCACCAATAAACTAACCATTCTCTCAAATGCGATCGACTCGTCTATCCGACTCCCAATCACTACACTGGTGACATCCGACGTGTGAGCTCCACCGCCAGCGCCCGCCGTTTGATAGCGTCGCAGCCCCGCCTCCGCTTCAACGAGCCACACCACGCGCGGCCCCCACCGACGCCACAGCGGCGCCCCACTCCGACGCCCGCCTCGACGGCTATCGCAGCGCCTCCCGCTACTTCGCCCCACCATCACCGATCCTTATATAAGGAAACGGACGCCGGCGCCGAGCACACTTCCTGCTGACACCTCAACGGACTGGCACCTACGAAGAAAACGAAGATGACCGAGCAGAAACCGCAAGACACCCGAAGCGAGCGCTCCTTCACTTCTCAAGCTCCAGCCGTTTGACCCCGCATTTCCGCACGTCTGGTTCGCCCAACTCGAGATCATCCTCGCACACGATGGCCTCACGACGCCACATGCGAAATTCACCCGAGCCTTCCTCGCTCTCGAACCTCGACAAGCGGACCTCTGCGCCGACATCAGCCCCTCGAACACCAGTAGCTACCAGACGCTCAAAACACGCCTTCTCGCGACACACGCACCTTCAGATGGTTCACGGCTCACCGCCCTCCTACAGCCGACATCCGACGACGAACTACCGTCGATCCTCGCTCGCCGACTCACCCGAGCACTTCCGGCCGACACACCCGCACCACTCGTCCGACACGTCTTTCTTCGAGCCCTCCACGAGAATTTCCGACTTCACATTGCGGCACACGAAGAAGAAGACATCACCCGGCTCGCCAAACACGCTGATCGCCTTCTCCCATTCGCACCAACTCTTCAAGCGGCTACCGTCGCTGAAGAAACAACAGTGATTCACAGTAGACGACACCGGCGATCACCGACGTGAACGAGAGCGAATGAGCCCCGGTTTCCAGCCCATTACGACGGCTACGAACCTTCCAACAATACACGCGACGCACCGAACCACGCACACGAGATCGTCACGAAGGGACCCCCATGCCATGCGAAACTTCGCCGAAAACCCCCGGATTTCGGCGAATTACTAGCGGCGGGGGTCATTAAACCTTCCGAACCTGCATGGTCCAGATCACTGCAGCATAGAGCCACACCACGAGCCGCTACGATTCTACGTCTTCAACTCGCCGCAAGCACAATCGAATCACGACCGCACGCTCACGTGGACTACCGACTCACCGCGCAAATTGATCTCAACCAACGCACGTTCCGTGGCCTCACTAATTTGCAGCATCGAACCACTCCACGAGCCGCTACGATTCTACGTCTTCAACTCGCCGCAAGCACAATCGAATCACGACCGCACGCTCACGTGGACTACCGACTCACCGCGCAAATTGATCTCAACCAACGCACGTTCCGTGGCCTCACTAATTTGCAGCATCGAACCACTCCACGAGCCGCTACGATTCTACGTCTTCAACTCGCCGCAAGCACAATCGAATCACGACCGCACGCTCACGTGGACTGCCGACACGCAGATTTCAACAGCACAAAACGCTACCACGAACGATCTACCGTACGCCACTCACGATCCATCAAGACGCCGCAACGCCCCCGACAACAGCGCCCGAGCTACCGCACGGGACACATCCGGCACCGGCGGGACATTTCGCGCCCACACCGGCACCCACGCCACTAATCGACCACAACCCAACGCCGCCCCACGACACCGACCACAGCAGCCACCCGGACAGCCCACACGGACCCAACACACGCACCTCCCACGCCCGGCCACAGCCACAGCGACATCAAGAAAATTTAATTAAAATTGAAAATTACTTAAATTCTGGGGGGAGCAGTGTTGTGATCGGCTGTTCCTCCACAACTCAAATTGTGTCTGAACATGCTGTTACTCAGAGTGGGGACCCCCCGACCCCCCTCTGACCTTGTCAAGGGGACTATATAAGAGCCAGGGTGCCACCAATAAACTAACCATTCTCTCAAATGCGATCGACTCGTCTATCCGACTCCCAATCACTACATTATTATTTAGTAATTGTTACAGATTTGTAGCTAATTTTGACCCACGAAAACTATTTTTAGTAATATTATTAATAATAACTTTTACAGATTTTTAGCAAGTTTTGACCCACGATAACTATTTTCAGTAACATTTAGTAACTGTTACAAATTGTTAGCTAGTTTTGACCCACGAAAACTATTTTTAGCAATATTTAGTAATTGTTACGGATTTTTAGCAAGCTTTGACCCACGAAAACTATTTATGGTAATATTCAGTAATTGTTACAGATTTTTAGCTGGTTTTGATCCACGTTTTTGAGCGGGATCATTGTCGACTAATGAAATCGTCGTTTTCCAGGTCGATTCTACACCACTTTTGGAGTTATTACCGATTTCCGTTAGTAATTTTAACTGATTTTCAAGTAACTTGACGTTATGAAAACTCAATCTGACCCACTTTTTTCATCGAAACGTAGAAGAATAAAAATTCAAATAATTCATGTAGCTGTACGAAAAATATTGGACCCAAGTGGACAAGCTTGTTTTCTTTTCGAAAATTCGCCAAAATCAAAAAGATGAGGAAATTTTCGATTTTTCGCGATGAGAAAAGTTTCTCTCGATCCGTCGACCCCCCCCCCCCCTCCGCACACTGTTCTTCTTTTTCCTCCGCCTCCTCCGCACACTGTGATTTGCGAGCTCTCCCGCGCAGGATCTCAACCCCCCCCCCCCCCCCCCCCCAGAACTCCCCTCATCACCTCGAACCCCCCCCCCCCATCATCCCCCCTCCTTTTTAGGATCAATAAAGGAGCAGAGCCTCCATGCTGGTTAAGATGGCGCAGATAAAGATGAGATATCCCGCTTTCCCTTCCACCGGCCTCCAGCCACCGTCGAGTCTCATCTTCGATCTCATCTTCTCCCGTTCCCCTTTCATCCCCCTTTTTTCCCCACCTCATCCGAACTTGAAATAAGATCCCGACCCTTCAGGAGTTTTCCCCGAGTTTTCTCCGCAATCTGTGTTATTACCAATAAAAATAACATCAAAATTAATGACACTTCTGGTAGGAAAACATTGGGTATTATCATCACTGAAAACACAGATGAATATCACTTGATTCCAAGTGCTCAATTCGAAAAAATTTTGGATACAAATTGTGTTGCTACTGCGTTTTTTAGTTCAAAAATGGCTAAAGAACACCAAAATTGATATATGTAGTCACAATTTTTTGCTATAATTACAGAATTTCGCCATAAATGTATCTGAAGGCAAACAAAAGGACGAGTTCAAAGATGAGCAGCTAAAAAACCCATGAGCTTGTGTGGTATTCTTTTCTATGTTTTTAGGGCGAGAAGACCGAATATGAAGTTGATTTTGACCAAGAGTGGACAAAATTGAGGTTGTAACAAAGGTTCAGCTCCCAAAATTCTTTTTACGAGTCAACAACCTGGGAAATTATCTGAAATCACCATAAATTTGTATAGTAATACTAAAAGTAGTATCGACAGGTGAATCACTGCAAATGGTCAAAGATCAAAGCAATGATCAAAGATAATTTGTCAAAAATAGGAGCCTAATTCGTGTTTTCGGGGGCCAAAATTGGTGGACACCATCAAAAATAGCCATTTCAATTATTGCAAATGAAAGAAACAATAAATGAACAGCCAACATTTCTGTAGGTATGTCCAGTGGAATAATAAACCCATGTGACAAGGACTAATATCTGTGATATTACCAATAAAAACGCTGCACATCCCTGCACAACGGTTTATTATTTTGTATAGAATACCCTTCTGTAACAGATCACAGCTCTATGTATAGATAACCCGTCTATATAATATGATATGTGCTATTCTATTATATACATATATTATGTAGATCGCAGACCCTCCGTAGGTTAGTACCTAACCCCGTACTCGTTACTAGGTACCTACCTAAATCACGAGTTAGTTGCTAAAATAATTCTGCCGATGACAAACAGTACCTAACAAAAAGAAACACACATAATGAAGTTCTGAAAAGAAATTGTTGATGAGGAGTGAAAAAAGTTGCAAAAGTACCTACCAACAAACTCCAGCCCCTTCTACGTAGATGGTATAATGAACCGTTGTGTAATAATTTACCGTTGAGTAATGATTTACCGTAGTAATAATTTACCCATCAATAATACTTCAACGTTTGTTCAAGTTTCACTACCTACCAACAAACTCCAAAATAGCCATCATTTTTCAAATGAAATAATATCACAGAACAACCAACTCGACTTCATACTCCGCCAATATAATCAGGTGATCCCTACCAATGATTGGCCGTATTCACAAATTCCTATTGTGGGCGCGTCTCTGGTTACGAGATTTGGTTTGAATTGTATACAATTTCATTCACACTGGAGTCGAAAATGCCTGTCGGTGCAAACTTCGGGGCCTTACTGTGAACGATCGGAGGGACGTAGGATGCTCCGGATGGTCTTAAAAAACTCGCAAGTTCAAGAACTATTTAAAACCGTGAAAATATTTACGTAAAAAAATGGTATAGGCGTTTTGAAAATTTCAACCCCTATTTTGAACCCCTTAGAGATGACTCACAGTAACGTCGAGCTTCGAGGACCAACTAGACGCCGAACGGAACCTATAACCCGAATTTCATCAATTTTGGTTTATTATTTTCAATAATGAACCATTGGAATCGAGCATGAAAAAAAAAATTCTTACCCCCCCTCAAAATTTGATGGTTTACGTTTCAAGGTATGTAGAATCCAAAACTGCAATAAAAATATTTCTGTCTGTCCGCCGTACGCCGTACGGGCCACTTTTCTTAGTTACCATGAAAAAAAATTGATGAAATTCGGGTTATAGGTTCCGTTCGGCGTCTAGTTGGTCCTCGAAGCTCGACGTTACTATGAGTCATCTCTAAGGGGTTCAAAATAGGGGTTGAAATTTTCAAAACGCCTATACCATTTTTTTACGTATATATTTTTACGGTTTTAAATAGTTCTTGAACTTGCGAGTTTTTTAAGACCATCCGGAGCATCGTACGTCCAGCCGTTCGTTCACAGTAAGGCCCCGAAGTTTGCACCGACAGGCATTTTCGACTCCAGTGTGAATGAAATTGTATACAATTCAAACCAAATCTCGTAACCAGAGACGCGCCCACAATAGGAATTTGTGAATACGGCCAATCATTGGTAGGGATCACCTGATTATATTGGCGGAGTATGAAGTCGAGTTGGTTGTTCTGTGATATTATTTCATTTATAAAAATGATGGCTCTTTTGGAGTTTGTTGGTAGGTAGTGAAACTTGAACAAACGTTGAAGTATTATTGATGGGTAAATTATTACTACGGTAAATCATTACTCAACGGTAAATTATTACACAACGGTTCATTATACCATCTACGTAGAAGGGGCTGGAGTTTGTTGGTAGGTACTTTCGCAACTTTTTTCACTCCTCATCAACAATTTCTTTTCAGAACTTCATTATGTGTGTTTCTTTTTGTTAGGTACTGTTTGTCATCGGCAGAATTATTTTAGCAACATTTAACTCGTGATTTAGGTAGGTACCTAGTAACGAGTACGGGGTGAGGTACTTACCTACGGAGGGTCTGCGATCTACATAATATGCATATAATAGAATAGTACATATCATATTATATAGACGGGTTATCTATACATAGAGCTGTGATCTGTAACAGAAGGGTATTCTATACAAAATAATAAACCGTTGTGTTTTGCTATGGTTACAGAATTTCGCCTTAAATGTATCTGAAGGCAAACAAAAGGACGAGTTCAAAGATGAGCAGCTAAAAAAACCGTGAGCTTGTGTGGTACATTTCTATGTTTTCTGGGACAAGAAGACCGAATATGAAGTCAATTTTGACCAATGAGTGGAAAAATTGAGATTGTAACAAAGGTTCAGCTCCCAAAATTCTTTTTACGAGTCAAAAACCTGGGAAATTATCTGAAATCACCATAAATTTGTACAATAACACTAGAAGTAGTATCAACAGGTGAATAAGACAATTAAATGGCACTATCAATGATCAAAGATAATTTGTCAATAATAGGAGCCTAATTCGTGTTTTCGGGGGCCAAAATTGGTGGAGAACATCAAAAATAGCCATTTCAATTATTGCAAATGAACAAACAATAAATGAACAGCCAGCATTTCTGTAGATATGTCCCAGGGGCGGATCCAGAATTTTTTTCCGGAGGGGGTCACAGGGTAGAACAATATAAAAACGCTGCAAATCCCTGCACAACGGTTTATTATTTTGTATAGAATACCCTCCTGTTACAGATCACAGCTCTATGTATAGATAACCCTTCTATATAATATGATATGTACTATTCTATTATATACATATTATGTAGATCGCAGACCCTCCGTAGGTTAGTACCTAACCCCGTACTCGTTACTAGGTACCTACCTAAATCACGAGTTAAATGTTGCTAAAATAATTCTGCCGATGACAAACAGTACCTAACAAAAAGAAACGCACATAATGAAGTTCTGAAAAGAAATTGTTGATGAGGAGTGAAAAAAGTTGCAAAAGTACCTACCAACAAACTCCAGCCCCTTCTACGTAGATGGTATACTGAACCGTTGTGTAATAATTTACCGTTGAGTAATGATTTACCGTAGTAATAATTTACCCATCAATAATACTTCAACGTTTGTTCAGGTTTCGCTACCTACCAACAAACTCCAAAAGAGCCATCATTTTTCAAGCGAAATAATATCACAGAACAACCAACTCGACTTCATACTCCGCCAATATAATCAGGTGATCCCTAGCAATGATTGGCCGTATTCACAAATTCCTATTGTGGGCGCGTCTCTGGTTACGAGATTTGGTTTGAATTGTATACAATTTCATTCACACTGGAGTCGAAAATGCCTGTCGGTGCAAACTTCGGGGCCTTACTGTGAACGAACGGCTGGACGTACGATGCTCCGGATGGTCTTAAAAAACTCGCAAGTTCAAGAACTATTTAAAACCGTAAAAATATTTACGTAAAAAAATAGTATAGGCGTTTTGAAAATTTCAACCCCTATTTTGAACCCCTTAGAGATGACTCACAGTAACGTCGAGCTTCGAGGACCAACTAGACGCCGAACGGAACCTATAACCCGAATTTCATCAATTTTTTTTCATGGTAACTAAGAAAAGTGGCCCGTACGGCGTACGGCGTACGGCGTACGGCGTACGGCGGACAGACAGAAATATTTTTATTGCAGTTTTGGATTCTACATACCTTGAAACGTAAACCATCAAATTTTGAGGGGGGGTAAGAATTTTTTTTTTCATGCTCGATTCCAATGGTTCATTATTGAAAATAATAAACCAAAATAACAAAATAACCAAACGAACAATACAAACCGAATTTTCAACCTTATGCCTAAACTCGTCCAATTTGTCTACTTACAAAATTAATTGTATTTATTTATAAAATTCATTGTTTATGTAAAAAATATTTTTCAATATCTACCTATTAATTATTTAACTGATAAATGTATTTATTTTCAATTTTCTTCTAAAAAAGTGTCCTAATGTGTTTTCAAACAAATTGGCGCATTTTATGGCAGCGTAGCTAACTTCAGAGTTTGCAAATCAAAACATTGAAACCACAACAATCTATTGTTGATCTCAGTGAGTTCAGTATCGTTTTTAGAATTTGGCAGGAAAGAAAACGAGAACGAAACAAAAACAAGATAATAATTAACAAAAATAAGAAGAAATAAACAAGGTGTAATTTGACGGATACACCAAGGTAAATTTATTGACATAATTGTATATAAAGTAGCATTGCTAGGACCAAGTGTACGATTATATTCGACTAATTTTGACATTTTTGATCGAATCTTTTTAGATTTTTTATAGTTCTTTTTTGATTTCACAAAAACTGGGTTCGTTTTCGTTTGGTTTTTGTTTTCGGGTTTGTGAACAATTATTCGTTCAGCTCTGCTTTTTGAAATGCAGGCTGATTCTGGGGGGGGGTCATGACCCCTGTGACCCCCCCCCCCTTGGATCCGCGCCTGATATGTCCAGTAGAATAATAAACCCATGTGACAAGGACTTTACAGCGTTTTTTTCATTGTAAATTCTATTTCACAAATTCATGTTCAATTCATCCGTTTATTAAATGTATTAGGCACTTTTATTGTTACGACTATTAAAATAATATCACTATCATTATATATACAATATTCAATTACAATGTACGTACTATGTATGTCAAAGGAACTGAAGATGGTATAAAAAACCTAAAACGGTCTTCCATAATAAACATTTAACTGCAGAAGATTCCTCCCTCACCTTACAATTATTGTAGTGACAAATATAGTTTCTATTTTTTAACGCTGCAAAATCCTTGTCACATGGATTTATTATTCTATTGGATTTACAAAAATGTTGGCTATTCATTTATTGTTTCTTCCATGTGTAACAATACCTATTTATTTTTGATGGTTTTCACCAATTATTCTGGCCCCAGAAACTCGAATTAGGCTCCTTTTTTGACAAATTATCTTCGACCGTTGAACTTTTCATTGAATTGTCTTGTTTCAACTATTAATACTACCTCCCGTGATGTTATACAAATTTCTGGTGATTACAGCAATTTCCATGGGTTTTTTACCCATAAGTATTGAACTGAGTGTTGAAACTTCGATTGGACCTATATTCTTCACTCAGCGGTCAAAATCAACTTCATATTTTGGTCTCCTCCCTAAAAAAACATGGAAAACGATAACTAACAACCACAAGATCACTAAAAACTCAAAAATATCTCATTTTGCACATATTTTTCATCCATAACACCGCTGGGTGTTTTCCGATCGGGCCGTCGAGATAATATTTGAGACAAAACCAGGGCCCAAATGGAGCCTGTGTGCGAAAGAACGATTTTTTTAGACCGAAAATTAAGGTAGATATCGATGATACGGCGGACGGACATTGCATTTTTGGAATCTACAATAGAAAAAAATCTATTAAAAAAAATTTGAGGGGTTTTTCAAAAAATATTTCCGAACCAACCAAATAACATAGGTGTATTATTCAGAGAATAATAAACTAAAAGGGATTATAATCGGGTAACTAATTAAAAATTTGTGAAAAAGAATAACATTACCAAAAATGAAAAAGTCGCGTGGAATTGTGACCCCAGTCTTTATAAGACATAAAGCCAGTCATAATATATAATAAAGACTGGGTCATAATTCCACACGACTTTTCTGAATTTGCAATCATATCATCATTATTCTGTGACAAAAATTTGAGTCATAGAGATTCGGGCTCAAATGTCGTTAAAAATAGTCACCCAAAAAAAACCTTCGAAAATTCGCTAATTGCGGTCATGCTGCATGACTTCGTCGGTTCCATATAACTAGGGGAAAAAACGCTTCAAATAATAAAAATTGTATTGACTGATGAGTTCACGTGAAAAAAATGGTTCACTGAATCAGGTGCGAATTTCGAATTTGAACGGAACGAAAAGAACGGTTTGAATGTGATGCAGTTTTCTGCATAGTTTGCTGCGAAAATTTGCCGTCAAATTGCGGGAAACCCGTTTAACCACGTTGGGAAATTTGTTTATGGTGGTGGAAGGGAAGGGGAGGGGTAAAGCTCGCAATTACTAACCTCTCGCGCTATATTTCTCTCTTTTTTTCCTCTGGATTTTTTTTAATGAGGAAATATAAATCAACTCAAAGCGAACATAAATTAAGGTACGGTGGAGGGAGGGGGTTACGGGGGGGGGGGGGTTTAGAGCCGCTCTCAGGAAGTGCGATGGTTATCGCGTTTTGGCCACGCCAAGTTACATGTCTCCTTCACCCCCTCACAGCACTATTTCCCCTCTCGTACCCCCCCCCCCCCCCCTCCATTGCTTTTTTCCAAACACAATAAATAAAAATTATGATGGTTGGGAAGGGGGGGGGGGGGGGGGAGGGAGAGTGAAAATGAAAAATATAAAACTCGAATTAGATTGGGTGAGATAACGTGGTGATAAAGCGGGGTTAGGGAGGTGTAAGGTTTAAACTTGGGGATTCCTTAACCCGTTGGTGACCATTAACCTGTAGGCCAAAATCCATAATTATTTAATATTATTCTTCATAATATGGAGTTATGCGATATGAAGATATTCATGATATTCATAATATATGAAGATATTAATAATACGAAGAAATTCATGATATTCATAATATGAAGATATTCAAATTCATGATATTCATAATATGAAGATATTCAAATTCATGATATTCATAATATGAAGATATTCAAATTCATGATATTCATAATATGAAGTTATATATTTATGATACTCATGGTATGAAGATATTAATGATATTCATAATATATGAAGATATTAATAATACGAAGAAATTCATGATATTCATAATATGAAGATATTCAAATTCATGATATTCATAATACGAAGATATTCATGATATTCATAATACGAAGATATTCACGATATTCATAATACGAAGACGTTCATGATATTCATATATGAAGACGTTCGTGGTATTCATAATATGGAGAAATTCATGATATTTATAATATATCTATGGATATTCATGATATTCATAATATGAATATATTTAGATATTCAAGATATTCGTAATATGAAGGTATTCATGATATTCCTAAGATGGAGCTATTCATAATATGAAGATGTTCATGGTATTCATAATTAGGATATATTCATGATATTCATATATGAAGATAATTCAAGATATTCGTAATATTAAGATATTCATGATATTCATAATATGAAGATATTCATAATATCCATAATATGAAGACGTTCATGATATTAATAATATGGATATATTCATGATATTCATAATATAAAGATATTCACAATATGAAGACATTATGTACCTAATAGCTTGGATTAAGTAATTTTTTCCAGCAAATTTTTAAAGAAAATGAAGCTATTGCAATAGGCCCAACAGGATACAAATTTTTTAGATTTTGAGTTTTTTACAGGCGAATCCGTTTCAGAGCATCCTGGATTCATCACCAGACGTTATCTGACTTGGGTACGAGATAAAAATTCCAAATTTCGCCAAAACGTTGGTATTTCCAAACAAAAAGGTGAGTCCGAAGATGAGCAATATTCAAAAATGCTAAGGGAGTGAAATTAGAGCTTTTAGGGGTAAAAAATCGGTAAAAACGGCTAAAATCGCGAACAGTTGACATAAATTCACTGGAAGTGGTACGGAAGAGTGAGCGAAGACAGAAAAATACCAATTCAGTTGTTTTTTCATACAGAATAGGGTCAAATTTGGATCATTTTGGGAGCAAAAATTGGTATTAAGAGCTAAAATCTATATTCATTCACCTGATGCGTGGGATGGTGACTCACGACACTATTTTCAAGATAAAAATATTTTCATCATTTTCATCAAAAGAGTGGGTCAAATTTTTGGTTTATTATTTTCAATAATGAACCATTGGAATCGAGCAAGAAAAAAAAATTCTTACCCCCCCTCAAAATTTGATGGTTTACGTTTCAAGGTATGTAGAATCCAAAACTGCAATCCCTCCATCAACCATCATCGCCCCTAACGGTCATAACGGCCGCTGATGGATTGGGGACGGGTGGAAAGGGGCCTTTATAAGCAGCCCTCCTAGCCCAGCTCATCATTCGACCGACCAACCCTCAACATGGGACTTCTCTCTCAAACCTCTCTCGCCTACCTTTCCTTGGGCCTGATGTGGTGGTAACCGCGGGATGCCTCCCTCTCTTTCATCCAGCACCTGCTGTGGTGGTAACCGCGTATTTTATACTCGCTGTGGTGGTAACCGCGGGGTGCTAGCAAAAGACTCCCAAGGAGCACCTAATACTCACTGTGGTGATAACCGCGGGGTATTAGTATTAGCTTCCTTCCTACCCAAACCTATCCTCCATAAGGATCACCACACACCTAACCATTCACCACGACCCTGTCGTAAGGCCACCAGTAACCTTCGAGACACATGCTTTATTGATTCAGCATTGGAACAGAAAATGGTTGGTAGGTCGGTCGGACAAATTTCACTGAGTAGCCTGCCCATAATCTTCATGAACGACAACATGACAATTTTTTATCAATATTGCTGAAAAGGTTGATTTAGGTAAGCAGTAAACTTCCCGTACCATCAAAAAGGCTGTTCTAAACGAAAAAACGTATATAATGAAAGTTGTAGAGCATCAAATTTTGCGTTCAGCAAGCACCTTAAATGTAAAATTCAGTAGTATACAAATAAAAAAATTCAAATGTTCGATTTTCTGTTGCCTGCGAAGAGAATCAAATTTCTGCTATCTGCAGAACCAAGTTTTCTATTTTCTGTTCCTTGATGAACGCAGAATATGACGCTCTACAACTTTTATTCCATACATTTTTCAATTTAGAACAGCCATTTCGACAGTATGGATGATTAAAGTCAGTATATCAACTTTATCAGCGATGTTGGTAAAAATGGCCATTTTTTGCCATTGTACTAGGTACATGGTACACGCTATACTAGTTTATGTACCTGCCTACCTATACAGTAGGTTGATGTTCATAATGACTGACACAGCTACTACTTACACGGCTGCAAAGAAAATTCGAATGATCCTAATAATAGGTAACGAATAGAAAGGTAAATTTGGAGCTATACAAAAACCCTTAATTGAGTCGTCGCATAACGTAGGTTAGAATGGTTGACTGTCATATATATAAATATATAGTTGACATAACTTAGTTACACATAACTATATAGATATACGATTTTATGTAGGTACCTACACCAACACAGAAGGTTGATATTTACTTCGTGCCCAAAATTACCTGTTTCCAAGTCGTAACAGTGAAATGGATGAAAGGCGACAGAGTTAAAGAAACCAAGAAAACAAAACACTACAAATTCCCCCACAAAAGTTCATTATTTTATGCGTGGATAACCCTTTTGTCTTCCAGACGACACTTGTGCCGTTATGGAGAGCAAACGGTTGGTCATACAGTTCGATCCTATTTTATCACTTACTTTAGGTAGCGATTTTATCAATTTTATTACCTACTTTGAATTTGTTTTCTGTGATTTAGGTTATTTTCTTATTTGCGCTTACTTGTGCGCGAGGTGGGCCACAATTCACTGTTCTATGCACTCACCGTTCACTGTTCTATAAATCTATTATTATTATTATCGTACGCATTGGAATCTATTAATTTAAACCGGCAGTTGTAAGTCCCGACTTTGTTATTATAAAGGAAATGTGTATCACGTGTAATAAAGTCAAATAGCAAAGCAGTAAGTAGTAGGTACATACCTTTAGTACTGGAAGATACTAGTCTGAAGGTGGTATCCAGAAATAGCAGTAGCTGCTAAACACAATCATCAACAGACAAGAGCGGGGCCGATGCACTCCCTCATCATTATGGATTGCCCATAAACACTTTACGCGGTTAAATCGGTGGATCATACCGAAGGGATTCGCGAATGGAACACCAAAACGCGCAATTTGGTCCAGGAATAATTGCTTCAAGATGAATTTAGAAAGAAAAACGATCGCACCACAGACCTACCAACCATCACAGGAGCTCGACTCTGACTGAAGCACTGAAGTTCAGTCACTGAACCGTCACTGAACTTGGAAAATGATGGGCGAGTGGGGGTAACAGTGTTAGGTAGGTGCAAACTTCATAGTTCCCCTTTAATTTTACCTGACCACTTGTTGTCTTCTCCTCTTTTCTCCTCTTCTTGTAACTTGTATTGCCTGGTCCCTTGACCTGTTCCAAACAATGGAGGAAGTCGAGGAAGCCTACAAGTTCCCCCCTATCTCTACTACGTGGAATTTGGAGGTGACAACTGGGCCTCGATTCTCCTGATTTAGTTTGCTACCTGAACGATGAAAACACCAACGATAAGAAAAATAAAACCTTTTTTTGCCCGCAAACCAACCTACTAGGGATGGGGCATCGGACCCCATCGGATGCCATCGATTGTAACATCGGAAGCCCACAATCGATGTCACCGATTAATCGCGCCTCCACAATCGATCATCGACGATTTTAGTCGATTTTTTTATTCAGTCTCAACCCAAATTTTTTTAATGGAAAATTGGTCGAAATCGTTTGAAACCGCAGAATACCCAAATGTGCAACAAACATTGAAAGATTCATGGTAAAAATAAATACAGAACATGAAAAATAACGTACCTAGGTATGTATTTAATTAAAGAACCCTATAATTAGGTTGGGGAAAACCATGCGTCTGTCCCCGATGTTCAAAAAAAAAATGTTCGGGTGCACTGCAAAAAAAGGAGTTTGGACAGAATGTCCCCCTTCAATCGATTTCTCTCCTGTGTGAGAATTAGCCCGGCTTTAGAAAATTGTATTGTGTAAAGTGTATTGTATTGTGAAAAAAAGGTTGTAGAGAAAACATCGATGCATCGTGGCCTAACAATCGATCATCGGAAAAAATCGGAGCTTCACAATCGATTGTGAAAAATCGATGATCGGTGGAGAAAAATCGATTTTTATAAAAAATCGATTATCGATTCCCATCCCTACAACCTACAGCTACATCAACGCTTTTTCCCTTCCATTTATATTACCATCATTCCATGCTCGAAATTAACATCTATCTGATGTTACCTGTGAAAGTAAATACTGAAAGTTATTATTTACCTGTATAGATTCCCCTTCTGCTTAGATCACTGTTTTCTGCGGGCAAGCTAAGGGCCACTGTACCTAATTGTACAATAAACTTTTTTTATTACTTTACATTACAATACATAACCCCCTTCACCACCAGGAAATCCCTTAATCCCCAGTATGGAGCCTGTCCCGGAATTGCTGTTTCATAAAATGATACCTCACAAGCTCATGTTCAAACCTCAGAACCGCAAAACCTGAAAAGAAAAACCTAAAACCTAAAACCTCAACAACCAAAAAACCGCTGCGAAGTCCTTGTCACATGGGTTTATTATTCTGTTGGCCATACCTAAAGAAATGTTGGCTTTTCATATTGTTTCTTTCATGTGCAGTACCTAATTGAAATAACTATTTTTGATGGTTTCCTCCTATTTTGACAACCAAAAAAACGAATAAGGCACCAATTTGTTTACAAATTATCTTTGATCATTAACTGTCTTATTCACCTGTTCATAGTACTTCTAGTGTTATTATACAAATTTATGGTGATTTCAGACAATTTCCCGGCTTTTTGACCCATAAAAAATGAATTTTGTGAGCTGAACCTTCGTTACAACCTCAATTCATCACTCTTTTGATCTAAATCAACTTGATATTCGGTCTTCTCGCCCTAAAAAACATGGAAAACGATACCTCAAAAGCTCATGTTCACTAAAACCTCCAAAAAAAACCTCGAAGCCCCCCTCATTTTTACACCCATTTTTCTCCCATAACACCACTGGGTGTACACCGATCGGGCTGCCGAGCTTCAGAGCACAACAAATTAGGACCGAAATGTGTTACCAAATGAGGAACCAAACTATGTGTGGAAGAACGACGATTTTAGAGCAAATTTTAACGTAAATTAAGGATGAAACTTCGTTATAATTCGGTCTCCTTCTCCTAAAAAAACATGGAAAACAATAGGTACCTCAAAAGCTCATGTTACTAAAACACAAAAAGTACCTATTTTTACACACATTTTCACTCATAACACCCCTGGGTATATTCCGATCGGGCTGAAAAGTTTCGGGACACAACTAGGGCCCAAATGGAGTATGTGTGCGAAAGAACGAATTTTTTAGACCGATATGCACGATACGGTGGACGGACGTTGCATTTTTGGAATCTACGCACCTTGAAACGTAGAAGAAAAAACACTGCAAAGTCCTTGTCACATGGGTTCATTATTCTACTGGACATACCTACAGAAATTTTGGCTGTTCATTTATTGTTTCTTTCGTGTGCAGTTATTGAAATGGCTATTTTTGGTGGTTTCCACCAGTTTTGGCCCCCAAAAACACGAATTAGGCTCGGCTTTTCCTTTCAACAGATTATTTTTGATCATTGATAGTACTATATAATTGTCTTGATTCACCTGCTAATACTACCTCTAGTGTTATTATACTAATAATATTAATAGTGATTTCAGACAATTTCCCAGGTTTTTGACTCATAAAAATAAATTTCGGGAGCTTAACCCTCGTTAAAACCTCAATTATTCACTCTTCGGTCAAAATCAACCAAATATTCGGTCTTCTCGCCGTTAAAAACATGGAAACATACCTCACAAGCTCATGTTCACTGAAACCTCAAAAATCCCTCGAAACCCCACATTTCTACACCCATTTTTCACCCATAACACACCTGGGTGTATGCCGATCGGGCTGCTGTGCTTCGGAACACAGCTAGGACCCAAATGTGTTCCCAAATGGGTACCCTAACTGTGTGCGAAAAACGACGATTTTAGACCTAAATTTAACGTAAATTTAAGGCTGAAAGTTCCGTAGAACCTCAATTCTCCACTCTTTGGTCAAAATCGACTTCATATTCGGTCTTCTCGTCCCAAAAACATGGAAAACGATACCTCAAAAGCTCATGTTACTGACATGTTACTAAAGCACAAAAAGTACCTATTTTTATACACATTTTCACTCATAACACCCCTGGATATATTCCGATCGGGCTGCAAAGTTTCGGGACACAACTAGGGCCCAAATGGAGCATGTGTGCGAAAGAACGAATTTTTTAGACCGAAAATGAAGCCGGCATACTGATACGGCGGACCAAAAGGGGGCAACAAAAACTACCTACATAATTATGCAACTATTCTGAATGTCTAATAAGTCTACTCTCAAAATTCCAAGTGAAAATACATGCGCGAAGCAGTCACACAAGTACAGTGTGAGCCACCTCAGGCGACTCCCTGATGTTTCAATGAATAAAATGTAATAGTTGTACATTACCTATATTTTAACGTACGATAATTCATTTGGAAGGTACGATAATGCGTACGATCAAATACGATAATTCTCGTGCGGTGACACGATAATTGGCTCTTGAATAGTTGGCAACACTGGCCCACTAGCTCAGTCTACGTAAGCCTTCGCGACGGGTGGTAGGTACCTACGCGGTGTTTTTTTTTTTCAAAATTCATCTTGAAGAAATTATTCCTGGACTAAATTGTGCGTTTTTAGTGTTCCATTCCCGAATCGCCTCGGTACGATCCGCCGAAACCCCGTGAAGTGTTTATGGGCAATCGCTAATAATAACGGAGTGCATCGGCCAGGCCCGTGTCGGTCGATGATTGTGTTCAGTGCTGCGATTTGGCTCTCATCACCTTCATCCCCGGATCTTCCTGCACTATTTACAGGTACGTGCTTCTTTTTTTATTTGGTTCATTAGGTATTAGTTATATTTATTTATAATTATAAAGCCGAGGTAGTAATCACGAGAGCCTAATTTGAGCCAAATTAGGTAGGTAAATATTCTAAGTACTTACAGCACATGTTTTTCGAAACTGGAAATTTATCTCGCTGCAAATTGACGCATTTCAGACCCTCGAAGATGAGTAATAAACTTGCTCCTAGACTTTCTACAAGCGTAAGCTTCTTGGAAGGTAAATGGTGGTGGCTCCTGTGGCACACCCGATTCCACGTAGTAGAGATAGGGAACTTTGCACACATCCTCCACTGTTTGCCTTCAGGGAATAACACTTAATTGTGGATAATATGTTTTCGGGATAGAATAGTTTAATTGATTCTCCGCATTTCACCGTTTTTCTGGCATCCACTTGTCGACGTGGCATTCAGCGTTTCTTTTCTTTTCTATGTCCTTCTTCTTTTGAAATACAATTTTTATGTCCTCAGTAAGTTGTGCTGACGAAATAGGAGTGTAGGTAGTGCGAAATAGGAGTGTAGGTAGGTACCTATTCATTGCATCCTGCGCCGTCCTACTCGTCGGTGCAAAAGTTACCTACGTGCCACGTAGGTAACTTTTGCGGGAGTAAGTAGTCCCACGTAGTACGTGGGACTACTTACTTTGTTTTTCGGGTTTACTGTAAGTGATATTCCCTTCATAATTATAAAATTGAGAGTAATAAATGCCGATTTAAATATGTAAAAATTTATAAGATCGAACTGCACGACCAACCGTTTGCTCTCCGTAAAGGCACAAGGGTCGTGTGGAAGGCAAAATGATTATCCACACAGAAAATCATGAACTTTTACGGAAGAATTTGTGGAGTTTTGTTCTCTCGCTTTCTTCAATTCTGTTGCCGTTCTCGTTGTCTGAAATGGGTAACTCAAATTTTGGAGATCAAGTAAATATCATCGAATTATATACGTAAGTCATTAATTTATCGACCTACTCATCACATGAGAGTACATCAACCTGTTGTACTCACAGGTACATAAAATCGTATAAAAATAGTACATGTAGGTAAGAAAAACGGAGTTATTAAAAAAATTGTCTATTTCCTCTAATACACGAAAAACGCGAAAAATACAGTGTTACGCAGGTTTCGGTGATCAAATCATCGTCAGTAACAAGCAGTAAGTTTAAAGTTACTGTTTGTTACTGACGATGGTTTGATCACCGAAACCGGTGTAACATTGTATTTTTCGCGTTTTTTCGTGTATTAGTGGAAATAGACTATTTTTTTAATAACTCCTTTTTGGTTTATTATTCTGTGAATAATACACCTATGTATTCGGTCAGCAAAAAATTTTTATAACACCCCCTCAAAATTTTTTGTTTTCCGTTTCAAGGTGAGTAGATTCAAAAAATGCAATGTCCGTCCGCCGTCCGCCGTACGCCGTCCGCCGTATCACGTGTACCGGCTTCATTTTCGGTCTAAAAAAGTCGTTCTTTCGCACACATGCTCCATTTGGGCCCTAGTTGTGTCCCGAAACTTTTCAGCCCGATCGGAATATACCCAGGTGTGTTATGAGTGAAAATGTGTGTAAAAATAGGTACTTTTTGCGTTTTAGCAACATGTTGGTAACATGAGCTTTTGAGGTATCGGTTTCCATGTTTTTTTGGACGAGAAGACCGAATATGAAGTCGATTTTGACCAAAGAGGGGAAAATTGAGTTCTACCAAATGTTCAGCTCCCAAAATTGATTTTTTATGGGCGAAAAACCTGGGAAATCGTCTGAAATCACCATCAGTTTGTATAATAACCCTGGAAAAAGTGTGATCAAGACGATTAAATGGCACTACCAATGATCAAAGATAGTTTAAAAAAAAAAAAAAAAACGTACCTATTTTGTGTTTTAGGGGCCAAAATTAATGGAAACCATCAGAAATAGCTATTTCTATTATTATTACGCATGAAAGAAGCAATAAATGAACAGCCAACATTTCTGTAGCTATGTCCAATAGAATAATAAACCCATGTGACAAGGACTTTGCAGCGTTTTTTTTCTAAATGGGTTTCCACGATTTCTTCGCGAGTGACTTAATTCGTGCATGTAGGTAGGTACATACCTTATAGGTACGTGCTACTATACATATGTATGTGATTCTGAACAGGTACGTTGATCACAACCATACAAACCAGACAAATATGGATTTTCATTGAGATACAGCCCGATGCTAGCTGGTTTTATACATGTTACATACTGTGAGGATACATAATATTATTATGACGAGTTCCCCATAATAGTAGTTCGTCGAGTTCCCACCGACTTCCCAACTACTGGGTTTTGGATAGCTCCGAATTCGCGTTTGAAGAGCCTTAGGCCATTCGTTACCTACCTAATTAGGTCAATTCGAATTTCCAATGCAGCTTATCTTAGGTAACTGATTGCGGGATGGTTTTGACTTTAAGTTGGTGTTAGTCATTTTGAACACCAACCTACTGTATAGGTACCTGACTAAATTCGTACTTACATACAAAACCTACATGTAAAAATGCGTGTAGGTAGGTATATACCGCTTGGGATTATGCTACCATATATTCATGTTTACTCTGACAGGTACATTGAACCCAACCATCCAAACCAGAAAAATCTGGATTCGTTTAGGACATCGGCTGGTGTTATACCTACTATAATAGTTTTGTAGATGGTGAGTATCGGTCAGATGAAGAGTTTTTGACGACGTTTCTGGGTATTTATCCCATCATCAAGGCAGATCGCTGGAAGATGTGGGAGTCCAGCGTAGGATGCCTATGTCACAAGGCTACAACTACAACTACTTAGTACCTTCTGTGAGGGAAACCATTAGTTACAGTTATACCTACTGTGAGTATCTAGGGACAAGGCAGCGTAACGCCCGCCAGGAAAACCGAAAACCTCCAAAGGGAACTAGAACACTGTTTACACGACAGAACAAATAGGTTTTACCCGCCTTAACTCGGCCCCCTGGGGGTCTCCGGTGTTGATTTTTCGTACACTCATTTTCGAGGGGCCCCTGAGGACGTGTACCAAATTTCAACCATCGGAACCATCAGGTGCTGGAGTTATGAACGCTTGAATATCGCTATTTTTCAAGTTTTTAGCGAATTTTCGAAGAAAAGGAAGCTATTGTTCTCGGTCCAAAATTTTTAAAACTCGAATTTCCGAAAGATTTTTATACCAAAATCCGTTTCAGACCATCCTGAATTCACTGCCGAAAGACACCAAAAATTATATGTATATATATATATATATATATATATATATATATATATATATATATATATATATATATATATTTATATATTTATATATATATTTATATATTTATATATTTATATATGTATGTGTCATTCCAGACGATAACTCTCGAAAGAATTGAGATAAAAAGTTCAAATTTGCACGAAAAATCTATCTTGGCAATCGACAGGCTAAGTTCGAAGATGGGCAGAATCGGGTCACTCTAAGGGGGAGTTTTGGGGAATTTTAGGGGGGGAAAATTACCCATAAATTCCCAAAATGAAAAAGTCTGACAAGTGACACCTCATTTTAAAGGTTTTTGTACGCTGAACACGATGGTGAAATCAGAATTGCGATATCCCATTCCATTCTCAAACTGGAGCACTTTGAAGATGAAGGAACGTGGTTATTTCTTGAGATGTTCTTCCTGGTTCGTCTGCTCTAATCTGATAACGGAATGGGATATCGCAATTCTGACTTCACCATCGTGTTCAGCGTTGGAAAATCTACAAACCGAGGTGTTACTCGGCAAAAAATGGAACAAAAAATTTGTTACGTATCCAATACCTACTCTTCTGGTATTCAAAACATTTTTGATTTCCCCCTCCCCCTCCTTCCACCCCAAATTTTACTTTGCGTAAAACTACTCCTGTTTTAATTTTGTATGGTATCAAGTTGGGAAAACATTGGCCGAAAATTAATTTTCAGAAAATTTTAGGCGGAGGAGGAAGATGCCGAAAACTTCGAAAATTCGCTCTTATAGCCATGCTGCATGACTGTGGTTTTTTCTAGTATTGTTCTCGTTCTTCTTTGACAGGGCTACAGCCTGACAGACATAACGGATCGAGCTGAAATTTTTCGGACGCATTCGTTATGCTCCAAGAAAGAACCTTTTGTGCATTCCCCCCCCCCCCCCCATTTTCTCCCATCTGGCGGTGGGGGGGGGGGAATGTTTCCAAGAGTAGGTTGGAGAGGGTTTCAAGAGCTGAAATTTGGCGCGCTTGTTCACTGGGGTCCCCTGAGGAAGTGTTCAAAATCTGAGTCCGATCGGTCAATTTTTCAAAAGTTAAGGAGGTACTTAGACAATAATTTTTGGGTACCTACTGGGAAAAAATGTTTACTTCATCAATGCGATAGCCCCCGAGGCGAAAAGCCCCCGCCAAACAGCGTTGAAAGAAATTTCAAGGTTTTTTTTTTTGGGGGGGGGGGGGAGGTTTCCATACACATTACTGAAAATAATAAGCCAAAATTTAGTAGGCATCCAAAACGGCCCAGTCCCCTGGTACTTCAGACTCATCACATGCCGCTCAACGTGTTAAACCTCTACACAACGACCCAAAACTGCAAATTTTCTTTTGTCACTGATGACGCCAGTCAAGTAAGTGGCGCCTGCCAGAAAATACATGTTTGGTGGTTGTCTGTAGTATTTTTGGTCTTCTATTGAACAGATCTTGTATTTGTAAAGACCAGGGGCCCGTTCCTAAAGATTTTCACTCTTCACTCTGCACTCTTCAAATCCACACTCTACACTTTGCGAACGAATTTCCGTTCCTAAAGAACGCTCTTGATATGAAGAGGAAGAGTGAAATGCAAAGTGTAGAACTGCAGAGTTTTGCCCTGTTTCGAACAGTTCCGTTCCTAAAGGTTATCTTTCGCAAAGTGCAAAGTGAAGAGTCTGCGTTGCAAACGAGGATTTTACAACATTTTTGCAGAGTCCCAAATGACTCTGCGGTAGAATGACATACTTTTCAAAACGGTTTTTATGTTTTAGTTCTTCGTTAAATACAGTGTTTGGTAGTATCAATAAAAAGAAGAGAATTCAGTCTCTCGATTAGGTCTAACTGTGGTCCGATTAGTGTGAGGACAATCATAATTATAATAGCACCGAAGTTAGCTCCAAAATGAGGCCATCAAAATACTCTACATTTGGGAGGAAGGAAAGGTTAGGAAGTGACAGGTTGTTGTTGTTAGGCGAAACCAAATCCCAAGTAAGTTAACTTATAGAAAGACTTGATGAAATCGGATTCGGAATAAAACGATCGGAACATCCAATGATAAACTGTAACAGTTATTGGAGGTTACTCCACAAAACGAAGGTTACTCTGCAGAACACTCTTCGTTTCGAGTAGAACTGCAGAGTGGGAGCGTGAAGTCTTTAGGACTAGAATGTTCTCCCACTTTTCATAATTCGCAAAGTGGAAAGTATAAATGAAGATTTGCAAAGTGAAAAGTTGAAGAGTCTTTAGGAATGGGCCCCAGCTCTTCGTGAATTTTTGTGAGGTGATTTTGTAGTACTGCAATACAAGACTTTCGGTTTGTTTGTAGATTTACGTTGTAGTATTGTAGTTTGTACGTTTATAGGCTGTTTCTGCGAGTGCCTGACCAACGGCAGGCAGTATGGCAGATATGGCCACGGTCTCGGACGTGGAAGGCGTTGCAGCAGAATGTATCCCGTTCAAAAGGCGACCCGCACCGGTCAGGACAGGGTAGGTAGTGTGGTAGTGGTAGGTGGTAGGTACTACATTATCACGGAAGAGCATCATGGGAAGTCTCCGCCCACCACAGCCTCCACTCACGACTCGAGCAACCCCTTCCACAGTCGGATCCCCCTCCACAAATCGAAAAACTTCGAAATTTTTCATCAAGCGGTAGAGAAAAAAATAACGATACATCTTACAAATCCACGAATGAAATCTCACAGAGAAACACCCTCCGGCGAACACCGCCTTTTCGTTGGTTAACGTCACGTTTTCACGTTACTTCTGCTTCAAAGGGGTATTTTCAAAATCCGTATCTTTCGAAGGGGTGAAAGAATCCCCTCAAGGCACAGTGCAAGGATCCGTTATGCATTTTTCAAAAAAAAATTCTTAGCGGGTATGTTTTATTTTTCGTAATTTTCGAGTCACGTTCTCAAAACTGAAATCTGTTATCGTCAATCACTGCCACGTAGTCGTGAGGGCGAAAGGTCTTTGCAATGCACCGTGTGCATTTAGTTATCAGCCACAATACCTAAACTCGTAGGGACATCTAGTTTGTCTTTACCCGTTTTCAAATGCCACTCGTTGAAAAGCTGTTTTGCTGGGACCTGTGGAATTGAGGTGACCAGATTCTATTCCTCCTCCAAATACCTTCACATAGTACGCTACCTACTTAATACTTACCTATACACTACATTTGTGTTGGATACTTAGGTATCTTACGTAAAATTAAAAAAAGAACATTGCTGTCGTGCAGCATGACCAACGAGCGAATTTTTGAAGTACCTAAGCAACACGATCGACCATTTACCTCTACGTAATAGGCATTAGATAGGTATTTGCCATTGTTTATGATTGCCATACCTAGTTTACCTGTTGCAAGACCTGAAATCTGCCTCAAACCACAAGAGAGAGGCGATATTGGCAACCCGGTTGCTTGTTTTGACCCAGCGAGTGTTCCAAATGGTCCAAAATTGTTCATTTTGGCCTGGCGAGTTATTCAAAAGGTTCAACATTGTTCGCTTTGGCCTGGCGAGTGTTTCAAATGGTCCAAAATTGTTTGCTTTGAACCAGAACTGTACAGCAGTGATCACGTGACCTAGCGAGTGTTCCAAATTACGTAATTGTACGCTTTGACCCGGTGAGTATTCGAAATGGTTCAACATTGTTCGCTTTAACCCAGCGACTATTTCAAATGGTACAGCATTTTTCGTTTCGACTCAGCGAGTGTTTAAAATTGTCGAAAATTGCTCACTTTGACCCGGGGAGTGATTCATGTGGTCGCCAGGTCACAGTGAACCATGTTGTTCAATTTTAAACACTCGTCTGGTCAAAGCAAACGATGTCGGACTACTTGGTACACTCGCCGGGTCAAAGTGGACAATTTGAAACACTCGCCAGGTCAAAGTGAACAATGATGGACCATTTGGAACACTCGCCGGGTCAAAGCGAACAATCGGGTTGCCAATATCGCCTTTATCTTGTGATTTGAGGCAGATTTCAGGACTTTCAAAAAGTTCCAAAAGGAGAATTCAACGCTACAGCACTTCAAGTTTCTCCCATTTTTCTCAAAATTTTCATCATATTTCCAGTGATATATCGAGCTTTCCTCCAACCACAATTAGGTGCATACCGCACATCAAATTTCACATTTCACATCAAAACGTTGATCTGACAGGAAAACCTCGGAATCGAATGAGAAGTTGGTTCCTACATTTCGTTCCAATTTGACGAGGTCTTGAAGTACTTTCACGTATTTATTGATCAGCAGAGCTTCGACTCGATTCTCCCTAATTTCTCTTGTGACCTGAGGCCGATTTCAGGTCTTTTGACAAATTTCGAGTGAAAATTCAACGCCACAGAACTTCAAATTTCTCGCAGTTTTCTCAAATTTGTCATCATTGTTCCGTTGATATACCACCTCCCTCAACTTGAAAACTCGACCCATTTTCACTTCAAAACGTTGAACTGAGCTTGGAATCATGAAATATTTTTCAAAACGCTCGAACTAAAAGGCGTTTTGGAATTGAATGAGAAGTTGGTTCCTACATTTCGTTCCAATCTGACGAGGTCTTGACGTACTTTCAGGTATTTTTGAAACAGTTGAGCTTCGACTCGATTCTCCCCAATAAAATCGTCTTTGCCTTCTGATTCGAGGCCAATTTCAGGTCTTTTGACAAATTTCGAGCGGAAAATTCCCCGTCTTCTCCCAGTTTTCTCAAATTTTTCATAATTTTCCGTTGATATAACAGCGTTCCCTCAACTTGAAACCTGAATTAGTTGAATTTCGACGCGGTTTCACTTCAAAACGTTGAACTGCGCAAGGAAAACCCTCCATAAACCGCGTTTCAGCTTAGTTGAATATCGTTACCAAAGCCTGGCTTATCCCTGAGCTGTCGGAATCATGAAATATTTTTCAAAACCCTCGAACTAAAAGGCGTTTTGGACTCGAATGAGAAGTTAGTTCCTACATTTCGTTCCAATCTGATGGGGTCTACACGTACTTCCAGGTATTTGTGGAACAGTTGAGCTTCGACTCGATTCTCCCCGATAAATATCGCCTTTCTCTTGTGATTTCAGGTCTTTTGGCAAATTTCGAGTGAAAAATTCCCCGTCTACTCCCAGCATCCCTCAGTTTTCTCAAAATTTTCATCATTTTTCCGTTGGCATACCAACCAACATTCCCTCAACTTGAAACCTAAATTAGTTGAATTTCGACCCGGTTTCACTTCAAAACGTTGAACTGAGCGAGGAAAACCCTCCATAAACCGCGTTTCAGATTAGTTGAATATCTTACCTATGTCTGACTTATCCCCGAGCTGTCGGAATCATGAAATATTTCAAAACCCTCCAACTAAAAGGCATTTTGGAAGGTTTGGACTCGAATGAGAAGTTGGTTCCTCCATTTCGATCCTATTTGACGAGGTCTTGGCGTAGATTCAGGTAGATATTTGTGTATCACATGAGCTTCGAATCAACTTTCACACTAAATATCACCTTTCTCTTGTGATTTGATGCAGATTTCTGGAATTTCGTGAGGTTCGAATGGCAAATCCAGCACTATAGCACTTCCAATTTTTCTCAGTTTTCTCAAAATTTCATCATATTTCCATTTTTACATCATGCTTTCCTCCATTTGAAACCAGAATTAGATGTATACCGACACAGTTTCACATTAAAACATTGAACTGAGCAAAGGAAACCCTCCATAAACCACGTTTAAGATTAGACTATTATCGTACCTACATATGTCTGGCTTATCGCTGAGCTCGGAATCATGAAATATTTCAAAACCCTCCAACTAAAAGGCGTTTTGGAAGGTTTGGACTCGAATGAGAAGTTGGTTCCTCCATTTCGATCCTATTTGACGAGGTCTTGGCGTAGATTCAGGTAGATATTTGTGTATCACTTGAGCTTCGGATCAACTTTCACACTAAATATCACCTTTCTCTTGTGATTTGATGCAGATTTCTGGAATTTCGTGAGGTTCGAATGGCAAATCCAGCACTATATCACTTCCAATTTTTCTCAGTTTTCTCAAAATTTTCATCATATTTCCATTTTTATATCATGGTTTCCTCCATTTGAAACCAGAATTAGATGTATACCGACACAGTTTCACATTAAAACATTGAACTGAGCAAAGGAAACCCTCCATAAACCACGTTTAAGATTAGACTATTATCGTACCTATGTCTGGCTTATCGCTGAGCTCGGAATCATGAAATATTTCAAAACCCTCCAACTAAAAGGCGTTTTGGAAGGTTTGGACTCGAATGAGAAGTTGGTTCCTCCATTTCGATCCTATTTGACGAGGTCTTGGCGTAGATTCAGGTAGATATTTGTGTATCACTTGAGCTTCGGATCAACTTTCACACTAAATATCACCTTTCTCTTGTGATTTGATGCAGATTTCTGGAATTTCGTGAGGTTCGAATGGCAAATCCAGCACTATATCACTTCCAATTTTTCTCAGTTTTCTCAAAATTTTCATCATATTTCCATTTTTATATCATGGTTTCCTCCATTTGAAACCAGAATTAGATGTATACCGACACAGTTTCACATTAAAACATTGAACTGAGCAAAGGAAACCCTCCATAAACCACGTTTAAGATTAGACTATTATCGTACCTACATATGTCTGGCTTATCGCTGAGCTCGGAATCATGAAATATTACAAAACCCTCCAACTAAAAGGCGTTTTGGAAGGTTTGGACTCGAATGAGAAGTTGGTTCCTCCATTTCGATCCTATTTGACGAGGTCTTGGCGTAGATTCAGGTAGATATTTGTGTATCAGTTGAGCTTCGGATCAACTTTCACACTAAATATCACCTTTCTCTTGTGATTTGATGCAGATTTCTGGAATTTCGTGAGGTTCGAATGGCAAATCCAGCACTATATCACTTCCAATTTTTCTCAGTTTTCTCAAAATTTTCATCATATTTCCATTTTTATATCATGGTTTCCTCCATTTGAAACCAGAATTAGATGTATACCGACACAGTTTCACATTAAAACATTGAACTGAGCAAAGGAAACCCTCCATAAACCACGTTTAAGATTAGACTATTATCGTACCTACATATGTCTGGCTTATCGCTGAGCTCGGAATCATGAAATATTACAAAACCCTCCAACTAAAAGGCGTTTTGGAAGGTTTGGACTCGAATGAGAAGTTGGTTCCTCCATTTCGATCCTATTTGACGAGGTCTTGGCGTAGATTCAGGTAGATATTTGTGTATCAGTTGAGCTTCGGATCAACTTTCACACTAAATATCACCTTTCTCTTGTGATTTGATGCAGATTTCTGGAATTTCGTGAGGTTCGAATGGCAAATCCAGCACTATATCACTTCCAATTTTTCTCAGTTTTCTCAAAATTTTCATCATATTTCCATTTTTATATCATGGTTTCCTCCATTTGAAACCAGAATTAGGTGTATACCGACATGGTTTCACATTAAAACATTGAACTGAGCAAAGGAAACCCTCCAAAAACCGCGTTTATTAGTTGATTATCGTTACCCATAATATCTGACTTATCGCTGAGCTCGGAATCATGAAATATTTCAAAACCCTCGAACTAAAAGGCGTTTTGGACGTTTTGGGCTCTAATGAGAAGTTGGTTCCTACATTTCAATCCTATTTGACGAGGCCGTGGCGCACCTACTTCCAGTAAATTACTTATTTGTGTATCAGTTGAGCTTCGAATCAACTCTCCACACTAAATATCGCATTTCTCTCGTGATTTGAGGCAGATTTCAGGAATTTTAATAAGTTTTAAGAGGAATATTGAACACTACAGCACTTCCAATTTCTCTCAGTTTCTCAAATTTATAAATTGACCCTGATATTCTGGGTCGAAACTTGCTTCTGGGGCGCTACGTAGCTGTTTGTATTTCCGTTGGCAGATGTTCAAATATAGGTGGTCCTAGTCAATGGATGGAATATATTCCTATTTTATCTAAACTAGTCAACGTAAAATGACTGAAAATGTGAAAAAGTACCTACAGGGGGAAAATCCTTGATACAATTTTTTCCCAGTTACAAAAAAAAAAGTTCGATGACGGGAAGTGGGGGTGTAGCCCATGAATCACACCCATTTACGAAGGGCCTCTCATCCCTATCTCGACCCCCCCCCCCCTCCCTCCACCCCCGGCAGAATAACAACGAAAAGGGGAATCCTGGGAAGAGAGAGACAAAGATATATATCCTGCCAGCAGGGAGACAGAGAAAGAGATATATTCGAGTCGAGAGAGAAGGAAAAAGTCGGTAAAAAGAGTGGTGGGGGGGGGGGGGGCAGTTGCAATTCTTCAAGCAGACCCCCTCCCCTCCCCACGTACCATCAGACCACCTAATCTACCGTCCATAAATCCCTTTTTTCGCTCGAGCACAATCGCTTCCAGTAACACACAAACACTGCTCCAACAGACGCACAAACACGTGGGTGGCCCACTCATACAGACGCACACAAACACATCTACAGACACGCAGTAGGTATCCTCTCAGATTTCAAATCTAGTGCGAGGACGAAAAAAAAAAAAGAAGCAAAAAAAGTCATTTTTTCCCGTCCCCTTTGACCTTCCCTTTCTACTTTTTTTTTCATTTTTATTTCAGCAATTTTTCAGGAAGATACGTCATGTGGATGGGGTAAATACTATGGTACACGTATGGTCAGTTGGGGCGAGGGAAGGTATTTCCAGGTTTTATTCTATTAAGAACCACTGGGCTGTACGCTGTACCTATGCTCTATACCTTATAACTTTAAACGGTACAAGTATGTTATAGCCCCGCCAATATCGATTGTATCGATTATCTCAAATACATCGATCCTTGTGGTATCGATGACGGCTCAATATGGCGTCCCGATGCCTACATCCCGGGTGCCGATATCAACTTTCAAAATGAATACGGGAAGACCATTGTAAGGACACCAAAAAATAAGAGTGACTATAACATACTTGTACCATCTATTCAGAAGTCCCAAACAACCTGCTCATTCACGGGATAGTTTCTGGGATTGTTTCTCTTTTTTGAGATGCGAGCGCTAGCGAGCATCCAGATCGCTTGACAATGCGAGAGGCGGAATGGGAACTAAACTTCTTGTACACCCACCGTCTTGTCTGATACACGTCATCGATACCACAAGGATCGATGTATTTGAGATAATCGATACAATCGATATTGGCGGGGCTATAACATACTTGTACCCTTAAAACACTTGCGGCGGAGTAGTGGAAATCCATAGCAAAAAACGCTGCAAAGTCCTTGTCACATGGTTTATTATTCTACTGGACATACCTACAGAAATGTTGGCTGTTTATTTATTGTTCTTTCATATAAAATAATTGAAATAGCTATTTCTGGTGGTTTCCACCCATTTTGGCCCCCCAAAACACGAATTAGGTACGCTCCTTTTTTTTCAAATGATCTTTGATCATTGATCCTCCTGTTGACACTTTTTCTAGTGTTATTCTACAAATTGATGTTGATTTCAAATTCATGTTCTGCAAATTTTGGACCCATTGTAATAGCTTAATTTTCCTCGAAAATTCGCTAAAAAAGCGGGAACGTACCTACCTATCTACGTATAGTATAAGGTAAACCTGTGCACCTACTGGACAGAATGTACGACGTACCTGCTATACTCTACCTTATCTCCTATCGCTAGTACAGACAGGTGTATAGATTTGTTTTGAATGGCTCAAATCATGGAACGGAGTTAGATCGAGGAAATTTGCTCTTTAGGTCATACTGCATGACTGGAACTTGAGAGTGCTCCCGCTGACCCTTTCATGTCACTCACTCAGTTTTCGGTCATTTTTCAGTTTTAAAATGGTAGGTACCTGTGTACATGACTCGTACTGTCTCTAGACAAATACCATAAATGGTAGGTAGCTACTTAGTTCAGGTAGGGGCAAATCTACCTCACAAGATAAATAGGTACGTCGAGTAATAGCTTTTCCTGTCGAAATCACTCATTTTTCACTGATTCATACTTTCCAACCGGCTCAGCCGTAAGTTGTATGAATTTGGATGAAATGAATATAAAATTGGTTGCGACAGACGCATTTAGTTGATCTACGAATATATGGAAAGCTATCAACTTAATAATATTAACCAAATGTTCAATCGCCATTGTGGTGATCCCTGATGGTAGGATAGGTTTGGATAGGAAGGTTATCACCATAGCGATTATTATGTGCTCCTAGAGTCTTTTGCTTGCACCCCACGGTTACCACCACAGCGCGTATTAGACACCCCACGGTTACCACCACAGCAGGTGCTAGATAAAGAGAAGGAGTGCTCCTTGGGAGTCTTTTGCTTGCACCCCACGGTTACCACCACAGCAGGTGCTAGATAAAGAGGAGTGCTCCTTGGGAGTCTTTTGCTTGCACCCCACGGTTACCACCACAGCAAGTATAAAATACCCCGAGGTTACCATCACAGCACGTGCAGATGAAAGAGAGGAAGGCACCCCACGGTTACCATCACAGCGAGTGCAAGGAGAGGAGAGATAAGGTAAGGTGTGCAAGAGAGTAGTCATACGTAAGAGTGTGATCGGTCGAATGAAGAACTGAGCAAGCAGGGCGGTTTATAAAGGCGCCTTCCAACTCGCCCCCTGTCCACCAACTGCCGTTACAGCCGTTGGGATTTGGTGGAAGGGACCCCTCTCCTACTTTCCCCGAGGCGTCGCTCAGCTCGTCGTTCCCCTCGTTTATTTGGTTAACAAACACACACACCCTGGTTCGTCCAGAGCTATATTTCAGTCTCGAGGCAGCCCTCACCTAGAAGCTTCTAAAAGCCAAAACGTGGGTCCTACCCATACAAAGTAGGCACCTCACAACAAGAGTTTCAAACGATTCCTTCCCTATGCTGTTCTAGTTTTTTTCAAGTACTTCTACTCCACATTATTTCAATAAATTTTGTGCAATCTGGTGGAACCAGTAAAAAAATGAAACAGAATAGGAAATGAAAATATTTATTTCATATCGACAGTCAAAGAAAATTCAATCCCCAAGAAAACATGAAGAAAGTAGATTTCTCATATCAGAAAATATCGTAACAAGTACGTTGGATCTTCCATTCAGCTGCATCGAACAACAGCGAGAAAAATAACACCAATCTACGTAGTAACACATCTACTTTATAAACTTTACAATCTCTTTTATTGTTCTTGGTAATTTTAATTACCGCAATTTTTCACAAAACTTCCATTATTCAATAAATTAATGCACTCTATTAAGCTAAAGTAGTGCCGTTTTGAATCAATTTGAAACGAACTTTCGTACATGATGAAAACTGTTCTGAGCATGATGGTGTCCGCGATTTCAAATAATACAACTTTATAGCCAATTTTAACAAATTTTCAGTTGAAACAATGAAATGTAATGCAAACCGTAAAATTCGAGAAAAGCCCGAGTGGTATTTGAAATTTCATTTAGATTCAATTTAGTTAGGTATAGAAAATGTCTCCACTTCCTCGTATCCAACTGACTGAATTTTGTCACAGCTTAAGTCCTCCTGACAAATTTATCAGCGTCATAGTAACGGTATTTGGTATTTTATACATAATTTCAACACGGCGCATCCATTTGATAGTTAAATACTCCAATAAAAGAGTTTTGAATAGGGTTGAATGGTATTTTCAAGTGTTTTAATATAGGTTTAAAAAAAATATAGGTAGGGTTTTAATAAAGGGTTTCAATCTTGAAAATCAAGGGTTGGGCCTTTTCAGATGTAACCGTTCTGTGGGGCTGACTGGAACGGCGCTAAGCTGTTGCTGTTACAACGTTTCACCATCACATTTCTTAGGGGAAATATACCAAGTTCCTTTGTGAACTGAATCCAAGGATCCACAACCAGTGATGGAGAAATTACTTTAGCTCCAAGTATAGTTTCCTTTCAATAGGAACCTTCATGGATAATATCAATTTTTAAAAATACACGAATACATTTTTAAGAAGTAGTATTCTATTTACGTAGCTTGAAAAGGTACAACACAGACAGGCTCTAAGAGGATGATCGTGGATACTAACAGTAGGGAAACACCAACTAATAGTTTGCAGAAATAGAGATTTATCAATCGTATAAACCTTCATGTTCCATTCCAGTTAAGTGTAACAATGATCAACATGATCGTCAAACTCTAACCATTTGAAATCTAAATGAGACAATCATTCTCGCCAACTTTACTGATGGTTTTATTGGGTACAGATTCTACTGCTCCGGGAATTGACAGTTACTATGTAACAGGCGAGAACGAGTCACTGTAATGAACGCCCTAGTTCCAAGACTCCGGATGTATGGAACGGTTCAACAGAAGTAGTCACAGTAACAGATATTTTCACTACAACACCAATAAATTATAAAAACGAACCGTTTTGACTCTTTCCTATTCGAATAGCTATAGTCATTTTAAATTAATGTAAATCATGCTCAGAATAGCTGATGAATTAAAAATGTCTTCTTTATGTAAACAAAAGTGCAAGAAACTAAACAAAATCAGGCGAATACAAAAACTCAACTTTCATACTGGAAGTAAACAACATTTTTTCCACCTGGAAGTTTTCATGTTTCACAGACACAATTTTAAACCTAATACCTGATTAGGAATAAGGAGGAGGGATTGGGGTAACAACATAATATAAATAGGTAACAATATTGAAAAGTTTAAAAAATTAGTAATGAACACTAAACTCGGTTCATTAATAAAGACTAGGTTTTTGGTGCGTTTAAATTAAGGGGGGGAAAAAAATCATCTACCATCCATCGGATGAAAAAACAAAACAAAAAAAACTGTATCTATAATAAATAGTGAATCAATCAAATAATAACGCGTGATAATCGTAATAGGTTTAAAATAAATTGAGTGAACTTTGTGAACTAAAAACGTGTCCGCAGATAAAAAAATTAATTAAATTTAAAAAAAAATTGCACTGGACGTTCGTATTCTCAACAAAAACAATGATACAAACCCAATAAATAAATTTTAACTAATATAAATATGTATACGACAAGCGCAGGATACTTTGCCAAGGATACGTTTCATTATATTTCTGATATTGTGCCTGAGGTCTAAAATGGACATCCCCATTCTGACACCATTGATACTGTAGTACTTGTATGGTATGCAACTTACTGCTATTGGCACTTGTCTTTACAGGGCCAAGTTGCTGCTTGTCAAAATCAGATAAGTACTTCGGTAATTTAAGCCCAAATAGGGGATGTGGGGGAAGGAAACTTGGTATCCCACCAATTCTACACCCCGAGGGTGCCAGGGAAATAATGGGACGTGTAGCATCCACGCTGCCATGTATAACATCCACGTTGTTACGTATAACATCCATGTTGTCATGTATAGGATCCACGTGTTTTGACATGCTTCAACGACTAGTAACAGTACAAGCTTCAATCCTCAATACGTGCTTTTTAACTGTGGTTCTTCATCGTCATTCCTTTGCCACCTCGCAACACCGCTCTCTTGACTTTCCTATATTGCACCATGGTGTTACTGAAAATTCCCAGTTCCAAACTGCACGTCACTGGAAGTTGGTCCAGTTATTCTTTTTCTGGCACTGATCCTAATAACCGAATACCACCGAAAGCAATGACCACAACAGTTCAAACGAAAAACTGATAAAATGGACTGAACGATATTTTGTGGCACCTATTTTAAATACTGGATTAAATTACGCTTATCTTTACCAGTATAATGTTATACTACTGTAATAAGACCTCGGCACAAAATTCCATGGTATGGAATTCGTCACAAAATATCCTTTGCTCATAGTACATCTTTGTACTACGCATGATAGGCAAGAATTTCACAATTGTGCACTCTGCAATTTTTGCATTCAATTCAATTATTGAAGTATACCTAAATTCATTAGTTTAAAATAAATTGATCTATAACCGATAAGTTAAACTCGAAAAAAACATTGTTTTATTGCTAGCAAAGAAAGACAAAACACACACAGATTTAGTTTTCCCGTTTCGATCAAGAAACTATCGAATTATTATCGAAAAGTATGAAAAACACATCAAAAAAGAGACAATGATAGGAAGAAACAATTCAAATGGAACAAAATGTTACAATTGCGGGGTTTAAGGAGGAGGGAGCATACAAAGTTTTCCAAAAAATAGTTATTTCGTTTCATGGTCGTTTGTAAATAAAAAAATAAACAAATACCTAATTTTTTTTTTTCAATGTAGAAATACTTGTTTCGTATTTTTTCATCTGACAGTCTAGTTAGTATCTTGTTTTTCAAGACGGCAATGGAGAGAACGTTGAGGAAAGGAGGAGGTTTGAGGTGTGTGAAGAGGAAGGAGACAGGTTCAGACAGGCGTGATACGTTTGAACATGCTCTGAAGTAACAGGAATGGGCAAGCACCAGTTACAACGTTGAGGGGTGGGGTTCGTAAGTTTTTAGGCCAAATTGATGCCTTTGTTGGGCCTTTGGTGGATCTCTTGGAGAACGTGGAGCTGGTCGGTGTTGTTGTTGGTGCTCGAGCTGTTGTTGTTGTTGTTATTTGGCGTCCCGTTGGTCATTTCGAATTCGCTGGTGGACACTTCACTTTTCTGAAAAAACAGAGAGAACTAAGTTAATTAATCGATGAATCGCACGAAATAGTCATACCTACCACATTTCTGAAGTGGTATGAAAGGGAATGGAGAAGGGCTACCACCCCTGACAAAATTGAATTTTATGAACACACCTAGAGAAGGTTGACTTCAGTTTTCAAATATTGAAATTATAAAACAAAAGTTTTAATATGAAGACTATGGAACAATACAAAAATATGCCTTTAAAGTCTACCTTAAATAAGAAAAGTATTCTACTGTGGGTCATACGTTATGGCAAGAGCCAACTGTAAGGCTAACAGAAGTCCATTCAAATAGCCTTCCTTAAAGGTATTAGAATGTTCACGGGATGATATTTGGTAAGCTCAAGTCGGCTTAAAGGGTGCCTTTGGCTAAACTTTAGGACCGAATAAACTGTTTTTTTCCCTTCTTTTTCTTTAAAGAAAAGTTAAAGAATCAAATTCTGCGACAATCGAGACCAGCTTCTCCAGCTTTGTAACTGCCCTTTTTGACGATTTCTGTAGCCCAGAGCCAGATAGTCAGTCGTAAGTCCCAAAAATAACATTTTACAGGAGAGTGAAAATAAAATGAAAATCGTGTTTTCACTCGTTTTTTGACAATTTCAATTTGAAAACTTGATTCGAACTCATCACACTTATAGATTTTGATTCAGGTATAAGTTATTTGTATGCAGATCTATTTAAACAGTCATTACTGACTTTTTAATAGAGATAATGGGATTTACGACCTTAAGGCCCAAGGTCGGAAATCAATTTTGCATCGATTCTCCCAATAGTGTCATAAGTCCGCCCTTATACTGATTTTCTCATTACTCGAACAAACTTGAGTTAGCTAATTATACTGATCGGATTTGGTAACAGTGAAGATGGAATGAAGTAGGTAAACAAAGGTCTTGTAGGTGGACATTTTCAGGGGTGTACCACTCTTAGAATTTGGATTAAGATTGAAAAGCTCTCAGCAACTCCATGATTCGTTGACTAAATCATAATGATTAGCTAGAGTTATGATCCATGACGTCGTGTTTTGTATCCTTGATTCAAACCTACTCAACTACAGCATTGTGGTCAACAACCATGGTATGGCTACAGCGAAATTTGGTGGCTAGGTAGGTAATAACTACTTATCACTAGACATGGACTTGCGACTTACTGACCCCAAAAGACTCTGTTATAATAACTAACTGGGCTCGAAGTCCAACATTTTCTTGCCATATATGTATATCTTGAACAAGATATTAATATTGAGTCCATTTGTGAAAAAAACCGAAAATCCGACATTTTTGAGTTACGACCCTCTGGCTCTGGGCTATACAGATTTATTCTATGAAGCGGTGAAACGTAGAAGACTTGCCACTGACAACCAAGGTTCTCTTCTAGCTGGGAATTTGCTTCAAAAAATTTACTGCATCGGCCGGGAATCGAACCCGGGCCGCCCGCGTGGCAGGCGAGCATTCTACCACTGAACCACCGATGCTTGTTGGTTACACGCAATAACTACTGTACTCCAGGGGACAAGTGAACTGAAATCCAGTCTAATGATGTAGGATGGTACTTGGCACCTTGCTTAGGGGACACTGATGAACTGTTGGGCCGAAATAGGTGGAAACCATCAGAAATAGCTATTTCAATTATTTCACATGAAAGAAACAATAAATGAACAGCCAACATTTCTGTAGGAATGGCCAATAGAAAAATAAACCCATGTGACAAGGAATTCGCAAAGTTTTTGATTATGTGAGTGACTACCAATCGTACCCTGACATCGCCCATGACTGCTATGGGAGTTTCGCCTGTCGCTAGGGCCACTTGGTGTTCTATGAGGTAGAACATGTACTCGTCGTACAGCAGCCTGATGAGGTGGAACGAGCCGAAGCTGGCAGCAGACCGCAGTGTTAGATCTCTTATCACCATAGAACTGCGAAATTGAAATATCATTTAATTAGCGAAGTAGATATTGTGCTAACTACTAGCTTACAAAAAAAAAAAAGAAAAACCGTATATATGTGCGGGGGAAACTACATTTCTGGTAGGTTTTAGTGTGCTGAATTTGAAAATTTATACATTTTTGGGGTCAAATTCATTTTAACCATCACTGACTGGTCCTAACTAAACCATGCACAACATTAATATGAAATCAAAAGCAAATATTACTCCACTTCTTTCAGGCGCGAACCAACGCTTTTCCCAATTAACAATTGGCTATTGGTTACAATAACTGATACAATTATTTCTTTCATCGTTGTCCAAGTTTATTGTAATTTTTACTCAAACTAATATTGTAATTCATATAAATACCTATTAGCTGTTCATGTACATATCCATTTATAGACTGAATTCTGAAGCATACCGAACAGGTTAATTTTAATAATTAGCAATAATTCAAACTCGCCATTAAGTTTAAGTTGAGTTATTCACATATTCAAGGCAACAGGTCGTATCGAGACTAGCGCGGCCTACCAATTTGGTGGGGTAACTAGGTTTAGCATCCCATACTGTTCCAGGTGCCCGACTCAATTCCAGCCTACAATCACTGTGAAATCAACATTATGTAGCTATTTCATCTATCTAGTCCTAGATTAATATTATTTATAACTCATGACGCATCAAGTGACTTAAACCAGAACTAGTAACTTTGTTCAGCTTGTGATCCTGGCAGCACCTGATGACTGTGTTGGTGTGTTTGCACCATGGCTTAATTTATTTGTCCGACTGCATTTGTGAGCTGTGAGCTGTTTCGTTCTTCTCTTTGGATTGACATTATACTGCAGCAGTCGCTTTATCGTGAACACAGGATAAAACTGTCTCCTAATTACGTTAAAACACTATGGGACACAGAACTGCTGCACTATGAAGCAAAAATTCGTATTTGCGAAGGGGTCGACCCTGATGTGCTCGAGCCGGGAACGGATGTAATGAACATCTCAAATGCGACGACAGAAGATTTACATAGTGAATTTATCTGGTGCTCGAGTGCGATTTATTCACACTGAAGCAACTAAAAAGCGCGCGATTTTTTTACATCAAGTCTTATAATATCGCCACGTCAATTTTTGGCCTTTGGAAAAGCCAGCAGAAACTCGAATTCCCACTCGTATGATTGGGGAAATCCTTAGATTGCATTTGCTTTTTGAGTTAGAACTTCTAGGCAAATAGCAGGATGTAGAAGGGAGTACGCCAGTTCCGCGCAAAGCCGAAAAATGTGCCAATCCAACATACCAATTCCGCGCCGATTTGAGTTTTCACAACCTAACAGTTCCGCGCAGTTCTTCATGTACCAGTTCCGCGCAAAGAATATTGTTGGGGTACCTGTCTATCTCTTACCCTCACATCTGCACCAATTCACTCGCTGTCTCATTCCCTTTTTGTTTGCATTTTATAATTTCGCTCACAATGAACTGCGGCAGATGTAATGAGCAATTGATTTCCAAAGATGAAATCACCTGCGTAGTATGTACCGCGAGCTTTCATTTCGGATGCGTTGGCTTGCGCGAGGCCAAGTTCAGACTCCTCAAAAAGGATTCTAAAGACGCGTGGAAATGTAACGCATGTAAAACTAAGGTTTCGAGCCAACCTAAAGACGTGGTATTCACAAGTCAGGAACAGGGTGTCCCTCCTATGGGAACCCTAGCTCTAATGTTTGATTCTCTTGAGAGTGATTTAAAGGATCAAGGTGATAAAAAAAAGTAATGAGATCCTTGGGAAAATAAATTATGTTTCTAGCAAGTTAGATATTTGCTTGGCAAAGTATGATTCTTTATCCGCTTGAGTCGATGAAATCAGATCCGATTTACTTGATATAAAGAATGAAAATTTAGCGCAACGTGTCTCAGCACTTGAGCACCGAAAATGAAGACTGTATGCGTGACATGGCGGACGGCGTACGGACATTGCATTTTTAGAATCTAAGAACCTTGAAATGTAAAATAAAAAATTTTGAGGGGGTGTTATACATTTTTTTTGCTGAGCGAATAATTATTTTTCATTATTTGATGATTTGACTTTGACTATATTGCGCTTCCTCGGAGGAAACCTAATAAAATCTTCATTCGCCCCAAAGTTTCTGTTTCTCTTAATTTTGTTAGTTCTGCTTCTCTTCGCGTGTAACTGGTATACCTCCTTGGCCTATTGGAGTCTGAAATGGCGCGGAACTGGCTTGTTAAAGATTTTGTGTCCGCGCGAAACTGGCCGAAAAATTTCTACTTTGCGCGGAACTGGACCACACCCATGTAGAATGCCTAGGAAATTCACCTAGGCATCTACAGTATTATTTACAGAATCCTCAGTCGAAAACAGTCTCCACAGGGAGGAAGCTAATCGATCCCTCACCAATCAGCCCACTTCCTTTTTTTGTAGGTATTTATTTTTTGACTATGGGTGCTTATTCTGCAGATTGTTTACCATTTTCAAGGTCCAGGAGTTCTAAGGGGAGGCCAGTCCTCTGCTTTGCTCGACTTTTTCTAAAGGTTTTTGTGTTAACACTCATACGACTTACGATCGACGGCAGGCCAAACAAATCCCTTACTGTTGCCATTCACTCAAATAATTGTACATTGCGCACTATGAGCATCGTGTTGGCACTTCACAAATCAGAAAGATTTGAGCGAAATTCGATTGTTTATTCAAATACCTGTTACAGTTACATCAGTACCTGCTACTTTGTTACGTAATACCGGTAATATTGCAGAATAACAGAAACGCGAAAAAAACAAAAACGACTGAAAACAACAACCAGATTATCAGATTGGTAACATGTTGAGGTAGGTAGGGTGATTCGCCACTAGGGTGGGTGCATATAGCAGGCGAGTGTGAGAAGAATGTCGAGTGTCAAAGACCCTTCATATTCATATATTCTATCAATCAATGTGACGTTTCCTGTACGACCTCAATCCTTAACAACATACAATAGTCATACGAGGAATTCATGTTCTGGCGTGTCGAGCTGAATCGATAAATTCTCTAGATTTACCTATAAAAAGACCATTTGAGGAGGAGTTGGCGGGCCGCTGTGGTGAAATTGGGTCGACCCTGGTAAGGCTTGAGGACTGTGGCGACGACGGCTTTCAGCCAGGCGGCCCACTGTTCGAGCGAGTTCTGCTGCTGGAGCGTCGCCTTGAAATCCGCTTCCAGACGAGCGACCAGCGACCCGTCGCACTGACAGACCCAGGCAGCCTGAGGAAACAACGAACAAATGTCACGAAATCAACTTCCACAAAATGTGAAACATTCGGTAAAGAGTATTCCACGAATGGATCGGCGTGGAATTAGGCTGCTACTATTGTCAACTATATCAATGCAGGGAGAAAAGTAAAGCTAGGTTCACATGGAGATGCAATTCTGGACGGCAATCCGGTACGGCAACGCGTTCGCCATAATTTTTGCCGCAGAGGCGTTCACATGGCAGGGGAATCATAACCGGAAATCTAACCGGCAAAATCATCCAGGGATGTCGAAATCCAATATGGCTGAACTACCAAACAGAAGAGGTCTGCGCAGATACGGCAACGGATCTGACAGCGGAAAATATCTGGAGATTTTGATCTGGAGATGCAATAATCCATTTTGCGATGGCCAATAGCACTGCAGAACGACTTGCCATACCGGATTACCGTCCAGAATTGCATCTCCATGTGAACCTAGCTTTACAGTTTCATCAGCACAACTCAGCCACTTTTGGGGGCTATGGGCATTGCAACTGTTTACATACACACACATATCAACTACCTGAAGGAGCTACAATTTTGGGTTTTTATTTTATATTTGTGTACAGAATAGTTGACAACGGAATCCTAACATTTATTTAGTCTAAAAAGTGGCGAAAATTGTAGTCTATGGGGTGGGGAAAGCAGAAAGCACGCCCCTCCTCTGGCACGGTTGGACCACATGGCGCTCCACACAAGGCAAGACCAGTTTGGTCCACTCCGAGCAGTTATTCCAGTGCTTTTTTGTAAATCCCCATTATTAAACAAAGAAAGCGATGTACCCAACGTGCGGGTTTACTGACGGCACAGACAAGATTGCACGAGCATAACGTTGAAATTTTTCACCAAAAAAATTCATAACAATACAAATCCTGAATTTCAAAATTTTGCAAATGTTTGTTACCATCCAACCATGAGCTGGTCTCACAAAATGTCAATAATACTTTTTAAATAAATGAAATAAAACATAAATTTATGTTTGTGTAAATATTATCGGTGCATCATAGGGTAAATTTTCTATTTTAAATTATAAAAATCTGTTATTACAGTGATACAAATTCTAGTACCTACGTAAGTGATTGGTGCTTCGAAAATTAGCTCATTAACGTCCGCCAAGTTGGGTGCGCTTCCTCACTTATTGTAACATTGACGTATCAAATCAGTTGGTGAAATTATCAGTAAAATATCGATTTTTGATTCCACATTGTAAAGATAACCCGTGCCTACTAGCCTCAAAATTTCAACTCACTAAGACCATTTTCTCGGGCAGTTATGGGCGTTAACAGGAATTGGCAAACATTCGCGTTTGCTCATGCGCATCCGAATGTTAGTCCGAATTTGATGAAATCGATATGGAACCATCAGTGTACCATTCTGCATCTACCCTCCAGCTTTCAGCTCTTGTCGACGATTTCTAGGGTGGTTATGAGTTGTACAACGATTTCACCTTTGCGCATGCGCAGACGAAAGTTACTGTACTTTTTTAATGAACCTGATATGGGACGACTATCTGTGGCCAAACCCTCACCTACCATCCTAATTTCAACTCATTGCGACCATTATTTCGTACAGTTTTGCCCGGTTAAAGGAATTGACCACAGACACGGAACCAAATGTTCCTTGATGGCTTAAACGTAAAATGAGAGTGGAAATGTTCATTTTGGAGGACATACAAAGCTTCTCTACCTGGGGTAGAGAGGAAGCAAAATAGCTATTATTGAGTGTGGTGCATAGGCAGAATGGGGTCTGCGCATGATTTTTTTTTAGAATTTTTATTGACAGAGAATCGCTTCAAAAACGTAAAAATGGGAACCATTCGTCAAAATTAGTTTACCCTTATTTTTTATCGGTAGAGAAACATAATGATGTTCATAAAAAGGGCGGGGAGGCGTCAGAACTGCCGAAGCATCTGATTGGTCGGGGCGCTCTTTGCGGCGAATGACTGAATCGCAGGTCAGCTACTTGCGAGATGGGCCGACGCTGGGTGACGTCAGAACTCCCCGCCATTCTACTTCCAAGTTTCAAATCAATCAGATTTCACTTGTGATAATCGATCTCTGTGAAGTTTTTTTTTACATGGAAACTAGTGTTTACGTGCTATAGCAACTCAAATAACACAACGAATGGGTTTTTTCCAAATTTCATTTCTCATGCGCATACCCCATTTGAGCCTATTTTCAAAACTGCGTGAGTCACCCAGGCAGTCCACATTATAAATTTAGGCTGAATGATATATCGCACATACAGGCACATGCTGTATGAAGAACTGCAACTTAATTCGTGACAGGTTCATCCCGACAAATTAGTTTTACACAGACGGACATCTCGTGTTGTCTAGCTACAGTAATCTACCTGTTCTTGAACGTTGTGGAAATCCACGCGATTCAGGTCCGTCAGCATCTGGTTGATCTGAACGGAGTTCTGGAGGACGGCCCGGGCTGCCTGGGCGAGGTGGTTGAGAGACGTGTAGCGTCGGAGGGTTTGCGCGAACGCCGCAACAGCAGAGACTTTGATGTCGATCATGTCCGACGGACAGCCCTGCATCGCCGACGACAGCCAGGATTCGAGGCCTTTGGCGAAATTCCGGATCGCCTGCGTTAAGGAACCTGGCGAAACACGTTCAAACGTTGTTGAATCAAATATCCGAGATTCGATAGAGAAATTAAGTGATGGTGAATGAATGAATAACCAGAAAATAAAACCCCACGCCAATCAAACAATGATCATTTTCCCCGTGAGTTGCTTGAATTTCAATTTCACCTGGACAAAGTCATGTAGATGTAGGAAATAGTAGATAGGGTTTGCTGCACGGTCACATATTCAAGCCGTACGGATGTTAATAGGAAGGATACCTACAACAGGATCAACTAGTTACAGAGCCTTGCGAGGGTAGCACTATGTTTACGCTCAATACACTAAAAACTCGTATGTCAAACAGAAGTTTAGACTGGTGAGAATCTCAACACTATAAAATTACTCCATTCATAATTCGCTAGCACCAAAGCCAGTTCACTGGTGTCAGAAACGGGATACTACAGCCAGGAGAGCCAAGATGTACATGGTGTAGTGGCGGGTAAGGATTTGAGGTACTAAAGTTAAATTAGTTCACTCCTTAAAAGGCGCAGTTCTTATGATTTAGTAGTTCATTCCAGTTCCTTTTCGACAAAATCACTGAACTAGTACAAAGATATACGATACCAACTTAGTTCATGAACGATATCAACTGAATTCATGAATGATACCAACTTAGTAGTATCCACACCATCTGACTAAGTCCTACCTAAATAACTCCTCCTAATGAACTATTTTCAGTGGATACTATCAATTCCTCATGTGCAGAAAAGGAACTGTCGTTCTGTGTCATCAAGCAGTATTAAATCACTCCATCTGATGATTCCTAACTAACCAAAGGAACTATATAGTTCAGTGGATACCATCAATTCACCCCCATCTGAATCTCCTAATGAACTAAAGAAACTATCGTTCAGTGGATACTATCAACTCCTCATGTGGTAAAGAACTATCATTCTGTGGATACTATAAACTCATCATTATTAATTCAACATCTGGATCTCCTAATGAACTAAAGGAACTATCGTTCACTGGATACTATCAACTCCCCATGTAGTATCCACCGTTCCTATGAACTGCAAGAACTAAAGCACTAACGCAGTCAGCTTGTGAGTTACTAGTTCTTTAGTTCTTAGTTCATAATGCACAGAATGATAGTTCTTTAGTTCCGCCTTCCTACATCCAATATCCATCTCTAGACACAGGGTCCTTGATTCGTTTACTCTGCGGTCCTAGTGAACTAAGTTGAGGAGGAGTTCAGTTGGCAGAGTTAGTTCTTCAAGAGTAATTCTGTCAGGAACTACCCACATCTAGCATGGTGAAGCCATCCATACAGAAAATTTCACACGTAGCCCCAATGTATCTCATATCCATATACCTACTCAAAATATCTTGTTAGCGTGTTTTTCCCTTATAATGGAACATCAGAAATCCATGTTTTTGGCATATTTGAATTGGCAACTCCCACAACAAAACTCAAACAAATCAAAACAATTTTTTGTAAGTAAAGCTGGGTTCACGGTGACGCGTAATCGACGTAAAACGCGCAAAACTCAAACGCTTAACTGAATTGCATTGGTACATCAGGTTTATGCTCTTTAAGCGCAACGACTTTTGAACCAGTGTCATGATAAAAAAAATCCAGACATTTACGCGCTTTGCGGATCTGTGCGTGGGTTCTTCACAGGCTATAAGATTGCGCGCTTTATGTCCATAACTAGTGCTGTCCACGTGAACGGTTTTACGTGAACCTTTATGGACTTTGTGTTTTACGCGCTTTAGGTACGTAGATTGCGCGTCAATGTGAACCCAGCTCAAGAGGTTGTAGGCGATTAAATTCTGGCTTGATAACATTAAATTTGGCCGATTTCGATGAAGAGTTAATTATTTGACATTGAAAGATAAGGCAGCGACAGAAAGGCCCGTCATGAAATAAAACGTCTCAAATCACATATTTTGGTATATTTATCTAGGTAACCGCGAAAATAACAAATCAATCAAATTTTTGCAAGTAAAAAGTTGTAGGCGATTAAATTCTGAATACAAACATTGGCAGATTTCGATGAAAGATGACAAAATTATTTGAACATTATCATTTGAAATTACAGGTCATGGCAATACCTGCCTAGGCCAAATGGACAATAACTACGCATACCACGGAGTGACGAAAAAGAGAAGTCTGGGTTGTGGGATGAGTATGGACTAGTCAGAACGCGCATTTCACGGAATATTTTTCTTGTTATTGTTAATGCCTTGTTCGCAATTTTTTGGTTTAACCCTGCCTATGATGAAATAAATTCCGGCCGTAATATGGATCTGACAGATACATAATGTACTATATATTATATACTTACTAGGAATAGGACGGAGGACATCAGGTATCAGGACTTGGACGAGATTCTGATAAAACAGGAAATCGACTCGCTTGACGAATTCCTGTATCGGTTTGAACTTGCTGAGCATGAAGAGTTTGGTTTTCGACAGATATTTCTCTTCTTCGCACTCATCCCCGTTGCTATGCTCCTGCGTCCGCCAGAACTCTCGCCAAAGGGTTTCGATCGTGGCGAACTCCAAATTGACGATCGCGTCCAGGAACGTCTGTGGGAATCATCAAAATGAGCGGAACATGAAGTTTTCACTCGAACAAAAAAAAGTAGGCTGGAGGAGGCAGCAAGAGCCGGATTCACTGATCGAGCCGAAAGGCTGCCAAAGGGTTGTCAATCGAATGGAAACCAATCGTGCCAATATCTGGCGATCATTTGGGCGAAATGATTCTATTTCAAGCCTGAAGACTACTTTCGGTCGATTAACGGTCTATCAACTGGCTGAACGTAAAATTGAATGCATTTGACTCGATGCAGCCAAAGGCCCGCAAAAGCTGGATCGAGCTGTTTGACAGGATCAGCTAATCATGGAAAGCTCACAGCTCAGTTGCTATCAGTATAGTGAAAAAAATTGGAGTCAGGATTCAGATATCACTGCTAGGGAGCACCTGTTTATAATCATGGATGGCTGTATGAAATCGACTTGGTTGTTCCGAGATATTATTTCATTTGTAGAATGACGTTTGGATTATGTCTTTTTTTCATTTGAACAAACGTTGTGCTTCATGAATAATAACAAATAATTAATTATAGAATTCTTGATTGAACCGCATGATTATGAAATGTGACTGCCCGGCTGGCTCCTACTACTCGATTTAGAGCTCTCCTGTGGGAACCGCAAGGGCAGGTGTTGACCACAGAAAACATAAATTTACGCAGAAGGGGCTATACAGATAAATATTAAAGTTGTGTAATAATTTGCAGCGTTTTTGTTCTTCGAAATGGGTTTCCACGATCTCATTGCGAGTGATTTGGTCTCTGATCAAAAGCCAGTTGTCCAACCGTAACTGACCGAATCAGTTGAAACAGTGTAAACCTACTTGATGGCAACTACTAAACCAGTGTAAAACCCGCTTAAACTCTGGAGTTAGTTACTGACGATGTGCTTACTTCGCAGTGCTCTCTGTATATGGATCGAAAAGTGTCGAGATCTTCCAAAGTGCACATGGCAGGTAACGACGTTCCAGGAGGAGCTTCAACCTCGGGAAACTCTGGTATGGCGCCAGATCCCTCACCCAGGTACTCCTGAAGCGACACGCCAGTTCCTCCTGGGAAAAATGTAAACGTATTGGTAGACTATCGTCAGAAACAGTAGAGTTAGAGCACAATGTATTCAATCAAGGGTAAGTCAAATCAATGCTGGGGATATGAACTCTGATAGATGGAGAAATATGTAGCTTGAACCACTTTGTCTGCATTCCCATCCTGTGAAATTCGCCAAAACTTCCAGTTTGTTCATGAATAGTCATTATTTACCTAGTGAAGACGGGTCTTCTTTTATCGAGCTTCCACCAGGTGTAGCGGCACCGGGAGCTGAGCCGCCGCTGCTGAGCCTGAACCTCTTCGCTGATCCGCCTCTGCCGGCCAGATCGTCGTCTCCCGCCATGTGCGTCAAAACGGAACTGGCTTTAACGCGGATGCCGTAGTAGTGGTACTTGGAGTTGCCCCTGGAAACAACAAGGCCGGAATGGTAGTTTGAACGATTGACTGGTTTGAAGCAATGAGGAGTGCAAAGATGAAAGGGCAGATCCTGCCAATTAACCCAGCAAGGATTGATAGAATCTGACTCCGGCTATTAGAACACAGGGAAACAGGAACCTGAACAACTGGCAGTGAACCCACATCTCCTGATTATCCTTATTAGCTCGAATTCTTCATACCTTGTGCCCAGCCTTCTCGTACGCAGACCGAGAAACACTGATCGGATAAGCTTCCCGAAAGATGCGGCATTGACAGGATCCAACTTGTTGTCATAACAGTGTCGGAGGTAGTGGTTGTACAGTGTAGAGCGGGGTAACGACACGCCTTCTGCCGTCTCGTAGTTTTCTACCAGCCATTGCACCTGATGAAGGTAGAGGCATAGGTTTATATTTGAGGGTAAGAAGATTCAACATAATATCTACAAGCAGGATGCCATAAACATTTCAGTTAGAATAATTTTTTGGATATATCAATGCTTACAATGGGTAATGTAGTTAGTGAGCGTAATTTTTTATCATATTTTTGTTACACACACGAAATTATATTTACTTACAGTGGTTGGTGAAACTCTAGTGGCATGCGCAATGTTCGGAGCTTCTTCCAGGGGTGACGAGCCCGGCTGAGTAGCGGCGCCGCTTCCAGCGCCCGCGGCACCGCCACTAGCACCAGTACCACCACCGTTAGTGGTGCCAGGCACGAGGTAGGTAACGTCCTTCAAAAACCAACCCAAGCCGGTCCCACCAAGCAGGTTTCGTTATCCCAAAAAGCAGAATAATGAGGAGGGGGGAAGGGAATTTGGATTGGTCAATGGTCGAGGGAAGGAATCGAGAGGTGAGGAGGGCACAGAACACCAGATATGTTAGTTTTTTTTTTAAATGGAATAATGAAACAATGAATGAAGATCCGATACCAACAATCACCAAAGGGCTGCGATAGATACTCATAGCATCAAAAGCGTAACATTTGAAGAATAACAGCTCAGATCTAATTCATGGTAATTACCACATAAGATCACGAATGCACAATACCGTGATCTAATAGAACTGAACACGGTACACACAGTGCAGCAAACTGTGCATATGCTTAAACCTTGAGTGTTCGGAAGAAAAAAGAGTGTTCAAAGAATAAGCTTATAATTTAACATGCACAATGCAAGACAGGAGAATGGATGAATGAAAAGAAGCAATTTCAAAATAACATGGAACGGGATATGAGAGGGAAGCACAGGATGAGCTTTTCGAGCAGGATTTTCCGATTTTACATTACTCGAGTGAACAAAGCATTTTTAGGAATTGAGAGATGTTGATAGTGTTAAGGATCTTAAGTGGATGGGGAATGGACCGATATGCAGAGATGGATGGATACAAGAACAGCTGACAGGGGTTAAAGAGGGAAATCAAAGGTGGGTGTTGAGAAACGTGAGGTTAGCGAGGGATAATTCATTCGATAAGCATGCGGGGCGATAGAGGAGTTGCCACTCACAGCTGAGACAGTCTGGGGAGAAGCTCGTGCCCCTGTGATGATTCCATGCTCCGCCTCGACGCCCTGTTGAATGAGGTAGGCGGCGTTGCCGAGGATCTGCGCTCCTTGGGCGCCTGGAGCGGTCAGCCCTCCGGGTACCTTTGAGAAAAGCCGGAAAATGATGTAAAAACAGGAGACAAGAGATGGAAAGGCATGGATCGTTCTGCAGCGCATCTTTCACCAATAGCGAGATGACCAAAAAGGGACCATGAAACAACTTAGGTGCTTGACAACACAAACCATTCCAGCACCTACGGTGGGAAAATTCTACTTCAACCACGAGTCAACAGAGTCCATAGACGAAACATATAGTCACTAGAGTCCATAGACGAAACACAGAGCCGTAGAGTCAATAACGAGTCCATAGACAAAACAGACATCAACACTGGGAGAACTTGAAATGCTTTCAACCAGACTATCATTTCAACCAAGACCGTAGTACTGATCGTCAAGAACAAGATCTGAAGTCTGGCAGTAGGTGATCACAAAATTTGATAAAATACACATCTCTTCACAATGCTTTGCTTGTTGACTCCACTGAAATACTCCTATCAAAGAACTGCATGCCTTGCCTGTTGGAAACATTCCACACAACAGTGGGTTTCTTGAAAATCTACATGAATTTTGCCAAGCTACAGAGAGCATCTGGTGCCTTCGGTCGATTTGAAAACGCATCTCCTCCTCAAGAGAGTTATCCACCCAAACAAAAACTGTGTACCTACGAACTTATCTTGCCGCAATGTAAGCACTGATTTCATGTCTAAATTCATACTTCAAACCTGAATTGACTCATTTACACTAATAAGAAACGAATCACGAAACCGTCGACTCTCTTTGGCTCTCGTAGGGATTGATATACTAACAGTATTTTTTCTCGGAGCTGACATCGCGGCGTTTGACCTGCTTAACGTGCATCTGTAGCGCTGTAAAAATCACAAATCCTGGAGATTTACTAGAAATACGCTAGAACTTAACACACTATAAATCACTGAGTGTTACAGGATGTTTTGTGGCAAAACATAAATTTTCATGATTTTCAGAGAAGCAGGATTTTTCTTATAATTTTACATAGCTTCTGCTAGTTTTTGGATATAAGCTGTTGGTATGCACTGTCAGGATGCAATTTCACAGGTCCAGTGCTGTTTCCAAGGAAGCTGATGGCATTCACCAATGAGAATGGTATTTTTTTTCCATATGTTACCAAGATCTAAAGCCTGAAGGGTCTGCTATGAGAGGATATAGGTGTTGTTATCCAGAGGTAGGGGCGACCATAGTGCACTAAAAGTTCGTATGTCACCTCTCCGTCCCATCTCTCTGAATTGACTGTTCTAAATTGACACATGGAGACCCCAGGCGATGGTGCCATATCCAAATTTTGAAGTCGAACTTGCCAAATTCCGATCCATACGAGTAGGTAACCCAAAAATCATAAAAACGAATAGATACAATTAACTGAAACAACAGAGACCTTCGCTCATTTTTGAAAAACGTATTAAGTCAAACGGGGCGCTTTTGTTGTCTGCACTTAGTGAACCTATAACATGAAAAGTTCACCGATACGGACCACTACAAGATTAACTTGAGAAAACTGATTTCGAGCGCTTCAACTCCAAGTAAAATCAAGGCTGCATAATCTAGGCATGCACAGTTTCAAAATTACCGTGATCTCCATATGACTGCTTTGCATTATGGTTGTGAAAAAGCAACTGTGGCAGTACAAGTAGTACAAAAACGACACAGATGGGTCAGAGGCGTACCTGTGTGTAGGTGACAGGCGTGGTGTTTCCGGCAGTGTAGTACTGGCCTGAAGATGGTGTGTACATGGTCGTTCCTGTCTCTCCACCCACCGTATACACAGGGTACCTAACAGAACAATCGAAATCATAATAAGAGTAAGGGAAGTCTGTCACAGAGCAGAAATGAAATAAGAACGTATTATGGATGCTAACACTGTTTTCATTCAATAGTATCCACGTGAAGTGGCTACAGGGTGTTACCCTAATGTGACACCAGTCAGGGTTAAGTTCTACAATTCAAGAGGAGCAAAAAGTATCCTTTTTTTGGGTAGACTTATTTCCCGAGTTTTTTTGGTATTTAAGATTATTTATGTTTGCGACCGTACATCAGTAACTTCCATAATTTATACAGTAAAATCAAAATTGAGGACATCAACGAAATGAGCTCAACTCTATCAACATTTCCAATTTTTCTAAGTTACATTTTCCCATGTTTTTTACATTCAAACGTTCTTATCACCCCTAATTAGTACAGTACAACTGAAAATAACCGCAACATTGAGAAGTGAAGTTAAGAAGAGCTAATATTAATGTTCCCTTTCACTCTATCCCTCATAACGTGGCATCTCATAACACTCTTCTAACCACCTATAATATTAAATACAATTATTCGATAATTACTATTATGGCTTCCATCGAAGTCCTGCAGTTATTTCCACAATTGCTCAACACAACAAGAATTGTCCATGTTTTGCCAGCCTAGCCCAGTTCCATCTCTAAAAGTCTCTTGGGGCCGTCCCTTTCTTTCTTGTTTCTTGGGGGTTCCACTGTGCCTTCTGGCTTCCTCCCTATCCACTTCCATTTTCTTATTTCCAAGTGGATTGGACCTGACCGGTGCCTTTCCACAGGTCCCCGCTGCTGATCTTTTCTGGCCACTGTTATCCATAGGATTCTCCGTAATCAGCAGTTCATGAAGGTGTGTACTTGGCGAATAATTCCTTCCGTCACCTTCCACACCTAGCTTTCGTATAGCAGAATGGACTTCACGTCTGAGTTGGAGCCTCAGATTGGTCTTTCAGGGGTGTTTTTTGTTGTTCCATACTGGGCATTAGTAGAACAAATGCCCCGCCCCATTAGCTTTGTTTATTCGGCTTATCATATCCTCCGCTGCTCACCCTTCTATGATGACCTCGTTGCCTAAATTGGGTTCCGGCGTTTCGCTTCCCCCTCCGAAAAAATTCGACATTTCACTCCCGATGGTGACACAGAGGTGTGGTATTTCGCTCCTATCTGTGAGACGAGAAAGTGGCATAGCTCTCCCCTCACAGCCAGCCAGTGGTGTTTCACTCCCATGAATTGTGGGGAGGTTTTCAGTTTGTGACTCGTAAAAACGAGATCAGGGTGAGCAAAATACACTGGCTAATGCTAATAAACCTCGAGGCAACGAACAGGGACGAAACCACATTCTGGAAGGAAATGACTGCCATTGCAGGATGGTAGAGGTAGTTCGATCACAACGAATTGTCGATTCGCCGTTAAAGTTACTCACTCCCCGATACATATCCGTCAAAAAATCATTTCAATATTGAATAGAAATAGTATGTCTATATTCAATATTGAAATGATTTTTATTAATTCGATCCAGATGGAACATTTGACAGTCGTATTTTACTAAATACCACTTCGCTGATGATATTCCAATACCTATTTCATGCCATGTTTTACATCGAAACAGTTTTGCAAGACTTTGCTGACGAGGATTATAGCGAAATTATGTATGTGTATTTTTTTGGTATCAGTGGAAATAGACAACCTTTCAATAACTCAGTTTTTATTCTTTCTTCTGCTGCTCAGTCTTTATGCTTTCTTTCTGCTGCTTTATTCTTTGTGTTATTCTGCTCCGAATCGCACTGCTGTTGCAAGGTGGTTTTCAAGATTCGACTTGCGAAATCTTGTCGTGACTTCTTACTCGACAATCGCCAGTTGTGTAACTGGAATTTAGCTGGCCGCCTATCTGCCAGTGCATTTGAATGTTTCTAAGGGCCGGTTTCACCAACGTAAACGAAGGTGTTGATCTCAGTTCAAATCGCGGTTCAAATCGTAAACGGAGATTGTCCGTCAGGTTGGGTTTCACCACCGGCGTTTAACCCTGAACTCAGTTCAACGGGAGTTCAGCGCTGAACGCTCGATTTTGGCCGATCAGCAGTGATAAACTCGGTTAAGTCTACTTTTCCCTCCCGCTTATCCATTCACATCAACAATGTCTCGATCACTAGTGCGAGTTGTTAACATGATTTTCGACGAAGATGAAAGTGATGAACTCAACAATATTATAATTCGCCACCCGAGGTAATTCCGCCAGAGGACAGAACAGTTTGAACATCTTGATGAGTGACTTTTGTGTCGAGATACCGACTCTCGAAAGAATCTACGACAAATAGATAAATACAATGTATAGTGAATGTATCAGCAGACAAACCCAAACTGAACCATTCATAATCACGTTTTCGGTGTACATCAATTTATTATTCAAAGAGCTGATGTTAAGAATTCAATGAGACTACGCAAGCTGTGTGGTCTACTCCACTGCACAAACCAGGAAACGTATTTTGCAGAGAGGAAAAGCCGACGTAATGGGAAAATAGGATAAAAATTCAATGATTCCATAAGTAGTCGTGACATTGAATTATAACGTTTATTTTATTTTCTGTCTACAGTTAGCGGTCAAAATAATCACATGCTCGCCATTTAGGCAAGTGATATAAGGAACTTTGTCACTTTCTGAAGGTTCAAGTAATCACCAAATGTAATATTTGTCATAAATGCAAATTTGGTGACGAAAATGAATGCGTAGGAACTGGTGGAAGAGATTCAAAAACAGTGTCGAATATCTCCCAGTGGCTTTCTACTAGGTGGCAGGGAATCTCGCGCTCACTAGCTATGAAGATCGATTCTCTCTTGACTCGTTTTAGTTCCATTAGGAATCAGGAAAACGGGACACAAAACACAGAAAAACAACTATGTTTAGCGAGAAAAAAACGGGGAAAAACAACGTGTAGGTAGGGAAAGCAAAAACAGAAATGGTTAGCTGCACAGAAAACACTACTATACTATGCTGGGCTTCTCGTTCCCACGTTTATCAAAACAGCTGACACCCCCAATTTTACCTCGTTATCACCTGATCGTATCATCGAATCATCGAATAATCGAACCCCTGCCTTCCAAATCAGAGTTCAAACTGTGGATCAACAGCAGCTCGAACTTGGTTTTCGTTGATCTTAGTTCAACATGAACTCCGATCCTAGAAACTCGTTTAACTTCGTGAAACCCAAAACTTTTTAAACTGAGATCAATCCATCGGTTACGATGAACTAGGTTTCCGATATACCGAGTTCATGGTTTAGTGGTGAAACCGGCCCTAAGTGTTTATATGCAGGAGTCAACGAAACTCCAATGCACACAACTCAAAAGCTAAATAAACGTTCAGCTACGAAAATATTGTCAGTTCACTCCCATCAGGAGCGAACTTTGAATGCACGACACCGGAGTCGAACACCACACAGCTCGATCGGAGCGAACCACCCCGGAGTGAAACGCCGGCCGCCCGCCTAAATAGACAAAAACAGGACAGCCTCATCTCCTAGAAGTGATGCCAATGTTGATTTTGGAGACAAATATGGCTTCCTACTCTACTTATGCAGGACATGTCTTCTGGATTCATTGACACAATCACACTGGCATGGCAGTCCGAAGCTCTTGTCAATGGCATTCCACCTTTTATATTCCACCCTCAATCTAACCTCTTTGACACAACGGCTTGAAGCGCTGACAACTCCTGAGTGGAGGCGCAGCTAAATGTCTAAGTGACCCAATAAACCATCGTCTTTCTTCAAAAAAAACATAACATCCTAGTATGAACTGCAATGCCTTCATCATACTTACATCTGTCCGTTGGACGTCGTATAAATAGTCTGTTCCCCCGTGCTCTCGATATACTGGACGTAGGAATGGGCGACTTCATCACTGGCAGCTTCTGAGGCTGAAATTTCAACAGAAACATTAACACACAATAAACTTAGGTAGGTACTCTTAAAAATTAATATTAGGACCAAACATGGAACACATGCACACAGTAGAAACGGGTTGTTGACATGGGACACAACGTAAAAGACATTTACCAATACAGACATACAGGAACAGATTATCATCAAGTCATAACTATAATTTTGTTCTGGATACGAAGTAGTAGGCACAGCCTTTAGAATTTCATGTAAAGCAATTGAATAGGACTCGAGGATTTCATGTTTGCACATGCACAATCAAAAGTACATTTTAGTATCAACCAATCATTGCAAAGCAATTAAAAATCATCAAGAAACCGAAATATTTCAATTTTTTCGAAATAGGAAATTTAAACATGATCAGTTCAGGATGTGGCAAGGATTGGAACCTCGACTCCACCAAAATTCAGCAACAGTCAATTTGGCGTGTCATGACCAAACTAACCTCAAAAATAAATTGTTAACTGGCTGTAGAGCTTCATTATTGATTTCCACGATCGAGATTTCATGGTTTGTTAAGGGTTAAACTTGAAATACCACACATTTTCATGCTGTGATCCATACTCAAACCAAACAGTGCGAGGGTGCGTTAGATGTGCCGGAAATTGAAAAACATGTTTAATGAAATAAAATGATAAATGTTGATAAATAAAATAAACTTGATGATATATCGAGAAAGTTATTTGTGAAAGTGCATTTTTCAGGAGGTTTTCTCGATTGGGCCGAATCGTCAAACCGATGATCAGGACAATTTAATAGATTTATTATTTATTAGAAGTTTCGGTGCATTTGTACATCATTTTAGGGCATCATTAAATACAGAAGCTGATCATGTACGGATGAGAACGGTAGGTTAAGGAAGCAACAGCGTATTGATTGACGTTCTATAGATGTTACGGATATTATTATTATTATTATTATTATTATTACAGGTGCAAAGTTTAACTTGAGTGTAGATAAGTATTAGGAGTTCATTACTGAAGTAATGGAAAATGAATTGAACAGGACACGAAAGGAAAAATACACACAACACACTTAAGGATGCACATCCAAAACGGCAACGGGAGTTGCGCACCAAAACAATTAAATTTTCGTATTTATGTATATCCACAACTGGGAAAAAATAAGGTACCAGTAGTTAGTCAAAACTGTTTCAATTTGCGACGTTCCCGCCAAATATTTTGGCCCGTCGTGCAATTTTAGAAACTGTAGAACGAAATTAACATGAGATTTCTATATATTTTTGTATCCAAATTCCAATTTTTGGATCAAAAATCTACAATGCAGTAAACTTCGTGTTAATTTCGTTCTCCAATTCAAAACTGCATGACTAGGGCCAAACTCTTTGGAGGAAACGCCACACGTTTTAAAAAAAACATTTTGTCGGAATACATTTTGAATGAAATAATTTCATCCCAGTTAAATTTTCGTTTTTATACAACGAACAATCGAGTTTTCAAATTGTAACATTTTGGTGCACATCGCCCATTGTGGGAGTCAACGAAACAAAAAGCTTACCAGGATTAACTGTAGTCAGTGACGTATAAGATCTTGGACCCGCTCCTTTTGATAATTTTAGTTTAATGGTTTTTTAATTTGCGTTTTTGTTTAAAAAACCAACATAACGTTTCGTTTAAGTTGCAACGGATTTTGGTTGCAATTTTCGAAAGACATGTAAAAAAAGAAACGAAAACAAAAATGCTAGGATTTTTGGTGGCAAACATGGGATACGATGAGAAAACACAAAATGCAAGTCAATTTTGTTTTAAATATAAAATCATATCAAAACCCTACACAAAGAAGAGGAAGAAGACAATCATTTAGCTAATGTGGACGGTTATTTGACAGTTTGATCAGCCTTTGAGATACGTATAGTCTGTTCACTATAGGAAAGTGAAGATATATTCCCACTCTATTCCAGATGACATGTGATGGGCGTAAATAGAAGACGCTCTAATGCATAGCCTTAATGAAAAAAAGCGTTGATTAGTCGGTATGGAAGAATCTCGTAACCAACTCAATGACACAAGAATGCACTAAGCGCTTTTCTGTGCGCTCCTTTCTCGATATTATTATTGAAAGTTCCACTCGTTCTGTCACGGTTCGCAGTAACCATCTGACTGTTATGTGACCGTCAGAAAGGCGTTGGGCATTTTGCAGTGATTCTCGGACTTTTTTCCGACTTTATAGCATCCATGACCGGTTGTTCCCGGTGTTTCCCGATCGTCATTCCAGCCCACAGAAAACAGGGCGGACGAGAACTGGCCATGCACTGCCTTCTCGAGTCACAACCATTATCAAACGCTTATCAAGAAGGTATTGGATCATGGTTGGTTTCTTGTGATTTTCTAGGAATCAGCTAATCGTCAGACAAAGCCAAGTGCGAACAAACCTACTCGCACCTATAGCGCACATGAACTCAAGTTGAACTGTACAACAAGGTACAAATGAAACTGCTCCCGAAGGGATCACAGGAACCCATTTCATATAAAAACGGGCATTTGAAACGTTGGTTCCACTAAAAACAAAATATGCTATTATACTGGTTTCGATGGTCAAACATCGTCAAGTAACAGACGATAACCACAGTTATTTAACTAAATTATAAGTTAACCTTCCGAGTCTACCAAGGCAGCAGTAGTTTTTTCACTTTTAGAGGAACAAAAATTTGTTTGTCTCCAAAATCTAAATTTCTACTCGCTTTTTACGTTTTAGAGCTTTTGGGACAAATTTTGTTCGGTGTCGTGTGTCCGCAAATCCTTGCCACTCGCATAACTTCGTCAATGAGGAGTACCCATGACTTCTGTTTATATTACGTTCCCATTTTTAAATTGAAGTAGATTCCATTCTAATAGTTTTGATAACCGCACTCTCCTATTACGAATAGTTCTTTTTCTGAGCTTTCAATGTTTTGTCAACAAGTGACGTCACTGGGCGGGAACCCCTTGCCCAGTCTGACGTCACTTGTTGTCGAAACTTTGGATGCTCATAGAAATATAACTTTCATCCTAGGACAGCGTGGTTGGTCTGAATGTTCTTAGAATGGAACCTACTTCCATTTAAAAATATAAATAGAAGTCACTGGTACTCCTCATTCTTATCAGATTTTGTTGAAATTTCAGGGAAACGCGAAATCCGAGGTGCTTGATCACTCACGAATCAATGGCACTATTTTGATCAAATTCGGCGGGTAGTTGGGACCTATGAATTCCAGGTTGATCGGATCACTGGCATGGCCATTGCGCCTTCGCAAACGCAAAATCCGAGTTACTCAATTTCTCACGGGCCGATGACCCGAGCTTGCACGAATTCGGTGGTTAGTTAGGGTGTAGCCCCTCGACGGTCTCCTATGAATTTCGTCGCAATCGGATGATTTGCTCAGCCACTGCGCATGCGCGGAATCCGAGTTACTAAATTTCTCATGAACATGTGGCCCGATTTTGACAAAACTTTCAGGGCGTCAGTTGGTCCGCTATGAATTTTATTACGATAGAAGCAATGTGCCATTCAACTTAGCAGACGATTTAACCTGAGTCTATTTAATTGAACTGTAAGTTACTGTTGACTACTGACAATGGTTTGATCACTGAAACCGGCATAACTGTGGAAATGGATAACGTTTCATTAATAACTCCCTGTAGGCACGTGGGGGTCGGATGCTAAACTGACCAACAGCCCTCCATGTCATCTATATTCAAACAAAGAGCTCAACTGCCTTGCTTCGCCACTGCCTTTACTGTCTTGTATTAGCTCACAATCAGTTTAATTTCAACAAATTTTTCATATAATGTGGTGAAATGTAACCTCAATAATATAAGTCCTTGCTAGCGTACCATTTTCCTAGAGTTAGGCGAAACCCAACAAAACAAACCAAATGTTATAAAAGCAAGCACTGGCTGCTATATAGTGCTGGAGTAAATGCGTGTATTAAAAAAAAAAAAGAAAAAATTATCACTTTCTCTTCAAAACAGCAGATTTTGATTAGTACAAGGGTTAGTGAACAAATCAGTGGCATCGTGCAACCAGTGCAAGGGAATGGGAGGTATTTTATTGATTCGATACGTTGAAATATCAGGAAAAAAATTTTAATTACGAAAAACAGTGAAATTTCATCATCTAGACTGGTTTAATCATGTTTGAGTCATACAATATCAGTCAGGGATAGACATTAGATACAGTTTATCGATTCAATTAGGTACCTAGGTACCCATTGCTTTTGAGGGAAGTTGAATTTTTTATTCGTAATTATTTATAAGGCCCTATTTTCTACAAATGAACGAGCATATTCAGTTTATCATTTACAGACAGACATAATCAATTGAAATACACAGATGACCCATGCGGTGCGCAGGTCTGTTAGCGGTTTTACAGGTCAGTTTGAACTGAATTCGAACATAAGAAGTATGGGGTAAAATATTGGCATTGATTTGAAGATTGATTCAGAAAGATGAAATCATAAAGGAAGATCTTCATGGACGAATAAATTCGTATCAGAATGATCATTATGAGGGAAGATCTTCGTGGTTGAATAAATTCATGAAGGATTGTTTGAATGAGGGCAAATAAGTAGGACAGTACTAGAGATCAATGAATCACTGTGTCGTGTGCAGCGCATGGGTAATCCGAGTGCTTTCCTATATTTCCTACGAACTGCGATGCCTAAAATTCCATTAATCAATGACTTCATCAGCATTATAATCAGGAATGTGCCATGTTTCCCACTCTGATACAGTCGCACCAAGTCAGCCAACATAATAGAGAGTTTTTGCAACAACCTCGCACCGAAACGAAACGGAAAACGACACCGAATCAGAAATGGCGGATAGGGCGACCGAAGTCAAATGCTAACCTTTTTTGGTTCAGTTTTCGTTCAGCTCCGGCATCTATCGGCTGGTGAAGTCACGCTAACGTTATGTTAACCTCTCTTTCATCCATTTTACTCCGTGGCTAATACAAATCTATATCCACACATGGCGCCAAGTCTGCATTAACATAGAAAGACGCGAAGAAGCAGCTGTGAATACGACGCTCGACATTTTTATTTTCCAAGGAAAACAGAAGAAGGTAGGTAGCTTTATTTTCCAAGGAAAAACAGAAGGTAGGTAGCGTTATACAGATGTAAGATTAAATTACGTTTCGTCATCTCAACACGACGAAAGCTGACAGGGTGAGATCCAGGTATTTTTCGTCGTCACGGTTCGTCAAACTTTTCAGTGTCTTAAGTGCGCATGCGCAGCGCTGCTTTCATTTCGTTCGTTTCGTCGTGAGTGTGTTGCAAAAACTCTCTAATAATGACCTTCGTGGCGACGGTTAATTCATCAATGTTGAATGAACAATAACGGTTAAATCATCTCCAAAATACAGACCTGTTACGGTGATGTAGTGTCCAGGTTCTGGAGAATCAGCTTCAGCTGTCAAATTGGCACTTCCAGCTTCCTCGCAGGAGTTTGCAGGCGAATTTAGGACTCCAGCCTCCTCCTGTTCAATTTTGGAATGCCAAATAGAATTGAGGAACAAATAAATCATAATCTGCATTCACATCAAATCTAAATTCATCTATCGATTTTAATGTTATCGTGATCTCGGAAATTCTACTGGCATTTCAGGCCTGCAATCTCGAGAATCGAACAAATTATCAAATCTTACAGACATCTGGATACTGAAAATCTCAATTTTACTGGCATTTTAAGGTTGCAACCTCGACAATTTTGCTGACTTTCCTGGACCAATAACTGTGGAGAAAACAAATCTGTTCTATCAAAGCAACCTTTTTCAAACGGGGTATTTAACAGCTGTTTTAGAATGCACTTGTATTTACGACGTTAAAAAAAAGGAAATAAATATATAACAATCACAATATGCCGGTTATGCAAATAGTCCCCGAGTTTATGCTGTTCTATGATTACTAAGTTGTTACCTATGTAATTTGCTTTTAGCAGCTTCTGACGTCCTGTAAAGAGTGGCGGGTAACTACTGAAATAAAGAGGTGATTTTCAGGTACCTACTTCTCGGCTGCTGTTTGGACAATCTTGTTCAAATTTTTTTCAGCTCGTACGTGTAGTATTTCCTCTTAAACAAGTGCGACAGGTTTTTGATATATTCGAAAAAAGGCTATTTTGACCTCGATTTTTCTTATTCTAAAACAGCGTAACACCCAAAACCAAGCCTTATTTTACGAAACCATCCCACTTATTTGAAGCTCTTTACTTCCTCTATAAGGCAAAATAAAAAATATCCTACTACGACGAACCGTTCTTGGGAAATGGATACCCAAAGTTGAGAAAAAAGAGGCCGTTTTTCTGAAAAGTTTTCAGCGCCTGGCGCTTTAGACCCATTTTCAACGGATTTTTCAAGAACCTTTCAATTATCCTAAATAACTTTTGATGATACCATTTTTTTTTGTAACATCTCGTTTTTTTAAAGACAATTAAAAAATAGCTTTTTTTCTACGTATCCGCTACCGTTAATGGCATTCACTGGTACCTAATGTAAGCATCACTTGAGTGTTGGGAGTAAAAAGACAATGAAGTGCATCACAAATTCGAACACAAATACGAAACTTGAAATATGAATGAAATACGGGTGTGTATGTGCAGATATTATACCTTTTCGTGGAGTATACCTGAATTTGGCTGTGGCTGACGGTTATGGAATGGGTCGAGTCCACAGAATTGTCTGGGCTGAGCTGCTGATTCACCTAGAAGAAAACAGGTGACATGATTAAATACTACACGTACAGCAATATTTTCAGAAGAATCTAAACAAACGACAACCCTTAAATCCCCCTAAACAGACGGATTTTGCTATGTGGGAATGAAGATAATAAATTTTAGTCTATTGCTGCTGTGTTACTTTGATTTTTAGCAGGAAATTAACATTTAATACTAGTTTTCATGTGCTAGTTCTCTGTATTTTTGTCAAACGAACTGCGAATTGCTGATGGAACTGAAAATCGTCACCTAGGTAGTGTTTTATGTATTTTCTCAGAAAATTCGCTAAAAGAATGAACTCTGCTGAAAAAAGTATGAACTTGGTTGAAACCAGAATGAATTTCATTGGAAAAAGGTGCAAATATTTAGAAGTTAATTTATCCGTCAGAAAAAATTAAAAAGCCAGCTTGAAGGACTGACAAAGAGCCTACCTACTACCTACAATCCTACAATGAAGTGAAAGTGTAGAATAACCTGTTTTATCATACTGAATTTTCATTTATATAGAAGAATAATATTCCATTTCTATACAGAGACAAATGAAATGGGTGTCAAATCATGAAAGTAAGCTCAGATGTTGACCAGATAGACCAATAATACCAAAAATATAAATAATACCAACAATAAATAACACAAATAAATAATATAAATAATAGGTACCTGTGACACTTGGAGAATCTGAGATTGTGGAACGACTGTGACAGAGCCCGCGTCACTGCCGGCTTGCGCCATTCTCCACTCCTCGTCTTCTGAAACGTAGGAAATGTCATAAACATTAAATTATCGTTTAAAAAAACGAACAGATTGACCGATAGGTGTAATACGTGTTTTTGATCATTATGCCCGACTTGGTAGCAGTTGGACATCGGTTGCTCAGTGCTCTTGCATGGTTATCGAACAAAACGTATCATTCATTCTCTATTACTTCGGACCTGCCAGAACACGGCTTCCAAATATATTTTTGGCCCATTGAATCCCATGTGGATGTAATTTCGTGAGCCCACCACACAGGGGCGCTGCGTCCATAAGGCCACTTGGGCCCTGCCACCAAAAAACACTGTATAGGTGTAATAAGTTAAAAAACCTCCATAGTTCAGTTGGAATTTGAATTTCCCTCTGTACAATGTACATAGCATTTTTCACAAAGTTCAACAGCGACTCGCCAGACTCCTCTGGCTATGGAATGGAAATTCTATGGATATTCAATATTATAGTAGAGCATCCATGGTGTGCTCCATAGCCAAAGCATCTTATCCGAATAAAGATGTCCTGCAATCGAAATCGAAACCTAGGCTCTTGAAACTGGCAGGCAGGTCCTGGGACCTGGTGTCGCCATGACAACTGAGAAAAGTGGCCCGTCCGCGCATGCTCAGTAGAGTAAAAATGTTGTTTGCCACGCCCACTTTTGGCCCAGTCCCAAAATCTGATTTCTACTCCAAAATCGTTCGTTTTCACAATCGATTCAATCCCTTCGATTCAATTTGTTGTTGTTGTTGTTTTTCTTGAGGGTGCCGCAAAGAAACACTTTTCATGCCGACAGTGGTGGTTAGAGGTTGCGTTTTTTCGTCTTGTGCATTCGATTCAATTTGTCATCTCAATACGAGATGCTTCTTCGTCTTCTGATTTGTTTTTGTTGTGAATTATGTTCGCTTTCTCTGTTGTCAGTTGTCAGTTTTCAATTTTTTGCGTCAAATTGAGCGCATTTTGCGTTCGGCCCGGTTCTGATGGCAGATTTGTATTCTTGGTAGGTACCTACATGCATTTTGTCCTGTTTGTGGTCTTGTGGATTGATCGTCGTCCTAACACACTGATAACTACCTAGCTTCAGGTCAATAGCTTCTCCATTCAAGTGGGTACCGGCCGACGGGTCATTGTTTTGTTATAGGTGTTTTAGTTTACTATATTTTTATAACACGTGAATTCGGTGTCTAATTTGCAGTAGAAATTGCCGACGTTTTCGTACGACGGTAAATTGTTGATTGAAAGGGAATTTGCTGAATATCAATCAGTAAATAAGGGAAGGGTGTTTATTGTTGCCTCGAGGTATTTGTAGACAAATCTCTTGGTTTTGTGTTCTGGTTTGGTGCCCCACCGTTTTCAGATCCCACGCACCGCTACTGCCACCACATAATTATACCAAACCTGAATTACTCGTTCGTCTACCGCTCAACAAGCAAGAATTTCCGCGCGTTATTTCTACATTCAGAAGGTATTGTATAAAGGGGGAAATAACAATTTCTTCTCGTTGGTCTTGGTGTGGCACAGAAGGGGTTTCATATGCCATACTAGTGCTTTTGCTGATGTATAGGAACTTGATTAATACTGCTTCGAGAAGTAAGCAATCTACAATGAGGAGGTACTGCTAAAGTAGGTAGGCACTTCATTATGTTAGGACTCCACTTGTAAACTAAACACAGCTAACAACATTATTTCTTCGTGAAGATTCGCAAGAAGTGAAATATCTCGAAAAAACTACAGGATAAAAATAAAAGAGTCTATTTCCACGTACACTAGCAAACTGTAGACCGGCTTCGGTTGTTACACCATCGTCAGTACACTATAGTATGAAACTACTGGAACTTGAGCGCCTATTTATACAAATGGTAGTGCTATCTCATTGGCTGTTGAGGCCAAGGAAGTGAAAGGGAGGTGGAGCCTGATTGGCTGGAGAACAACACTAGTGAAGGGTGGTAAATTCTGATTGGAAAGGAGGTAGGACAAAAGGAAAAGGAAACAAACGCCATGAGGTGATACTAACCAAGCTTACAGAAATAAATCGATCAAAGGTGAATGATTTTGGAAATTTATTTCATTTACAGAAGAGCCTAACTTGTGGATTTTCAGTATTTCCAATTGTTCCAATGCATCCAGTTTCGAACCTTTATTACAAAGATGAACTATCTCAACTGATGAATTGTTCCTATCAATAATGAAGTTAAATCCATGACCCTCCTCCCTTAAATGATTAGCAAAAGCCGAATTACCAGAACCATCCCTAAAACATCGGTGTTCCCCTTATCTTTCCCTGAATTTACGCCCCGTTTGACCACAATATTTAACTCCACAATCACATTTCAAAAGATAAACCCCACTCCTATCCTCTAACGGAATTTTATCTTTTACATTACCCAGAATTTTCTTCAGAGAATTTTGAGAATTTTCAGATGATTTAAGTTATATGAAATATCTCGATTTTAATTAAAGGAACCATGTCAGGACGAAAGAAGAACAACATATGGTCAAGAGGAAATAACAAGTCACTTAAAAATAATATTGTAAACTTCACATGCATTTCTCATGTCATCCGTGCTAACTGCGACCAAACAAATGGTTAAATCACCATATGTGATGTTGACGTGTGAGTTTGACTCTGAGATCACCGTGTTATACAGTTGGTAATCCATTTCTGCACGGCTCATTACAAGTGAAGTATCTACCATCAGTAAATGCGTAAATGCTCAGTTGTTCAAATTTCATACAACTTTACCTAGCGAAGTCACATTATATTATACAAAATGAAAGGGGGAATCATGAAACCATTTATTCAATTTCAAGAAAGAAATATTTCGGAAATGCAGTCATATTGGACGGGCTTCAAGAAATTTTTAAATTGTTTTCATTTTAGATCGATTCCAAGATTTTACCAAAAATTTATAAGAATGTAACGTTTATAACTATTCACCACACTGTAAATCCTCACGCTGCAAACAAGATTTTTAAAAATCCCTGATTTCACCAAAATGTTTGTGATGACAACCGAAAGGATGATTTCAAAAATGATCGATTTTCGAAATTTTGGTCAAAATTGGTTGAAATGGTTGGTCAAAATCGGGTGAAATGGCTCAAAACCACCGGAAGTTGCACAGAATGGTGAAAGGACGAAGACTCAAAAGTATGTTAAAAAAAAAATAAAAAATAAAATAAAATTTAAAAAACTCAAAAGTATGTTAAAAAAAAAATAAAAAATAAAATAAAATTTAAAAAACTCAAAAGTATGTTCTTAAAAAAAAAGTAGGATTAGGTGGGGGGGGGGGGTCGAAAATAGCTTCGAAGTAAATCGCCACAAATAGCTAAAACCTACTTCGAAAATTTGCTCATATATGGTCATTCTGCCCGATTGGAACTTTAAAAAATATATATATAATTCCTATATCATAGACTTTTCACGGGAGCCCATATATCAACTAGATTTCAAAGTTCACTGAATTAACTCAAGCTCGACATCAAAGGTAGTGATTTTCCCTGACGGCATTGTAGAATTTCAGAGTTCTATTTACGTGAAACGCAGACCTCTCTGTTATAATAATAAAAAGATTTTTTAATTTTCGGATAAAACTAATTAATCAACGTTGAAATTTCATGTGGTTGAAACCACGGTAATTTAATGGATTAAGCAAAAAGTGCATTCAATGCAATACAGAATACGGAGAAGTTTAACTTGAAGAATTCGACGAGTAAAAAAGTGATCTGTAAAGTTACGTGATGGGGTATTTCCATGTTGAACAGGTAAATTATTTACGAGGTTTTTGCTTCAACATTAAATCTGGGCATTCAAACTTGATGTTTGAACATTCAAATGTTCGGCAATTCAAACTTGATGTTTACAACTTCTAGCTCGATGTAGATTTGACTAACTGTATACAAAAGAATTTAAATTCATATCCACCACCACTACAGATGACTTTTTTGAGTGAGCGACACAGGTAGCAAATTTGAATCGATTTTAATAGTGATCAAAAACACTGTGTATAATGCACCTATCGCTCAGCAAAAAAGTTTTAAAACACCCCCTCAAAATTTTTTCTTTTACGCTTCAAGGTGCGTAGATTCCAAATCCTTGTCACATGGGTTCATTATTCTACTGGACATTCCTACACAAATATTGGTTATTCATTTATTGTTTCTTTCAAGTGAAATAATTGAAATAGCCATTTCCGATGGTTTCCACCAATTTTGGCCTCCAAAATACGAATTCGGTACGCTCCTTTTTTTTCCCAAATTATCTTTGATTATTGGTAGTGCCATTTAATCGTCTTGGTCCACATGCTGACACTTTGTCTAGTGTTATTATACAAATTGATGGTGATTTCAGACGATTTTCCAGGTTTTTGACTCATAAAAAAAGCAACTTTGGGAGCTGAACATTTGGTAGAATCTCAATTTTCCACTCTTTGGTCAAAGTCGACTTCATATTCGGTCTTCTCGTCCCCAAAAAATGCAATGTCCGTCCGCCGTACCTACTTTATTTTAATTTTGGTCTAAAATCGTGGTTCTTCCGCATAGTTTGGGTTCCCATTTGGGTCCTAGCTGTGCCCCGGGGTGTTATTGGGGGGGGGGGGGGGGGTAAAAACTGGGTTCTTCTATTTTCTTTTAAGGTTTAGTGAACATGAGCTTGTGAGGTGTCTTTTTCCATGTTTTTATATGAAGTTAATTTTGTCCAAAGAGTGAAGAATTGTAGTTTAACGAATTTTCAGCTCCCAAAATTTTTTTTTCATGCGTTAAAAACCTGGGAAATTATCTGAAATCACCATAAATTTGTATAATAAAAATAGAAGCAGTATCAGCAGGTGAATCGAGACAATTAAATGGCACTATCAATCATCAAAGATAATTTGTCAAAAACAGGAGAGTCTAATTCTTGTTTCTGGGCGCCAAAATTGGTGGAAACCATCAAAAATTGCTGTTTCAATTACTGCACATGAAAGAAACATTTCTTTAGTAAGTCGAATGGAATAATAAACCCATGTCACAAGGACTTTGCAGAATTTTTGTAATTAACTCAGTTTGGTTTAGTTTTGCATGAAACTAGAGAAACCAGTCCGAGCGCCAACCTGATTGCAGTATGAGAATGTGTATCTATGGAGTATCGATACACCGTTCAGTGGATGTGCCCTGCAAGGGAATTCAGTAATCGATAATATTTCGCTTCCGAGTCCAACAAGATAGCGGAAGCCTTGTGATCACATTTGGGAGGGGAAAAAAATGTTTGTTCTCCAAACTCCAACGTTTCCACTCGCCTTTTGCGTTTTAGGGCTTCCCATACAGATTTGATTCCGTGTCTGCCCGCGTATTCGCGAGTCCTTGTCACGCGGATATCCACTCGAAAGAACAGTAGGTGCAGGTCCCACCATACGACTGTCATCAAAATCGAACGGTGAATTTCGCCAGCGCATGCCCACACGTAAAATCCACGTTCAAACCCCACCAAACACCCATACGATGTAGAATTACTATGGTACTCTGAAATGGTTCTAACCAGCCTATATAACTGAAGCACCCTACCGCCAAACACAGCACCTAAGGAGTTCTGTAAAATTCTATCATCCTCACTAGGAAGGATAATTATAATTTTCGACCAATTTATAGATACGACCCTTGGCAGACGTTGTTCACAGGTTTGTTACGCTGCACACAATTATATTAAATGTATTGTAGATTTATACACCTTGTTTGTTCATAGTAGTTTATTACAAATTATCCTTTTTTCATAATTTTCTTTTTCCCATTCAGGTGGGATTCGGAGAGTCCAATTATTTCAATTTGAAATATTTCAATCAGGAGCTTTCTATAGCCCTCTGGCTGTAGAAAATTAGTGGTACCATGCTATAAGTACAGTTTATCGTTACCTAGTCACTTTGTTCTTGTCAGTTTGCTCCTTTTTCCTGTTGTTTTAAGACTTTTTTACAACAATTGGTAGTAAATTAAATGCTGAATTTTGTAACTATTACTTATCGATGATAAACGATTACCCAGCTCAGTACAAACCGTGATGAGCCTCCGAAAGATATCTGAGGAAGAAGTATATAAAACTAGGTTATCTATAAAAGGGGGTAATGGACCAGGGTGGGATGGAATTTTATATAATTTGATTAAAAATTTGGCACTGTCAATAACGTATCCGCAAACACATTTGATAAATCTCAGTATAATATGCGTGGAGTTCCCAGATGCTACTAAAATTGCAGTTGTGAGACCAATATTTAAAAAGGGTCCTCGTACCTCAGAAAATAATTAACGGCATATCTCCCTTTGTCAAACTTGCCGAAACTTTTGAGAAAATCAAGTTACAACTCATTGAATACCTGGAAGCAAATAATCTCCTAGCAACCTCACAATATGGGTTTAGGAAAAACCTGACACCAAAGATGCCCGTCAGAGATTTCCGATGGGACTAGGTAATACAAATGAGAAGTCATGGGAATCTTCATAGACCTAACTAAAGCATTTGATTCTATTGAGATCTCAAAAGATGGCATTAGCTGGCTGGGCTGGGCTTAGATCATGTGGCGCAGAGATGGTTCAGATCGTATCTTTCAAACAGAAGACAGCACGTACAAATTTCAAGCGTCAAAAGCACCCAAGAGGTCATGAACTATGGTGTTGCACAGGGATCTGTGCTGGGCCCTTTATCGTTCCTTATACAAATTAATGATATATTCTCGATAGATGTAACAGGTAAATTTAATTTGCTTTTGCTGATTACTTAGCCATTATTAATAAAGGAAATACCTAGGAAGCGGCACATTCCCACACTCTAACAACTTGATTGGTACCTCAACAGTCTCACTATTAATTTGGCAAAAACAAAATACGTCACCTTTTCAATAAATAAATCTGGGCAGCCTACAACATGGAGCATCGAGACAGTTGTAATTCGAGTCACATTTGTTGTTCTTGTGAAAGTTTGGAAAAAGTCGAGACCACCAGATACCTTGGTCTTACGTTTGACCAACATTTAAAATGGAAAGAACATATACAAAAGCTCGTGATGAGGATAAGAAAATCTCTTCAATTTGTTACTGCCCTAAGAAAACGGATGTCCCGGGGAACCCTTATAATAATTTACTAGGCGTATGTGTACAGTATCCTATGGTACAACATTTTCTTGAGCGGTTTTGCGAATAGCAACAAAATCTCGTCGACGTACGCCTGTGAGCAACCTATACACTAATTCTGATGTAATGAACCCAAAAAAAGCCTGTGCATCGACTGATGATCTAGGTTTCAAAAACATGTAAATACTGGGAATATGAGGACTAATCAATCAGCTATATTGGTAAAACCATGGTCATCCAATGATTTCTACGCGAGGCAATTGCCCTGGCTGGCGTCATTTTATTTGAGGAACTACCCTAAGCAGTTGAAACAGCTAGAACACTTGCAATATTTAAAAAAGAAACAAGAAAGTTTCTGAAAAATAATCAAACCGCAATATTATAGACATTACTGTAATATAATAATGTAATAATTCAAAAAATTAAAAATAACAAAATAGCTACACTGAAGAAAAATGCTAGAAATTATTACACTGCAAGTTTTCGGCTATTTTGTACTTAATCAAAAACTGAGAGAGAGAAAGGCCTGAACAGGACATTGTGATCTATAGGCCAAATCGTAAATAACTGGGAATCTACACGTAAGCATTATTTGTAAACTGCTTAGAAATATATGTACAAAACTGTATTTTTGTGTGAATAAATAATTAAATAAATGAACAATGACAGCCAGCAGAGGGCTGTAGAAAGCTCATCATTAAAATATTTCAAATTGAATAATTGGGCTTTTATTGTCGAATCCCACCTGCGTAGTATTTTGTTAATGCTATCTGTGACTTAACCGCTGCGCCAAGTCGGGTAAAAACCACACCCCTACACATGATCGGTCCGTCAACGTAATGAAAGAAGAAAAAAAGGAATTTCTGGTGTTTCAAGCGAATTCATCCAATTTGGACCTCATTTTAGAACGCAGCATCCACCACTTCCACGTTCTAGAATACTTTGTCACAGTAGGAAATCATCCTATTGTATCTCCGCTAATCCCAATTCGGTTCAACTGCACCAGTTCAAGGCAGCCTTCGTGTACCACAGATTTGACCACGGAATGAGCAAAACTACCACACCAGGCTACAGAGTCAATAAGAGAGAAATGGAAAGATTGAGACAAAGTAATACGAGTTGAAACAATATAATAAACAATTCACAACATGCTTTATGAACACACCACACCACACGATACGTAGAATCTTTACCTGGTTTATTTAGAAAGTCGTTATTTCGCATGGTTATCAACTCCATGATGGTAATGTGGAGTGATTATGGAGTCTATAATAAAATGATTGATTATGGAGTGTATAGTAAAATGATTGATTTTAGGTGGTTCGCAGTAGAGGCGACTTCATACTTAAATCGTCGTAGCGGTCATTGCAGGCCTGGTTTGAATGATCGATATTGATCAAGTTGGATTTTAAAGGTGGAATTATTCAGACGGAAGATGATTTTTTCATAATGCTGCGTTGCGGAAGCACCGGGAAGATCTTGGTGGCGTGAGGAAGGTTACGGCGTGAATGACGGGGTTTTCTCAAGAGAAACAATTGGGGGGGAACAAAACAGGCAAAATCTGGGATCAATATGTTCAGCGGGTACAAAGTGAAACGTTTCCAGGGCGACTACCGACAAAACATTGGAAAAACGAAACCCCCCCACTACATTCGTCGTACAGGTCGTACCAGGACGTGGAGCGTACTGATCTGAGAGGGCAACTATTTTAGATGGGTTTCGTCGGAACACGGAGACTATCAATCAAATCCATACACCAGACAGTGCAGTCAAATTCTTCAGGGCAGGTCACGTTTGGAAATCATAGATCGCAAATAAACGACCTAGGGAATTCATTTTGCCTCATGCGTTTACGAGAATTTCTGAGACAAATACTGTACAGCAGTGGCCAAAATTGATAAAATAATCTCTTGTGATAAAACCATGATGTTCAAATATCCCAAAAACGCATTTTCCAGGCTAAGAAATTCGAATCCGGATTTTGTTCTCCTGAAGAAAGCGATGGGTTGGGCGGAAATTTACATTACACGAGCAACGCGTGTTCTGTCGTATGCTGTTCCAAATTTTCTCCAAATCTCCATCATGTCTGAAGGTGTATGGCCTGGACAACTACTACGCATGAGTTTCGTTAGAAATCAGTCACATGTACACAAGACGTGCAGTCAAATTCTTCAGGGCAGGTCACGTTTGGGAATCCCAGATTGCAATACAGGAACGCAGGGGATTCATTTTGCCTCATGCGTTTACGAGAATTTCTGAGACAAATACTGTACAGCAGTGGCCAAAATTAAAGAAATAATCTCTTGGGGGTAAAAACCCGATGTTCAAATATCCCAAACCAGTTCCAGGCTAAGAAATTCGAACCCGAAGAAAAAGTGATGGGGGCGAATATTTATTTAAAAACCCGCTCTTGTAGCCACGCTCCATGACTGGAAGTTTTAGTACACGATTTCGCATTCAGACACTTCCACTTAACACAACCACTTCCTTCATATTTAAAAATAAGCTTACTACGACTGGCGAGAGGACTAATCGCAAAGAAATAAGATCAAGTGGATATACCGTATGAATGGAGGGCAATATGAGGGCTAGATTAAATATAGACAAGTAGCTATCTATGAAGAAATTCTGAATTACAAAAAACGCAACACTTGAAATTATCTATGGCCTCCTCCATTTAGTTATCAAAAGGAACTTCTTTTATGACCGAGTGTGGGAAATTCTCTGACTTTTCACGTTTTCCCTGCCTGGCGGCCAAGTTCTTCAGTTGGTGAAAACCGTAAGGTTCAAGGCATTTCGCCTTGTTGTCATACGAGATACCAATCAAGATTTGACCTGACAACACAGTTACTAACGCGAAAAACACTAGGCAGCACAAGACGTGACACGGATGCGACTGACTGTGCATTCCGAAGGGCGGTATTTTGAAAATAGGTGATCGATGGGGGAGGGGAGGGGAGGGTTAGGACCCCGCTGAGGGTGCGTTAAACCAATTTTCGACGCCAAGTGAGCGTGACAGGGGCAGGTGACAGCAGGCCACTCAAGTGAACCCCTCCCAGGTTGATAATTGAAGGGCGAGATGACACTTGAGGTAAAATTAGGTGCACACACATACATACATGCTATTAGAAATTAGAAGGCATTGAGGTTGATCAGGATTGGCAATGCCATTGCCTCCAGGCGGACTACCGCAAGAATAATTTCTGGACTGGCACAGAAAGCTGTATTTCAAAGAGTGTAAGCCACGTTCAACTCGAACAGCATCCTAGGAAATATTAGAGAGTTTTTTGCACCATCCTCACGTCGAAACGAAACGGAAAACGAAACCGAAACGGAAATGGCGGATAGGGCGACCTAAGTCAGATGCTAACCTTTTTCGGTTCAGTTTTTGTTCAGCTTCAGCATCTACCGGCTGGTGAAGTCACGCTAACGTTATGTTAACCTCTCTTTCATCCGTTTTAGTCCGTGGTGAATAAAAATCTATGTCCACACATGGCGTCAAGTCTGCATTAACATAGAAAGATGCCAACAAGCAGCTGTGAATACGACGCTCGACAATTTTTAGAGAGTTCCTAAGAGATAAGTTCATTAGGGAACGGCCATATCTTTTGGCCACATCTAAGGCGAGCAGCCTTTGGATGCTAACCAATAAGTCCGGTTTGACAGAAGTGGTGGGGGTAGGAGTGAATTAAAAAGTAACGTCACTTAACTTAGCACAACGCGAAATCCATTCCATTCCATAGCATAGGTAGGTATACTCACTTTTAGCGAATTTTCAAAGAAAATGCAGCTATTGCAATGGCTTCGAAATTTAAATAATATAAATTTTTGGAAATTTTCTTCATAGAAATCCGTTTCAGACCATTCTAAAACGATTCCTGAAATTTAACACTTTTTTATATGTATATATATATATATATGTGTCACTCCAGACGATAACTCTCGATAGAATTGAGATAAACAGCTCAAATTTGCACAAAAAATCTATCTTGGCAATCGAAAGGCTAAGTTCGAAGATGGGCGAAATTGGCCTACTCTAAGGAGGGTTTTGGCGCATTTAAAGTGCGCAAAAATTACCCAAAAATCCCCAAAATGTTATTTTCCAACAAGTGACCCCTCATTTTAAAGGTTTTTGCACGCTGAACACGATGGTGAAATCGGATTTTAGATATCTAAATCCGTTCTTAAATTAGAGCATTTAAAGTGCGCAAAAATTACCCAAAACTAGGATAATCTTTAACCCTTTCACTACCATCGGGACAAATCGGGACATTCTACCTTTGAAAATTCGTAGAGGAGTGAAAAATACTCCGATTTCCGTGCTTCCACGTCCCAGCTGTACTGAAAGGTCCCACAAACACGATAGTAAATCGAATGGCCGCCAGAGTACACCACACGTGGCGGCAGGGTAATTCTTATCAGTCACGCTGTGTTTTTCTGCGAGGAAGGTCAACACAAAGTACCCCCTTCTTGCAAAGCTTCACCCAGGGTGAAATTCCGTTTTCCCTTTCCGAAAACTGAACGATTGGTAAGTCCATCTATACTACTAACTACGAAAACTAAAAAAAGTTGTTGTCCCGGGGGTTCTTGATACCGATTTTGCATGTTTCCTTGAACCTGTTAGCTGTGTTGGATGTTGCTCTTGACTTTGCAATATTGTCTATCTATCTGGTCATTTTGAAGCTAATTACTAGACAGACGACGGTAAAGTAGGTAGTTTTGGTCATTTAGAAGCTAATTACATACTACTGAGTGCCGATAACCGCAGATACACCAATATACCAGGTATTGTATGGTTATCTGGGGTCAGTCCCAATTTGTCCCAGCTGTATTGTTCCTCCCAAAATTTTATGTGAAATCCTATGTGTATGTATCTGTGTTCTTGTCCGATTAGGAATGTGGTATTTGAGCAGTTCTATGTTCTGGATCTTTCTACGTGTTCCTTCATGGATCTACATGTTTTTGGAGTACCTATCTTCGTTTTCCTCTGTGAATCCATGTGTTCATTGTATTGTTCCTCCCAAAATTTTATGTGAAATCCTATGTGTATGTATACTTGATTTTATTAAATTTTTTCGAACGAATATTACTGTTTTATTCACTTGTATTGCCAAAGGGACTGGTCCGGGACATTCTTGAAAATACTAATGGGACATTGGATAGCACTCCCGAACCAGAGGCACAGGTCCTGGGACATATCTCTACTACCAGTGGGACAACATTTGGTGCCGTGCCCTACAACTGGGACAATTCTGTCCCGGCCCTCTAAAATTCGTCCTAATGATCGGAATGAGTTCAAATTTGATGTGTGTCATACTGAAGCACTCCTAAATCGATTACAACCCAAAAATCGGCGGGGAAAAATTCGTATCTCTACGCGGTAGTGAAAGGGTTAAACTCTTACCCCCCCCCCCCCCCCACCCCCTTAGAGTGGTCAGATTGAAAAATGTGAGAAGTATTAATTGAAGACGAGAGTTCGAAGCAAAACAAAACCATAGCCATTAATTCGAATATTTCTTTGAAAATTCGCTCATTAAGTCATGCTGCATGACTGGTTTTTTTTATCCTAAGTTGATATCGCAACAATCTAGCAAATTCTTTGAAAGACTCTTGGAGTAACTTTGAAAGACGCTGGCGATGGCGAGGACCGACGACACATGACGCGTTAAAAAAAAGACAAAACGCGGCAAAAAAGCTGTGCACTGTTACCCCTGAGTAAGGTTAAAGACGATTCCTAAAGTTTGTGCCCTGGGAGATAACGCGCCTTATGTATAAGGCCGAATAAGTCGAACTTAAGGAAATAAGTTTGAACTTGGGCGACGCGCATGCGCAGTTGAGATAAATCCGAACACATCTTCCCGACTTTAGTCTTTAGGAACTCTCTTTTATTTTCCAAGGAAAACAGAAGAAGGTAGGTAGCGTTATACAGATGTAAGGTTAAATTACGTTTCGTCATCTCAACACGACGAAAGCTGACACCGTGAGATCCCGGTATTTTTCGTCGCTACGGTTCGTCAAACTTTTCGGTGTCTTAAGTGCGCATGCGCAGCAGTGCTTTCGTTTCGGCCTGAGGGTGCTGCAAAAACTCTCTAATATGGAAGACAAACAGAATAGACGAATCACACTGAGCTTGCCATGCATTGACAGTTACCAAGCACAACAGAATTGCAAGCTGTTGCAATGGCTCAAAGCCAAGAACTTTCCGGGTGAGCAGCTGAAGAGCTTTTCTGCATTTCCTGTAGGATGCATATTGAATAAGCCGTGTCTGTGCAACACCATATTAAGGAAACCAAAGAACTAGGAAACCAACCAAAAGGATACTTTGCGTCCATAAGGCCACTTAGGCGACTGCCCCGGCACCCAAAAACACTAAAAAGACCAACCATTGTTTAGTTGGCATCTGAATTTCCCTCCGTACACTGTACCTAGCATTTTTCACAAAGTTCAACAGCGACTCGCCAGATTTCTCTGGCTATGGATATTCAATATTCTAGTAGAGGGACCATGGTGGTTCCTTCTTGTTAGCTCCATAGACCAAGCATGTTATCGGAATAAAGCGACACTAATCCATGTCCTGCAATCGAAATCGAAACCTAGGCTACTGAAACTGGCAGGTAGGTCCTGGGACCTGGTGTTCCCATGGCAATGAGAAAAGTGGCCCATCCGCGCATACTCAGTCGAGTAAAAATGTGGTTCACCACGCCCACCTCGGCCCCCGTCTCCAGAATCTGATTTCCACCACAAAATCGTTCATTTCACAATCGATTCGATCCCTTCGATTCATTGTCCCCAGAATTCCCACCTCAAAATCGTTCATTTCACAATCGATTCAATCCTGTCGATTCAAACTGTCATCTCGGTACGAGATGCTTCTTCTTCCGATTTGTTTTTGTTGTCTCTGAATCACATGTCATTCGCTTTCTCTGCCGAGTCTGCTGTCAGTTTTAAATTTTTTTGCGTCAAATTTTGTGCGTTATGCGTTCGGTCTTGTTCTGATGACAGATTTGTATTTGTGGTACCTACGTGCGTTTTGTCCTGTTTGCTGTCTGTCATCTTGAGGTTTGTAGATTGATAGGCGTCAACACACAGGTAACAACTACCTAGCTTCTAGTCAACAGCTCCTCCATTCAAGTAGGTGCCGGGTGATGGGCCATTGTTTTGTTGTATTTTATTAGTTTACTATAATTTTCAACAGATGAATTCGATGGCTAAGTTGCAGTAGAAATTGTCGACCATAGTGTTGATTAAAAGAGATAAGCTTTGCTGAATATCACTCTATCAATAAATAAAGGGAAGGGTGTTGTTGCCTTGGGGTATTTTGTAGACAGATCTGTTGGTTTTGTGTTCTGGTTTGGTGCTCCACTGTTTTCAGACCCCACGCACCGCTACTGTTTGCTACTTGCAGCAATCAAACGAAGATCTGTCTCTGCGTAAAAGAAGATACCACCAAAGAGTGGAATATCGAGGTTCTACCAAATGTTCAGCTCCCAAAATTGATTTTTTATGAGTGAAAAAAAAAATGAGTGACCTGGGAGTGACTGTAAGTATCAACACGTAGATCAAGACGATTAAATGGCACTACCAATGATCAAAGATAAATTGAAAAAAAAAGAGCGTACCTAATTTGATTTTTATAGGCCAAAAATGGTGAAAAACCATCATAAATAGCTATTTCACTTATTTCACATGAAATAAACAATAAATGAACAGCCAAAATTTCTGTGGGTATGTCCAATAGAATAATACACCCATGTGACAAGGACTTTGCAGCGTTTTTTTTTAAATTTAGTATTTTGAGCGAAAATATAGTTGGATATTATAAATTATAGCAGATCTGTAACTGTAACCCTAGCTACAAGGCCTAACTTGTGATCAGGACTTCTGGCTTCTGCTGTTGGTGAAGTAAGGTAACCAAGTCTGCGTTTCACGGAATTGAGGGCTGTTAAGGGATCAACGTTCGAATTGATTCTCAGACGATTTCAGAGGAGGTACACAGTACAGATACCTACAGATATATATAAATACCGATTACGGTAGCAGTGCACTACTGTGTTCTCATCATGGATGAATTCGAGCGAGTGGAGGATGAGATCATCCCAAGGGGGTGGCAGGATTTCGAATATTCAACGCCAGGTTGAATCATTCACCGAAACGTTGGACGTACCTGGCACAGCCAGCCGTGTGGCATCGTCATCAATATGATAAGCGAGAGGGTGGAAAAGAACACTGAAGCAGCGGGTGAACCATTCACGCGTGGCTGGCTATGTGCACCAAACCCTAATCCCGACACGGATAATAATCGATTCCTTATTTTTCGATTTTTTTAACGAAAACAGAGCAATACCTAACACTGCCAAGGACATGGCACAGAAGCTTCCTCGTGGCCTTCACAGTATGTCACCATTAAATTGTCAGAAAACTAGAAATGACCGGTTCGCCATGCTCGTGGCGATAGATGCTGGGCAACCAAAGTTTAAAAAATCGTTATTTTCGGGCAATACAAAGCACGGGGACAAAAAGGATTTAAGCCCGCCATTTACCCTCACGCAACAGCTGAAATTCGCCGGAAAAATGGTGGATGAAAAAAAAAAGAAAAGATGAATGTTGTATGGGACCTCACCCGCATCATCCCTGAAAATCTGACCAAAATCCGTTCAAAATTGATGGAGTTATGACCGTAACAAGAAAATCTCGTTAGCGGCTGCGCAGAGGCTACGTTGATTCGATCATGATGAAACTGATAGGGGAACATCTAGCGCTAAACCCACACAATTCCTGAAAATTTTATTGAAATCGGGTCAAAATTGTGGAAGTTATGGCTGTGGCAAGGAAATGGGGACATACAGACGGACGGACAGACACTAAACCAAATTTGTTCAGGAGGCCCTGAAACTCAAAATGCAAGTGGAAATTTTGATTTTGGAGCACTCAAAATTTTTCATTTCGAAAGTGAAAACAAAGCTTCCGCTACCTTGCAGACTCGGAAGCAATATTAACACAACGAGAACGCCCTTATTTTCTATCTGCAGTAAGCTCGACTATTTTAGATCCAAAGGATTTACTCACCCCGAAGGCTGGGATGCTAGATCTACCTATTTTCCGTGAGCTCTACCGGTTTTTCGCCCCGCCGTCTTCTAAGTATTTTTACCTATTCAAAGTGTTCTACCGAATTTTTGAAAAATCCCATCAGATTTTGCTTCAGAGTCTGCAAGGCAGCGGAAGCTTTGTTTTCACTTTCGAAATGAAAATTTTTCTCGTGCTCCAAAATCACATCATTTTGCGTTTCAGGGCCTCCTGAACAAATTTGGTTTCGTGTCTGTCTGTCCACATTTCCTTGCCACAGCCATAACTTCCACAATTTTGACCCGATTTCAATAAAATTTTCAGGAATTGTGTGGGTTTAGCGCTAGTTGGTCCCCTATCAGTTTCATCAAGATCGAATCAGCAGTAGCCTCTGCGCAGGCGCCAACGAGATTTTCTTGTTACGGTCATAACTCCGTCAGTTTTGAACGGATTTTGGTCAGATTTTCAGGGGTGATGCGGGTGAGGTCCCTTGAGGTCCCATACTCATCTTTTCTAATCAGGCACCGTCGGGCATATCCACCATCTCTACGGCTACGGAATTCCATAGTAACTTTAAAATCTTTTTTGCCCCCGTGCTTTGTATTGCCCAAAAATAACGATATTTTAATCTTTGGTTGCCCAGCATTCTATCGTCATGAGCATGGCGAACCGGTCATTTATAGTTTTCTGAAATTTTAATGGTGACATACTGTGAAGGCCACGAGGAAGCTTCTGTGCAGTGTATTTACAGTGTTACAGATTTTTTTTTCGTATGTTACCAACGTTTTATAGTGTTCACTAGAGAAATAGGAAAGAAGTTGTCAAGGATGTTTGAAAGACGAAGGAAGTTGTTCACACTGACAACCAATGTCAGCCAACCCAAGCCAATAAGTTTAAGACAAACGCGAACTTGTTAAGAAAGATGTAAGAAGATCAGTTACAAAAGACTGATTGGATTGTTTTCTAAAGGGGAACTCAAAGGTACAGTTGTCCAGTGCTGAGGGTTCAAACGATTATTAACACTGTAGAAAATGAAGCCTAGATTCGACCAAGGAGGTTATCAACCACTCATTTCGGAGTTCGATTACGCCTCTAGTGGCACAACCTGTATACAGTGCAGAAAGGGCGTATGACGTTTCGACAAATGCCACTTCGATAGCAGGGCGTTTCGACAAAAAGGATTTTTACCAGAGGGAAGTCGTTTCGACAAAAGAATTTTCGTTCGCAAGTTGTTTCGACAGATTAAAAATAAACAAATAAACGCTGCATCCCTACACAACGGTTTATTATTTTGTACAGAATACCCTTCTGTTACAGATCACAGCTCTCTGTATAGATAACCCGTCTATATAATATGTACTAGTCTATACATATTATGTAGATCGCAGACCCTCCTTAGGTTAGTACCTAACCCCATACTCGTTACTAGGTACCTACCTAAATCACGAGTTAAATGTTGCTAAAATAATTCTTTCGATGACAAACAGTACCTAAAATGCCAAAAAGAAATGCAAATAATGAAGTTCTGAAGGGAAATCGTTGATGTGGAGTGAAATAGATGCCCCTTCTGCGTAGATCACTGTTTTCTGTGGTCAGTACCTACCCTCTGGTCAAGTATAATGAACCGTTGTGTAATAACTTGCCCATCAATAATACTTCAACGGTTGGTCAAGTTGCAAAAGTACCGATCAACAAAATCCAGCCCCTTCTTGGTAGATGAACCGTTGTGTAATAATTTACCGTTATGTACTAATTTGCCGTTGTGTAATAATTTACCCATCACTAATACTTCAACGTTTGTTCGTACCTACCAACAAAATCCAATAGTCCATCACTTATCAAATGAAATAATATCGCAGAACAACCAACTCGACTTCATACAGCCATCCTTGATTATAGCCAGGTGCTCCCTAGTGATGATATCTGGGCCGGATTTATACCGTTTGATTCACGATCGCGTTGACGAAGCTTTTTGGTGCACACGAACGGCTGGACGTACAATGCTCCGGGTGGCCTCAAAAAAATTTTTGGCTCAAGCCAAATTTAATATCGCTAAAAAACCATACCCTTCAATCGAAAGTTTTCCAGCTACGGCGTTCTGAAAATTTCAACCCCTATTTTGAACCCCTTAGAGATGACCGACAGTAACGCCGAGCTTCGAGGACCAACTAGACCCCGAACGGAACCTGTGTCCCGAATTTCATCAATTTTGTTTCATGGTAACTTAAGAAAAGTGGCCAGTACGGCGTACGGCGGACTGGCAGAAATATTTTGATTGCATTTTCGGATTCTACGTACCTTGAAACGTAAACCATCAAATTTTGAGGGGGGGTTAGAATTTTTTTTTTTTTTCATGCTCGATTCCAATGGTTCATTATAATTGTGGAGTTTTCAGTTCCAAGACAGGCGTCTATCTACGTTCCCTTCGTGTCCACAAGAAGGAAGATTTCCATATGGCATACCCAAAAGGTAGGAATTATGTGTTCGTGTTCGGAAAGGTGCCGAGGAGAGGAGGAAGTCCTTGTCACATGGGGTTTATTATTCTAGAGAAATGTTGGCTGTACATTTATTGTTTGTTTCATGTGAAATAATTGAAATAGCTATTTCTGATGGTTTCCACCAATTCTGGCCCCCAAAACACAAATTAGGTAGGTACGATCTTTTTTTTTTCAAATTAACTTTGATCATTGGTAGTGCCATTTAATCGTCTTGATCCACGTGTTGACACTTTTTCTAGTGTTATTCTACAAACTGATGGTGATTTCAGACGATTTCGTAGGTTTTTGACTCATACAAAATCAATTTTGGGAGCTGAACATCTGGTACAACCTCAATTTTCCACTCCTGGCCAAAATCGACCTCATATTCGATCTTCTCGTCCCCAAAAACATGGAAAACGATACCTCAAAAGCTCATGTTACCAACATGTTGCTAAAACGCAAAAAGTACCTATTTTTACACACATTTTCACTCACAACACCCCTGGGAATATTCCGATCGGACTGAAAAGTTTCGGGACACAACTAGGGCCCAAATGGAGCATGTGTGCGAAAGAACGACTTTTTTAGACCGAAAATGAAGCCTGTACACGTGATACGGCGGACGGCGTACGGCGGACGGACATTGCATTTTTTGAATCTACGCACCTTGAAATGGAAAAGAAAAAAGTTTGAGGGGGGGTTATAAAATTTTTTTGCTGAGCGATTACATAGGTGTATTATTCAGAGAATAATAAACCAAAAACCAAAATTACAACGAAATAGGAAGAGATCACTCACCTAAAATTCAGCTATCAAGTGTTCGGCATCAATGATCAGGAGTAAATAATTGTCTTTGGTCGTAAAAAGAGGAAATCTTTTATCAGCTTTGATGAAACAGAATTACTAGTATAGTTAGTATAGTTTCTTGCCTATTATACATCTGATCCATGCACTCTTCATACGAGGTTGGGACCGCTGGCATGATTGTTCTCCGGGCTCTGTAAATATTCGCCCTTATTAATGCAACGTCCGAATATTCGAGATCAGAAGTTGACACTAATTCTTGACGTATCAATTTGTTAGGTTTGACGGTCAGTTGATCTAAACGCTTTTCTCTTCACATTTGAGGCAATTTTCTCTCTTTCAATCGTCCTAGCAAGAAGCGGTTCGTGATTGTGCGCACCCGAAATTGAAAGAACGCGCTCGAATCCAGCGTCCGTAAGAATTAGAACTTTGTACGATCGTTATCAGCGGAATGACTTGTCTCCGTCTTTAGTCGTTCGCAATTCGTTTAACTTACCCCTCAATTTTCAAAATAGCCAGAGTTGTACCACTGTATAAAGGAGGAACCAAAACGGAGTTCGGGAACTATCGAACAGTTGCAATGTTAAGTGTTTTTTCAAAAATAATAGAGAGATGGATTAAACAGGAGCTTACCAAATACCTGGAACAAAAAGGTATATTAGCAGATGTTCAGTATGGGTTTCGACCGGGGAGGAGTGTGGAGGACGCATTATATCAGTTGGTAGAGGATATTCATGGCATTAGAGAGTCTAAAGAGAATGGAGTAGTTTCGTTCTTAGATTTGGCAAAGGCATTTGACTCCACAGATAGGCAGACTCTCATGACGAAACTAAAGGGAATAGGAATTTCAAATGGAAGTTTGTGTTGGTTTGCCAGCTACCTGTCAGAGAGGAAGCAAATGCTGGTGATTGGGGATCAAAGCAGCACATGTATGGACATCGAATATGGGGTAATACAGGGAAGTAGATTAGGCCCAATACTTTTTCTCGTTTATATCAACAACCTCCCATTAGTGCCGATTACGGGAAAACTTAACTTATTTGCAGACGATGCCGTAATTCTTGAAAGGGGAAAGCATTGGAGAGAAGTATTCAGCAACATGGAGAGTTCCCTTAATAAAATTAACGAGTGGTTAAAGAATAATTTTCTCACTCTAAACGTAGAAAAAACTAAATACATGATTATCAAGTCCAATAGTGTTTCACGGGAAAATGTGATAGAGATGGAGTTGAAGATTCACGGATGTAGTAATTCACTGGATTCGTGCAATTATTGTCCCTCACTCATAAAGGTTGACACGTACAAGTACTTGGGAGTTGTACTGGATTCGAGAATGTCTTGGGAAGGCCATGCAGATTTCTTATATGGGAAGCTACGTAAGTTCATGGGTATTATGTATAGCTTGCGGAACATATTGGAAGTATCCAGACTCAGACAAATAAACATCTCCTTAATTCAGTCCGTATTCCAGTATGGGATTTTGGTGTGGGGTGGTTGCCTGCCTAAGGTGATGAGACGATTGGAAACACTGCAGAAAGGAATATTGAAAGTTATGCTCTCGAAGAATAGGCGTAATCCTACATTGCAGATCTTTTCGGACGCAAAGGTGCTTACAATCAAACAGCTTTTTGTAAAGGGGTTAATCCTCCACTTCTACAAATCGCCCAACATCGTTTCCCAATGTCGTCAGGGTTCTTACAATACGAGGTATCACCTTCTAGGTAATGTGATGAATCCCATACCTCGTTTGGTACTTACAACAAGAAGTCCTTCTTACATCATTCACATGATTTATAATAATATGCCCCAAAATCTAAGATGTCCCTCGGTCCACAAGAGAACACAGAAGCTAGTGCACTCCTGGTTGGTTACCATAGGTATGGAAAAAATTAAAGCAATCGTCACCAGTATATATGTAAATTAATAAAATGTAAAACAATTATAATATAATAACGCTAATGATCATAAATTAAATTTGTAACCGATCGCAAAATACATAACATAAAAATAGAGAACATGGGTAGGAAATAATCGACATAAGCGTGAATCTACAATGTAACAAGAATGACTCTTGCCCAACAACACAGGCTTGCCTACAGTTGGGCAATAGTATTCGTGATTTCGAAAACAGGAAGTCATGATTATTACACATTACGAGAAGAATGCGTTATATTCTTAATCAATGTAAATAATATTGAATAAATCTCTCTCTCTCTCATTCAAAATTATTCACAATAATGCAACATTTTCCCCTTTTACTTTAATATTTATTATCAATTTGAAGATCCATCACGTACTGAACAACGCACTGAGCAAAAAAAGACAACACTGAATAATACGCGGAGGCGACGGAAAGGAAACTGACAACCGATACCTCCTTAATGAAATCGAGTTCAGCTAGTTAAATCACCTTTGTCCGGAAGGTTTAAACAACTGATAGTCTACCGAACATGTAGGTAAACAAAAACACTTTCATCACCCACTGTTAACGTAGGTTTGTCGAAACGATGCGTTCAGTTAGATGTAAGAGGAACCTCTTGTCGAAAGCATAGCTACCAAAATTATCGTGCCGACAAAGCATTTGTCGAAACAACTTACGCCCTGCAGAAAGTGTTGCACAGATGATTGAGAGAGTGGAGCTGGTAATTAAACTCTCCAACCTTAGCGAATAAATTGGTTTTGGCTTCCTCGCTACTGAAGATACGCTACTGAGGCCTTGTATTCGTGCAAGAATCGACAAAATCATGTCCTCCAAAATGAAAATTTCCACTCGCATTTTACGTTTCAGTGGGCGAAAGAACGAATTTTTTAGACCGAAAATGAAGCCGGTACACGTGATACGGCGGACGGACATTGTATTGTGGTTTATTGTTCTGCGAATAATACACCTATGTATTCGCTCAGCAAAAAAATTTAACACCCCCTCAAATTTTTTCTTTTATTTTTCGAGGTGCATAGATTCCAAAAATGTGCACCCAGCTCATAATACCCTGAGGTGTTATGAGTGAAAATGTGCACAAAAATAGGTACTTTTTGTGTTTTAGTAACATGTTAGTAACATGAGGTTTTGAGGTATCGTTTTCCATGTTTTTTGGGGATGAGAAGACCGAATATGACGTCGATTTTGACCAAAGAGTGGAAAATCGAGGTTCTACCAAATGTTCAGCTCCCAAAATTAATTTTTTATGAGTCAAAAACCTGGGAAATCGTCTGAAATCACCATCAATTTGTATAATAACACTGGAAGTAGTATCAACACGTGGATCAAGACGATTAAATGGCACTACCAATGATCAAAGATAAATTGAAAGAAAAAAAGGAGCGTACCTACCTAATTCGTGTTTTAGGGGCCAAAAATGGTGGAAACCATCAGAAATAGCTATTTCAATTATTTCAAATGGAATAAACAATATATGAACAGCCATCATTTCTGTAGGTATGTCCAATAGAATAATAAACCCATGTTTGGGTTTTGGAGCGGAAAGGACTTTGCAGCGCTTTTGGAATCTATGCACCTTGAAACGGAAAAGAAAGAATTTTGTGGGGGTGTTATAAAATTTTTTGCTGAGCGAATGTTAGGTGTATTATTCACAGAATAATAAACCAAAAATACACTGCCAAGGTGATGGCACAGGAGCTTCCTCGTCACAATCAGAGTGACCCATTATAAAATAGAACAGACTCGGAAGCAAAATAACATAACATTACATTACATTACATAACGTTAAATATACATATTACATAACATTACATTACATAACGTAACATTACATAACATTACATGAAATATACATATTATGCATAACATGACTTCCATAATACATTACGTCCATTATACATAACTAGCCTGACCGCTCGCTTCACTCGCTATCCGAGATTCGCTGTACGCAGTATCGTGGAACCAACAAACGACGGAAAAATCCCATACCCTACCGGGTATTTGTGCCCAATTTTATCAAAATCCGTCAAGCCATTCAGGAGTTGACCATGGTCGACCATAGTTCCGCTATGGTCAGGGAATTAAAAATGCGACGTTGCACAACTTGGGAGCCTACTGGATATTCGTGCCAAATTTGGTCGATATCCGTTGAGCAATTCGGGATTCGACCATGGAGGGGCCCATGGATGCGCTATGGTCGACCGCGGGGGTAGTCCGAAGGGTCGATCGTAGATAGAATTTCACGTAGATTACGAATACGCGATAAAAAATAGGGGTTACCATTTCAATTAACGAAGTTGACCATGGTCGACCATAGTTCCGCTATGGTCAGGGAATTAAAAATGCGACGTTGCACAACTTGGGAGCCTACTGGATATTCGTGCCAAATTTGGTCGATATCCGTCAAGCCATTCAGGAGTTGACCATGGTCGACCATAGTTCCGCTATGGTCAGGGAATTAAAAATGCGACGTTGCACAACTTGGGAGCCTACTGGATATTCGTGCCAAATTTGGTCGATATCCGTCGAGCCGTTTGGCCGTGCATAGAAGGACAGACAGACAGACAGAGCGCATGCGCAGGGCGAACCGCTGGCTCTATCATGTTGAAATTTATATGGGACCTCAATGGGCCCTACCCGCTTAATCCCTGAGAATTACATTGAAATTGGGTGAAATCTTTGGTTACTACGGCTGTAACAGGGAAATTGAATCTATTTCACGCCAGCGCATGCGCAGAGCGCACCGAGGGTCCGATCATGCTGAAATTCATACTGGAACTCACTAGGCCTTGTCCAAACAACCGTTGAAAATTTGAGCGAAATTGAATCAAAATTGTGAAAGTTATGCGTGATTGTTGAATTTAACGTTAGCGCATGCGCAGGGCGTACCGCTGGATCAATCATGTTGAAATTTGTATGGGACCTCAAGGGGCCTTATCCGCACCATCCCTCAAAATTTGAGCTGAATCAATTCAAAATCGTGGAAGTTATGGCTGTAACAAGGAAATGCGGACAGACTCACAGACTCACAGACCGACAGACACGGAACCAAATTTGTTCAGTAGGCTTTGAAACGCAAAATGCAAGTGGAAATTTTGATTTCTGAAGACAAAAATTTTTTGGCTCACGAAAGTGAACACAAGGCTTCCGCTGCTTCGCAGACTCGGAAGCAATAGTCGTAACGAGTTGAAATTTGGAGGGTAGCCGCGGGCTGGAGCACAGATGGTCCCACATCAAAATTCATTGAAAAAGTGCTCCAACTTTCACCTGTGCATGCGTAAAAGTGACATCCTAGTCGAGCCCATAACTACCCTAGAAACTGTCGTACTGCGCTGATATTTGGAGGGTGGGTTGGGGGTTAGGTGTCGGGTGCTGTTCTCACAAGCGAAACTCTACAATTACTGTATCAATTTTAGTGAAATTTCCAGGGACTGTGCGTGCAGGCCCTTAGACGGCCGCCTATGAATTCAACTGCTGGCTGACCAATTGTAGCTCTACAAGAGAAATAACCAAAAATCGGTATTTTACTAATAGTTCTACAGTCTATTTTGTACGTCCATGTTACATTAAGTGAGGAAGCTATACTGCCCGCCCAACTTGGCGGACTTTTGGTTTATTATTCTGTGAATAATACACCTATGTATTCGCTCAGCAAAAAAATTTTATAACACCCCCTCAAACTTTTTTCTTTTTCGTTTCAAGGTGCGTAGATTCCAAAAATGTCCGCCGTATCACGTGTACCGGCTTCATTTTCGGTCTAAAAAATTCGTTCTTTCGCACACATGCTCCATTTGGGCCCTAGTTGTGTCCCGAAACTTGTCAGCCCGGTCGGAATATACCCAGGGGTGTTATGAGTGAAAATGTGTGTAAAAATAGGTACTTTTTGCGTTTTAGCAACATGTTGTTAACATGAGCTTCTGAGATATCTTTTTCCATGTTTTTGGGGACAAGACCGAATATGAAGTCGATTTTGACCAAAGAGTGGAAAATTGAGTTCTACCAAATGTTCAGCTCCCAAAATTGATTTTTTATGAGTGAAAAACCAGGGAAATCGTCTGAAATCACCATCAGTTTGTATAATAACACTGGAAAAAGTGTCAACACGTGGATCAAGACGATTAAATGGACTACCAACGATCAAAGATAGTTTAAAAAAAGAAAGAAGAAAAAAAAAGCGTAGGTACCTACCTAATTTGTGTTTCGGGGGCCAAAATTAATGGAAACCATCAGAAATAGCTAGTTCGATTATTACGCATGAAAGAAACAATAAAAACAGCCAACATCTCTGTAGGTAGGTATGTCCAATAGATTAATAAACCCATGTGACAAGGACTTTGCAGCGTTTTTTTCCCTCCATAATTCGGTTCACTTCCTCAAAGTACCGTGAGGTATGGTAAACCTATATTAACAGGGTGCGTTCAGGTTGGGTTACTGCAGCTGTGCCTGGTAACGGGCGATCATTCACATCTGGTATCGCAGGCGGGTGTGCATGTGTCGTGTCCACCACTGCCCAACCCCTTCGTCGTTCGTTATATCATTAAACATTCACCTGGCCGAGCGGAGTGCCGATGCCTTCGGTCAAGTGCGAGAGGAAGGAAAACCTATGGTAAGGTAATCCGTGAAATTCAAGGAAAGCTGTTAACCACTAAAACATAAACTAGTCCTCGTATATATGAAATGGAAGAACCAAATCAACGACGTAAATAATAAACTTAGAAAATTAATATACGTATTTGCGAGAATGAGAAGGGTGGTTCCTTTAAAAGTTTTTAGGGTTATTTAATTTTGCACTGGTGCAGTCGGTTCTCCTCTACGGATTGCCGGCCTGGGGTAGTGCATACATTTTTAAACCCGGTAGTGCGCACGCAGAAAGCGTTGCTAAGAATGATTAACAACAGTGGGTATCTAGAACATACGCCGCCATTATTTTTAAAAAACAAAAATATTTTGGACATTTTTAAACTCAAAAGTTTCCTCGATACGGCAGGTCCTGAGGGAGAAGTCATTTTCGCTCCCTCAGCATACTCCGCCAACCCGCTACCAGGTCTTTGGATTTATGGTCCTCCCCCGTTGCGCCACCACGGCGGGTTTAAATAGCTATCGGCATTTCGGGACCAAAGAATTTAACCAATTACCGAACGAGTTGAAACTTGCTTCTAGACCATCCTAAATTTGTAAATAGAAATTTGAAATTGCATTACATAAACCTAGATTAATATTATTAGTATAGCACTAGTTCAAGTGATAACTTTTTGTAATATTGCTTGGGAGACAATTTATTTATTTTTTGTATATTTTCTCATTTAATTGATGTGTTAGGTTTAGAACGGAACTCTTCTCCCTACTCGGGCATTAGCTCTCATAGGGGAATATTTTCCTTAGCTGTCAATTATTCTTCATGTTTTCTATTATGTTATCTGGAAATAAAAAATTTAAAAAAAATCTAAATCTGGTGTGGAAACTGTCCGAGATTCAACTACCTGGGCGGAGTACCCAAGTACCTACTCAGAAGTGCCTGTGGTCTGGGACGGAAAACATGTTAACAAAAACCGAGAAATTGAAGAGAAATACTGTTTAACAAAAAACAGTAGAAAAATCCTGACCTGGTTTGAGTGGGCCTAAGAAAAGTTAACGAAACGCTGCAAATTATTACAAAACGGTTTATTATTTACCTGTATTTACCCTTTCTGTGTGCTTTCTGTTTTCTTTGGTCAATACCTAACACCACCCCCCCCCCCCCCCCCCGGAAAAGCAAAATTTAGATTGGAGCCGGCCGGAGAATGAAAGTTACATAAATATTCCGTGGATTCAACTATCATTGAATATTATTTGTCGTTATTCATGAGGCATAAAATTATTCAAGTTAAAAAAAGCACCTATAAACAAAATTCAAAATAACCGTCATTCTTCAAATGAAATAACATCACGGAAAAACCAACTCGATTTCATTCAGCTGTCCCCTAGCAATGATGTCTGGGCTGGATGTATACAGTTTCATTCACGATCATGTTGACGAAGATTTTCGGCGCTAACGAACGGCTGGTACAAGGCTCCGGGTGGTCTCAAAAAATTCTCAAGTTCGATATCAATTTAAAACAGGGAAAACGATACTTCACAAGCTCATGTTCATTGAAACCTCAAAAAAATTCGAAAACCCCAACTTCACTTTTCACCCATAACACCCCTGGACGTACTCCGATCGGGCTGCAGAGTTTCGGGACACAAATAGGGCCCAAAAGAGCCTGTGTGCGAAAGAACGACGATGTTAGAGCACAATTTAATGTAAATTTAAGGCTGAAACCTTGTTAGAACCTCAATTCTTCGTTCTTTGCTCAAAATCGACTTCATATTCGGTCTCCTCGCCCTAAAAACCATGAAAAACGATACCTCACAAGCTTATGTTACTCGAACACCAAAAAACCCAATTTGTACACCCATTTTCCACCCAAAACACCCTTGGGTATATTCCGATCAGGCTGCTAAGTTTTGGGACACAACTAAGGCCCAAATGAAGCCTGTGTGAGAAAGACGAATTTTTTTGACCGATAATAACAGTAGATATGGATGATAACGGCGTTCGGCGGACTGACATTGCATTTTTGGAATCTATATGCACCTTGAAACGTAGAAGAAAACATCTTGAACATCTTGTTCAAAAAATATTTTGCTGAGCGAATACATAGGTGTATTATTCACGGAATAATAAGCCAAAACTGTGCCCACTACCGTCCAATCCACTAACCACTAACGTTAGCGTCACATTATGGCGAGTTTTGAGTAATAGAGGTAAGTGGAGGTTGGAGTTCGACAACTCGAAGTGTTGAGATGAACTGAGAGCTTTCCAACGATTGGCTAACGATTTTTGATGGATCAAAACTAAGAAACAAGACCTTTATGAGCGCACCTGAAATTCACCAGAAAATGTGCGCTTCTTCCCAGCATTCAAGTAAATATGTACGTAAATGTAACTACAGTACAGTTATACGTAAATATGTACTTAAGATACTCGAGCAGTTTCCTGGTCAAAAACATGATGGTATAACTTTGGAGTCGGTACAGACTACCAGTCTTAACTCATACAATGCTTAGTATGTGTAACATATTTTACGGTGTGTTTATGTTCCGGTGTGTGACCGTTAGTCTGCCTGTTTGCTTAAATTATTGCCATAGGCAAATTTCCAACAGTTAAGAGCATATTGACCCTTTAATTGATCAAATTAATGATCCAATTTGAATCTCACCAAATCATAGTGATTTGAGTAGTTGGTACTTTCAGGCGATTAAAACGTTCGATCCTTTTAATAGCAGTCGTAAAGTCGGTCCTTTGCAACAGATTCCTGTAGCAATTTAGTGGTTACGCAGTTCGACCTCAAATGGTCACCCACTGATGCCACTTTGACATTTTTGGTCAGTTTAGATAAGCCATAATTTGCTCCCACATGTACAAAAAATTGCGCACCGCCTTTCAAGGAACGACCAAAAGCTAGGCTACTCTGTACTATAGATAGATAGATATTTTAAGAGCGAAGGGACAACCAAAAGCCGAGATGAAAACGCTGCAAAATCCTTGTCACATGGGTTTATTATTTTGTTGGACATACCTACAGAAATTCTAGAAATACATTTATTGTTTCTTTCATGTGCAAAAATTAAAATAGCAATTTTTTATGGTCCACCGATTTTGGCCCCCAAAAACGAGAATTATGCTTCTATTTTTAACAAATTATCTTTGATCATTGATAGTTGTCTTGATTCACCAGTTGATACTACTACTAGTGTTACTATACAAATTTAGGGTGGTTTCAGATAATTTCCCAGGTTTTTGACATAAAAAATGAATTTTGGGAGCTGAACTTTCGTTAAAACCTCAATTCTTCACTTTGGTCAAAATCAACATCATACTGGGTCTACTCCCCCTAAAAAACATGGAAAACTATACCTATTTTTTGACAAATTATCTTTGATCATTGATAGTGCCATTAGCTGCCTTGATTCACCTGTTGATACTACTTCTAGTGTTATTATACAAATGTATGGTGATTTCAGATAATTCCCAGGTGTTTGACTCATAAAAAATGAATTTTGGAGCTGAACCTTCGTTACAACCTTAATTCTTCACTCTTTGGTCAAAATCAACAACATCCCCCAAAAAAACATGGAAAACGATACCTCACAAGCTCATGTTCACGAAAATCTCAACAAAAAAAGTCGAAATCCCCTATTTTTACACCAATTTTCCCCCACAACACCCCTGGGTGTAGTCCGATCCGGCGGCCAAGCTTCGAAGCACAACTAGGACCCAAATGTGTTCCAAAATTTGGACCCAAACTGTTTGAGGAAGAACGACGATTTTAGACCAAAATTTAACGTAAATTTAAAGCTGAAACAATGTTAGAACCTTCGGCTTCATATTCGATCTCCTCGTCCTAAAAAAACATGGAAAACGATACCTCACAAGCTCATGTTCATAAAACACCAAAAAACCCTATTTTTACACCCATAACGCCCTTGGGTATAATATTCCGATCGGGCTGCAAAGTTTCGGGAAACAACGGGCCCAAATGGAGCATGCGTGCGAAAGATGAATTTTTTTAGAACCGAAAATGGAGTATGCATTGCATTTTTGGAATCTAAGCACCTTGAAACGTACAAGAAAACATTTTGAGGGGGGGTGTTACACAAAATGTTTGCTGCGCGAATACATAGGTGTATTATTCACAGAATAATAAACCAAAACAAGACCGAAACCCATTGAAAACCCAATTCAAAAAATCCTCAACTACTAAATACTAAATTATCTGGCTGGCAGAGCAATCATCGGTTGGTTGCAATGAGGGCAACGAGAGGGAACATCAAATGAATGTACTGATTTTTAGTTTTAGACGACAGGTAGCGTAGATATCAAGTACCTGAAAATCTAATCATATTGACTTTCATACGAATTTTGAGCGATCTAGGTGCGCATGTCAACTATACATCACGATCCAAGGTATTAAAATACCTACTTTAATACATTCGAAGGTATCAAATACCTTTTTAAATTTAAAAAAATCAAATTCGTATTATTGAGTCAGTAAGTCCACGTATAACGGATTTTGATCATATTGGTACGATCAAGTTGATTAGTGCGAGTAGGTATACAGCCCCGCTACATCAAGACTGATCAAGAACATCACGAACCAATAGCAACATTGACTGTAGATTAAATAATGTTTGCACAAACGTAATTTATAATGCCAAGATTTTAACGACGTTGAAAATGAAGGACTGAAGAAATAGCCAATATTTTAGCTGCAGTTTTAATACAAGAAAAATCACAATAAAATTTAAAGAAGAGGTTAAGAGTAGGGTAGTTTTGATGCAGGGGTAGTTTTAAAACGAATTTTCCAAAATTGATTAAAATGTCACATCCATGCCCTAAACACTATTTCGTTTTTCGATGTTTATTAGAGGATAATTTGTAGTTTTCCCAATAAAAAACCACTGAAAACTAAAGAGGAACCAATATTATCAGTAGAGTTGTTTCAGGAAACAGTATCGAGAAGCCAGATCGCATTTTCATATTGAAATATGTCGCAAAATTCGGTAGTAACTACCAAATGTCGATGGGCGAACATCTGATAATCATGAGTAGGTACTACAGAACATAATATTATTATGTATATAAATATGTGAGATTATTTAGTTTGAGGAGTCGAGTGAAATGCGACTGAATGGCAAACGATGGATACTTCAAGTCAAACTGATAGGATTGAGACTGCCGGCCACATCATCAAGCAGGGAGCAACAGATAATACAGCATCTTATTTGATTTGTACCATTTTACAACAAACATAAACAGACGTACAAATTGACACCTACAAGCAAAGCTCGTAACACATAATCGCAATATAATTACATAACGAGGATTTCGTGCCTTAGCATGGGTCAAATCACGAAAAACTGCAGTTGGAAAAGCTTGCATATCGAAGGAAAATCATGACGGAATCAAATAGGGAAATCAGATATTGGCCACAATGCCGCATAACACCCAATGCGCAACAGCGACTTCTGATAGAGAAATCAACAACCGAGTCAGACGAAAAGCTGTTTCAAGTATTTTCCGAATTTGGGACTGCGATGAAAATCATTTCGACACGTTGAGGACGTTTGTGAGGTGTTTTGATGAGATTTTGGGTTATATTCGCGAAGCCGGAACGGACTGGGAAATACAGGATTTTGACGGGATTTCGAAGGAAAAGTCTGAAAATAATATTCGGGCGGGTCAAGGAGAAAAGGGGAAGTAGGATGGTCACGTCAGGAGTCAGACGGGAGTTTACAAATTCGAGTTTGATGTACGCGGGGTTTGGAGATTTTTGAAATTCGCCAAGGGTTGGGACGTGCGAGTTGTGGCATCGAGGGGGTCGAAATAACAATGAAAAAATACTGATATTACCTGGCAGGCTTTGTGTACTGGCTCGACCGACTCGTAACCTATGGAAACAGCATCTGCGGTTGCTAGGTTGACGAACGCCCCACTCCGGCGTTGAGGGAAACGCGGACGGATACACAGGGAAATCGAGCTTCCAACTCCTCAGAAACCCCACGAATTTACGCGATTCTCCGCTAAAAACAACCCTCGTGAACCCGCAAATGAGTTTGACACCGTGAAAATCCCGGTTTCCAGCGACAGGAACAGTCGGACAGAAGGAAATCGAGACTACTTTCCTGTTGGAGATAAGGGTTGCACCGTGCGACCGACAGGTAGCTCTAGTGTCGACGCTCACCATGGTAATCAATAAACTAAGGTCACATGAGCAGTGTTGACGGATTCTACGGATTTTTTCGTGTTGTGTTGGCTGCATTGCGACAGGCGTGAAAGCGGCAAGACTTGCATTTGAATTATATCAACCAAATTAATATAGAAAAACGATATTTATTTTATTTAAAAATGCTGTACAATCAAGTGCAACCGTAGGTAATTCTCTGCACAAATTTAACCGATAACTAACCCCGCCAGTAGACCTATCCACTGTAAGTAGTAAGTAGTAATAGAACGGTGCTTTAAGAAGAGAATGACTATTGCGATGGTCAAAAATACTGTTTTCCAAATAAACAAGGGCCAACTTCAAGTGGTTGAATTGGTGGGGGGGGGGGGGGGGTCGAAAATCTCTATTATCGGTCGGAAATCGCCAATCTGTAATAATGTCTTAATATTAACAACAGTGGAGATCAAATCATTAAGATCAAAAATCATCAAGGTGTAGATCGGTGGATTAAGAAGAAAATTAATAAGTACCTACTGCGATAGGTACCATGCGAAAATACTGTTTTTCAAATAAACAAGGGCCAACTTGAAGTGGTTTGGGGGGGGGGGGGGGGGGTCAAAAATCGCTATTATTGCTCGCAAATCGCCAATCTGTAATAATGTCTCAATATTAACAACAGTGGAGATCAAATCATCGTAAGATCAAATCATCAAGGTGTAGATCGGTGGATTAAGAAGAAAATTAATAAGTACCTACTGCGATAGGTACCATGCGAAAAAACTGTTTTTCAAATAAACAAGGGCCAACTTCAAGTGGTTGAATTGGGGGGGGGGGGGGGGGGGGGGGCGGGTCGAAAATCGCTATTATCGGTCGGAAATCGCCAATCTGTAATAATGTCTCAATATTAACAACAGTGGAGATCAAATCATCGTAAGATCAAATCATCAAGGTGTAGATCGGTGGATTAAGAAGAAAATTAATAAGTACCTACTGCGATAGGTACCATGCGAAAAAACTGTTTTTCAAATAAACAAGGGCCAACTTCAAGTGGTTGAATTGGTGGGGGGGGGGGGGGTCGAAAATCGCTATTATCGGTCGGAAATCGCCAATCTGTAATAATGTCTCAATATTAACAACAGTGGAGATCAAATCATCGTAAGATCAAATCATCAAGGTGTAGATCGGTGGATTAAGAAGAAAATTAATAAGTACCTACTGCGATAGGTACCATGCGAAAAAACTGTTTTTCAAATAAACAAGGGCCAACTTCAAGTGGTTGAATTGGGGGGGGGGTCGAAAATCGCTATTATCGGTCGGAAATCGCCAATCTGAAATAATGTCTCAATATTAACAACAGTGGAGATCAAATCATCGTAAGATCAAATCATCAAGGTGTAGATCGGTGGATTAAGAAGAAAATTAATAAGTACCTACTGCGATAGGTACCATGCGAAAATACTGTTTTTCAAATAAACAAGGGCCAACTTCGTTGAATTGGTGGGGGGGGGGGGGGGGTCGAAAATCGCTATTATCGGTCGGAAATCGCCAATCTGTAATAATGTCTCAATATTAACAACAGTGGAGATCAAATCATCGTAAGATCAAATCATCAAGGTGTAGATCGGTGGATTAAGAAGAAAATTAATAAGTACCTACTGCGATAGGTACCATGCGAAAAAACTGTTTTTCAAATAAACAAGGGCCAACTTCAAGTGGTTGAATTGGTGGGGGGGGGGGGGGGGGGTCGAAAATCGCTATTATCGGTCGGAAATCGCCAATCTGTAATAATGTCTCAATATTAACAACAGTGGAGATCAAATCATCGTAAGATCAAATCATCAAGGTGTAGATCGGTGGATTAAGAAGAAAATTAATAAGTACCTACTGCGATAGGTACCATGCGAAAAAAACTGTTTTTCAAATAAACAAGGGCCAACTTCAAGTGGTTGAATTGGTGGGGGGGGGGGGGGTCGAAAATCGCTATTATCGGTCGGAAATCGCCAATCTGTAATAATGTCTCAATATTAACAACAGTGGTGATCAAATCATCGTAAGATCAAATCATCAAGGTGTAGATCGGTGGATTAAGAAGAAAATTAATAAGTACCTACTGCGATAGGTACCATGCGAAAAAACTGTTTTTCAAATAAACAAGGGCCAACTTCAAGTGGTTGAATTGGTGGGGGGGGGGGGGGTCGAAAATCGCTATTATCGGTCGGAAATCGCCAATCTGTAATAATGTCTCAATATTAACAACAGTGGTGATCAAATCATCGTAAGATCAAATCATCAAGGTGTAGATCGGTGGATTAAGAAGAAAATTAATAAGTACCTACTGCGATAGGTACCATGCGAAAAAACTGTTTTTCAAATAAACAAGGGCCAACTTCAAGTGGTTGAATTGGTGGGGGGGGGGGGGGGGGTCGAAAATCGCTATTATCGGTCGGAAATCGCCAATCTGTAATAATGTCTCAATATTAACAACAGTGGAGATCAAATCATCGTAAGATCAAATCATCAAGGTGTAGATCGGTGGATTAAGAAGAAAATTAATAAGTACCTACTGCGATAGGTACCATGCGAAAATACTGTTTTTCAAATAAACTAGGGCCAACTTCAAGTGGTTGAATTGGTGGGGGGGGGGGGTCGAAAATCGCTATTATCGGTCGGAAATCGCCAATCTGTAATAATGTCTCAATATTAACAACAGTGGAGATCAAATCATCGTAAGATCAAATCATCAAGGTGTAGATCGGTGGATTAAGAAGAAAATTAATAAGTACCTACTGCGATAGGTACCATGCGAAAAAACTGTTTTTCAAATAAACAAGGGCCAACTTCAAGTGGTTGAATTGGTGGGGGGGGGGGGGTCGAAAATCGCTATTATCGGTCGGAAATCGCCAATCTGTAATAATGTCTCAATATTAACAACAGTGGAGATCAAATCATCGTAAGATCAAATCATCAAGGTGTAGATCGGTGGATTAAGAAGAAAATTAATAAGTACCTACTGCGATAGGTACCATGCGAAAAAACTGTTTTTCAAATAAACAAGGGCCAACTTCAAGTGGTTGAATTGGTGGGGGGGGGGGTCGAAAATCGCTATTATCGGTCGGAAATCGCCAATCTGTAATAATGTCTCAATATTAACAACAGTGGTGATCAAATCATCGTAAGATCAAATCATCAAGGTGTAGATCGGTGGATTAAGAAGAAAATTAATAAGTACCTACTGCGATAGGTACCATGCGAAAATACTGTTTTTCAAATAAACTAGGGCCAACTTCAAGTGGTTGAATTGGTGGGGGGGGGGGGGGTCGAAAATCGCTATTATCGGTCGGAAATCGCCAATCTGTAATAATGTCTCAATATTAACAACAGTGGAGATCAAATCATCGTAAGATCAAATCATCAAGGTGTAGATCGGTGGATTAAGAAGAAAATGACTAAGTACCCACTGCGATAGGTACCATGCGAAAATACTGTTTTTCAAATAAACAAGGGCCAACTTGAAGTGGTTGGTGGGGGGGGGGGGGGGGTCAAAAATCGCTATTATTGCTCGCAAATCGCCAATCTGTAATAATGTCTCAATATTAACAACAGTGGAGATCAAATCATCGTAAGATCAAATCATCAAGGTGTAGATCGGTGAATTAAGAAGAAAATGACTACCCACTGCGATAGGTACCTGGTCGAAAATATGATTTTTCAAATAAACAAGGGCCAACTTCAAGTGGTTGAAATGAGAGGGGGGGTCAAAAATCGCTATTATTGCTCGCAAATCGCCAGTCTGTAAAAACTGTATTTACCAACAGTGCAGTGGAGATGAAATAAAGATGTCGAAGGGTGAATTAAGAAGAAAATTAGTAAGTACCTACTGCGATAGGTACCTCGTCGATAATACTGTTTTTCAAATAAACAAGGGCCAACTTCAAGTGGTTGAAATGGGAGGGGGGGTCAAAAATCGCTATTATTGCTCGCAAATCGCCAGTCTGTAAAAACTGTATTTACCAACAGTGCAGTGGAGATGAAATGAAGGTGTAGAAGGGTGAATTAAGAAGAAAATTATTAAGTACCTACTGCGATAGGTACCATGCGAAAATACTGTTTTTCAAATAAACAAGAGCCAATTTCAAGTGGTTGGTGGGGGGGGGGGGGGTCGAAAATCGCTATTATTGCTCGAAAATCGCCAATCTGTAAAAATGTATTATTACCAACAGTGGAGATGAAATCATCGTAAGATGAAACCATCAAGGTGTAGATCGGTGGATTAAGAAGAAAATGACTAAGTACCTATGGCGATATGTACCTAGTCGAAAACACGATTTTTCAAATAAACAAGGGCCAACTTCAAGTAGGTAGTGTTTCTTCGAAAATCGCTAAAAATTCTCAAAAATAGGTACAGTACTTGGTCACCATCGTCCAAAATTCGCTCAAATGGACATGCTGCATGACGAGAAATCCCTTCTTTCTTTTCATTAGCCCCCCCCCCCCCTCACCACTGGGTCGAGTCGGAAGCGAACTCGAAACCTCCCCAAATTTTACCCCGCTGAAACCGTTGAATCGTCGCTAAGCAAAACTGCGGTTGGAGCCGCTTTGGAACTTTAGCTGCTCTCAAACTCAACGGATGTCCGCTGTGTCCCCGTATCCTAGGAAATACTCGAGAAAAACAACGAACACATTCTGACACTTGATGATCCTTCTGTGCGCTACTCAGCTACACACGCAGCGGCACCTTCAAAAATTGCCCAATTTTTGAATTACTCGGACTTGACTGGAAAAAAAAATGAAAATTTTCGAACAAATTTTTTACCTGTTTTGACGAGGATGCGTTTCCTGTTCTCCAGCTCGGTTTCGGCGACATATTCGACTTTGACGCGATCGTTTCCCGGAGCGGCACCGTTGAGATTGATACCGCAACTCATGACGACAGCTAGCGGGGAAACGCAACCAAAAAGAAACAAAAAAAGCAAAATACTACGTCACCGTTGGATATCGACTGGGTCACTTTCCTAGCAAACTGTCCACAAAGAAACGAGATCCCGCAAATTCCAAAACTCGGGGGAAAAAAAATTGGCTAGGAAACGGCAGTTTCTAGGAATGGATTCCCGCTTGTTGGGAGAGAAATGAAATGCTTGGGTTTTCTCGTTTGTTCGTCATATGTTTGATTTTTTGTTTTTTTTTTCCGTTGTTCGATCACATGTTACCGGGACGCGGGTAAAAAGTGTTGCGAGCAGTCGCGCGCGCCCTGTGAAGAGCGATTTGGGGAACCGCGGGAAAATTGAAACCGAACGAATCAAGAGTTCGAACGCCTGCAACCAGGGGCGGATCCAGAATTTTTTTCCGGAGGGGGTCACAGGGTAGAACAATATAAAAATAACAAAATAACCAAACGAACAATACAAACCGAATTTTCAACCTTATGCCTAAACTCGTCCAATTTGTCTACTTACAAAATTAATTGTATTTATTTATAAAATTCATTGTGTATGTAAAAAATATTTTTCAATACCTACTTATGTATTAAATTTTTTAACTGATAAATGTATTTATTTTCAATTTTCTTCTAAAAAAGTGACCTAATGTGTTTTCAAACAAATTGGCGCATTTTATGGCAGCGTAGCTAACTTCAGAGTTTGCAAATCAAAACATTGAAACCACAACAATCTATTGTTGATCTCAGTGAATTCAGTATCGTTTTTACTGAAATTGGCAGGAAAGAAAACGAGAACGAAACAAAAACAAGATAATAATTAACAAAAATAAGAAGAAATAAACAAGGTGTGATTTGAATAAACAGATTTGCGAAACAAAATAGAAAATTAGATTTTGTGTTATAAATGATCGTCCCAGTTGGAACTTATACAAATGTAAACAAATCACAAGTGTTGCTACAAACCAAATACAGAAAAAATCAGTAGGTATTCTATAAACATTTTAATCGTAATTATTGTTATATTTTGTTTCCAATGTTTTAAGTTAACAATGTGGTAAGTTGACTTTGGTCGTTTGGTTTGTTTCCGGTTTTTGATTTCACAAAAACTGGGTTCGTTTTCGTTTGGTTTTTTTGTTTTCGGGTTTGTGAACAATTCGTTCAGCTCTGCTTTTTGAAATGCAGGCTCATTCTGGGGGGGGTCATGACCCCTGTGACCCCCCCCCCCCCCCTTGGATCCGCGCCTGCCTGCAACCAGCGCCGGATTTAGGTTTGTTGCGGCCCCCTGGGTAGGTATAATAAATTCAATTATTTTATATTCTTATTATAAATGTTTATTTTATAACACATAATCGTACCATAATTAAACTCCGTCTTTTCAAATCCCTAATTCTCCCTGTTATGACATATGGCGAAAACCTATTCACTCTTTCAATGGACTGCTCCATCTAGCAGGAAATTAACGGTCGCGTTCAATAACTGCACAAGGTACGTAAGGTATGGGCTCTAGCCCAGAGCGCGTATTTCTGCACACTCCTCCCAAATATTAGGTTGCACTTTCTTCACGTATATTAAAACTAGGTAACTATATTAAACTATATTTAAAACTTGGCGACTTTCCATATCTAATATTTGCAGATTACCTAAAGTTGTACACTACCATTCGAAATTCTGGTGATGCTCAGGTATTACAGGACAAACTGAACGATGTTCACCATTGGTTCACATTTAATGGACTCCAACTCAACAAAGTGTAACATAATTACTTTCGCTCGTAAAATTGCACCCTTTAGTTTTGACTATAAAATTGGCGGGTCACTACTTCATAGAGTTTCATGTGCACGTGACTTGGGGGTTTTACTAGATGCATCCTTAACGTTTAAAAATCACTACGAGCAAGTTCAGCATAGACCCTTACAAATGCTTGGTTTCATCATTAGACTCACGAAAGATTTCAAAAATGTAAATTCCTTAAAGCTTCTATACTTTACCTTAGTTAGATCTCGGTTAGAATACGCAACTGTTGTTTGGTCTCCCTTTTATCAAACCGACTGTCTTGCATTAGAACTTGTTCAACATAAATTCCTCCGTCGTATATCGTTTAAATTCAAACTGGATTGTGGAACTTATTTTAATTTTGATTATCAAGTTGCCTCAAAATTTTTAAATATTCAAACCCTTCAGACCAAACGTTTACAATTCGATGCTATATTTCTTGTCAAAATCATTTTAAATTTAATAGACTGCCATGATCTGCTCTTCACTCTCAATTTCAAATTACCTTCCCAAGATTTCCGTAACGTGCAAATTTTTACAACAGCTTTCCATCGCTCCAATTACCTCCGAAACTCCCCCATGTCACGCTTGCAAACTGTAGTGAATACTTTGTCCTGCGACTTAGATTTTTCCTTTCCAATTACCACTTTGAAAACTATAATTTTATTTACCAAAAATTAATTACCTAACTTTCATTTAATAATTATATTTTCATCGATTATTATTATCAAAACTATGTAACTTGTATACAATTTTCAGTGTTCACAATATTGTTTTCTGGTACTTGAATACTATGTTGGAAATGTTTTGAATTTATTACCGTTAGTCAAATTATGTACCTACCTGTTTTAAATTTTAGTATTCCTTTCCTATATTTTATTGAACTTTGTAATTGGGCCCTGCCCGTAAATTTCAAATAAATGAATAAAATAAATCTTCAAACTCCTCCACCCCTCCACCTTTGATAATCCACAGTACCTTTCCGGCCTATTCCAATTCGGACCATCTCCTAGACTCAACACAGTCAGACTGATGAGATCCAGCTGTGCCAAATTCAAAATCTTCTTTCCGTGTGGCGGGTGCCAAATTGTGGAATAGTTTACCCTTAAATCTAAGGACGCTACCTACCTTGGGCTCCTTCAAATCTAATGTCAGGAAGTTCACTGATAGTCAGCCTCCATAGCCATCATTTCTTTCGACTGTATCTCTTACTTCTTTATATTCACCCCCACTTCTTTTCTTCCCATTGCCTTCCACTTATAATCTTCCCCCCCCCCCCCTTGCCGAGGCTCACTTTCCTAGCTGACCTGAGCTTTCATTTCGATTCTTAAAGCCCATGTTCATTTTACTTTATACATAAATATATATTCTTTTTTTGCTGTTGTTCGTATTGTACTATTATTTGCCTACTTTATATTCATTCATGTAATTATAGCTAGTTGTACACAAGGAAGGGACAAAAGTCCCTATGTACAGAGTTTTAAATAAATAAATAAATAATCATTAATATTCTTGACTTTTACAAATTAACTTTTCTTGCTTTCTGAGACGAAAATTCTACAATTAATTCATCAAAATCTAACGATTTAAAAAGCTCCGCGTTGGCTACATAACTAGCTAAGCTGGATGGTCTTGAGTCTGAGCAAGTATTTCTCAAGTAATTGAGAATTCTTTTCAAAATGCTGAATGATCCTTCGCCAGATACATTTGGTGTCCATATTATGACCATATTTCTTTCGTTCAAAAGCCTTTATGTCAAAATAACATGTACTAGCCGTTGTATGTATGTATGCGTTTCGTAAGCCAGATTTTTAATTTATATCCTTAATTTAAAAAAAACCACAGTCATGCAGCATGGCTATAAGAGCGAATTTTCGAAGTTTTCGGCATCTTCCTCCTCCGCCTAAAATTTTCTGAAAATTAATTTTCGGCCAATGTTTTCCCAACTTGATACCATACAAAATTAAAACAGGAGTAGTTTTACGCAAAGTAAAATTTGGGGTGGAAGGAGGGGGAGGGGGAAATCAACAATGTTTTGAATACCAGAGAGTAGGTATTGGGTACGTAACAAATTTTTTGTTCCATTTTTTGCCGAGTAACACCTCGGTTTGTAGATTTTCCAACGCTGAACACGATGGTGAAGTCAGAATTGCGATATCCCATTCCGTTATCAGATTAGAGCAGACGAACCAGGAAGAACATCTCAAGAAATAACCACGTTCCTTCATCTTCAAAGTGCTCCAGTTTGAGAATGGAATGAGATATCGCAATTCTGATTTCACCATCGTGTTCAGCGTACAAAAACCTTTAAAATGAGGTGTCACTTGTCAGACTTTTTCATTTTGGGAATTTATGGGTAATTTTCCCCCCCCTAAAACTCCCCAAAACTCCCCCTTAGGGTGACCCGATTCTGCCCATCTTCGAACTTAGCCTGTCGATTGCCAAGACAGATTTTTCGTGCAAATTTGAACTTTTTATCTCAATTCTGTCGAGAGTTATCGTCTGGAATGACACATACATATATAAATATATAAATATATATATAAATATATAAATATATATATAAATATATATATAAATATATATATATATATATACATATAATTTTTGGTGTCTTTCGGCAGGGAATTCAGGATGGTCTGAAACGGATTTTGGTATAAAAATCTTTCGGAAATTCGAGTTTTAAAAATTTTGGACCGAGAACAATAGCTTCCTTTTCTTCGAAAATTCGCTAAAAGCAAAGAAAAAAACCTCAGCCTTGCGGCCCACTGAGGCTTGCGGCCCTGGGTTTATATCTGTAAGCGGCCCCCTGGGTATAATAAATTCAATTATTTTATATTCTTATTATAAATATTTATTTTATAACACATAATCATTAATATTCTTGATTTTTTTACAAATTAACTTTTTTTGCTTTCTGATACGAAAATTCTACAATAAATTAATTCATCAAAATCTAACGATTAAAAAGCTCCGCGTTGGCTACAAAGCTAGCTATGTACTAGCCATTGTATATATATATGCGTTTCGTTAGCCAGATTTTTTATTTATATCCTTAATTTAAAAAAGCAAAAAAAAACCACAGCCTTGCGGCCCTGGGCCTACATCTGTAAGCGGCCCCCTGGGTATAATAAATTCAATTATTTTATATTCTTATTATAAATGTTTATTTTGTAACACAATCATTAATATTCTTGAATTTTACAAATTAACTTTTCTTGCTTTCTGAGACTAAAATTCTACAATTAATTAATCAAAATCTAACGATTTAAATAAGCTCCGCGTTGGCTACAAAACTAGCTAAGCTGGATGGTCTTGAGTCTGAGCAAGTATTTCTCAAGTAATTGAGAATTCATTTCAAAATGCTGAACGATCTTTCGCCAGATGCATTTGGTGTCCATATTATGACCATATTTCTTTCGCTCAAAACCCTATAGGTATGTCAAAATAACATGTACTAGTTGTTGTATATATGTATGCGTTTCGTAAGCCAGATTTTTTATTTACCTATATCCTTAATTTAAAAAAGCAAAAAAAACCTCAGCCTTGCGGCCCCCTGAGGCTTGCGGCCCAGTCGGCCCAGTAGTAAATCCGCCGCTGCCTGCAAGGAGGTAGAAACCGAATAGGCCACGAACTCTGGACTAGGCAAGGCCTTAGGGCCCATTTACACTGCCCGAGCATTTGTCGCGAACAGGGGTTTCGAGTGAGCATTCGTTCGAGGCTCGGGCATTAACAGTCGCATCGGGCCGAACAAGGTTCGCGCGAAGGCTCGTTGGTGCTCGGGGCTGATCCACCCGATGTCGGTTTTCCGGCGAATCATCAAAGGGATGCTCGTTCGCCGCTCGCTCTGTGTAAACACGCCGCTTCGGCGTGTCCTTGTTCGCCCAATCTAGTTCCCACCAAGTTGTTGAAGTGTTCACCTCTCTCCCATTTTGATTTTGAGTGTTGTCCTTTTTTATTGTTTTGCGGTTTCATTTCAGGGGCGCAATTTAAGGGGGGCAGGCCTAGCCCCCCCCCCCCAGGAATTGATAAATAATGAAAATGACTACTGGAGTTATCTAGAATATCATAGCCTTCTTTTAAAAAGTTATTCTTTTAAAAAGGAATATTTTGAATGAATATTATTGGAATGTAGCAATGCTAATTTAATGAATTGAAAAAGGGTACTTTGATTTTGTTTGTATTTATTCTTTTATTGAAACTTTAAATATGTAAAAGGAAGCATAAAATTAGCCTACATCTAAATGTAATATTAATTTAAACAAATTTGCGGGGGGAAAAACCCTGGACCCCCTTTCCTTAGTAGATAATATATATCATACCCCCCATACCCCCTGGTGTTTGCCCCCCTTAACCGTTTGGTGAAATGGCGCCCCTGTTTCATTTGGACTGTTTTGCAATGGATTGGGAAAATGAAAAGTGCCTAAGTTAATTTCCCTGTATGAGGGGTTCCCAGAGCTGTGGCAGCCCGACCACAAACTTTATTTTAATAAAATAAAGAAAAATGACGCCTGGGAAGCCACTGACTATGCAGCTTCAAACATCGTGTGACGCCGTGAAAAACAAAGTGAATTCCTAACTGGAACCCTTTTTCTTTTGCGCTTTTCCTTTTCTAGATGATCTAAAATCAGAACTGACACAGCGGTACTCTCGACAACCCGGGTGCCATCTGTTCATAGCGAATGCTCACGAACAACTGATTAGTCAGAAATGCTCGGGCAGTGTGAACAGTGGGGAACCCACTTCATTTTCAACGTTCGTGCTCGTTGAAAACCGGCGAACAACGATCGCAAATGCTCGATGATCGATGCTCGAGGATTTTCGGGCAGTGCAAATGTGGCTTTAGGAAGACGCTAGAATCACCAAGGTAAAAAAAAAGACTTGAAAAAAGCTGTATAAATCTACAAAGTAAAGAATAATTTTTATGCTGAACAAACGTACCTAAATAATTGATCCAGAGCCGATACAACAAAATTTTTGAAGTCGGCGCCAAATTTCAACTAAAATAATATTTTAGTTGGTTTTTATATACCTATTATATAAAAACCAAGGGATACCTTAAAGGCTGTGTGTGGAGTTTTGGTTTATTATTCTGTGAATAATACACCTAGTATGTATCCGCTCAGCGAAATGCTATAACACCCCCTCAACATTTTTTCTTTTACGTTTCAAGATGCATAGATTCCAAAAACGCTGCAAAGTCCTTGACACATGGGTTTATCATTCCACTGGACATACATACAGAAATGCTGGAAATACATGTATTGTTTCTTTCATGTGCAATAATTGAAGTAGCTATTTCTGATGGTTTGGCAAATTATCTTTGATCATTGATAGTGCCGTTCATTTGTCTTGATTCACCTGTTGACACTTTTTCTACTGTTATTATACAAATTGATGGTGATTTCAGACAATTTCCCAGGTTTTTGACTCCTAAAAAAAAGAATTCTGGGAGCTGAACCTTCGTTACAACCTCAATTTGTCACTCTGTGGTCAAAATCGACTTCATATTCGGTCTTCTCGCCCTAAAAACATGGAAAACGATACCTCAAACGCTCATTTTACTAAAACACAAACTATTTTTACACCCTTTTTTCACCCATAACACCCCTGGGTATATTCCGATCGGGCTGCAAAGTTTCTGGACACAACTAGGGCCAAAATGGAGCCTATTGGCGAAAGAACGAATTTTTTAGACCGAAAATGAAGTAGTTACGCATGATACGGTGGACGGCGTACGGACACTGCATTTTTGGAATCTGCGCCCTTGAAACGTAAAAGAAAAAATGTTGAGGGGGTGTTATAAAAATTGTTTGCTGAGCGAATACATAGGTGTATTATTCATAGAATAATAAACCAAAAAAACCGACTTTAAAAAAAACTGTATAAAACTACAAAGTAAAGAATAATTTTTATGCTGAACAAACGTACTTACATAATAAATCCAGAGCCAATACAACAAATTTTTTTAAGTCGGCGCCAAATTTCAACTAAAATATATAAAAACCAAGGGCAACAATACTAAGGCCTGCGTGTGGGGTTTTTAGTTGAAATGTGGTGTCACCCTTCCATACCACTTTCTGCTATTTTATATCAATAATTAGTGCAGATTTTAGCCCTTTTTACCCATTTATGACCCCTAAAAACTCAAATTTGAATCCCTTAGGATATCTGAAAATTGCTCATCTTCGAACTCATCTTTTTGGTTTGGCAATACGAACATTTTGGCGAAATTTGGAACTTCTGAATTTATGGGTAATTTTCCCCCCTAAAACTCCCCAAAACTCCCCCTTAGAGTGACCCGATTCTGCCCATCTACGAACTCAGCCTGTCGATTGCCAAGACAGATTTTTCGTGCAAATTTGAACTTTTTATCTCAATTCTTTCGAGAGTTATCGTCTGGAATGACACATACATATCGGCAGTGAATTTAGGATGGTCTGAAACGGATTTTGGTATAAAAATCTTTCGGAAATTCGAGTTTTAAAAATTTTGGACCGAGAACAATAGCTTCCTTTTCTTCGAAAATTCGCTAAAATACGGAATCAAATTCGTTCAGAATGGTCTGAAAACGGAAAGTGAGGAAATTCTGATTTTTGAGGGCAACAGCTCTCAAGAGCGATACTTGGTAGGCTCGGAAGCAAAATCTACATTTTGACAACTGCTATGACAAGATCTATTATGACAGGTAACAGCCGGTGACCTATAACCGCCTGTGAGGCAGTTGCTTAGCTGAAGTGTGTAGTTTGGTGATGATTTGTTGCAGTTTGACGCAAAATTCAGTAGGTACTGATTTGACCGGTGTGCACTGTGGGTGTTCCTGTACTCAGTAGACCAGTGGAAGTGTCAAGTGGCACTGATCCAGCTGTCGCCAAAGCCCATTGTGTAGAGGTGGAGCCTGCACAGGGGACAGGTTGGTCACAATCAGCAGATACAGCAGTGGATATGGGTGAGATTGGACAAGCAGAGAGCTAGGTTGACATACACAGTTTTCAACGGTCAAACAAATACTGAATTTTATTGCATCAAACTACAACACATCACCAAACAACCCACAATATTGAAATCCTTCATCATAACTTGCACTTCAAACTTGCACCAAAATTTGCGTTTTCAGTCGTCCTGCCAGGGAAAAGTCTTCAGGAGGGCTAAGTGCGATGGGTAAAAACCAAAACCAGTTTATTTCATAACCGACACTCGATTAGTGACACCTTCAAATTGCGGTCTTAGGTAGTTAGGTAATTATGCAGGTACCAACAATATTGGCGCTGTTTTAGATCCCTTCTCGGGCATATCAAGTCCCTAAATTACATTGTTACAATAAAGGCTGTTAAAATAAAGGCTGTCAAAGAGGGGGAAAACGTATTTATTTCACTGAAAACTTTCCATCATGTCACGCTCTGTCGAGATTCAACGAACTCAACAGAGTCGACAAGTACCGGCTTCGGTCGCCTCTCCCACCAAGATGGCTCGTCCTCGAAATTGTCCTACTGGGAGCTCTCGCCCTGCTCGATTTGGCCTCGTTGACCTAAAGGATTCAATCAGGATATTTAATATAAATGAAGCCTAGAGTCCTAGACCTAGAACCTACCAATGTTTGTTTAGGTTGGTAAGTTGGGAAATATTCAGTTCAGTTATCGTTTATTGTAAAAACTGTTCAAATGGCATTACAAGGTTGGAAAATTACATTAAATTTCTTATCGCAAAAGTACAAAACTGAAAACATTGTTCGCAAAATATTACATGATGAATTAAATTAAATACACAATCATTAAATACGAATAGGAACAATTGCTGCAACAGACGCTGTATATCTGCTGCAGTGATTTAACGAAAGTAGTAATATTAAATAAACAATACGAAAACCGCCCAGGCGGTGAAAATAAATTGGTCTCACGCACCTTTGTACCAAATCTGAACTTGGAGCCTTGCCCGACCGTAAGGTATTTCAAATTTCTTTATTATGGGTTTTGCAAAGCAGCTTTTAATATGGTTTTTTTTGCAGTTACAGATGGTATATAGAAAAAATTGCATTTTTAATAAAAAGAGGAAGAGAAAAGAAATCAAGTAAAGGGGTGGGAGACGGAAAAATTAAAAGGGAGAGAGGAAGGAAAGAGAAAGAAAAACCTAATGATTTCTGAGCTGTCTTATAATAGGGCAGCCGTATCAGTTGTTTCAAGCGAGCGAATCCAACGGTTGGGAAGAGGCAAGGAGTTCCTAAAATACCTACTGTAATTTATTATTATTATGGTCAGTGCACCGAATTACATCTCACAAAAGGTCCTCCCGCTGGATTTAACGGAACTTTCATTGAAATCAGGGGAGAGTGTAGAGTTTTCGGTATAATGGTCACTTTTAACCGAAATCTTGGATTTTTAGCAGCTATGACTTGTTGGTAGGTAGTTACTTCTGAGGGCGGTTTTGAGTGTGGATTCGAAAAACCCGACGGTTCTTGAACCCAACATGTACCCATTACAGCTCGTAATATATAAGAGCATCAACAGTTGCTTGTTGACCAGCATAAATATACTGGTTTGAGGATTTTGAGTTTGTTTAACCCTGTCATGGTGTATGGCGCCTTTGAAGCACAAAGCGCGTAGTACACGGGTGAGATCACATGACTAATATTGTCTACGCTACTTTGCTGCCATTGCACGATTAATGGCAATGTGAATCTGGCAAATCAACAATCAACCAATCAAGCAATCATCTTCATTTAATTGGTTAATACTCACGTATTCAACTTGGCCAAATTAAGGTAGGCACGTGTAATTTGTCTTCCATCGGATATCGTAATATTTTATAAGATAATATTTTATTGGTATAAATAGTTTTCTTATTTTGGAACGATATCAACTATCTGCCCATCAATATTTTATTTAAATATTAATTTATACTCTAAGATGTTTAGGGTTATTAAATTATTGGTATAATAATGGGGTTAGAATTTGCTATATTTTCTCCTAAAAGTCTTATTAGAAGGTGTCCTGCAATCATATTTGCAGTAAGTCGTACTGCTAAAGACCCTGGTCGAATTAGGTTACTAATGCTATTGTGTATGAAAGGTTACTACTTCTGATGAAAATATATATGGTAATAGTCCTATTAAGTTATTAAATAAAATGAATACAAATAATCTGATAATCTGGTAGCATTATTTAGTCATGAACAACGCTAGAGCAGTCTTTAGTACATAATTATATTATATGACCTTAAAATTCCTAAAATCAAAGCCGTTTTTTGGGAGTGTACCTAGCTACTTTATTTCTCACAACCTGAGAAATCTGACAACCCTGCGTATATGATTGTTGCGGTTTCAAGGGATTAATTAATTAAATAACTCCCACTGGGTGTGGTTGGGTATAATTACCTTCGAAAGGACTTTGATAACGCTCTTGAGATCCACAGCGTTCACTGATGACGAAGAGGAGGTTTCCGACGACGATGGGCGGCTGGTGCTGGAAGTCACGTCGTGGCTGCTCGAGTCTGCTGCATACGGTGAAACTCTCGTAGTTGCTGTAAATGTAAAATCTGTTTGACTTGAATTGATCAAAATCGTTCAAATCGGGCGTTACGAGATTTGTTTTAGTGCAAGCGCTGAAGATTTTGCCTGGCTCCGACCACTGACGGATACCATCATCTCAACCTGCGTGATTTATGATCCCTGATCATTTTGGTAAACACAACATAAAATGCTGTTGCTCCCGCCTACGCAGCAGCTAACATTTCGATCGCGATGGAATTCATTAGGAACCAGCAGGGACTCAAACCAGCAACGTCCACCAAAATTTCATGAAGATTCAAGATTCAGTGGATTTTTTTATTGGCATTTTTATATTGAAACAAGACTAAAAAACAGAGCAAAATACTGCTAGAGAAAGAAAATTTGATCCAGAAAAATAAAAATATCTTGCATTACAATGAAAATTAATTATGGCGCATCTGATTAAATCAGTGGAATAGAAAGTTCGAGGGTATCAAGATGGCGCTTTCAGCGTTACCATTCCCTCATGTGAGACCATCTGTGGTCCAAACCTCACATACCCTCCAAATTTCAGCCCTTGTTCCTTTTGGTGGAATTTTATGATGGGAACCATCGTATAAAGTTGTTGATCGACAGCTCAGAGATGATATGGAGGGACCTGCGAAGGTGTTGATCCACAGACACAGAAATTAATTTGTTCCGAGGTGTCTTAAACGCGAAATGTGTGTCGAGATTTTGATTTTGTAGGACATGAAACTGATTAGATGGAATTCATTAGGAACCAGCAGGGACTCAACCAGCAACGTCCACCAAAATTTCATGAAGATTCAAGATTCAGTGGATTTTTTTATTGAAACAAGAGTAAAAAACAGAGCAAAATACAGCTAGAGAAAGAAAATTTGATCCACTAAAATAAAAATATCATCTTGCATTACAATGATAATTAATTATGGCGCATCTGATTAAATCAGTGGAATAGAAAGTTCGAGGGTATCAAGATGGCGCTTTCAGCGTTACCATTCCCTCATGTGAGACCATCTGTGGTCCAAACCTCACATACCCTCCAAATTTCAGCCCTTGTTCCTTTTGGTGGAATTTTATGATGGGAACCATCGTATAAAGTTGTTGATCGACAGCTCAGAGATGATATGGAGGGACTTGCGAAGGTGTTGATCCACAGACACAGAAATTAATTTGTTCCGAGGTGTCTTAAACGCGAAATGTGAGTCGAGATTTTGATTTTGTAGGACATGAAACTGATTAGATGGAATTCATTAGGAACCAGCAGGGACTCAACCAGCAACGTCCACCAAAATTTCATGAAGATTCAAGATTCAGTGGATTTTTTTATTGGCATTTTTATATTGAAACAAGAGTAAACAACAGAGCAAAATACAGCTAGAGAAACAAAATTTGACCCAGAAAAATAAAATTATCATCTTGCATTACAATGAAAATTAATTATGGCGCATTTGATTAAATCAGTGGAATAGAATGTTCGAGGGTATCAAGATGGCGCTTTCTGCGTTACCATTCCCTCGTATGAGACCATCTGTGGTCCAAACCTTACGTACCCTCCAAATTTCAGCCCTTGTTCCTTTTGGTGGAATTTTATGATGGGAACCGTCGTATAAAGTTGTTGATCGACAGCTCAGAGATGGTACGGAGGGACCTGCGAAGGTGTTGATCCACAGACACAGAACTGAATTTGTTCCGTGGTGTCTTAAACGCGAAATGTGAGTCGAAATTTTAATTTTGTAGGACATGAAACTGATTAGATGGAATTCATTAGGAACCAGCAGGGACTCAACCAGCAACGTCCACCAAAATTTCATGAAGATTCAAGATTCAGTGGATTTTTTATTGGCATTTTTATATTGAAACAAGAGTAAAAAACAGCAAAATACAGCTAGAGAAAGAAAATTTGTCCCAGAAAAATAAAAATATCATCTTGCATTACAATGAAAATTAATTATGGCGCATTTGATTAAATCAGTGGAATAGAACGTTCGAGGGTATCAAGATGGCGCTTTCAGCGTTACCATTCCCTCATATGAGACCATCTGTGGCCCAAACCTTACGTACCCTCCAAATTTCAGCCCTTGTTCCTTTTGGTGGAATTTTATGATGGGAACCGACGTATAAAGTTGTTGATCGACAGCTCAGAGATGGTACGGAGGGACCTGCGAATGTTGATCCACAGACACAGAACTGAATTTGTTCCGTGGTGTCTTAAATGCGAAATTTGAGTCGAAATTTTGATTTTGTAACACAGGAAATTGATTAGATTCCTGCATGAGTACAAGGTTTTCCTATACCGAAAATCGTATGTACTCGAACTCACATTTCTTGTCTGTCGTAATCGTAGAATGTTCAGACTTCTTCCTGTCGATGGCCTTCTTCAGCTGCTGGACGGCGGGTTCCAGATCGACGTCAAACGCCGATTTCGATGGCTTCATCAGCCTTTTGGCTTCTTCCGGGTCCTCGAGCATAGAAGTGAACAGCTTGACGAGGACGTAGCACCAAACCTCGTCTTTCTTGTCCAACGGTTCCGCCGGTGGTTTTTTCTTCTTCGACCCTGCCACTGGAAATAGAAGGAAAATAATTTAGTAGGTAGACAAATTATGTTTCGATAGCTCACCAAAATGAAGATTAATCCATTCCATTATGAGCAATTATTACTTTCGCAGAATTTGAAGTGCTATAATTTAATTTTTAAATACTTAACTGACTACAATATTACCATTTAATTACCGATTTGGCATTTAAATTTACCAATTAACACATTAGGTAACATTTAATTACTGTATCTGTATGTATGTAAAAATTCCTGTGTTTTTAAATAGAATTCAGGGGTAGCATCAAAACGCTCTTGACTTTGGTCCTTATAAGCCCTTTATTCAGTAATACATCGAAGTTTGGTGTTCCATGTTGACCTTACTGCGCCATCAAAGATCCTGGTCCCTATTGTGGGTTTTACAAGACTTGACCTTTCCAAGATAAGGGGAAATAGTAGGTACCTAGTATTCTATTGGGATCTGTTTTTAGTGAAATTAATAGTTGTTAGTTGTGTGTTGTTAATGGTACCTTGCTCGAAGTCCGTAATTCGGTGTATCAATAAATAATAATAAAATTCTTTATTGTGCATTGGACATAGTAAGTCCCACCTCGTGTGTATTTTTAAAAAAAAGTTGATTTCTTATGTTTGATAAAACAAGGTGTAATAAAAGGGCCAAATGTTTAGGGCCGAAGCTCAGGTCTGTGGGGTCAAGACCATGAACAAATCGTGTGTTAGTCCCTAAAGGACTTTTAAAATGATTTCCAAGGTTTGAGTAGCATGGACTTGAGTAAGCTACGCTAAATGAAGAAAGAGCTATAACCTTTAGGATGTGGAAAACCTCAGTAATAACCTAGGTACTTTCTCCGCTCAAAAAAAGATTTCTCTGCAAAGAAAATATGATGCTCGTACTTACTTGCAAAACATTTGGTAGGTAGGTATCTACATAGAAAACAGGGAATAGTTTTTTCTCCGAGAAAGTTTTCCCGAAAACTGAAAGGCTCGTTCCATTGAAAATTATTGTTTCGCGTACATAGCCGTTATGCCTACCTACTATGTGAACACCTATCAACGTCTTCCTCCTTACCCCTGGATTTACGTATGTGTGATCTGGTGCGCATCATTTTCTCGTCTAACTCCCCTCGAAGATTCTCGGTTTTCCTCAATGGAACGTGGTACTTGAGTCAAGGAATTTTTTATATTTCCTATTTTGAAATTATTGTGCCTACATTGTAATGATTGTGAATGTTTAAAAATGGTTGGTGATCACCTGGTCGTTTATTTCAGTGGGTTCGAGGCAAAAATAGAGTGGTTTAGTAAGTAGGTGAATATTGAAAAGTACCTAATTTTAGAAGTCAATTTCGTAAAACTTGAAGCAATCTATTTCAATTCGACCGTTTTATTCACCGCAAAAGATAATTTCACCTTTGCTATGCATCAGAGGCGTTTACCGTCGAAGAACCGCGTTCAGTGATAAATCACGCAAATGGTCAACTCACTTAAGTGTTTTAATACAAAGGTAAAATTGTAAAATACCAATATTTAGGAGGGCTGATAAAAATAATTTTTAAAATCTGGGACTGGTAAACTGGGTTTGGTAGTACCTATTTCGATATTTGATTTGTATAATTTTGGTTGAAAAGGAACGGTAGGTTATTCGTTACTGTACTTTTGGTTTATTATTCTGTGAATAATACACCTACGTATTCGCTCAGCAAAAAATTTTTATAACACCCCCTCAAAATTTTTTCTTTTCCGTTTCAAGGTGTGTAGATTCCAAAAATGCAATGTCCGTCCGCCGTCCGCCGTACGCCGTATCACGTCTACAGGCTTCATTTTCGGTCTAAAAAAATCGTTCTTTCGCACACATGCTCCATTTGGGCCCTAGTTGTGTCCCGAAACTTTTCAGCCCGATCGGAATATATCCAGGGGAGTTATGAGTGAAAATGTGTATAAAAATAGGTACTTTTTGTGTTTTAGTAACATGTTAGTAAAATGAGCTTTTGAGGTATAGTATTCCATGTTTTTGGGGACGAAAAGACCGAATATGAAGTCGATTTTGACCAAGGAGTGGAAAATTGAGGTTGTACCAGATGTTCAGCTCCCAAAATTGATTTTTTATGAGTGAAAAACCTGCGAAATCGTCTGAAATCACCATCAATTTGTGTATAATAACACTAGAAAAAGTGTCAACACGTGGATCAAGAGGATTAAATGGTACAATCAATGATCAAGGGTAATTTGAAGAATAAAAACGCTGCAAATCCCTGCACAACGGTTTATTATTTTGTATAGAATACCCTTCTGTTACAGATCACAGCTCTATGTATAGATAACCCGTCTATATAATATGATATGTACTATTCTATGCATAATTATGTAGATCGCAGACCCTCCGTAGGTTAGTACCTAACCCCGTACTCGTTACTAGGTACCTACCTAAATCACGAGTTAAATGTTGCTAAAATAATTCTGCCGATGACAAACAGTACCTAACAAAAAGAAACACACATAATGAAGTTCTGAAAAGAAATTGTTGATGAGGAGTGAAAAAAGTTGCAAAAGTACCTACCAACAAACTCCAGCCCCTTCTACGTAGATGGTATAATGAACCGTTGTGTAATAATTTACCGTTGAGCAATGATTTACCGTAGTAATAATTTACCCATCAATAATACTTCAACGTTTGTTCAAGTTTCACTACCTACCAACAAACTCCAAAAGAGCCATCATTTTTCAAATTAAATAATATCACAGAACAACCAACTCGACTTCATACTCCGCCAATATAATCAGGTGATCCCTACCAATGATTGGCCGTATTCACAAATTCCTATTGTGGGCGCGTCTCTGGTTACGAGAATTGGTTTGATTTGTATACAATTTCATTCACACTGGAGTCGAAAATGCCTGTCGGTGCAAACTTCGGGGCCTTACTGTGAACGAACGGCTGGACGTACGATGCTCCGGATGGTCTTAAAAAACTCGCAAGTTCAAGAATTATTTAAAACCGTAAAAATATTTACGTAAAAAAATGGTATAGGCGTTTTGAAAATTTCAACCCCTATTTTGAACCCCTTAGAGATGACTCACAGTAACGTCGAGCTTCGAGGACCAACTAGACGCCGAACGGAACCTATAACCCGAATTTCATCAATTTTTTTTCATGGTAACTAAGAAAAGTGGCCCGTACGGCGTACGGCGGACAGACAGAAATATTTTTATTGCAGTTTTGGATTCTACATACCTTGAAACGTAAACCATCAAATTTTGAGGGGGGGTAAGAATTTTTTTTTTCATGCTCGATTCCAATGGTTCATTATTGAAAATAATAAACCAAAAAGGAGCGTAGTACCTAATTCAAGTTCTGGGGGCCAAAATTTGTGGAAACCACCAGAAATAGCCATTTCAATTAATTTACATGAAAGAAACAATAAATAAACAGCCGGCATTTCTGTAGACCAATAAAATAATAGAATAATAAACCCATGTGACAAGGACTTTGCAGCGTTTTTATCATTAACAACATCAACATTGAGGAGGTATGAGGGAACATATTCATATCACCACGAAGAAGGTACTCGTACGTTACAAATGGGGGGTTTCTTTGTTTTAATCGCCCTTGCACCTACCTCTTTATTAAACTAGGTAGGTATCTAACTTATATTGTTATATAGCTTGTTTTGATTCACTACTACACTAGGACCAAGCCATTTACATACATGCATATCCTGAATGTATGTAGGTAGTGGTGCAAATCGATAGGTAATTTCCAATTCAGCTGATGTATCAAGTATCACTAACCATATCCACTAAGAATTCCGAATAAATCCGCTTGGCAATTAGGCTAGTAGGCCTATTAGGCTATCGTTGTTCATGGTCTATTAGGAATTCGGAAATTTAAACGTAGCCTATTACATTTTAAATAAAGATGTAGGTACTTTGTCCCGAAGTCTTTCTACAAGTTTCGTTGAGGCTGGCACTGAAACCTTTTTCTTTTTTTTCTTAATTTTAAATATTTACTTCTCAATTAATTCATAGTTGTATTTGTTTTTCCCTGTCTCGTATTGACATAAAATTATCTAACCATCTGTATTGCTTAATCTCCAACCTTGTCATTGATATTTTGTATAAAATTCTTTGTAATTCCTTGTGTATTACTTAATGTCTAACACACAAAGATTTTATTATTATTATTATTATTATTATTATTATTATTATTATTATTATTATTATTATTATTATGAACTAGGTCTAATGGTTCCACTGAACTTACCTGACTACAGAGTATCAGTTCCCTCACAAAATGTTCACAAAAATATTGAACGAAGGCGGGATCAAGGCGTAGTCTCTCAACTCACCGCTGGCAGCGCTCCCATCGCTAGCTAGTTCTGATAACAATAACAACTGATAACGGGTTCAATCTGTTCTGTCCTCTTTCCAGTCACCGTGAAAAATCCCCCAGCCCCTCGAAACTTTCGTTTCATCCATGGTTTCATCTAGATCGGTCGACTTTGGGTTCTAAACATAAACTTTGATACATTTCCCTTCCTAAAAATGTCACGAACGACGTGGTTTCAATGTCGTTCGTTTCACCTCTACTCGTAGCCAAACGTTCGAATTCTCCGTGCTGTGATATCAAGGTGCAGTGATGTGATCCCAAGTGTACACAGGAAGTGAGATAGTTTTAGGTGTTTCCAGCCGTTGTGGTTGTGTTTTTCAATAGTTCTAATCACTTCACCTATTTTTTACAATTTTCAAATTATGGCCAATTCAACGTTACTGGGAATGTGCGCTTTTGAAAATCAACCGACAGACCCGATATCGATATGTGTTGCTACGATGTACATCCTATTTGGAGTAGTTTATACATTATTCGGTAAGTTTTTAGTTTTTTCGATGTTCTTTATTGTTCAGATGCTTACTATATTTCATACGCATTGCATTAACACATTTCATACGCTGGGAAAAAGGTTGTTTTGGAATATTGGTAGTCGAGTAGGGATGCTTATCGTGGATCGTCGCTATTATAGGACATAGGACATACTCGTACCCAAATCCCTTGCCACTGAACATTTATCATTATAGTTATCTATCGATAATGCTTATTACAAATTATTTTTCTTCTAAATATTGCTCGATACAATTTCTTAGGGTTTGCCTTCTGTATTTACGTAGGTTTGTTGTACTTAAATGATTTTGATGCAACCCACAAATCACTGGGTGGACTGGTTGCAATGGATTCAGAGCCATAGCGACAATTTGGCGAAATGCTCTATAAGGGCCTCTTTCACCAGCTATTTAACGACCTGATTAACTATAACGGCCTCGGTTAATCGGTCATCAGAGCGATTTTCCTTTCACCACCCCCAAGATAACCAAAACTTTAACGAGAAGGGATAACGTACCCGTTAAAGATTTCGTTAAAGTTAATTGGTGGACCCTCCACCAATTAAGAGGTTAACGGACGATTAGCAGCATGTATATAATGTATATTATATACATATTATAGTTCTTTCTATGTATATATTATGTTTTGAGTAGATGTACAATAAACTTTTTTTTGGTAATGTATCTACTACCTAGTGAGTAGTTATTACATTCCAACGTACCTTCCCTGTAGGTAGGAACGTGTTTATTATTCTATTGGACTTACCTACAGAAATGTTGGCTGTTCATTTATTGTTTATTTCATTGCAATGATTAAAATAGCATTTTTTGTGGTTTCCACAAATTTTGCCCCCCCCCCCCCCCCCACCAATAATAGGCTCCTTTTTTTTTTACAAATTATCGTTGATCATTATAGTGCCATTCAATTGTCGTGATTCACCGGCTGGTACTACTTCTAGCATTATCATAAAAATTTATGGCGATTTCAGACCATTTCCCAGGTTGTTGACTCATGAAAAATGAATTTTCGAACACCCTTGGGTATATTCCGATCGGGGGCTGCAAAGTTTCGGAACACAACTAGGGCCCTAATGGAGCCTGTGTGCGATAGAACGAATTTTTTAGACCGAAAATAAAGTAGATTTGGGTGGTACGGCGGACGAACATTGCATTTTGGTTTATTATTCTGTGAATAATACACTTGTGTATTTGGAATCTACGCGCCTTGAAACGTTAAAAGAAAAACTTTTCAGGGGGTGTTATAAAAATTTTTTTGCTGAGCGAATACATTGGTGTATTGTAAATAATAAACCAAAAGGAGAGGAAGTTATACTTAACAACGAGCACATCTGTCGCAGATAATAATGCTTATTTATTAACAGAACAAAATGTATTTCAAAAAAGGAAGCAGTACAGCAGCCAAAAGAACCTCAACTGATATATCAGAACGTCGTGATGAATAATAGTTTTTCCTGTTCGTAGAAGTGGCGGGCCCTCGGTTTTCTACGAGCATATTTTTTTCCATTCCTGGAACAACCAAGACCACTTCAGAAATTGATACCTTAGATATAAAATACCTACTGAAAATTGAGATTATATTGTTCCATATTTGCAAAAACGGCATAAGCAGTTACACAGCAGAAGCTGACCAATTTCGGGGTGCGCTGGCCAAGTGGCCACGTTAAGGTTAATATCAAGTTATATTTCCCTAAAATTGTGTATAATTGTGGTGGTACATGTACTATAAAGGATAGTACATGTTAGTTTGCGTTCTGATTCTTGTCAGATCCTCCAGATAGTACACGTACTTAGTACTTAGATACTACATGTAAGCATACATGAACGCATTGCCAGCAGTGCTTGGTAGGATATTGAAAAGAAACCTCTGAAATTTCACTTACGTTTTGTGCCGTGAAGTCCTATTTTGAGTTTGAGTTGAAAGGCGACGGCATTCGTATGTCATAGTCGGAAGTCGTTCGCGAGTAACAAAGTGTTTTGATTTTAATGTCGTTTCACCCGTTTACTGTCCCGATGAGGCATCGTTTCGTCGAAAACGGACACAAAAACCGTTGGCGGGCAACACTGCATCGTTAGCTTAACGAATCCTTAACGCCGCCATCAAATTGACGCCGACATCAAACTGATGCCCTGATTAGTGTGGTGAAATGTAAATCTCTGACGCCCCGGTTAACCTGCATGTCCCGGTTATGATTTCGTTAGGTTAATCAGACATTAGAGGCAGTTTGGTGAAAGTGGCCCTAAGACTTTGAAATCGACGTGCTTTAGAGGCAAGTGCGGTTAGCAACAGCAGTCGAATTACGTGCAAGTATCATTTTGTTGTTTTCACCATGAAAACCACAATTTAAAATTTTAATTAGAAAACGGGGAATGAATGAATAAAGTTGCTGCCCTTTGTAGGTATCTGCAGTAGTTTTATGTTAGTAAAAACAGTTCGTTTTATGAAATCTACTACAATCATTAGATGGACAGGTATTCGGACAGTAATTATAAACAGAGTTTAGCCACATCACCAAACTGACGAAACGTGCGAAATGTTCAAATCCATGTGAGCTTGGAAATTCCTCGTGAGTTTAGAAAAATTAAGTACGCAACAGTTTTCAAATTGGAACGTTTACTTACGGTGTTTAGTTTTGAAATGTTCACTGCGAACTTCAGCGTTTACGTAAATGTTTGGTTGAATAATAACAGGTAGCCTATTCATACATAAACGAATGAAAAATAAATATAAACTAATTTTGGTAGCTCTGACTGGAATTGTTCAGAATAGCAAAAGCAAATCAACCAAGAAGTATTTTGCACAGAAACCAGTAGCTGGTTGAATAGTTGGTTGAAATAATTGTTTTACGATGTAAATCTGTTAGTAGAATAATTTTTGAGGAAAGGGCACTATTTATTCACTTTTCTATTTAAAATTAAAGACATCTGACAGGACAACAATTTTAACTTGCAGGTACCTACGTCCTGGATCAGCCTTTGATTATAGATAACCGCTTTCGTTTTGATACCTGCTGATTTTGATTTACCTACTTAAAACTGTGAATTATCTTCTATTTCACAGTGGGGTTTTTTGAACTCTGGGGCTTCATTCTGAAGTAGGTATAAAGTACGAGGCAAACTCTTACTTAATAACGAATGGGGATTAACGTGAACTGGCAGCATCATTAATATTCATTATAAGAATAATACAGGAATAGGTACACTGGAAGTGTTCAAAGTTACCAGGTAACCATAGGTGGCTTGGTTGAATTAATAATAATTACCGAGCCAGTGATGATTGTTCATACTCTCAGAAACACGAAATTGCTTCTTGAGTCACAATAATAGAGTACCATTTAGAATTTATTTGTTTTTCACAGTTTTAGGGCTGTGGACCCCACGTAGGTACTGCACATGTAAATAACAGATACAAATTGCCGATGGCAGTATTACAATAATTACAAATTTGTTTGGGCAAATATGTACAGGAGGACTTACAAAAATGTAGTTAAAGTAAAACACGTCTAATTAAATCTTTATATAGATATATGAATATATTTTGAATTAGACACCTGTTCGGTAGCTGTCTATCTCTGTGGTAGGTTTTTGAGGATATACCTCGTTTCTCGGGTGTAATTCCGTATGTGCGCCCATTTTGATTCACGTCAAATTTGGGCATTTTGGCGCCAAAAACCGCTGCAGTCACATGGTTCATTATTCTATTGGACATTCCCGCACGAATGTTGGCTGTTCATTAATTTTTTATTTCATGTGCAGTAATAGAAATAGCTATTTCTGATGGTTTCCACCAATTTCAGCCTCCAAAAACACGAACTAAGCTCGTAATTTTTACAAATTGTCTTTGTCATTTAATTGTCTTGGTTCACCTGTTGATACTACTTCTAATGTTCTACAAATTTGTGGTGATTTCAGACAATTTTACAGGTTTTTGACTCATAAAAAATGAATTTTGCGAGGTGAACCTCAGTTACAACCTCAGTTCTTCACTCTTCGGACACATTCGGTCTCCTCACCCTAAAAAAAGTGGAAAACGATACCTCACAAGCTCATGTTCACTAAAACCTCAAAAAAAACTCGAAAATCCCTATTTTTACACCCATTTTTCACTCATAACACCCCTGGGTATATTCCGATCGGGCGGCAAAGTTTCCGGAAAACTAGAGCCCAAATGGAGCGTGTGTGCGAAAGAGCGAAAACAAAGTAGATAAATATGGATGATAAGGCTTACGGCGGATGGACATTGCACACCTTGAAACGTAAATGAAAAACTTTTGAGGGGGTGTTATAAACATTTTTTGCTGAGCGAATAAATAGGTGTATTATTCGCAGAATAACGTTAAATAATAAAAGTGTTACGGGTGAAAAATGGTTGTAAAAATAGGGGTTTTCGAGGGATTTTTGAGTTTTTAGTGAACATGAGCTTGTGAGGTATCATTTTCATGTTTTTTAGGACTAGAAGACCGAATATGAAGTTGATTTTGACCAAAGTGTGAAGAATTAAGGATGTAGCGAAGGTTCACCTCCCAAAATTCATTTTCTATGAGCCAAAAACCTGGGAAATTGTCTGAAATCGCCATAAACTTGTATAATAACATTAGAAGTATTCAACAGGTGAATCAAGAAAATTAAATAGCACTGTCAAAGATAATTTGCCAAAAATAGGAGCTTATATATCGTGTTTTTAGGGGCCAAAATTGGTGGAAACCATCAACAATAGCTATAAAATAATTGCAAATGAAAGCGACGATAAATGTATTTTCAGCATTTCTGTAGATATGTCCACTAGAATAATAAACCCATATGACAATGACTTTGCAGCGTCTATTATTAGCGAATTTTCAAAGAAATTGAAGCTATTGCAATGGGTCCAGAATTTTCAGGACATGAATTTCTGAAAATTGTTTGCAGGCAAATCCGTTTCAGAGCATCATGAATTCGTTACGACTTGGAACATTCATGCTGTTATATTTTTCTTTGAATTGGTTGTCAAAAATCAGTTTTTTCAACGAAAAAGTTGGATGGCCATTTTTGATTGGAACGTTCTAATGAGCTGGAATTGGTGTTAAACTCTTCATTCGGATGTACAATTTAAGACAATCTATAACTCGCTGGAGTTTTGATCACTGGTGTACATTGGAGTAAGTTGCAGAGATTGTGTACTTGGATTTCACCTCTGATGTTTCTGTTTTAGGGTACAGGTGTTTCAAAGCCGTCATGTTTCTGACGGGCTTCATCTTCGCATCAGTTCTAGTCTACTTGATTTGCATACAAGAGCGCGTCCTCCCTCCTTACGCTAATGTCTGTAAGTTACAACTTGTGATTAAAGGTGATTTGATGTCATGAGATGATACCTGGACGAAAAACGTGATATTTCTTGATATTTGATGATTTGACGTTTTATTGTCCAAATCGTGTGATTTGCAGTGATTGCTGTCTGTGCTGGGCTTCTTTTCGGCCTGATAACCATGCTAGTCCACTACGTCGGTCTTTTCATGACAGGGCTCCACACTGGATTGTTCCTTGGTAAACCAACTTAGTAAGCCCTCAGTCACAAATCGTATCGTAGATCAATTTATTGTTATTATGAAGAATTTGCGTTGATTCCAGCTGCTGCAGGACTGGTTCTTGCGGAAGTATTTGAGCAGCCTGTTGGAGTCCTTCCAGCTGTTGCCACTCTCCTTGGCTCGGGCCTATTCTTCGCCATCATCAACCTTCAGTGGCAGCGAGGTAATTTCGGTGACTACTAAAGGCTGTTAGAAACTATTGATTTGTTCGGACAGACAGTCCTGAACCAGTCCAGGATGGAACCTGCGTTCTGAGAGTAGAACGGTCCAGGATTGAGTCCAACTGTGTCTGTCCGAATGCGCACTGAAGATTACGAAAGGATAACCAGAAGCATTGCAACCTTCCACATATATGCTGAAGGTTGAAGCATCGAATGCGCATGTGTGGGGTCAACAGTCCTCGAAAATTCCAGGACTTTTAGAACTTTAGAACTAATCCCGAACGGTCCTGGACTGTGTCCGAACAGCCAACTCTCGATCCAGGACCGGTTCTGGCACTGTCCAAAACGCACAAAAAGGGCATGGCTTGGATAGAATGGTCCGGAACGGTTCAGGACTGTCTGTCCGAACGAACTATTGAGACTGGTTTTCATGTTAGGTACCTGCATCTGCTTACGTTAAAAATTTGCCTGTTCCTGTATCAGGAAGACCTGGGGCTAAGGTTTGACGAGTTCTGACTTGATATTTTGTAGGACTTATCTCTGTCAGAAATCACGAATACGCAGCAGTTGTAGCGTTTGTTGTGTGGGTTAACTAATAGTGTGCAGTAAGCTCATTTGAATAAATGCTATGTGAGTACATTATCTACGTATTTGTTGAACACAGTTCATGCTGGACAGTGATCCTATCATCATTGTACTTGAGGTAATAATACCTGGATTACTGGCGCGTTGCACGGTGAACCTGCCTGTATTAATATTTCACCTACCCACCAGGCCCCCTAACTCTTATAACGGGCGAACGGTTCATCGCGCAGAAATCTTTTTGATGTCGTTGAAATCAGCGAGAAATCTCTTCCTCAACTCCTGTTTCATATGAAACCGCTTCCAAAATACTGCTTACATCACGCCGTTATTTACAGCGAAATGTAAACATTCTGTCGTCGTGGAGGACCACCGAGTTCACGATGAAGGAGTCAGATTTGGAAAAATTCATGTAGCGTGTGTTACCCGCCGGTGTTCGACGAGCACTCCGGAAAAAACCGCATCAAGATCCGTTCAGTCGTTTGGCCATCCACTCAGAACAGACATACAGTCGGCCCTCGATTTATGCGGACTCGGTATGTGCGATTCATTTTATGCGACGGACGTCAATAGTGACCCTCCCTCGAGTTATGCGAGGTCAACCCTCGCTTTATGCGAGTTGAGGTGTAAACAAACACGTTTACCATACGTTCCGATCCAAGTCCATTCAGATCAACCTCCTGATGTTCGTCTGGCCTCGCCTCTCCTCATTGTTAGCCTTCAGTGCAATTCGACTGTTCGATATGTCTACTGAATGTCTACTTGAATTAATACACAGGAATATAGACTCGAAATATGCGAATTCGATTTATGCGAGGTTTTTGCGGCCCGCATCCCTCGAATAAATCGAGGGCCGACTGTACATACAAGCTTTTAAGTTTTATAAATGAGAAGAAATTATATCAATGAGGAATGATCGTGGGTCGGAATTTGCCGCTTTTGACCTCAGAATCAGATTCACCGCCCTCGAAAACCTCCTATATCCCATTTTTTAGCTTCGAAATCCGAGTAGTTTGGTGGGAATTAGGCAAAGAAGAAACGTGTGACGTCTTCCGGAATGTATCTCCCTCTCACAAGGTCCCGACGTGAGGGAGTGAGAGGGCAATACGTACCTGGTGACGTCTCACGCTTTTTCCTTACTCTGTTTAACCCACTTCCGTTCATTTACGACCTGTCGCATATAGCACCTTTTTGGAAAACTCTTCAATTTGAAAGAATAACTATATACACTTCCATTCCTCATTCTCCAACTGAAATGAATTTCAGAACTTTCACAATAACCCACTTTTGTTGATTATGTGTGTAAGGATCTGACAGATTATGGAAAAATACTCACATTTCTTTAGCTCCAGAATAGCCACGTAGATAGATACCTACTGACTCAGGCTGCTAGGTATTCCTAGCTATTTATCGCTAGCTGTTTAAGGTGCTAGCTATTTAGCTAGGTATTCCTATCTATTTAATGTGCTATTTATTGAATCGATAAATGAACTTCAAATTCAACCCCTCATTTACTAAACCCTCGAAAACCAGCAATCAGAGGGGTTCCTCTTGAGTTACCCGCTTTTATCAATTGGTTAAACAATCGTTTTCCTTAATGTACAGCAGTTAGCTAGTTAGCTTTCATTTATGAACACCTGAACCTGTTACATATAACTGTGGTCTATATCCATCATCATAAAGAGTGGGCCTGATTTTTGCCTTTCCCTAAGGTGTAATCTCATAAATTTAATGAACAATTATTATTATTGAATGTTATCGCGAATTTCATTCAGGGCTGACCATATTCGGAACATCTGTCTATGGCGGGGCGTTGGTCGCCTGCTCTGTGGACTACCTCGTCGAGGGGCTGCGGTCGGTGAGGTGGATGTGGAGGGGTCTGCGAGGTCAGGACTACCCCTGTTACCCAGTCGTCTCCCTGTGGCCAGCCCTTCTCGTCATCGGTCTCGGCATACAGTGTATACAGTCTCCGTCCTCGCAACACCACAACAAATATTCAGGTTCGTTCCTGCATATGGTTTCTTCAGGTATCCAGTAGAGCTCGGAGTATAACATGGAGCTGGCTTTTGGCTGTGCTATCAATGTGGTTGACGTTTCCTAACTGTAGGTACTACCACTAGGTTCGTTCCAGCAGGCTTGAGGTCATGAACTAAATCGGTGTAATCGATCTGCGCAGGCCTTGGGTGTCTGTGAAGCGTTCCAGCGTGGTTAAGTTCGCCTACTGTTTTACCCACCCCGAGTTCTTGAGCTGGTACATGAACTTCTTGCACCAAACGGAGGGCAGGGTTGTGAACTGAAAACTCAAAGATAACCTCGCTGATTTGTATAACTCCCCAAAATTGTCACATATCTGATCTTCTTACGTGAATAAAAGTATTGTTGCTTACATTTTGTTATAGTAATTTATTAGACGGTTTCTAGACCAGGCGTTCCAGCGGTTCAGATCATAGACCGAAAAATTCATGAACTCATCCCCACCACTTCGGTTCTCACACCTAGTACGTGGTCTGTTCATGCCGCTGGAACAAAGCCACTGTCGCCTGGTAAGTCTGAGTGGCATGGATACTAGTGTGTCCATGTTCCACTGGTCATTCTGATTTGGTGTGAGGTCATCTCTGTCACCAACAGCTTTCATAGCTTAAAATGTGTTCCATGAAAGCAAAATGGCGGAAGTATAGTTAATTTGGTGTAAAACTAATGAATCGCCACTTCAACCATGAACCACCAACAATAACCTGAGACATGAACTTTTTCAGCCATCATCATCTTTTTAAATTTGTTACAACAGCTGTTAGGGATGAATCAACTTGAATCAACCAGTGACTGACGTTGACCTCAAAAAAGTTGTTGTTGAACTCTAAATTACTGTGACTTGAATTGATTCATAATATTTGACTAGAAAACCATAATTTGTTCTACCGACAACAATTTCTACTTTTTCCATTAGACTTGTTGACTGGGAATGCTCGTAAAGAGGCTGCGGACATCAAATGAAAACAAATCTGAGTTCTGATATGAATAACTCGGAGTAAATTGGGTGTAAGATTTGAACAATTGCCATGATTTAATGGCATGTTCAGATGATGGTGAATCGATTCCTACCATTATCAAATTCAAACGCTTATCAAGATGGTATTGGATCATGGATGGTTTCTTACGGTTATCGTCAGCTAACCATCAGAAAATCCCGTGCGAACAAACCTTATGTAACTTATTCCACTCCAGAACGCATAACATGTGAGGGAGGCTCTTCCATGAAATGCAAAGGGGAGGATGCGGGTATTCACACGAAGAGCGAAAACGGCTCTCGCTCCTCAGTTTACTGCTATCCATCGAAGGATTCTCGTCACGTCAAAATTCTTTCTTGCTTTCTTTTTGATTTCAAATATGGATGTAGACGTGGAAATGTTAATTATAATTCCGTGTGTAATCGAAATTTGTTGCCATCCTGTCGAAGTTGTTGATAAAGCATGGCGAAAACTCCTGCTTCATCCCGCCGTTGGTTGATAGGATGGACCCAACACTGTCTGGTAATTCGGCGTTTTTGGCGTCAAAGACGGCGTCGGCGATGAAGAAGGTAAATGGCCAAAGTACGCATGCGATCCATGCTTCTTCAACTGGGCGGAACTAGCGACTGAGCGCTCGAGAGCCGAAAGGCTCTCAAATGTGAAAGGTGGGAGTCAAGAGCGGAAAACGCTCCTGACTGCGAGCCACGAGCCGTGCGGCTCCTCGTGTGAAAGAGGGCTTACAGAAAGAATTCCTGATTGCGAGTAACCCTCCAACCACGTCGATTATACGGCCTAGTCAGTTTACATTTAAAGTCAGTTGTTTCAAACGCCAATTCACCATCGTCTAAACTTGCCATTAAAGCATGTCAACTGTTCAAATCTTACAATGAGTTTACTCCAAAATATTCATTAAAAGAATTGGTGAATCAAATAAGAGTTGAAGTTCCCTATAGACCAAATTGAAATTTGTCTGGTAACCATAAGAGTACCATATACCAACTTTTTGTACCACTCCTGTATACTTCATATTTTACCAGTAAAGACGAAGAACCTGAGCTATGCATCGCTAGGGGCACGGCCCAGGTAACTCTCCCTCTGTCGGTTTCCAACGGTCATTCCGATGGGACCTGAGGAGAGTAGCCAGGCATATAAATACGCCCCAAATGCCTAGCTTGTGTCATTCATCATATTTTCCTCAAATGACCACTTTTTCTCTCAAAACGCTCCCTTCTCACATACTCAACGATGTGCGAACCGGGCGAGTATATCCTATTTTCAACCTAACATTTTCCTTCCTTAAAGCACTAACGAGGTGAGAAGCGGGCAAATATTTACCTAAATTCCCGGAGGCGTATCCAGGGAGGTGGGAACCGCGCGAACACAATTCCACTCATATTCCTTCGTTACTCTACATCTTATCCAAAACCCCTATCCGGTCAAATTCACTCAAAGTCAAATTTTCACGTAAATTTTACTGCTTATAAAATTTTAATATTTCAAACAAGAGGCATCACAAAATTCAATTGATTTCCACAGCCTCTTTACGAGCATTCAACAAGTAATAGAACCGGTAGAAATTATTGTTGGTAAACACTTCATGATTTTCTAGTCAAATACGAATTGATTCAGTGACAACGAGGCTTGGTTCTTCACGAGCGTCTACGCCCTGACTCGAGGAGCCCACCGAACCCTGCCGATTTTACCCGAACAGTTCCGAGGGGTCCCGCTCCGTTCAAATCTGCTTTGTACGCGGGAATGGGTGACCAACAAAGATTACGATTGTCAGTTGCAAAAGCGCCAGCCCTTGTTAAGCAAGGCTAGAAGTGTCAGTTGTATAAGCGCCAGCACCTGTTCATTGGGGAAAGAAGGTAGAAATTGGTAGGCAGAAAAGGCCTTTTAATTTTGACACTCAATTCCACTAATCTATTCAGAAGTCCCAAACAACCTGCACATTCACGGGATAGTTTCTGGGGATCCAGATCGCTTGACAATGCATTCCACTAATCTATTCAGAAGTCCCAAACAACCTGCTCATTCACGGGATATGGGATTGTTTATCTTTTTTGAGATGCGAGCGCTAGCGAGCATCCAGATCGCTTGACAACCTCAACAAAAGCACAAACACAACTTCAATACAAGCACAAAGGAAATCGAAACTTCGAAACGCTTGACAACCTCAACAAAACACGCGGCGTACAGAGATTATTAGGAGGGAAGGCCGTTTGATTGATAAGGGAGCTGCAGCTGAGTGGGGCCCCTCGGAACTATTCGGGTGCAATCGGCTGAGTTCGGTGGGCTCCTCGAGTCAGGGCGTAGACGCTCCTTGGTTCTTCCTGCATTGAATGACCAATGGGACCCCCCCCCCCTCCTGTTATCGTTTATCACTACTCATCCTGCATTAGGCGGTTTTAATATGCAACACCGAATTTCGTCTCTCACAGTAAATACGTACTACACCGATCAGGTAGCCTGTTGAGCAGCCTCATTACTGAAACTACGTATTTTTCATCTTGCAGGAAGGCATCCTGTGCGAGCCAGAACGAGGGAGCAAAGAGCCGAGCTAAGGCAAAATAAATACCGCTACCTTTACCAAGTGAGGACTGCCCATGGTGACGTCATATCCCAAGTTAGTACCACACTTAACTTGGCAGTACAAAAATATTGTCCAGAATGCCTCCTAAAAACTGGATGTACAAGTTCTTGCTAAAATGAAACCAGCCACAGTTCTCTCTCAGCTCCCAGCATTGTCATTCTTAACTATTGTACCAGAGAAGCCTATTTCAAAGCATCGTAGGTGCTGACCGCAATCCGTACGTATGCCCCGAAAAAATTGAACCAGATGTATGTATCTATCTATCTATTTATATATCTTTTGCTATCACCGGTGAACTCCGTAAACAACTCGACACGTGATATCAAATTCCATAAAGCATTACTAACTCTTCTTCATAAGTCGTGAGATCCTGAAATTAGCTGTTTTTAGTGGCCAGGGGTGATGACATTGCCAGTGCTGCTGTTACACCAATAACCATACAATGAATTCCGATGGTCTGACGAATATACTCTCAAGATTTCAAGTCGTAAGACTGCTTGTGAGGAACAAACACTCACACATTGTGACAAATACCCACCCAAGTCTAAGTCTGTAGCCCAGAGTCAGAGGGTCGCAACTCCGGAATTTTGGTTTTTTTCCCCCACAAATACTCAATATATCTTGTTGTATAAGACCAGAAAGTTTTAGACCCCAGTTACTTATTATAACCGAGATTTTTGGAGCCAACGAGTCGCAACTCCATATCAAGTGTTGACGGAGTGAGGAAAGTGAACAAAAATCCAAAATTCTGTGAACAAAAAACGGCTCGAGAACAGCCACATCGTCACACCCCTCCCACACATGACATACTTCTGGGTAGCGGAAGTATGAGAGGGAGAAGGGGGAACTTCAAGGTGGCTAGCCTTCATCGTAGTGGTACTACTTATCTCATTAATATTTTACTGGTGGAGAACAAAGCTCCTACATACGAGTACTGGCAGAGTAAAAATGTTATCAGAGGTTGTTGTCCAGTGAATTGTGCTCATCTGGGCAACCTCTAGGTGATCAGCTTCCACCGTTAGGATAGAGCAACTATTGTGACACGGCATTACTGAGCTCAATATATTTTAATTATTGGGGCGAGCTCAATAATTAATTAAGGGGGTGGGGAAGCCAATAGATGTATGTATTATCAAAGGGACAGGATGTTTGTAAAGGAATCCTTGTGGAAACCTTTGGGCTTATCCTTCTGGAAAGCCCACAAAAATTGGATGGAGTATGGTACAATACTCAGCACATACTACCAAACCACGCTCTGCTACCACGTTACAGAGTGAGGAGAGTGACGGTAGACCCTCGAGAGTCCCCCTCCTAGACCAGCGAGGTTATCACCTGTTAAGAAGGGATTTTGATTAGGCTTCCCCAAACAACCCCGTCTCCACCGGACCAAAAAACGACTCGAGAACAGCAACATCGTCACAAGTGAAAGCCAGAAGGTCGTAACTCCATCATAAGTGGAGTTATTACCTACCTAGCCTCCAAATTTCGTTGTAGCCACATATTTGTTGTTGACCACAGTGCTGTAGTTGAGTTCGGTTTGAATCAACGATACAGAACACAACACGATGGATCAACACTGGAATTACCACCAGCATTATGATTGTCAACGAATCATAGAGTTGCTGAGAACTTTTCAATCTTCGTCCAAATTCTAAGAATAGTACACCCCTGAAAGTCGCACCTACGAGACCGATTCCTACATGGCACCTTTGTTTACCTACTCTTCTATCTTCACTGCTACGAAATCTAGTCAACAACCTATCAATTGTAAGTTAAGTTTGTTACAATGAGAAAATCTGTGTAAGAGCGGACTCTCTGATATTGTGAGAAATAGTGCATAATTGATTTTCAGACTTGGGCCAAAAGGTCGTAAGTGCATTACCTCGACTACGAAAGCAGTAATGGCTGTGTAAATAGATATGCGTACAAATAGCATATACCTGAACAAAAAATCTATTAGTGCAATGTTTGAATCAAGTTTTCAAGGGAAATTGTGAAAAAACGAGTGAAAAACACAATTTTTGTTTCCGCTCTCCTGTAAAATGTAATTTTTGGGCCTTGCGAGCCTCTGGCTCTAGGCTGCAGAAGTATACCCTCGGTATTCAATAACTAAACTCTAAAATTTCATTAAGTAGGTACTTCGGGGGTTGTTTGTGGGGATCAAAGTTGTTGTAAATGATGATGAATTACTAAAATGATCCATTTTAAATGGAACTAGGGCAAAGTCAGGCACAGTATCAGGGAAGCACAAGGGTAGTTATTGACCACAGAAAACAGTGATTTACGTAGAAGGTGTATCTGTACAGGAAGATAATTAGGTAACCATTGTGTAATAACTTGGAGCATTTCATAGAACCGCAGTGAAGGTTAGACAAATCAAAATCCACGTTTCACCATGTCTGAGCTTGCGCTTCTCTTTGCAGAACTACGTGCAAGCCATTCAGAACAAGGTGATCGGCCCGGGGGAAACCTCGACGCTCGAGTCGGACGCGACCCACCTCACGATGCTCCCCGACGGACAGACGGATCTTCTCAAAGAACACAGGTCATCAAATTACTACCGATAACCCAGTCCTGAACCGCAATACCCCCATCACATCTAACATTTTCGGATTAAGCCATTGTAAGGACGCGCAAGGGGATTCTTGCAAAACCGTGTGTCGGTTGTCGATCCAATGTTATCTGTGACATAAGCAATTTAAAACGTGCTGAAACACAATTTTCGTTATGCGTATCAAAGCATCTTACGAGTGAACTGGCGTGTTCATTTCATCATTAAAAAAACGCACAGAGCGAAACGATAGAAAAAAAAAAATCTTGATTCTCTACAACATCATTGTTCAAGATTATTGAATCATCAGTGTACTTCAATAATCAATTTTGACGTTAAAGCTATGCATGACAAATTGAAATATAATTCACCAATCAAATCTATCAATTCTTTACCAGTTAAAAGAATTGATGATTTATAGTTATATTTAAAAGGTTTAGTTCTGCTAGTTGTATAAATTATTTTTCAGATAAGTTGTGAAGGAATCCAGCTAGCAAGTTGATGGATTTATTGATCCAAATGACTTGAAAACCCTAGTTTTTTGACATTTAAGCAGCAAGTGTTTTTTGGCTCATCAAAACAGTCTAATGAGCAAGTTCTATTAACTTGTAACTAGTTGGTTAAAATGCACATTTATGCGTCGTTCTAGAAAATACGAAATAACTGCCATAGTTAACCGTGTACACCTGTGACTGTTTTACAAAGGTTTGCCATGGAAATGTGGAAATATGAAGGATCTAGGCAGGTTTAGTGGCATCAACATGGATGCTGTAAGTTACATTAACCACTGCGTGCTTGGAAGTAGGAATAGAGCTACCCGTGTTAGCTCCATGATTGTGGAACCAACATGGATGCTATAAGTTACATTAATCCTCGTGTTATTGGAAGAAGGGATAGTGCTGCCCGGGCTGAGCTCCATGATTATGGATATTACGCTAATGCAGTACCACGATTCGTTTGTGATCTCTCAGATCTACTTTGTGTCCACTACCAATGACGATAGACCACAATGTGAAGAGTCAGTAGGATGCTCAGTACTTGCTTCAGCACCATGTGCCCAGGCTCCCAAGAAATTCCGCCTAATCTTATAATATTGTTCTATAACAATTTTACTGTAGATTTCCTATTTATGTCATGAAAATTATTAGTTTTTCTCCTAAAAACCTGTGAGAAAACCTAACCAAAAGTCATGTTTCGTTGGTGTCAATCTCAGAATTAACAGCTCAGCATCACTTTGATTTCTCGACTTCTCTGCGATTCATGCACAAAATCGTTTCCTGTATCTTTTACGTTTTGTTGTGATATTCTTGTTTGGGTTCTCTGCCGTGATCCCTTCAGGAGAAAACAAATACCCTCGATCAGGAGAAGAATCCTTCCCTGTTGTTTCCTTGTAAGTAATTGTTCTTTACAAAGAATTGCTCCAGCAGATACTGAGGATAACTGTTGATTTGGAGAGTAGGTAGCTCAAATTTCGGATAATACAGGAATCTGTCGATGTTTGTCTACGGTACTTGTCACTAACATAAAAGGTGGCCTTTGTCTGTTCATGCCCGCAAAAAGACCGGGAATCAGTATTGGGTGGAAGTTATGGTCGACAAACTTGGCCTTCCAATTGGTATAACCTCCCATTTCTCCTTCTTCCATGCATTGGTCCATTGAAACATGGATACTATATACTGTTAGGTACTGTCTGATACCTCTGTTGTTAGTTGTTCTAACGTGAACCCACACTTATCCATCCAAGGCCAGAAGACACACCCTGTTGAACTAACAGGCATTTCTTTGACACTTCCTGGAACACCACACTGAATATCACTTGGAACACCGATCCTACTTGAAAAACTGTGGATTTTAAATACCTATTTGATTATTCCCTGAAACGCCAATAACTTCTATACGAAACATTCACCGAAATAAGTTGGAATGTTGAGGTTATGTATGAGTTGCTTTGGGTATAGCCTTAATATTAATCTGCATCTTCCTGTGGGTAGGTTGCACTCAGCAGAAGTATCCATGGAGTAGGTAAGTTATACATAGCATCCATCATCGTTAACCGGTAGCTGTGCTATTCGCTTGTAATCGTCTAGAATTTCGTAACGGACGTTAGCCAACATTGAGATTGGGTTAACTGGAGAGTTTGAGAAGATGAAGAAAGAAGTATTTATTAACCACACATTTCTAGCTCGTACCGATTCATATAAAAGGGTCATTTTACGGTCAGACCAACTACTCTTATGCCAGAAGGGTCAACCAAGCATTTTAACAACCTAGGTACTTCTGTATCGTTATACCAAGAGTTCGACCTTGAACCTTGAACCTTGACAGTGTCCAATTGGAAAACATCAGTATTCCAGTTGGCAACGCTGTAAAATATACATGATTATGAAAGGCCGTTTGAAAGGAAAAACAAATGAAGTTTTTCACACAAAAAAAATCCGTCTCTGTCATCGAAGGTATAAGTTGAATGTTATCAATCGATATTTTCTGAGAAAATATTTATTTTCGCCTTGTTCATTATTAAGTAAATGCAAGGGGAGGTAAAAAAGTGTACTAATATTATTTGTAATTTATAAAATTTCAAATTTGGTGTTATACCCAAAGAAAGCCAAGCCAAAGTTTAAAAATATATATAATATTAGATTATAGACTTTAATGGACTGTTTTATTCGTACTTCTACGCTAATCGTCTATGTGTATTATATAGTAGGTAGATACCTATTTTATTATTTTTTATTGTTCCTACAAAAACGTTTTCTCGCATTTGCTCACTGCAAGTTCGACTGGATTTTTAAATTTTATTAGCTTCGTGGTTGAAATAAACAACTTGGATTATATGGATAAGTGTATAAGATTATTAATATCTACATATTTCGCTTTTTCTAGATAAGATGCTTAAAAATGTTTTTCATTCTGGTCTGTGTTATTCGTTATGGTTGTGATACTTGTTTTCTCTATATTGAATTTGCAATTGAAGTGCTGTTTTTGATGCTTTCCTTCAGATGTTTATATTGATGTATACTTAAAATTTCAACTCCCGCGTGAGTTGAAAATAATGAAATTCGTACACCAAGTTATGCCAGGGATAATTCCTGCTTTTATGACGTGTTACACGTGTCAAATTTATTTTTTAATAATGTAATCGTTACATGTAAATGCGTAGGTTATGTTTTTTGTCCCTCGATCATGTAATCAACTGAAATATGTAGGAAACCCAGTGTGGTACAGTTTGTGTATATTTTATGGAGTAAACAAAAAAATTATTCAGTTTTCGAATCTAGTTGATTCTAGATGTTGTGGCGCGTGTAAAGTTTGTGGTGCTCAGTTTTGGTGGGTAGTTTCTTAGAAGAGGGAGCTGAATGAGGATTTTATTCTTGATTTTTGTCCATCTTTTCTTAAAAAGACTTCAAAATTTCGGCCAAAATCCGTAGGTAATAAATTAAGGACGTTTATGTAAAGTATTAAGGATGTTTAAACAAAGACTTTCCCTCATCGGTTTTGGAATTTTTGGAATTGTAGCGTAATTTTTAAAACTAATTATAAATATGGTGCGATGTTTGATGGTTCTATGGAGATTTTCATGTATTTTGTATGGTGGAAAAGAACAGTTTCAGGTTGAAGGACGTTTAAAAGAGGTTTAACAACAATTTCTTCTTAATGGTTCACTAGCATAACACGCCCGTGTACATGGAAGCACTCCGAATCCTCCCTGAAATCTTAGGCATTTTTTAAATGAAAATCAAATATCACTCAGTTATTTTTCAACGAAGAATCCAAAACGCTACACATTTCCACAACAAATTCCCAATTGTTTTCTTTCAGAACATGAGAAGTAAATGCCAAAATTAATATGAAAATTGCGGTTGTAATGGAATGGCAGCTACCTTCTTAACATTCAGTGTCAATCATTCGAGCTGAGTGAAAACCGATTTGTTGGTTTCCGACTTCATGGATTTTTGTATGGCTGTTGATCCAACTGTGAGGGAATGGTCGCTAATATGTGAAAATTAAGTAGAAGCGTAAAAATTAATTTAAAAACAAAAATAAATCCAAGACTTGTTTGCTATTGGACAATGATTATTTCCGTCTTGAATTATCTAATTGGTAGAATAGTAATTTAAAAAAAAAGAAAAAACCTATTGAAAATTGGTAGACGTACATCTTGTTTGGAATTGATTTTTGTTTAAATTGCCAATCCAGTTGTCTAGTGTTTTGATGTGAATTTTGTTGTTGATGTATTATTTTCTTGTCTTTTCGTTGAAAATGTCGTTGCTATGGAGCTTTTTATGGGATATGGTTCGTGATTTTTCGTGTGGGAACAAATACGATGGGTGTCGTTTGTCTGTGACGTGCAAAATTGAACGGTTACAATAATATTTATATTAACGATAATCTTTATTCATTGGAATCTGAAAATAGATAATTACTAAGAAAGTACCTCGGTGTAGTTTGATTGCGGTTGTCCCTTGTTTTTCCTGGTGGAACAGCCTCAGTCACGCTGTGTTGGTCTCCGCCGCATCCGCGACGGCTCGAGGGTGATCAGCTACCCAGTTGAGAAACAGGGAGTTTTTTACTTTGAGCAAGGATCGATCATCCTTGGTCTGTGTGAAGTTGGCTTGGCATGACTGACGAGGTAGGTCTGTTAGGTTCTAAAAACAGGTTCAGATGTTTAGGCAGAGCCCTATTTGTTGATAAGGGTGCACGTAAGTTTGATAAGTAATTTTCATGGGTAGGATCATGGCGGCAGCGCAAGATCTGGCAACGCTGTAATGTCTTCTTGGTTCAGGCCCCTTTCGTAACCACTGCTTTCTTTTAGCTCCATGAATGAATCCTTCACTTATTTTATTATTATTCCTGTATATTGCGAGTAGGTATAATTAATGAAAACAACCATCTTCTGAATGATGCATTATTTAAAAGAAAGATACTGAACTAATACCTAGAACAACAGAAAGGAACAAGCAAGATGACTTGGAGAAAAGGAAATGGAACATGAATTAATTATAGTTTGCTTATAATATTCTACTTCTGGAACTTCTTCGACTGTCACTTTGGTTAATTATTCTCCAAATACACATATGTATTCGGTTCGGAACATTTTTTTGGAACAACTCAAAATTTACGTTACGTTCTAGATTCCAAAAACGCAATGTCCGTCCGCCGTGTCATCGATATCTACCTTAATTTTCGATCTAAAAAAAACCCCGTTCTTGCACGCAGGCTCTTTTTGGGCCCTAACTCGGCAGTCCGATCGGAAAACATCGAGGGGTGAAATGGGTGCAAAATTAGGTATTTTTCACGTTTTAGTGAATTAGAGCTTGTGATGTGTCGTTTTCCGTGTTTTGTAGGGTGAGGAGACCAAATATGAAGTTGATTTTGACCACTGAGTGAAAGGGGTCCACGTTAAGGCCAAGGCTCGGGGTCGTGGCAACTACTAAATGGAGGTTCTGGAACAGAACGAATAATCCTCCTGTTACCTCTGGCAATAATGTTACGCAAATTGGACGCCTGAAGGGCACTGCTAAGTTATTGTCGCAAAATGGATCAAACAAAGGGGTAAGTGTGCAAGTCCTACCTCTCCTGGAAACTGGCGGAAGTTCCTCGTCTGGGCAACCTCCTCGGCTGCGTTTCGTCTCTGCTCGTGCAGTCCTCTGCTCCAGCGTCCACCCAAAGGCGAACTGGTCTCGCCTGCAACAGGGAAATGTTCCGCGGCAGAAATGGGTTCAAACCTCCAACTGAACCCCTGTGCTTCCTGGTGGATACGTTCGGATATTCTCTGCTCTTCTCTCCCATCTCTCCAATCGTCAAACAAGTCGTTTTCCAATTTAAAGCAATTTCAATGTCCGGATCGGTACTGGGGGTCACTACTACGGGGTCACAACTCTGGCTGAAGGCTCAAACACTTCTCAACTACTTCTCTCTCTGCTCCAACTGTCTCAGGTATATGTCGCGGGTACGTCTCTGGGGTCTAGTCTCGAAAGAGGTGTCATGGCGGCCGCTGCGAGGTATATCTTCTGCCCCTCTCCTCCAGATCTCACCCCTCCGCGGGCATGGGGAAGCGGCGCAGACAGCCTTCGCGTCGACGCCTTCACCCGCCCGAGTCATTTGATTATCGATCAATCACCGCCCGAGTCAAATTGCCGAAAAAGGCAGATCTTCTACCCCATTACACCACCATGAGCCAAAATTGACGAAATTCGGTTTATAGGTCCCGTTTGGGGTCTAGTTGGTCCTCGAAGCTCGGCGTTACTGTCATTCATCCCTAAGTGGTGAAAAATAGGGGTTGAAATCTCCAGGACGCCGTTATCTCGAATTTTTTTACGGTTTTAAATAGTTCTCAAACTTGGGAGTTTTTTAGACCACCCGGAGCATTGTACGTCCAGCCGTTCGTTCACAGCAAAGCCCAGAAGTTTGCACCGACAGGCATTTTCAACAGGATGGTGTATGGCATTGTATACATTCAGTCCAAGTATCATCACTAGGGACGCGCTAACAATCAGGAATTGGCCCGAGATCATCATTGCTAGGGAGCACCTGATTATAATCACAGAGTATGTTGTCGAGTTGGTTGTTCTGTGATATTATTTCATTTGAAAAATGATGGCTCTTTCGGAGTTTGTTGATAGGTAGTGAAATTTGAACAAACGTTGAAGTATTATTGATGGGTAAATTATTACACAACGGTTCATTATACCATCTACATAGAAGGGGCTGGAGTTTGTTGGTAGGTACTTTTGCAACTTTTTTCACTCCACATGAACAATTTCCCTTCAGAACTTCATTATTTGCGTTTCTTTTGGCCATTTTAGTTACTGTTTGTCATCGAAAGAATTATTTTAGCAACATGTAACTCGTGATTTAGGTAGGTACCTAGTAACGAGTAGGGGGTTAGGTACTAACCTACAGAGGGTCTGTGATCTACATAATGGGCCGTAATCACAAACACTCGCTAAGGGTATTCTTAGGACTCCCCTACCTTAGTTCAGCTTTCGGCCTGTTTCGCTTAGAGAAAAAAATGCTATTCACAAACCATAAAGTTCGGCTGAGGCTAAGTGTAGCTGAAGTTCGACTATTCCCTTAGTGCGGTTCCAGCACTAAGTGTGGCACGCCTACTGACCTCCAGGCCCAACCAATAAGAAGACGGCCTTTTGGCGGCTTCGCTCGTGATAACCGTTGATAACGGCCGGCGGCAGCGTGCACTTGTCGATAAATTGTCGATTCCGTTCGCGTCTTTTGATTCTCGCTGATACAGATAATTTGCAATTTTATCCGTTTTTGTTTTGGTATTTTTGAAGAGTTGTGTTTTGTAGGTTGTTTTGTTTAGTTTGTCCGCCAAAATTCGAGCAACAGGTCGATAAGATACGAGGTACTCTTCCAAAAAATTAATTTAAAAAAAGAGATACGATCCATCGATAAGGTGCCTTGGGAATTACCACGAGATTCGTCATGAGGCCTCATTAATCACCTACCTACCTACCTATTTATTTTGGTTAAAAAATAATTTCCATTTCATTTTAATTGATTGAATTAATAATTTATATAATAATAAGCGTTGAAAAAACTGATTCTCAGATAAGCTGTCAACCGAAACAATCCGTCTCCTCTTCTTGGCGCGTTCTGCCGTCTCCTGTCACGCATAGTCCTCCTGTATCAAATAGTCGACGTAGTCGTCACCCATTATTAGATAAAATGGAATATAATATAAAATGAAAATGAATAGAAACTGAAAATGAACACGGAAATTGCGAAATACGTCAGGCACTATGCGAACTAACTCAATGCTCTGCGAAAATATTTCAGGCACCGGGCTGGAAGCTGCACTAAGAATGGCTCAAGTGTGGAAAGATCCACACTTTCAACAAAGTGTCACTTTACCGAAAGTCCAACTTTGTTTTAAGTGTAACTTTAGTTAAAGTGTGGTTCCTGAAAAGGATTTTTTTCTTATGTACGCTCCGAGCTGAACTTGGCTAAAGGTCACACTCAGCTCGGTTTGTGAATACGGCCCAATATGTATAGAATAGTACATATGTTATATAGACGGGTTATCTATACAGAGAGCTGTGATCTGTGTCAGAAGGGTGTTCTGTACAAAGCAATTAACCGTTGTGCAGGGATTTGCAGCGTTTTAGAGTGTGCTCCCCGCGGTTTTCACCAACAGCTGGAGATCTTTTAAGGGTGTTGGGAGAGAGGGGGGTGCGAGAGAGGACTTTCCCGACCGTCCCCAATCCACAATCGACTGCTAATGTCGGTTGAGGCGGATGGCGGTTGGGGAAACCCCAGCTCGGCGTTCTCCGCGCTTATTTGGTAAAATCCAGTAGCGTAGCCTGGGGGGGGGGGGGGGGTGTTAGTGTGGGGTCATAACCCCCCCCCCCCCCATTGGCTCAAAAACTTTATCACAAATTAAAATTAAATCTTAAGAATGATAACAGTCACAAAAGTAACATTCAAATACAACGATAACAGATTAAACGGTAAATCAAACACGTTTATTTGTCTGGAGTGACACATAAATAAATATAAATATACGTATACATTTTTGTTAAAATCTAGAGATGCATCAGGATGCTCTGAAACGGTAACCTGTAACATAATTTCAAAAACTCATTTTCTGAATATTTTGGACCCATTGCAATAGCTTCATTCCTTGAAAGTTCTCGAACATTGTTGCCAAATAAATTATTTATTTCATCAACTTATCTTACCTAACGTTACCTGTAACATTTAGTGCTTTGTTAAATTTAATTTAAATTCATCTTTATTTGTAATGTCAAACCTTATTAACGAATTTTCAAAGGAAATGAAGCTATTGGTATGGGTAACGTTTTCAGAACATGAATTTTGACATTTTCATGTCTTTGCCCTGGCACATAGCACAAAAAACTGTCACGAAATTGCGTAACGAAATTGTGTTACAGTGCCTTTATAATGATTTCCGCTTACAACGACCCCGTTGTTAGGTTTGTTCATTTTCTACACTTTTTAACCCACAAAAATCGTTCACCACTCGTTGGAAAGCTCTCGATTTAACGAACATTTTCATGTTCTCCATAACATATTGACTATACGAATAGCGGAGCTATGGGCATAACTGTTCTCATATTTTGTTTACAAACTAATGATCGTGAGTGTAGAAGATAATTTTTTTTATTTTATGGAATTGAATTTGCTTTTATATTTTCCTTTCTGAATGGTTAATACAATAGCATTGCATTTAAATTTGACTACCTGTACTAAATCGAGAAGACCGAAGATGAAGTCGAATTTGACCGAGGAGTGGAAAATGGGATGGTCCCTTGTTCACGTATTGTTCTACTATAAGGGCATCAGGGCGCCATCTTCTAGCCCGAGGCACCTCACTCTTCTTCTTGAGCCTCTTACCCTTAAGGACACCGCTCTTACTACAGCAATTTGTGTCTTCACGCGGACCCAATGTGTGACCTGTGAAAGGGGTTTGGCCCACTTTTCCCTCTTAATGTTAATAATGTCAAAAGCAATAGGTAAAGACATGAAAATGTCCCAATGCGTTGCAGACTCGTATGCAAGCGTTTTTGCTGTTTCTGTGATTCTGGATTTTGTTGGTTATTATTAAGATGTAATCTTCAGGCTCTGCCCCCCAGAATGCTTAGGTGTTCTTGTTGTGAGCACACAACACTGTTTTGTGTCTCGTAAGGAGATGGCGAACGGGATTTCTCTTGAAAGTGACCTGAATTTCGGGGGGGGGGGGGGGGGTGGTCAAAAATCAGTAAAAATTATAGAAGTGGTATAGAATGGTGACCCGAGACGGATAAAGACCATTTCAATAGTCAACTTTTGAAATATTTTTATAGGCAAATCCGTTTCAGAGCATCCTCAGTTCATCCCTAGATTTTAACAAAAATTTATGTATTATTTACGTGCCACTCCAGATGATATCCGTCCTTGGGTACCTACATGATGAAAATTCCAAATTTCTCCAAAACGTTTGTTTTGTCAAACGAAAGGATGAGTTCGAAGATGAGCAATTTTCAAAAATTCCAAGGGTGTCAAGTTAGAGTTTTTATGGGTCAAAAGTCGGTGAAAACGGCTAAAATTGCAAAAAATTGATGTAAAATCACTGGAACGATATGGAAGGGTGATTAAAGACAAAAATACCATTTCAGTTGTTTTTCACACAAAGTAGGGGTCAGATTTTGATTTTTGGGGGTAAAAAATTGATTAATGGCTAAAATCAATTCACCTGACGTTGTGTGGGATGATTAATCACGACGGACGGACTGTTCGGATGATAAAACTATTTATCTCAAAAACAAGTGGGTCAAATTTGACTTTATTAGGGTCAAACATCGGTAAAAATGGCTAAAATCACGAAAAATTATATAACTTTAAGAAAAGTCATATGGTTTCTCGCTATATCATCTTTTTACACTATAGCAGGAATATTTCTTTGAAAATTAGCTCTTATAGCCATGCTGCATGACTGGAACTTTGTGGTTTATTATTCTGTGAATAATACACCTATATGTATTCGCTCAGCAAAAAATTTTTATAACAAATTTTATAAGTGCAGATTCCAAAAATGCAATGTCCGTCCGCCGTACGCCGTATCACGTGTACCGGCTTCATTTTCGGTCTAAAAAATTCGTTCTTTCGCACACATGCTCCATTTGGGCCCTAGTTGTGTCCCGAAACTTTTCAGCCCGATCGGAATATACCCAGGGGTGTTATTAGTGAAAATGTGTGCAAAAATAGGTACTTTTTGCGTTTTAGTAACATGTTAGCAACATGAGCTTCTGAGATAACGTTTTCCATGTTTTTGGGGACGAGAAGACCGAATATGAAGTCGGTTTTGACCAGAGAGTGGAAAATTGAGTTCTACCAAATGTTCAGCTCCCAAAATTGATTTTGGTTTATTATTCTATGAATAATACACCTATGTATTCGCTCAGCAAAAAATTTTTATAACACCCCTCAAAATATTTTTCTTTTCCGTTTCAAGGTGCGTCGATTCCAAAAATGCAATGTCCGTACGCCGTCCGCCGTACGCCGTCCGCCGTACGCCGTCCGCCGTATCACGTGTACCGGCTTCATTTTCGGTCTAAAAAATTCGTTCTTTCGCACACATGCTCCATTTGGGCCCTAGTTGTGTCCCGAAACTTTTCAGCCCGATCGGAATATACCCAGAGGAGTTATGAGTGAAAATGTGTATAAAAATAGGTACTTTTTGTGTTTTAGTAACATGTTAGTAAAATGAGCTTTTGAGGTATCGTTTTTCATGTTTTTGGGGACGAGAAGACCGAATATGAAGTCGATTTAGACCAAAGAGTGGAAAACTGAGGTTGTATCAGATGTTCAGCTCCCAAAATTGATTTTTTATGAGTCAAAAACCTGGGAAACCGTCTGAAATCACCATCAATTTGTAGAATAACACTAGAAAAAGTATCAACAGGTGGATCAAGACAATTAAATGGTACTACCAATGATCAAAGATAATTTGAAAAAAAAAGGAGCGTACCTAATTCGCGTTTTGGGGGCCAAAATTGGTGGAAACCACCAGAAATAGCTATTTCAATTATTTTATATGAAAGAAACAATAAATGAACAACCAAAGTTTCTGTGGGTATGTCCAATAGAATAATAAACCCATGTGACAAGGACTGCAGCGTTTTTTATGGGTGAAAAACCTGGGAAATCGTCGGAAATCACAATCAGTATGTGCAATAACACTGGAAAAACGCTGCAAAGTCCTTGTCACACTGGTTTATTATTCTATTGGACACACCTACAGAAATGTTGGCTGTTCATTTATTGTTTATTTCACGTGAAAAAATTGAAATAGCTATTTCTGGTGGTTTCCACCAATTTTTACCCCCAAAACACGAATAAGCTACGCTCCTTTTTTCTTCTTTTTTTTAATAAATCATCTCTGATCATTGATAGTACCATTTAATCGTCTTGATCCACCTGTTTCGATTTCCAATAACCTCCCCCTTTACCTGGCTACGCCACTGGTAAAATCGTATGATATTACAGGAGTGGATTCTGAGAGGAAATCACGACAGTTTGTATGATGCACAAAAGTAGCAGGTACAAGACCTTTGGTAGGTAGTAGTACAAGGCATTGAATATAATAAGCTTAGGGCGATGCCTCATGCCTCGCACCGTGCTGTTTCACCCAGGCACCCGTGTCGCAATCCTCACACAAGATTTGAACTAGCGGTATCAAGGCCTATTTGGATGACTTCGGATTTGGTTTATCCAGGGTTAAACCAACACTCGTTTGCCTGGTAATGTGTATCTCTCGTACCCATCGCTCGTTCCGTCGTCACTTTTTTTCGGGATTTTTCGCTGACGTCCTTGTCAAACAAATACCATCAGGGCCTCCTTCCCGAGGCACTTGACACACTGCCCCTTCCGTGGATCGGGAGAGGCCCCCGGGGGACCCCTCGGTAGGAAGGGGCCCCAGATTTTTCCAGGGGTAGGGGCCCACCTCGTGAGGGACCTCACCTGTTGAACATCAGTTGGATTTGAGCCGCCAGATCGATCGCCGAACAACTGATTTTTTCCCCACCATTTTGACTTTTTGGATTTCGAACATCGACAAACAGAAATCAAAATTTCGCTTTTCGGAATCGTTCACGCGACAGTTATTTTCGGGATACGGCGATCGTAATTTTCCAGTGACTTTGATATTTTCAGCTTCCTCTTCAAAAGCCAAAGTAAGCCCGAAATTTTCAACTATCCAAATTTATTACAGGTATTACACACCTAATTTATTTCCGCCTATTTATTTACACACCTAATTTATATATTACAGGTATTACACACCTAAGGTATTACACACCTAAGGTATTACACACCTAATTTATTTCCGCCTATTTATTTACACACCTAATTTATTTATTACAGGTATTACACACCTAATTTATTTCCGCCTATTTATTTACACACCTAATTTATTTCCGCCTATTTATTTACACACCTAATGTATATATTACAGGTATTACACACCTAATTTATTTCCGCCTATTTATTTACACACCTAATGTATATATTACAGGTATTACACACCTAATTTATTTCCGATTACATCACCCCTGTACACCAACACGCAAAAGGGCCCCACAAAAATATCCGAAGTAACTGCCGTGTGAAGGTAGAACGACTCATCTAAAAAATTGTCGAAAATGGGATTTTTACGTAACCCCCCGAATTTCAACCCCACCTTTTTGATGGTCAAATCGAAATTCAAAAATTTGACCCTGAAGGCGTTGCAATTGTTAGGGATAAAATTTGGAAATTGCTTAATTTTGAGGAAAAACGTCTCAACTCCGTGTTTTTTTTTGGGCAGACATTGCATTTTTGGAATCTACGCACCTTGAAACGTAAAAGCAAAAATTTTGAGAGGATGTTACACAAACTTCTTGCTAATAAATGAGTGTATTTATTATAAACAGAATAATAAACCAACATTTTGAGGGGCAGTTCAAAAAATGTTTTGCTGAGCGAATACATTGGCGTATTAATCACAGAATAATAAACGAAATACACTGCCAAGGACATGGCACAGAAGCTTCCTCGTGGCCTTCACAGTATGTCACCATTAAATTTTCATACATAAAGATTCAGATTAATTAACGGATTAATTCTGCTGTGTGAAGGAAGAACGACTCATCTAAAAAATTGTCGAAAATGGGATTTTCACGTAACCCCCCTAATTTCAACCCCACCTTTTTGATGGTCAAATCGAAGTTCCAAAATTCGACCCAGAAGGGGTTGAAATTGTTAGGGATGAAATTTGGAAAAGCTTAATTTTGAGGAAAAACATCTCAACGCCTCGATTGAAACACCCTAACTTGCGAGTTTTGTTATTTATTTGTTGAGGAAAAACGGCTTCATTGGACTCAAAGGGGATTTGAATTGTTTTTACTCCGCAAACATTTCAAAAATCAACCATGAATAATCGATATTCGACTCAACTGCAATAAATCGATTGAAAAAACGTGTTTTTGGAGTATTTTTTGACAGCTATCGATCAAGTTGAACATGATTGGACATTTGGAAAAAAAGGGGGGTTGTGGGAATGCCCTGTAGTGAACCTATAGCGAGTTTTCGTTGGAAAAATTCGAAGCTGATTTCTGAACACTCAATAATTTTGAGTTGAGTCGTTCTTCCTTCACACGGTAGGACTGCTGTGAGTTGTTAGGGGTCGTAGTACTCGTATATTCAGCAAATCGTAAGAAATGAGCTTATTTTCGAGCAAATTCAAAACATTTCAACCAGAAATACACCAATTCCGCATGCTCCGAAATCTAACAAAATTCAAAAATCTGTGCTAAATGTAAACAAAAATATTCATCGGAATAACACTCCAGTAAATCGATGTAATGAGAGAGAAAGGTTTATTTGCAAACACACATAGGCCCCTTTGGGCCGTCATGGTATGTGTCAAGAAATGCACAAAGAAAAGAAATGGCACTACGCAAAATACTACTTGGCAAAAAGATTAATAATGGTGTTTAGAGCAAATAACTAGAAAATTGAACGTTCATCTCAGCCGGATTATGTACAGCCTACACCCAAGTTGAAAAAAAAACCGCTTGTTCGAGCGAAGTGGGGGGTTCAAAATTTGCGAACACATTTACCAACCATTTTGGTTTATTATTTTCAGTAATAAAGCTTTGGAACCATGAAAAAAAATTTTTGTTAACCCCCCCCCCCCCCATCAAAATTTGATGGTTTACGTTTCAAGGGACAAAGAACACGAATATCGAATTAAAAAATTTCCGTCCGTTCGCCGTCCGAAAAAATTTCAAAAATTCATGTTCTGAAAATTTTGGACCCCATTTTCTTTGAAAATTCGCTAAAATCATAGAAAAAGAACTATACATCGTAAGAGAGTGCGGTTGGTCTCAAATTTCTTAGAGTGGAACCTACTTTTATTTAACAATAATATAAACTTTTTGGTTTACTATTTTCAATAATGAACCTTCGGAATCGACCATGGAAAACAAAAATTTAAACCCCCTCAAAATTTGATGGTTTATGTTATAAGGGACGTAGAATACGAATATCGCTTTAAAAAATTGCCGTCCGCGGCTTTTTCCTTATTTCCCGTGAACCAAAATTCACGAAATTTGGTGTATGGGTCCCGTTTGGGCTCTAGTTGGTCCTCGAAGCTCGGTGTTATTGTCACTCAACTCTAAGGGGTGAAAAATAAGGGTTGAAATGTCCGGAGTATCCCTATCTCGGAATATGTATTTTGAGTTTGTGGATTTTCTCGCATTTTTAAATAGTTCGATTTTTTTCTGAATTTTTGAGACCATCCGGAGCATTTTACGATGTTGTCATAACATAATGCTATACATTTGCGCAGGCATCAAGCTGTGTTGAGAGCGCACATCACTGGTCTCCCGGCTAGCTGGGCGGTGTAACGTAGTGGTCTACCTGACGAACTGATAAGCTAAAGTTCCGGAGATCGGAATCCCTACCGGGACTGAATATTTGTTTCACTCCACATCAACAATTTTCCTTCAAATCTTCATTATTTGTGTTTCTTTTTGCCATTTTAGCTACTGTTTGTCGTCGACAGAAATATTTTATCAACATTCAACACTTGATTGGGTCAACTTTTTGCAAGTCAAATTCAACTTTTTCCATTTCAAATGCAACCTTCCCCTACTTCAGCAAAAAATATAAATTTTAATTAGCTGAATTGTGATCCCCATTACTAACTATTTGTGGTGTTATTTAAAGCTTAAATTAAACAAAGCTGTAGTGGTTCAATGCAGGTACTAGGTATGTGTTTTTTATTTTTATTTTTTCATTACAATTTAAAATTTTCCTTTTGTGAACCTTCAACTGAAGTAAGGAACATAACTTCGGTGTTTGCAAATTCTTCGTGTTTACTTCTTTAATGCCTATTTCGTTGCCCATCAAACCTTCTGATTAATCGAACGCACCTCATTTGATGCCATACGAAGTAGCGAGGGAGTTTGCAGTCGCTATGTGATGTCATACGAAATTCATTTTAAGCCTTGAATAATTCAACAAAAATTTAGTTATGGGGTTCAGAAATTCTTTTTTTTTTTTTTTTTTATTCAACACCACATCATGATGTTACAGATTACAAAACAAGGTATTTAGAAAAGTTCACTACCTAATTTTGATAAATAAATCAGTCAAAATCCTGGGACTATTTGTGGTGTGGGGTTATTAAACGTTATATTTTTCGCTGAAGTAGGGGAAGTTTGAATTTGAAATGGAAAAAGTTGAATTTGAAATGGAAAAGTTGAATTTGATTTGGAAAAGTTGAATTTGGTTTGGAAAAGGTTGAATTTGACTTGGAAATTCTATATATTATATAGAACGGTTATCTGCACAGAGAGCTGTGATCTGTAACAGGAGGGTATTCTGTACAAAATAATAGACAGTTGTGTAGGGATTTGCGGCGTTTTTTGGAGTGAAAAATGAATTTTTCTGTTCAGTGAACCAATTTCACTTATAACCCGTTTTCCATGTGCGTTTCGGTAGTTGTTCCCATCGTCAGTACTATAAATAATAATGATGGAATTCTTAAGGTGAGTAGTTAGTTATTTACCCAGGGCGTCATATTTACCTGAGAATCTCCATTATTTCAATTTATAGGTGTGAATATGTGAATAAACCGCGCCACTCCTGGAACGTCCACTGAATAACTAGTATGTACTTCTATTGACCGAGCCTCGAAAACCCCTGCTAATAATTACCAAATCATCATAATAATGACCAAAACTTTGAAACAACTAAAATTATTTACAATAATAATAATTATATAATTGGTAATATCAATACCTATTGGTAGGTGCTTACTTATTGATTATTATGATCGATCATGTGTTCGATGACACCTATTACATTGGTGGTTTTTTAAAACAGTGTAAGTACAAAATCGATTCATTTTGATAAAACTTACGTACTTTCGCAAAGGTGCTATCAAAAATCTGCCGGAGGCAGTGCAGAAGATGAGCAAATTGCGGTACATTACGGTCGAATTTTTCTCCCGTACGGGTTTTCTCTAATGATTTTAAGTTGCCCATTGTGGTGCTTCGACCGATTAGCCTTCGTCTATTTTTTCAAGAATTTTCATCTTCCTCCGTCGCTGAACATCTTTTTTTTTCTTAAAGGGTACTTGTACCTAATGCCATAATTGATCTGTCAGGGTCTTGAATGACTACGTTTAACTTCTAGAATTGATTGGTCAAGATGCTGGGTTGTGAGCAAAACACGAAGGTTACTCAACAGGTGGTGATCATTCGGAATGATTTGTTAGGATTTCGAACAAACAGCTAGGCACTCGATATCTGTAGAATGAAATCAAAATGACCGTAATCTGAACACAGTGGTTTTAGGTCCTGAATAACTTCATCAGTGAAACAGGATTTAAAGTTAATGGTGTAAACTCTTCTCATAGTTTCTGTACTTAATTACTACCTGTTTAAACTGTAGGTAGGTACCTAGTTCATCCTACCTATTTGACTCTTAGCCAAGGCCTTTGACTTGGCGTCCCGTGAGGTTTTGCTGCTGAAGAGAATAGGCGTAAGAGCCTCGTACCTGGCTGACAGACGTTGGAGAACGATTGTGATTGAAGGTCTGGTAACAGTTCCTTCTACTGTTCCGACCGGGTGACCACTGGTGGCGTGCCGCAGGGGAGCTTGCTTGGCCCAGTTTTGTCGCTAATTCTAGTTTGGAACCAACAGGAAGTGCTTGTGAACCCGAGTTCACTTGTTGTAAATCTCGCCGATGACACCAACTTCTTGGTTCAGGAAGACTCCCCTAGAAGACTGTATTGCGATTGCGCAGGGGAAATTTTGTCAGTTGGAATCGTGGATAAGCGCCAATTACCTCGCTCTAAATCAGGCAGACTAACTGCTTGCATTTCGAACCAGAGGAACAACAGTTGGATCTGTTCTTGGATTCCACCAGCTTTCTTGGCGTGCAGATTTACACAAACCTGAATTTCCAGTATCATGCTGCAGACCTGCTAGACTGAGCACAGTGTGCTACTACTATCTTGAAACCCTTCACCCAGTGGTTTCGATTCAGACACTTGAGTGCTGCATATTACGACCTGTTCTTATCCAGAGTCAGTTAATACAGACTCGTATTCTAGAGCACCTCTAGGAACTTGGAACACACCTGTAAAACTGCGAAGCTCATTATATAAGCTTTTATTGCACAGGCTTTTTCTGACTGTTAGCTGACTCCTAGAAAATCGTAACAAACCATCCATGAACCACAGTACCGTCTTGATATGTTGAGAAGGGTTTGAGTTTGGTTGGGAATCGAGAAGGCAGTGCATCGTCAGTTTCTCGTCCGCCCTGTCTTCTGTGTACCGGAATGACGATCAGAAAACTGGTGTTGGATAGTCAGGAAAACACTGTGAAATCCGTTCATGGATACTATACAGTCCGAAAAGCGTCTCGGAATCACTGCAAATGACCAAACGCTTTTCTGACGGCCAGATGGTCACTGCGAACAAACCTGTAGAAAGAAAAAATGAAATAGAGCCAAACGATCAAAATATAATTCGGGGCCAAGTAGTGGAAAAAAATTGACTGAACCTCGAAATCCCTCATACTTTGTATTGAACAGCTTGCAGTCGAGAAATCCAGCCTTAATTGAGCTAAACTACTCGTAGATCACTGATGGCTTTGTTTTTGGCATTGTACACCAAGTAATATATTATGGTCGATCTCCATCAAGGAATAGGTACCTACCTACCGGCAGTTATTCGAATATTGATTTCTCTCCTGTCTCACAACCTGAAATTCAATTTTACAAAATCAAAATCATCTGTGATTTGAATGTTGTTGAGTTCATAAATTGTTTCGCCAGTTTTCACAACCATTTCGAATGACAATTTTTCGCAGATGTAAGTGTAAAATGGTTGGATTCCTGCTCATATTGATGATTTTTCTTCTAAATGGAAAATGCAAACTTTTCAAGCAAATCGTGACCGGGCATGACCACGTAAACGACTGTGGGTGTATTCCGAAAAGTTTGAACTGTATTTTTACTTTAGCTACGAACGGGCCAAACTGTGAACTAACAGACCTATCGGTAGGTAGGTAGCTGTTTCCTTCCTGTGGTGAAGTGTTGTCACAGCTGACTGATCAGAGTAACGAAAACGTATCAGAAAATACCTTGCCTACTTAGCCTAAGACTGATATCTTTTAAAACCCGCTCATTGAATATTTCTGGTACCAAATTTAATCCGTTGGTTAGTTTTATCTCCGTTTCCGAAATTTCACCACAAATTACCTACTGGAGAACGCTCAAGGTTCACGGTGCCCATGCAGGTGGTGAGGGTGCGATTGCGTTTCTACTCCATCTATTTACATTAGTTATCATCTGGGGAAAGTTGACTGCTTAATAATCACCTACATTCATTCCCCTACTTGGGAAACACATAATAAGCGGGTTATCCCGAGGGTTTTGTTAACTGTAGTTAGGCACCGGTGCACCACATTCCCACATATGTAGATACAAGATACCTGTATCTACCTAACTGAAACAGCAGAATGGTGTGGACATCTCTCTGAAAGACAAGAAAGAAAGAACTGATCAAATTAGTATCAAATAATTCGCATGAATCACGCCGTGGACACTCATAAAGAAGAAATCTGCAGATTTTAATAGATAGATAACTGACATCCAAGCGAAAGAGGACTCTTACGCTTTAATTTTATAACCATTTTATCAAAGAAGATTTACGAAACCCCCACTCATTGTTCTTCCTAACCTAATTAATAGGAATGCGGCAGTGTAGGTATCTTGACTTATATCAACCATTTTGATCACTAACCATATTCCTTAGTATACTGCTAAATGAGTTATAGATTGGTAGGCAAGGTAATGAGCGATGCCTTGCTGGTTACCTCTTGTTTGTGCATAGGTATGGATGTTTGCATGTTCATCGTGGTTCACCCTGTTCACTATCGATGTTTTCCCGTATCTGTTTTGAATGTTCCTTCACTTGTGCACGAGTAATCATAAGATAATGTTGTCGAGTGACAGTGATTTGCCTTTGGCAATTAAGTGGTGGCTTTTGGCTTACCAGGTCGAAGGTACAGAGAACACCCAGTAAATGAAAAGGGGAAGGAACTTACCGTCTTGCACTTCACTTGAGTACAGTCCTGGTGCCACCATCTTGTTCCTCAATTGAAGAAAGATTTCGCTCCTACTTGAGGATGTCAGTTGGTACATTTCAATACATAAGTGCTCGATAAACGTTGAGCCTCTACTGGACGTCAAGTACTGTAACATGCATAACAGTCCAATTTGGGCTGAAAACTTATGGTTCTTTTTGAGAGACAGTCCTGGAGCAGTCCAGGGTGGGAAAATGAGGGGATAGAATCATCCAGGATTGAGTCCAGAAGTGTGTCTGTCCAGACGCACGCTGTTGATTCCGAATGGATAACCAACCTGAAGCATTGTAACCTTCCATGTAAGCTGAAGGTAGGAGCATCGAGTGTGCATGTGTAGGGTCGACAGTCCTCGAAAAAATCCAAGACTGTTAGAACTAGTCCCGAACGGTCCTGGACTGTGTCCGAAAAGCCGACTCGATCCAGGACCAATTTTGGCGCTGTCCAAATGCACAAAAAGGGGATAAAACGGTCCAGGACTGTCTGTCCGAATAGACCGAAAATATTTGATTTATCACAGACCCTAAAGGCTGTGGACTCCTCCAAACCATCTCAACCTCTGCGTGATGTATTTAATATTGTGCTGGTGGCAGTGGCCAGCGATGAAGTGGGGGCCAGACCTGGGTGCGGAGGCGGCCCAGTTGGTATGTCCCCATTTACTGCTCCTTGTCGGGCGAGGTATCGAAGTAATCATCGCAGTTAGGGTGCTTCACCATGAACGTTCCCACCTCAGTACAGGTATTAATGTGTTTTCATCGATGTGACCAGGAGGCATCGCTCGTCGAGGAGACCAGGAGGCATCGCTCGTCGAGGCATGGCAGTCTGGTTTCCACCAGACAAAGGGAGTTTTCTCGAACTAAAACTGAGATTCACCGCTCTGGCCAACCGTTTTTCGTCCTTAATCACGATCTAGGGACGCAGGAGCATCCCGCCCACCAAGAAACCAACACACTCTAAAGCAACCAAGAATACGACTATGGTTTACACGACAAATGTTCACCTACATATATTATGGTGAAGACAAGCTATGTTACCATTGGGGATTCTTGCGGATTGGTTTATAAGAGATTATTGACATGCATTTACAACAGACACGAATATCTTGCTTGTGGAGCTCGCGGTTGAGGAAATCGTGACACAATCTGCTAGCTACCCACAATCTTCCAGTGGCTTTTTTTGTGTGAACAATTTCAGTTATTTGATATGTTGGATTTCAAAAAATGAAATATTTATTAGGAAATCACCGACTCACACTATCGGATAGGTACCTGAGTCAGCTCGTCACCTCAATACAACAACTAGGCAACTCGAAATTTGATTGATTTTTTTTTTTTTTTTTGATAGGTGGTCCAAAAGGTGCTATTTGCATGGCTGTATACTGTGCTGCAATAAGACAAATCAATCTGTAACAGTTATCATTTTATTTAGGAATTCAAAGTGGATAACTTTAATATCGCCTCAACTGTTCACTTTGTTGAATTATCACTACAACTTGACTTTTCAACCTCTCTAATTGTAGTACAGTTTTGTGGAGCATATTTGTTGTACAGGTTTGTAGAATTAAAAAAAAAAAATGTTACAACTCGACAACGTGAACTATCCAGTTGCTTTGTGACGGTAATTCACGTAGCAACCACTAAGCCTTAGGAAGTTGACAGCAGCAACTAGATTACTTGAAATTTTTTGGTTTAAGCCCCCAAATTTCGACCCCACCGAACATTATTTCCATAAAAATCAGCACCTATCAGAACAGTTAAAATATAGGGGAATTAAAAACCACTGTAGGGTTCCTGCTGAACGTAACCAAGAACTTTAGTGTGACTTCGAACTTTTGAAAAAATTCAAAAGCATTTTTCTCGAAACTGTTGATTCAGAGTTGTCAACATGTAGTGCTGAGGCGAAGAGCTGGGATTATACCCAAGCCCATTTCCCATTAACTTTTTAGCCAGATTTTATAAATTTAACAAGTTCAAAAAAGGAATGTTACGGCTGAAACTTTCAATAGGTAACATTCACCATCCTAACTAGGCCGTTGGTGGATTTTATTTGAGTACATTGAGCCGTAGCGGAGAAGGAAGATTACTTGAGGCCAATAAATGGTAACGACCTTGTTTTCCGTTTTCGGTACCTGTAAAATCAAATGATATTTGCAATCAAAAGCCTATTTTCCCCAGAAACACAATGCGTTGCTCAAACAATACTGTTCCTCCAAGTTCTAAGTAATGACTCGATGTTTCAAAACAAAGAAAACTCCCCTCTCCCGGAAGTTAGTGAAAATCGAACAATTTGTAAGAAACTTCCGAGTTGTGGCTTGCCAGATTTAAAACTGTTCTGAAATGAATGGGGAATTTTCGTCAAAAATTTTTCTTGGGAAAACTATTCAGAACTCTTGGAAAAGTTGTAGTTTGAAGCCCCGTTTTCAAAAATAAAGCAATATTTTTTAAATGAGGTCGGTTGAAAATAAAAATGCTGCAAGAAATGACGTATCAGGTCTGTTGAAATCTGATTGGCTGTTGGCTATAAATCTGTTGTTATTGGCCCCAAAGAGGCGGAGCAAAGCTTCAGTGGCAAAGGTTCTCAATGCTGCCAACAGCCCACCATTAGAAATGGCAAACCTTCAAGAACCTTTGCTGCGACTTCGTGAACCTCCTCTCGGTTAGATTTTGAGGTGGTGTTTTTTAAATTTATTTATAAATTTGTGTTTCCATCCATCCATCCATTGCGGTTCTGTACATCGTTTAAAGTGATGCACTTGCGCTCCAAGCGGGATTTGATTTGAACTACTTGGCGATTTACTTAATACGTCATTTCTAGCGGGAACTCAGAAATTCAAATTTCACACTCGTCTTCTGCCCTTACTTTCCGACATCAACACCTCTATCGGGTAAATAAGTGTTAATTTCAGTTATTGAACAGAATTTTGCCAAAAAAAAGGTAATTTGTACCCCATGAAAATTGACCATTGAACATTTTGTAGGTATTTAAATTTAGAAATAAGCCATCTAAATTCTATAAAAGACTACCTAGTTCATCTTGCTTATTCTAGACACCTACCTATTTGTGAGTTTAACCTAGCTAGGTGTGTTACTGTTGGTTCTTCTTACCTACCGAATCATGTTGGCAATTACCAGTAGCGATTGTCGGAAAGTCGATTGTGAATTGCTTCGATGTTTCTCAGGAGGTGTTTACCTAGGGCAAACGTACCTACTCGAAATTAATCGTCACTAATAACTCGTAGCTGCTTAGGGCATGGATACGTTTAAATGGTATAACCGAACCCCGACGTTCTTTCGTCGATATCAACCTAATTCCATCCTTCAAATCCATAGATTGGGCCTTAGATACGAACTAAATCAACGTTAAACAAGACTCACCAACGACTGGAAACTGGTTTGCAGAAGGGCGATCCAGTTTTGGCTTAGAAAGTGAGGATAATTGAAATTAATTGTGGAAAAAAAAGGAATCCCTCAACTAGTGGTGATTTTGAAAAACGATTAAAGGGTTGGAAATCCCCAGGAGAGTTTGTGATTTTTTTAAAAATTATCAAACATGTGCCTACCTTCTCACAATTCCCACTTGATTTCACAGTATCCATATAACTACCTGAGCAGCTAACTTATACTTGGGTAAATAATAACAGGTCCTGAAATGCTCAGATTTCTACAACCGTTCATGCCTTCATCCACTTGCACAACAACTCCTCTGCAAGGCAGCGGAAGCTTTGTTTTCACTTTCGAAATGAAAATTTTTTGTGCTCCAAAATCACGTCATTTTGCGTTTCAGGGCCTCCTGAACAAATTTGGTTTCGTGTCTGTCTGTCCACATTTCCTTGCCACAGCCATAACTTCCACAATTTTGATCCGATGTCAATCAAATTTTCAGGAATTGTGTGGGTTAACAGTTTCATCAAGATCGAATCAGCGGTAGCCTCTGCGCAGGCGCTAACGAGATTTTCTTGTTACGGTCGTAACTCCATCAATTTTGAACGGATTTTGGTCAGATTTTCACGGGTGATGCGGGTAAGGTCCCTTGAGGTCCCATACTCATCTTTTCGAATCAGGCACCGCGTACATTCCAAACGTCGAGCATTCCAGACCATAGAACTATAAACCTGGAAGGGCCTCTGCGTTGACGGATGAAATGAAGGGCTATGAAGGGCCCTGCTCAGCTGATGTGCTAAATTCTCTCCTGTTCACCCTAGAAAGTTGACATTTGATAGGAACTCTTTGCGTTCTCAGTTCTACACGTGGACTAATTACTTTATCTCAAAACATGAATACTAACTTCGAATTAGGTACCCTTATTATTAAATAACAGTTAAATAATTCCGTTAATTAATCTGAATCTTTATGTATGAAAATTTAATGGTGACATACTGTGAAGGCCACGAGGAAGCTTCTGTGCCATGTCCTTGGCAGTGTATTTCGTTTATTATTCTGTGAATAATACGCCAATGTATTCGCTCAGCAAAACATTTTTTGAACACCCCCTCAAAATGTTGGTTTATTATTCTGTGTATAATAAATACACTCATTTATTAGCAAGAAGTTTTTGTAACATCCCCTCAAAATTTTTGCTCAAATTACGTTTCAAGGTGCGTAGATTCCAAAAATCCATATATTCATTGTTTTCGGTCAAAAAAATTCTTTCTTTCGCACACAGGCTCCATTTGGGTAGTTGTGTCTCGAAACTTTGCAGCCCTTTGGTGTTTTCGTAACAAGAGCTTGTTTGGTATTGTTTTCCATGTTTTTTAGGGCGAGAAGACCGAATATTAAGTTGATTATGACCAAAGAGTAAAGAATTGAGGTTGTAACGAAAATTCAAATCCAAAAATTCATTTTTTATGAGTCAAAAACTTTGAAAATTATCTGAAATCACCATAAATTTGTATAATAACTATCAACAGGTGGATCAAGACAATTAAATTGCATTATCAGTAGTCAAAGATAATTTGTAAAAAAAGGAGCCTAATTCGTGTTTTTGGGGGCCAAAATTGGTGAAAGCCACCAAAAATAACTATTTCAATTATTGCACACGAAAGAAACAATAAATACAGCCAACATTCCTGTAGGTATGTCCAATATTATAATAAACCCATGTGACAAGGACTTTGCAGGGTTTTTGTGAAGTTGATTTTGACTATAGTGGAAAAATTGAGGTTCTAACGTAGTTTAAGCTTCCAAAATAATAATAATAATAATAATAATAATGATAAACCTTTATTATGCTTCAGACAAACATAGTATCTATAAATTCATTTCAAAATTCATTTTTTATGAGTCAAAAACCTGGGAAATTATCTGAAATCACCATAAATGTGTATAATAACACCAGAAGTAGTATTAACTGGAGAATCAAGGCAATTAAATGGCACTATCAATTATCAAAGATAATTTGTCGAAAAAAGAAGCCTAATTCGAGTTTTTGGGGACCAAAATTTGTGGAAACCGTCAAAAGTAGCTATTTCAATAAAATTATTACACATAAAAGAAACAATAAATGAACAGCCAACATACCTACAGAAATGTTGGATGTTCATTTATTGTTCCTTTTATGTGCAATAATTAAAATAGCAATTTTTGATGGTTTCCACCAATTTTGGCCCCAAAAAACTCCAATTAGGCTCCTATTTTTGACAAATTATCTGCAATAATTATATTTCCAATATAATAATAAACCCATGTGACAAGGACTTTTAATGAATGATAACTCGCTATTATGCGGTATTTATGAGGAGGCTCATTTCATGATATACCCAACGTGTTGGTCAATATTCTGAGGCGGACGTACCTAATCCACCCGACAGGGGTACTGGGGACAACAACTTGTTCGCGATTTTGAAATAAACCCGATGGAAAACGCGTAATAGATCTTGAGCCTTAGTTCACATCGCGTGTAACCCGTAGGAAAGTAGGCAATGGAAAACGGGTTTGAAATCGACGGAGCGCGAAAAATAAAAATAGATTAACGAGTGGGCATCTATTTATGTAATGACTGTAAAACCGACGCGTATAATGAGAGGAGTTAATACGGAGGATTAGAGGAGGAATGCGAAAGGTGCTCGAATTAGGGATGTATAAAAAGTATCGATACTTCAAAATATCGATACTTTTAAGAAAAAGTATCGATACTTTTTGATACTTTTTTTTGCAATGTATCGGGATACTTTTTCTTTTTTCGCGGTATCGACACCGTTACTTTTTTCTTACTTCCAAGCTTCACATAAGACTACAAAGCCTGATCGCTACCATGCCTGAAGTCCCACCATTTGTCAACAACCTTGACATAAAAATGGAGATGATCTCTCATTCAACTGATACTGTCCGGCATCTAGTAGGACTGGAAACGTGAAACAACTCAACTGATACTGTGCACTTATGTCAGGCATAGAATTATTCTATGGTGGAACTGGAACACTGGAAGGGGAAGGCGCAAAACAACACAATCCATGAGGCCGTAACTTTTCTAATTTTGAGTTTGTAAAAAGTATCGATACTTGAATGTATCGATACTTTTTGAAAGTATCGGCCTGATCTTTTCGATACTTTTTAGAAATATCGATACGATATGTATCGATACATTTCGAAGTATCATACATCCCTAGCTCGAATTAGATGGAAAGGGTCCAGTCAATCGAATCGATCGGATTATCTCGTTCCGAACCTCACGAATCGATTCTAAATAGAATTAATCGATTTCCAACGAAAAATTTGGAATTTATTCGTTTACACGACAAATAAAAATTGCCGATGGCGCTAAAGAGTTACAGTATTATTTTTAACAAACAATATACGAAAAAAGGCGAAAACAAGAGGAATGCAAGACGTTGTTATTCAGTAGAATAGGCACATTTTTTTTAAAGTCAGCGTGGTGTTTGGTTTATTATTCTGTGAATAATAAATTTATTATTCTGTGAAAAAAATTGTATAACACCCCCTCAAATTTTTTTCTTTTCAAGGTGCGTAGATTCCAAAAATGCAAAGTCCGTATGCCGTACGCCGTATCACGTGTACCGGCTTCATTTTCGTTCTTTCGCACACAGGCTCCATTTTTAATTGTAATATTTTAATATTATAATTTTTTCATATGGATAATATTATTATCATATTAGGTTTGTTTGCTATGACCATCTTGTGGTTATATGACCGTCAGAAAGGCGTTTGGCCGTTCGCAGTGATTCTCGGACTCTTCAGATTTTATAGTATCCATGACCAGCTGTTTAGCAGTGTTTTCCTGTCCGTCCAACGCCAGTTTTCTGGTCGTCATTCCAGTAGTACACAGAAGACCCAAACCCAAACTCTTATCAAACGGTATTGGATCACGGATGGTTTCTCACTGTTTTCTAGGAGTTATCTAACCGTCAGAAAAGCCAGTGGGAACAAAGCTATTACTTAGGTTCATGTATTATTATTCATATTACTTATTCATGTTCACATTACTTAGGTATATATAATATATATATATATTTTTTTTTACAAATTGTCCGAAATTGAAAAATGCAGTATTTTGAACTACAAAACTCCATTGTTGACCTTTTTGAAAAAAAAAAAAAAATTGTGGCTGTTGGGGTAGGTAGGTACCTTGGGTAACTACCTGCGCATTTCTAGTTCAGTTCGCGATCCTGATATCATTTTTGGTGAAATAGAAGTCTTTTTTGGTGGTTTTTAGCTATTTAAGGCGAACTTTAGTGGATGTTACCGACAACAATTCAAATCAGACCCAGGTTTTTTGAGGAGAAATAATTTTTACTTTCGAAATAGGCCTCCTGCGCCACCGTCCCGAATAATTTTGGTGATTTTAAACGATTTTTTTTACGATTTCAAGTGATTTTTGACACAGAAAAACTCAAATGACTCGCCGTCAGCATTTTTGTTTTAAAAAAATCTCATTTTGTTTCGTTTTTGGTTACAAAAATTTTGGCCGAATCGAATTTGGATTTTCCAAAATCGTGAAAAAATGGTTTATTGAAGGCTCGAGTACAGTTTGTTGTAGGTACGTATACTTCACCAATTCACCCATATCATGCAGACTGGCGCTGTTTCCTATATTTTCCCCTTCAAAATCGTCTACTCACCTAAACTGGAGTTTGATGGCTCAACCGTGTTTCGCTCCAGTTGTTCGTGTAACTGAATCGCGTCGGATCTCAAATCGTTTTTCCGTGTCGCCCGATTCATTTCGCGTTTTTTCGAAAACAGAAAAAAAAGGGCGAAATGCACCGAGCGAGTCATTTTGGGTCAAGGGCGCGTTCGAAGTGCCAGCATAGCAGTTTTTGGTCCACCACGACCCGAACGACACTTTTCCATTAGTGAGAAAACATTAAAGTCATTTGTTGTTTCTTTGTTCTGCTGTTTGCAGTTCGTCGTGATTGCTCTTTCCGCAGAACCCACTTGGATAATTTTGAAGTGTGCACACCTGCAGTTGGCCCATTTGTTTTTTTAAATTTATTATTATTCATCTTGACAGCCAGGATTGTTGAAGGGGTATCGGAAATATAAAAAGTTCCAGTCATGCAACATGGTTTTAAGAGCGAATTTTCAAACAAATATCGTGCTATTCGGTAAGAAGATAATATAATATAGCGAGAAACCATACCACTTCGTAAAATTATACAATTTTTTCGTGATTTTAGCTATTTTTACCGTTTTTTTTACAGTGATAAAGTCAAATTTGACCCACTTGTGTTTCAGAAAAGTATTTTTATCATAGAAATAGTCCGTCCGTCGTGATTCACCATCCCACATGACGTCAGGTGAATTAATATTGATTTTAGCCCTCAATACCAATTTTTGACCCCCAAAAATCAAAATTTGACCCCTGTTCTGTCTGAAAAGCAATGAAATGGTATTTTTCTGTATTTACTCACCCTTCCATACCACATTCAGTGATTGCAACGGGTAACATTTTCAGAACATGAATTTTTGAAATATTTTTACAGGCAAATCCGTTTCAGAGCATCCTCAGTTCATCCCTAGATTTTTACAAAAATTTATATATTATGTATATTCATGTGCCACTCCAGATGATATCTTTCCTTGGGTACATGGTAAAAATTCCAAATTTCGCCAAAACGCTCGTATTGCCAAACGAAAGGATGAGTTCGAATTGTTTGCAATTCTTTGCATTTTTGCAATTTTAGCCGTTTTTACCGACCTTTGTCCCCTAAAAACTCAAATTTGACCCCTTTAGATTTGTCGAAAATTGCTCATCTTCGAACTTAGCCTTTTTTTTGGCAAAATTTGGCATTTTTATCACTTACCCAAGGCCAGATATCGTCTGGAGTGGCATATAAACATATATACATATACATCTTTGTTACCATGTAGGGATGAACTGAGGACGCTCTGAAACGGATTTGCCTATAAAAAAAAATTTCAAAAATTCATGTTCTGAAAATGTTGGACCCATTGCAATAGCTTCATTTTCTTTGAACATTCGCTCATATGGTTTGACTTTACAAAGCTGAATGTAAATTTAATAAAGCACTACATTTTACAGGTAATTAGGTAAGTTAACTGTAAAATAAAACATATTTATTTGGCAAAAATGTTATCGAATTTTCAAAGAAAATGAAGTTATTGCAATGGGTCCAAATTTTTCAGAACATGAATTTTTGAAATTGTTTTATAGGCAAATCCGTTCCAGAGCATCCTGAGTTCATCCCTAGATTTTAACAAAATTTATACGTATATTTATATTTTATTTATGTGTCACTCCAGATGATATCCGACCTTGGGTACGTGATAAAAATTCCAAATTTCGCCAAAAATGTTCTTATTGCCAAACAAAACGATGAGTTCGAAGTTGAGCTATTTTAAAAAATTCCAAGGGGGTCTAGCTTGTTTTTAGGGTAAAAAATTGATAAAAACGACTAAAATTGCGACATAAAATCACTGAAAGTGGAATGGAAGGATTGGTAAAGACATAAAAATACCATTTCATTGTTTTTCATACAGAATAGGTGTCAATAGTGTCAATATTTGGATTTGGATGAAGGGGGGGGGGGGGGGGGGGTCGAAAATTGGTATTAAGGGCTGAAATATATAGGAATTGACTCACCTGACATTGTGCGGGATGGTGATACACGACAGAAAGAGGGACTATTTTGATGATAGAAATATTTTGAACATTCATATTCAGAAATATTCACATTGCACATTTGTAATCAAATAAACGTAATAAAACGTTAGAATCCGAGTTGTTTCAGACCCAACTACACACATAGACTTTCCGTACTAAAGCCAATTTGGCAAATAAGTGTATTATTATTACATAATTATTATTAACACACCTACTAAATGATGATTCTTCCTTCTGCAGACCGTGTTAGTCGCGTGAAAAACGTTTTGTTTGGCTATTAAATAATGTAGGTAGGAAGTAGGGACCCTGCGTTATGAATGTTACGTGTTGTGATTTCTGTTATGAGTCACCACGCTGTAGCTGCTATTTTTGGTTGGTAAAAAGTAGTTGTAGGTTTTTTTTTTTACAACTATATTTCAACTTTTTGCTTCCGAGTCTGCGAAGCAGCGGAAGCCTTGTGTTCACTTTCGTGAGCCAAAAAATTTTTGTATTCAGAAATCAAAATTTCCACTTGCATTTTGCGTTTCAAAGCCTACTGAACAAATTTGGTTCCGTGTCTGTCGGTCTGTGAGTCTGTGAGTCTGTGAATCTGTGAGTCTGTGAGTCTGTGAGTCTGTCCGCATTTCCTTGTTACAGCCATAACTTCCACGATTTTGAATTGATTCAGCTCAAATTTTGAGGGATGGTGCGGATAAGGCCCCTTGAGGTCCCATACAAATTTCAACATGATTGATCCAGCGGTACGCCCTGCGCATGCGCTAACGTTAAATTCAACAAACACGCATAACTTTCACAATTTTGATTCAATTTCGCTCAAATTTTCAAGGGTTGTTTGGACAAGGCCTAGTGAGTTCCAGTATGAATTTCAGCATGATCGGACCCTCGGTGCGCTCTGCGCATGCGCTGGCGTGAAATAGATTCAATTTCCTTGTTACAGCCGTAGTAACCAAAGATTTCACCCAATTTCAATGTAATTCTCAGGGATTAAGCGGGTAGGGCTCATTGAGGTCCCATATAAATTTCAACATGATAGAGCCAGCGGTTCGCCCTGCGCATGCGCTCTGTCTGTCTGTCTGTCCTTCTATGCACGGCCAAACGGCTCGACGGATATCGACCAAATTTGGCACGAATATCCAGTAGGCTCCCAAGTTGTGCAACGTCGCATTTTCAATTCCCTGACCATAGCGGAACTATGGTCGACCATGGTCAACTCCTGAATGGCTTGACGGATATCGACCAAATTTGGCACGAATATCCAGTAGGCTCCCAAGTTGTGCAACGTCGCATTTTAATTCCCTGACCATAGCGGAACTATGGTCGACCATGGTCAACTCCTGAATGGCTTGATGGATATCGACCAAATTTGGCACGAATATCCAGTAGGCTCCCAAGTTGTGCAACGTCGCATTATTAATTCCCTGACCATAGCGGAACTATGGTCGACCATGGTCAACTTCGTTAATTGAAATGGTAACCCCTATTTTTTATCGCGTATTCGTAATCTACGTGAAATTCTATCTACGATCGACCCTTCGGACTACCCCCGCGGTCGACCATAGCGCATCCATGGGCCCCTCCATGGTCGAATCCCGAATTGCTCAACGGATATCGACCAAATTTGGCACGAATATCCAGTAGGCTCCCAAGTTGTGCAACGTCGCATTTTTAATTCCCTGACCATAGCGGAACTATGGTCGACCATGGTCAACTTCGTTAATTGAAATGGTAACCCCTATTTTTTATCGCGTATTCGTAATCTACGTGAAATTCTATCTACGATCGACCCTTCGGACTACCCCCGCGGTCGACCTTAGCGCATCCATGGGCCCCTCCATGGTCGAATCCCGAATTGCTCAACGGATATCGACCAAATTTGGCACCAATATCCGGTAGCCTCCCAAGTTGAACGTAGGCGCATTTTTAATTCCCTGACCATAGCGGAAATATGGTCGACCATGGTCAACTCCTGTATGGCTTGACGGATTTTGATAAAATTGGGCACAAATACCCGGTAGGGTATGGGATTTTTCCGTCGTTTGTTGGTTCCACGATACTGCGTACAGCGAATCTCGGATAGCGAGCGGTCAGGCTAGTTATGTATAATGGACGTAATGTATTATGGAAGTCATGTTATGTATAATATGTATATTTCATGTAATGTTATGTAATGTTATGTAATGTAATGTAATGTTACGTAATATGTATATTTAACGTTATGCAATGTTATGTAATGTAATGTAATGTAATGTTATGTTATTTTGCTTCCGAGTCTGTTCTATTTTATAATGGGTCACTCTGATTGTGACGAGGAAGCTCCTGTGCCATCACCTTGGCAGTGTATTTAGCGTTGTATACCCTAAACCAGGGGTTCTCAACCTTTTAGTAACCACGTACCACTTGAAATTTTCAGATATTTTGACGTACCTTTGGTCATGTTTAGGAAAATAAAAATGCATTCTACAACTGTATGTATGTACATAGAATTTACTTAGATACAAAATGAAATGTATCTTACATTAAAAACAATCTCAAATTAGTTCATTGAACACAGTCATTTAAATTTAAACAGATCCTAATGAGCTCGTTGTTGTTGTTTGTCCTTGACCAAATTTTCTATATCTGGGTCGATTGAACTCAACTTGATTCTTAAGTCCTCTTCAACACTAATGCGGTTTCTGTATTTATTTTTTATGTACAGCAGTTCTGAAAAGCCCGATTCACATAAGTACAAGGTTACAAATGGAAGTAAAAAGATTATTGCTTGTTTGAACACTGATGGGTATTCAGTTTTTGTCCCCATCCAAAAGTCTATTAATGATTCTTCTTTAAACGAATCTTTCATTGAGCTGTCACTTGTAAGGTCGATGAAACACTCTTTTGAGTGACTAGGAAATTCCCCTGAAAATGGATTTCTAATCCACTCATATTTAGAAAAATCTTGATTAAAATATTTATCAAAACTCGTTTGAAGGGCTTCCATATGACTAGTGATATCATCAGTCACACAGATGGAGGAATTGTATTCTTAACGCGGAAATGTTGCATCGTAACAGTTTTTATTGTTATTGTTAATATATGACTGCGTACCACCTGAAATGTCCCCGCGTACCACCGGTGGTACGCGTACCACCGGTTGAGAACCACTGCCCTAAACAATTAAAATTGATTTACAATTAGCGTTAATTGGCGAAATGTTTACAAACGGACTTCACGGGTCCTCAGAAAAAAAGGGTTAAAGCACGAAGCCTCCCTGAACGCCCGAAGACCCACTTTTTTAAGAAAAATTATTTTTGACAGTCGAATTGTTTTTTTCTTGTCCCGATTCACAATTCTATACCGTTTTTTGGAGACTTTTACATACATTTTTGGCGATTTTTGCCACCTTAACAGATTTTTGACCCACAAAAACTAGAACTTGACCCACGTTTTTAATTCTTGTAAACTAACTCTTTCGTTCGAAATATTAGAAACATTTCGGTAAAATTTGGAATTTTCGTTACTGCAGCACGGATAAGAGGTCGCCTGGAAGGATAAATACTGTATGCACATTATACTGTACTTGAAATACATTCAAGTTTTTTTAAATTCAACTTCGGGATGGATTTATAGCGCTCCACGACGGATTTGCATTTTACAAAATGTCACAAGTTCACGTAGGCGGGTAGTTGCTAAAAGGTTTGGAACCACTGCAATGGCGTTCTTAGAAATTTCGTTGAAATGGTCAAATTCAGTTGATTTGGATCGATAATGGCTGAAAGTTGTCCAAAAACAAAATTTGGACGAATGAGTATCACCAAACATTTTGTGGGTTTACAATAGCTGTGTAGTTTCACAGACCCAGGCGACTCACTTGGGCACCAACTGCTGCACAATGGCAGGCCCGTTGTAATGGAATTTCTTTAAAATTTTGCTAAAAAGGACAAATTTTTCAAATTTTGTGGTTTTGAAAATTTGAAAAATTTAGTGGTTTTGAGAACTTGAAAAACTTAGGTAGTGGTTTTTTGTAAACTTGAATATTAATGTATTTTGATGACTGATAACAAACCGCAATTGGGATGAAAAAAAAGTATGCAATTACATAAAACCTTCTGTTGGTTTGACCCAGGCGACTTAGGCACTTTTGGTCACCAACTGCTGTAAAATTACGATGTCCCATTGCAATGGCATTCCTTTGAAATTTCAATAAAATAAGGTCGAATTTTGTTGTTTTGAATCAATAATCGCTTATAATCGTCAAAAATAGTCTATCATTAAGTAAACTACCCACGTAACATTTTTTGTGCGTATTTTTAATTCCTCAGTGCCGGCCGGAAGTCCTCGAAGGACTCGCCGGATCGCTCGAAATTTGCCAGAAAAAAAAGCCCGTAGATTAAAAATGGCATTCCACGTCGCGGTTTTTACGATATTTTTTCTTCCCATCCCGGGGCCAACGAGAATCGTGCAGAAGCTGTTCCGGTGATGTGACCTCCACGGTCAGCCTGTATCCAAATTGTCATTCGTCGAACGCAGGCGCCGTACTGACCAAGTAGGACCCTCAAACGAGAAATTCTCGTACATAATATCGTATATTTGTGACCGACCACAGCAAAACGTACCAACTTCCGGATTTTGAAATCGGGTTCATTGCATTTCCTGATAGAAGAGAAGTTTCTGAACACGATGCCGTTTTCAGATTTTCGATATCTCAATCCGTTGAAAATTTATCATTTTTTTGAACCTCTGAATTGCGAAAAAGCTGTTTTTGAGAAAAATGCTATCGAAGTTTTAGAAACTGTTTTGACGTAGTTTTTGCACCTTTTCAGTCTGGTTTTTGATTATTTTTTTTCCTTTTCGTTAGTACTAGTACTATTGTTGGGAATGTATTAGAGTAGATTTCCATCCGAAAATTTTTTTTTTTTTGAGATTGGGTCAATTTCAAAAAAATTGAGTTTTGTGTTGAGTGGTACCAAAGTTATTTTGAGTTTCTGTTCAATTCCGACTTGATTTATTACATTTCTAGTTCGTTGCGAACATAATAATGAAGCCAGAATGGAAGTAAGGAAGCCACAATCAACAGTAGGTCTGATAACAGATAACAACAACACGATAGCAAACTTCTTCTTCTTCTTCGCACGAAAAAAATAAGGTGTGGAAGACCCGAAAAAAGCATCTGAACAAGGAGATGAGGTGCAGGTGGCCCCGGGAAGCTAAGGTACGTTCCGCGCTTTGGTTTTTGCGATTTATCGATGATTTCTAGTAATCGATTCGTAAAACGGCTTGCGGATCCAGAAACTACGTTAAATTTCCTATAAGAATCGATAATAACCCGAAAAGTCAATTTTTTGACTCTGACTTCGTTTTTTCGTTCTCCTGAAAAAGGTGCTTCCGGAGGCTAAGGTACGTTTACCCGTGGACGGACACATTTCATGTTCGTCCTCTCATTACAATTCGGACAGCTTTATTTAAAGCGCTATAAATCCCGGCACAGTCACAGGCCTTGAAATGCACAATTTTCTGCTTGAATCTGGACAAGGATCCAGGATTATCAAGGACCAGGATCCAGGATTATCAGGGACCAGGATCCAGGATTATCAGGGACAAGGATCCAGGATTATCAGGGACAAGGATCCAGGATTATCAGGGACAAGGATCCAGGATTATCAAGGACCAGGATCCAGGATTAACAAGGACCAGGATCCAGGATTATCAGGGACAAGGATCCAGGATTATCAAGGACAAGGATCCAGGATTATCAGGGACCAGGATCCAGGATTATCAAGGACAAGGATCCAGGATTATCAGGGACAAGGATCCAGGATTATCAGGGACCAGGATCCAGGATTATCAGGGACCAGGATCCAGGATTATCAGGGACAAGGATCCAGGATTATCAGGGACAAGGATCCAGGATTATCAAGGACCAGGATCCAGGATTATCAAGGACCAGGATCCAGGATTATCAGGGACAAGGATCCAGGATTATCAAGGACAAGGATCCAGGATTATCAAGGACAAGGATCCAGGATTATCAAGGACGTTCGTTCATCAGGGACCAGTATACTTTATGGAACGCAGAAAAATAATGTGAAGGCTAAAAACCATAGCACTCCGTTTTGGAATGCAGACAAACTACATCAACATTTCCTTCAATTTTGACCTTCTTCTCCACAATCTCACGCACTATGCCTTTTTACTGGACGATCTCTCTTCCATTATTTATGGTTTTTGAAGAGTAATTTTGTTGTTATTCAACCAGGAAGTATGGTTCAGTGGTACAAATATTTCAAATTTAATTCGGTATCAAAACTTCTCAACAAGAATATACATCTCGGGAGTATCATAAATTCACCCCTGAAGCCAAATATCGAAGTCGATCCAGGGGGATAAGAAAACCAGGAATTTTAATGTTGAAGGAAAGTGCTTCATCACAATAACAAATTAAACATATGCGTCAAAATTTTGCATTTTGATCTCATAAGGATGCAGCCCCGTCAAAAACCCCAATACGCCTTTTCACCTCAATACTGTACTTATTAAAAAAATATTTTTATTGCAGTTTTGGATTCTACATACCTTGAAACGTAAACCATCAAATTTTGAGGGGGGTAAGAATTTTTTTTTCTTGCTCGATTCCAATGGTTCATTATTGAAAATAATAAACCAAAAACAAACAAAAAAACTACAAGATAAAAATGGAATAGTCTATTTCCACGTAAGAAACTAACAAAACTGCAGACCGGTTTCGGTTGTTAAACCATCATCAGTACACAATAGATTCTACTGTTTACTGATGATGGTTTAACAACCGAAACCGGCCTGTAGTTTTGTTAGTTTCTTACGTGGAAATAGACTATTCCATTTTTATCTTGTAGTTTTTTGCTATGGATTTTCACCACTCCGTCGCAAGTGATTCAAGTTATACTGTACTTATTGTCCAGTAACGTGAGAAATCTCCGAGTCTGTGGCATTCCATAAGCCCACCATTGGGCAAGTTCCGAACTACCGTCCACATTTGGGCACAAATTGTTTTCTTTAGTAAAAAAAAAGTGCGTAGCTACACAGACAAAATTTAAGTCAAAAATGCCGATGAAAAACTACATGCCTATTTAAGTTTAAGCGAGGAAATAACGATAATCACGGCCCGAAATTCGGCTTTTTCCAATTATTTACAAGCTCGTTGCTGAAAAATGAAATACATTTCGTAAAATCAACAAAATACTTGAAGTGTAGTACAATAAACGATATTTGAATGACAAAACCGTGTTGGAGAGCAAAAAGTGTTCCAATTTGGTGTTTTGTGGTTCAATAACCGAATTCAATTCGATTATTGAAGAAACTTGAAACCTGAGAAAACTTGAAAATATTTTTCAACACAGGGTCTGCTACGAATAGAATATTCCGCAGCTGCATCACTTGCACAGAACTGCACTGGTGGCCTGGGGGCATTGCATCCGAAGTAGTCGATCGATCTCGTAATACGACTTCCACGGTCGGTTGAGGATTGCGACACGCGACGCTGCGACGAGGAGGATTTCTGTGCCTGGGCCAGTGGAACAGGCCTTGACTTTCTTCTCCGGGCCCATTGTCCTCTGCCGCTTCCCCTTTCATAAAGTCGATTGAGATGAAATCCCAATCGTAAAATACGCGAATCGTCTTCTCGTACATCGACGTGTCGAATCGAGCAAATAAAAGCTTTCTGTCCGGTGATACCACGACGCACAGTGGGGAAAAACCAACGATTTTGGGGGGAAAAAATCCCTTGCTGTTTGAATTATTGGTGGTTTGATATGATCTATAATACGTATTTTTTCGTGCTCAATCGAAATATTTGGTCCATTTGGTGATTATGATTGACTGAAATTACTTACAGGTAAATTCGTTCTCAAAATACTGTGCAATAATATATTTTTGGTTTATTATTAATAAACCATTCCCACGTTTTACCGCATCACTTGGTTTCGAGTCAAATAATTTTTTTTTTTTTTTTAACGCTGCAAAGTCCTTGTCACATGGGTTTATTATTCTATTGGTTTTACCTACAGAAATTTTGGCTGTTCATTTATTGTTTCTTTCGTGTGCAGTTATTGAAATGGCTATTTTTGATGGTTTCCACCAGTTTTGGCCCCCAAAAACACGAATTAGGCTCGGCTTTTCCTTTCAACAGATTATTTTTGATCATTGACAGTACCATTTAATTGTCTTGATTCACCTGTTCATACAACAGTGCAAACCAGGGGCGTTGCGTCCATAAGGCCACTTGGGCCACTGCCTCGGCACCCAAAAACACTAGGAGTAAAAATTTAAAAAAAACTCCAACCATTGTTCAGTTGGCGTTTGAATTTCCCTCCGTACACTGTACCTAGCGTTTTTCACAAAGTTCAACAGTGATTCGATGATTTCTCTGGCTATGGATATTCAATATTCTAGTAGAGCATCCATAGTGGGCTGCATAGACCAAGCATGTTATCGGAATAAAGCTACAGTAATCGATGTCCTGCAATCGAAATCGAAACCTAGGCTCCTGAAACTGGCAGGTAGGTCCTGGGACCTGGTGTTCCCATGGCAGTGAGAAAAGTGGCCCATCCGCGCATGCTCAGTCGAGCAAAAATGTTGTTTGCCACGCCCACTTTGGGCTCCGTCCCCAGAATCTGATTTCTACTCCAAAATCGTTCATTTCACAATCGATTCGATCCCTTCTATTCAATTTGTCATCTCGATACGAGATGCTTCTTCGTCTTCCAATTTGTTTTTGTTGTCTCAGGACTTATATTCGCTTTCTCTGCTGAGTCTGTTGTCAGTTTTTAATTTTTTGCTTCAAATTGTGTGCATTTTGCGTTCGGTCCGGTTATGACGACATATTTGCATTCGTGTTACTACGTGCATTTTGTCCTGTTTGCTGTTCGTGGTCTTGTGGATTGATCGTCGTCCTAACATGCAGATAACTACCTACCTTCTAGTCAGTAGCTTCTCCATTCAAGTAGGTACTGGCCGACGGGTCAATGTTTTGTTATATTTTATTAGTTTACTATATCTTTATAACACATGAGTTCAGTGGCTAATTTGCAGCAGAAATTTTGGCCGTTTTCAAATCTGTTGGTTTAGTGTTCTGGGGGCCTATTAACTAAGCCAAAGAGACATCGCTTTCAGGTCCGACTCTCTCTTTTGGCAAAATTAATTTTTATAGTATCCATGACAGGGTTATTCAGTAACTTTTAAAAGAGAGAGTTGGCGGCCATCTTGGCATTCTCGATCTCTTTCAGAGAGACAGCTAATTAGGTGTCTTTCCTCGAAAGAGAGAGTCTACTTCTTGTTTGTTTCACAGTGATCGTGTAATATCCTCGTTCATCCGCAACCACATCGGTAATTTTGATCGTGTATTTTTTTTTCAGTTCATACAGTTTTTCATCATAAAGTTTTTCATTTCATAAAGATCAAATTTTTCATTTCAATATTAATTAAAAATATATACATAATTATTGATTCATGAGTAAAAACGTCCAAGTACGGGTTGAGGTAGGTACCTACCTACCTAAGAGTGGCCGTTCCAGGGGCGGATCCAGGATTTTTTTCCGGGGGGGGTCACAGGGTAGAACAATATAAAAAATAACAAAAAATAACAAAATAACCAAACGAACAATACAAACCGAATTTTCAACCTTATGCCTAAACTCGTCCAATTTGTCTACTTACAAAATTAATTGTATTTATTTATAAAATTCATTGTTTATGTAAAAAATATTTTTCAATATCTATTAATTATTTAACTGATAAATGTATTTATTTTCAATTTTCTTCTAAAAAAGTGTCCTAACGTGTTTTCAAACAAATTGGCGCATTTTATGGCAGCGTAGCTAACTTCAGAGTTTGCAAATCAAAAAATTGAAACCACAACAATCTATTGTTGATCTCAGTGAATTCAGTATCGTTTTTACTGAATTTGGCAAGAAAGAAAACGAGAACGAAACAAAAACAAGATAATAATTAACAAAAATAAGAAGAAATAAACAAGGTGTAATTTGACGGACACACCAAGGTAAATTTATTGACATAATTGTATATAAAGTAACATTGGTAGGACCAAGTGTACGATTATATTCGACTAATTTTGACATTTTTGATCGAATCATTTTAGATTTTTTATAGTTCTTTTTTGTTTTCAGTTTTTTTTAACACTGTCTACCGTTTGTGTAATTAGAAATTACAGTAATTAGTGGCGAGGTTTGTTTCTGGTTTTTGATTTCACAAAAACTGGGTTCGTTTTCGTTTGGTTTTTTTTGTTTTCGGGTTTGTGAACAATTCGTTCAGCTCTGCTTTTTGAAATGCAGGCTGATTCTGGGGGGGGTCATGACCCCTGTGACCCCCCCCTTGGATCCGCGCCTGGGCCGTTCATTAGATGTAGATATAATACAAGCATTAAGCCCCCTAATTCGACTTTTTCTGTTTATAATTGAGACTTTTTTCAATTTCATTTAAACTTTTATCCGATTCGTGAGTAAAAACGTCCAAGTATGGATTGAGGTGTGTGTGTGTGTTTCTCTCAGTATTTTTGTCTCCGGTTTGTGACAATGGATTGAGGTAAGTAGGTACCCATTGAATAGGTATTACTTTGAAATGCGTTCATTATTAAGGAATTGAACTCCCGGGGGCACAAACATCTCGCACTTCATGGATACTATGGCATTTTCGTCTATTAGGATCCATATCTCTTTCTCAAGGTCTCTGGAGCTATTCAGTAAAATAGACGAACCCGGGAGACATTGGAAGAGATTGTCTCCCAGGGGAGACTGTCTCTCGCGGGAGATTTTCAAAATAGATAATCTCTTTCCACTATCTATTTTAGTGAATAGGCGCCCAGACCACTTTTTCGTATCGCAGGCTCCAACTTGCCAAAATGGATTTTTTGTAGTCGACAGACTACGATAAGCGAGGTTAGAAGTATAAAGGTGTCACAAAAGTTGCGTTACGAATTTATTTTAGGTTCTACTGTACATAAATATGAGGTGTAAAAAGTATAAATACGAGTATGTCCCAAAAATGTCGTCGTCGACAGACTACGAAAAGCGAGGTTAGAAGTATAAAGAGATTGTCAGGTGTCACAAAAGTTCTTTATGTTTCTTTATTTTCCTCTTAAAAATACAATTTGTACTTTGTAATGTTGAAGTTTCGATTTGTCTATCGACTTTCCACGTCTCTCGCGCAGAGTGCGAGGTCTTTTGATTTTTTTTGGCAAATCGAAAATCTCGCAGTACTTTTGTGAAGGTGAGGACGGTACCAGCAGAGTTTAATGACGAATCTTCCGGTAAAGGACGCTCATACCTACCAATTGTTGGCATGTGACAGTCAACAAATCGAGTCTGAAAATAAATGTGGGTAATCGTTACGTGTAATACAGGTTATCAGGGTGGTAGAAGGTCGTGGGCCCCGTCAAGGTCGAAATGAGGATGATTACGGTCTTAGGTAAGTAGGTATACCTACTCTCTCGGAAACAGGATCTTGATGGTGATCCCCACCGGTAGATTCTAACACGGGTTTTCCTCCAGCCGAGAACTGTTACACGCAAAGTTATTAATCAGATTATAATATAATTATGAAGAAAAAAAAACTTGCGTCATGTTCCACACGCGCGCCGTGGACTAATGCTCGAACCAGGTACTTATCTGAACTACCTATACCTTCAACATAATCGAATTGAATTCGGTTATTGAACCACAAAACACCAAATTGGAACACTTTTTGCTCTCCAACACGGTTTTGTCATTCAAATATCGTTTATTGTACTACACTTCAAGTATTTTGTTGATTTTACGAAATGTATTTCATTTTTCAGCAACGAGCTTGTAAATAATTGGAAAAAGCCGAATTTCGGGCCGTGATTATCGTTATTTCCTCGCTTAAACTTAAATAGACATGAAGTTTTTCATCGGCCTTTTTGACTTAAATTTTGTCTGTGTAGCTACGCACTTTTTTTTTACTAAAGAAAACAATTTGTGCCCAAATGTGGACGGTAGTTCGGAACTTGCCCAATGGTGGGCTTATGGAATGCCACAGACTCGGAGATTTCTCACGTTACTGGACAATAAGTACAGTATAACTTGAATCACTTGCGGCGGAGTGGTGAAAATCCATAGCAAAAAACTACAAGATAAAAATGGAATAGTCTATTTCCACGTAAGAAACAAGCAAAACTGCAGACCGGTTTCGGTTGTTAAACCATCATCAGTACACAATAGAACTACACAAACTCCAATACGCCTTTTCACCTCAATACTGTACTTATTTTAAATAAATAGGTAAATAAAAAATTGAAAGATAAAAATAGAATAGTCTATTTCCACGTAAGAAACTAACAAAACTGCAGACCGGTTTCTGTTGTTAAACCATCATCAGTACACAATAGAACTACACAAACTCCAATACGCCTTTTCACCTCAATACTGTACTTATTTTAAATAAATAAATAAAAAATTGCAAGATAAAAATAGAATAGTCTATTTCCACGTAAGAAACTAACAAAACTGCAGACCGGTTTCGGTTGTTAAACCATCATCAGTACACAATAGAACTACACAAACTCCAATACGCCTTTTCACCTCAATACTGTACTTATTTTAAATAAATAAATAAAAAATTGCAAGATAAAAATAGAATAGTCTATTTCCACGTAAGAAACTAACAAAACTGCAGACCGGTTTCGGTTGTTAAACCATCATCAGTACACAATAGAACTACACAAACTCCAATACGCCTTTTCACCTCAATACTGTACTTATTTTAAATAAATAAATAAAAAATTGCAAGATAAAAATAGAATAGTCTATTTTCACGTAAGAAACAAGCAAAACTGCAGACCGGTTTCGGTTGTTAAACCATCATCAGTACACAATAGAACTACACAAACTCCAATACGCCTTTTCACCTCAATACTGTACTTATTTTAAATAAATAGGTAAATAAAAAATTGCAAGATAAAAATAGAATAATCTATTTCCACGTAAGAAACTAACAAAACTGCAGACCGGTTTCGGTTGTTAAACCATCATCAGTACACAATAGTACACAAACTCCAATACGCCTTTTCACCTCAATACTGTACTTATTTTAAATAAATAAATAAAAAATTGCAAGATAAAAATAGAATAGTCTATTTCCACGTAAGAAACAAGCAAAACTGCAGACCGGTTTCGGTTGTTAAACCATCTGTGATGAATTTAAATTTATCATCACGGTGGCGTGAAGGAGTGAATAGATGAGAGCGAGGGAATTTCACCTAGGCGGCGGTAATCCACCGATGTAGGTGAGAGGAAGGAAATTCACCCAGGCGGCGGTAATCCACCGATGTGAGTGAAGGAAGGAATCTCGTCTAGGCGGCGGTAATCCACCGATGTAGGCGAGAGGAAGGAAATTCACCCAGGCGGCGGTAATCCACCGATGTGGGTGAAGGAAGGAAGGTGCTTGTCTAGGCGGCGGATATCCACCGATGTAGACAAGAGGAGAAGGTAGGAGGTGAATTCCCAGAGCGGCGGATACCACCAGGCATCTGGGAGGGGGAAGGTAGAGAGAGAAGAGAGAGCTGGTTAGAGGAAGTGTCGAATGAAGCTAAAGCTCCAGGATCCGGGATTATATAGGACTTGAAGTCCTCTCCCTCCAGCTCCCTGCTGGGAGCTGGTAGTGGGGCACCAGGTTGTGTCCCCCGGATTCTGTCGCCTGTCTCCCCACTCAGATGTTTATTGACGGAAGGTAATTTCTACATCGGAATATTGGTGAGAGCTTTAAGGTTGTAGTGGAGTGTTCCCGGGAGGGACTCACGACAGAGGTCCCCCCAGTTCGAACCAATGATTGAGGTAGCTGAAGGCTCAAGTTGACAGTGGCTGAGGGCTGCGGAAACAAAAAAGGGGAGCTGAAGGCGCAAGGATACAGGAGCTGAAGGCTGAAACAAACAATGGTAGTGCTGAAGGCAGAAGAGTGACCGGAGGTGTCTTAAAGCTAGGGTGACATACAATTAGTAGAATAAGTAGGCATAAGTTGACATAAGTAGACATAAGTAGGGCTAAGTAGACAAAAGTAGGCATAAGGAGACTTAAGTAGCTAAGTAGATGTAAGTAGATGTAAGTAGATGTAAGACATAAGTAGGTGTAAGTAGATGTAAGACATAAGTAGGTGTAAGACATAAGTGGATGTAAGTAGATGTAGGACATAAGTAGATGTAAGACGATGGTGGGAAACATATGTACAAAGAGGGTGTGATGAAAAATTTGATGAGGTGACAATATTTACAAAGGTGGTGAGTTCGATGATGATGAGGATGGTATGTTAGGTATTTACATTAGATATTTACAGGTGCAAGGTATTTACAGGAAACATTTACAGGTATGTACAGGTATTTACAGGTATGTACAAATTGTTGGTACGGTGTCAGGGGAGGCAGATCGGAGCGGGGTTGTGAAATCCGCCGTTCCCTGGGTGTGGACAGTGTGCAGTGTAATGTGGTGAGTGTGTAATGATGGTGAGGTGATGGGGTGAGGGAGGCGACTCCCTCTAACAGTCTTCACGTTAGTGAAGACTGACAGAGGGGCCCCTTCACTGCCGGGGCGGTGGTGAAGGGGAAGAGCCGGTGGGAGCCGGTACCCGGGACGTCGCGGAGGTGGGTGGCGACGTTGGGGTCCGGCGGGCGAAATGGAGGTGATGTGTGGCGTGTGTGGTGTAGGGGTGGTCGGGTGAGTGGTGTGGGGCGAAGTGTCTGGGAGGACGGGGGCTGGTTTACATCGGGCGAGGGGTACAGTGTGGGGCTTCCCGTCAATTAACAGGGTAGCCGTGGTGTTTGTGGAGCGGATGACGTGGAAGGGCCCGGCGTAGAGAGGTGAAAATGTTTTGTGGATGCCGGGCTCCTTCAAGTACATGTGAGTGGCTGTGTAAAAACGTGTGGGATAGGTGGTGTCGTTGTGTGGTGTTGTTGTGCGGAGTGGTTCCCTGTTAATTGACGGGGTGGGGTGTGGGGTGAAGATGTCGGCTGGCAAACGTAAAGGGTCATGAAAAGCGTGTTGTGCGGGACTTGTGTTGTCTGAAGGACGGGCGGAAGTGCGGAGGCTAAGTAGAACGTAGGGGAGGGTTTTGGTCCATGAAGGGGAAGTGGCTGATGTGGAGATGGCTTGCTTGAGGACCGAGTGCCACCGCTCTATTTTCCCGTTGGATTGGGGGTGATAAGGAGTGGTGCGGATTTTCTGAATCCCGAGGGAACGGAGCAGGTCGGCAAAGTGGGCTGATTCAAATTGCCTCCCCTGATCGACCGTGAGTGTCCGCGGACAACCGTAGCGGCTGATCCATTGAGTGAGGAAGGCCGCGGCGACGGCGTCCGCGGTAATGTGGGCGAGTGGTATACACTCTACCCAATTAGTCGCACGGTCGATCATGGTGAGGCAATACCTCTTCCCCTCGGAGGGGGGAAGGGGGCCGACCAGATCCAGGTGGACGTGTTCCCACGGGAGAGAATCGGGGATAGGTTGGGGAGGTACATGCGGGTGAGCCGAGACCTTGAATTGCTGGCACCTCTGGCACCCCAGAACCCAGGTACGTATATCTGTGTTCATGTGGGGCCAGAAGTACCGCGTTTTGATGAGGTCCCGGCTCGCCCGAATGCCGGGATGATGGAGTGAATGGTAATGGAGGAACAACTGCCTCCTTAGTTCCGGTGGGACGTACGGGCGCGGTGTGTCGGCCGATACGTCGCACCAGAGATCCAGGGGGGGCAGTTGCTCCAATTTTGAGGCGGAGATGAGGTGGGAAAGTGCGGGATCGGAGTGAGGAGTCTGGTGGTTTTTGAGGGTTTGTGGGGACGGGAAGGGCAGTAATTCCGACACCGGCGCAGGGGTGGGGCGGGAGAGGGCGTCGGCGACGCAGTTGTCGGCCCCCGGCAAATAACGAATATCGGACGTAAATTGTCCGATAAATTCGAGTTGCCGGAGGCGACGGGGGGAGGCGGATTTCCGGTTTTGGAGGAGGGCGTGTGTGAGGGGCTTATGGTCGGTGATGACAGAGAACTGCCTGCCCTCCACGAAGTCACGGAAGTGTTTGATGGCTTCGTGGATGGCGAGGAGTTCTCTGTCAAAGGTGGAATAATTTTTTTGTGTGGGGGACAGAGTTTTTGAAAAAAAACCGAGAGGTTGGGGGGTGGCGCCGGTGTGTTGTTGGAGTACTGCCCCGATGGCCCAGTCGGACGCATCTGTGGTGATGGAGAGGGGGGCATGGGGATCGGGATGGGCCAATAGAGCGGCGTCTACTAGGTCCTGTTTGCATTGTTTAAAGGCTGTTGTGAGGGCGGGGGTCCAGGAAATGGGGCGTTTATCGTGTTTCTTTGCCGGTTGTGGTATAGCGTGAATGAGTGGTTGTTGGTGTTGTGCTGCGTGTTTGATGTGTCTACGGTAAAAGTTTAACATGCCCAGGAAACGGCGGAGTTCTGCGACAGTGTTGGGTTGGGGGAAATCTGTGAGGGTGTGGACTTTATCTGGTAGGGGTTTTATCCCTTCGGATGAAACCTGGTGGCCGAGGCAGCGGACGGAGGGTTGGGCGAGGACACATTTCGAAGCGTTGATCGTGAGGCCCTCGGCGGCAAAGATGTCAAGGACTTGTTTCAGATGGGCGAGGTGTTCCTTTGGGTCCCGGGAAGCGATCAGTACGTCGTCCAAAAAACAGAAGACGAAGGGTAGGCCTCGTAGGATGTTGTCCATGTAACGCTGCCATGTTTGGGCAGCGTTACGGAGGCCGAAACCCATTTTGACGTATTCGAACAAGCCGAACGGGGTTATGATAGCTGTCTTAGGGACGTCCGGGGGGTAGATGTTAATGTGATGGAAGGCACGGGAGATGTCGAGTGTGGAGAAAATTGTTGTGTTGTGGAGGTGGGAAGAGAAATCACGGAGATGTGGGACGTTGTACAGGTCTGGGGTTGTACGGGCATTGAGGCGGCGGTAGTCGCCGCATGGGCGAATATCCCCGTTAGGCTTCTGCACAATGTGTAGTGGAGAAGCCCACGGGGATTTGGAGGGGCGGATAATGCCGTCCTTGCTGAGGAGGTCGAAATGTTTGCGGGCCTGTGTGAGGTGAAGGGGGTGGAGGCGTCGGGCTTTCGCGGATATTGGGGGGCCAGAGGTTTCAATATGATGTTGGGTTTGTGAAATGTGAGCTGAGGGGCGGCGCTGGGGTATGTAGTTGGTGAGGAGTTCGCTAAAGTGGGATGGGGGCTGATCCACCGCATTGATGAATCCGGGGATGGGTTTTTTGGTGGAGGGGTCGAGCAGGCGCGCGTTACGGACGTCCACCTGGAGGCCGAAATGTGCGAGGAAGTCGGCCCCCAGGATAGCTTTCTCTACGTCCGCCACGGTGAATTCCCACTCGTACGCGAGTCCGCTCATATGAATTGACGAGCGGTACGTCCCGTACGAGGGGATGGTGGTACCGTTGGCGGCGTAGAGGAGTTGCCGGTAACAACGCGCCTGTCGCCGGAGAATATTGTTGGGGAAAATAGAAAGCGCCGCCCCTGTGTCGACGAGGAAGGGGACGTGCGTTTTGGAACATTTTAAAAATAGACGTTGATGAGCTGGGGTGGAGTGGGGTAATATTGGCGAGGTGTTGGTGTCCGTCGGAGGGGGGGGGCTTGGTTCGTCCGAGGTGATGGGCGGGTGCGGTGGTGGTGGTTGGTCCCCCGCGAAGGAGACGCGGGGTGATTGTTTGCCGTTCCGGGGAGGGGGAACGGTAGTGGCGGCGCGAGTAGCGGCCGGAGGGGTGGTCGTCTTGGGGGCGGGGTTGGAGGGGCCGTTCCGTGGTGGGGGAACGGTAGCGGCGGCGCTAGTGGCGGCCGGAGGGTTGGCTGCCCTGGAGGCGGGCTTGGAGGGGCCGTTCCGGGGTGGGGGAACGGTAGCGGCGGCGCTGGTGGCGGCCGGAGGGTTGGCTGCCCTGGAGGCGGGCTTGGAGGGGCCGTTCCGGGGTGGGGGAACGGGGGTGGCGGCGCTGGCGGCGGCCGGAGGGTTGGCTGCCCTGGAGGCGGGCTTGGAGGGGCCGTTCCGGGGTGGGGGAACGGGAGTGGCGGCGCTAGTGGCGGCCGGAGGGTTGGCAGCCCTGGAGGCGGGCTTGGGGGGGTTGACTCGGGGTGGGGGAGCAGTTGATGGAGAGGTGGGGTGTTTAGCGGCGCCGTCAGATGCGGTCGGGAGGTTGGCAGTAGTGGCGGCGGCGTAGGAGGGGTAGCGAGTTGCGGTGGAAGTGGTGTGAATATGGGCGGGGGGGGTTCGGTGCTGGTCCCCCCCGTGTTGGCGAGGAGGGGAGCCCGCCGGATTTACCGGCGGGCGTCCGCGTTTCCCTGCTTGGAGGGGTAGGAGCAGGGGGGTTGGCATTTGCGGGCCTCCCCACCGAAGTTCGCGTGGTAGAAGCATCGGTGGGGGGGGTCCGCTGGGAGGTAGGTCCTGGTGGGGTGTGTAGAAGTGGAGGGGGCCGCTGTGTTGGGGGACCTCCCCCCCCGTTGGTGGGCGGGGGAGACGGTGCGGCGGTCGGCCGAGCGCTGGCGTCGGTGGTCAGAGGAGGGGGCCGGTCGGCGATCGATGGAGAGGGAACGGCGCCGGTGGAGGGAGGGGGGCCGGCGGCGCTCGTCAGACGGTGATCGGTCCCGGCGCGGGGTGGGGAAGCGGGGTGCGGCGACTTCCGTGACGCTGGCGGCTGCGGCGAGGTCGTAGACCGTGTCTGCTAGACGGAGAAGCGGCTCGTCCGGTCCGTCGAGGTGGCTCGCGAGCGCCATTTGGATGGGGTGGGGAAGGGCTCGCAGCCAGAATGTTCGGGCGATGTCGGCCGTCACGACGTCGTGTAACTGATGACGTAGGCGACGGTACAGGTGGGAAGGCTTCGCATCGCCGAGATGTTGGGGCTGGGATAGTGCTGCGACGCGCGCGATCTTGGAGGGCTGGTATAAATTGATGAGGCGGCTGCGGAGGTCGTCGTAGGCGGCCGTGGCGTCGGGGGAGATGTCGGACGTCTGCAGGAGGATGTCATATGGCAACAGGGAGATGATGCGGGAGTAGCGGGAACGCTGGCTGCGGATGTTGGCGGCGGAGAACGCAGCGTCGACCTGGAAGAACCAGAGTGCGGGGTCGTGCGCGTAGAAGGGGGGTAGCGACAGCGGGAACGACGCAGAGGCCGTCGTGACGTCGGCGGCGGCGTGTGCGGCAGCTGCAGCGGCGGCGGCAGCGGCGGCGGCGGATGCGGTAGAATTGGGTGGCGAGAGGCTGGTGAAGGGGTTGTCGGCTGCGTCAGAAGTTGCAGCGGTCGGCGGCTGCAGCAGGGACGGTCGTAGGAGCGGCGGCGATTGTGAGTTCGGGTCCATGGTGGGGGTGTCTGTAATCAAAATTCAAATTTTCAAATTTTTGAATTTAAAATTCGCAATGTGCGGCGGCGGATGCGCGTGTGGCGGAGGGTTGAGAGTTGTGTGTGCGGATGTGGGTGGGCCAAAAATTGCGAATTTATAGAATTTAACTGACGATTTTAAATGTGAATTTAAAATGCGGGACACCGAACTAGACTGGGGCGACACATGAGGTGGTAAGAAGGGAGGTAGAAGGTTGGATGAACGTCGGGTTCACCACTGTGATGAATTTAAATTTATCATCACGGTGGCGTGAAGGAGTGAATAGATGAGAGCGAGGGAATTTCACCTAGGCGGCGGTAATCCACCGATGTAGGTGAGAGGAAGGAAATTCACCCAGGCGGCGGTAATCCACCGATGTGAGTGAAGGAAGGAATCTCGTCTAGGCGGCGGTAATCCACCGATGTAGGCGAGAGGAAGGAAATTCACCCAGGCGGCGGTAATCCACCGATGTGGGTGAAGGAAGGAAGGTGCTTGTCTAGGCGGCGGATATCCACCGATGTAGACAAGAGGAGAAGGTAGGAGGTGAATTCCCAGAGCGGCGGATACCACCAGGCATCTGGGAGGGGGAAGGTAGAGAGAGAAGAGAGAGCTGGTTAGAGGAAGTGTCGAATGAAGCTAAAGCTCCAGGATCCGGGATTATATAGGACTTGAAGTCCTCTCCCTCCAGCTCCCTGCTGGGAGCTGGTAGTGGGGCACCAGGTTGTGTCCCCCGGATTCTGTCGCCTGTCTCCCCACTCAGATGTTTATTGACGGAAGGTAATTTCTACATCGGAATATTGGTGAGAGCTTTAAGGTTGTAGTGGAGTGTTCCCGGGAGGGACTCACGACACCATCATCAGTACACAATAGAACTACACAAACTCCAATACGCCTTTTCACCTCAATACTGTACTTATTTTAAATAAATAAATAAAAAATTGCTAGATAAAAATAGAATAGTCTATTTCCACGTAAGAAACTAGCAAAACTGTAGACCGGTTTCGGTTGTTAAACCATCATCAGTACACAATAGAACTACACAAACTCCAATACGCCTTTTCACCTCAATACTGTACTTATTTTAAATAAATAGGTAAATAAAAAATTGCAAGATAAAAATAGAATAATCTATTTCCACGTAAGAAACTAACAAAACTGCAGACCGGTTTCGGTTGTTAAACCATCATCAGTACACAATAGTACACAAACTCCAATACGCCTTTTCACCTCAATACTGTACTTATTTTAAATAAATAAATAAAAAATTGCAAGATAAAAATAGAATAGTCTATTTCCACGTAAGAAACAAGCAAAACTGCAGACCGGTTTCGGTTGTTAAACCATCATCAGTACACAATAGAACTACACAAACTCCAATACGCCTTTTCACCTCAATACTGTACTTATTTTAAATAAATAAATAAAAAATTGCTAGATAAAAATAGAATAGTCTATTTCCACGTAAGAAACTAGCAAAACTGTAGACCGGTTTCGGTTGTTAAACCATCATCAGTACACAATAGAACTACACAAACTCCAATACGCCTTTTCACCTCAATACTGTACTTATTTTAAATAAATAAATAAAAAATTGCAAGATAAAAATAGAATAGTCTATTTCCACGTAAGAAACTAACAAAACTGTAGACCGGTTTCTGTTGTTAAACCATCATCAGTACACAATAGAACTACACAAACTCCAATACACCTTTTCACCTCAATACTGTACTTATTTTAAATAAATAAATAAAAAATTGCAAGATAAAAATAGAATAGTCTATTTTCACGTAAGAAACAAGCAAAACTGCAGACCGGTTTCGGTTGTTAAACCATCATCAGTACACAATAGAACTACACAAACTCCAATACGCCTTTTCACCTCAATACTGTACTTATTTTAAATAAATAAATAAAAAATTGCAAGATAAAAATAGAATAGTCTATTTCCACGTAAGAAACTAGCAAAACTGTAGACCGGTTTCGGTTGTTAAACCATCATCAGTACACAATAGAGACCGGTCTGCAGTTTTGTTAGTTTCTTACGTGGAAATAGACTACTTATTCTATTTTTATCTTGTAGTTTTTTTGGTTTGTTTTTTTAATAAGTAGTACAGTGTTGAGGTGAAAAGGCGTATTGGGGTTTTTGACGGGCTGAATCCTTATCAGATCAAAATGCAAAATTTTGACGCATATGCGCAACCAGAAATTTGTTATTGTTATGAAGCACTTTCCTTCAACATTAAAATTCCTGGTTTTCTTATCCCCCTGGATCGACATTGATATTTGGGTTTCAGGAGTGCATTTATGATACTGCCGAGCTGTATGTTCTTGTTGAGAAGTTTTGATACGTAGTTAAAGTGCCAAATATTTTGTACAACTTATAGACATCTCTAAGTAGTACAGATACTTTCCGGTTGAATAACAACAATTACTCTTCATATAAAAGCCATAAATAATGGAAGAGAGAGCGTCCAGAAAAAGGGCGTAGTGCGTGAGATTGTGGAGAATAAGGTCAAAATTGAAAGAAATGTTGATGTAGTTTTTCTACATTCCAAAACGGAGTGCTATGGTTTTTAGCCGTCCATTTGTCTGCGTTCCATAAAGTACCTATACTGGTCCTTGATAATCCTGGATCCTGGTCCTTGATAATCCTGGATCCTGGTCCCTGATAATCCTGGATCCTGGTCCCTGATAATCCTGGATCCTGGTCCCTGATAATCCTGGATCCTTGTCCCTGATAATCCTGGATCCTGGTCCTTGATAATCCTGGATCCTGGTCCTTGATAATAATTGAAATAGCCATCTCTGGTGGTTTCCACCAATTTTGGCCCCCAAAACACGAATAAGGTACCTACGCTTTTTTTTTTTTAAATAAATTATCTCTGATCATTGATAGTATACCATTTTATCGTCTTGATCCACCTGTTGACACTTTTTCCAGTGTTATTCTACAAATTGATGGTGATTTCAGACGATTTCCCAGGTTTTTGACTCTTAAAAAATCAATTTCGGGAGCTGAACATCTGGTAGAACCTCAATTTTCTATTCTTTGGTCAAAATCGACTTCATATTCGGTCTTCTCGCCCCCATAAACATGAAAAACGATATCTCAGAAGCTCATGCTACCAACATGTTGCTAAAACGCAAAAAGTACCTATTTTTACACACATTTTCACCCATAACACCCCTGGGTATATTCCGATCGAGCTGCAAATTTTCGGGACACAACTAGGGCCCAAATGGAGCATGTGTGCGAAAGAACGAATTTTTTAGACCGAAAATGAAGCCTGTACACGTGATACGGCGGACGGACATTGCATTTTTGGAATCTACGCACCTTGAAACGGAAAAGAAAAAATTTTGAGGGGGGTGTTATAAAAATTTTTTGCTGAGCGATTACATAGGTGTATTATTCACGGAATAATAAACCAAAATAAATATTTCTTTGCACTTGGTGTCCATTGAATAGGCGCAGGTGAGCCGCTCTTAATGAACTGTTGGAACAGGCGATTTAGGTTTCCTCCTCCGAATGCACGGCAGATCCGCCTTTGATGAAAGGCCGAGAACGGGTTTGCAGATGTTCTTAACGACTCTCCGCTTATCGTCGTAACCTTGTCCCATTACAAACATTCCGTTTCCAACATTTTTGCCCTGGAAATTGGGATATCCGGACGGGATATCTGGTGAGCTCGATCGGTTTTGTAATTATTTCTACCGCGCTTTCCTGTATTCTCTGTGTACCTCGGAAGCTTCGGCCCTCGATTTCGAGAAGAAAACGTTGGGGTGTTTAATTACAACGGTGGAATTAAATTTCCTGTTTCATCTCCCTGCAGCGTTATTGGTGCGATGCCTTTCGCCAAAAACGTTCCACAATGAGAGCTTTTGACTTTCCAAAACCACCGTTTTGGTTTATTATTCTGTGAATAATACACCTATGTATTCGCTCAACAAACAATTTTTGTAGCAGCCCCTCAAAATTTTTTCTTTTCCGTTTCAAGGTGCCTAGATTCAAAAAACGCTGCAAAGTCCTTGTCACATGGGTTTATTATTCCACTGGACATACCTACAGAGATGTTGGCTGTTTATTTATTGTTTCTTTCATGTGCAATAATTAAATTAGTTATTTCTGATGGTTTCCACTGATTTTGGCCCCTAAAACTTGAATTAGGTAGGTACGCTTTTTTTTTCAAATTATCTTTGATCATTGGTAGTGCCATTTAATCGTCTTGATCCACGTGATGATACTACTTCCAGTGTTATTATACAAACTGATGGTGATTTCAGACGATTTCCCAGGTTTTTCACTGATAAAAATCAATTTTGGGAGCTGAGCATTTGGTAGAACTCAATTTTCTATTCTTTGGTCAAAATCGACTTAATATTCGGTCTTCTCGTCCCCAAAAACATGGAAAACGATATCTCAGAAGCTCATGCTACTAACATGTTGCTAAAACGCAAAAAGTACCTATTTTTACACATATTTTCACTCATAACACCCCTGGGTGTATTCCGATTGGGCTGAAAAGTTTCGGGACACAACTAGGACCCAAATGGAGCATGTGTGCGAAAGAACGAATTTTTTAGACCAAAAATGAAGCCTGTACAGGTGATACGGCGTACGGGGGACGGACATTGCATTTTTGGAATCTACGCACCTTGAAACGGAAAAGAAAAAATTTTGAGGGGGTGTTATAAAAATTTTTTGCTGAGCGAATACATAGGTGTATTATTCACAGAATAATAAACAAAAATGGAATGTTCGTCCGCCGTACGCCGTATCGTGTGTGACTACTTCAGTTTCGGTCAAAAAAAGTCGTTCTTTCGCACACATGATCCATTTGGGCCCTAGTTGTGTCCCGAAACTGTTCAGCCCGATCGGAATATACCCAGGGGTGTTATGAGTGAAAATGTTGATAAAAATAAGTACTTTTTGTGTTTTAGTAACATATTAGTAAAATGAGCTTTTGAGGTATCGTTTTCTATGTTTTTGGGGACGAGAAGACCGAATATGAAGTCGATTTTGACCAAAGGGTGGAATATTGAGGTTGCACCAGATGTTCAGCTCCCAAAATTGATTTTTTATCAGTCAAAAACCTGGGAAATCGTCTGAAATCACCATCAATTTGTAGAATAACACTAGAAAAAGTATCAACAGGTGAATCAAGACGATTAAATGGTACTATCCAATGATCAAAGGTAATTTGAAAAAAAAAGGAGCGTGCCTACCTAATTCGTGTTTTGGGGGCCAACATTGGTGGAAACCATCAGAAACAGCTATTTCAATTATTGCACATGGAAGAAACAATAAATGAACAGCCAACATTTCTGTAGCTATGTCCAATAGAATAATAAACCCATGTGACAAGGGCTTTGCAGCGTTTTTGGTTTTAGTAGGTACCATGAGTTTTTGAGGTATCGTTTTCCATGTTTTTGGTACGAGAAGACCGAATGTGAAGTCGATTTTGACCAGAGTGGAAAATTGAGGTTCTAACGAAGTTTCAGCCTTAAATTTAGGTTAAATTTTGGTCTAAAATCGTCGTTCTTCCGCGCACAGTTTGGGTCCCAATTTGGGTCCTAGTTGTGCTCCAAAGCTCGGCAGCCCGATCGGAATACAACCAGGGTGGGGTTATGGGAGAAAAACGGGTGTAATAATAGGAGTTTTCGAGGGATTTTTGAGGATTTAGTGAACATGAGCTTGTGAGGTATCGTTTTCCATGTTTTTTAGGGCGAGAAGACCGAATATTAGGTTGATTTTGACCGAAGAGTGAAGAATTGAGGTTGTAACGTAGGTTCAGCTCCCGAAATTAATTTTTTATTAGTCAAAAACGTGGGAAATCGTCTGAAATCACCATACATTTGTATAATAACACCAGAAGTAGTTTCAACAGGTGAATCAAGACAATTAAATATGGCAGATTATCTTTGATCAATGATCAAAGATATCTGTTGAAAGGAAAAGTCGAGCCTAATTCGTGTTTTCGGGGCCAAAATTGATGGAAACCATCAAAAATAGCCATTTCAATAATTGCACATGAAAGAAACAATAAATGAACAGCCAACATTTCTGTATATTTCCAGTAGAATAATAAACCCATGTGACAAGGACTTTGCAGCGTTTTGTGTTTTAGTAACAAGAGCTTTTGAGGTATTATTTTCCATGTTTTTGGGACGAGAAGGGTCGATCAGGATTAATACTTTGATAGTTCGATATGAATTTCGTTTTTCTGCGCATGCGCGAACATGAAACGTTGATCGTTTCCTTGTAAAGCTTCCAACTATGCGAAAATTAGTCGTAGAGAGCTGAAATTTTGAGGGTACACGCGGGTTTGATGGCAGTTGGTCCCGTTTCAGAAATCATAGAAATCGTTCCGTCTGCGCATGCGCAAACGTGAAATACTTTTAACGCCCATAACTACCTTAAATATCGTTGAAATGAGTTCAGATTTGGAGGGTCGATCAGGAATAAGACTTTGATAGTTCCATATGAATTATATCCGTCTCCGCATGCGCGAACGTGAAACGTTGATCGTTTCCTTGTAAAGCTTCCAACTAAGCGAAAATTAGTCGTAGAGAGCTGAAATTTTGAGGGTACACGCGGGTTTGATGGCAGTTGGTCCCGTTTCGAAAATCATGGAAATCGTCCCATTTGCGCATGCGCAAACGTGAAATACTCGCAACGATCTTAAATACCGTTGAAATGAGTTCAGATTTGGAGGGTCGATCAGGAATAAGACTTTGATAGTTCCATTAGAATTTCATTCGTCTACGCATGCGCGAACATGTAATGTTGATCGTTTCCTTGTAGCGCTTCTAACTGCGTGCCAGATAGTCGCAGAGAGCTGAAATTTTGAGAGTACACGCGCGTTGGATCGCAGATGGTTCAGTATTAAAACGAACCTACCCAACTATCCTACACGTTCTGTGATTCAAGTGAGGAAGCTAAACTGCTTACTCGAATTGGCATACGTTTTAAATAAATAATGCAGGAAAAAAATGAAAGGTTACATTGGTGATTATATAAGTGATAATAAACACGCTTGTAGCTTGGACTTGAAGTAAGACGAGACGAATGTTTCTTTATTTTCATTATACATCTTGATTCCTTTGGCAATCTTTCATAAAAATCTGGTTTATTATATGGTATATGTTTAGTTTAGACGAGACTAGACTATGTTTAGTCGAGACGAATGTTTCTTTATTTTCATTATACATCTTGATTCCTTTGTCAATCTTTCATAAAAATCTGGTTTATTATATGGTACATCTAATGAACTCATTCTGGACCTGGTATTTCTTTAGTGGATCTCGTTACTCATTATCATGTTTGCCGCATACTTGGGTTTATCGGACTTCAGCCTGTCACAGGAGTAGGACGCCGTAGAGACTCGGCAACGCCCTGATACGTAGCAAGCCGTACCGAAGGACAGACTTGAGCAGGTTTCGTTTTCCAGTTCAAAGTCGACGCAGTTTGCAAGAGGAACAGGAAGAAAACCAAAACGAAAAAAAAAAACACGTTTCACCTCGAAAATCCCAAGAACGGTAACACGTTTGTAAATCGCCCGAACAAAAAACTTGCTCCTCGGACGGCTTGTAGAGTATACTCGAAAAAAAGTAGAGTTTTTTTTGGTTTTTCTTTTTTTCAAATAGGATACCCAAGCTTCTGATGTCTTTCCAGATCGGAAGGACGGTTATCCTTCTGCAGGAACGGCCGAAGGTCGTCTCGGGGAGTCGACCGCTGTTGCCAACACGACTGGAAATGAGGTAGGTCCGAAAACGAGAGAACTCGTCCTGGAGGAACCGGTGACGAGGAATGTCGGAAGTCTAATTCGGTTGAGTTCTCAGTTTGAATTTGACGTCACTGAACAGGTTGGGTTGTCTAGAAAGACCTATAAATTTTTTAAAAATTTTTTTAAATAAAAAAACGAAAATAAGTCAACATTTTTTCTTTTACATTTCAAGGTGTGTAGATTCCAAAAACACTGCAAAGTCCTTGTCACATGGGTTTATTATTCTACTGGACATACCTACAGAAATTTTGGCTGTCCATTTATTGTTTCTTTCGTGCGCAGTTATTGAAATGACTATTTTTGATGGTTTCCACCAGTTTTGGCCCCCCAAAACACGAATTAGGCTCGGCTTTTCCTTTCAACAGATTAGTTTTGATCATTGATAGTACCATTTAATTGACTTGATTCACCTGTTCATACAAATTCTAGTCTTATTATACAACTGTATGGTGATTTCAGACAATTACCCAGGTTTTTGGCTCATAAAAAATGAATTCTGGGAGCTGAACAATCTTAATTCTTCACTCATTGGTTAAAATCAACTTCAAATTCGGTCTTCTCGCCCTAAAAAACATGGAAAACGATACCTCGCAAGCTCATGTTCACTAAATCCTAAAAAAAAACTCGAAAACTCCCAATTTTTACACCCAATTTTCTCCCATAACACCCCTGGTTGTATTCCGATCGGGCTGCCGAGCTTTTGAGCACAACTAGGACCCAAATGTGATTCCAAATTGGGACCCAAACTGTGTGCGGAAGATATTCGATTTTAGACCAAAATTTAAAGTAATTTTAAGGCTGAAACTTCTTTAGAACCTCAGTTTTCCACTCTTTGGTCAAAATCGACTTCATATTCGGTCTGCCATGTTGGGTGGTTAGTATAGCTTCCTCACTTATAGTAACATGGACGCGTACAATATGTTGGTAAAAAAATTATGAGTCAAAATGGTTGAATATCAATAAATAGAGTAGTAATAAATCACCTATCGCGCGCAATAGGATCAAACATTTGAACATTTTAACATGGATATGTTTTTGCCCTGGGGGGTTTTTTCAACGTTTCATGTTCGCGCATGCGCAGTCGAAATTTACAGTCCGGTTCCAATGAAATTCATGTGAAACTATCAAAGTATTATTCCTGATCGACCCTCCAAGTTTGAAGTCATTTCAACGATATTTAAGGCAGTTATGGAAGTTTGAATTATTTCACGTTTGCGCATGCGGAGAGGAAATTTACGGTACGATTTCAATAATTTTAATCCTCGACCATCTAAGATCCTTCCCGAATGTACCCTCGAAATTTCAGCTCTCTACGATCATTTTCGCGTAGTTGGAAGCGTCAAAATGGTCAACATTTACTGTTCGCGCATGCGCAGACGAAAGTTACAGTACGATTCCAATGAAATTCGTGTGAAACTATCGAAGTATTATTCCTGATCGACCCTCCAAGGTTGAACTCACTTCAACGACATTTAAGATAGTTATGGGCGTTTCAGGTATTTCGCGTTCGCGCATGCGCAGACCCAACCCGCACCAGCCCTCCAAATTTCAACCCATTTCGACCATTATTTCGCAAAATGGTAGTGGAAATTTTCATTTTGGAGGACACTTTTTTTACTCAATCACGAATCCAAGGCTTCCCTACCTTCGATAGTGAGGAAGCAAAACCCCTAAAATGCATGGCAGCTCAAATTTTTTATATAAACAAAAGACCATGTTTTTGTTAAACAGGCGAAAATAATATTTGCCGAATTACTAATTATTATTTTTATAAAATACTAATTTTACCATTTTGACAAAAACTTTAAAGTTAAATTCTTTATTTTAATAATTCACTTAAAAAAATACTAAATCTTAACCATTTAATGATTAATTATTTAAAAAATACATTATGGATATTATTAAAACTACCTCAAATTTTAGTATATAACAGTAAAAAAACCTCATTAGATCGAGAAAAAATATCTCAATTTGAATGTGGATTTGACCCTAAAAGATCGTCACGGACCCCTTTTTCATCAAAATTTTTCTCAATCGCTGTTTTATTCTTAATTTTAGATATTGAAATTGAAATGATTTTATCCATAATTATTGCTACCATATTATGATAACATTCTTGATTTAGTTTGCAGAATGTAGGTATCTCTTTTTAGCCGGAATATTCTCTATTTCCCGTCTCAGCTCTCGCTAGGTACCTACTGTCGTCCTTCGCCTGTACAAATTACCTACTTACTTAACCATATCCCCCTGAGCGCATTCCCCTACACAGTTACCTGTATAACGTTACAGGCAAAGAATAGCGGATTTGTAGTGCGACAAAACATCGTTAAAAACAACTTTGTCATTACGAATAGACTCAAGGGGGCCTCGGAAAAAAATATGGCCAATCTCACTTATCTCTTCGCGTCAAAACAACTCTCGCGTCTTGGAAACACGCGTTTTCAGAGATGTGAGATAATTATTGTCACATGCCTCCTTTCGTTTTTTCCATAATTCTTACCTGGTAACTGTTTGAAATACCAACTTGTGGTGCGTCCAGTGCCTCCACAAAATTGAGTCACGCACTGCACTGTTCCTTTTCAGTTCTGATCGGCATTGTGTGGAATATTTTCAGCGGTGTGCGAATATTTGTCGTATTTTCGAAGTACGGCTTTGCCTGTAATCAAGAAATAAATAGTTTTGTAGCTCCATGTAAGGAGATCGGTGAGATGGCGAGGTTCAAATATTGCAGCAGTTGGCACTTGACCAACCGGTTGGTACTTGAAATCCCAAGACGATACCTTTGAGATCATGGCTATTTACTTAAGAGTAAATGCATACAGGAATCGAATACAGAAATTTATTCAACATACACCATGGAGGTTGAGGGAGTAATTCCCGGCTGATTGTAAATGTTCATCGTGTAGGTTTTGATTCAAGGAATACCACCTTATAGCAGCCAAAGTTGTTTATTAGTCGGCGACGTTTCAATCCCCAAGTAGTGGGATCCTAATCATGCCTATAATGATAATAATTACTAGGTTAAAATACATGGGGGAGAAGACCGTAAAAGGCATACACTAGATGTCGTGGTATCCTCCCAGAACCACAACGATTGTACGTAGAAATACGATCTCGCCAAATAAACACAGAAGTGGGGACGGCGGACGCAAGAGAACCGAGGGCCAGCCTGGGGATCCCCACCATCCTCTACTAGCTGGAGGATGGAGGGAGACAGCTCCCAAGCCTATAAGAACTCGCCTCCCGCGCCTTTTTCCTCATTCTACGCTCTCCTGTAGTCGCTGACTACTCGCTCTCCTCCTTACCTCATCTCTAGAGATGGGAAAATGACATATTGACATGTCAACATATAAAAATGACATATTTTGGCAGTTTTGGGCTGAAATGACATTTTTTCTTCATTTTGGTGGAAAATGACATAGGTATTTTGGGAGTTTTCAATTTTTTTTGTTTGTTTTTGTTTTTTACCGAGACGAGGTCACTGTACCCTGGACGGTAATTAGGGCGAACCTCGGGGTGAACCACCTACCTGGGACTGATCAGGAAGGGCCCCTAACATGGTCAGTGCCCTTCAGACAATCAACTTGGTCACCTTTCTAATCCCTTAAGCGTCTCAAGATGCCTCAAGAGCTGAGTTCTGCCCTTACGGGATTCAGTTGACGTTTGTCGTTCTAACGCTCGCATTCTAACCATGGCTTCCAACCTCAAATCATCTTCTCCATCAGTTAAAGTTTCTTTGATGAGAAAATGGATAGCAGGTGAAACTCATTTTACAGTGGATGGCAACCAAATCTACTGCAAATTGTGTTGCAAACCAGTAAGTTGCTATTAATGTTTCTGCACAGATAATCATTTAGGATTAGTATTTCTCAAAATACCCTCTCATTATTTGGAACTGCTTACTCAGAATTTTCAAACCTTTTTTTTCTGCTTCCCTTACCTTCGATATAGTATTCTGTATACAGTAACACAGTTCCATCTTGGGTTTGTGATTCTTAATTCGTCAATTCATTAATTGTTTTCTTTTTCACAGTATTCATTCGGCAGGAAACAGCAATTAAATCAACACAAATCGACCGTAATCCATGTTGAGGCTTTGAAAATGACATATTTCATGACATATATATCGGCCGAATCAATGACATAAATGACATAATATATAATTTTTGACATATTTTGCCAAATGAAACGACATATTTTCCCCATCTCCCCTAACCCAAAAGATCCCGGTCTTGGTGGTGGTCCGCCCATAACCTTACCAGGCAACGATCCCGAAAAGATTCCGTGAATGGTGGTGGTACGCCCATAACCAAAGGACACATCCGAGAAGATCCCGGGAAATGGTGGTGGTCCGCCCATAACCTTACCAGGCAACGATCCCGAAAAGATTCCGTGAACGGTGGTGGTGTTACGCCCATAACCAACGGACACATCCGAGAAGATCCCGGGAAATGGAGGTGGTCCGCCCATAACCAGCCCGGGCACATCCTCCCTCGCACCGCTCGTGGTGGATACGCCAAATTTAAATCCATCACACTAGACATACACTGATAATGGTAACAAGAGTCTTGGAGGGGTCTTGGAGGGGTCTTACCTTATAGCTAGAGTGGAATATTACCCATTGCACGTTCTTAATTAATATATTTTACACTATTTGTAAGTACGTGCAATGGATAATATTCCACTCTAGCAATAAGGTAAGACCCCTCCAAGACTCTTTCAGTGTATGTCTTTTACGGTCTTCTCCTTCATGTATTTTAACCTAGTATCATTATAGGCATGATTAGGATCCCACTACTTGGGGATTGAAACGTCGCCGACTAATAAACAACTTTGACTGCTATAAGGTGGTATTCCTTGAATCAAAACCTACACGATGAAATTTATTCACACGTTTGTTTTGACCTTTACAAACCTTACCTGCTCCAGAACAAAAGGAAGGTGAAGAGCTCATCTGAAGATCATTGCAATGCATTGAATAGGCAATCAAGTTGTTCAACTTGCGAGGCGGATTTTGATACAACGATGATGTTTTTTTTTCTTGAGGGACCTTTAAAAGTCCCATAACCCCAGGCTGGACTAGATTCAAGAACACAGTGATTGATTAATGGAGCCATTGTTTGGCTACCCCGCTGTTCCATGTCCTTCCTGGGATTACTGTTTAAAACCGATCCAAAATGCCATGTGTGATTAGGTCCTTACTGTTTAAAAGTACCTTTATGTACAGCAGGTATGTCGACCGTTGGGTTTGCCAAATTTCAGAGATATCGACAATCTGACGCAAGAGAAATTCTTGTAATTTTCTCGAAACTCTCTATTTTTCGTGTCTGTGAAATTTTTCTATGAATACATAGGTGTATTATTCACAGAATAATAAACCAAAATGCAATGCCCGTCCGCCGTATCACGAGTACCGGCTTCATTTTCGGTCTAAAAAAATCGCTCTTTCGCACACATGCTCCATTTGGGCCCTAGTTGTGTCCCGAAACTTATCAGCCCAATCGGAATATACCCAGGGGTTTTATGAGTGAAAATGTGGATAAAAATAAGTACCTACTTTTTGTGTTTAAGTAACATATTAGTAAAATGAGCTTTTGAGGTATCGTTTTCCATGTTTTTGGGGACGAGAAGACCGAATATGAAGTCGATTTTGACCCAGGAGTGGAAAATTGAGATTTTACCAGATGCTCAGCTCCCAAAATTAATTTTTTATGAGTCAAAAACCTGCGAAATCGTCTGAAATCACCATCAATTTGTAGAATAACACTGGAAAAAGTGTCACCACGTGGATCAAGACGATTAAATGGCACTACCAATGATCAAAGATAATTTGAAAAAAAAAGGAGAGCACCTAATTCGTGTTTTGGGGGCCAAAAATTGTTGAAATCATCAGAAATGGCTATTTCAATTATTTCACGTGAAATAAACAATAAATGAACAGTAGAATAATGTATGTCCAGTAGAATAATAAACCCATGTGACAAGGACTTTGCAGTGTTTTTCTTCTGTTCTTATAAAACTTGAAAGGTTATGGGCCCCGCGTGACTGATGGTGTGGGACATGATCGCCAGGGGGTCGCCCGAAATCCTGGACCTTGTCATTAGGTCGAATACCTCGCTCTGTTAGCTTCATTACCAGCGGATATCGTTATTTCCTCGTATTCAAGACGGGCCGCTGGTATTTTGTCGACAGACACCAGTTTGTTCACCTCAGACCTCGTATTGACGACAGCATCTGCCGTCCACAGCAAGAAAGCCGTAGAACAAGGAAATCGAGTTTTGAGGAAAACGCAAGTAAAGGTTTTAGGCTGTAAAATGGGCATTGTTCAACATTTTCCAATTTTTTTTTTCAATTGATCCAAATTTAGTTCTACGTTTGTAGTAGCAGGGCGGATCAATTTTGGAAGAATACACATAACTTTACGTAAGCAACTGTAAGTTTTGTAGAAGATGAGGTAAATTTTGCTTAAAAAAACGGTAGACGGTCTGCTGCTGCTTTTCTTCGATGGACGCTCGTGCTACAGTTGTTCCCCACTGTAGTTGCTGGAGTTTTTTCACCCCTTTCCCAAAGTGAAAAACAGTACCTCCATTTTTTCCTTGTAAAATACGACTTACCGCGATGTGGAAGCCACCTACGGTCGATCGCACGAAGCTTTTGGCGCTCATCACAAAATCGAAAAACGGTACCACCTGACGAATTCGGGACAACTATGAGGGGGATACAGCAAAGAAAAACAGTAGGTACTGTCCTGGTGACCATTAAATTAAATTCGCTGTTCCAATGAATTAACGCCGTAGCTCTGCGATGTACTGTTTTTATTTGCTGGAAGAACTGCTGCTGCGTTTCATCGTTGGAAAAACTCGAAAAACCGTAGACGTTTTCCTCCAATAACTTTTTTTAGGGAAATGTTCTCAACTTCTACAACTGGATACCAAAATAGGTCTTTGAGATACGAATCCAGCCATATCAAAATCTCTAAATTGGAAAAAATCGAGACTACGGCTTTTGGTTTATTATTCTGTGAATAATACACCTATGTAATCGCTCAGGAAAAATTTTTTATAACACCCCCTCAAAACTTTTTCTTTTCCGTTTCAAGGTGCGTAGATTCCAAAAATGCAATGTCTGTCCGCCGTATCACGTGTACAGGCTTCATTTTCGGTCTAAAAAATTCGTTCTTTCGCACACATGCTCTATATGGGCCCTAGTTGTGTCCCGAAACTTTTCAGCCAGATTGGAATATACCCAGGGGTGTTATGAGTGAAAATGTGTGTAAAAATAGGTACTTTTTGCGTTTTAGCGACATGTTGGTAACATGAGCTTTTAAGGTATCGTTTTCCATGTTTTGGGGGACAAGAAGACCGAATGTGAAGTCGATTTTGACCAAGGAGTTGAAAATTGAGGTTGTACCAGATGTCCAGCTCCCAAAATTGATTTTTTATGAGTCAAAAACCTGCGAAATCGTCTGAAATCACCATATATTTGTAGAATAACACTAGGAAAAGTGTCAACAGGTGGATCAAGACGATTAAATGGCACTATCAATGATCAGAGATAATTTATTTAAAAAAAAAAAAGTACCTTATCCGTGTTTTGGGGGCCAAACTTGGTGGAAACCACCAGAGATAGCTATTTCAATTATTTTATGTGAAAGAAACAATAAATAAACAGCCAACATCTCTGTAGGTAAGTCCAATGGAATAATAAACCCATGTGACCGTTTTTGTGTTTTAGTAACATGAGCTTTTGACGCATAGTTTTCCATGTTTTTGGGGACGAGAAGGCCGAATATTAAGTCGATTTTGACCAGAGTGGAAAATCGAGGTTCTGCCAAATGTTCAGCTCTCAAAATTGATTTTTTATGAGTCAAAAACCTGGGAAATCGTCTGAAATCACCATCACTTTGTACCTATAATAACACTGGAAGTAGTATCAACTCGTGTATCAAGACGATTAAATGGCACTGCCAATGATCAAAGATAAATTGTGAAAAAAAAGAGTGTACCTAATTCGTGTTTTAGAGGCCAAAAATGGTGAAAACCATCAGAAATAGCTATTTCAATTATTTTACGTGAAATAAACAATAAATGAACAGTAGAATAATGTATGTCCAGTAGAATAATAAACCCATGTGACAAGGACTTTGGAGTGTTTTTTACTTTGGAGGGCAGAGCTCTGATGAAACTGTAGCGCAGCTTTCGAGACTCGGAACAATCACCAAACAGCTCCTTCATCACTGGAATTGTGATGCCATTTCCAGAAAGTACATGTCCAAACAGGAGCGGATCACGACTCTTAAAACCGGCTTATAACAGTGTTGACATTTTTTTTCGGAATCCGGTCGTTCAATACCGACACCGCATGACTTGAGCTTTTTACCTCCAGTTCATCCTCAATTCCCGGCCTGACGCAACGCGTAGCGTCCTCCCGCGTGACGTAAAAGTTGGCGCGAGTCCCGGAGTGGGTTACGTGAATGGGACAAAGCCCCTCCCGACCCCACTAACGCTCATTTTCTAACCTGACTATTTTCTCATAATAAGTAGGACACAGTGTCGGAATGCATGATAAATAACTTTGTGAATATGTCAAACGCAAGCGTTAAGTCCGGCGTTCGTCAAACCTGTCCCAGCTAAGAGCTGAGCTTGTCTTTGAACGATTTCGTAGGTAGAAGAAGCCCTCGTCCTTCAACCTCGACACGTCTATTTCAAAATCGTCTATTACATTATATCAGTGGCATTGCCAGTTTTGGAAATAATATCGATACCACAGTGCCAAAACCGTCTAAGTGCAATTTTTGGCCAGTTTCACCTAACTGCACTTTTGGAGTCACTGGTATTCTACAACATGCCAGTAGCGCGAATCCCTATTTCAAACAGTTTAGTCGCCTATCTCCAGAAATGAACATTCCAACAATGCCAAAATCACCCAACTGACACAGTGGCACATTATGCTTATTAATTTCGCCTATCTCCAGAAATGGACAACCAGACCATGCCAGAATCACCCGAGTGACACAGAGTGGCACATTATGCTTATTAATTTCGCCTATCTCCAGAAATGGACAACCAGACCATGCCAAACACCAAGTGATACAGAGTGGCACAATATGCGTATTAATTTCGCCTATCTCCAGAAATGGACAATCAGACCATGCCAAAATCATCCAAGTAACACAGAGTGGCACATTATGCGTATTAATTTCGCCTATCCCAGAAATGGACCATCAGACCATGCCAAAATCATCCAAGTGACACAGAGTGGCACATTATGCGTATTAATTTCGCCTATCTCCAGAAATGGACAATCAGACCATGCCAAACACCAAGGGATACAGAGTGGCACAATATGCGTATTAATTTCGCCTATCTCCAGAAATGGACAATCAGACCATGCCAAACACCAAGGGATACAGAGTGGCACATTATGCGTATTAATTTCGCCTATCCCAGAAATTGACAATCAGACCATGCCAAAATCATCCAAGTAACACAGAGTGGCACATTATGCGTATTAATTTCGCCTATCTCCAGAAATGGACAATCAGACCATGCCAAAATCATCCAAGTGACACAGAGTGGCACATTATGCGTATTAATTTCGCCTATCCCAGAAATGGACAATCAGACCATGCCAAAATCTCCCAAGTGGCACAGAGTGGCACATTATGCGTATTAATTTCGCCTATCTCCAGAAATGGACAATCAGACCATGCCAAAATCACCCAAGTGGCACAGAGTGGCACATTATGCGTATTAATTTCGCCTATCTCCAGAAATGGACAATCAGACCATGCCAAAATCATCCAAGTGACACAGAGTGGCACATTATGCGTATTAATTTCGCCTATCTCCAGAAATGGACAATCAGACCATGCCAAAATCACCCAAGTGGCACAGAGTGGCACATTATGCGTATTAATTTCGCCTATATCCAGAAATGAACAATCAGACCATGGCAAAATCATCCAAGTGACACAGAGTGGCACATTATGCGTATTAATTTCGCCTATATCCAGAAATGGACAATCAGACCATGCCAAACACCACGGGATACAGAGTGGCACATTATGCGTATTAATTTCGCCTATCTCCAGAAATGGACAATCAGACCATGCCAAAATCACCCAAGTGGCACAGAGTGGCACATTATGCGTATTAATTTCGCCTATATCCAGAAATGAACAATCAGACCATGGCAAAATCATCCAAGTGACACAGAGTGGCACATTATGCGTATTAATTTCGCCTATATCCAGAAATGGACAATCAGACCATGCCAAACACCAAGGGATACAGAGTGGCACATTATGCGTATTAATTTCGCCTATCCCAGAAATTGACAATCAGACCATGCCAAAATCATCCAAGTAACACAGAGTGGCACATTATGCGTATTAATTTCGCCTATCTCCAGAAATGGACAATCAGACCATGCCAAAATCATCCAAGTGACACAGAGTGGCACATTATGCGTATTAATTTCGCCTATCCCAGAAATGGACAATCAGACCATGCCAAACACCAAGTGATACAGAGTGGCACAATATGCGTATTAATTTCGCCTATCTCCAGAAATGGACAATCAGACCATGCCAAAATCATCCAAGTAACACAGAGTGGCACATTATGCGTATTAATTTCGCCTATCCCAGAAATGGACCATCAGACCATGCCAAAATCATCCAAGTGACACAGAGTGGCACATTATGCGTATTAATTTCGCCTATCTCCAGAAATGGACAATCAGACCATGCCAAACACCAAGGGATACAGAGTGGCACAATATGCGTATTAATTTCGCCTATCTCCAGAAATGGACAATCAGACCATGCCAAAATCATCCAAGTGACACAGAGTGGCACATTATGCGTATTAATTTCGCCTATCTCCAGAAATGGACAATCAGACCATGCCAAAATCATCCAAGTGACACAGAGTGGCACATTATGCGTATTAATTTCGCCTATCTCCAGAAATGGACAATCAGACCATGCCAAAATCACCCAAGTGGCACAGAGTGGCACATTATGCGTATTAATTTCCCCTATCTCCCGAAATGGACAATCAGACCATGCCAAAATCACCCAAGTGGCACAGAGTGGCACATTATGCGTATTAATTTCGCCTATCCCAGAAATGAACAATCAGACCATGGCAAAATCATCCAAGTGACACAGAGTGGCACATTATGCGTATTAATTTCGCCTATATCCAGAAATGGACAATCAGACCATGCCAAACACCAAGTGATACAGAGTGGCACATTATGCGTATTAATTTCGCCTGTCTCCAGAAATGGACAATCAGACCATGCCAAAATCATCCAAGTGACACATAGTGGCACATTATGCGTATTAATTTCGCCTGTATCCAGAAATGGACAGTCCGACCATGCCAAAATCACCCAAGTGACATAGACTGGCACATTATGCGCTGTACTTTGCACTTTTCTTAGTTACCATGAACGAAAATGAATGAAATTTGGTTTGTAGGTCCCATTCGGGGTCTAGTTGGTCCTCGGAGCTCGGCGTTACTCTCAATCAGAGGTGAAAAATATTGGCTGAAATTTTCAGAACGCCATAGCTCGAAAACCAATTTTTTCAAATTTTGGTTTATTATTTTCAATAATGAACCATTCGAATCGAGCATGAAAAAAAAATTCTAACCCCCCTCAAAATGTTATGGTTTTTTAAATTGATCTTGAGCTAAAGAATTTTTTGAGACCACCCGGAGCATTGTTCGTCCAGCCTTTGCACCGAAAAGCTTCATCAACATGATCGTGAATGAAACGGCATAAATCGAGCACAGATATCATTACTAGGGAACACCTGATTATAAACACGGATGGCTGTATGAAGTCGAGCTGGTTGTTCAGTGATATTATTTCATTTTGAGAATGATGGTTATTTCGAATTCAGTTGATCGGTACTTTTTCAATTTGAATAATTCATGAATTACAACAAATAATTAATTATAGAATTCTTGATTCCACCGCATATTATTTATGAAATATGATTGTCTAGACGGCTCCAGTAGTCGATTTAGGACTTTTTGTCGGAATCATGGTTCAAATGAACATTTTAATGTTCCATAGGGTGTTCAGTGTGGTTGTTGTGGCCCCACTGAGGGGAACCTTCTTTAATTGTATAACCTGTCAGTTCATTATTAAAAAGTTTTCTTCCGCGATCATACCTATCTCGTTTTCCTTCTTAGTTTACCCCAGTTCCAAGTGGTTATGGACCCTTAAATTGGTTTATTCGCCCAAAGTCAGTTCGTTTTTTGGAAGTTCGCCGAATAGCTCGAACGGAACGTTTTTTTTTTTTGTCTGATCGGCGTGTCGGTAGAGTCGCGTCCACTTGTTGTCGTCTCGGATTACCGTAGTGTTTGTTCTTTTCTCTTTTTTTTTTACGACATTTTTCCTCATTTAAACATGAGTATGGTAATAAACCAAGTTGAAAAACTTAAAGGGAGGGACAATTATGGCTCGTGGATCGTTGAGATGAGTGCGGCTTTGCGTATCGAAAGACTGTGGAACGACGTGATCGAGATGAAGACGAAGGCAGAAAATGGACAGTTTATGGCCGTAAATCCGGATAAGGATGAAGCTGCGTTGGCCCGGATCACTCTTTGCGTGGATAAATCTCTCCATTCGCATATTCGGGCGGCTACTTCAGCAAAGGCTGCCTGGGATTCGCTGCAAAAAGCGTTTGATGACTCAGGACTTTTGCGTAGGGTCATGTTGCTACAGGATCTAAGTTCCTGCAAGCTAGTAGACTTCGGTACACCGTCAGAGTATTGTGAGAAGCTTATCACTACTGCTCAAAAGCTGAATGATTTAAAGTTTGTTGTCACTGACGAATGGTTGGGATCCCTATTGTTAGCGGGGCTACCGCAGGAGTATCGCCCAATGATAATGGGCTTAGAAAATTCCGGTGTGCAAATCACGGCCGATTTAGTGAAGACGCGTATTCTTCAAGACGTCCTAAGTCCTTCAACGAATAACGAATCTGCTCTACTTATAAAGAAGGGTAATAAACAGCGCATAAAATGTTTTAAATGTAAACAATTCGGCCATTACGCTAACAAATGTGGTGCTTCGACCAAGGATAAAGTTTCGTCTCAAAAGGAAGCCAAGCCAGATCGGGATGATAAAGACGGTAAGAGGACTTCCGGAAATGGTGGTTCGGGGAGTAGGCGAGTTTTTCTTGCTGGAGTTCCGTCATCCGCCGAGTGTTGGTACCTGGACAGTGGGTCCTCACGTCATATTACGAACCTCGGAAGTAATCTACTGGATGTCAAGCCGAGTGATGTTACCACAGTAGCCACAGCTGACAACACCAATATGTTAGTAAAACAGCAGGGCCGAGTCGAACTTCGAGTTAAAGCTGACGGAAACGTATTTGACATTGACGTGAAGGATACATTGTATATACCTAGTGCTGCGGCTAATTTATTATCAGTGAGCCGGATGGTCCAGAACGGTAATAAGGTTGTTTTTTCCAAAGATGGAGCAAAGATTTATGGTGCTGATGGTGTTCTTTTTGCGACAGCAACGCTCGAGAACTCTATATACCGCCTGAATGTCGTGGCCTCACATTCATCTAGTTTTTTAGCTGCGTCTAGCACAGATTTATGGCATCGTCGTTTAGGCCATTTAAATCAGAAAGGTATCGAGTATCTGAAAGAAAATGCACTGGGGATCACTGGAGATACAAAATTGTCTGCGATTTGTGATGTTTGCATTCGTGGAAAACATGCACGTACCCCGTTTAGAAATAGCGAAAAAAGAGCCGCTCGAGTCTTGGGTTTGGTACACAGTGACTTATGTTGCATGGAAACTGTGTCAATAGGTGGAGCTAGATACATGCTCACTTGTCTGGACGACCATTCCCGTTATGTTCATGTTTATACCATTAAGGAGAAGAGCCAGGTCCCTGAGAAGATCAAAGATTTTTGTGCTTTAGTGGAAAATCAAACAGGACAAAAGTTAAAAATTTTTCGTAGTGATGGTGGTACTGAATTCTGTAATTTTCAGCTCGAAAGCTTCTTCAAAAAGAAGGGTATAGTCCACCAGAAGTCCACAAGGTACACACCACAATCAAATGGTCGGGCAGAAAGGGTTCAGAGGACACTTGTTGAAAAAGGGCGGTCAATGTTGGCAGATGCTGCATTAAAGAAGGATTACTGGGGTTTTGTAGTCACAGCATCAGCATACTTATACAATCGCTCACCATCACGTGCCCTTGGTGGCAAGACACCCTACGAGCTCTGGACTGGACAAAGGCCGGATCTGTCGAACCTGCGAGTGTTTGGGTGCGAGGCCTGGGTGCAAGTCCCAAAGCAGAAGAGAAAGAAATGGGACGAGAAATCTGAAAAACTTATCTTTGTCGGCTATCCTGAGGATTACAAGGCCTATCGGTTCATCAACCCAACTACAAGGCAGGTAATTGTCAGTCGTGATGTGGTGTTTGTGGAGGGATCGAACAGAGGCGAGGTTCGACAGATCGTCAAAACTCCTGACATTTTGGGGACTCCTGTTGAAGAGGAGGAGGTTAAAACCGAGACCCAAGAACAGGAAGTGAAGACGGAAAATCGGAACAAGGAGGTCACGGGAGCTACACAGAAGCAGCAGGCACCCACAGAGACTACTCAACAAATTGAGGACGTTCATCCATCTGATGTACCTCTACCAAGTGACGATGAAGAGGATTTTCTGGGTTGGGACGACGATGGTGTCACAGGAGATGATGATGCTACAGTCAGGAGATCCCAACGGGAGCCTCGGCCAAAAACATTTCCTGATTATGTTACCTACTATGCCCATAATCCGTTGGATGTCGATGAGCCTGTGACATATGAGCAGGCTACTGCAAGCCCTGATGCAGTTAGTTGGCATGCTGCAATGGATGACGAGTTCGATTCGCTGAAAAAGAACAAAACTTTTTCAGTCGTGAAACTGCCTGCAGGCAAGAAGCCATTGTCGACCAGATGGGTTTTTAGGGTCAAGGAACAGGTTGGGGGACCTAGAAGGTTCAAGGCGCGCCTCGTTGTGAGAGGTTGTTCACAGGCAGCTGGACGGGATTACCACGAGACGTTTTCTCCTGTGGTACGCTATGCATCCCTACGCTATCTACTCTCCCTAGCAGCTGAAAAGGATCTAAACGTGTCTCACCATGATGTTCGCACAGCTTTTCTGTACGGTGATCTTGAAGAAGAGATCTACGTCGCACCACCCCCAAATCTACTCTCCGAGAAAGGAAAGGTTTGGAGACTCCACAGGGCAGTTTATGGTCTCAAGCAAGCTGGAAGGTGCTTTTATGAGAAGATTTCATCGGTTTTGGAAAGTTTTGGTCTTCGACGCTCTCGTGCTGATCCGTGTGTTTTCGCACACAACACACCAGATGGGAAGCTAACCATTTTGGCTATCTGGGTTGATGATGTGCTGCTCTTCTCAAATGATTTTCACATGGAAGAGACAATCAAGAAGGGATTAAAGGAGCACTTCGAGATGAAGGACCTTGGTGAAATTTCAAAATTTCTAGGGATGAACATCACTCGGGACCGTGCAGCCCATACTCTTTGGATTGATCAGACGGAATACACCACCACCATTCTGGAGAGGTTTGGGATGGGAAATTGCAATCCCGTCTCTACCCCTCTAGAGGTCGACCTAAGATACCTAAAGGTCGAGGAAGGAGCTGAACCGTATGATCCGAAAGTTCCATATCAGGAAGCTGTAGGATGCCTGCTCTACCTGTCACAGGTATCAAGACCAGACATATGTTATGCAGTCAACACCCTCTCAAGGTTCAACCACTGTTACCAGCCACAGCATTGGAAAGCCGTAAAACGTGTTTTCCGCTACCTGAAGGGATCTGTGGGCAAAAAGTTGTGTTTCAGGAAGTCTGAGCCGAATCCCAAACTGGTTGCGTTTTGTGACAGTGACTGGGGAAATGTTTTGACTGATAGACGGTCTGTTTCGGGTATGTGTGTTGCCTATAATGGTTCATTAATTTCCTGGTTTTCTAAGAAACAACCAACTGTTGCTCTTAGCACTGTAGATGCAGAATATATGTCCTTAGCATTTTGTATTCAGGAAGTTTTATGGTTTCGTTCGTTAATCAGTGAAATTTTTCCTCGTTCAAAGGGTTTAACTATGGAGGTCTTCTGTGATAATACAGGTGCAATAAATATGAGCAATAATGATATAGTAAGTAGTCGGACGAAACACATTGACATTAGGTTCCATTTTATCAAGGACCATGTCCGTAAAAAGAATGTTGTTGTCAAACATCTGCCTTCTAATGATATGTTAGCTGATATTTTGACAAAGTCTTTGCCTGCCCCAAAACATGAGTTTTTTACTAGTCAGTTCTTCTAGTTTTTTTTTCCGCATACTTTGTTTTTCTGTACTTAATGTTTCTAAGCTTTAGAATTTGTCAAGTGTTCTAGTTTTTTGTTTGTTTTGTGGTTTTGTTTTTCTACCTGCTGATAGTGTTTTTTGTGGGCAAGTTTTTATAAAATGTTCTTTGAAGGGGTCGTGTCGGAATCATGGTTCAAATGAACATTTTAATGTTCCATAGGGTGTTCAGTGTGGTTGTTGTGGCCCCACTGAGGGGAACCTTCTTTAATTGTATAACCTGTCAGTTCATTATTAAAAAGTTTTCTTCCGCGATCATACCTATCTCGTTTTCCTTCTTAGTTTACCCCAGTTCCAAGTCTTTTCGAGGGGGAGCACGAGGGTAGGTATTTACCACAGAAAACAGCGTCTGTGTAATAATTTGCAGCGTTTGAGTATTGGCACGAGTAGCCCCAATGTACAATTCCTAGATGCAACCATAACCGTCGTGAAACAATGAAAAACCATCCAAACTGAAGGAGGCAAGCAGGAAACACGGTTCGCGAAATATCACATTTTTGTATTTGAAAACTGTCACGTAAGTCCAATTATTGTGAACTTAATTAGGTAATTTCCAGCATTCCAGACGCTTTAGGATCTCTAGTTTTAGGGGCACTATACATTTTTTCCCCTCTTCAAAATAATGACCTTGGTGGCTGGCAATTTATGTTTTTATCGAAAATCGTCGAAATTCGACCCCTAAGTAGTGGGGTACCTACATTCAGCCGGCAATGGACTGTGGTCGAATGGGTATTTTCATGCATTTTCAACTCACACCACCTTTTTTTAATCTTACTGTAAGTTTTGTTATAGTGAAAAATACGTTTTCCGACCCACGAAAAATCCCCATTGCACTTGTTTCTGTTCCTGCTAAAGAAAAAAAAGAAGAAAAAAAAAACAACAGCTAAGGGTGTTTAAATTTAGAATGTTTCTAATTTTTGTGCAACATTTTTGTGCTTTTTGTTCAACATTTTGCAAGTTACAACTCGCACTTTGATTTCAATCAAATCCCTCTAATATTTGAGGTGCGCTTTCCATTTTGTAAGAATCTTAACGTTGAATGGGATTTTTTGTACCCACCTAGTGGGGTAAGTGCATTCGACAGTTTCGAAATTTTTGATTTTTTTTTCAATGCTAAGACACTTATTTTAGGACTTTCCGCTATTTGCTTGTATTAGTTACTAGTCATAGAATATAACGAATTTTTGATTTTGAAAAAAAGTCCACTTGGACTGCCACATGCTCGAAGTCGCATGTTCCCCACTTTCCTCTACAAAGTATTTCATAATTTATTGGTACCTGCCAACTACAAGCTTTTACTGTCGCCATCTCACCTTGTTTCACCAACTCGTCATATTTACTTGACCTGTGTGGCCCCCCACTTCACCCGGAGTGTTCTGGGGTCGGAACAATCAATCAAAAACCAAGGTAACGTGATATTACACTGGTTCCTTTTGCGTTGCACAACAACTTGATGGGTATTTTCTCAATTTAACACACCCACCTACCTTCGTACAAAATTTGTACGCGAAACGAGACGCGTTGACGTAAAATTTTTAAAATAGTAAGTACGAGTTGGAATTTCAGAGTACCTACGCCCCCCTACTAATACAGAACAAGGTCATTTCGAGTTGTATTCCAGAAAAAGATCGGAAATACTGATACCCAGGTATTCCCAGGCAGTTGATTCGTCCATGTAATGAATTTTTCCATTCACATCAAAATTTATTCGGCGTTGCAAAATATAAAAGTTAAAACATGGTGAAGCTCCTCTAGTTATCCCACGGTCCAAGATTCAAATATCCATGGGAACACTTCCCCGTCAATCGTTGCCGGACTCGGATCGCCAATAACAGGTATAATTTATCGTGAGAAAGTTCTTTTGTTCTGAACTTGACTTTTTTTGCGACGCAATCGTGCAGGGCTGATGTGGGAATATCTCAGGACGAGATCATATAACTGGCAAAAAGTGCAAGAACCAATACGGAAGAACCAATTAATCCACAATGGGGTGTGCGCATGGGTCACAAAAGCGGTTTATAATATTTTTTTAATGGAACTAGATTCATTTCTGAGAACTTTGACACCAACCGCACTTTCCTGTGATGGGTAGTTCTTTTTCTGTGATTTTTTGAAAAAGTTTTCGGAAGTTCTGACGTCACAGTCAGAACTTAAAGAAGATTTGAAAAATCATAGAAAAAGAACTACTTAGGTCGTAGGTGCGGTTAGTGTCAAAATTCTAGGGATGGAATCTACTTTCATTAAAAAAAAAAATAATAATAATAACAATTTACATGCGCATACCCCATTTATTAGTAACTAAGGAACTCCACTATGGGCAATTTTCGTGGGTTGCAAGTTCCCCTTTTTTGGCCGAATTCTGTTCAAAACGGAAATCACCACTTATTTACTACATAGAGGTGTTTATGTTGCAAAGTCTAGGAGGCAGAAAACGAGTGTGAAATTTGAATTTTTGAGTTCTGCTAGAAATGACGTCAAATTAGGTAAATTGCCGAGTAGTTATACTCAAGTCCCGCTTGGAGCGTTTGTGCATCACTTCACGCGATGTACAGAGCTGCAGTGGATGTGGAGGGAATCAAAAGTTTTTAATAAATTTAAAAAACACGTCCTCAAAAAAACTGAAGGGAAGATCATGGCAAAGGTTCTTGAAGGTTGCCATGAAGGTTTGCCATTTCTAATGTTGGGCTGTTGGCAGCATTGAGAACATTCGCCTCCAAGGCTTCGCCCCGCCTCCTTGGGGCCAATAACCAATCAGATTTCGGTAGACCTGCTACTTCATTTCTTGCGGATTTTTACTTTAAATCACCCTCATTTAAAAAATATCGCTTATTATTTTTAAAAACTGGCTTCAAACTACCATTTTTCTATGAGTTCTCAATTTTTTTTTCGAAGAAAAATTTTTGATGAAAATTCCCCATTCATTTACTTTAATTAATTACAGTTAATCAGAAGACAAACAGTAAGTAGGTATCTCGTTGTCTGGGTCATCACCTTACTGTCGCCTTCGCATTGTAAGGTAATTCCTTGCTTCACATTTTTCAAATGCAGTGTTCCCACGAGATCGTCAGACTTCCTCAATTTGACGGATCTTTCGCTTCAGTCTTGCATAGGTTACAGACAGGTCAGTACATTATAGTTGTGTGGCGAGAATGGTGAATTGACGCGGGACCATTGATATGGAAACAATAACGTTACATCATCCATCAAAGACTGGAAAACTCTGTAAACTTCTTAGCCACAACAAGCATGCACAGACATGAGCAGGCATCCATTGGAATTCCGGATAAGACGTTTTCATAGACCTATATGATTAGCACGGCAGCTTTCGTTCTTCTTATATATCCTTAATTTTTGTGTAGGTTATATTATTCACTAGCTTTACCAGAAGCTACAAAAAGAGCTCTTGTGGTGCTATTTCAAGATCTTTCCACGTTTAACAATGGTGTACAGCTTATATATGTAGGTACAGAATGTAGGTCGGAAGTCTCAGAATCACTAACATACAGACCAGACAGTATGGATGACTGAATGGACATTAACTACTTGCAAGGCAAAAACCCACTGGTGGCACTTGTTTTTTGAGTGTTTTCAGGGAAAAAAAAGTAAAAATAAACACGTTTGGGAGATTGGCTCTTTCATGAGCAATAATTGACGTACTTAGCTATTTAATAATAATAATAACTTTATTTCCAAAATAGGAACAATGTTCCCGCCTAGCTTTGGAAAGCTCAAAGTAACTTATATATATGTATTTATTATAAAAGAACATAGAATTTAAATTAAAGGGAAAAGAAAACCGAAAAACAAAATAACAAATTTCAGTAGAAAATGAAAGAGGAGGTGGTAAAAGAAGAGATTGGAAAGGAAGGTGAAGAGGAAGAAAAGAATGGAAGAATGGAGAAGGAAGAGTAAATGAAGGTTAGATAAATGGGGAGGGAGGTGGTGAAAAGAAGTATTATAAGAAGGAAAAGTATTATAAGAAGGAAAAGAACTATTTCTGGTAGTGTCCACCAATTTTGCCCCTCCTCCCACAACTCGAATTAGGCGCCCTATTTTTGGAAATTTATCTTTGATCGTTGATAGTGCTGTCTTGATTCACGTGTTAATAACTACCTACTTGTAGTGTTATACAAATGTATGGTGGTTTCAGACAATATCCCAAGTTTTTGACTCGTAAAAAATGAATTTTGGGAGCTGAAAGGTCGCCAGAACCTCAGTTTTTCACTCTGGTCAAAATCGACTTCATATTCGGTCTCTTCGCCCTAAAAAAAAAAACGTGGAAAACGATTCATCAAAGCTCATGTTACTAAAACACCAAAAACCCATTTTCACACCGATTTTTCACCCATAACCAGTGGCGTAGCCAGGGGGGGGGGGGGGGGGGGGGGGTTAGTGGGGGTCATAACCCCCCCCCATTGGCTCGAAAAGTTCATCAAAAATTAAAATTAAATCTTAAGAATGATAACAATCACGAAAGTAACAAACATATACCTATTATACAACAATAACAGGTTAAACGGTAAATCAAACAAGATTAAACAGTTAAATAATATTACGTTTATTTGATTACGAACGACCCGCTCTTTCTGACAAAAATGCTTATCGAAATAGTCCCTCACTGGGGTGAGGGGCACTTCAGGTGAATAATACTGATTTTAGCCCTTAATACTAATTGCTGACCCCCAAAAATCCTAATTAGACCCCTATTCTGTGTGAGAAGCAACTGAAATGGTATTTTTCTGTCTTCACTCACCCTTCCTTGCCACTTTCAGTGATTTTATATTATATCAATTTTTGTTGTTTTTACCTATTTTTGACCCCTAAAAACTAAAATTTAACCCCCTTCAAATTTTTGAAAATTGCTCATCCTTTTGTTTGGCAATGAGAACATTTTGGTGAAATTTGGCAATTTTATCACGTACCCAAGGTCAGGTATTGACTGGAGTGACACATAAATAAATATATATATAATATACGTAGGTACACATTTGTGTAAAAATCTAAGGATGAAATCAGGATTATCTGAAACGGATTTGCCTATAAAATAATTTCAAAAACTTGTGTTCTGTAAATTTTGGACCCATTGCAATACCTTAATTTTCCCTGAAAATTCGCTAACATTGTTGCCAAATAAATGTTGTATTTCTTCAGTTTAGCTTACCTAACGTTATCGTTAACATTTTAGTGCTTTGTTAAATTTAATTTAAATTCAGCTTTCTTTGTAATGTCAAACCTTATCAGCGAATTTTCAAAGAAAATAAAGCTATTGCAATGGGTAACATTTTCAGAACATGAATTTTTGAAATATTTTTATAGGCAAATCCGTTTCAGAGCATCCTCAGTTCATCCCTAGATTTTAACAAACATTTATATATTATGTATATTTATGTGCCACTCCAGATGATATCCGTCCTTGGGTAGGTACGTGGTAAAAATTCCAGATTTCTCCAAAACGTTTGTATTGCCAAACGAAAGGATGAGTCCGAAGATGAGCAATTTTCAAATTCCAAGGGGGTCAAATTGGAGTTTTTAGGGGTCAAAAGTCGGTAAAAACTGCTAAAATTGCAAACAGTTGCTATAAAATCACTGGAAGTGGTATGGAAGGTTGAGTAAAGAAAGAAAAACACAATTTCAGTTGTTTTTCACACAGAATAGGGGTCAGAATTTGACTTTTGTTGGTGAAAAATTGGTATAGGTAATGGTAAAATCAATATTAATTCACCTGACGTTGTGTGGGATGATTAATCACGACGGAGGGACTACCTCGATGATGAAACTATTTTTCTCAAAAGCAAGTGGGTAAAATTTGACTTTATTAGGATCAAACATCGGTAAAAATGGCTAAAATCACGAAAGATTATATAATTTTAAGAAAAGTGGTATGGTTTCTCGCTATATCATATTTTTTCACAATACCAGGAATATTTCTTTGAAAATTCGCTCTTATATCCATGCTGCATGACAGGAACTTCCGACTGCTATTTCCGATAACCCCCCCCCCATTCGCCAATCCTGGCTACGCCACTGCCCATAACACCCTTGGGTATATTCCGATCGGGCTGCAAATTTTCGGGACACAACTAGGGCCCAAATGGAGCATGTGTGCGAAAGAACGAAATTTTTCGACCGAAAATAAAGGTAGATATGGATTATAGATAGGCGTACAGCGGACGGACTTTGCATTTTTGGAATCTACTCACCTTGAAACGTAAAAGAAATTTGAGGGGGTGTTCAAAAAATTTTTTCCTGAGTGAATACATAGGTGTATTATTTATTGTTCACAGAATAATAAACCAAAAGTAGATTATTTACCTCTCTCGTCACTCCGGTGATAATTCCTCAAAAGAAAGTGGGTACCGGTACCTGTGACCTACCACGACTTTTGTACCCGCTTCTTTGTGGATACTTCAAAGTCTTTAGCATCCAACTTAACTTGTTTTTATTACTAGCCACCGCCTTCTTGATAATCGATCTGCACGCACTCGTAAAATGAATTTCATAGATGAATATTTCATTCAAGGCACTCGTTCGAAGTGATACGATTTGATACTAATGCCAATTTACTTATAAAATGACGTGGAAACGCGGAAGTTTAGTTGGTAATTTGTCCGCTAAAAGCGCTACCTTCGGTTAAGTTCCATAGCCTCGCCCATCGTAACCTCCACAAACGCCCAACGATTTCAGTCTGTGGTCGAATTTCGCTCGGGTCTTCCGTGCGGGGCTTTCGTGTAATATTTGACTGTACTGTTTAAAATTAACACATTCCGTTTTCAATCGCACGGCCTAATTAACCTTTCGTTCGCGTCGGTTTTTGCGAGTAAGATTTTTTTTTTTTCGTCCACCGACGTTTTGGAAATCCGATTTTGTTTCATCTCGAGCTCGTCCCGTATGTGCTGTGGCCGGTGGTTAGTTTGACTTCACCAAAACAACGAGTTGAACGTCTCAAATCGTCTTTCCGAGTGCAAAACGCCGCCAACACGGAGATTGTCTTGTAGAAGAAGGAAGCGAAGGAAATCCAAGGTAAATTGTTCAGGTTTTTCCGGGTGAAAAAACTAAAGTATAAACCTTAAAAAAAAAATAAATAACAACTCGCGTTGCGCCCTTCTGTCTGGAAATTGGTACAAGCGCTTATCAGAGACCCCTCCCACTGGTTATAAGGGGTGAGAGTCTACACATCTCGCGTTAGTCATACCGACTTGAACCTCGTTTCGATCGTTAACATACCGTTTTTGCTGTATATTGTAACCGTATCCCCGACTGATACCGACAGTAAAATAATTTTTGAGCCTAGCATAACCTAGACGTCGATAAGTTTGGAGCACCGATACTCCTTATTTCAACCCTACCACGGAAAAGCTCTTTTGATATTGTTGTGATCCCGTCGATCCAATTATATTCTGATGGTTGCCCACTCCCTGGTTCACTGTTCGGAAAATATTGTTGCGATTGTGTACACACAGTAAAATTAATGACTGATAGTCTGACTCCATTCACAGAATCCATTTCACACAGTGGGGATCACTCATGACTAAAAATATAATGACAGCCGTCCCGAGGTGAAATTTACATGTGGCTGAGTTTCGGCTAAAATGATTGCAATGAACGTTCAATCAGGCAGTTCAATTTGACACGATCCATCCATATGATGTCTCAATGACGCCCTTTCTTCGTAAAGAACCCCCTCTTTTAGTGATACAGTTTTTAGAGAATACCTCCCCTCTAACCCACACCTAAAATATAAATTTCAAATACCTAATTTTGAATGTACTAGGTACGTGGATGATCTGTTTTTACCCTATGAATCGTAAACGTAATACTAAAGTATTTGATAAAATTGGCCAACTTTCCAAACCAAGTTAAACTCTCCTAAAAACATCAGTAAACTGATGTTGAGCATCTACAATACGTGCAGATACATAGGTACATGGATATGTCTTATTTTCCCCATGTAAAAAAGTCCAACGTAAAAAAAAATTCAAAAATGAAAAAGGTCACTGCTCTATTTCCTCCAATTTTTTCCAACAGAAATCCATGGTGTACTGTTTATACCTGTTCATATCTTGGCTTAAAACTCGATGCATTTTAAATAAATTTATATATAACTACAAGGTAAATATTATATAAATCAAGAGCTTTCCAGCGAATGGCGAACGATTTTCGTGCGATGAAAACTAACGAAGTTACTAACCCATAGCAACGGGTTGGTTGTAGGTGAAAACCCTAGTAAAATTTTTCGTTTTTTGCTCTTAAAAATGCGTCACGCAAAATTTGGCTGACCCCCAGCGGTAAGCCATATCCATGTCAAAAAAGGTAAATTATATTCGACAAAACTTGTTTTTGAAAATACAGTCTTATTCAGTATAAATCAAACAGTAACTTTACAAATAATGAAATTCTTTTTAAATAGACCGTGGCTTCTCCAAAAAAACGCAATCCTTACACTCCACTGGAAACCCAAATATATATACATCCTGCCCCAAAAGTGCACCCCAGCTCGGGTTGTTGAATGTAACATACCAAGGACCAAAGCTCCTGAACCTGGTTCCAATGAGTCTGAAATCTCCACCAATCGATCGAAAAAAACAAGAATTAAAAGCTTAACATTTAATAAACATTACTTCCTTCTATCATATTCATTTCTTTATTGTTTTAATTCTTATCTAACTACGCAAATGCTGCAGTTCATTACACAAAGGAAGTCACTACATATACACCGTCCTTCCATCCAGATCACTGTTCCTCCTCGACCAATGTCACTTTCAGCCTTCAGCCTTTCGAAGGGGGAAAACAAAACACTGCAAAATCATCGTCACATTGGTTTATTAGGTATTCTATTCGACATACAGAAATGCTGGAAATACATTTATTGTATTTTCATATGCAACAATTGAAATTGCTATTTTTGATGGCTTCCACCAATTTTAGCCCCAAAAAACAGGAATTCGGCGTCTATATTTGCCAAATTATTGGTAAGTGATCATTGATAATGCCATTTAATTATCTTGATTCACCTTTTGATACTACATCTAGTTTTATTATACAAATTTATGGTGATTTCAGACAATTTCCCAGGTTTTTGGCTCATAAAAAATTAATTTTGGGAGCTGAACCTACGTTACAACCTCAATGTTTCACTATTAGGTCAAAATCAACTTAATATACGGTCTTCTCGCCCTAAAAAACATGGAAAAATATACCTCACAAGCCCATTTTCACTAAAACCTCGAAAACCCCAATTTTTACACCCATTAACATCCCTGGGTGTATACCGATCGGGCTGCTGAACTTCGGAGCGAAAATAGGACCCAAGTTTATTCCCAAATAGGCACCCAAATTGTTTGCGGAAGAAGACGGTTTTAGACCAAAATTTAACGTAAATATAAGGCGGAAACGTCGTTAGAACCTCAATTTTCCACTCTTCGGTCAAAATCGACTTCATATTCGGTCTCTTCGTCCTGAAAAACATGGAAAACGATACCTCACAAGCTATTGTAACTAAAACACCAAAAAAAAACCTATTTTTACACTCATTCACCCTTAAGACCCTTAGGTATATTCCTATCAAGCTGAAGTTTCGGGACACTCCTAGGCCTGTTTGCGAAAGAACGAATTTTTTAGACCGAAAATAATGTACTATGGGTGATACGGCGGACGGACATCGCATTTTTGGAATCTGCGCACCTTGAAACGTAAAAGAAAAAAATTTGAGGGGATGTTCCAAAAATTGTTTGCTGAGCGAATTGGTAAATAGGTTTATTATTCACAGAATAATAAACCAAAAGCTATCTTTTTTGTTATGGATATTCCAGTTATGATTTGGAGGTACCAGGTTATTGAGAACGCTTGAGTTCTAAATAATTGAACGCCAAAACCAGGTGAACGACCTGGTTATTGCAAAACGCAAAATGTTGAATATCATAAAAAGCCCAATTACGCTGAAATCGTGTACTTCGGTTGAATTTTCTCGTTTTTTGACGCAATTTTTATAAAGATTGTATTATAGTTGGAGGAACAGTTCCAAACTTTATCGAAATCGGACAGCAAATAGCCTTTTATGGTCAGTTGTTACCCCAAAAATTATGAATTGTGTATTCAAAAATCATGAAACTGTCGCTTACCTGTTAATTGCATAACGCCGTCTAATTGTGTTTTTGCCAGGGTTTTCTGGGTGTTTTACCCAGTTTTATTTGGTGTTTCTGGGCGTTTTTAGCTCGCCTAGTGGTGGCTAGATGTAATGAAATCACCTGAAATTTCGCAGACTTTTCTTGGTTTTTCAGAAAAGGAAAGTAAACGCCCAATTAAACCCCGGTAAAAAACACCCAGAAACTCCTGTTAAAACACAACATCTGGGTGTTTTAACAGGGGTTTCTGGGTGTTTTTAGCAGGATTTAATTTGGGTAAAAACACCCAGAAACTCCTGTTAAAACACAACATCTGGGTGTTTTAACAGGGGTTTCTGGGTGTTTTTAGCAGGATTTAATTTGGGTAAAAACACCCAGAAACTCCTGTTAAATCACGCAGATGTTGTGTTTTAACAGGAGTTTCTGGGTGTTTTTACCCAAATTAAATCCTGCTAAAAACACCCAGAAACCCCTGTTAAAACACCCAGATGTTGTGTTTTAACAGGAGTTTCTGGGTGTTTTTAGCAGGATTTAATTGGGGTAAAACACCCAGAAACTCCTGTTAAAACACAACATCTGGGTGTTTTAACAGGGGTTTCTGGGTGTTTTTACCAGGATTTAATTTGGGTAAAAACACCCAGAAACTCCTGTTAAAACACAACATCTGCGTGTTTTAACAGGGGTTTCTGGGTGTTTTTACCAGGATTTAATTGGTTGTTTACTTTCCTTTTCTGGAAAACCAAGAAAAGTCTGCTAAATTTCAGGTGAATTTATTACATATCCAACCACCACTCATATAGATGTAGGCGAGGAACCTGCCTTTCCCCAGGAACAGAGTTTTAAATTGTGAACTTAGTAACAGTGTGGCTGTTCTCGAGTAGTTTTTTGGTCCGGTGGAGGCGGGGTCGCTGGGCGGATATTCCTTCTTAAACGGTGATAATCTCGCTGGTCAAGTAGGGGGACTCGAGGTCCACCACCACTGTCACACTCTGTCACAACTTCAAATAATATTTGTCAAAATGTTGAGGTAGCCAATTGAACCCAGAATCTTGGGTCAACCCTGTGATGTTCTATTAATGGAAATTGAATTATGCAAATTGAATAATACGGAGGAAGTGGATGGCGGAGTGGCTATATGTAGTGTAGCGTCTTGTTACGTTCTCGTATCTGAAACTAATAGGTGGGTAATAACGTTGTTGATTGCTTTCTCAAGTAATCAACAAGTATCAAACTTGGATCATAAGTTCGATAAAGGAGGTAGGACAAGAGAAGATGAACAACCCAACGTCTTCTTGGGGTCCGGAAACTGTTGTTTTAATACAGTTTTACGTTAGTTACCCAAGAGCTGGGTTTAAAAATTCTCTGGAGTATACAAAACTTTTTCGGGTTGGTCAAAATGTATAGATTTTAGTACTTGGGTTAGGTACGCTGTGTTGTAGGGTAGTACGTTGTACTACCGAAGGTAGGGAAGCCTTGGATTCGTGATTGAGTAAAAAAAAATTCATGTCCTCCAAAATGAAAATTTCCTCCGAAAAAAATGAAAATTTCCTTTAAAAAAAATTAAAATTGTCCTCCAAAAATTGAAAAATTTCCTCCAAAAAAATGAAAATTTCCTCCAAAAAAATGAAAATTGTCCTCCAAAAAATTCATGTCCTCTAAAATGAAAATGTCCACAACCATTTTGCGTTTCAGACATCGTGGAACATCTTTGGTTCCGTGTCTGTCTGTGGTCAATTTATTCCTTGTAACGCCCATAACTACCCGAAATATTGGTCGAAATGGGCTGAAATTTGGAGGGTAGGTGCGGGTTGGGTCACATATGGTCCCACACCAAAATCGTCGAAAAATTACCGTAACTTTCGTCTGCGCGTGCGCAAACGTGAAATACTTGAAACGCCCATAACAACCCTAAATATCGTTGAAATGAGTTCAAACTTGGAGGGTCGATCAGGAATAATACTTTGATAGTTCAAAATGAATTTCATTGGAATCGTAATGTAACTTTCGTCTGCGCATGCGCGAACTTGAAATGTTGACCGTTTCCTTGTAACGCTTCCAAGTGCGCGAAAAATAGTCGTAGAGAGCTGAAATTTTGAGGGTACGCGCGGGTTTGATCACAGATGGTCCAGTTTCAAAAATCATGGAAATCGTACCGTCTGCGCGTGCGCAAACGTGAAATACTTGAATCGCCCTTAAATATCGTTGAAATTAAGTTCAGATTTGGAGGGTCGATCAGGAATAGCACTTCGATAATTGCATATAACTTTCATTCGTCTGCGCATGCGCGAACATGAAATGTTGACCATTTCCTTGTACCGCTTCTTACTACGCGACAAAAAATAGTCGTAGAGAGCTGAAATTTTGAGGGTACGCTCGGGTTGGAACACAGATGGTCCCGTATCAAAATGAACCTACCCAACTATTCTATACTTATTCTATACACTATACTGCCTGCTCGAATTGGCAGACGTTTTGAAACAACTCTAGGAAATCTTTGAAGCAATCTAATAAGTTAATGAAAGCGGGAAGTGTGAAAGAATACTCTTGTTATAAGACATAGAAGGTTAATTACTTTATTATGGATTACTCCGTAATATAGTGATTAAATGCCAGTTTGTTGTCGGTGAATGAAACATGTTCTTTGAATTGTAATTGCCGCACAACTATCGACGTTTATTATTTTTTATAAAATCCGTTGTTTGAATAATAAGTATTTATAATACTATAATTTGTATAATTGTATTTGTATTTATTTACATTAAACCGCTTGTTTAGTATTATCTTTCCTCGGTATTTGGTTTCATTTGATTTATTCCATTATTAATTTGTCTTGTTGATTTATTAATTTGTCCATTTATTAATTTTTCTGGTTTCATTTATTAATTATTGTCTAGTTGACAGAAGAAATTGAGCGCTAAAGATTAACCGTTTAGACTCCGACGGTACGGTGTGTGAGAAAAAAAAATAATGTAGCTCGTGGAAAATTTCGATCGAACTGCCATTAGATCGGTCGTTTTCAAAAAGAAACGGAAGATGGGTTATTCGGAATTTCCCTGTCATCACAAATCTATACCTAATGTGAGCCGGGTAGACTCCAACGAGGGCGATTATAACTCGGCGTTTACTTGGAATAGGAAAAAAAAAACCAAAGTCGTTAAGACTGGGGTGAATTCTCGTGATACAGAAAAGTTTCTTGTGACGTTTGTGACTCAGGAACCGGCCAAACAGGAATCTACCGTGGGCTGATGAGTCCAGATTTTTCCCAAGGCCAAATAGTCATTTTTGCAACAGGTACTATTATTGCTACAGGTGCTATTAGCGTGCTATAGTTAGCATAAATCAGTCAGCTCTACAGTGTCGTTTGTAATACTGTTGTAATGCCTTTTGAATTATTCAGCGTCTATTTTCATGTAATTCATGTGTGCTTCGTATAGAATGCAAAGTCTCATGCGCAATAAAGATTATTATTAATATTAGTAATTTTTTTTCTACGTTTTTGGTTTATTATTCTGTGAATAATACACCTATGTACCTATTCGCCCAGCAAAAAATTTTTGGAACACTCCCTCAAAATTTGTCGTAAACGTTTCAAGGTGCGCATATTCCAAAAACGCTGCCAAGTTCATGTCACATGGGTTTATTATTCTGTTGGACATACCTACAGGATGGCCTGTTCATTTTTTGTTTCTTTCATGTGCAATAATTGGAATAGATATTTTTGATAGTGTCCACCAATTTTTGCCCCTCAAAAACACGAATTAGACTCCTATTGTTTTACAAATTATCTTTGATAATTGATAGTGCCATTCAGTTGTCTTGATTCACCTGTTGATACTACTTCTGGTGTTACTATACAAATTTATGGTGATTTCAGACAATTTCCGAGGTTTTCGGTTCATAAAAAATGAATTTTGGGAGCTGGACCTTCGTTGCAACCTCAATTCGTCACTCTTTGGTCAAAATCTAGTACATATTCGGTCTTCTCGCCCTAAAAAACATGGATGACGATACCTCACAAGCTCGTGTTACTAAAACACCAAAAAAACCCCGCAAAAACCCATTTTTCACCCATAACATATTTGGGTGTATTCCAATCGGGCTGGAAAGTTTCGGGACACAACTAGAGCCCAAATGGAGCCTATGTGCGAATGAACGAATATTTTAGACTGAAAATATATATAGATGATACGGCGTACGGCGGGCGGACATTGCATTTTTGGAATCTACGCACCTTGAAACGTAAAAGAAAAAATTTTGAGGGGAGATTTTTTGCTGAGCGAATACATAGGTGTATTATTCATAGAATAATAAACCAAAACGCAATTTCGCACCTTTCGCCCACAGGTTCCCTTTGGGCCGTTGTTGTATCCCGTATCTCGACAGCCCGATAGGAAAACACCCAGGGGTGCTATGGGTGCAAAATTAGGTATTTTTGAGGTTTTAGTTAACTTGGGCTTGTGATGTATCTTCCCATGTTTTGTAGGGTGGTGAGACCAAATATGAAGTCGATTTTGACCACTGAGTGAAGGATTGAGGTTCTAACGAAGTGTTGACTCTCAAAAATTCAATATTTGTGGGTCAAAAACCTGTGAAAATTGCTGTAAAAATCATTACAGGGTGGTATATAACAACACAGGAGGTAGTATCGACAGGTGAATCAAGGCAATACAGTTACAGTTTTACTGGCCGAAAATAATTTGTCAGAAATACAACCTAATAGTCGAGTTTAAAACCGCCAAATTAGCCTTATGGGGGGGGTCTCTTCACTGAGGTTCCAATCTTGCCTTATTCAGTCGAGAACAATAAATCCATGTGACAAGGACTTTGCAGCATTTTATTTTATCATTGTTTACTTACAAAGTCAGTGCAGCTTGAAAAGAGCACAGAGACTATTGAGAACATTTGTGGCTTTATCCGTACTCAAATATTAGCAGAAACGTAGGTATCTATCTATATATTGCAAGGCCACAGATTTTGCAACAGGTGCCTCAAAGGCATACGTGTTCACATAATACCTACCTATTTATAAAACTACAAGTTCTGTGGTGTCCTAGACGTTTGGAATTCCTGCTTGGACACAGTAAGCTGTGCAAGTCGTGAACTAGACTTGAACGTGTATTTCATACAACAGGTTGTATTGCGTTGAATATGCGTATATGTTTGGCTAGTTGAAGTATTTTATTTAGCGTTAACACCTAATGTGGTTAATTTCTAATATATCTTGAAGCAAACAATGAACTGCCTACTGAAAATGGAATTTCAAAGCTTTTGGGAATTTTGGGGATATTTGGACTTCAAAATGTATGCGTTTTAGTTAGTTGACCTGCGTACTGGAAGCTGTAATACTTAAAATTCCACATCTTATTTAATCCGATTAAACACGCAAATTTCAGGTTATTGATTACCTATGATTCTAAGATTAGGATTTAGTAATAATATTTTCATAATAAATATTATCGCCTTAAAAACTTCTCCTTGTAGTCATGGAGACCAGTATTATGTCGCAAACGTTTTCACGATCAAAGCGAAGGAATCATCGTCAATCACATCTCAGTGGCAGAGACCTGTTGTTTGTACATACGCAGTTCCAAATGTTTTCCTGGGAGGTTTAATCAATATTTTCATTATTATTGTCTCTTCGTGTACGTCTGTCAGTTTAACCAAATGACTCTCTTCAACATCAATTTATTGAGGCAGCGTCTATTTACCTACTAGAACTGAAAATTGAATATATTTTATGCCGAATTTCTAATATATCAGCCATCTGTAGTTGATATTAACAAACGTCGATGTCACGCAAGTCGCAGCAATAAAGCGAATAAGTTGTAATTTTATAAATTGATGAGAAATAAGTGATTTTTTCTATAATATCTATTCGCGTCAGTTGGATTTCAAACGAAAATCTCCAGCGAAATTTGTCGCAATAAACTCAAGAGGGCCATGAGCCGTGAAAAAGTTAATATTATATATGTGTGAAGTAATTAAGAAACCTAGGTGATGCTCACATCATTGGTGGCTGATACTGTTATTAACACCATTACTACTAGTTAATATCATTATAACTTATTATTATTTCAAAGGTAATAGTATAATTATTACTTAATATAATTTATAAGTATTAATTTCTCGTTTTTTTCGTGGGGGTGAACTACTGAAATATTTAACACCGTTTCTTCTCAATGACCTGTTGGAGTGTTGGTAATTTTAAAATTGTTAATGGTGGCTTAAGTTTGTTTGTTGAGTGTTGCTGTTATTTTAAAATTATGCTATCTTTACCATAATATTAATAACCGTGTGGTGAACGGACGTAGGTTTGTTCACCACTTGTCGTGAACGGCGGGTTTTCAGGACAGTAGGTTAGGGAATAAGGGTCACCAGAAAGTCGTGAGTTAATCACGAATGGATAGGAGCAGGAGAGAGGTGGGAGTGAGAGAGGAGATGGATGTGGTAGGATGGGCTCCTGTGGGATCTTTAGGCTAACTCCCCGCGGTTTTCACCAACAGCAGGAGTTAGTATGCTCCCCGTGGTTTTCACCAACAGCAGGTGTTCTTTTGGGGATATGCTCCCCGCGGTTTTCACCAACAGCAGGTGTTCTTTTGGGGATATGCTCCCCGTGGTTTTCACCAACAGCAGGTGTTCTTTTGGGGATATGCTCCCCGCGGTTTTCACCAACAACAGGAGTTCTTTGGGGATATGCTCCCCGCGGTTTTCACCAACAGCAGGAGTTAGTATGCTCCCCGTGGTTTTCACCAACAGCAGGTGTTCTTTTGGGGATATGCTCCCCGCGGTTTTCACCAACAGCAGGTGTTCTTTTGGGGATATGCTCCCCGCGGTTTTCACCAACAGCAGGAGTTCTTTGGGGATATGCTCCCCGCGGTTTTCACCAACAGCAGGAGATCTTTCAGGGTATGCTCCCCGCGGTTTTCGCCAACAGCAGTAGCTCTTTTAGGGTGTGCTCCCCAAGGTTTTCACCAACAGCAGGAGATATTTTAGGATACGGGAGAGAGGATGAGAGAGAGAGAAGTCGCAAGTCGGGGGTCGAGTGGTCGAATGCTGAGCTGGGCCAAAAGGGCGAGGTTTTATAGGGACTTTTCCCACCGTCCATGGCCCACAATCGGCCATTACAGTCCGTTGAGGTGGATGGCGGTTGGGGAAACCCCGGGTTGTTTACCAGCCCGACGTTCTCCGCGATTATTTGGTAAAATCACACAATATTACAGGATTGGATTCTGAGAGGGAATCACGACAAACCGTCTCGTTTTTCGTGATTATTACTGTACGTTGAGAAAAACTTGCGAAATGCGTGCGATGGTGGACTCGGAGGAAGACGATCGCGGGGGAAACTGGTTCTGTCTGTTTTGTTTCAGCCGCTCAAGAAATCCTCCCCAGAACTCGTCTTCGGATCATTCTAGCAAAAGTCAAACTATAAATAAGTATTTTATTCTGTTTTCTTTTGTGGTAGACATTTGAGAATATTCTTCCTTTTAGTCTGATTCCAAGGTCGTACCCATCTTCCCTAAGTAAGTCGACCCAACCGAACGAGTTTAGAAAGCGTCGTTGCAGTGAGCGGTTGCAGTCCGTCTTGTTTCAATTAGCTACTTTTCGTTGACCTAACTTGAAAAAACGCTGCAAATCCCTGCACAACGGTTTATTATTTTGTACAGAACACCCTTCTGTTACAGACCACAGCTCTCCGTATACATAACCCTTTATATAATATAATTATGTACTATTGTATACATATTATCATGTAGATCGCAGACCCTCCGTAGGTTAGTACCTAACCCCGTACTCGTTACTAGGTACCTACCTAAATCACGAGTTAAATGTTGCTAAAATAATTCTGCCGATGACAAACAGTACCTAACAAAAAGATACGCACTTATTGAAGTTCTAAAGGAAAATTGTTGATGAGGAGTGAAAAAAGTTGCAAACGTACCTACCAACAAACTCCAGCCCCTTCTACGTAGATGGTATAATGGACCGTTGTGTAATGATTTACCATTGTATAATAATAATTTACCCATCAATAATACTTAAACGTTTGTTCAAGTTTCACTACCTACCAACAAACTGCAAAAGAGCCATCATTTTTCAAATGAAATAATATCACAGAACAACCAACTCGACTTCATACCCCGTCAATATAAGACAGGTGGCCTCTAGCAATGATTTTATCTCGGGCCAATTCCCGATTGTTAGCGCGTCCCTGGTGACGAGATTTGGGCTAAATGTATACAATTTCATTCACCCTGGTGTCGAAAATGTCTGCCGGTGCAAACTTCGAGTCCTTACTGTGAACGAACGGCTGGACTTACGATGCTCCGGGTGGTCTTGAAAAACTCCTAAGTTCAAGAACTATTTAAAACCGTAAAAAGATTCACGTAAAAAAAAGGTATAGGCGTTCTGAAATTTTCAACCCCTATTTTGAACCCCTTAGAGATGACTGACAGTAACGTCGAGCTTCGAGGACCAACTAGACGCCGAACGGAACCTATAACCCGAATTTCATCAATTTTGATTCATGGTAACTGAGACAAGTGGTCAGTACGGCGTACGGCGGACAGACAGAAATATTTTTATTGCATTTTCGGATTCTACATACCTTGAAACGTAAACCATCAAATTTTGAGGGGGTTAGAATTTTTTTTTTTTTCATGCTCGATTTCAATGGTTCATTATTGAAAATAATAAACCAACAAATTATTGAGGTCACAACAAGGTATCTAACTACGTCAGTTATGGCCTGGACTTTGGCATTTGGTTAAGCTGTTTCCATGAAGTCCATAAAGAGTCCAGAAAGTGTACTCGTTCGGATAGACGTATCACTTCATGTTTTCCTCTGAATTTTGTTGTTTGTGGTTGTTCATTAAGTTTTTGGTTGTTTCGGGAAGATACTCTGTAACCCTTGCCCCAACGGGGTGTTGCACTCTGTTGGATCACAGTTCCACTAAATGACAGCTAATCACGATGCCCTAATGACCCCTCGTTGGATGGTGGAAGTCGCCGTTAGTCAAAATGTGAACGCTCTCCTTTCGTTTGGTTTATTATTCTGTGAATAATACACCTATGTATTCGCTCAGCAAAAAATTTTTATAACACCCCCTCAAAATTTTTTCTTTTCCGTTTGAAGGTGCGTAGATTCCAAAAACGCTACAAAGTCCTTGTCACATGGGTTTATTATTCTATTGGACATACCTACAGAAATGCTGGCTGTTCATTTACTGTTGCTTTCATGTAAAATAATTGAAATAGCTGTTTCTGGTGGTTTCCACCAATTTTGGCCCCCAAAACTTGAATTAGGTACGCTCCTTTTGGTTTATTATTCTGTGAATAATACACCTATGTAATCGCTCAGCAAACAATTTTTATAACACCCCCTCAAACTTTTTTCTTTTCCATTTCAAGGTGCGTAGATTCAAAAAATGCAATGTCCGTCCGCCGTACGCCGTATCACGTGTACAGGCTTCATTTTCGGTCTAAAAAAGTCGTTCTTTCGCACACATGCTCCATTTGGGCCCTAGTTGTGTCCCGAAACTTTTCAGCCCGATCGGAATATTCCCAGGGGTGTTATGAGTGAAAATGTGTGTAAAAATAGGTACTTTTTGCGTTTTAGCAACATGTTGGTAACATGAGATTTTAAGGTAGGTATCGTTTTTCATGTTTTTGGGGACGAGAAGACCGAATATGAAGTCGATTTTGACCAAAGAATAGAAAATTGAGGTTCTACCAAATGTTCAGCTCCCGAAATTGATTTTTTATGAGTCAAAAACCTGGGAAATCGTCTGAAATCACCATCAATTTGTAGAATAGCACTGGAAAAAGTGTCAACAAGTGGATCAAGACGATTAAATGGTACTACCAATGATCAGAGATAATTAAAAAAAAAACGCTGCAAATCCCAGCACAACGGTTTATTATTTTGTATAGAATACCCTTCCGTTACAGATCACAGCTCTATGTATAGATAATCCGTCTATATAATTTATGATATGTACTACTCTATACATATAATGTAGATCGCAGACCCTCCGTAGGTTAGTACCTAACCCCGTACACGTTACTAGGTACCTACCTAAATCACGAGTTAAATGTTGCTAAAATAATTCTGCCGATGACAAACAGTACCTAACAAAAAGAAACACACACAATGAAGTTCTGAAAAGAAATTGTTGATGAGGAGTGAAAAAAGTTGCAAAAGTACCTACCAACAAACTCCAGCCCCTTCTACGTAGATGGTATAATGAACCGTTGTGTAATAATTTACCGTTGAGTAATGATTTACCGTAGTAATAATTTACCCATCAATAATACTTCAACGTTTGTTCAAGTTTCACTACCTACCAACAAACTCCAACAGAGCCATCATTTTTCAAATGAAATAATATCACAGAACAACCAACTCGACTTCTTACTCCGCCAATATAATCAGGTGATCCCTACCAATGATTGGCCGTATTCACAAATTCCTATTGTGGGCGCGTTTCTGGTTACGAGATTTGGTTTGAATTGTATACAATTTCATTCACACTGGAGTCGAAAATGCCTGTCGGTGCAAACTTCGGGGCCTTACTGTGAACGAACGGCTGGACGTACGACGCTCCGGATGGTCTTAAAAAACTCGCAAGTTCAAGAACTATTTAAAACCGTAAAAATATTCACGTAAAAAAATGGTATAGGCGTTTTGAAAATTTCAACCCCTATTTTGAACCCCTTAGAGATGACTCACAGTAACGTCGAGCTTCGAGGACCAACTAGACAGCGAACGGAACCTATAACCCGAATTTCATCAATTTTCTTTCATGGTAACTAAGAAAAGTGGCCCGTACGGCGTACGGCGTACGGTGTACGGCGTACGGCGGACAGACAGAAATATTTTTATTGCAGTTTTGGATTCTACATACCTTGAAACGTAAACCATCAAATTTTGAGGGGGGGTAAGAATTTTTTTTTTCATGCTCGATTCCAATGGTTCATTATTGAAAATAATAAACCAAAAAAAGGAGCGTACTTTATTCGTGTTTTGGGGGCCAAAATTGGTGGAAACCACCAGAGGTAGCTATTTCAATTATTTTATATGAAAGAAACAATAAATAAACAGCCAACATCTCTGTAGGTATGTCCAATAGAATAATAAACCCATGTGACAAGGACTTTGCAGCGTTTTTCAATAGGTGCCCTTATTTTTGAAATGTAAAATAAATGCCTTGTTTGTCGCTATTAAAATTGATTTCCGGTTTCTTTTGAATGGGCTCAAGGTTGTTTTTAACGATCCATCCCTCCTGGGATTCCTGCGAGAGGAAGGTTTTTGCTTGACAAGAAACCAGCCTCGCGCACACGAAAGGCCTCACTCAGATTAAAATAAGTACCTAACCACTTGTTGAACCATTAAAAAAATTAAAAAAAAGTTCTAGTAATGCAGCATTGCAATAAGAGCAAATTTTCATAGAAATATTCGTGATATAATTAAAAGATGGTATAACGAGAAACCATGCCACTTTCGTAAAATAAATTACTTATAATTTTTGTGATTTTAGCCTTTTTTACCAATTTTTGACTCAAAAAATCCAAATTGACCCCTATTTTGTGAAAAATACTGAAATACTGTTTTTCTGTCTTTGCTCACCCTTCCATACCACTCAGTGATTTTATATCCGTTGTTCGCGATTTTAGCCGTGTTTACAAATTTTTGACCCCATAAAAACTCTCCTCAATTTTCAAGAGCAATTTTCAAAAATTCTATGGGGGTCAAATTTAATTTTTGACCCCATAAAAACTCAAATTTGACCCCCGTAGAATTTTTGAAAATTGCTCATCTTCGACCTCATCCTTGTTTGGTACTGCGAGCATTTTGGTAAAATTGGGAATGTTTATCATGTACCCAATGTCAGATATTGTCTGGAGTGGCATATATATATATATATAAGTTTTTGTTAAATTTTAGGGATGAATTCGGGATGCTCTAAAACGGATTTACCTTTAAACAAAATTTCATAATTTCATGTTCTGACATTTTTAGTCCCATTGCAGTAGCTTCATTTTCCTCGAAAATTCGCTAAAAATTAAACTTCTTGTGTGAATAATCCAGAAACTGTGTGCAATTATTCACTCGCCTCAGTTTCTTGCTAAAATGGGTTTGCAACGCCTCCTGAGCTCATAAACATACCTGCGTCCATGATTGGTGTTTCGTGGGATTCTACTCTTTTAGTTCTGTGAATTTGAAATAAGAGCGAATTACACTGACATTTGGTTATTATTCTTTGAAAAATACACCTATGTATTCGCTCAGCACAAAATTTTTACAAAACCCCCTCAAAATTTTTTCTTTTACTTTTCAAGGTGCGTAGATTCCAAAAATGCAATCTCCGTCCACCGTCCGCTATATCATCCAAATCTACTTCATTTTCGGTCTAAAAAACTCGTTCTTTCGTTCACAGGCTCCATTTAGGCCCTAGTTGTGTCTCGACACTTTGCTTTGGTGTTATGGGTGAAAAATGGTTTGTTTTTTTGAGGTTTTAGTGAACACGAGCTTGTGAGGTATCGTTTTCTATGTTTTTTTAGGTCGAGGAGACCGAATATGAAGTTGATTCTGATCAAATAGTGAAGAATTGAGGTTGTAACGAAGGTTCAGCTCTCAAAATTCAGTTTTAATGAGACAAAAATATGGAAAATGGTCTGAAATCACCATGAACTTGTATAATAACACTAGAATTAGTATGAACAGGTGAGTCAAGGCAATTAAAAGTGTCAATGATAAAGATAATTTGTCATAAATAGGAGCCTAATTCGTGTTTTTGGGGGCTAAAATTGGTGGAAACCATCAGCAATAGGTATTTTAATTATTGCACATGAAAGAAACAATAAATGAACAGCCAGCATTTCTGTAGGTATTTCCAGTAAAATAATAAACCCACGTGCCAAGGACTCCGCAGCGTTTTTTAATCCTGGCAGCCACGTGACTCGGTGGGTTTTCGAAATCAGGACTGTCCTGACCAAATGGGAGGGTTGACGACCCTGTTATGAACGCCACATCTCCTGAAGAATAATTTATTACAACTGACAGGATGATCGACAGATGCAATTTCATCCCTGTCTTCGATGGCATGACGAAATCTTGTCGAGAGGCCTTTTTCGTTTCGGAATCTGTCTACAGTTTTGGATCATGAATTTTGGACTCATTCCAAGTACCTCGTTTCTTACAAAAATCGCTAAACGCTGTAAGCATGTACCTCCTGTAAAGCCCAGAAACTTTTAATGTCGCCAAAACTGTTTATTTGTTGAATGACCACTGCCGTTAGACCAAACCGATAAATTTCAAAAAACTGTTAGAACAATTTCAAGTTCGAAAATATCCCTAAGTAGCTTTTCAGAGATGAATCCACATGCACCTAGGTTGTCTTGTCTGCCAAAAATGCATGAAGTAGGAGCACCAATGAGACCAGTTGTATTGGTGCCCCTGCTTATAAATTGGCGAAAAAGTTAAATAATTTGTCTCAGTTTCGTCCACAACATACTGTTCTAAATTCATACGATTTCGTAGTAAAATCAAGTATATTCAAGTGCCTCCAAATGCTAAACTTGCATCTTTTGTCGTGGTCAGCCTCTTTACCTACATTAATGTCGATAGATGTAAAGATGCTGTTAGTAGGGTGATTTAAGTGAGAGGTTCCTGAGGTTTGGCCAGTCCAGTGGAGTCAGGAACCTCCTAACTTACTTATTCCAGCGGTCAAGAACCTCTTCGTAGAGTAGGTTGATTCACGATTCTAATTTAAATGTGTTTGAAAAAGATGAATTGTGTAGTTTAATATTTCAAAAATTTTGTCTATATGGATCAGAATTATTTCTTGTTAGGTGGGAAATACTGTAATAGTGTAATACTGGACCAGGGGTTGCGGTGGGATCTCCATTATCTTCATTGCTTTCAGATATTTATTTGGATTTTCTTGAAAAGCAGATTGTCCAAAAATTCAGATATTCTCCTTTATTGGTGTAGGTACGTAGACGATATCATCGTTCTTTGGAAAGGTAGTGAAAGACAACTTGGTTCATGCGGTACAAAAATTAATAACGTACATCCATTCATTAACTTCACCTTTGAATTCGGATGTAAATCATCTAAATTTTCTTGATCTTTTCTGTCGTGGTATCCTCCCAGAACCACAACTTCACTATGTAGAAATAAGATCTCGCCAAATAAACATAGAAGTGGGGACGGAAGACGCAGGAGAGCCGAGGGCCAGCCTGGAGATTCCCACCGTCCTCCACTAGCTGGAGGATGGAGGGAGACAGCTCCCAAGCCTATATTATATACTCGCCTCCTTCGCCTTTTTAACCATTCTACTCTCTCCTCTAGTCGCTGACTACTCTCTCTCCTCCTTACCTCGTCTCTCTCCTTACCTAAAAGATCTTGGGCATGGTGGTGATTCGCTCATAACCAAACCAAGCAAGCCTTCCAAAAAGATCCTGGGCATGGTGGTGGTCCGCCCATAACCAAACCAGGCAACAAACCCGAAAAGATTCCGCGCATGATGGTGGTACACCCATAACCAAAACGGACACATCCAAAAAGATCCCGGGCATGGTGGTGGTCCGCCCATAACCAAACCGGGCACATCCTCCCTCACACCGCTCGTGGTGGATGTACGTTCTAACACATTCATCACATTTCCATTTCGTTGAATAGTTGAAAACTTGAGTTTTCGATTTATAGGAAAGATTCTTATAGAGATATTACCATTCAAATCATCCAGTAGTCCACAAACATGATGGTTTCTATAGTATGATTAACAGTACCGATGAGTGAACAGAATTTAGCTAAAGAAAAGTCTGCGTGTATTGGCTATGAGCGAGATCTCAGTGATACAATAGGGACGAACTAAATCACTCGTGACGAAATCGTGGAAACCCATTTCAAAGAAAAACGGAGTTATTGAAAAATAGTCTATTTCCACTAATACACGAAAAACGCAAAAAACACTGTTATACCGGTTTCGGTGATTATTGTGTGTTACTGACGATGGTTTGATCACCGAAACCGGTATAACAGTGTTTTTTGCGTTTTTCGTGTATTAGTGGAAATAGACTATTTTTCAATAACTCCGTTTTTAGCGAATTTTCGAAGAAAAGGAAGCTATTGTTCTCGGTCCAAAATTTTTAAAACTCGAATTTCCGAAAGATTTTTATACCAAAATCCGTTTCAGACCATCCTGAATTCCCTGCCGAAAGACACCAAAAATTATATGTATATATATATATATATTTATATATTTATATATTTATATATTTATATATTTATATATGTATGTGTCATTCCAGACGATAACTCTCGAAAGAATTGAGATAAAAAGTTCAAATTTGCACGAAAAATCTGTCTTGGCAATCGACAGGCTAAGTTCGAAGATGAGCAGAATCGGGTCACCCTAAGGGGGAGTTTTAGGGGGGGGGAAATTACCCATAAATTCCCAAAATGAAAAAGTCTGACAAGTGACACCTCATTTTAAAGGTTTTTGTACGCTGAACACGATGGTGAAATCAGAATTGCGATATCTCATTCCATTCTCAAACTGGAGCACTTTGAAGATGAAGGAACGTGGTTATTTCTTGAGATGTTCTTCCTGGTTCGTCTGCTCTAATCTGATAACGGAATGGGATATCGCAATTCTGACTTCACCATCGTGTTCAGCGTTGGAAAATCTACAAACCGAAATGTTACTCGGCAAAAAATGGAACAAAAAATTTGTTATGTAGGTACCCAATACCTACTCTTCTGGTATTCAAAACATTTTTGATTTCCCCCTCCCCCTCCTTCCACCCCAAATTTTACTTTGCGTAAAACTACTCCTGTTTTAATTTTGTATGGTATCAAGTTGGGAAAACATTGGCCGAAAATTAATTTTCAGAAAATTTTAGGCGGAGGAGGAAGATGCCGAAAACTTCGAAAATTCGCTCTTATAGCCATGCTGCATGACTGTGGTTTTTTCTTTGATACAATAGGGAATAGGGTCTTTGGAAAAAGAGCAGGAAAGGAGTTTCAAATCTAATTTGGGCAGCTACGACTGAGGAGACGATGTGGATCAGTATACCGTATTACGGAAAAATTTCGGACAAAATTGGTAAAGTATCGCCAATTCTGAAGGGTTCAAAGTAGGATAATATACTAAAAATAATCTCAGATCTTTATTAGGTTCAGGTAAAAATAGAATTAATGTTGAAGATAAAAGTGGTTGTTTGGACTTGACTAGGAGGAAGTTTAGAGAAAGGTTGAAGGAAAATGAAAAAGATTTCAGGGATAATAAGGGTGATCCGGCCTTTGCACGTCACTTGAATGAATCCAGTCATAGCTTCAATTTTGATCTTACAGACACAATTTGTTGAGTTTCTTCATTTCTGCCCGAATGGGAGCATGTTGGATGTACTTCAAAAATTCGAAATTATCATGAGTGATAGGTTGGGTAAATCTTTAATGATGTCATGTACATCTTTAATGATGTAATGATGTAATTTAAATCTTTAATGATGTAATTCCTTTAAGTTTGTCACCATTATTGCGTTCATTTCTGTAACAGCCCCCCCCCCCCCTTTCCACCCTACCTTCCTTTCACTTTTTGACATTCACTTCCATAGCCAATCAGAATCGACCCCCTTCACTTTGCTGCCGTCTCCTTTCATCTTCACAACCAATCCCAATCGACCACCTTTCACTTTTTGGGATTATTTCTAAGCACATCTCTCTCCAATAAGTTATTGCTTGTTGCTGACGGTGGTTTGATCACCGAAACCGTTGTAACAGCGTATTTGTCGTGTATTAGTGGAAATAGACAACCTTTCAATAACTCTGTTTTTTTTCCAGAAACTTATACATGATTCGTACTATTTTACTCTTTTAGTTCTGTGATGGAATCCTACGTCTGAAAGTTGGATTAATAAGGACGTTTGGGTCCTGACAGCAGCGTTCCAGATTCAAGGCCTCTGGTCGACTCGGGAAGTTCCTTTTGAAATCTCGATCCAAAGCTGTGGGTTGACGTCCCCGCTATGAACGCCGCACATTCTGGGAGATGCATATTTGGCCGGTTGATCGACAGATGCAATTTCATCCCTATTTCACTGCGGTGGCATGACGAAATCTCACAGGATAAGGCCGTTGTCGTTTTGTAAGCTGAGTCTAAACCAGTCAACAGTGGCCAGCCACCGCTTGGCCGGAATCGGGGTATTAAAAAGCGCCAATTCACTAGAGCAAGGTGTGGGAGGGCCAGTGGTCGGTTAGGAAATGCCGAGGCATCCCATCCAATATGTGAACATACCGTTCCTCTTCTGAATACGACCCTGAAGGCTCCTTTTAAAGCGTATACTTCAGGTGTCATCTTTGGGGGCTGTGAAAAAGGAACCAGCTTCCTAGATCGGATTCCAAACGACCACAACCAATAACCTCAATGCTTCCTGAGTGTTATTAGTGTGAGATTTAATGTTCAAATCTCTATTTTCAAAATATCGGTATCTGTTGAAGAAAAAAAAGCTTATGCAAATTTTAAATTTAGCGAGTTTTCGAAGAAAATGGCTCGTTCCAAAATTTCAGAGATACGCTACCTTTGAGCCGAAAACCCCTCCAAAATCCGTTCCATATATAATAGAGAGTTTTCGCAAAAGTTTGGCCACTAGGTCGTTGACGGACTAAGGATCTCCGGGCTAACGATCTAAGGGGAAAACATGCAGCATGACTTAATGAGCGAATTTTCAAAGAAATATTCGAATTAATGGCTATGGTTTTGAATAAAGGAAAACTTCGGTCTAAAATTTGGTTTTCTATGTATATTCTCTTCGTATTTATTTTAATTTGTACGTTTTGTCCATCCTGATTCTACCGTTTGTTTATTACGTAATTGTACTAAGTGCTTATTTATTTGATCGCTGTGGGTAAATTCAAGGAGTTGTACTAATCGTTTGCCTCCCCCTTTTTTGCTTCGAACTCTCGTCTTCAATTAATACTTCTCACATTTTTCAATCTGACCACTCTAAGGGGGTGGGGGTAAGAGTTTAAAGATTATCCTAGTTTTGGGTAATTTTTGCGCACTTTAAATGCTCTAATTTAAGAACGGATTTAGATATCTAAAATCCGATTTCACTATCGTGTTCAGCGTGCAAAAACCATTAAAATGAGGGGTCACTTGTTAGAAAATAACATTTTGGGGATTTTTGGGTAATTTTTGCGCACTTTAAATGCTCTAATTTGAGAACGGATCAAGATATCTAAAATCCGATTCCACCATCGTGTTCAGCGTGCAAAAACCTTTAAAATGAGGGGTCACTTGTTGGAAAATAACATTTTGGGGATTTTTGGGTAATTTTTGCGCACTTTAAATGCTCTAATTTGAGAACGGATCAAGATATCTAAAATCCGATTCCACCATCGTGTTCAGCGTGCAAAAACCTTTAAAATGAGGGGTCACTTGTTAGAAAATAACATTTTGGGGATTTTTAGGTAATTTTTGCGCACTTTAAATGCTCTAATTTGAGAACGGATCAAGATATCTAAAATCCGATTCCACCATCGTGTTCAGCGTGCAAAAACCTTTAAAATGAGGGGTCACTTGTTGGAAAATAACATTTTGGGGATTTTTGGGTAATTTTTGCGCACTTTAAATGCGCCAAAACCCTCCTTAGAGTAGGCCAATTTCGCCCATCTTCGAACTTAGCCTTTCGATTGCCAAGATAGATTTTTTGTGCAAATTTGAGCTGTTTATCTCAATTCTATCGAGAGTTATCGTCTGGAGTGACACATATATAAATAAATATATAAATATATATATATATATACATATAAAAAAGTGTTAAATTTCAGGAATCGTTTTAGAATGGTCTGAAACGGATTTCTATGAAGAAAATTTCCAAAAATTTATATTATTTAAATTTCGAAGCCATTGCAATAGCTTCATTTTCTTTGAAAATTCGCTAAAACCGGATGCTAACCTCTTAGATCGTGAAACGATCTAAGGTCGTGAAAGTTAGGTCGTTGAACGAACTAAGCTGATTCGATGGGTGACACTAATGTTAACGTTGAACTGTTCTCATCATATTCTCATCACTTGAAGATTTCAGTTTAAAAATATATACAATTATATGATTGTTCATAGACTAGCCAGGTACAATTAATTAAGATTTTCCAGTCTTAAAGGATCACAGAAACATTTCCTATTACTATTTTCAAATGGAAAATAATGTAGAGTTGTCTGTAGACACGAGACAAATTAGCCAAAAAACTAAAGGTTTGGCTAATTAAAGTTATTTGGCAAAAATTAGTGGCTAATAGCTAGACATTATTAGCCAAAACACTAAGGTTGTCCATAGACATAAAGAAATTTGCCATGTACAGTTTATTGACATTTTCCAGTCTTCAAGGGCCACAGAAATATTTCCTAATGCTGTTTTCAAAAAAAAAACATAGAAATGTAGGGTTTTTATACAGCAGAAAAACAGAAAATCGAGAGAAAAAAGACGCACGCTATCAGGTACACCTACACAGCACAAACAAATAATCACAAATGCCATGGAAGAAGGCAATCCATGCGATGAGGTTTCCTTGGTGGAAGGTTAGTACGGGAAACGGCCCATACGACCTAGTGCTAGGTCGTTTACGTAGACTGGTGGCATCCGACGTTGACGAGCTAAGTTAGGTCGTTCCCACCCAAACGTGCGCATGCGCAGTTCGCACTTTCCTTCGTACGTAGGCGTTAGTCCGTCAACGGGCTAGTAGCCAAACCTTGTGTGTGTGTGTGTGTGTGTGAGAATTCTGCACGATAATTCCCTCAGTGTCCATGGTAAAAAGTTCGTTCTTGCGCAGAAAAATCCGTCTCCGCAAGAGTAACGATGAGTTCGTTACCCAGCCCGATCGCACTGTGCGCACCGGTCCAAATTTACAAATTTCTAGTCCAAAAAAAAATCAAAACCAAAAGGATTTCAGCAAACGTAGGCATGCGGGGTGTTGTCAGACGTGTTTTTTGGGACGCTGAATCGATTGCAACTAGTCCCATTCCGGTTAGGCACACCTTGCGTACCAAATTTACAAAGTTGTTATCCGAAAAAATTGCGTATTTTTTTATGTAGGCTTGTGAGGCGTTGTTTACCATGTTTTTTTTGGTCGGTGAATCTATTGCAAGTAGTTTCAGCACTTTCAGACTGCATCGAGTGGTCAAAATCATAGTGTTTTGGTTCAAAACACCCAAAATGATATCTTGACCTAATTTTTCTTGCACGAAGTGCCACTCTGGTTTAACAAGCGCCCAGTGAGGTAATTATTGCTGTGACGGATGAACATTAACTGATATTCTCAGTTTCCCCAAACGATTTCTTTGAAAATTGCTCTTTAAGCCCATGCTGCATGATGGAATTTTTAATTTTGAACATGCAACCTTATGTGTGACCTGCTGGACTTGTTCTATCTTGGAGCCACCCGTGGTCTGTTGACCAAAACATTTGGTTTTTACGGGTTGGAGTTTGAGAAAGATATATTCAAGATAGGAAGTAACACGTCTCACGCTTTCCGTAACATTGACCAACTCCGTCCTTCCATTAGAAATGCCATTCGCATCACGCCGTGTCTGCAACACCACAACTTTCGGTCGATCATGCACCCTTCAGGATTTCCTTTATCAAATGATTTTCCGCTCTACATTTCCACCGCAAATCGGACATTTTCTGTATCCCACCACACCTGACGAACTCCCCCCCGCCAAATACCGTTTCCTCACTAGTTTTACAGAGCGCAAATTAAAAGACTTCTGTAAAACTTGTTTGGTGTGCATCGGTCACGCGCATTCGGACCATTGTCGGTCAACCTATTGTCGAAATGTTGAATAGGCGTTGTTGCCTCAGGGCTTTTTCGACCGTGAATGATTCGATACGAACAAAAAATTACTCGGACGGGTTTTTTTTCCCCCAGAAGAATCCAATCGGGTGTTTTGAAGGTCTCAGAAGTTGAACGGTTTTTTCGAGATATTTGTTTTCTTCTTTTTTACCCTCGGCCGGCCCCTGTTTACAGTGTGAGGCAGCAGGCTGATGTTATTGGGAAAAGTTACGGCTCCGACACCTGATGCCTTGAAGGCAGAGTTCGTTCCTTGACCCCCCCGAAGTTCATCTGTCGATAGATCCGCTGTTACGATGAGAATAGTCGAGACAAAAATTGCAAATGCGTGCCATATCGTACGAGTTCAAGGAATTTTAACTCGTTTCTTTAATACCGAATTCGTCACTTGGACAATCCGCAAGAAAATGCCAGGGACGGTTTTGAAGCCTCAGTTCCTGCTCGGAATTACGGATTTCCAAAAATGTTTAATGGCGCCATTAACAATCTTCATCCTGTCGGTTACCTTGATTAACTTTGTGCCCATTATAACACCTCGCTATGTCGTCTTTCAGAAGAAAATACAGCAATTTGTTTTCCTCACAAAAATGGTCACAAGGCTTCCGCTATCTTGGAAGACTCGAAAGCGATAGAGAAATTCGAACGCTGTTCCAGTGGGAGTTGATAATGGTGCCGACATTTGAATGAGTTCGTAGAAGGTTTTTGTTGTTGTTTGCCTGGTTTCCAAAATTATCGATGACGTAGATTCTACGTCATACCTGTGACTTCAGCGATATCTCTTTCTACTTCTGTCAAATCATCCGATTCAACCAAGGTTTCCGAAGTTAGGTCAGTTGCTGTGGTGTAGATTTTGGTTTATTATTTTCAGTAACAAACCTGTGGAGACGACCCAAGAAAAAATAAATTTAACTCGGCCCCGTCAAAATTTGATGTTTTACGTTTCGAGGGACGTAGAATACGAATATCGAATTATCCGTCCGCCATACGCCGTCCGCGGATCTTTCCTTAGTTCCCATGAACCAAAATTCACGAGATTTGGTATATGGGTCCCGTTTGGGCTCTAGTTGGTCCTCGAAGCTCGGCGGTACTGTCACTGGTACAAGTATGTTATAGCCCCGCCAATATCGATTGTATCGATTATCTCAAATACATCGATCCTTGTGGTATCGATGACGGCTCAATATGGCGTCCCGATGCCTACATCCCGGGTGCCGATATCAACTTTCAAAATGAATACGGGAAGACCATTGTAAGGACACCAAAAAATAAGAGTGACTATAACATACTTGTACCATCTATTCAGAAGTCCCAAACAACCTGCTCATTCACGGGATAGTTTCTGGGATTGTTTATCTTTTTTGAGATGCGAGCGCTAGCGAGCATCCAGATCGCTTGACAATGCGAGCGGCGGAATGGGAACTAAACTTCTTGTACACCCACCGTCTTGTCTGATACACGTCATCGATACCACAAGGATCGATGTATTTGAGATAATCGATACAATCGATATTGGCGGGGCTATAACATACTTGTACCCTGTCACTCTACTCTAAGGGGTGAAAAATAGGTGTTGAAATGTCCAGAGTATCCCTATATCGGAAAATTGTATTTTGAGGTGTTGGTTTTCTCGAATTTTTAAGTAGTTCGATTTTTTTTCTGAATTTTTGAGACCATTCGGAGCATTCTACGATGTTGCCATAAAATTTGCCATACAATTTGTCGTAAAGAGCGGGGCGTATGCAGGCATCAAGCTGTGTTGAGAGCGCACATCACTGGTATCTCGGCTGGCTGGGATCTATTGCACAGTGGGTTACCTAACGGACTTATAGCCGAAGTTCCCGAGGTCGAATCCATACCAGGATTGAATATTTTTTCACTCCACATCAACAATTTCCCTTCAAAACTTCATTATTTTTGTGTTTCTTTTTGCCATTTTATCTACTGTTTGTCATCGACAGAATTATTTTAGCAACGTTTAACACGTGATTTAGGTAGGGGTTTCGAGTACGGGGTTAGGTACTAAGATACAGAGGGTCTCCGGTCTACATAAGATGTATAGAATAGTCCATATATTATACAGAGAGCTGGGATCTGTAACAGAAGGGTGTTCTATGCAAAATAATAAACCGTTGTGTAGGGATTTGCAGCGATTTTCTGATATGTTTTGGTATGTACCTACTCGTTTCACATGCAAAACAGGTACAGTCTCTACTGTTAAATAAACAGCGTGGCTAAAAAGCGGACGAGTAAATCCTTCTTCTTGTTGGGCGTTTGAATCGTATAAGTAAAATATATTAATACCTACAGGGGTTTCACACTTGAGATTGAGAACCTTCTAGTTATCGATTCTGCAACTAATTTCCAACAGGAAGTTCCTCCATGCAATTTTTGTAACCCCTCGTTTTCGTGAGTTTTTTTTCACTGTTAAGATTTTATTCGACCTAATACCACTAAGATGGCCATAACTCCCATAATTACGCTGTAAAATTAAAAATAACGTACACAGCGACACGACACCTAAATCCTGTAGTCATGGTCAGGTCGAGCCAAGTTATAAATGCCCTAAAACAATCGATTTCCACGAAAAAACGCGTTTTTTGTTTAAATTCAAACGTGATTTTCTTCCATAATTTGAAATGAAAAATAACCGCACCGTTGTAAAGCTGAGATTCTGATGAAGTTTTTCCCGTACAATCACCCATTATTTTTGGGACGTAGAGCCATTTGAGAAAATAGTGATTTTGAAACTTGGAGAAAATTTTCTTTACAGTCCAATTTTTTGCCCGCTGAATGTACCTACTCCAAAAAATTTTAGGGCCACATTCTGTTAGGAAATTTAACGCTCTTTTCAACTGTGCCCTTATTTTTAATTTTACGATGTAATTGAAGGGAGTTACCGCCATTTTAGTGGTATAAGGTCGAAAACACGAAAAAAAAACTCACGAAAACAAGGGGTTAAAAAATTTGCAAAGAGGAACTTTTTGCAGCTAGTTGTAGAATCGATTGGAAATTAGTTGTAGAATCGATTCCTAGAGGGTTCTCGATCTCAAATGTGAACACCCTGTATATGGAATGCTTTTGCAAGCATTGGTAGCATGTTGAAGTGAGCGATTCATTTCAGCCCAAACAGTTGGCGGAAAAACGGAGTAATTTTCAGCATAGTTTTCCTGTTCTCCCAAGGTATTGCATGTTTTATGAGTGCACGCCCAAAAAAACGCTGTCCGTAGAGAATTGTAGTTTTGCGGTACCTGTACCCATCTTTCACAATAACCGAATTGCCTTTCTGTCTTGTCAAAAGAAATACGCTCATCGGTCGTCTGAACAGTTTAAACTCTACTGATCTACAGTATCAACCGTGCATAAATACAGTGCATAAAATAAGCGTGCATAAATACGCAGCGTAGTCAGCACAGTACACAGAGAAACCCGTCCGCATTTTGCTGTTGATCTTTCAGGACTGTAGTCCGCTTTTTATTGTCACCGTTCACGTCAGTTCAACACTAATCGCCCGCATTTGACTGAATACCTAAGTGAATTAAAAATCCAGTCATGCAGCATGGCTTAAGGAGCGAATTTTCAGAGAAATAGTTTGGGGAATTAAGATTTTAAACTAATGGTCATTGGTTACTAAAGTATGCTACATAATCTAATGAACATAACTATATGGCCGGCTGCGGCCCAACAAGGCCTGACTGGGCACTTGTTGAGACCAGAATGGCACGTGTTGCAGAAAAATTGTGTAAAAAAAAACATTTTTGGGTTTTTGAACAACAACAAAATTGTGATTTTGGTCACTCGTTGCAGTATGAACGTGCTGTAACTATTCGCAATCGATTCAACGACCCAAAAAAATAAAAATAAATAAATAAAATAAAAAAATGAAAAAACCGTGGTAAACGACGCCTGCGTAAAAAAATATGCAGATTTTTTTCCGGTGCACAGGGTGCGTCTCTGAAATTTTGGAACGAGCCTGTATTTTCTTTGAACGTTCGCTAAAAATTGAAACCACTATCCAATAGATGGTTTCTTAATAGCTTTAGAACGTGTGGAACGTCACAAAATGCCCAGATAACGCGGTCACAGCAGGGATTAGCTAGCCAAAAGGTTATTATCATCCAAGTGTACCTACATTTATTATTTTTTGATTTTCGAAGGATTCCACAGCCACTTTGGTCCTGCCGGAATAGTTGTCAGGGCTCAGAAACATTCCAGTCGTTTTATTCTGCCGTATCGCACATTCTTGAAAATTCCCTATTGTCCGGCTCAGACGTTTTTTTCCCGTTTCCGCCTCAGAAAACAAGTGATGAGTTAGCGAATGTCCGATCCAGTGAAATTGTTTGTTTTGAATATTTCGGTTCCACCGAGAGCTGTCGCACGATCAACTTGTCCATCCGTACAAATGCTGTTTCGTTGTTCAATTCGTAGGTTCATTTGTTGGGGTGGATTTCCAGTTTTGTTCGTTCCAACTGATGAAGTCAATAAAAAAGTATTGTGATTGACCTGTAAATTATATTTTCGATACTGTACCATAAAAGTGCTCAACCAACCAGTTGTTTTCAAGGTTCGATTGGCTGACAGACACAAAGCTCTTGAATAACACAATAAATCCTATTGATTTAAATCGTAATTATTTTAATCGCCGGAAATGTCCATACCACCTTAAATCTCACTTGTAGTTACTTGTACGTAGGTTCTATTTAATTGATATCATCTTGAATACACAAAATAGCTGGGAAGTCCGGAACACCCGTCGTGGTGTAAGTCGATTCATCTTCAATTTTTCTTTAGAAACAAAAGGATTTCGCTTTACCAAAGCTACGTAAGTGCCTTGATTTCCTCTGAATATAAAAAATACCGCCTCATGACTAATAATTGCACTTTTTTTGTGAGGCCGGGATGAGAAATACTCGTAGTACTGTTACCGCAACATATTTTCGTGTTGGTAATCTTATAAATAACTACCTATTTACTTTGCTAACGAAGCAGTTTCCAAGGACAAATATAAGCATAATTACCATTATTAGCATAATTCGTAGGATTGCCCTTTATATTATTACGTCACTGGACCCCTTGCCCTTATTACGTAAGGAGCACCTTGATTGAATTAATGTACATGATTCGATAAGGAAAACCTAATTACAATATCTAATAGGTAAATGAATTTTCATCCACTCCATAAGAAGAATTCATGTGTATATTTCAAGTCAAAGTAAATCCGACTTATTTGACAGCTAACGAACCAGCTGTCCTGTTCAGTAGTTTACATTGTGCTGCACTCTGCGGGCGAAAAAGATTGATTTTGATGACTTCTTTTCATATTCCTTTCCATTTACAGAACACAAACCAGCGATAATCACGATTCTAAGAAAACCGTCTTTCACTGTCTCATATTCGAAATAACAGTCCCCGTTGTTGTTCATTTTTACGACGTATACGAATGAACGAAAGAAACTCGGATACAAATTGTTAAGAGGTTCGCTAGGTGCATATTTATTGGAACTTCTGATATTTTAGTCGCAGGAAGCGCTACTGTCTCCCAATATTGTCCCCCTTTTCAACTGGGAACGTTATTCCATTCTTGACTGCGGAGTAAGATATTGACAAACACAGACAAGATATTGCCTTGAGACTTATTTAATCATTTCAACTCTTGATCTTGCTAAATTGAAAGTATTTTGATCGCGGAAAATACCAGTACCACCTATACTTCGCCCTGTTCGACAAAACCTTGCTCCTCAGCAGTAGCGGTGCGTGGGCTCTGAAAATGGTGGGCCACCAAACCGGAACACAAATTAACAGCTTTTAATACAAAATACCTGTAAATGTTTTCCAACAGTGGAATCTTCTTATGAGAAATGGGTGGATTTTAATCAACCGCAGCTCTTAGCAAGTCAGAATGTAAACACTGTGTTTACAGTAGTTCTGACCAGTACCCGGGATTAACAGAAGCTAAAAGTTTTATAGCTTCATACTCACTAGTACTCAGCAAAGGCCTATCTCTTCCTAAACTTTTAATCATCACTCTATCTGTCCTCGTAGGAAAACGTCGAAAATTTCGACTGTAAGTTAGCCACCGAATTCATGTGGTACAAAAATACAGAAGCAAATAAACTAAACAACCACTAAAAACAACGAACCTAAAATACAACGAAGTAATGACCTGCCGGCCAGTACCTACTTGGATGGAGAATCAGACTAGAAGCCAGGTACTTATCTGTGTATGTTGACGTCGATCAATCCACAAGACCACAGACAGGACACAACGCACTTAATTATCGCAAATCCAAATCTGTCCCGGGAACTCTAATGGGAACATACAAAATTCGAAACGTAAGCAGAAAATTGAAAACTCAACATAGGAACAGAACAGCGAAAGTGATAAGAATTTTTAGGGGAGGACAGATCGAAGGACAAGCATCTCGTATCAAGATGACAGGATGAATTGAAACAATCCAATTCGATTGTGAACACAAACGAGTTTTGAATGGAAATGTGGGCCCGGGCCCAAAAGGGGCGTGGCTAACCAAATGTTTACTCGACTGAGCTTGCGCGGACGGGCCACTTTTCTCGGTTAACATGGCGACACCAGGTCCCAGGACCTGCCAGTTTCAGAAGCGTAGGTTTCGATTTCGATTGCAAGACATCGATTAGTGTAGCTATATTCTGATAAAATGCTCCATGGAGCTACAGGGGAGCCAACATGACGGAAACACATATTGAATATCCATAGCCAGAGAACTCTGTCGAGTCGCTGTTGAACTTCGTGAAAAATGCTAGGTACAGTATACGGAGGGAAATTCGAATGCCAGCTGAACAAATGGTTGGCATTTTTTTGGAGTTTTCTGGGTGCCGGGGCAGTGGCCCAAGTGGCCTTATGGACGCAACGCACCTGCTCCTCAGTTCATTCTGTTCTAATAAGGTATGTTGGTAGGCACATACAAAAGACATTGCCACTGTCACTCTTGTATTTTTTCTATTTGACATGCATTTCATCTGCATTAGCAAGATATTGTCAAACACAAAGACATAGGCTAATGAAAGTTCATCAACTCATGACCAGTTTTGAATTATTTTACATCTACTTGTATGCCAACCTAATTCTTTTTTCCCTGTATACCTACATACATGAATGTTGCTGTTTGGAATTAGCGGTATTCTCGGTTTTATTTCCGCGGTTCAGTGGGCCATTTTCGTGGAATACAAATTCTCCTTTTTTTAATTGAATTCCGTTCAATAATGGAAATGATCACGTTGACCATATCGGAAAGGAGGTCGGAGGTGTCGGAAAGTCTGGGCTGTAAACGAGTGTGAAATTTGAATTTCCGAGTTCCCGGTAGAAATGACGTATCAGGTGAAAAGCGTAGTTCAATTCTAACGATTTGAATAGCAGCGTAGTTCAATTCAAATCCCGCTTAGAGCGCTAGTGTATCACTTTAAACGGTGTACAGAACCGCAATAGACGGATGGGTAAATTTATAAATAAATTTTAAAACGCTTCAAATTATTACACAGCGGTTTATTATTTACATGTATAGAAGATGCCCCTCCTGCGTGGATCAATGTTTTCTGTTGTAAATACCTACTGCTCCCCCCAGGAAAGCCCTAAATCGAGTACTGGAGCCGACCCGGAAATTACAGTTTCATAAAAATGCGGAGGATTCAATAATTCAATAATTAATTATTTGTCGTTATTCATGAAGCATAACGTTTGTTAAAGTTACAAAAGTACCTATCAACAAAATCCAAAAGAGCCATCATTCACCAGATAGAAAATATCGCAGAACAACCAGCTCGACTTCATACAGCCATCCGTGATTACTATCAGGTGTTCCCTAGCAATGATATGTGGGCAGGATTTGTACTGTTTCATTCACGATCATGTTGACGATGCTTTCGGTGCAAAAGAACGACTGGTCGTACAGTGCTCCGGGTGGTCTCAAAAAATTCTTTAGTTTGAGATCAATTTAAAAACGTAAAAAAAAACCATACTCTTCTATTGAAAGTTTTCAAGCTACGGCGTTCTGAAATTTTCAACCCCTGTTTTTCACCACTTAGAGATGACCCGACAGTAACGCCGAGCTTCGCGAACCAACTAGACCCGAAATGGGACCTACAAACCAAATTTCATTAATTTTGGTTCATGGTAAGTAGGAAATGTGCGAAGTACGGCGGACGGACAGAAATGTTTTTATTCCATTTTCGGATTCTACGCACCTCTTGACGGAAATCATCAAATTTTGGTGGGGGGGGGGGGGGTAACCTTGTTTTTCCGTGTTCGATTTTATAGATTCATTATTGAAAATAATAAAAACAAAGTCCTCAAAATCAAACAGGGGAAGGTTCTAGAAGGTTGCCACAAAGGTTTGCCATTTCTAATGTTAGATTGTTGGCAGCATTGAGATCCTTCCCCTCAGAGGCTTCGCTCTGGGGCCAACAGTCAATCAGATATCGATAGACCTGATACGTAATTTGTTGCCACATTTTTTGCGCATTGCTCATTTAAAAAATACGCTTGATTTTTAAAGCGGGCTCCCTAGAGTTCCGAATAATTAAAAAAAAAAAAAACCACAGTCATGCAGCATGGCTATAAGAGCGAATTTTCGAAGTTTTCGGCATCTTCCTCCTCCGCCTAAAATTTTCTGAAAATTAATTTTCGGCCAATGTTTTCCCAACTTGATACCATACAAAATTAAAACAGGAGTAGTTTTACGCAAAGTAAAATTTGGGGTGGAAGGAGGGGGAGGGGGAAATCAAAAATGTTTTGAATACCAGAAGAGTAGGTATTGGATACGTAACAAATTTTTTGTTCCATTTTTTGCCGAGTAACACCTCGGTTTGTAGATTTTCCAACGCTGAACACGATGGTGAAGTCAGAATTGCGATATCCCATTCCGTTATCAGATTAGAGCAGACGAACCAGGAAGAACATCTCAAGAAATAACCACGTTCCTTCATCTTCAAAGTGCTCCAGTTTGAGAATGGAATGAGATATCGCAATTCTGATTTCACCATCGTGTTCAGCGTACAAAAACCTTTAAAATGAGGTGTCACTTGTCAGACTTTTTCATTTTGGGAATTTATGGGTAATTTTCCCCCCCTAAAACTCCCCAAAACTCCCCCTTCGGGTGACCCGATTCTGCCCATCTTCGAACTTAGCCTGTCGATTGCTAAGACAGATTTTTCGTGCAAATTTGAACTTTTTATCTCAATTCTTTCGAGAGTTATCGTCTGGAATGACACATACATATATAAATATATATATAAATATATAAATATATATATATATAAATATATATATATATATATATATATATATATATATATATATATATATATATATATATATAATTTTTGGTGTCTTTCGGCAGGGAATTCAGGATGGTCTGAAACGGATTTTGGTATAAAAATCTTTCGGAAATTCGAGTTTTAAAAATTTTGGACCGAGAACAATAGCTTCCTTTTCTTCGAAAATTCGCTAAAAATTTGACGAAAATTCACCATTGTGCATGTTGATACTCAAGTTCCTATTTATTCGAACTGCAAATATTCTCGTAATGCCACTTTCACGGATATTTCGTCCATTCAACGACATTATTGATTTCATCCTGCCTCAGTAAAATATTGATAATTATTGATAAACACATAGAGCAGCCTATGCCTACTTGAAGTATTATTGTGCGTCAGGGTTTTGGAATCTTTCACACCTAATCTTACCCATTGGTGGATGCGAGAAAATTTTTTTTTTTCTGGGAAAATGCGCCATAAAATTAACTTCATTCCACAGTTGATGGTTTCTTGAACTTCCTAAATCCAGTTATCATATTTTTCCCCCTTTTCCGTCTCCTCCTCTCATCATCCTCAAAACCTTTCCTCAATTCCCCCTGTAACCAAACTAGATTTTCGTTCATGAAATTAATTAAAATCAAATTAAAATCCACGAAATTTTCTAAAAAAGAGTGAGAATATCAGCTCTGATTTTGCATTTATAATAAAAAGTCATACCGCCTAAACATTCACAGTATAGTCCAAAACTTCCGGCTATTTATTGACCGTACCGGAAAATTCCCGTACTAGTATAAAGGGTGTCTACATGTAAGCTGCGGAAAACTTGGGGGATCGGTTCTACAGCTGATTTCAAACAAGAGTTCGTTGCAGTATTTTTTTGTAACCCGTTGTTTTCGTGAGTTTTTTTCACTTCCAAAATTTGTGTGTGTTGTTGATCTTACATCACTAAAACGGCCATAACTCCCATAAATTACAGTGTAAAATTGAAATCTTGATTTGAAAAATTGATCTCAGCTTTTCGACTGTATGGTTACATTTAAATTTACTGTGCTGGTAAAGGGAGAAATCCGTGTTCGAATGTGAAAAAAAGTAACATTTTCGGCTACATCGCGGATTTTCGTGGGAAAATGACCCCGACATGACTCGGATAGTTGAGTGGTGTTGGGAACTGATTTTTAATTACCTTATTACCTTATTATTTTTAATTGCTTAATTTTTTACGCTGAATCGAATGGAAATACTCACAAGCACTGGGTAAAAACTGATCATTTGATCCCTCGGGCCCTTCGTTCGTGACTCCCGCAAAAAACCTGAATTTTCGTAAACAGTCAACAAAATATTTTTTCTACATAAAACCGTTCGTTTATTAACTAAATTTGCATTTTACCTCGTTCATACTTCAACAAACCTAGGAAATGACTAATTTGTCATGAAACTGTTGATTAAGAAAAGGGATGATATCATTTGTTTACTTAGTTCTCTTTCTGGATGCAGAGCCGTAGTCTGATAAGAAATTTAACGCTCTTTCCAACGGTTTGCTTATTTTCAATTTGTTTAATGTAATTTAAGGAAGTTAGGGTCATTTTAATGGTATAAGTCGAAAACACACACACACACACACACACACAAATCGTAGAAGTGAAACCAGTCATGCAGTATGGCTATAAGAGCGAATTTTCAAAGAAATATTCTTGCTACTGTGTAAAAATATATATAGCGAAAAACCATACCATTTCGTAAAATCATATTATTTTTTCATGGTTTTAGCCATTTTAACAGATTTTTGACCTTTACAAAGTCAAATTTGACCCATTATCTTTTTGAGAACAATATTTTTTCATCGAAATGTTCCCTCCATCGTGAACACCATCCCACACAACGTCAGATAAACTAATGTTAATTGTATCCCTTGATACCAATTTGTACCCCCCAAAAATCCAAATTCGACCCCTATTCAGTTTGAAAAACAACTGAAATGATTTTTTCTGCCTTCACTCACCCTTCCAGTCCACTCTCAGTGATTTTATATTAATTTTTCGCAATTTCAGCTGTTCATTACAGATTTTTGACCCCCTAAACACTCAGATTTGACCCCCTTAGAATTTGTGAAGATTGCTCATCTTCGAACTCATCCTTTTGTTTGTCAGTGCGAATATTTTGGCGAAATTCGGAATTTTTATCATGTGCCTAATGGCCGATTTTGTTAAAATATAGGGATGAATTCGGGATGCTTTAAAACGGATTTGCCTATGAAAAATAAAAAAAAAAATTAAAAATTCATGCTCTGAAAATATTGGACTGCAATCGCTTCATTGTCTTTGAAAATTCGCTAAAACGAAAACAAGGGGTTGACAGAATTGCAAGAAGGAAGGGCTTGTGCTGGGGGCTCACAACATGGTGGATGAGGATGGATGAGGTCGGATGAAAGCGATGAGGAAGGAGGTTCCTTCGGAGTCTTTTCACTAACGCCCCGCGGTTTTCACCACAGCAGGCATTAAGGTCTTCACACACTAGGCGGGAACAGGACGGGAAACAGCCGCGCAACACGGGTCGTATTTTTTCGCTTCTGTGTATTTGAATGGAGATACGCATTCTAGGTGGGACGCAACGGTCGCGGCATGGCGTAGGAACAGGATGGGTTCCGCCGCCATCGCTCTCAAAGCGAAAAACGGCGTTTCCTGGCACGGGACGTTCTCCCTCCACCGTCCAATATTTACCTTCCCCACGTTCACGCACGCCTTCCCCATGTTCACCCTCACACCGTTGCTTGTGACGACGAGCAGTGGGGGAAAGCGAGTTGAGGAAAGTCCTGCTTAATGTGGGTATAGGCGCAGGACGGGACAGCGGCGGCCGGCCGACATCCCGCGTCCTACCCACGGCGTTTCCTGTACTGTTCCCGCATAGTGTGTACCCATAGTGTGTGTGTTACCTTTAGTCGTAGGGAAGGTTAGCTCCCCGTGGTTTTCACCACAGCAGGTACTAGATGAGAAGGAGGCGTCCCGCGGTTTTCACCACAGCAGGTGCGAGGGAAGAAGAGAAAGAAGGCGAGGGAGAGAAGTCGTAAGTCGGGGGTCGGATCGTTGAATGCAGAGCTGGGCCAGAAGGGCCGATTTTATAGGGACTTTCCCCACCCTTCCCCTGTCAATAATCGGCCATTACGACCGTTGAGGCAGTTGTTGGTTAGGGAAAACCCTCGGTGTTGACCAGCTCAACGTTCTCCGCGTTTATTTGGTTAAATCTCTCGTAGTATTACAGGATTGGTTTCTGTGAGGGTATCACGACAGAGCTTTTTGTTGTAAATTAGCTGCAGAACGATTCCTAGAAGGTTCTCTATCTTAAGTGTGAACATCTTGTATTATATTTGTATCTATAATATATTCCGGACTATATTCATCCCCCCCCCCCCCCCCGGTTTGTCTGTACCTCATTCATTCTTGTTGTTATTTTGTGCTAACAATACACTTGATGTTCACAGGTCTGAGAGAGATGGCCACGCTGGTGAGCCACATCACCGATTGGTACACGGATCTTGTGAACAACAGAAGTGGTAAGTTTACTGCAGTACCTGAATGAACATTCCATTAGTGTGCCGTTATAGGTTATACAATAAAGCGAACGAAATGAGCACCGCATCTGGCCTTGCTCTTCGTGGTTAACATTGCCGAGGGCTACGGAAGTTACGGATGGAGATAGAAAACACTCGAAATCCGTGCGTTCCCCGTTGATATAAATAGGTAGGCAAGAAAAATTGGAGCTGAAAGTCGAATCTTAATATCGCCCGAGGGACTGAACTGCCGATGTCCGGTAAAAACTACTCCGACATTCGCCTTGAAAAAAATTCCTATTGGTTGACATCTTTGATGGATGGCGTCATGGGAATTTCAAGATCAATGCATACTTAAGTCCGCGTATTTGAAGGTGGAAATAATAAAACCATGCCGTGTGTAGAATTTCATGATGTTCTCTGAATTTAACCATTTTAGCGAAATGTCAAAAGAAAACGAGCTGTTGCAATGAGTCCAAATTTTTCAGTACATGAAGTTCAGAAATGTTTCAACAAAAATATTTGTACATATATGTTTATATTTATTTATTTATGACCTTGGGTACATGATAAAAATTCGAAATTTCCCCAAAATTTTCGTATTGCCCAACAAAAAGATGAGTTCGAAGATGAGCAATTTTCGAAAATTCTAAAAGGGTCAAATTCGAGTTTTTAGGAGTGTCAAAAATCAGTAAAAACGGCTAAAATTGCGAACACTTGATATAAAATCACTGAAAGTGGTATGGAAGGGTGAGTAAAAACGGAAAAATGCCATTTCAGTTGTTTTTCATACAGAATAGTGGTCAAACTGGATTTGGGGTCAACAACTGGTATTAAGGGCTTGTCAATATTAATTTACCTAACGTCGTGTGGGATGGTGGTTCATGGCGGAGGGACTGTTTCGGTGATTTAAAAATTTTATTTTTTTATTTTATTTTATTTTTTTAAGTGGGTCAAATTTGACTTTATAAGTGTCAAAAATCTGTAAAAATCGCTAAAATCACGAAAAGTTGTAATGAGATATTTGATCAAATTATCGATCCATTGCACACCATCTTAGATTTCCGGTAAAAGGTAAAGTTTTGAAAGGTAAAAGTAAGAGGTATGGTAGGTTGTTATTGACTAAACAACCTACCTTGTTAATCCCAATATAATTTCAGATTTTTTCATTTTACTGAACTACTCTTCGACGTAGTTCACTTCACTGAACGTTCGTTCACTATTAAAACTCCGTTTTGTCGCTGTATCATCTTTTTGAACAATAGCTCGAATACCTCTTTGGAAATTCGCTCTTATAGCCATGCTGCATAATTGGTTTATATTCATAAGGGCCGTCATTAGATTGTTAACTTTTCTCAGAGTTTGAAGTAGAGGTGGGTAGTTCTCAACTGAACTACTCTTGAAGAGCTAACCCCGCCAACTGAACTACTCGACATAGTTCACTTCACTGAACGTTCGTTGATTAGGACCAAGAATCAAGGACCCACTGTCTACAGATGGGCGTAGGAAAGGGGAACTAAGGAACTACTGTTCTGTGTATTATGACCTAAGAACTAAAGCACCAGGCGACTGAGTTAGTTCTTTAGTTCTATCAGTTCATAGGAAAGGTGGGTACCTACTACATGAGGAGTTGATAGTATCCACTGAACGATAGTTCCTTTAGTTTATTAGGAGTCATTCAGATGGGGTGAATTAGTACTACTTGAGGAGTTGATAGTACCCACGAAGCGAAAGTTCCTTTACTACAAGCATGAGGAGTGTATAGTATCCACTGAACGATAGTTCCTTTACTTAGTCATTCAGATGGGATACTACTTGAAGAGTTGATAGTATCCACTGAACGATAGTTCCTTTACTACATTCATGTGGAGTTGATAGTATCCACTGAACGATAGTTTCTTTACCACATGAGGAGTTGATAGTATCCACTGAACGTTAGTTCCTTTAGTTTAGTAGGAGTCATTCAGATGGGGTGAATTAATGCTACTTGAGGAGTTGATAGTACCCACGAAGCGATAGTTCCTTTACTACAATCATGAGGAGTGTATAGTATCCACTTAACGATAGTTCCTTTAGTTTATTAGGAGTCATTCAGATGGGATGAATTAATGCTACTTGAGGCGTTTATAGTATCCACTGAACGATAGTTCCTTTACTACAGTCATGAGGAGTTGATAGTATCCACTGAACGATAGTTCCTTTAGTTTATTAGGAGTCATTCAGAGGGAGTTAATAAATACTGAGGAGTTTATAGTATCCACTGAACGATAGTTTCTTTACCACATGAGGAGTTGATAGTATCCACTGAACGTTAGTTCCTTTTGTTTATTAGGAGTCATTCAGATGGGGTGAATTAATGCTACTTGAGGAGTTTATAGTATCCACTGAACGATAGTTCCTTTACTACAGTCATGAGGAGTTGATAGTGTCCACTGAACGATAGTTCCTTTACTTTATTAGGAGTCGTTCAGACAGGGTGAATTAGTACTACTTAAGGAGTGTATAGTATCCAGGGTACGATAGTAACTACAGATGAGGAGTTGATAGTATCCACTGAACGATAGTTCCTTCATTACAATCATGAGGAGTTGATAGTATGCGCTGAACGATAGTTCCTTTAGTTTATTAGGAGTCATTCAGATGGGGCGAATTAATACTACTTGAGGAGTTTATAGTATCCACTGAACGATAGTTCCATTACTACAGTCATGAGGAGTTGATAGTGTCCACTGAACGATAGTTCCTTTACTTTATTAGGAGTCGTTCAGACTGGGTGAATTAGTACTACTTAAGGAGTGTATAGTATCCAGGGTACGATAGTAACTACAGATGAGGAGTTGATAGTATCCACTGAACGATAGTTCCTTCACTACAATCATGAGGAGTTGATAGTATGCGCTGAACGATAGTGCCTTTAGTTTATTAGGAGTCATTCAGATGGGGTGACTTAATACTATTTGAGGAGTTGATAGTATCCACTGAACCATAGTTCCTGTCATTCAGATGGGGCGAATTAGTACTACTTGAGGAGTGTATAGTATCCATGGCACGGTAGTAACTACACATGAAGGGTTAATAGTATCCACGGACCGATAGTTCCTTTAGTTCATAAGGAGTCATTCAGATGGAGTGACTGCTTGAGGATTTGATATTATCCACTGAACTACTCGTACCCACCACCAGTTTGAAGGCTTTGTGGCAAATTGGTGGTGAAGTCGATCCCCGAGGTTTCGGGACTCTCCATATAACTGAGTTCGTAATAATTATGAAGACGAAACGTCTGGAATTCCCGTTGATACCTCCAAGTTCACGCACCTGGCGGCGGGGGAGGAGACGCGCGTGCCCCCGAACTTTCACTTGCTCCGAACGTCCCCTTTGAGCGTGTGCGATGTCGCAGACGACCTTGCGAAGGGTGGGACTTGCCACTGTTGACCTACAACTCCTGATCGTCTTCCACCAGGCTAATTTTGATTCCCTACCCCCGTTCGGCCAGAACTGTTACTTTTCAGAGCTGTTACCCAACAAAGCTTGTTACTTACGCCTCGCCCTACCGGAACGGAGAGGCATTAAAAAGGTTTGTTCCAAGCACCATAACGGAATTCTTGAGTTTTCGAACCCGAACCCAAACGCTGCAAATTATTACATAACGGTTTATTATTTACCTGTATAGACGCCCCTGCTGCGTAGATCACTGTTCCCTTGTTCAATACCTACCCTCGAGCTCTCCCCCACGAAAGCCCTAAATCGAGTACTGGAACCGGCCCGGGAATTACAGTTTAATAAAAATGCGCGGGGTTCAATAATCCAATCATTAATTATTTGTTGTTATTCATGAAGCATAACGTTTGTTCAAGTTACAGAAGTTCCTATCGAAAGAATCCAGAAGAGATTTCATTCTTCAAATGAAATAATATCACAGAACAACCACCTGGACTTCAGTCATCCGTGACCGTGATTATAATCAGGTGTTCCCTAGCAATGATATTTGGGCCGGATTTATACCGTTTGATTCACGATCATGTTGACGAAGCTCTTCTTTTCAAACGAACGGCTGATCGTACAGTAATCCGGGTGGTCTCAAAAAATTATTTAGTTCAAGATCAGTTTAAAAATGTTTTTAAAAAACCATACCCTTCTACTGAAGGTTTTCGAGCTACGGCGTTTTGAAAATTTCAACCCCTATTTTCCACCCCTTAGAGATGACTGACAGTAACGCGACCTACAAACCGAATTTCATTCATTTCGGTTCATGGTAACTAAGAAAAGTGCGAAGTACGACGTACGGCAGACAGACTGCAATTTTTTTATATTGCATTTTCGGATTCTACATTCCTTGAAATGGAAACCATCAAATTTTTAGGGGGGGTTAAACAATTCTTGCTCGATTCCAAAGGTTCATTATTGAAAATAATAAACCAAAAGGTGGGGATTTTTCTCAGTTCAATAACTCATGGGTTGGAACATTGGGAACTTGGGATGGAAACACCGCAAGCGCTAGCGTAGCGTCGGTCACAGGACGCGGGTAACCATCAAATAGTAACCTGGTCCACGCCACGCCAGATTCTTAAGCTGCGTCCACACTATGCCGGGCGGCATGGGCCGGCACAGGCCAGGCAGCAAAGCCGAAGAAGTATGGACATGCCGCCCGGGTTCCCCGAAAGCCGAAAGCCGGCCCGAATCGAACCCGCCTCGTGCCGATCGGGATCAAAGGAGCCGCCGCGGCTTTAAGCCGCTCGGCATAATGTGGACGCGTGTCTCGGCTTATCGCCCGGCATTTTCATTTCAGTTTTCATCCGAAGCGGATCAAGTGCGGGTGTTCTGGTGTTATTTTTGAGATATATGGTGAAAAAGTGGTCCGATGAGGAAACTCTGTCGCTCATCGAGCTCTACAGGGACCGTCCCAACTTGTGGGACAGTTCCCACCGCGACTACCTACAAGGAGAAAAACAAACGCCACGACGGATTCATGGAGATCGCAGTGTCGTTTGGTGTAGAAAAGGATGAGGTGGAAAGAAAAATCCGCCGTGGTCTTCTTCGGAGGCTTTGAGCTCCAGCTGCGATGATCGCTGCACCCGCAGCAGCAAGAACGGCATCGTCGTCGTTGACACTCATGATGAGACTGACCGTAAAAGCCGGCCCGAAGCCCAAGCCGAGCCGCAGGAGCGTCCACAATGCAGAGTACAATGTGGACGTGCCGGCCCGAACGCAACGCCGGGCGGCTTTCCCGGGCGGCTTCGCCGCCCGGCATAGTGTGGACGCAGCTTTAGTGTCTACAAAAACAACAGAACACTACAAAGAGCAGCAAAAAGAAAAAACGAAAATGAGGCCGGCTTCCTTTATTATTCTACCTTTATCCTACCATGGGCTTCCACCATGTTTGGCTGAGAGTTAGCAGAGAAATGAAATTGTAGGGAGGTTGCAGAAGGTTTCCTTCAGTTCGAGTTTGGAAACCCATCCCTGGCGGGTTTGAAAAATTTCTTGAACTGAGTGGGGAAAGTTTCTACACCCGTGGTGGTGGGAACATGGTGCGGGAACTGAGTTACAGAAGTGAACTGCTTGGAACTGAGTTTTCGTGCGCAGTGGGTTCTGCGCCGGATACATTGCAAAACTCTCTACGCTTGGAAACTTAAGACATCAATGAACCGATAAGGCACTGGTTCACTCGGAACGGCAAGTAACCGTTCTGCAAGTATGGCTTTAAAGTAACAGTTCTGGCAGAATTGGGGTAGGAAATCAAAATTAGCTTCCAGGAGTCCTTTCATGTCTGGGTTGAGGGTTGAGAGAGCGCAGACGCAGCATTTCAATTGGTCAGCCTCCTGGAAAGTGTCTTAAGTTGTCTCTGGAGTCAGCAAGCTTGGCCGTTGTCAGTTAGAGCAGTAGGTATTCATAAGGCTATTAATGGTGGTTTAGGTCTGACAAAGCAAAACCAGCATAAGTGTGTGTAAAGCTTGTGACTTGATACTCGCTCAGTCGTCTCGGATCATGAGGGCTGCAGCCCATAAGAGCCAATCCGATGTAATCCGTGGGTCAAAAGAGCGAGCCTTTGTTTGTCATTACAATGGGGCCAACACTCCCTAAAGAGCGACACCTTGGACTGTACCTACTCGAGCTATTGGTACAAAATGTCAGCAAAATCCCTCTCTTTGTCAACTCTCAATCAACTTCCTATGAGTAGCGTGATTTGTGCCAGGATAGCGTTAGGTTGTTAGTTAACAATATGTATCACCAATTGGCATTCTGCTTTTTACCAGGCAAGTCAACTGAATGCTGCATGAACGTTTGGAAGTACCTAGTTTTGTTATGTGCTGAGGAACAGTTGATACTATGTCCAAGCCAGTGTGTACTCGACTACGAAAAAGCAGCCCACCAGGGCTTCGTGAACGTGTTCCCTTCATCTGAGGTCTCGTGAGTAGAGTCAATATGCGGGTCCTGGCGCATTCCTGTTTCAACATGCTCGTCAGTCTAACCAGCTGCTGGGGGCCTTAGCGGGTGGCGCCACCCCCTCACCCACCCCTTACCACTCACCCTCACCCACCACCCACCCCCCCTCACACTGCTCCATCACTACCCCCCCCCCCCCCCCCGTCTACCTTACCCTCATCCACCCCATTACTCCCCCCCCTGGACGTCGCCCTATCAGCCCCTGCCGCCCCCAGCAGCCTCCAGACCTCCACCCACCCCGCCCCAGCCGCCTCCAGACCACCACCCACCCCGCCCTCCTCCACAACCCTCAGACCCTCCTCCTACCCCTCCGCCCACAAACCTTCACCCATCACCCCCCACCCATCATCCATCATCACCCTCCTACCACCCTCACCACCACCTACCACCCCCGCCTCATCCCCTCGCCATCACACCCCTCACCAACCCATCACCCATCACCTCCAACCTTTATTATGAATACCTGCCAACTTAATTGTACCTATCAAATAATCATAATGATGTCACCCCACCCCATCCCTCCCCTACCACCATCTTGGAATTTCTGGAATACCGTTTTGACTATGAATACCTACCTAATTAATTGTATCAGGTAATCATAATGACGTCACCCACCCCCTCCCACTATCTTGGAATTTCTGGAATACCTTTTTGACTATGAATACCTACCTAATTAATTGTATCAGGTAATCATAATGACGTCACCCACCCCCTCCCATCATCTTGGAATTTCTGGAATACCGTTTTGACTATGAATACCTACCTAATTAATTGTATCAGGTAATCATAATGACGTCACCCACCCCCTCCCACTATCTTGGAATTTCTGGAATACCGTTTTGACTATGAATACCTACCTAATTAATTGTATCAGGTAATCATAATGACGTCACCCACCCCCTCCCACCATCTTGGAATTTCTGGAATACCGTTTTGACTATGAATACCTACCTAATTAATTGTATCAGGTAATCATAATGACGTCACCCCACCCCACCCCACCCCTCCCATCTCCTCAACCTTTATTATGAATACCTACCAACTTAATTGTACCTATCAAATAATCATAATGACGTCACCCCACCCCCTCCCACCATCTTGGAATTTCTGGAATACCGTTTTGACTATGAATACCTACCTAATTAATTGTATCAGGTAATCATAATGACGTCACCCACCCCCTCCCGCCATCTTGGAATTTCTGGAATTCCGTTTTAATTATGAATACCTACCTACTTAATTCCATCAGATAACCATAATGAAGACCCCCTTCCACCATCTTGAAATTCCTGGAATTCCGTTTTGATTATGAATACCTACCTACTTAATTGTATCAGGTAAGCATAATAAAGTCCCTCTGAATTACTGGAAATCCTGTTTGACCATGAATACCTACCCACCTACTTGAAACTCCAAACAGTGGACTTATAACTTATGCAAATAATATTAAGGTGAATGTTCGAAATGTTGATTCTCACCCAAGCATAATGGGGAGATATTAATCTACCTATGGAAATATTTCATTATGATTGTAATTTAAAATGATCATCTCCAACCAGACAGGAGCCAGCGTGTCTCGTTATTATATTTGTCTTGAGCTAAACAATTTTTTTGAGGCCACCCGGAGCATTAGTATGTCCAGCCGTTCCTGTGCACCAAAAAGCTTCGTCAACACGATCGTGAATCAAACGGTATAAATCCGGCCGGGATATCATCACAAGGGAGCACCTGATTATAATCAAGGGTGGCTGTATGAAGTCGAGTTGGTTGTTCTGCGATATGAGTGACGGACTATACTGGATTTTGTTGGTAGGTAGGTACTTGTGAAACTTGAACAAACGTTGAAGTATTATTGATGGGTAAATTATTACACAATGGTAAATTATTAAACAACGGTAAATTATACATAACGGCAATTATTACACAAGGGTAAATTATCACACAACGGTTCATCTACCAAGAAGGGTCTGGATTTTGTGGATCGGTACTTTTGCAACTTGAACAACCGTTGAAGTATTATTGATGGGCAAGTTATTACACAACGGTTCATTACAGGTATTGACCACAGAAAACAGTGATCAACGCAGAAGGGGCATCTATTTCACTCCACATAAACAATTTTCCTTTAGGCTGTATTATTTTAGCAACATTTGACTCGTGATTTAGGTAGGTACCTAATAACGAGTACGGGGTTAGGTACTAACCTACGTAGGGTCTGCGATTCACATAATATATTATATAGACGGGTTATCTATACAGAGAGCTCTGATCTGTAACAGAAGGGTATTCTGTACAAAATAAACCGTTGTGCAGGGATTTGCAGCGTTTTCTTTTTTCATTTTATTCAAACCAAAATACTTCAAACATACATAAATTCAAAATGTTTGACCGCCATATAAGGATACCGTCAAATGAGGCCATGATTCGGTCATGAACGGAACTCTTGATCCATGCTCAGTAGCTCTTAATCTTGAGATTATTCTTTTAGAATCATTATTCAATCGAGCGGGACATTGTTCTAGGATCATCGAGCTGATTGGGTGTGCAATTTGAACTGATCTTAAGAGCGAGAAAATATAGGAATGAACGGGGCAATCTCTTGCCTGGGTAGGCAGCACTGGGCCCGGGGTGAGTTCTAATATTGTGATTCACTAGAGAGTTCCTAAGAGATAAGTTCATTAGGGAACGGCCATATCTTTTGGCCACATCTAAGGCGAGCAGCCTTTGGATGCTAACCAATAAGTCCGGTTTGACAGAAGTGGTGGGGGTAGGAGTGAATTAAAAAGTAACGTCACTTAACTTAGCACAACGCGAAATCCATTCCATTACATAGCATAGGTAGGTATACTCACTTTTTTATCCTAAGTTGATATCGCAACAATCTAGCAAATTCTTTGAAAGACGCTTGGAGTAACTTTGAAAGACGCTGGCGATGGCGAGGACCGACGACACATGACGCATTAAAAAAAAACGACAAAACGCGGCAAAAAGCTGTGCACTGTTACCCCTGAGTAAGGTTAAAGACGATTCCTAAAGTTTGTGCCCTGGGAGATAACGCGCCTTATGTATAAGGCCGAATAAGTCGAACTTAAGGAAATAAGTTTGAACTTGGACGACGCGCATGCGCAGTTGAGATAAATCCGAACACATCTTCCCGACTTTAGTCTTTAGGAACTCTCTACTGTGTGAATATTATTAAGACGCCACTACAAACATGTGAATTTCTGACTTTGCGAAATTAGTATATTAAATAGTCCGAACTTGTACCTAAAAAGATCTGTATTTTGTCGAATATAAAGTAGTGTTCATGATCGATCTAGAGCTTGTGCTTATCCCGAGAACTTTTCATTGGTGCCGAAACCCGGGAAGTTCTGCCCCATGGCTGAGTGACTATCCAGCGTGTGAGGTTAAGCTCAACTGCGGTCATTCGCCTAACTTGTAGTTTTTAATCAGTAGTCAGGCTGTCATTGGACGTCATGAGCCCAAGATCTTTGAAAATTATCCTCGACGTAAGCCATTTTAGCTCTGCTGAACACGGATCAGAAGAGGATCTACAAGGCCTCACAAACCTGGAGCCTTCAGGTGGGCCCAGCTCTAACTGCAGATCAATGGCCCTCTAAAACAGAGGATCTAGTACAGCAGTTTGTAGTTCAGGGTCGATCTCTTACAAACGATGTGGCTCAGGAGGGTTTTGAGGATGCCATGGAGGAGATCCTCATTGTTAAGGTAAGCAAACTGATTGTCCACTTGACATTGGTCCCGAAACCCGTTCCGTCCTATCTCCTTTGGAACCTAAGGGCAGCTCTGGGTCCATGGCCTGATGAAATAAAGTACCAAGCACTTCTCATTCAACTTAGCCCTGAAGTGCAATCATCATTCCGTCGATCTGGTTACAGGTATCCCGAACTGTATGAAGCACTGTGCGCTGAAAAATTGGGCAAGTATAGGTTAGCACGCCAACCGTAGACTCATCCCAAGGATGCAGCACCTGGATGCCATACAGATTGACGGATTTCTCTCATCTGCCTGGAGCTGGGTGAGTTCAATGGAGGGACTTCCACTAATGAACTGGCATGCTTCCTTCTGTTCGAAGATCTTCTTAGTAATTGGATCCGGCTATTAAGAACAAGTTCAACCAGGGGGGAGTTGGAGGACAAGATCTTCTCATATAAGCAGCTCCTCGAAATAGCTCAAATTTGCCCAGATGATTCCCCAGGGGTCACGACCTAGATCAAGTTCTGAGGAAAGGGGTTCCAGTAAGCAGCGAAAACCCAGGCCCCCTCCCACTCCTCGCACAACAGATCGACCACCCTCGCTCGGTCAGTCACGAGGGAGCGGTTCAAATGTCATCACTGCTGAGGACCTCACTTCCCTATACCACTGCGAAGAGTTCCGGTAGTTCAGCGTCGAGAGTTCATCAGATCAACTGGACTCCCCATTCATTGCTTTTTGTGGAAGCACAACTCCGCTCAGAACTGTACTTCACTCCAACAGTACCATTGCGGAGGATCACACCACATCCTACTCCATGTCGACGAGGAATCCGGACGATCTGCCTTCACCATCAAAACATTAAAAGGGTATACGGGGAAAACAAAACCTTAGGCTCCCGTTTGTCTAGTTAGGACCTTGCTGGCAGTCGTTGTGGATGCCCATCATCTGAAATTCCTGCCAGAGCCAGTACTCGCAAAGTAAAGCTCAATGGTTCAGGTTCTACCTCAATGTTCAAGCTCAGCTCTTGGCAGGGAGTGATAAGTGGCGGGGTAGAGTCCAAGGCTCCTGTTTTCTAATTTGCGCTTCCCTTTCAGCTCTCATAACGTTACCAATCCCGTAAGTGAGAACCAACATCAGGGCTGACCGTAGCTTCCGGTAGAGCGGTAGGGGGCCTCTCTGCACCAGGAGATGACAGGGCGTAAGAACTAGCAGATCATTGGGCGAATTAGACTGAAACACCAAAGGCCTACTGTTTGGAACTGCCTCAGGTGTTGAAGGACCCTTCTCTGCTGAAACCTAATGGTGCCATACACAGGAGAAGTGGGATTCATTGCATTACTCTTTTGGTTAGTAATAGAGTAGATCTTAATAACCCTATTGGACCCGTTGTGCCACCAACCGCCCTAGGTCATAGGCCTGGCCCACGTTATCTGCGAAGTCTAGCGAGCCCCACCGATCGATCATAGCGAGTAACTTCGGTTCTCATACGTCCACTAGTAGGAATGTTTATGGGGATCATTCTAAGTTTAGCTCACTTCTCTCAAAGAAAAGGTCTTCCTTTCATTTCCCACGGTCAAAGGGGGAACTACTTCCCACTGCTATAGTTCGGGTGTTCTCAGACGTTACCTCTCCTGGTGAAGTCTGCAGGGCTTTGCTGACACGGGGTCTGAAATCCAATTGATCTACCACAAATTGGCTCTTGCGCCAGTTTACTGGTGACGCCGATCAACTATGTAGTCTTGGGCGTGGGAGCCCAGCCGCAGACAGCATGTCATCACTTTTTCGGCATACTTGAACTGGGCACAGGTTGCCCTTTTTAGCCTATGATGTAGATCAGGTCACAGCTCCCTTGACCTCCTCTAGTTTCTCGTTAAATCGTTGGTCTCATACCTAAAGCGTGGGATCTAAGCTTGCGGACTCTTTGTTGAGTGAGCGGAATGACATCGATCTTTCTTCTGGCGTAGATCCTTATATGCAGCTTGTTCTGTCTCAAACAATTCCCTCAGAAGGGAACTCTCCTTGGCTTCTTAGTTCTGAACTGGGGTGGCTCGTGGTGGGCCACTTGCATCCGGAGTTTGTTCAATTTAGTCCACTCGCTGAACTGCAAACCTTCAACTCGGATGAACCAGTCCTCTCCATCAGACACCACGCTCTTTGCCCTACCTCTGCACCAGGAAATTACTGGGCGTAGGAACTAGCAAATCATTAGACGAAGTAGACTGAAACACCAAAGGCCTACTGTTCGGAACTGCCTGAGGTGCTGATGGTTTGGTAATTTCACCTTGATGAGCCTTTTGGCTTACTTGACCGCGGCCTCCCAAGGACCGCCAAAGTGGGGCATTCGAGGCAGTATGAATTCCTACTGAACCCCTAGAGCTGCTAATCTGTCAGCAAGGGCCAGAGAGCCTCCATTCTCGAGTAAGATTCTGAGCCTACGGAGAAAGTTGGCTGAGCCAAGGAAGTTCCGACCATTGTCCGACCAAATGACAGAGGGACCCCCCTGCGATCTATGAAGCGTTCGATAAAGTGTACAAACCCATCAGTACGGAGGTCCATAACCACCTCCAGATTGACAGCCTTGGAGGCCATACTGCCAAGTACATCATCAAAGTCCGAGGGCCTCGCAATCCCTCCACCGAAACCGTGAAGGGACAGGTCACCTGACCAATGGCACTTGTGCGGCAGGAAGTTGGCCCATCTCGGGCTGTAAGTGCTCAGGTATAATGGAAGAACAGCAGGTACAGCCCGGACAGAACTTTAGTCACCACAGATCTCCCCAGTCACTATCCAGAACCTAATGCACAAATATGCTAGTGTAGCGTGAGGTCCCACGTGCAGACAGCTCTCGTGAGCCTGCCGAACGAGCAACATGGTAAGGAAGTACTGTGGTGGAATCAAAGTGGGGTGCTGGGTCTCGTAAGGATTAGAGCTATGCACCAATCTTCCTCCCATGCGGAGAACCCCATCCGTTAATCGAGAAAGAGCTAACTGCCTCATCAGCTTGGTCCTAGGGCCTGACTTGTCAAGAACCACCATGATATTGTGGAAGTGGTGTTTCTGGACGGGCCAGAATAAAACCATATCTGCTGCTTTCAACTCCTCTGTGCTGAGTGGAGCTATTTCAACCAAAAGTTCAGTGATTGAGAGCCTTTTCTTGAAACAGGAACCGCTCCAACTTACTAGGGATGACCTACAATTCTCTTTGGACTGATGAATCCAAGCAAACACGCGTCTAAGACGACCCTGTGAACTAAAGTCCTTCTCTAGCAAATCTGCTTAACAACAACACAATGAGCGCCCGCAGCACGGATCTCTCCAGCTATGGACTCCTGGGCTAAATCGGGACGGATACGCCGAATTGGCCAGTGAACTCTCTCTAACTGCAACCACGTGGGTCCAGTCCACGGCAATGAGTTGCGGACTAACTGACTCGGAGTTCGCCTCCAGAGGCCACATTTGGGGGGTTGTGCCCAGTCAACATGAAACTAGTGCTCAACGGGGAGATCTGCCTGTGTTCTGGCTACCGGGTTTCCTACAGACACCTTCCACTGTGGAGCAGGGTTGGCATTGAGCCACGAGAGCACCACTGAACTATTGGAACATGCCACAATATTACTGTCCAGGATCTGAGCAAAATACGGGACATACCTTTCTCACGATTTTTCCGAGCGGTTCTGCTGCCAAAAGCTCGAGACGAGGTATCATCTCTTGTTTTAATGGAGCGATCCTTGCTCGGAACATGATCAAGTGAGTCACGAACAAAGAACTCTGAAGAGAAACATGATACACCACAGCGAAGTAGGCTAACTCAGACGCGTCGGCGAAGCCTACAAGCCACTGATTGGAACTGATAAAATTTATGTATCAGGGAATTTGTAGATCTGCCAACAATACCATGGAACCGGCTGAACCAATCATGAACCAAGGAACTACGCAACGGATCATCCCATCCGAACTTAGCAAACTTCACGGTGAATGCACCGAAGCAAAGATCGACACTGCCATGACCCACCCCTCGACCTACTGGACTGGCCAACTCCCGCTTGGGCCTGATATGGGTGGTAGTGAGGATTCTGGAGAATAAACAGTCAGATCTGGGATTCCACCCCATGCCTAACAGTTTTAACGGCTTTTCATCCTCTACACCGAGGTCAACAGCCTCCGCAACATGCAGGCAGTACTCTGCAGGCACACCCTGCAGGACGCTATGGTCGTTGGAGGCCCACTTTAGAAGCTCGGAACAAGCCGTCTGCAGAAGATCAACCAGTTCATCTCGAGCCTGCAGAGCCAACTGAACGGTTTCTCCCCCACCACAAGCATAATCTACGTACTTGTCATTGGATAATATTTCCATGGCCACTGGGTGAGTCTCCTTACCAGAGGCAGCCAGATCCACAAGTACTTGTATGTCCAAGAAAGGGCAGGGGCCATTCCATAAGTTAGTGTACAAAGAGCGTAGTCCTCTACCTCATTTGAAGGGGAATCTCTCCAAACTATACGCAGCATGCCCTGATCCTCATGAACACAAAACGGACCAACTGAGACCGAAGCACTACAAGACATATATGTCCTGTTGGAGCTTGGGACCTACTTCTAAGATTTAGTGGAAGGCCATTTGATTTGTGTTGCGAGGCATTGAATCAGATATTGTTTGGGGGGGGTCGCCAGAACGTGCACAGCATGATGCCGTATATAATAATGGGGTAAGTCCAAAGGGGGTGGTGTCACCTTGCACATGCGACCCGAATCTCTGTACTCGTGAATGAACTACCGGTAAGACTGAGCTAGAAAGGGATCCTTTCTGAACTTGGATTCGAGTCGGTAGAACTGTTGAAGAGTGATCGCTCGAGAAGCACCTAAAACAGTATGGTCCTGGGCAATGGGCAAAGGAACTACATAACACCCACTCTCGTCATGGCGAGTTTGACTAACAAAGAGCTGCTCCGCCTCTAATTCACCTGTGGTGCATCAAGACTCAGTCTCGAGCATTTGACGAAGAAGCTGATCCGTCTCGCACATCAACAGAGACGGGCGTGGCTGCCACGTCATAGCAAGCGGGGTTCTGAGAGAGAGGAACAATGGAGGGAGAATCCACCAAGTGACCAATTAGGATTTCAGAACAAGACATCAGCGAGAGCAATGATATCGATGCAGGGTAATATTGAAGCACGGGGGCCATGGAGAACAGGTTTCGCACAACCACCCGAGCAGCCTTGGACAGAGCTGCCTGGACCTTAGGAAAGAACAAGGGTTTACGGGAATGGGGCAGCTTGGTATGCTGGGGACAAGAATCCTTGATTTCACGCTGGGGAGGGTCCGAATAATCACCAGGCGCAACACCTGAATATCTTCTTTTAAGGCCTTGGGGAGGTGCAATCTGTATTTTCGAGTCCATTCAGGACAAGACAATTTTTTGATCTAAATGCAACATGAGACTCGTGTCCCAAAGAGCGTGGTGTCTGATGGAGAGGACTGGTTCATCCGAGTTGAAGGTTTGCAGTTCAGCGAGTGGACTAAATTGAACAAACTCCGGATGCAAGTGGCCCACCACGAGCCACCCCAGTTCAGAACTAAGAAGCCAAGGAGAGTTCCCTTCTGAGGGAATTGTTTGAGACAGAACTAGCTGCATATAAGGATCTACGCCAGAAGAAAGATCGATGTCATTCCGCTCACTCAACAAAGAGTCCGCAAGCTTAGATCCCACGCTTCAGGTATGAGACCAACGATTTAACGAGAAACTGGAGGAGGTCGAGGGAGCTGTGACCTGATCTACGTCATAGGCTAAAAAGGGCAACCTGTGCCCAGTTCAAGTATGCCGAAAAAGTGATGACATGCTGTCTGCGGCTGGGCTCCCACGCCCAAGACTACATAGTTGATCGGCGTCACCAGTAAACTGGCGCAAGAGCCAATTTGTGGTAGATCAATTGGATTTCAGACCCCGTGTCAGCAAAGCCCTGCAGACTTCACCAGGAGAGGTAACGTCTGAGAACACCCGAACTATAGCAGTGGGAAGTAGTTCCCCCTTTGACCGTGGGAAATGAAAGGAAGACCTTTTCTTTGAGAGAAGTGAGCTAGACTTAGAATGATCCCCATAAACATTCCTACTAGTGGACGTATGAGAACCGAAGTTACTCGCTATGATCGATCGGTGGGGCTCGCTAGACTTCGCAGATAACGTGGGCCAGGCCTATGACCTAGGGCGGTTGGTGGCACAACAGGTCCAATAGGGTTATTAAGATCTACTCTATTACTAACCAAAAGAGTAATGCAATGAATCCCACTTCTCCTGTGTATAGCACCATTAGGTTTCAGCAGAGAAGGGTCCTTCAACACCTGAGGCAGTTCCAAACAGTAGGCCTTTGGTGTTTCAGTCTAATTCGCCCAATGATCTGCTAGTTCTTACGCCCTGTCATCTCCTGGTGCAGAGGCCCCCTACCGCTCTACCGGAAGCTACGGTCAGCCCTTCTCACTTACGGGATTGGTAACGTTATGAGAGCTGAAAGGGAAGCGCAAATTAGAAAACAGGAGCCTTGGACTCTACCCCGCCACTTATCACTCCCTGCCAAGAGCTGAGCTTGAACATTGAGGTAGAACCTGAACCATTGAGCTTTACTTTGCGAGTACTGGCTCTGGCAGGAATTTCAGATGATGGGCATCCACAACGACTGCCAGCAAGGTCCTAACTAGACAAACGGGAGCCCTCCTTGGGAGCTGGGGCCTGGGAGCCTAAGGTTTTGTTTTCCCCGTATACCCTTTTGATGTTTTGATGGTGAAGGCAGATCGTCCGGATTCCTCGTCGACATGGAGTAGGATGTGGTGTGATCCTCCGCAATGGTACTCTTGGAGTGAAGTACAGTTCTGAGCGGAGTTGTGCTTCCACAAAAAGCAATGAATGGGGAGTCCAGTTGATCTGATGAACTCTCGACGCTTAACTACCGGAACTCTTCGCAGTGGTATAGGGAAGTGAGGTCCTGAGCAGTGAAGACATTTGAACCGTTCCCTCGTGACTGACCGAGCGAGGGTGGTCGATCTGTTGTGCGAGGAGTGGGAGGGGGCCTGGGTTTTCGCTGCTTACTGGAACCCCTTTCCTCAGAACTTGATCTAGGTCGTGACCCCTGGGGAATCATCTGGGCAAATTTGAGCTATTTCGAGGAGCTGCTTATATGAGAAGATCTCGTCTTCCAACTCCCCCCTGGTTGAACTTGTTCTTAATAGCCGGATCCAATTACTGAGAAGATCTTCGAACAGAAGGAAGCATGCCAGTTCATTAGTGGAAGTCCCTCCATTGAACTCACCCAGCTCCAGGCAGAAGAGAGAAATCCGTCAATCTGTATGGCATCCAGCTGCTGCAACCTTGGGATGAGTCTACGGTTGGCGTGCTAACCTATACTTGCCCAAATTTTCAGCGCACAGTGCTTCATACAGTTCGGGATACCTGTAACCAGATCGACGGAATGATGATTGCACTTCAGGGCTAAGTTGAATGAGAAGTGCTTGGTACTTTATTTCATCAGGCCATGGACCCAGAGCTGCCCTTAGGTTCCAAAGGAGATAGGACGGAACGGGTTTCGGGACCAAAGTCAAGCGGACAATCAGTTTGCTTACCTTAACAATGAGGATCTCCTCCATGGCATCCTCAAAACCCGCCTGAGCCACATCGTTTGTAAGAGATCGACCCTGAACTACAAACTGCTGTACTAGATCCTCTGTTTTAGAGGGCCATTGATCTGCAGTTAGAGCTGGGCCCACCTGAAGGCTCCAGGTTTGTAAGGCCTTGTAGATCCTCTTCTGATCCGTGTTCAGCAGAGCTAAAATGGCTTACGTTGAGGATAATTTTCAAAGACGGTGAAGATCTTGGGCTCATTATGACGTCCAATGACAGCCTGACTACTGATTAAAAACTACAAGTTAGGCGAATGACCGCAGTTGAGCTTAACCTCACACGCTGGATAGTCACTCAGCCATGGGGCAGAACTTCCCGGGTTTCGGCACCAATGAAAAGTTCTCGGGATAAGCACAAGCTCTAGATCGATCATGAACACTACTTTATATTCGACAAAATACAGATCTTTTTAGGTACAAGTTCGGACTATTTAATATACTAATTTCGCAAAGTCAGAAATTCACATGTTTGTAGTGGCGTCTTAATAATATTCACACAATGAATCACAATATTAGAACTCACCCCGGGCCCAGTGCTGCCTACCCAGGCACGAGATTGCCCCGTTCATTCCTATATTTTCTCGCTCTTAAGATCAGTTCAAATTGCACACCCAATCAGCTCGATGATCCTAGAACAATGTCCCGCTCGATTGAATAATGATTCTAAAAGAATAATCTCAAGATTAAGAGCTACTGAGCATGGATCAAGAGTTCCGTTCATGACCGAATCATGGCCTCATTTGACGGTATCCTTATATGGCGGTCAAACATTTTGAATTTATGTATGTTTGAAGTATTTTGGTTTGAATAAAATGAAAAAGAAAACGCTGCAAATCCCTGCACAACGGTTTATTTTGTACAGAATACCCTTCTGTTACAGATCAGAGCTCTCTGTATAGATAACCCGTCTATATAATATATTATGTGAATCGCAGACCCTACGTAGGTTAGTACCTAACCCCGTACTCGTTATTAGGTACCTACCTAAATCACGAGTCAAATGTTGCTAAAATAATACAGCCTAAAGGAAAATTGTTTATGTGGAGTGAAATAGATGCCCCTTCTGCGTTGATCACTGTTTTCTGTGGTCAATACCTGTAATGAACCGTTGTGTAATAACTTGCCCATCAATAATACTTCAACGGTTGTTCAAGTTGCAAAAGTACCGATCAACAAAATCCAGACCCTTCTTGGTAGATGAACCGTTGTGTGATAATTTACCCTTGTGTAATAATTGCCGTTATGTATAATTTACCATTGTTTAATAATTTACCATTGTGTAATAATTTACCCATCAATAATACTTCAACGTTTGTTCAAGTTTCACAAGTACCTACCTACCAACAAAATCCAGTATAGTCCGTCACTCATATCGCAGAACAACCAACTCGACTTCATACAGCCATCCTTGATTATAATCAGGTGCTCCCTTGTGATGATATCCCGGCCGGATTTATACCGTTTGATTCACGATCGTGTTGACGAAGCTTTTTGGTGCACAGGAACGGCTGGACATACTAATGCTCCGGGTGGCCTCAAAAAAATTGTTTAGCTCAAGACAAATATAATAACGAGACACGCTGGCTCCTGTCTGGTTGGAGATGATCATTTTAAATTACAATCATAATGAAATATTTTCATAGGTAGATTAATATCTCCCCATTATGCTTGGGTGAGAATCAACATTTCGAACATTCACCTTAATATTATTTGCATAAGTTATAAGTCCACTGTTTGGAGTTTCAAGTAGGTGGGTAGGTATTCATGGTCAAACAGGATTTCCAGTAATTCCGAGGGACTTTATTATGCTTACCTGATACAATTAAGTAGGTAGGTATTCATAATCAAAACGGAATTCCAGGAATTTCAAGATGGTGGAAGGGGGTCTTCATTATGGTTATCTGATGGAATTAAGTAGGTAGGTATTCATAATTAAAACGGAATTCCAGAAATTCCAAGATGGCGGGAGGGGGTGGGTGACGTCATTATGATTACCTGATACAATTAATTAGGTAGGTATTCATAGTCAAAACGGTATTCCAGAAATTCCAAGATGGTGGGAGGGGGTGGGGTGACGTCATTATGATTATTTGATAGGTACAATTAAGTTGGTAGGTATTCATAATAAAGGTTGAGGAGATGGGAGGGGTGGGGTGGGGTGGGGTGACGTCATTATGATTACCTGATACAATTAATTAGGTAGGTATTCATAGTCAAAACGGTATTCCAGAAATTCCAAGATGGTGGGAGGGGGTGGGTGACGTCATTATGATTACCTGATACAATTAATTAGGTAGGTATTCATAGTCAAAACGGTATTCCAGAAATTCCAAGATAGTGGGAGGGGGTGGGTGACGTCATTATGATTACCTGATACAATTAATTAGGTAGGTATTCATAGTCAAAACGGTATTCCAGAAATTCCAAGATGATGGGAGGGGGTGGGTGACGTCATTATGATTACCTGATACAATTAATTAGGTAGGTATTCATAGTCAAAACGGTATTCCAGAAATTCCAAGATGGTGGTAGGGGAGGGATGGGGTGGGGTGACATCATTATGATTATTTGATAGGTACAATTAAGTTGGCAGGTATTCATAATAAAGGTTGGAGGTGATGGGTGATGGGTTGGTGAGGGGTGTGATGGCGAGGGGATGAGGCGGGGGTGGTAGGTGGGGGTGAGGGTGGTAGGAGGGTGATGATGGATGATGGGTGGGGGGTGATGGGTGAAGGTTTGTGGGCGGAGGGGTAGGAGGAGGGTCTGAGGGTTGTGGAGGAGGGCGGGGTGGGTGGAGGTCTGGAGGCGGCTGGGGGCGGCAGGGGGCGATAGGGCGAAGTCCAGGGGGGGGAGTAATGGGGTGGATAAGGGTAAGGGCGATGGGGGTAGGGATGGAGCGGCGTGAGCAGGCGGGATGGGGGGGGGGGGGGGGAGGTGGGTGAGGGGGAGCGGTAAGGGTGGGTGAGGGGGTGGCGCCACCCGCTAAGGCCCCCAGCAGCTGGTTAGACTGATGAGCATGTTGAAACAGGAATGCGCCAGGACCCGCATATTGACTCTACTCTCGTGCTGTAGCTTCCACTTTGGTCAGACAGTATACCGGAAAGTACAACAAATTGGACTCATGCCTGCATACACTTTGACACACCAGCAGGCCAGTTGCTGAAGCATTTTTTCGGTTTTCCACACTTGCCGCCTCATGAAGTGGAATAAGCCTTTTTAGACATTATGAAAACCGTGCCGGCTGAACCAGTGATCGGCGAGTTTCTAGAATACATGGCCGCCACTTGCATTGCACCACGCAGCCGTTTCCCGCCAATCTTATGGGCTAGTCCACCAACAGCGCAAATGCCAAAAACGACCAACGGTCCTGAATCTTTCCACCGCCATCTCAAGGACCAGTTCCATTCCCCGCACCAATCCGTTCATGCTGTGGTGCAAACCCTCAGGCAATTCCAAAATGAAACATGTATAAAAATGCATCCATCAGCAGAAGGAACCACCACATCCCACCAACGACAACAACGTGCAGTGCTTTTCGATATCTGGATTTCTTACTCCACTGGCAAAATTTCAAGATCGGACTACTTTAAAAAAAGTTGGAGTTTTGAAGCAGGCGTCCATACTGAAATAATTCGATATTTCGGCGGCATTTTTTTATTGACATTCACCAGTACTGACTGGCATGATATTTATATTTAAATATAGACTTTTTGTACTAAAATCTACATTTATTGGTTATTCCATTGGTCCTACAGCCCTCTCACTAGAGAATTGAGACAGAATTCGCTCTTTTGGGTAAAATACTCGCTCTTTTATCACTATATTGGCACTTTCAGGGACTGTACTCGCTCTTGTGGGCACAGGCTCTTTCGGGAGTGTTATAGCCGCTCGTTTGGTAGCAAATCTCGCTCATTTCGTCCTCCGATGGTGGGTCTTTCGTCCTGTATTTGAAATTGGCTCGCTCTTTCGTCCTTCACCGATCATGAGGTGTTCAGCCATTTCTGGCAGGAGATCGCTTCTCACTGGTGTCAACAACCTAAGAAATGTGTTGTGCAGCGTAAGGAAGTAGGGCTAAGTAAGATGCGAATTTGACTGGAATGAGGAATACCCATGACTTCTGTTTATATTGCTTTCCTTTTTCAAATGAAAGTAGGTTCCATTCTACAAATTTCGAGACCAAACACGAATTTTGAGAATCAGTATTGACGATTCACATGAAATATCTGCCAAGTAACTCCGACGTAATTCGTTGAATACTATTACCACATCATTCAGCTGAACTGAGTGGGGAAAGTTTCTACACCTGTGGTGGTGGGAACATGGTGCGGGAACTGAGTTACAGAAGTGAAATGCTTGGAACTGAGTTTTCGTGTGCAGTGGGTTCTGCGCCGGATACATTACAAAACTCGCTGCGCTTGGAACTAAGCTTAAGACATCAATGAACCGATAAGGCACTGGTTCACTCGGAACGGCAAGTAACCTTTCTGCAAGTATGGCTTTAAAGTAACGGTTCTGGCAGAATTGGGGTAGGAAATCAAAATTAGCTTCCAGGAGTCCTTTCATGTCTGGGTTGAGGGTTGAGAGAGCGCAGACACAAGCATTTCAATTGGTCAGCCTCCTGGAAAGTGTCTCAAGTTGTCTCTGGAGTCAGCAAGCTTGGCCGTTGTCAGTTAGAGCAGTAGGTATTCATAAGGCTATTAATGGTGGTTTAGGTCTGACAAAGCAAAACCAGCATAAGTGTGTGTAAAGCTTGTGACTTGATACTCGCTCAGTCGTCTCGGATCATGAGGGCTGCAGCCTATAAGAGCCAATCCGATGTAATCCGTGGGTCAAAAGAGCGAGCCTTTGTTTGTCATTACAATGGGGCCAACACTCCCTAAGGAGCGACACCTTGGACTGTACCTACTCGAGCTATTGGTACAAAATGTCAGCAAACTCCCTCTCTTTGTCAACCCTCAATCAACTTCCTATGAGTAGCGTGATTTGTGTCAGGATAGCGTTAGGTTGTTAGTTAACAATATGTATCACCAATTGGCATTCTGCTTTTTACCAGGCAAGTCAACTGAATGCTACCCGAACGTTTGGAAGTACCTAGTTTTGTTATGTGCTGAGGAACATTGATGCTATGTCCAAGCCAGTGTGTACTCGACTACGAAAAAGCAGCCCACCAGGGCTTCATGAACGTGTTCCCTTCATCTGAGGTGTCGTGCTGTAGCTTCCACTTTGGTCAGACAGTATACCGGAAAGTACAACAAATTGGACTCATGCCTGCTGCATACACTTTGACACACCAGCAGGCCAGTTGCTGAAGCATTTTTTCGGTTTTCCACACTTGCCGCCTCATGAAGTGGAATAAGCCTTTTTAGACATTATGAAAACCGTGCCGGCTGAACCAGTGATCGGCGAGTTTCTAGAATACATGGCCGCCACTCGCATTGCACCGTGCAGCCGTTTCCCGCCAATCTTATGGGCTAGTCGACCAACAGCGCAAATGCCAAAAACGACCAACGGTCCTGAATCTTTCCACCGCCATCTCAAGGACCAGTTCCATTCCCCGCACCAATCCGTTCATGCTGTGGTGCAAACCCTCAGGCAATTCCAAAATGAAACATGTATAAAAATGCATCCATCAGCAGAAGGAACCACCACATCCCACCAACGACAACAACGTGCAGTGCTTTTCGATATCTGGATTTCTTACTCCACTGGCAAAATTTCAAGATCGGACTACTTAAAAAAAGTTGGAGTTTTGAAGCCGGCGTCCATACTGAAATAATTCGATATTTCGGCGGCATTTTTTTATTGACATTCACCAGTACTGACTGGCATGATATTTATATGTAAATATAGACTTTTTGTACTAAAATCAACATTTTTTATTGGTTATTCCATTGGTCCTACAGCCCTCTCACTAGAGAATTGAGACAGAATTCGCTCTTTTGGGTAAAATACTCGCTCTTTTATCACTATATTGGCACTTTCAGGGACTGTACTCGCTCTTGTGGGCACACGCTCTTTCGGGAGTGTTATAGCCGCTCGTTTGGTAGCAAATCTCGCTCATTTCGTCCTCCGATGGTGGCTCTTTGGTCCTGTATTTGAAATTGGCTCGCTCTTTCGTCCTTCACCGATCATGAGTTGTTCAGCCATGTCTGGCAGGAGATCGCTTCTCACTGGTGTCAACAACCTAAGAAATGTGTTGTGCAGCGTAAGGTAGTAGGGCTAAGTAAGATGTGAATTTGACTGGAATGAGGAATACCAATGACTTCTGTTTATATTGCTTTCCCTTATCAAATGAAAGTAGGTTCCATTCTACAAATTTTGAGACCAAACACGAATTTTGAGAATCAGTATTGACGATTCACATGAAATATCTGCCAAGTAACTCCGACGTAATTCGTTGAATACTATTACCACATCATTCAGCTGAACATGGTGCGGGAACTGAGTTACAGAAGTGAACTGTTTGGAACTGAGTTTTCGTGCGCAGTGGGTTCTGCGCTGGATACATTACAAAACTCGCTGCGCTTGGAACTAAGCTTAAGACATCAACGAACCGATAAGGCACTGGTTCACTCGGAATGGCAAGTAACCTTTCTGCAAGTATTGCTTTAAAGTAACAGTTCTGGCAGAATTGGGGTTGGAAATCAAAATTAGCTTCCAGGAGTCCTTTCATGTCTGGGTTGCGGGTTGAGAGAGCGCAGACGCAGCATTTCAATTGATCAGCCTCCTGGAAAGTGTCTTAAGTTGTCTCTGGAGTCAGCAAGCTTGGCCGTTGTCAGTTAGAGCAGTAGGCATTCATAAGGCTATTAATGGTGGTTTAGGTCTGACAAAGCAAAACCAGCATAAGTGTGTGTAAAGCTTGTGACTTGATACTCGCTCAATCGTCTCGGATCATGAGGTGTTCAGCCACGTCCGGCAGATCGCTTCTTACTGGTGTCAACAACCTAAGAAATGTGTTGTACAGTGTAAGGTAGTAGGGCTAAGTAAGATGCGAATTTGATTGGAACGAGGAATACCCATGACTTCTGGTTATATTACTTTCCCATTTTTAAATGAAAGTAGGTTCCATTCTACAAATTTCGAGACCAACCACGAATTTTGAGAATCAGTATTGACGATTCGCGTGAAATATCTGCCAAGTAACTCCAACGTAATTCGTTGAAGACTATTACCACATCATTCAGCTGGTGGTTTATTCGCAGTTTGGTTTTCCGCCGTAAATAATTTGAAGATTGAAGGAGGAAGTTCTTATTGCGATAATCACAAATAATGTCGGCTTTTCATTCAATTGCTTCTGACCCGAGCGGGTCAACACGTCATTTACCTCGGAATGAGCCCATTTTATTCATACAGCGATAATGAAGCGATTCTGAGTCAAATCGATGCGACAAACACGAGGGGGGGAAAAACGAACACTCTGAGAATGCGTTGAAAATCGTTCGAAAAATTTGTGTCCCAAATTGTGTGTATTGGATTGTCAAATTCTGACCGTAACGCTGAGGATTAAAAATTCAGATATGCGTTATTTGGGAATTCCGTGATTGGATGCCTATTGTGAGGTGTTGACGTGCGCCTTTTTTCCTGGATTGTTGAAGTAGGAAGTGAAGCTCAGTAGCGTTGCTGGCACCGAGTAGGTCGTAGTCGTAGCTTCCGAATGTCTTCATGTCCTGACGAAATGACTGGTTGTTTCACCGAGATGTTTGGATCATATTCTCCCGGTGTGTACCTTTGTTATTTTTATTTTTTGTTAGGTACATATTGTGAGGGTGATGCCCTTTTAGAGCATCCTGAATACCTCCCTAGATTTTCACAGAAATGTATGTATGTTTATATGATATTTATTTATTTATGACCTTGGGTGCATGATAAAAATTCGAAATTTCCCCAAAATTTTCGTATTGCCCAACAGAAAGATGAGCTCGAAGATGAGCAATTTTCAAAAATTCTAAGAGGGTCAAATTTGAGTTTTTATGGGGTCAAAAATCGGTAAAAACTGCTAAAATGGCGAACAATTGATATAAAATCACTGAAAGTGGTACGGCAGGGTGAGTAAAGACGGAAAAATACCATTTAAGCTGTTTTTCATACAAAATAGGGGTCGAATTTGGATTTTTGGGGCTCAGACCATCGGGTGGTTGGAATTTGACTGGTTTCCATCCCTGTTCCTACCTAACTTTATGGTTGTAGGAGGCAAATTGCAGGCTTCGCTTCAGCAATTTCGGAAGGGCTCGATGTGATCTTTGAGGCCACCGCCTCGCCATCGCAGAAGCCTCATATAACACTCGAATATGTCTTGATCTTGCCCATATTTTTAAAAAGGTACATGTAAGGACAGTGACCGGTGGTTGCACGTAGGTCCTTTTGGATCAAGGACAGACGAACTTTTTAGCTACACTTTCCACAATTTTCAGTACCTACATGAATTTTTGAAGTTTTTTAATAATCAAATCTGTTTTAGAGCGTCCTGAATACCTCCCTACATTTTAACAGAAATGTATATATGTATATGTTACCAAATTTTATATATTATGTATATATGATATTTATTTATTTATAACCTTGGGTGCATGGAAAAAATGCGAGATTTCCCCGGAATTTCCAACAAAAATATGAGTTCGTAGATGAGTAATTTTCAAAAATTCTAAGAGGGTCAAATTTGAGTTTTTATGGGGTCAAAAATCGGTAAAAATTGCTAAAATGGCGAACAGTTGATACAAAATCACTGAAGGTGGTACGGAAGGGTGAGTTAATATGGAAAAATACCATTTCAGTTGTTTTTCATACGGAATAGGGTTTTGGGGGGGGGGGGGGGACAGAGGGACTTTCTAGCTACCCACTTTCCACAATTTTCAGTACATGAATTTTTGAAATTTTTTAATAAGCAAATCTGTTTTAGAGCATCCTGAATACATCCCTTGTTTTTAACTAAAATGTATATATATGCATTTATTTATGACCTTGGGTGCATGATAAAAATCCGTAATTTCCGCAAAATTTTAGTATTGCCCAACAAAAAGATGAGTTCGAAGATGAGCAATTTTCCAAAATTCGAAGAGGGTCATATTGGATTTTTTATGCGGTAAAAACTGCAACAATTGCGAACAATTGATATAAAATAACTGAAAGTGGTAGTTAATACGGAAAAATACCATTTCAGTTGTTTTTCATACGGAATAGTGGTCAAATTTGAATTTTTGAGGTGATCTTTGAGGCCACCGCCTCGCCATCGCAGAAGCCTCTTATAATTACTCGAATTATGTCTTAATCTTGCCCATATTTTTTTAAAGGTACGTGTAAGGACAGTGACCGGTGGTTGCACGTAGACTTGCTTTTGGATCAAGGGCAGACGAACTTTTTAGCTACCCACTTTCCACAATTTTCAGTACCTACATGAATTTTTGAAGATTTTTAATAAGCAAATCTGTTTTAGAGCATCCTGAATACCTCCCTAGATTTCAACAGAAATGTATATATGTATATATGATATTTATTTATTTATGACCTTTGGTGCATGATAAAAATTCGAAATTTCCCCAAAATTTTTGTATTGCCCAACAATAAGATGAGTTCGAAGATAAGCAATTTTCAAAAATTCTAAGAGGTTCAAATTTGATTTTTTGTGTTGTCAAAAATCGGTAAAAATGGCTAGAATTGCGAACGATTTATATAGAATCACTGAAAATGGTACGGATGGGTGAGTAAAGACGGAAAAATACTATTTAAGTTTTTTTTCACACGAAATAGGGGTCAAATTTGGAGTTTTTGGGGGCATACCGTTTCCTACCTAACTCTAGGTTGTAGAGTTCCTAGTAGGTCCTTTTGGATCAAGGACATACGAAATTTTTAGCTGTACCCACTTTCTTGGAGAATCTGATGAACTGGAGTAGAATGCCAAAGTGCAATTCTCATGTTCCGTCCACCAGAAAACTGTTTTCAAACTGTTCCAAAACCAGAACCTAAGGTTTTTCCTGAAGGGTCGGGATGAGTTTTAAAACGGTTTCAGTTGGAGAACTTATCGGCTGGAAAAACCTCAGGAAACAGCCAAACAAATGCGATGACTCGAGGGCCGAGAAATAACTGAGTAGGTACCACAGAGGACGATCCGTTCCGTGAAGGTTGGAGGGAATTGAGATTTTCGGAAGGTTCCAGGGGGTTTATCTTCAGGTTCTAACACTTGTTCCGTTAGTATCCATTAGTATCATTCAATTGGCATTTTTCTAATGTCTGCTCTTTTTCATCGTTCCATCAAAATAAAAAACCCATTTGGTACTCAAGAGTTCGCTGAATCTGTCCGCCAATCTTTCACCGCTTTTCTTCTTTACTTACCTTTCAAAAATAATAAATTAGCCGGCATCAAAAGCACGCACTCCGTTTGGCGCCCACGGCCAAGCATCAGTTCTAATAGCATCCCTGGCCAACTGGGCTTTATTGATTTCAAGCCAAAAGCCCTCGCGTGTTTTCATTGCTCTTATGATAAAAAGGGAGGGAAAAAAACAGCCAGAACCTTGCTGTAAACCACATCGAGTCACGTGACATTCTCTCGCCCCCGCTCGTTATTCGATAATCCAGATTGGTGTTTGCGAATATAATAATACTAGAATTTTCCGGGTAATACTCGAAGATTATGACGTGGGTGGTATTCGTTCGATATATCGTTGCTCCTCTGCCAAAACCACGAAACTTTAGAAGAGCCCTCTGCCAAAACCGCGAATCTGAAATTTCTTCGTTTTCCAGTAGAAGCATTTCAGTGTTCACCGTTCCGATTCAGCGACACGGAGTGATGATATTTAGAACGATGGGCTGTTTCTCTGATCTCCCTTCATTGAGGATGAAGTGTCAGAGGTAGAAATTAAAAAAAAAAATCATCGACAGCCCATGTGACCTCTTTACCTCCAAGAATCAGATTCGCGATTTTGGCGGAGTAGGTTCCTGAGTGAGTTTCTCAGTGATAAATAAACAATAACGCTAAACAACTGTTCATAAAATTTATTATCTTGCTCTGTAGTGGAAAAATTGAAGGTAGAAGGTAAGAGGTGTTCATGATACTTAGTTGAAATCGTAAAAAAAGAACAAAAATAATTACTGTTCATGCTAATTTTATCAAAATTCACTGATCTCTGGAAGTAAACGTATAATAAAAAGATAAATCTGGAGAAATTATTGGGAAGAATAGCTCAAGAACGTTGGAAAATCTTAAGTAAAAGGGTCATTGCAATTCACTGTTAATCACGCAGCTGGAGGTAAATGGTCAAAGTAGGGGTCGATAAAAAGTCACTCGGAATCAGATTCATCGGACTCGTCTTGATCCGGCTCAGGAAGCGCGTCTCTGGTGGTATTGGAGTGCTTCAGATTCCTGTAATACTCGTGGTACTCTGGGGGGATGATCAAGTCTTGGCACATCTTCATTAAATCATTGTATTTGTTGGTGGATATCGGCAGCTGTTCTTTGTAGGCAGAACGAGGCATAGTGAGATGCTTTTTCGAGATTCGTCGTTTCCTTGTCCTGATGGTCCCTGGCGTAGTTTTGGCCAAAGATACTTCCATGAAGTTGCTGTCGTCATAGCTAGTCTTGTACCTCACTGTCACCAGGGGTCCATCCTCAGTGTCCAATTTCTGGTATTCAATTGAACACAACTGCCTCCAAGGAATCTTGCTTTTAAGAGAGTCTGCGAGAGGCTTGAAGTTCAAGAAATCTGAGAACGTCATTCTATTAACCACAAAAGGTTGAGGGTTGAGTCTTGCACCCCTTATAACTTGGGCCCACCCTTCGGGCACGTAAACGGGCACGTTCTTTACTTTCTTTTCAATTTTCGCGTGAATAGAGTCGCACTCCATCTCGCTATGACCGGGTTCAAAAAATGAATGCCGGATAGTCGTCAAGTTCGGTATGGTTTTCAACACGAAAATACACAGAGCCGCGATGACCGTGTTTTTATTTTGGCCACCGCATGAATCAGACATCATTCGGATGGTCGTTATAGGCACATCGCTGTTGGCGCACTTATCTCGCAAGTAACGTAGCAGACACGAAGCGATTTCATTGGTACCTCTGTTACCCTGTGACTCGTCCCAAAGGAAACACTGACCATCGTGGGAGGTCAAGTCGAAGACGGTGAAGTTATACACAGCTAACTTCCTTAGGTAGAAGATTTGTCCAGCACTGCCTTTCGGCGTGCAAAGCACCGCCTCCAAGTCAAAGTTGAAGGCTAGGCAAGTCGAATTTTCAGCGGCGAGTTTTTTGTCTTCATCTCGAGCTTGACGAGCCAGGGTTTTCTGCCGCTGGTGCTTTTCGAAAGCTACTTTGCGAATTTCTTTTCCTTCGGGATGTGAGCTGTAATAAGCGAGGCAAACCTTGCACTGATCTTTTTTAGGCTGGAAAAATCCGAGGTTATAGTACTCCTTGAAAATTCTCCTGAATTTTTCTAGTTTTACGGTTGCTAAACCAATTTCCGTGCTTTTTTCAATGTACATTCTGTGAAGAATGGAAATGTTGAGACTTGAATCCAGATACTTTTTTGTCGTGCTGCTACGGCAGTAGTGGGATTCGACTGCAGAGAACGTGTGAATGAAGTCGTGAATGAATCTTTCAACTGCTACTGGAGTTTTGTTATGAGGGACGTGTTGCCCCCTCCTATATTTTTCCACCACGCCGTTTTCGGACACTTTTTTCAGAGAGCTGCGAATCAAAGCGTCTGTGACGTTCAGTGTGCACATGAAAAACGTTCTACAGACTGGGACTGCACACTTATTAACCGTCAAAGAATACTCGTGAGTGTAAGTTCTGCGTGAGGAGGCTTTGTTTGTCGTCGATCTGTTCTTGGGTTTCATAGCTATGTGTTTGGCAATGAACACTCTTTGTTCATCAAGTGAACCTAAATTTCGAAACGCCTCGTGAATTTGCTTACGATCTTTCTCAGGGACTTTGGTGTCACAGTCATGTCTTTTTAAGCCCAAGCACGGGGATGGAAGGAGGGGGCGAGCTGCATGTACCTCACCTTTTACGCCGAGGTAATGTTCACCTTTCAGTCGTTTCTCTTGACGAACTTCTTTTCCCCAGGCTGCCTTTCTTTTCCTCTTCGGAAAATGTTCTGGAAAAAAAATAATAGGTATTATTAATAGGTAATGATAATAATAAGAAATTATTCTTTAATCGCAGATTGGGGTAGGGTATCTACTTACCATGAACCGCGTTGTAGGCCCTGTTATCGTGGGTTTCATCTTCATCTTCCTCTGAAGACTCTGAAGGCACGAAGAGGTCCTCATCCGTTTCAATGTTTTCTACAGGGTCTTCTACTGACGAAATGTCACTCACATCAATGTTAGCAGTTGCTTCCAATGCCAACTGAAGCATTTTTTCACCCCGGGATCTCATTTTCGACAAAACTTCGAGCAACAGTGACAGGCGAAAAAACTTGGTCGGTATAATACGAAATAAGCAAATCGGATCGAGAAACAAGAAGGAAATTGACTCATCTGGGTCATCAAGAGGAAATAGGCTCAGCTGTCATCAGAAGTTCACGGCTTGGAATCCCACGACCACCGTAGTTGAGTAAAACTGGATGATATTTTGAAGGTGAAGCATTCGGTGTGGCCAGCCTTACAGAATTTGGTAGACAGCTCATTATTATTTTACCGCGAATCTGCCAATTGTTGCCGGGGTTACTCAGCCAATAACGCGAATCTTGCGATTTGTAACAAGGGCGGCTACGCCAAACTCACGAATCTGGCAGATTCGTGAGATTGCATAGGGAAGAAACATTAATTGGCAGATTCGTGAAAAAGTGACCTGCAAAATAACAACCTTCTAGTGGGGTTAGAGAGATGAGATTTCTGGAGGAGACGCTCGTCCGTAACCGTGACTCAAAGCAATGCTTAACTCAATTTTCGAATTTTTGCAGTTTCGCGGTTTTGGCAGAGGGCTCTTCTAAAGTTTCGTGGTTTTGGCAGAGGAGCAACGATATCTTACCAATCGAGTTGTACGGGGACGAGATTGAGAGTACTCAGAGCACATACATACTCAGTCTCCACCAAGGTTTGGATAGCGTGCCATTTGTCTTTCACACTTCCCTTCAAGTTCTTCTCAATAAATCCAACGAGACTCAGCTTCCTACGATCAAGTTGAAAAGTAAAGAAGAAATCAACAGAGAGTACCACTGCGACTTCAGGCTCGAAAGGAAATGCTCATAGCAGCAAGAAACAGAAGGGACGGGTCAGCAAAAGGGCAATCAGAAAGCTCTGCGGCCAATGTCCTTGATGGATCACCCTGGATAGTTCTTGTTGTAGTTCACGTTCAAAAAATTATAAATTGGAATCTTCAAATACGATTAAAAGTTAGTCGTGAAACTTGGTGCAATTGCCAGGCAATGCTCTAGTTATTGGGGAAGATTTTTTTTGCCATAGAAAGAAAAATCCACTGTTTTATACGTCTCATATTTATATATTTTCAATATATTCATTATATTAAATTGTTAGAAGTGTAAACGTTAAAAGTGTAAGAAGTGCGTTGTAAACGTTAAAAGAAGTGCTTTGTTCTTATGTGTAAAGTGTGAGAAGTGTTGTAAAAGTAAGTAAAAGTGTTGTAAAAGTAAGTAAAAGTGTTGTAAAAGTAAGTTTTGTAAAAGTAAGTGTTGTAAAAGTAAGTAAGAAGGGTTGTAAAAGTGTAAGAAGTGCGTTGTTCTTACGTGTAAAGTGTAAGAAGTGCGTTGTAAACGTTAAAAGAATTATTTTAGAAAAGAACATGGCCAACGTGAGCAATTTATTTTACGTTATTATTTATTTCAAAATATTTCAACTGATGTCAGAATGCATAGGTAGTAATATTATTTCTTTACTTCAGCGGTCTCAAAAAATAATGTACTGCCATACTGAATCACAGCCACTATATTGCCGATGAAATTCGAGAATACACCCTATTTTCCTTGTATCCGCAAAAATGAACTTCAGTTTGGCTAGCTATGTTTTCCTTGTTATCATTTGAATATCAAACCATAACGCATGTCAGCATTGTGTCGAATGACGCTACATATCCCTTTGAAAATTCCTGAAATAATTTCGAAAGCAGTTGACATGCGTTACGTATTGTTAGAAGGTATAATGTTTCAAAAGCCCCATGTTTTAGAGATTGAACTTCCACAAAGAAGTTTCTTTCTTAATATTCGGTAAAGGAATCCATTTTACTGGAGAACAAGAAACATTGATGTGTCAAACAGTTCAAGTACAGCGTTTACCGCGCCGCAAGGTATATTTGTGATGAATTTAAATTGGCGCAAATTCACCACGAGAGGCGAGGTGGGAATGTGTCGGCATCTGGTTAAGGGCGGACCTCCACCGTAAGCCGAATCTTTTTGGATGAATTCGTGCGGTTAAGGGCGGACCTCCACCGATCTTTTAGGGAATTTGCCAGTTCTGGTTAAGGGCGAAACCTCCACCATGTTCTGGATCTTTTTGGATGTTTGTGCGGTTAAGGGCGGACCTCCACCGATCTTTTAGGGTAATTTGCCAGTTCTGGTTAAGGGCGAACCTCCACCATGTTCTGGATCTTTTGGGTTTAGGAGAGAGATGTGGTAAGGAGAGAGAGAGTAGTCTTCGACTAGAGGAGAGCGTAGAATGAGTAAAAAGTCGCAGGATCCGGGGTTATATAGACCCGGAAGCCTTCTCCTACCAACCCTCTGTTGGGAGAGGATGGAGGGGCTCCAGGTTGTGTACTGGATCCTGCGGCCTGTGTCCCCACTCGTACCGTTTATTGGCAAGAACTAAAGTTGGCTTATGAATTATTTGTGAGAACTTGATCTGCTAGGAGTAGTTCCGGGAGGGACTCACGACAATATTCTATGTTACAGTATGATTCATTGTGCCAATAATTATCTATACATTTTGCCAATAATTCTAATTCTTCTATTCTTCAATAATTCTTCTATTTTGCTAATAAATTTAGTACATAAGATTTTCCCTGTGGTATCTCAGAAAGATCGTATCTATGTGCATCTTAAATTAATTTCAATTCCCTGTCTGTTAAAGGTATCTAAAAGTGACACTTTTGTCGGTATAATACATCGGAAATCAGGATTTTACTGTATAAATATTTGTTTTCAAGAATTTTTGATTCGGCTGCAGGGGCGTTGCGTCTATAAGGCCACTTGGGCCACTGCCCTGCCACCAAAAAACACTGTATAGGTATAATAGGTAAGTTTAAAAACCTCCATAGTTCAGTTGGAATTTGAATTTCCCTCTGTACACTGTACCTAGCATTTTTCACAAAGTTCAACAGCGACTCACCAGACTTCTCTGGCTATGGAATGGAAATTGTATGGATATTCAATATTATAGTAGAGCATCCATGGTGTGCTCCATAGCCAAAGCATCTTATCCGAATAAAGCGACTGTAATCGATGTCCTGCAATCGAAATCGAAACCTAGGCTCCTGAAACTGGCAGGCAGGTTCTGGGACCTGGTGTCGCCATGACAGCTGAGAAAAGCCCGCGCATGCTCAGTAGAGTAAAAATGTTGTTTGCCACGCCCACTTTCGGCCCAGTCCCCAAAATCTGATTTCTACTCCAAAATCGTTCGTTTTCACAATCGATTCGATCCCTTCGATTCAATTTGTTGTTGTTGTTTTTCTTGAGGGTGCCGCGAAGAAACACTTTTCAAGCCGACAGTGGTGGTTAGAGGTTGCGTTTTTTCTTCTTGTGCATTCGATTCAATTTTGCATCTCAATACGAGATGCTTCTTCGTCTTCTGATTTGTTTTTGTTGTGAATTATGTTCGCTTTCTCTGTTGTCAGTTGTCAGTTTTCAATTTTTTGCGTCAATTGAGCGCATTTTGCGTTCGGTCCGGTTCTGATGGCAGATTTGTATTCTTGGTACCTACGTGCATTTTGTCCTGTTTGTGGTCTTGTGGATTGATCGTCGTCCTAACTCATAACTACCTAGCTTCAGGTCAATAGCTTCTCCATTCAAGTAGGTACCGGCCGACGGGTCATTGTTTTGTTATAGGTGTTTTAGTTTACTATATTTTTATAACACGTGAATTCGGTGTCTAATTTGCAGTAGAAATTGCCGCCGTTTTCGTACGACGATAGAGTGTTGATTGAAAGGGAATTTGCTGAATATCAATCAGTAAATAAGGGAAGGGTGTTTATTGTTGCCTCGAGGTATTTGTAGACAAATCTCTTGGTTTTGTGTTCTGGTTTGGTGTCCCACCGTTTTCAGAGCCCACGCACCGCTACTGTTCGGCTGGTCCCTAATTTCGTGGTTTAAGAAACAAATCTCAACTAACTATCCGTGGTTTCATCGTAAATCGTGAAGCGAAAAAACGACCAAATCATATCAGAAGAATTCGAAATTAATGATGCCGTTTCAAAAAGAACAGGAAATCGCTCAAGACGACAAAATAGAGAGGTTTTGCAAAAAAAATATATATAGTATAGTTTATATAGTATAGTATAGTATATATACAGTAGTAGAGTATATTGAGGATCCCTGTCATAACACCTTTTCTGCAACCCCGTGCATTCGTCCGGGCAAGCAGGTCCAAGTCTGCCTGTACTGAATGTTCTGATCCGGTCAGAATCTAATCTGTATAAATACCTAACTCCATGTGTCAGACCAGCTGATGATGATGTCACCCATCATCAGCAGTCACACGGGCCCGCTGGTTTTCTGACCCAGCTACCTTACCCGAAGCGAAAGTCCGAACGCGAAGATGGAATCGGATGATTGCAAATACAATTAGTATGCCGCCGGGCCCATTAGCACTTGGGCAATCTAAAACCGGACCGCCAAACATTGGGATCCCTGTCACGCAGTGTAACGAACAAACAGACAGTTTTTCTGTGGATCCAGCAGTTGATGCTGTCTGAAATCCTCGCATTGACTCATCCTTGTATTCTGTGCGTCAAACCTGAGGTCATCGATTTGAATAACTAAAAATTTTGGAGTACGAGGAAACGCTTTAGCAGTGTTTTTTGGACGATATTTAAAATAAGATTAAACTCATAAGCGACCGTCCTGCAAGTATCCTCAGAATTGAAGAGTACAGGGAAGAAAGGCGAAATGTCAATCATTCCAGAAGTTGAGAAAATCGAATCTGAAAGTTAAAAACCCAGCACTTTCGCTACTTCAGTTCAAACTCATTAATTTTGGTTTTTTTTTTTGCACTTCCCTTGAGTAATTTTTATCGCCGAACCTGCAAAAACGTGATTTATTCAAGCAAGGGTACACTTGTACAATGAAGAAAAGCGAAATGTTACACAAAGTTGTGAACGAACGAAGTTTAATTCTGGTTTATTATTCCGCAGTGTAACTAACAAACAGACAGTTTTTCTGTGGATCCAGCAGTTGATGCTGTCTGAAATCCTCTCATTGACTCATCCTTGTATTCTGTGCGTCAAACCTGAGGTCATCGATTTGAGCTAACAATTTTGGAGTACGAGGAAACGCTTTAGGAGTGTTTTTTGGACGATATTTAAAATACGATTAAACTCATAAGCGACCGTCCTTCAAGTATCCCCAGAATTGAAGAGCACAGGGAAGAAAGGCGAAATGTCAATCATTCCAGAAGTTGAGAAAATCGAATCTGAAAGTTAAAAACCCAGCACTTTCGCTACTTCAGTTCAAACTCATTAATTTTGGTTTTTTTTTGCACTTCCCTTGAGTAATTTTTGATAAAGGAAGCGTGAACAAGTATCGCCGAACCTGCAAAAACGTGATTTATTCAAGCAAGGGTACACTTGTACAATGAAGAAGAGCGAAATGTTACACAAAGTTGTGAGCGAACGAAGTTTAATTCTGGTTTATTATTCCGTGAATAATACCACCTGTGATTCACCCGGAAATAAATTGTCATAACACCCCCCCTCACAATTTTTTCTTTGACGTTTCAAGATGCGTAGATTCCAAAAATGTCCGTCCGCCATATCATCCATATCTACTTCATTTTCTGTCTAAAAAATTCGTTAGTTCGCACACAAGCTCCATTTGGGCCCTGGTTATGCCCCGAAACTTTGCAGCACGATCGGAATATACCCAAGGGTGTTATGGGTTGAAAATGGATGTGAAAATAGGGTTTTCTGGTGTTTTAGTAACATGAGCTTTTGAGGTATCGTTTTTCCATGTTTTTAGGACGAGGAGACCGGATTTTGACCAAAGAGTGAAGAATTGAGGTTGTAACGAAGGTTCAGCTCCCAAAATCCCTTTTTTAATGATTCAGAAACCTCGGAAATTGTCTGAAATCACGATGCATTATATTGGTTTGGTTTGTTAAATTTAATTATAATTATAATTAATTATAAGGCTTCGGTGGACCTTTCGCCTTTCTTCATTGCACAGTAAACTTCGGGATGATTTTTAGCCCTGATCCTTCGTCTTTCTTTCCTCTTTAGCTTGTGCAACGGATTCTACTCTACAAACACTCAGTGTTGCCATCCTGAACTCAGTTCCGACAAAAAATTGACATTTCGCCTTTCTTCCCTGTGCTGTTCAATATTGCAAGTCGGTTAGAATCTTCTGCGTTAAGATAGTGGTTTACAGACACAATTCCTTGGTTTCTGATAAGAAAAATGCAAGAAAAGTTGTTATTTGGAGCATTCTCTCTTATTTATGTGTAAATGCAACTCGTGAACTGTACATGTTTGTCTGTTACAGATCCGAGAACGGCAGACTGGCCGCTCATGTCCTCACCGTGGCCCACGCTGGCTATCTGTCTCAGCTACGCTTATTTCTCAAAAAGTCTCGGCCCGGCGCTGATGGCCAACAGAAAACCCTTCAAGCTCAACAACGTTTTAGTCGCCTACAATCTCTTCCAGACAGTCTTCTCCGCCTGGATCTTCTACGAAGTGAGTGCAATGGTTTCTGGTGATACGGATGCATGTTGCAGGAAAACTTGACAATCTGCATTCAGAAACATAAGTTGTGGTCACTGAGTAGCGGAAGTGCTATGAAGTTTGTTTGCTATACAATTTGCGCAGGCATCAAGCTGCGTTGAGAGCGCACATCACTGGTGTCGGCTAGTTGGGCGACATAGCGCAGTGGTCTAACTGACGAACTGTTACGTCAAAGTTCCCAAGATCGAAGTTGTGGCCGTAGCTTCTTCGTATGCACAACTTGATTGCTGTGACATTATAACAGCAATCAAGCTGTGGCAGATCATGGGCAAGACCTACCCCTGTCCTACCACTGTGAAGTCGGTCTCCAGTGTGCGACTTGTTGAAAACAACACGAGTTCGATGAGTTGTAGTCACGGAGTAACGGAAGTTTGCTATAGCTGTGGCCCGTAACTTCTTCGAATCAATAACTTGATAGCTATGACTCCTGAAGTTAGTGAAGTTTGGAATTTACTAGATTCTAGGCAGCAATGCAGTATTGGTTTATTATTTTCAATAATAAACCTTTGGAATCGACCATGGGGGAAAAAATTACCCCCCCCCCCCCCCCTTGAAATTTGATGGCTTATGTTTCAAGGGACGTAGAATATCGAATTAAAAAATTTCCGCCCGTACGCCGTCCCCAGCTTTTGGTTTATTATTCTGTGAATAATACACCTATGTATTCGCTCAGCAAAAAATTTTTATAACACCCCCTCAAACTTTTTTCTTTTCCGTTTCAAGGTGCATAGATTCCAAAAATGCAATGTCCGTCCGCCGTACGCCGTCCGCCGTACGCCGTCCGCCGTATCACGTGTACAGGCTTCATTTTCGGTCTAAAAAATTCGTTCTTTCGCACACATGCTCCATTTGGGCCCTAGTTGTGTCCCGAAACTTTTCAGCCCGATCGGAAAATGTGTGTAAAAATAGGTACTTTTTACGTTTTAGCAACATATTGGTAACATGAGCTTATATGAAGTCGATTTTGACCAAAGAGTGGAAAATTGAGTTCTACCAAATGTTCAGCTCCCAGAATTGATTTTTTATGAGTGAAAAACCTGGGAAATCGTCTGAAATCACCATCAGTTTGTATAATAACACTGGAAAAAGTGTCAAGACGTGGTTCAGGACGATTAAATGGCACTACCAATGATCAAAGATAGTTTTAAAAAAAAAGAACAAAAAAGAGCGTACCTAATTTGTGTTTTGGGGGCCAAAATTAATGGAAACCATCAGAAGTAGCTATTTCGATTATTACGCATGAAAGAAACAATTATTAATGAACAGCCAACCTTTCTGTAGGTATGTCCAATAGAATAATAAACCCATGTGACAAGGACTTTGCAGTGTTTTTCCTTAGTTCGTATGAATCGAAATACACGAAATTTGGTATATGGGTCCCGTTTGGGCTCTAGTTGGTCCTCGAAGCTCGGCGGTGCTTTCACTCAACTCTAAGGGGGTGAAAAATAGGGGTTGAAATGTCCGGGAGTAGCCCTGTCTCGGAAAAATCGTATTTTGAGGTGTGGGTTTTCTCGCATTTTTAAAGAGTTCGATTTTTTCTGAATTTTTGAGACCATCCGGAGCATTCTACGATGTTGCTATAACATTTGCTATACAATTTGCGCAGGCATCAAGCTGTGTTGAGAGCAGCGCACATCACTGGCCTCTCGGCTAGCTGGGTGCAGTGGTCTAACTGATGGACTGATACGACAAAGTTCCCGACATCGAAACCCTACCGAGACTGAATATTTTTTCACTCCACATCAACAGTTTCCCTTCAGAACTTCATTGTTTTGGTTTCTTTTTGCGCCATTTTAGCAACTGTTTCTCATCGACAAATTATTTTAGCAACATTTAACACGTGTTTTAGGTAGGTACTTAGTAGCGAGTACGGGGTTAGGTACCAAGCTACGGAGGGTCTGCGATCTACATAACATGTATAGAATATTACATATATTAATTAATTATAAATAGAAGGTTTTTTTTAGACCACCCGGAGCATTGTACGTCCAGCCGTTCGTTCACATTAAGGTCACAAATTTTGCACCGACAGGCTTCTTCAACAGGGGGATGAATGAAATTGTATACATTCAGCCCAGATATTGCTAGGGACGCGGCAACAATTGGGAATTGGCCCGAGATAATCTTCGCTAGAGGGCACCTGATTATAATCACGAATGGCTGTATGAAGTCGAGTTGGTTGTTCTGTGATATTATTTCATTTGAAAAATGATGGCTCTTTTGGATTTTGTTGATGGGTACTTTTGCAACTTGAACAAACGTTGAAAAGTATTACTGGGTAAATTATTAAGCAGCGGTAAATTATTACATAACAGTTTATTATACTGTACACGCAGAAGGGGCATCTATACAGGTAAATTATTACACAATGGTTTATTATTTACCTTATGCTTCATGAATGACTACAAATAATTAATTATTGAATTATTAAAATTCCCGCGCATTCTTATGAAACTTTACTTCCGAGGTCGGCTCCAGTACTCGATTTAGGACTTTCCTGGGTGGAGCTCGAGGGTATTGACCACAGAAAACAGTGATCTACGCAGAAGGGGCATCTATACAGGTAAATAATAAACCGTTGTGTAATAATTTGCAGGGTTTTTACCCTACAGAAACTTTATAAACACGTATCAAGAGTTTTAGAAAGTCTGTATAATACAAAGTTCTAAACTTACAGTGGTTTATGAGCCTAAGGTCAGTGACCCGTCCCGGCTCGTCTCTTCCACTGCTATTTACGTCTGCGTATGTATGTATCCGCAGTTTCATCGACATAGCACATCGTAAGTGCTAGAAGAAATAGTTACATAGATCAATCACTAACTTAACAACAACACTCAACAATAACAACCAACTCAACAACATTTCCAGGTTATTCCTAAGTAGTTAGTAAACACACTTAGGAGGTTCTAGAATTTTGACCGTTGATATTCAGACAAGGTGAATGATGGGGATCTTGAGGTTCGGTCGAGAAATAAAATCAGATGGGTTTAGGCCGACGTTTCGGTGCATTTGTACATCATCTTCAGGGCTACAAGAAAGAACCGAAAAAGGAATGTTACACTTAAGACTATAGCAAAACAGAAGTAGGTGAAATGCGATACAAATGTAGGGAAATTGCAGTAATTTGCAATAAAAACGTAGGTAGGTACCTTATGGTACTTAACTTACATCGATTTTATATTATAATAATGAAGAATAACGTATGTGCTGACAGTGGATGCGCAAAGATAAGGAGGATATTAACAATACGTTATTCAGCACATACGTTATTCTTCATTATTATAATATAACATCGATGTAAGTTAAGTATCACAATTCATCAGCCGTTCATATAATCATCACTGTGAACAACTGCACATGGTACATAAGGTTCCTTCGATTCTTTCTTGTAGCCCTGAAGATGATGTACAAATGCATCGAAACGTTGGCCTAAACTCCTCTGATTTTATTTCTCGACCGAACGTCAAGATCCCCATCCTTCGCCTAGTCTAAACACACTTAGTTTATATTCAATGTTATTCAATACAAAAAAATAGGTACGAATGCTGATATGTATGATCCTAATTTAAAGTCGTTCATAATAATAACTTGGTTATTTTCAAGCTCAAAATATTCTAGAATAATTTTTTTTTTTAAATTTTCCTGTTGATGTTGAAGTCTTGGTCAGGAGCGGTAACTGTTCAACAATGAATTTCCTTAAACTCTGTCTCTTTGTCCAATTCCTTGTAATAGAGCGAAAAATCCAAACGAGCTGAATTGAGGGGTATATATACAGGGTGTAACATGAGTGATGCAAAACCTCTCTCCCACGTGTTCTACATCTAATTTCCGACCAAGTGTCCTATAACTTTTTTTTTTTTTTACTCCGCTTAAAACCCCACTTTTTTCACTTTTAAGATTTTTTTAGAGTTTCCGACCTCGTCTCACTAAAGCAGCTGTAATCTCCTTAATTTAAAAAGTAAATTCAAATTTAGAGATACCGCTGGAAATAGCGTTAAATTTCCTGACTCTCTAATGCCTAACAATATTTTTTAAGGAGGATTTGAGGAGTGAAAACGGAGTTTGAAAAGTGAATTTGGTCAAAATCTTAAAATCGTCTGTTTTTTCAAACGCTTGGTGATCCTATTAATTCTTGTAGCAGAATGGTGAAGGTAAGTCATAAAATGCGCCGAAACGTCAGCTTTCCAACGGACTAATCAAAACGTTGTTTGGAATTGATTTCAATGATTTCAAGAGAGAAAATGAGGTTTGAATACTTAAAAACGTGTTGTTTCCGGCTAAATCGTGGGTTTTTCATGAAAAATGTACCTTTTGTGAAGTAGTGAGTCAACTATGGGGTAATTTTCAAATCGAATGCTGACACCCTCACATCATCTCCCAGTAAGTATTTGTTCGTTATTTTTATTTTAGTCCAAGGGTTTTGGCATTACATAGAATGGAACTTGTGGAAGTTAAGCGGGACTCTGTTCAATCCTTTATTTCCTCAAAATGCCCTCCGTTTTGGTGAATACACCGGTTCGTTTGTGAAGGGCCCATAGGTAGCAGCGAAAAAGATAAGTACTCATCCCAATCATTCGTAGAGGTACACAACATCAGTCGTCTCACGGATCTTTCAATCCTCTTCCCTTAACTTCCATAGTTCCATTCTTTGTAATGCCAACACCCTTGGACTAAAATAAAAATAACGACCAAATACTTACTGGGAGATGATGTGAGGGTGTCTCCATTCGATTTGAAAATTACCCCATAGTTGACTCACTACTTCACAAAAGGTACGTTTTTCATGAAAAACCCACGATTTAGCCGGAAACAACACGTTTTTCGTATTCAAACCTCATTTCCTCTCTTGAAATCAATTCCAAAAAAAACCACAGTCATGCAGCATGGCTATAAGAGCGAATTTTCGAAGTTTTCGGCATCTTCCTCCTCCGCCTAAAATTTTCTGAAAAAATATATATATATATATATACATATAATTTTTGGTGTCTTTCGGCAGGGAATTCAGGATGGTCTGAAACGGATTTTGGTATAAAAATCTTTCGGAAATTCGAGTTTTAAAAATTTTGGACCGAGAACAATAGCTTCCTTTTCTTCGAAAATTCGCTAAAACGTTTTGATTAGTCCCTTGGAACGCTGACGTTTTGGCGCATTTTTTAGCTTACCTTCACCATTCTGCAACAAGAATTAATAGGATCACCAAGCGTTTGAAAAAACAGACGATTTCAAGATTTTGAAACTCCATTCTCACTCCTCAAATCCTCCTAAAAATTTTTTGTTAGGCATTAGAGAGGCAGGAAATTTAACGCTATTTCCAGCGGTATCTCTAAATTTGAATTTACTCTTTAAATTAAGGAAATTATAGCTGCTTTAGTGAGACGAGGTCGGAAACTAGAAAAAAATCTTAAAAAGTGACAAAAGTGGGGTTTTAAGCGAAGTAAAAAAAAAAAAAAAATGTTATAGGACACTTTTGGTCGGAAATTAGATGTAGAACACGTGGTAGAGAGGTTTTGCATCACTCGTGTTACACCCTGTATATATAAATTTACGTAAATTGGATGTGTAATGCTTAAATAAAAAGGTCCAAGTCCACATTACCCTAAGGAAGGCCCCTGCTAGCTTCCTTCTTCCTTTCATTAGACGTTTTCATTGAGCAACTTCGAAGGTAACCTTGAAAAAAACAGATTGATAATGAAGACAATTCGTGGGCCAACCGCCAGCCTGTCCGTCCGGATCGAATACGAATTTTCGACTTAGCGACAGGCAGCGGATCTGACGCACTTCTTCCTGACTTTGAAGGTATTGGACACATCGTATAGCGTCAGTGATGTCCGTGTTCCAGGCGTAAACAAATAGCGAAATAACAGCTCGAAATCTACCTGCTCGAAATGTATCTCCAACACGCGAAAGGCTTCGTTGACCAATGTCAAGCTACCAAAATGCAGCACTGAGCTCTTTAAACGTATGTCCTATAACCAGAGACAGGCAAAATGTGGCACTTATTTTGGCCAAATGTGGCACTGAAACATGTGGCAATAAGGCACTTATTCTGGTCAAAATGTGGCACTTTTAGGGACATGTATGGCAGAAATAGAAAACTTTTTCTCACCCCTCTCCACAACCCCCTCATGATAGGAAATGCAAATACTGCTCACACAAGCCTTATTTTACTTCATATTTTATTCATAAATAAAAATAAGATGCATACATTATATTTGTATTGTGTCTTCAAAGTTATTGCAGCCTCAATGGAAGGATTTGCACGGTAAAAAAGAATGAGGTTGCGCCGCCAAGTTTTCCATCGTGAAGTTGAGTCTTCTGTCACTCAAGACGTAGTCGGTACTTCATCTTTGAAAATGTCCTGTCCACGTCTGACGAAGTTACAGGGGCGAACTTCATGGATAGGACGTCGTCTGTAGTCCACTCTTCTCTCAGGGTGGCCTCTTTCCATAAGGGAGTGTTGTAGGCAATGGATTTCATCTCCTCCCAACTGCAGTTTCTGGACAGGACAGCCTTCACCTTGGCCTGTGTTTTTAGCGAATTTTCGAAGAAAAGGAAGCTATTGTTCTCGGTCCAAAATTTTTAAAACTCGAATTTCCGAAAGATTTTTATACCAAAATCCGTTTCAGACCATCCTGAATTCACTGCCGAAAGACACCAAAAATTATATGTGTGTGTATATATATATATATATATATATATATATATATATATATATATATATATATATATTTATATATGTATGTGTCATTCCAGACGATAACTCTCGAAAGAATTGAGATAAAAAGTTCAAATTTGCACGAAAAATCTGTCTTGGCAATCGACAGGCTAAGTTCGAAGATGGGCAGAATCGGGTCACTCTAAGGGGGAGTTTTGGGGAGTTTTAGGGGGGGGAAATTACCCATAAATTCCCAAAATGAAAAAGTCTGACAAGTGACACCTCATTTTAAAGGTTTTTGTACGCTGAAGACGATGGTGAAATCAGAATTGCGATATCTCATTCCGTTCTCAAACTGGAGCACTTTGAAGATGAAGGAACGTGGTTATTTCTTGAGATGTTCTTCCTGGTTCGTCTGCTCTAATCTGATAACGGAATGGGATATCGCAATTCTGACTTCACCATCGTGTCCAGCGTTGGAAAATCTACAAACCGAGGTGTTACTCGGCAAAAAATGGAACAAAAAATTTGTTACGTATCCAATACCTACTCTTCCGGTATTCAAAACATTTTTGATTTCCCCCTCCTCCCCCTTCCACCCCAAATTTCCTTTCTGTAAAACTACTCCTGTTTTAATTTTGTATGGTATCAAGTTGGGAAAACATTGGCCGAAAATTAATTTTCAGAAAATTTTAGGCGGAGGAGGAAGATGCCGAAAACTTCGAAAATTCGCTCTTATAGCCATGCTGCATGACTGTGGTTTTTTTCCCCCCAATCGGGCCTGGAAATTTCCGATTGCTGATGCCCTCCATTAAGGATATTCATCGCATACCGAATTCAGGTCTTGACACTTCACCTTGCTCACCTTGAAGGGAGAAAAATTTGAACAAGTATGGCAAAAATATGGCAGTATTTAAATTTTTTGGCCAAATGTAGCATTTTCCCCAGAACTCGGCCGAATGTGGCATTTTAGTATGGCACCACGGCAATATGGCATTTGCCTGGCTCTGCCTATACCAGAGCTCTGTTTTTCTATGATGACAAAAGGACATCTCCGAATTCAAAAGCCTTAAGTTCTTTAAACAATCAATCGTGCCCTCCCTTTCGGATACTTAATAATAAGTTATTAGGTAAAAATCGTAAGCATTTCTAGAAATTTTTTATACAAATAATTGAATCGTAGAGGTCTGATTGAACTCCACCTGTGAGCACAAGTTCTGATGAACTTATTCTCATGTTGGGCAACGACAGAATCCCTCACCCCAAAATAATTTCAGTTACTTTTCATTGCTACGTTCATATTTATTTTTGCAATTCTCTTACATATTTTAAGTTAGAAGTTAAGTTTGGTTACTCTTTTTCTATCAACGCACTGTATTTTTCTATATTTCTGTATACTGTATTTTTCTCTGTCTTTTGCCAAATTAATAAATAAAAGAAACAAAACAAATCAGCAAGAGCGCTTTGGTGCAAAAGCAACGATAACCGCAAATACCATGATTTGTGTTGTATGAACGTCAAATTTGTGAGCTTGTAAGGGATTTTTGCAGTTGTGAGAATCGAAAAACTGGCTAAATTCATATGGAGTGCTGTGCACCGAAGTGTACGTCAAAAACTGTCAGCTGCAGTACGAAATTTTCTAGTGGGATTTAGTACGTATTTCGTCGCACTTCGCAGTATTTCACGGAGAATCCTAGCAATGGAAAAGAGCTCTCAGTGGATTTTAACGTCACAGTGAGCTGAATCAACAAAGGGTGAGGTGTCGAAATGAAAACAATTCCAACCTTTCTACCAGAGTCCTCGCGACTCATAGTTATCAATATTTTACCAAAAAATTACGACACCGGTGACGAAGATCGGCGTTTGGCGGGATATTTGTCCGAGGCGTGTTGTTTTTCAAAAATGACTTCATGGCCGGTCTCGGTGAGGAGGGGAAATGTGTCTGTTCATCGACATCTGGAAAACAATCAAATAGTCGATGCCACTCGGTGCAGTCATGCAGGTAAATGTTTAGCACTTGTCAGTTCACCATTTGTACGAGTAAATTTGTTGAAGAAATCGCTAATGAACGATGGCTAAAAGAGCCTATTACATGCATGATAGTTGTTCAAGGAAAACGTGTGTGAGATACCTGATGGATGTTTTAAACAGGTAAAAATTAGTCGTCCTTTTAACTTGATAATGAGCATGTTCGGAGGAAATGGAGCATGTTTCCGCGTATTCCTTTTAGGTATGGGATATCGATATTGATATTATCGAAACATCGATATTTTCCTTCCGATATCCGATCTTTTTATATCGATATTTTCATTTCGGTAATATCGGAATATCGATATTTACCTCCGATACAATCGGTTTTTTTAATAAAGAGAAAAATCCTCAAATTTGGTTTTAAACTTTTGAAGATCTAAGGAATGAACCCAAATGTGAAGATATTTCATTTTCACAACATGTAGGTAGGTACAAAACAAACTGAATATTATTTGAACAAAACTTCAGAACTACTTTATTTTCATATGATTGTATGTACTAGGTAGGTAAAAAACAAACTGAATACCTACCACAATTTGAACAAAATTAGAATATTATTTTATTTTATATTATGTATATAGGTAAAAAAACAAATTGTGTAAAAGTTAAAATAAAATTCTTCTCCCAGTGAACGAAGGAACAGAAGTTTATTCATTGTCTCTCCAGTAAGTCTGTTCCTGCTTGGCTTCTCCATTTACTGACTTCGGCTTACCAAATGTCAAACTAATTTTAATATAACAATGTGTGGCTTAAATTTTTTAAATTATTTAATTTGGTATTTCTATTTTTTGATATTCCTTTCGATAATATCGGATATCGATATTTTTCATCCGATATAATATCGATATCGATTTTTTCATTTGATATATCAATTGATGTCAATATCGATATTTTCTGTCGATATCCCATCCCTAATTCCTTTTTAGGTGAAACCAGTGCATTTGCACCAAATAAATCACTCAGAAGTGATTCTGACGTTCCTTCTTGGTGGATTGCAAACGGAACGCAGCGGAATCCTTCAATTTGAGGTATGTTCTGACATCATCAGAACCACCCAGTTCTGAAAGAACTGTTGTCCGAACTAGATGTTCGATGTTCGGACAAGGTAGTTCGTAACCGTTCAGAGCCAGTTCGAGAGGTTCTGGATTTTCTTCATAACTGGTAGTTCGAGGCATGCGCAGTAGGCATTTTCACCTGCTATCGTTTCAAGATGCGTAGAATCTGAAAATCGAATTGAAAAAAAAATATATATATATCCGCCGTCCTTCGCTTTTATCCTAAACTATTAGACGTAAATTAATGAAATGTGGTAGGTTTAGGTAAAGATCCCATTGGGGGGTCTACTTGGTCCTCGAAGGTCGGCATTTCACTCACTTATAACTAAAGGGGTGAAAAATAGGGCTTGAAATTCTCAAAAAAAAATTAATAGGTACAATTAGTATTTTTTTCGCCCAATATTTCGGTAATTATAATGTTTTTAGTCGAAATGTTGACCAAAAATCACGTTAAGTAAGGTTCAGGTGGCTCTAAATGTCCCCTGTGTTCCTACTTAGCAACTACCTAATGGAAAAAATAGGTTTTTTTTAATACTTTTTTTTATGTAGGTAGCTTAGGTATTGGTAGGATTACTTTTAAGGTAAATGCGCTGGTAGTGGCCGCAGTTAAGAAATTTTCGACGTATTTCATCAAAATCAGAGCATGTAGGTACCTGCGGTTTCGAAAACCCAATGACCAGTTTTGGACAGGGTAGGTAGAAGGTTATAACACTGTCGAGAGTTATTATTCTAGTTGTCAGTTATGATGTTATGGACTAGTTCGAAAAGCGTTCGGATGGACAGTTAGAACTGAAAGTTCTGAACGGTTCTCATCCCACCTTCAAATAAATTGTATTCATAACTAGTTCGATTCCGAACTGATTCAAAACACCTTGCCCAAACATACTTTTATATTATGCAAACAATGTTATGGGGAAATTTGAGAGTGATTCAGCGTACGATTTACCAAATAAATCGCATAGAAGTGATTATGACGTTCCTCCTGGATGGATTGCAAACTAACACAGCTGAATCCATCTTGTAAGCGCACAATGTAATAATTGGGAATATCTAGAAATGATTCAGCCTTGGTAATGGTTGTTTAAGGTGTATCCGGTGACGATAGATCATCAAATGAAACGAACCGATTTAATGAGGTACACGTCTGCAATCCAATAAATCACGGAGAAGGTATTGAAACGAAATTCCTCCGAGAAAAAACAGCTGAATTAGTGTACCTTCATGCTGCATTCCTTCCAGATGAATTTGGCGTACTGTTGTCTGTTGATAAGAAGTGTAGTTGCAGTTAGGGATGGACATAACGGTTATTTTCGAGAAACGTAAAATACCGTTCGTTATATTTTAAAAAACTTTCGAAAAAACTAGGTTTTTTCTTCTTTTTGGAAAATAGGGGGAAACAACAGGTGTTCTAATATGTTGTTAGTAGTTACAAAGAAAACGAAAAACTGTCTTTTTCAACTGATAAGTAATAGGAAAAACGAAAACTTTGTCGACGCATTTGAAGGTAGTTTGTTTTAAATTAGCAAGGAGAATGGTTTTACTGGACGGGACTTGCCAAAAAAGTTGTTGCCCAAAAAAGACTCCAAAATATTTAACAAAAGTTGATGATGACATTTTTGGTTAAATTTTTCTGTTTACGGTTCTTTGCATGTCATCAAGTTTTGGAGAACAATTCATCAAATAGGTAGAAGTAGAAATTAATAAAAACCGATCTAACACGAGAAAACAGGTATGTATTTTAATGAGTAGGTAATGAATCACATTTTTATGAGAACACACGAACGAAGGACACTAATTTTTTAGTGCAACCAATGTGACTGTATGTACCTGTATATTTATATTTATATTTAGAAAAAACTGTAGAAAAAATAGGATCTCTTTGACATTATTTTATTTTCAGTCCTATCGCACAATCGCTTGACTAGTTGAGATTATTTTTTCAACACTTGAGTACTGGATTGGGAGTAATAGAATACTGCGATTACATACGAAACACGATAGAATAACACCAAGCGGGAACGAGTTATTCCACCTACATTCTTCTTCTTCCTCTTGTTATTCGTGGTTTGTTCCGAGTCACAGTTGATTATTTGATAGTTCAATTCAAAGAACTAACACCTACCTACTTGTGCCGTTTTTTTGTTTATTATTCTGTGAATAATACACCTATGTATTCGCTCAGCAAACAATTTTTATAACACTTCCTCAAAATTTTTTCTTTTCCGTTTCAAGGTACGTAGATTCCAAAAATGCAATGTCCGTCCGCCGTACGCCGTCCGCCGTATCACGTGTGCAGGCTTCATTTTCGGTCTAAAAAAATCGTTCTTTCGCACACATGCTCCATTTGGGCCCTAGTTGTGTCCCGAAACTTTGCAGCTCGATCGGAATATACCCAGGGGTGTTATGAGTGAAAATGTGTGTAAAAATAGGTACTTTTTGCGTTCTAGCAACATTTTGGTAACATGAGCTTTTAAGATATCGTTTTTCATGTTTTTGGGGACGAGAAGACCGAATATGAAGTCGATTTTGACCAAAGAGTGGAAAATTGAGGTTCTACCAGATGTTCAGCTCCCGAAATTGAATTTTTATGAGTCAAAAACCTGCGAAATCGTCTGAAATCACTATCAATTTGTAGAATAACACTGGAAAAAGTTTCAACAGGTGGATCAAGACGATTAAATGGTACTATCAATGATCAGAGATAATTTATTTAGAAAAAAAAAGTAGCGTACCTTATTCGTGTTTTGGGGGCCAAAGTTGGTGGAAACCACCAGAGATAGCTATTTCAATTATTTTATATGAAAGAAACAATAAATAAACAGCCAAAATCTCTGTAGGTATGTCCAGTAGAATAATAAACCCATGTGACAAGGACATTGCAGCGTTTTTTTTTCAAATTGAGAAACGGTTATAACGTGTTTTTTTTCAAACTAGTTATTTCAGACTAGTTTCTCGTTTCTTGACCCATCCCTAGTTGCAGTTGGCTTGAATAGGACACCCAGTGTGTCCCGGATGTTGATAATCAGATTTCAAATTCATTAAACGTTAATTGCTATCGCTTAGTGAACAGACAGGTAAATACGCGTACAATCACAGTGGAGAAATGATTGCATCTAAGTGGGGCGTACGAGAAGAATATCGCAGGTAATTATTATAGAGATTTTTTTAAATTTTTTTTTAAAGCTCGCACTTGCAGACAACGAGCTTGGAAAAAGATTTCAATGGGACACGAACAATTCATCCGCCGACTTTTTTAACCGGTAATAACGTGTACCTATTAACCTCTTGACGTAGGTAGTAGTTTCTTCGATAACGCGAAACCCATTGGTCGTTCTTTGTGCCCCTCAAAGAACAGAAACGATGACGGCTGTTAAAGAACGCAGGAACCGGGTTTTTGACGGGACCGGCCGGGGGAAAAAAAAGATAAATCCCAGTAATTAGCACCTCAAGCGGAAGTGAAAACTGTGTAACAGTGTGTTCCGTAGGTACCCACCCTCCGTTTACGTCATAGCGCGACGCTATATTGACAGAAACGGAACAGACAAAAAAATGCCTGAGCACGAGGCGTTTCTTGGGTCGTTGTGTGGCGTCTTTGAATGAGGAGTTTGATTTACACAGGTAATGTTGTAACGATCGGATGTTGCTTACGTCTGCTTCGTGTAGCGTATGTATTTACAAAAACGCTGCAAAGTCCTTGTCACATGGGTTTATTATTCTATTGGAGTTCTAGAGATTCTTGTTGGCAGTTAAATTTATAGTTTCTTTCATGTGGAATAATTGAAATAGCTATTTCTGATGATTTCCACCAATTTTGGCCCCCAAAACATGAAATAGGTACACTTTTTTTTCCCCCAGATCATCTTTGATCATTGGTAGTGCGATTTAATGGTCTTGATTCAGCTGTTTACACTTTTTCTAAAGTTAGTATACACATTGATGGTGATTTCAGACAGTTTTCAAGGTTTTTGACTCATAAAAAACCAATTTTGGGAGCTGAACCTTTGGTAAAACCTCAATTTCCGCGTCTTTGGTCAAAATCGACATCATATTCGGTCTTCTCGTCCCCAAAAACATGGAAAAAGATACCTCAAAAGCTCATTTTACTAACATGTTGCTAAAACGCAAAAAGTACCTATTTTTACACACATTTTCACTCATAACACCCCTGGGTATATTCCGATCGGGCTGAAAAGTTTCGGGACACAACTAGGGCCCAAATGGAGCATGTGTGCGAAAGAACGATTTTTTTAGACCGAAAATGAAGCCTGTACACGTGATACGGCGTACGGCGTACGGACATTGCATTTTTGGAATCTACGTACCTTGAAACGGAAAAGAAAAAAGTTTGAGGGGGTGTTATAAAAATTTTTTGCTGAGCGAATACATAGGTGTATTATTCACAGAATAATAAACCAAAACGCTGCAAAGTCCTTGTCACATGGGTTTATTATTCTATTGGAGTTCTAGAGATTTTTGTTGGCTGTTAAATTTATTGTTTCTTGCATGTGGAATGATTGAAATAGCTATTTCTGATGATTTCCACCAATTTTGGCCCCCAAAACATGAAATAGGTACGCTTTTTTTCTTTTTTTTTTAGATCATCTTTGATCATTGGTAGTGGCATTTAATGGTCTTGATTCACCTGTTTACACTTTTGGTTTATTATTCTGTGAATAATACACCTATGTATTCGCTCAGCAAAAAATTTTTATAACACCCCCTCAAAATTTTTTCTTTTCCGTTTCAAGGTGCGTAGATTCCAAAAATGCAATGTCCGTCCGCCGTCCGCCGTATCACGTGTACAGGCTTCATTTTCGGTCTAAAAAAATCGTTCTTTCGCACACATGCTCCATTTGGGCCCTAGTTGTGTCCCGAAACTTTTCAGCCCGATCGGAATATACCCAGGGGTGTTATGAGTGAAAATGTGTATAAAAATAGGTACTTTTTGCGTTTTAACAACATGTTAGTAACATGAGCTTTTGAGGTATCTTTTTCCATGTTTTTGAGGACGAGAAGACCGAATATGAAGTCGATTTTGACCAAAGAAGCGGAAATTGAGGTTTTACCAAAGGTTCAGCTCCCAAAATTGGTTTTTTATGAGTCAAAAACCTGGAAAACTGTCTGAAATCACCATCAATGTGTACAATAACATTGGAAAAAGTGTCAACAGGTGAATCAAGACCATTAAATGCCACTACCAATGATCAAAGATGATCTTAAAAAAAAAAGAAAAAAAGTGTACCTATTTCATGTTTTGGGGGCCAAAATTGGTGGAAATCATCAGAAATAGCTATTTCAATCATTCCACATGAAAGAAACAATACATTTAACAGCCAACAAAAATCTCTAGAACTCCAATAGAATAATAAACCCATGTGACAAGGACTTTGCAGCGTTTTTCCAATGTTATTATACACATTGGTGATTTCAGACAGTTTTCAAGGTTTTTGACTCATAAAAAAACCAATTTTGGGAGCTGAACCTTTGGTAAAACCTCAATTTCCGCGTCTTTGGTCAAAATCGACATCATATTCGGTCTTCTCGTCCCCAAAAACATGGAAAAAGATACCTCAAAAGCTCATTTTACTAACATGTTGCTAAAACGCAAAAAGTACCTATTTTTACACACATTTTCACTCATAACATCCCTGGGTATATTCCGATCGGGCTGAAAAGTTTCGGGACACAACTAGGGCCCAAATGGAGCATGTGTGCGAAAGAACGATTTTTTTAGATCGAAAATGAAGCCTGTACACGTGATACGGCGTACGGCGGACGGACATTGCATTTTTGGAATCTACGCACCTTGAAACGGAAAAGAAAAAAGTTTGAGGGGGTGTTATAAAAATTTTTTGCTGAGCGAATACATAGGTGTATTATTCACAGAATAATAAACCAAAAACGCTGCAAAGTCCTTGTCACATGGGTTTATTATTCTATTATTTTATTGGTCTGCAGAAATGCTGGCTGTTTATTTATTGTTTCTTTCATGTAAAATAATTGAAATAGCTGTTTCTGGTGGTTTCCACAAATTTCGGCCCCCAAAACTTGAATACTGCGATCCTTTTAGCATGGAACATGCTTTAGCCTTGGACTAACTAGTCGAAAAACGTTACGCGGAATGGGTGACGCGGAAGTGGAACGAAATTTTAACGATGATTTTCACGTACAACCGAGTAGTTGCTAGGGAAATGAAACTTCTTTCATTTTCATCGGACAAAAATCGTTTTCCATTCGTTGGAAAGCTCTTGATTTATCTCGAATTTATTTCGTATTTGTTCTTGGTATTTATTTCCTAGTTTCATAATATAACTATATAAATGAATGTTATAAATGGATAGTAAACAATGACGCTTGTTTGGTAGTCACTTGGTTATAGATACGTAGTGGTGAGTCCGTAGTGGTCATCCGTTCACAAGTTATTAGAGAGTTCCTAAAGCTAGGTTCACATGGAGACGCAATTCCGGACGGCAATCCGGCACGGCAACGCATTTGCCGGAATTTTTGCCGCAGAGGCGTTCACATGGCAGCGGAGTCATAACAAAATGCAATCGCAAAAAACAAACAATTGCTCGAACTCGAAACCGCAATAAATGTCGAATTTCAATATGGCTGAACAACCAAACAAGAGAGGTGTGCGCAGTAACCTCCGCGCAGATCCGGCAACGCATCCGACAGCGGAAAATATCTGGAGATTTTGATATAGTATCCAAGGCACTGCGTTGAAATAATCCATTTTGCGTTGGCCAATAGCATTGCAGAACGCATAGCCGTGCCGGGCTGCCGTCCGGAATTGCGTCTCATGTGAACCTAGCTTAAGAGATAAGTTCATTAGGGAACGGCCATATCTTTTGGCCACATCTAAGGCGAGCAGCCTTTGGATGCTAACCAATAAGTCCGGTTTGACAGAAGTGGTGGGGGTAGGAGTGAATTAAAAAGTAACGTCACTTAACTTAGCACAACGCGAAATCCATTCCATTACATAGCATAGGTAGGTATACTCACTTTTTTTTATCCTAAGTTGATATCGCAACAATCTAGCAAATTCTTTGAAAGACGCTTGGAGTAACTTTGAAAGACGCTGGCGATGGCGAGGACCGACAACACATGACGCGTTAAAAAAAACGACAAAACGCGGCAAAAAGCTGTGCACTAGAGAGTTCCTAAAGACTAAAGTCGGGAAGATGTGTTCGGATTTATCTCAACTGCGCATGCGCGTCGCCCAAGTTCAAACTTATTTCCTTAAGTTCGACTTATTCGGCCTTATACATAAGGCGGGTTATCTCCCAGGGCACAAACTTTAGGAATCGTCTTTAACCTTACTCAGGGGTAACAGTGCACAGCTTTTTGCCGCGTTTTGTCGTTTTTTTTTAACGTGTCATGTGTTGTCGGTCCTCGCCATCGCCAGCGTCTTTCAAAGTTACTCCAAGCGTCTTTCAAAGAATTTGCTAGATTGTTGCGATATCAACTTAGGATAAAAAAAGTGAGTATACCTACCTATGCTATGTAATGGAATGGATTTCGCGTTGTGCTAAGTTAAGTGACGTTACTTTTTAATTCACTCCTACCCCCACCACTTCTGTCAAAACGGACTTATTGGTTAGCATCCAAAGGCTGCTCGCCTTAGATGTGGCCAAAAGATATGGCCGTTCCCTAATGAACTTATCTCTTAGGAACTCTCTACTGTTACCCCTGAGTAAGGTTAAAGACGATTCCTAAAGTTTGTGCCCTGGGAGATAACGCGCCTTATGTATAAGGCCGAATAAGTCGAACTTAAGGACATAAGTTTGAACTTGGGCGACGCGCATGCGCAGTTGAGATAAATCCGAACACATCTTCCCGACTTTAATCTTTAGGAACTCTCTTCTATCTACTCTAAAGTTAACATTTTCAGCAAAATGAATATGTTTCAATCTTTTGTTTGAAAAAACTCGGAACGCGGCTAAAGCATGTTCCATGTTTCTTGAATTTTAGCCGTAGGCTCTAAGCAGTAAGCATCCGGGGTCCAGGAGGCTTGCCCCCTGGCGAGGCGCGCAGCGCCGAGTTTTTTTCCAAATTATCTCTGATCATTGATTTAATCGTCTTGATCCACCTGTTGACACTTTTCCTAGTGCTATTCTACAAATTGATGGTGATTTCAGACGATTTCGCAGGTTTTTGACTCATAAAAAATCAAATTTGGTAGCTGAACATCTGGTACAACCTCAATTTTCCACTCCTTGGTCAAAATCGACTTCATATTCGGTCTTCTCGTCCACAAAAACATGGAAAACGATACCTCAAAAGCCTAACATGTTACTAAAACACAAAAAGTACATACTTTTACACACATTTTCACTCATTACACCCCTGGGTATATTCCGATCGGGCTGTAAAGTGTCGGGACACAACTAGGGCCCAAATGGAGCATGTGTGCGAAAGAACGATTTTTTTAGACCGAAAATCCAAAAAAACGCATCCGAAAATCCGGTATGCGTGATACGGCGGACGGACATTGCATTTTGGTTTATTATTCTGTGAATAATACACCTATGTATTCGCTCAGCAAACAATTTTTATAACACCCCCTCAAACTTTTTTCTTTTCCGTTTCAAGGTGCGTAGATTCCAAAAATGCAATGTCCGTCCGGCGTCCGCCGTATCACGTGTACCGGCTTCATTTTCGGTCTAAAAAATTCGTTCTTTCGCACACAATGCTCCATTTGGGCCCTAGTTGTGTCCCGAAACTTTTCAGCCCGATCGGAATATACCCAGGGGTGTTATGAGTGAAAATGTGTGTAAAAATAGGTACTTTTTGCGTTTTAGCAACATGTTGGTAACATGAGCTTCTGAGATATCGTTTTCCATGTTTTTGGGGACGAGAAGACCGAATATGAAGTCGATTTTGACCGAAGGGTGGAAAATTGAGTTCTACCAAATGTTCAGCTCCCAAAATTGATTTTTATGAGTCAAAAACCTGGGAAATCGTCTGAAAAAACCATCAGTTTGTATAATAACACTGGAAGTGGTATCAACACGTGGATCAAGACGATTAAATGGCACTACCCAACGATCAAAGATAATTTGAAAAAAAAGGAGCGTACCTAATATGTGTTTTAGGGGCCAAAATTAATGGAAACCATCAGAAATAGCTATTTCGATTATTACGCATGAAAGAAACAATAAATGAACAGCCAACATTTCTTATGTTGTCCAATAGAATAATAAACCCATGTGACAAGGACTTTGCAGCGTTTTTGGAATCTACGCACCTTGAAACGGAAAAGAAAAAATTTTGAGGGGGTGTTATAAAAATTTTATGCTGAGCGAATACTTAGGTGTATTATTCACAGAATAATAAACCAAAACGCTGCAAATTATTACACAAAGGTTTATTATTTACCTGTATGGATGCCCCTGCTGCGTAGATCACTGTTTTCTGTGGTCAGTACCCTCGAGCTCCCTCCCAGGAAAGTCCTAAATGGAGTACTGGAGCCGGCCTCGGAATTAAAGTTTCATACAAATGCGCGGGATTCAAAAATTAAGTCATTATTTATTTGTAGTTATTCATGAAGCATAAAGCAAATAATAAACCGTTGTGTAATAATTTACCTGTATAGGTGCCCCTTCTGCGTAGATAGTACAATAAACCTTTGTTTAATAATTTACGAAATAATATTTCAACGTTTGTTCAAGTTGCAAAAGTAGGCCTATCGACAAAATACAAAAGATTCACAATTTTTCAAATGAAATAATATCACAGAACAACCAACTGGATTTCATACAGCCATCCGTAATTATAATCAGGTGTTCCCTAATGATGATATTTGGGCTGAATGTGTACAATTTGATTCACGATCATGTTGACGAAGCTTTTCGGTGCAAACGAACGGCTGCTCGTACAATGCTCCGGGTGGTCTCAAAAAATGCTTTAGTTCGAGACTAATTTAAAAACGTTAAAAAAACTATACCCTTCAATTGAAAGTTTTCGAGCTACGGCGCTCTGAAAATGTCAGCTTCAGATGATTCGGTCCGTCAGCGAATTTTCAAAGAAAATTAAGCAAATCAGGGCATCCTGAATTAATCTGTAGGTTTTAACAAAAATGTATTGACAAACAAAAGGATGAGTTCGAAAATGAGCAATTTTCATAAATTCCAAGAGGGTCAAATTTGAGTTTTTAGGGGTCAGAATCGGTAAAAACGACTAAAACAGCGAACAGTTGGTACGAAATCAATGAAAAAGACAGAAAATGACCGTTTCATTTGTTTTTCGTAGAGAATAGGAGTCAAATTAGGATTTTTGGTGGTAAAAAATTTGTAATTAGGGGCTAAAGTAAACATTAATTCACCTGACGTTGTGTGGATGGTAATTCACGACAGAAAGAGAGACTATTTCGGTGATGAAAATATTTTTCTCTTGAAATAATGGGTCAAATTTGACTTTGTAAGGGTCAAAAATCGGTAAAAATGGCTGAAATCACGAAAAAATTATATAATATTTCTCGTTATATAATCTTTTTACACAATAGCACGAATATTTATTTGAAAATTCGCTCTAATAGCCCTGCTGCATGACTGTTCCATCCATCCATCCATCTATTGCGGTTCTGTACATCGTTTAATGTGATACACTAGCGCTCTAAGCGGGGTTTGAGTTGAACTACTGGGTGATTTACCTGATTTTCTTCTAGTGGAAACTCAGAAATTCAAATTTCACACTCGCTTTCTGCCTATAATTTCTGACACAAACACCTCGTTATGTGGTCAGTAAGTTTTAATTTCCGTTATTGAACAGAATTTGGCAAAAAAAGAGAATTTAACCCGAGAAAATTGCCTATTTTGTGCTATAAAATGAAAAACAAGAAATTACATTTAACAAAAAATTCAACAAAGAAATTTGATAATTGACGGCTTCTTCAGGTATATTTGGTGTGTAAAACTGCATTTTATTTGTATAAGTAGTTCTTCTTCTTCTTCCCAGTTACTTGATTTGTATAATTAATATTTGTATTAGTATTTGTTAGCACTAATTTGTATAATTAGTTCTCACAAATATTCTACAGTGTCACTGGTTTCTTTGTTGCAGTATTTGATGTCCGGTTGGTGGGGGAGCTATAGCTTTAGGTGTCAGCCCGTCGATTATTCCACCAGCCCGATGGCCATGCGGGTAAGTGTGTAAATATTCACATTAGTTATACGCAATATTGCTGCTCTACTCAATAATGCAGTTGACGAGATACGTTTTTATAACGGCGTCCATGGTAGCTGCGGGGTAATATGGATACTTAATGTTGTATAGTATCCATGAGTATCCATACAGCTTTAAACGTGTAGTTTATGTGGTAGACAAGTGGCTTATTATTTGCATAAACCTGTAACAATGTGTTCAATTATGTTGAATACTAACTGCATTATCTAATTGAATTCAATGGTACTTATCATGTTCTTGTCGTCCATTGCAGATGGCTGAAACATGTTGGTGGTACTATTTCTCGAAATTCACGGAATTTTTCGATACGGTAAGACTTATTAAATGGTTTTGCTCCAGAATTTATGTATAAGTTACTTTTATAAAGTTACTTTCATACCTATAACTTGGGAACTAACAGAATTCAAGTGACTTTCGTATGTTCCCTTGGTGTAACATAAGAGAACGGCGTAAATGTTCGACTGTGGAGCTGACTACGACTTATTTAGCAAGTTTGAGTCTTTTAGCTCAAATGGGTAGAGCGGATTGAGAAAAGTATTTTATGGGTAGAAAACGGCAAAAATGTTGGACTGTGGAGCTTACTGCGACTAATGAGCAGGTTTGAACTTGTAGCTGAAAGGGTAGAGCGGAGTATTGGGAAAATTATTTTATAGGTAGAAAACGGCGACTGTGGAACTGGCTGCGACTCATGTAGCAGATTTGAGTGTAGCTCAAATGAGTAGAGCGTCGGTGTAGGTAAATGGTGAGGAGGTCGCAGGTTCAAACCCAGGTCTTGTCACATTTTTCACCTTCGCTGTTTCAAAATTTTCATTGTAAATTTCTAAACTAATCCTTGCAACGAAATTACAACCAGCGGTGATTATTTCAACCGGTCACTAACCAATTTATTTCGGTTTCTAGCTGTTCTTCATACTGCGGAAGAAGAACGAGCATGTGTCCAACTTGCACGTCATCCACCATGGCTGCATGCCCATGAGCGTGTGGTTCGGAGTCAAATTCGCCCCTGGTAATTTATTTCACTGTTTTAAAAAAAATTAATTTAAGCATTTTTCACTCCTCGAAATCAGAAGAAATGAATGCCAGAGAAGCTGGAAGGAAGGAAATGAATCGCTTGCAAACCGGAAGGTGCCTGCCATAGCGTTCGAAGCTTGGTTGTTATGGATAGGAAAATATGTCTGTTATCGGCAATCACATATATACATGTCATATACCTAGTTAATCTGAAAGAACGCACTAGGTCTGATAATATTTTGTAAATTCCACACTTGAGCTTGTGGTGAAGAAATCCAAACCATCCACACCTGTACAGGAGACATTTGAGATAAACTGTTGGACCTGTACGACGATTCATACATAGATGAACTCACACTAACAGTGCTAAAACGGGGCTACAATTCCTTTTAACGACAGGTTCTATAAACCACAGGATGGACTTGGGATGGGTAACCTCACTTAATCTATCCTATCAGAGACACTACAAAGACAATCACATACAAAGACTAATGACAAAACATAGCATCACACATTACCTACTCTAGGTATACAGATGATGTACTATGTATCACTGAAATGACAACGTTGATAACATACTCACTGACCTAAATCCACACAAACATTACATACACAGTGGAGACAGAAGAACACAACGCGTTACTTTACCGTGACGTGACCATCACAAACAGACCAAGAACCAGTTGGAATATGGAATATACAGAAAACCCACAGCTACGGACACGACCATACACGCAACATCAGACCGCCCTCTTCAACACAAACTATCCACATTCAGACACATGATACACAAATTTAAATCCATACCACTAACAGAACCCGACTACAGTAAAGAACTAAACTAAACCATATACACCGTAGCACAGCCAAATCAGCAGGTGCCATAGCGTTCGAAGCTTGGTTGTTATGGATAGAAAAATGTATCTGTTATCCGCAATCAGTCATATATACATGTCATATACCTAGTTAATCTGAAAGAGTGCACTAGGTCTGATAATATTTTGTAAATACCGTAAATTTTGTAAATATCCTGAGGCGTTATCGTGTGTTAAGCACAAACGACCAATATCTATGTCGGATGATTAAAAAAATAGATCCTATATAGGTGTAGAATATACAGGGTGTACACAAAATGGGTCTGCAAGAAGCCAGGAATCGATATTTGGCTCATTTCCGATCGAAAAGGTTTTTTTAGCGATTCATATTTGTAACCCTCAGTTACCTGTTTTTGGCAATGGGCAATTTCCGTGTGTAGGGGTTTTTTTTTTTTATTTCAGAATCGGTTCTAGCACCCTTGAACACCCCCCCCCCCCCCTTACCACCACTACCAATTTTCATCTCAAAACCCCGTGTAGCTTGGGCAACAAACTGATAGAAAGAAAACGAAATGACGTCATAAGTGAGGCGCTGAGGGTTCTCCCTAGGCGGGCGTGGGGGTGAGGCCCTTTACCTATGACGCCATTTCGTTTTTTTTCCGCAGGTTTTTCGCCCTTTTTCGATCCTCTGATACCCCTCATACAGCACCTTTTCGGAAAGCAATCGCCTTGATCTTTTACTCAAGAAAATAAAACAGGGGAAACCCATTTACCAATTTACTTTTTTCCGTAAATCGCGTGTTTCTACATAAAACTGGCCGTAACACAAATTTTTAAAGGTACAAAAAAAGTATGAGGTGCCATTGAAAAGCCCCTTATTTCTTTTTAGAATATGCTGTTTTGACGAATTTTTGAGTGCTTTGAACCCCTGACATCTTAATACATTTATATTTATAAATTAATTAACAAGGCAGTGCTTGAGTACATTGTATTGGCTCAGTAAATAGGGGACATATTCAGATTGAAGTGAAGCAAAAACAAATTAGCATCCAAATTGGGCAAACGAGAATAAGTACTAAATTTTCTGCTCATTGTCGTGTTTTTTCTTGATTCATTATTGATGGAAATCGTAAACATTGCAATTGGATAGCCGCCTAATTGACTAGCGCTTGTAGTAGGAAGTTTTTGTCAATAAGACGGAGTGGGACGCTGCAGACTGTCAAGGCCTCAGAAATTAGGAATCATCTTTCACTTAGGGTTTAAATCAAGCCTCTGCCAATCCCATCAAATTATACAATGTCGAAGGGAAGGGTTGTCGCTCAAAAAGTGATTGTTTATCTGTCATCACGTCTTTCTAATGCTGATTGACCTTTGCAGGTGGCCACAGCACGTTTTTCGCTCTGCTCAATTCCCTCGTTCACATTGTGATGTACTACTACTATCTCGTCTCTGCCATGGGGCCCGCCTATCGCAACTGGATATGGTGGAAGAAGTACCTCACGTCCTTCCAAATGGTACAACGCGACTCTGAATGTTCTGGATTTCAAAGCAGTTTAAGGCCCCGATGTCAAAATCATTACAACAAATGTTCTGTTCGTGGCGTTTTCAGGTCCAGTTCGTGGCTATCATGGTTCACCAGTTCCAGCTCCTTTGGACGCCCTGTGACTACCCCAAGATCTTCATGGTCTGGATCGGCCTCCACGGCGTCCTCTTCCTCGGTGAGTGCATGCGAGAATCGTCGAGTGCCTAAAAACTAATGTCCGGATTACAGTATCGCATTGGTTGATTGATACCTCATCAACTACTGTCCACCACTACTACTGAAATACAATTGATTACTGTTATTTCACGTTTCCAGGCCTTTTCTCGGACTTCTACAAGGCCAAATACAAGGGCGGGAAATTTAAGCCGCTGGCCACGCCTTGCTTCCCGATCGAGCAGGACAAGCCAGCCAACGGAGCCGTTAACAACAATGGAGATCTGGTTAGATTTAGGACTTTCTTAACTTGAGCTCGTGAAACTGGAGACGATCTCTATCAACAGTCAATTTCTGAAACGAGCCGTGTGATCCATGGATTACCTAATTAACATACCTTTAAAAAATTGAATTTGTTGAGTTTACCGTCCTTACGGCATCTCGATTCACAATATTTATGGCTTAACTAGCAAATGCTTAACCCGCTCATGAGAAAATTTCGTTTCTCAGCCGGGAGTCGAACTCGGGCCACCGGAGACGAGTGGCTTTAGGCACCAACGCCTTAGACCACTCGGCCACCTGTGACGGCTCCTAGTTAACATTAGGGGTATTCATGGTCGGGCCGTTGTCGACGTGTTAACGAGTTAAATGTGTTAAACTGGTTAAATGTGGAGAAAATCGGCCGCAAAGATGTTATCAAAGTGCGTTATCACTTGTGTTAAGTTAACTGAGTCCGAGGTGTGGTAAACGTCGACAGCAACCATGTTATCTGTGTTATCAGTTTTCTGACGAAGATTCAAAATGGTGGGTTAGGTACTGTGCCGTGTTTTATATTTCTTTCCTGATAAACAGTTTTATTTGTCTAAATCGGTCTTTATCGATGTTAGGGAGCACGTCGGTGACCCATGAACGAGATTTAACAGCTGAGCCTGGTTTGAAATCAACACCGTACCTGGACATGAAAACAACTTCAAGTTCTTGGAGACTTTCCTCCTCCTCATCAATGAATTCGGAGTTGATGAGATTAACTATTGTTTTTGTAACAATTTCGTCAACTTGGTTTTGTTTTTGGCTCTTCTTCGGCATTTTTGTAAATAGAAACTAACAAATGTAAACAAACGTCAAATATTATAACCTAGGCGGGAAGGTAGCAAAATACCGAGGACGTTGTTGTTGTTTTTTTACATTAATTTCACCCGGAGATTCACCAACGAAGTGCTCCATGGCTAACTGCTAGCAATAGAATCATACCACCACCACCACCCGGAGATTCGTGATAACACGTTAACGCGTTAACGAGAGCCAGGGTGCCTCATGATTTTTCTGAGGATGAAGTTTTCTACTTAGCACGTTTAACTCGGCAAGCTCAACCGTGAATACCCCTATTACTTCCAGAGGAATCCATCGTTAGTAGCATGTCGAGTATTGGAGACAGGTGCTTTCGTTATCATCAGGCCTCGAACACTGAAGGCGATTCTTCAGTTGGTCCTTATTTGTGTGCGGGGGGGTTAGTTATTATTGTTTACTCTTAATAAATCCAGTTATAATAGTTCTAGATTAGAATAGAATAGATTAGATTCATTTCAGGGACTTAGGAGAGGACCGTACTGCCGCCGTCAGTCCGAAAACTACTCCTATTATTGCCCTGCAAACCAGCCTAAAGACTCTGAGACCAGTGTACTTTCTCTGCTATACTAATGCCTCCCTCTCTCTCCCACCGTCTAGATTGTTCACTCAATTTCCTCTGGCATCAAGCATCCAAACATTGTAAATCGTCGAGCTTCCTTCTTCTTCCGGCGCCATGCACGAAAACCATGCGACGGCGACAATCTCAAAATACCACCTGAAGCATCCTCTCCTCGGCAGTCCGGCACAGTGCACCGAAGCTCGACACTCCTGTCCAAGCTCTAATATTCCTCAGTCAGGAAAGCTGCTCCCGGCCCACTCCCCTCTTCCCCTCAATCTTACCCTCCATAATAAGACGGAGAATCACATATCTAGGCCCTCAAAGTATATGGTCCAGGTAGGCAACCTTCCGCTACTTGATTATATCAAGCAGCTTACGGTTGATGCCTGCCGTGGAGAGAACCTCCTCATTGCGAACCCCATCCACCCATGAGATCAGAAACATTCTGCGCAACACCCACATTTCAAAAGCTTCCAATTTATTCACAGAGTTTGCTTTAATCCACACATAACACTTCACCAGCCTGTAGCGTATCTCAAAAGAGAGGTGCTTATGACACAGCAAAGTTCGAAGCTTGAGAAAACTCTGGCCTGTGCTATCCGACTCCGGATTTCTATCTGAGGATCCCACTTCTCATTCACCATAGTTCCAAGGTACCTGAAGGATGGCTGGCAGCCTATCGATTTGATCGAGCTTCCAATGCTACATTTAGTCGTAAGCCCCTTTCCAAAAGACAGGACAGACTTTCACTTCCCTTCACTTCCTTCATCTCCCTACCGGCACCTCTCCCTTCAGATCTCCCCTGTCGACATGATTAAGGACCAACTGAGTAACTCTGTCTAGTATTTTGTATTCTGATGGTGATTTCCTTGCATCGAACATGTTCGTCCCCAGTACTCAAATTGCTGGTGACGATGGGTTTGTCTGAAAGTTATTTGTCCTTCTATTTGAGAAACCTGTAGTTCAGTACATTAGCAGTAGTTAACTTAGTGTTGTTCTGCGTATGATTTGAGAGCTCCTACAGTTCCCTAATAGATCCTAATGAATTTTTCACTCACTTTTTGTTTTTCAGAAATCCTACTCGGCCGCTTACCCGACGCCCAACTGTTACACGGGCGGTGAAAACGGCTACCTCCGAAGCTCGGACAAAACCAAGACTTCCTGAGCCCGCAATGCGGGGGATCCCCCTCCCCGCTCCATGGATACTATACGGAGACGTAGCATCCACCCTCCGCCCGCCCCTAGATGAAAAGCGCGAACCCCTCTCCGCTCTTAAAAAAGATAACCTCACTTCATTTTTATTAAGGCTCTTCATATTTGTTATTATTTTTCATCATTGTTTAATTTAATTTTCTCGTATTTCACCTATTTAGCGCATTTGAAACCAAACTTCATTTCGCAAGAAAAAATCTCGGCTTTTCGACAAAATCCCAGGGTTCAGCCTTTTGGAATTTCGTTTCAATGTCTACGTGTATGTGTCGCTTCAAGCATATCCGAATTCTCTATATTTTCCAACCTGACTCGAATCCGTATCAATTTCGTGTCCCAGTATTTTTGTTTCAGTCGAATCCAAAACCGAAAAATCACGAATTCAATAAGGATCGTGCTTTCGTCTTGGATTGATTGCAGGTCGAGTCTAGATTGGAATAATGTCGAAAATTTAAGAAACCGCTACGAAACCCGCTAAATCGCGCGCTTTATTTAGCAAAAATTCGTTGGTTAGAAACGTAAGTAGTTTATTTGGCAAAAATCCCACAAAAATGTCGATAATTTTTGCTCTTTTTTTTCTTATTATTTTTTTACACAAATTACTGCTATCAAATTTTTGTTCTAAACTTTTTTTTTGTTGAAGAGACAATCAAAAATCATTTTTAAAAACAAAACTAAAAAAAAAGTTTTCTAGTATAAATTTAGACGTTACCACCATTTTTGTACAAAATAAAACAAATGCAATCGCTTTGCAATATCACAAAAAAATCTATATAATTTTGTGGGGCGTTTCACTTGCCGACGATATGTTTTTGTACAGAGAATTCACCTTTCGTTTTGTTCGATTACTTCGATTTCTTATGGAAGGAAGTTTCGAACCGGTTGGGGAACTAAACTGAAAGGACAAATCGAGACGGAAATTTTCGAGTTAACGAAACATTTTGTCTACCTCAGCCTTGAGAAAGCCCTCGCGGAAATCAAAAATCAAAATAATCCTCGCTCTGTACGCGGGGTTCCAAATGGAAGCGAACTCGCGTTGAATTAATATAATTTGATCTTTCTCCCCACCACCACTAAAAAACCGCGGTTTTGTGTATATATTTACTAGCTTTTGTTGCTTATGTATAAAGTATTTAGGTTTATAAAGATGTACAAAATATTACCTACTTGAAATATTTTAACAAAAAAAAATATTAAAGTCAAACGTTAACTAAAAACAACGGTATGGAGGGTATTGTAACACTAGGAAATGTGTGCTGGGGGTATTTCTTTTTTTGTACGTTCTTTTTTCCGTTGTAGTGTATTTGTCCGTTGTTTGAATCATCTATACGAAGGATGGAGTATGCAAAATGGCCATTTTTGGAATCAAGTCGGTTTCATATTTGGGAATTCATTTTACTTGAAAACTCGAATGATCAATAACACAGAAGAGCCACTCGTTCTGCTATCAACTTTGTGGATGTATATATATTTTTTAAAATGCTTTATTACAAGAAAAAAATGATCGTAACGTTCACTTGCAGTTCAACGTAAATCAGTAGTTTTTCCATTCGGCTTCTTTACAGTACTTTTTATGCTCTTGTAAACTCTCAGAGTACCGGAGTACTTGTGCTGAGGGGCATTTGTCTTGTAATGGGGCAGTTATCATCAACTCTGTTTTTTTTCTCGATAATTTATGATGTGAGATAGACGATCGTAGGACTGAATCGGGGAAAATATGCCTCCTTCATAAATTTTGAGAGATTTTCAAACGTTGAGATTTCAAAAAAAAAGGCGGGGAAAAGGGGTCCTGTTATTGCTCGTGACGTACGGATTTGGGTTCTGATTGGCTGGCCCGGCAGCATATGGGAGGTGGCCAGTCTACGTGTTATATCCTTATGTCGTCAAACAGGTGGCTTCTTTGAATCGCCTTTTTCTTTTTTCGCGTATTTCTTCATCCATAAAGCAACTTTTCCTCAAAATTTTCCACTTTTTTAAATGCGTAGAGGAACATGATTGTAAAATCGGTACCAAACGTGTTCTTTGTGGATACACGACAATTGCCGGTTGAGGGGAATGAAGCGTTGGAAGGCAGCGTGGAATGGAACGGGGGTGCAACAGTCCATATTAAATGGTAACTGGTCCAAACGTTCCTGTGACAATGGTGGAACAGGGCCAAACTGTTGCTCTTATTCTTTGCAGTGAGAACTTTAAAGGAACTTCCTAATTCATTGTGATCAGTTGCTCAAGAATTCAAATTTATTATTGCTCGTATTGATCAGAAAATTCATTTTTCTACTTGAAAACGCGAATTATCCATTCGTTTCGTGATCAGCTTTGTTGATGTGGCTCGGAATTGAGGCGAATGAAGCATTAAGGAGGCAGTGTGAAACGGAACGGGGACGTGCGGAGGAGAAGCCATGAAAAATATTGTGTACAATGTGAGTTGTAACAGTACGTAATGAGCTGTAGCCATTACAAACATTCCTGTGACAGTGATGGAACAGATCCAAACTCCAGCATTCATTTCAGAACTTCAGAGATCTTTGTCAAATTCAGCATCAAGCAGGGGAAATATTGCTTGAAATGAGAGTTGTGTGTAACAGTTTGTAATAAATATGTAACCGTTCCGAACATTCCTGTGACAGTGATTGAACAGATCCAAACCCGGCAGAACTGCAGAGATCTTTGTCAAATTCTGCATCAAGCGAGCGAAATATTGCTTGAAATGAGAGTTGCGTGTAACATTTTGTAATAAATATGTAACCGTTCCGAACATTCCTGTGACAGTGGTGGAACTGATCCAAACTCCCGCGTTCATTTTCAAATCCGACATATCAGCAGGGATGTTTAGATTACAAGTGACACATTGTGATTGTTAAGAGATACACGTTCGGACTCTTTTAGCTGAGACCATTCCAAATGAGATGCTAACTGTGGACATCACAATTGAAGTATCCACGTGCTGAAGCTTCGATCTTGAGATGGCTTCAGTTCACAGCTGCCAACCAAACTGGACAAGGTAGCTGTGTGTGCGTAAAGCACTTGGAGCGGTTCCGCGAAACTGTTATTGCTGGAACAGTACACCCATAATGGAAAGGTGGGTTTTCTGACTCATCCCATGTTGTGTATTTGGCGCCAGTGTAAAATTATTGTAAACTCGGTGGAAATCGTAGAAAAAACAGCTGTGTATGTGATTTTTACAAAATATTCAACCCCCTGGAACCTAAAAAGGATTTTCTTCCATACTTCGAATGAGCGATTCATGCTGTTCATGATTTTGTGGTAGGATGAAAGGTACAGCTTTCTCCAAGTCCTACCCATTTGGCTTTGTGTCGTATACGAAATTTAAGATTTCCAAGGTATCACGGAGTATGTAAAATTGAGGAATAGCTGATTATACTCATTTCTGCCTGAAGGTGCACTCCTCACTCGCATGCTCCTCATAGCTATCCAAGAAAATCTGTTAAAATCTGCTGTGGCAGATACCTAAATAATCACAAATCACATTAAACCCCACAGTGATTCTGATAAAATTGATGAAAGCCTTGTAGGTAATTGGGGTTAACCGCCTGGTTTGGATTTGACCGTATTATCAACCCCAGGTTGATAACCACCACCCTAGTGAGTAGCCTCATACCAGTGTTGTGTTTACATGCCTACTCAAAATCTCCTGGTTCGACTAATTGCTCCGCACGCGTCAAAACAAAGACAAAAACTGTCGCGGAGGAAGAAGAATCAAGCAAAACACGCGCGAATGCTCTCAAGCTTGTTCACTAGTATCCATGCAAGACCTTTAGTATCCATTCGTGTTTTTTGGGAACCTCATTTTTCGCCCTCTTCCAGCAGAACACTTGCTCTTGATTTACAGTGTAAGCGTCTAATCAATTAAAAATCGTATTTCTGATAAGATTCCAAAATCCCATTTGCATATTTCATGCTTCAATTTCTGTTTAAACGTTTTCTACTTCCAATATTTATATTGTAATTGTTGCTGTTTTCCTCTAACTCTTCGTAGTAATGAGGAAACGAGATGTTATAATTCCGAATTGTTTATCCCCCATTTAAGGTGAAACAATATCTCACTGAATGATAATGAAAAAGAATCAAATTCTCCAGATGACTTTATTTATTACCTACTTATTTTTATTAGAACCTACTTAATTTAAATTTCTCGTTAAGGAACCAAGATCGAATAATTAAGTGCCTCCGGAATTCGGTCGTTTACAAACAAAAGTCTCTTACCTGCCGATACCGTGAGGATGGATTTCTTTGTATGATATCGCCTCGTGTCGTTATACGTGTAATTATTATTACCTCTTTACTTATTATTATTGAAATAAAATATGGCGTTGTATAAGTTTTGAATTTTTTTTTTTTTATCCTCATTCTCTCTTTCATTTACTTGGCGGCTTGAACAGGTCTCAACCTGCAAATCCTCAAATGTAATTTTACATTTGATTTGAACAGGTTTCATTTGATACAGGTTTCAACCTGCAACCTGCAATGATGCAGGTTTCTGCAATGATACAGATTTACACCTGCAATGATACAGGTTTCAACCTGCAACTTGCAACGATGTAGGTTTCTGCAATGATACAGGTTTCAACCTACAACCTGCAATGATACGGTTTCAACCTGCAACCTGCAATGATACAGGTTGCAACTTGTAATGATACAGGTTCCAGCCTGCAACTTGCAATGATACAGGTTTCAACCTGCAATGGACAGGATTTCATTTGAACAGGTTTCAACCTGCAAACCCTCTGCAATGCATCCTCTGAATGTAATTTTACAACTTTCCGAGCGGAAATAAAAACCTAATACAACTCAAGGTGGATCTAAATCAACCAGAAATGTGCAAATCCAGGCATGGGAGATTGAGAAACCAATTACCTGTGTATTAAGATTGTTTCACAATCTTTTCTCTTGAAATAATTTATTTAATATTATTATTCATCGCGGTTGTATATGCTTAGTCTACTTAAGGCTAAATGTAACGCTTTTAGTTGCAAAACTTGCCACCACGTGGCAGCACCAAAATGAAGGAAATTTCCTTGACTCCTCACAGGAGAACGAATCAAGATATTTTGAATCTGAAAACGGATTTGATAAGATATCAACCCATAGTTTGGACGAAATTGGTTTAAAAAATTTGCACAATTTTTTTTGCGCACTGTTCAAAAAATTTTTTGATTAAATTGAAACTTTTTCAAAAATGTCGCCTTATACAGCAGTGTGCCCATGCATACAGTGTACAAATCCGTTTTCAGAATTTCGATCGGTCAAAAATTACGATCGTAATCCTTAAGATTGGTGAAACAATAGTAGGGCTGACGGGGTGGAGGAGTGCGCTCGAGCGAGGGGGGCAGTTTGGTGAGGTGGTGCCCGCCGCCTCGACCCCTCGGCCGCTTGGACCCCTCGCATGAACATTCTCGGAATCGAGTCTTCCTGATGTTGGTTGGAAAAGAAGTTTTGTGTGTGAGCAGGATTGGGTCATAGCCAAGTCAAATTGGACTTGTGCTTGCTGCCTAATAAATGTGCACTAGCTGGAAATTATTTTAATCGAATTTGGGCATAATACGAGTAATGTGAGTTTGCGACGGACTCTGGCTTGTGCTAAACTTTTGACAGCCAAAAAACTGCGAAATTTTCGGACCTTTTTCAGCTTTTTCGCTTCTCGAAAACTATTTTCACTATAATTATGCTAGAATAAGGAGCATAAAATTGCGCGTCGATTGGAGTTTAGTACGTCAAAATCGCTTCAGCCATTTAGCTAAAATCGCCAAAAATAAGTCTTTTTTCGATTTTTCCCAAATTTGTCGATACGTCCCTAAAATTTTGATACGTGATTCCTAAAAGCACATATTTTTCAAAATAGGCTCAAATTTCACATTTTTAGACACTTTTTCCCAAAATTGGTATTTTCGGAAACTGGCTTGGTGCGGTATCCCAGAGTGTGATTGTCTATTAGAAGATGAATAAATCGTTTTGGTTTATTATTCTGTGAATAATACACCTATGTAGTCGTTCAGCAAACATTTTTTGGAACACACCCTCAAAATTTTTTCTTACACGTTTCAAGGTGTCTAGATTCATGCAATGTCCGTCGCCGTCCGCCGTGTCACGCATAACTGCCTCAAAATTGGTCCAATTGAGTCGAAATTTGCACCAAATACTCATCTAGGGCAGACATGGTGCCCGCAAGCTTTTCAGCTCGATCGGACCAACGGTTTGGATTTTATGGACAAAAAACTGGCAAAAATGAGGCGTTTTTTAGGAGTTTTGAAGTGAAAACCGTTGAACGCCCATAATTACCGTAAAAATGGTCGAATGTGATTCAAATTTGGAGGGTAGGTGGGGGTTGGTCCAAAGATGGTATCTATATTAGGGATGTTTGTTACCTAAAAGTATCGGAAAAAAACACGGGAAAAACGAATTAATGGCACATTGTTTATAAATGGTGAAAAAATTGTTTGACATTTTGATATTGATGGAGTACAGTTCTATATGTCCGCAAGAATAATAAACCCATGTGACAAGTACTTTGCAGCGTTTTTTAGTTTTGTTAGTTCCTCTTATGAACTCGCTAAAAAGGTTGCCCAAATTCCAAGAAGCCGACACTTCGATGTGATTTGGATTTGATTTTTTCGAAATCAGGTGACGTTTATGCAACTGTGTTTACATAACTATTATAGTCGATGAATCTGAATGGTATTTACTTTGCCAACAGTATGTACCTACCTGATGTTTTTGATGTGCCAAATCTTTATTGCACTGCTCCAACAAAAATTGGCTTCACAAAAATGGACTTCTACAACAACGCGTGCGTCCATATTTCGTAACTCCGTTACCCAATTTCCATGGAAAATGTTGCGATCATAGTGTTTAGTAGGTTTCATGAGTCTGTTTGGTGCATTACTATGGTGCAAAACTTTAGTGTTTCCAGAGCGAAAACTCTGGACACAAATTTAAAAATTTTTGTTTGGGTAAAGATAAAAAACTTGAAAAAACTAGCGACTACTTCTTCCAAATTCAAGGACAATTGGAAATAACGATGAGAGAGCGTTGTTTTTTCGTAGTGTGGACCCCTAGGGATCTACATTACGAGATAATACAAAGGGATCGCTCATTCTGGGAGGACAAAATGATAACAAAGTTGAAATATTGTTATGAAAATGTTCTGCTCCCAGAAATTATTGATCCAAGGATACCACGTTCGCTGGAAATACGGGAGCCTACCCAGGACTTGGGATGAAAATTCCTCAAAGTATAATACTTTATTTTGAAAGCAAATATAGTATATTCAACAGCAGAAATGTTTCAAGTGTTTGATGATCTGTACCTATATGTCCCCTAATTTCGATACTGCTCAGATTTGAAATACCCAGTTTAATTTTTCAAGACTAGATTCATGGACTATGATTTTACACGCTGTCCCATAAAATTCGCGTAGGTACCTATATGAAAGATTTATCGACTTGTATTTTTTGAAACATCTATATGCATGTAGGCACGCTGTTGTAGGTACCTGCCAATCTTTGTGAACAATAAAAAATTGTTGCAGTGCGCAAAAGTAACAAAATTATTTTGAAAGTGTGTATGTAGTCTGTATGTAGACCTATGTATTTAGGGACACAACTTGCAGTACAATCTAAAATTATTTGAGTTTTGAAATACTTCACTACTAAATTCCGGATGTGACAATACGTTTTGGAGATATAGCGAAAAATACGAGAAAGAAAATTGGATTTCACAACGCGGTTTTGAGAGTGGTGGTAGGTATGGTATTTTAGCTGTATCTCGGAAACTATTGAGTCTACCGAGCCTATTCTAGTATTCTAGCAAATCTAATTCAGTTTCAAAATGTACACTTTTTGTCAAAAACGCGCTCTATCATGTCCAAAATGGGGAAAAACAAAAAAGTGCGAAAATTTTGAGGTTTCTCGCATTTTGACCAAAGTTTTGGGGGCCACCGTTGTCAAAAACATGGATTTTGCGTATCAGTCACATCCCCTACAAGAAAAAAACTAAATCTACTACCCCCAACTCAGGCCCCCCTTTTCTCGTAGTCCACAAACGTGAGACAAGGCTTGACCCAATCCTGTTCACAGACAAAACTTCTTTTCCAACCAACATCAGGAAGACTCGATTTTGATGCCGACCTTGAGTAGGAGAATTCGGAGAACGTTCATACGAGGGGTCGAGGCGGCGGGCACCACCTCACCAAACTGCCCCCCTCTCGCGCGCGCACTCCTCCACCCCGTCAGCCCTACTATTGTTTCACCAATCTTAAGGATTACGATAGTAATTTTTGACCGATCGAAATTCTGAAAACGGATTTGTACACTGTATGCATGGGCACACTGCTGTATAAGGCGACATTTTTGAAAAAGTCTCAATTTAATCAAAAAATTTGTTGAACAGTGCGCAAAAAAATTGTGCAAATTTTTTAAACCGATTTCGTCCAAACTATGGGTTGATATCTTATCAAATCCGTTTTCAGATTCAAAATATCTTGATTCGTTCTCCTGTGAGGAGTCAAGGAAATTTGCCCCCGATAGTGCTGCCATCTCTTATCTGAGAATCTCACTAACTTGTCGTTACATTTAGCCTTGCTGGTATGATGCCGGCAATAGTTTCTCGGCAGCATTGCCACTATCACATGGATACTTCAAAGGAACACCTTGGTTCTCCTTCCTGCCATCTCCCGACAGGTCCCTTTCACTTTATCCCCTTCCCCTTCCCCTTCCACATCCTCTTACATCGGCCTTTCACTCCTAGACCATAATAATCTCACCTCCCCCCAATATACCTTGAGTTTAGTTTGTTACTGACAATCAATAAATCGTCAAACAGCGTATTTTGTTCTTAAGTGAAAATACATAACGTGCTGATAACTCCATTTTTATTTCTGTCTTGTGATGTTTATCCACTTCGTCAATTCCTCCTTTTCTACACTAGCACAGGCAAAGACTTGCCTGCGAAAAAATCGTCTAAAGCTGGAAGCGAGTTTAAAACACTGTGCACCCCAAGTAACAGTTCATATGAGTTCGGCAGTTGGGAGCCAAAAAACCGCGAAATTTTGGCGCGATTTTTAGTTTTTGGCTTATATCAACCTACCTCCGAAACAGTGCATCCTACGAGTATATTAAATTTCACTCTCATCAAAATTGAAGAGCATCAAGTTCTGCATCGAATAACCTCCTTAAGCTTTAAATAAGGCGCAGCAGTTCGGTCGGTATCAACAGTAAAAAAAAATGCAAATTATTCAATTTTGACTGAAAAGTGTGTCATGCTCAGTTTCACACGTCTGTAACTAAAAAACTGTAATTAAACAAAAAAAAAGTTATAGGTAACCAAATGTGTAGAGCATCAAATTCTGCGTTCAGAGCAACCCTATTTTCATTGAAATATTCAATTTAAAATTTCAAGTTTTTAATTAATCAATATCATGTCATTAATCAAAATGACGTAGGCAGGGTGGTCGTCCAGTATTATAAGGACAGCCCAGCTCAAAATATTACTATCTTCCTGGTGCTTTCAGAGGTAACAACCGTTCACTCAGTGATCGGAGTACCTGTTACTCCTGCAGGTTAAGTCAAGTGTTCAAGGTCACTCTACCAAGAGTTTTTGGTTTCCCGCTAAAACCACGTGCCGATCAAGTGCCCCAGGACCACCTGGGAGGGCTCCTCCCTATCAGAACCGGACTTCCAGGAGCCTGAGTGAACAACCACGTCCGCCAGGATTGCCAACCGCACTGCTGTAATCCACCGGTATATGACTTCCTCTGTTCCTGATAAAACTGATGTGTTGGAGTTACCTGGAAGATGGCGGCAGGGATGGTCTAGGGCAGACGTGGGCAGGCTTTTTTAGGGGGGCCACGTAAAACAAAAAATTATCTAGGCGGGCCGAAAAAAAATTGAACAAAACACATTTTATAAGTGATAAACTTTATTTTTTGATTACAATCATCATACACAACTTATATGCTGCAATAGTACACATCTTGGAAAAAAGGTACAAAAAGTACAAATCTTGGAAAATTAATCGGATGATCGATTACTTTGCAACGATTATTTGGTAATGATTATTCATCTTATTGGTAATTATTTTCTTCACTGAGATTTCAAAATGATAGAAGACAGTACAATGGAATCATGATATAAGGCCATAACAATGCATCACATGCTACTGATGTCTATGTTGGCCACTGGATTTTCCCCAGGGCTAGAAAGTGTATATCACCTCACCTCACGTTATCACATCATTATCCAACTGGTTAACGTTCGGCTGGAACGCCTTCTGTCAACCCCGGTTGACCCCCACCTTCTCACGTGACTTTAAATTTTGTTTGAAACCCTACAGTACACGCTAACAAGTTCTTGTAAAATTGGCTGTCCTCGAATTTAACTGCAAAGAATTCTGACGTTGCTCGGCTGACTCTGAAATGCTCCAAAAATTCAGTTTCTTTATATTTGGCCACCACATCGAAGTAATTTTGGTTTTTTGGATGACACCTTTGTTCTTCTGCTAGCCACATTTCCAAGTCACAATCGCCGTCATCAGTCAAAATTTCGCTCATTCATCAAATTCAATGTCAACAGCAATAACAAATCCATTGATCCAACCCACACAAAAAAATTCAGAGCTACAAAATTTATTGACCCACACAAAAAAATTCAGAGAGCGAAATTAGATTAGTAAGGTTACCTATGCTTGAGTTAGGTTCAAATGTGGTTATAGCAACTGCCAACCAACCGTCCTGAACCCCAGGCAAGAGAGTGGTCGCACCGCGGTTCAACCTAACTGAACCGTGCTGGAACAGCGGTTGTCAACCAAGGTCACACTCGGTTTGTTGGCTGGAACAGTGGTTGACGAGTAAAGAACTACTGCACATGCTCGGTTCAACCAAGTTTCAACGCATTGATTGGCTGGAACAAAGCTAATGCATCACATGCTACTGATGTCTATGGCGGCCACCGGATTTTCCCCAGGGCAAGAAAGTGTATATCACCTCACCTCACGTTATCACATCATTATCGTTATCGCATACTGTTATCAACGTTTGCACCAGGTGCACCATCTTCGTCTTTGTTCAAAAAATACAATAGCATACACAAAATGTGGTCATAAGTCCTCTGGCACCCCGAGGCCGAGACGCTCCTGGAATAAATGAAGAGTTCAGCCTGTATTTGAGATCGCCACAGGAGAGAATTCAGCAAAACCCCATATTATATTGGATGCAGATGGCCGAGACATTCACAGCAGTTTCGAATGTCGCCTTAAGATATGCGCCAGTGGTAGCGACCTCAGATCCCTCAGAAAGGCTTTTATCCGAAGCTGGCCAAATCCTGAGGGAACAGAGAAGCCGGCTGACCACCGACATGACCAATAAACTGATTTTTCTCAAAGATATTGACGGCAAATATTGGAATTAATTGTATCACCATCGGTTTGTTTAATTTTTTTACGTTGAGCTCGTTGTTTTCATTGTACAAACCCAATTTTCCACCCTTTTCTGAAATAATCGATTAATCGATTTTTAAGTCCCAGATTTTTCGGTAAATCGATTAATCCGGATAGAATGGAATCAACCATTCGGTGAATCGATGGAATCGTAGATTCCATTAATCGATTATTCGTTCGTCGATACCCATCACTAGTTGTGGCACCCTGTGCGCCAGCAGGGCGGTTTACCATTAAACCTCAGCCTGAAATGGCTGTTTTACCAATCGACCACAGACAGGTCAAGTTTCCACATCCTGCAGCACTGATTCCCCCCAAAGTGAACGCCGGAAACAAAAAACACCACACAAACATGGTAAATTATTGTGTTTATTTCGAAATGAGAAAAAAAAGTAAAATCACATTGTTCTTTTATTTCAAAAAACAAACCAAAATATTCACATACAACTTGTTCGAAATCACTTAGGTTATTGCTGAATAAAAAGTTACAATCTTCGCTTACTACGGCTGTTTTACCAATCTGACTAGCCTAATAAATAATTAAAATTGCAATACTCCTCATTATTGAACGAATACGAACAAATCTCCTTAAATCTTACAAAAAATAGAGCCACTTTAAAAAAAAAAATTATAACCGGGACATGAAATTCGTTATTTAAAAACAAAATAGAACTGAACATTCCACAGAAATCCTAGCGTTAACTTTTAAAACATTAAAATGTAAAAATACTGAATAAAAATGTTTTTAATAATTATAATAAATTCAAAAAATCGAACTTTTTTTGTTTTTTGACAAAACCAAAGTGAGACAGTTTTCAACCTCGTATCATTCCTTATACCATCACAATTCAGCGTGGAGATTAACTTTACATAATGTGAAATATATGAATCGTATATGATGTTTAAAATATTATTGATGAGATTGGTGGCAAATAGAGATCATAACTACTGCTTTACGATTGTCAGTTCCGGACCGAGTCAATAGTCGAACACGTTAAGATTTTTGGTACCTAATATAATACGGAGATATTTAAGGACGCATTTTATAAACATTCCGAGTTTTCATGAGGGATTTCTTTGCAAGTGAGCAGTGACAGAACCGCGTGTTGTGGACGTAACACTGATGGTATCCCCGCGGCTTGCCTTTGGTAAGTAAAGGTTAAGGTGGTATAAGGTGTACGGTAATGGAAGGGAGAAGGAACTTTTGTTATGCATTTAAAATTTAGACAAATTCGTTCAAAATTAATTTCAATTTTTTAGCAAGTTCAATCTGGAGTGGAAAAATCTGAAAGTTAACAGGAAAACACCAAGTAGGTACATCTATTCTCTGTGTATAATGGTCAAATCATACACATCCCACCTGTCATGGATACTACAAGATTTGACATGGATCACATCGTATCCATGCTTCTGCTAGTCTGAACTTTAAGAAAGATACTGAAGTGCCCGATTAGGTCGAATGAGGATGTGTAAAATGTGTAAAGGAACACCAATCAAAAGATTCCTCCTCAACACCCTCCTTAACGTAGGTAAGAGGAATTTTAATTAAATTTTAACCTCTCGAAGGTGAGCTTGAAGGGTAGGCTCAAAACACAAGCTTGAGGAACATTTATAAATATGGTCCTTAATTTTTGATTCGGTTTATACAAACACTCACATAATTAGGAGAAGGTGGGGGGGGTTCAAAATGAAGTAACTCTTCAATTAATTACGCTTCCAGAGGGAAAACGATTAGTTTGAATACAACCTTTGAATAACAGTTTGACGTCTCATTCCGTACATGACAACAAAATCATCACATATGATCAACTAGAAAATCGAAGAAACATTCCCCAAAAAAGTGTAAGTAGATAGGAATCCGTAAAAATCAGCTTCTGTCAAAATCCACCACACATTTCCTGAACCACGTGAGTACAAAATTTGAACATAAAATTAAAACAGTAAATTGAGAATTTATCGTAATAACACAATGTCATGGCAGCAGTAAACAGAAAAACAACCACAGCCAGTATTTAGACTTTCAAAGATTTTGACCGAATTGTGAAGGAGAAATTGACCCACCAATAATTTTTTTTTTTGTTGGCGACACTTGAACTGGAGAAGGTCCCCTTGAGGTTATCCCTTCCATATGGACGGGGGTCGCCATTTTTGTTTTTACTTTGAAGGCACACAGTTTTCTTTTTGATTTCGTGAATTTTTGCTTTTTATAGAATGTCAACAAGTAGGTAAAAGCGTATAAGTGTGAGGAAGTTCAGAAAAAAGCGAGTTAGGCGCCTAACTCTTCTTTACGTGACTGACCTAACCTAGACCTCGTTAGATTAACCTCCATCTGCCAGACAAAATTTTATAGCTTTTCCAAGTCCAATTCAAGGTTTTCCGATCAAAATTCAAAGTTTTCTATTTCAAATGAAAGGTTTAAAAAAATTGATTTGCCAATGTTTTGAACGTTAAAACTCATCAGAACGTAGTAAAAGTGTACAAAAAATTTTTAGTTCGTACCTGCACTGTTATGTTCAACTATTGGCTACCAAATATATGAACAGACGAAAGACTGTAGTTTGATTTCTGTCGTAAACAAAACACTTGAGTTAACTGTTGTATCCCACTTTCCATTTTCTGCCCAATATTCATGGACGGTTTGCGAGGTTCATCAAGCAGAAGTCATAATTAGGTGCAGGTATTCCTTCATTATGTGTATATCTCATTCCTTCATTATGTATATATATATTTTACAGTTTACTTCCCGAAAAGTCCCAACATACAAAACAAATCAAGTTTCTGGAAAACGTTGAATTTGAGAAGGAAAAACTTGGAATTTTTTATGGAAATCCTTGCAGATGACTTTGAAAAGTAGATATTTAGAAGACAAGTAGACATTTTATAGTAGCCAGATATTAATACTCACGTTTACTACAGGATATTGATAGGTGTAGATTCTATAAAACAAACAATTCGTTAGAAGTTTTCTCTGATTTGAAATACAGTTTACTCAGTTAACCAATTAAAGTGCATTTTATTTAAATAATAAAATGGTACAAGTTTACGTTCAAATTTATGTTTTTTGTTTGTTTTTTTCATACCAATACATGTTTTTTTAAACCAATACATCCATACTACCTACTTGCTTTTCACCTGTACCAATCTCTTCAATGTAATTTCGATATAATTTTGAACTTCCTCACACACAAACTTGTACTTAAACTGCCCTCAGATGTTTCCAAATTATTCGTCTTGTTTGGAAATGTAAAAAAACCGAAGAATCACAATTTAGAATCAATACACAATAATATCACCAATCCACAATAATATCACCGGGTTACACAATCGGCATTTCCTTTAAAATGTCAATAATAAATTATTACTTGTATTCAAATGTATCATGGTTTGCCCTTATTATAAAATACGGTATTGTCTACACTGTTTCCACTAAAATCTAAATTCTGACGTCGCTAGCTATAACCTCTGTTTTCACCCTAATCAACCTTCGTTATTCTTTTTTTTTCACATGAAATGAACGGAGAAAAAAACGAAATTTCGACAATTCTGGAAGCCCAAACCAAGAGGAAATTGCAACGTAAAACTGGGTGTTGATGCACCGGACGACGCGAATTTCAAAATGTAAACAAATTTGACACAAATTAACTTCCAACTGATTAAATCACGTGTCATCAACACCGGCAATTTGACGTTAAAATAACCAATCACAAAGAATATTCTAAACAAGGCGAATCCGAAATGCATAAACCGTAAAACGGATAATTACAGTACAGAAATGCTCACAAAAATAAACGGTTCATTAATGTTTCAAAGAACGGTAATGATTCTTGAAACAAACGAAATACGATTATAAACAAAATTGCACAAAACAGGTACATATCAACTTTCGTATACTTCAATAACCGTAACGACTCAACAAATTTCAACAACGAAAATATTATTCAAAATTAAAAAAAAATCTACCAAAAATCCTTTTATCGCTTCATATTAGAAAATTGTATTTTTTTCACTTGTCCCTACGTTTCATGCACTATTTACAAAGAGCTATAAATTTCCATGCAATTTAGTTTTTTACATTTTTAAAATTATTACCCTCTAATGTTTTTATTATCTGCAAAATCCACTAAGTAAAATCTAAATTCATTTGTTTAATATTAATAACATTTCTACCGCTTTTATTTATATGTCACTAAAAACTATCAAGGCAATATCCTACTATGAGTATTTTTTTAATTTCATATAGGCCAATTGTCACCGCTTTCTTCTCTATTATAAATTCAGTTTGGTTAAGAAGAGCCGTAAAAATGTTTTATTACTTACATGAGAGGTTTCAACTAAAACGAGTATTCAAGAGAGCTCAAACGCTTGTGGTACTTACGTTAAACAAGTGATTATAAGGTTATAGTTGAAGAAAAACAATTAAGAGAGAACTTGTCATGAGGTAAGTGTGTTAAGTATTGAGGTAATTGAAATTAAGGTGTGTAGTTGTCATGTTGGGAGAACTGATTGTTTTAGGGAGGGAGAGAGGGGCGAGTTTGTTTGTACGAGGAAAGGAGGAGAAATTAGAGTCTTTGCAGCACGAGTCGGCTCAAAACGAAACAGAACGAAAATAACGCTGCGCGAAAATACGGACAACAAAAAATACCAGGATCTCACGGTCGTCTGCTTTTGTGGAACGTAAGGTAACCTTACACTTGTATAACACTACCTAGTGGAGAGTGGGGTAATGCCGTGCTGTCATGCCGTGCACGACAGCTCTCAGAATGTGGCTCACTCGATTGAGGCGGAAAGGTACATAAATCCTTGGGGAAGACGCGGGAATGAACTTCCAGCATTCACGAGTTGCTAAGGTAATCCCACTTGACGTTACTGCTGTGAATGTGATTCAGCCATTTTTCATCTATATTGGAGGTGTGACGATACCGATCTTTATCGTAACCGTTCCCCGCTGTTCCAGCTCCACGACTGGAACAGTTCCAAATTACCGGTCCTGTTCCGCTTACCGATCCGCAGGGTGGGGTACTAGAACAAGGTATTCCACCCCTCTCACCACCCCATCACCTCTTGCTAACGCTCTCCTCCTGCTCCTGCCTACGGTTCATTCGACTTAGGACTTTTCGGACTTCTTTCATTGGGTATTTACCAAATTGGGTATTTCCAGGATTATTTGTAAATAAAGAAGTCCGAAAAGTCCAAAGTCGAATGAACCCTAAATCCTGGAAAAGACGCTCAAATTCGGACTCGGGTCAAAGGCGGAGGGAGAAAGAGGAGGCAGCTTGCCATTTTTTTCAGTTTGCTTTCTGGGTTCCTCAGTTTTATTTCTAATTCTTTCTGATGTCTTTTACATTTTATGGAATCTATTTACTAGTTTTGACCAATTAAGGAACCCAATAGGTAGGGATTTCATTCAACCTGCTTAAAATACTTAAGGGGAAAAAGAGTATTAGGCATCACTTTCATAGTAAGAAGAAAAGGGAAGTCTGGTAAATTCAATCAAAATCCCTGGAGCCATTTAAGAGCCACGGGAACGTGGAACTGGATCGAGAAGGTGGAGCACTGGATCTGGTACCCTTCACCAGCCAGTCTTCGGATCGGTAGGACCGGTAAGTGAAGCGGCCTGGAACAGTTCCGGAACAGTTCCATCGTGAGACTATGTTCCACATTCCCGATCCGGCGGTATCGGCACACCTCTAATCTATATTTTGAGTCTCTGGAAATAAGCGCTGCAAGTACCATTTTCAATACTTTCTTTGATTTCTCATTCAATGTGGAATAAATTCCAAAGCCACTCATGTAAAATAATCATTTTTATTACGTTTCGTCTTTGTACTGTAGCACGCCAAAGTTAGGTACACGGCATTACCCCACTCCCCCCCTACCTTTTTTCAACAGCTGCGTCTGTTGGCTCAATTTTTTTCTCTTGCCCACTTGAGTTATTTGTATTTTGTCGTGGTCCTGTCGTGTTGTGTGAGCCGATGGAGACCTTTCTTCATCAATTATCGTAACAACGATAACCTAACGTTAGTGTGATTTCACCAGTCCGTACGAAAAGGGGAACAAAAACAAATCCAAAAAAAAAGTTAGCATCTGAATCCGCTTGCCCTAACTTCGCCTTTCCGTTTTGGCCCGACGTTGTGGCTGCAAAAACTCTACTACCAGGGATTTTGGTGGGAGTGAGAGGTCTATCATGCACCAAGCGGGTGTTACTGTTGTTGTGTACGGACATGATTGTGCGAGTCAAGGGCACGAGATGGTCTTAGTTCAAAGTTTACCACCAAGCTAAACACCAAGGGTTTGATTCTTGTTATGGCAAGAGCAAGTTCTTTAGTGCACCAAGCAGCTACAAGGAACATAAAGATCAAAGCAACCTGGGGCCCATTCCTAAAGACTCTTCAACTTTTCACTTTGCAAGTCTTCATTTGTACTCTTCACTTTGCGAATTATGAAAAGTGGGAGAACTTTCTGTTCCTAAAGACTTCGCGCTCCCACTATGCAGTTCTACTCGAAACGAAGTGTGTTCTGAAGAGCAACCTTCATTTTGTGGAGTAACCTCCAATAAACTGTTACAGTTTATCGTTGAATGTTCCGGTCTTTTTATTCCAAATCCGATTTCACCAGGTCTTCCGTATTTGGCCTCTTTTGGCACGACGTTGTGGCTGCAAAAACTCTACTACCAGGGATTTTGGTGGGAGTGAGAGAGGTCTATCATGCACCAAGCGGGTGTTACTGTTGTTGTGTACGGACATGATTGTGCGAGTCAAGGGCACCAGATGGTCTTAGTTCAAAATTTACCACCAAGCTAAACACCAAGGGTTTGATTCTTGTTGTGGCAAGAGCAAGTTCTTTAGTGCACCAAGCAGCTACAAGGAACATAAAGATCAAAGCAACCTGGGGCCCATTCCTAATGACTATTCAACTTTTCACTTTGCAAGTCTTCATTTGTACTCTTCACTTTGCGAATTATGAAAAGTGGGAGAACTTTCTGTTCCTAAAGACTTCGCGCTTCCACTATGCAGTTCTACTCGACACGAAGTGTGTTCTGAAGAGCAACCTTCATTTTGTGGAGTAACCTCCAATAAACTGTTACAGTTTATCGTTGAATGTTCCGGTCTTTTTATTCCAAATCCGATTTCACCAGGTCTTCCGTATTTGGCCTCTTTTGGCAAGACGTTGTGGCTGCAAAAACTCTACTACCAGGGATTTTGGTGGGAGTGAGTGAGGTCTATCATGCACCAAGCGGGTGTTACTGCTGTTGTGTACGGACATGATTGTGCGAGTCAAGGGCACCAGATGGTCTTAGTTCAAAATTTACCACCAAGCTTAACACCAAGGGTTTGATTCTTGTTATGGCAAGAGCAAGTTCTTTAGTGCACCAAGCAGCTACAAGGAACATAAAGATCAAAGCAACCTAGGGCCCATTCCTAAAGACTCTTCAACTTTTCACTTTGCAAGTCTTCATTTGTACTCTTCACTTTGCGAATTATGAAAAGTGGGGGAACGTTCTGTTCCTAAAGACTTCCCGCTCCCACTATGCAGTTCTCCTCGAAACGAAGAGTGTTCTGAAGAGTAAACTTCATTTTGTGGAGTAACCTCCAATAACTGTTACAGTTTATCATTGAATGTTCCGGTCGTTTTATTCCAAATCCGATTTCATCAAGTCTTCCGCCTTTCTATAAGAAAACTTACTTGGGATTTGACTCCCTGAAAGTTGTGTCACTGACAACGAAATTAATTTGTGCGCGCGACGGAGGGTCGAGCTTGTTCAACATCCTCATCATCATACTCTGATGAGAGGTATCGGAAAATCTCCATAAAAAAGAAGGTAGGTTGACACTTTTTATCCACTAAAAACAACAACCTGTCGCTTCCTAACCTTCCTCCCAAATGTAGAGTACATTGATGGCCTCTTCGGAGCTAATAACCTTTAGACCTAGGTAATCGAAAGATTGAATTCTCATCTTTTTATTGGCACTACCAAACACCGAATTTAACGAAGAAATTAAACCTAAAACCCGATTTGAAAAGTATGTCATTCTACCTTAGTCATTTGGGACTCTGCAAAAATGTTGTGAACTCTTCATCTGAAACACAGACTCTTCAATTTGCGAAAGATAACCTTTAGGAACGGAACTGCTCAAAACAGGGTAAAACTCTGCAGTTCTACACTTTGCATTTCAATCTTCCTCTTCAAATCAAGAGCGTTCTTTAGGGACAGAAATTCGTTCGCGAAGTGCAGAGTATGGATTTGAAGAGTGCAGAGTGAAAGTCTTTAGGAATGGGCCCCTGGTGTCCTGTGTATGGACAGACGGAGTGCAAATCACAGGGCACCAAGTCGCAGTTCGAAATTATCACACCAAGGCCTTAACTCTGTGTCGGCGAGTGTTCTTTCAGGGACCAAGTTGCTACAAGGTACATACATAAAATCCAAGAGCCCGCCCTGGTATGTGTATGGACAAATGGACATGTCTGCATCAGGTCACAGTCGTACAAACTATGTAACAGCGCTTGCAAGTTCATACTTAAGCATCTGCTAGGTAAATAAGATGAAGACACCACCCCAAGCACATATTCTCTGTATGGACAAATGACCTTGTATTATCACTGCATGCATCAGGAAAGTCAAAGCGCCAAATGATCACGCCAAGGCCTCGAACCGAGTACGGTCAAGTTCATGCACCAAGTCGCTACTACGTACGTAAAGATAAATGCACCACCCCTGGTGTTTCGTGTAGTCACTCAGCTGCAAGCCAAGCATCAGGTCCAAATGGATCGCACCAGGTCATCCAATCAACTTATCGTTATGACCTTGGTGCACGTGATCGCAAGTTACTGCATGCGCCAAGCATATATTTTCACGACCGAAACTATTGGAAAATTTCACGGCGCCATTACTGGTGTTTTGTATACAGACACGATAGTTCATGTAAGCCAGTCATGTTTCTTCCTGGCCTTGAGCTTTGTGTACGCTTCTACAAAACAGATAAAAGCAACTTCCAACATGCACCGTTCCGTACGCATCAAGCATTACACGACTGCGAGTTTGAAGCTGTGCCCAGACAATAAAACGCCACAGAATGACACAGTAAATACAAAGAACACGGTTTAAATAAAATTCCATCCACCATTTCGACACACCTCCTACACCACGGCCACGAAATTTTGCAGTAATTGACAAATCCGCAAGGTCTTGAACACAGCCAAGTATTCTACTTGTCGTTATATTTACACTGTTGAACAATCAGCCCGACTGTAATGCGACAGAAAACAACCATTTCAGGACGAATAAAGACAAAACAGGTTTCTCAAAAAACCTTGAGAGCTAGAAAATTTTAAAGACATTTCATGTCTGCCAAGCCGATACTTAATATAGATAAGAAATGAGAATTTTTTTCTTCTTTAATTATGACACAAATAACTAACCCTAAGTTGTTCGCAATACGCTGTAAACATAATATGAAAGCCCTAAAATGTTACGCAAATTTAAAAAAAAAAAATAAGGCAATCCTAGTACCTGTACGATTAGCACAATGCGAGTAGCAAAAATCGAATAAAATGTGATGCTATCAAATTTAAATCATCAATACTTAAACTTGACCAGATGCACAAAGAAGGGATTTAAAATTAGTGAACAGTGCTAATCGTAATCAAAGAGGGCGAAATTGCAAATAAAAACTTCTTATTTTAAATAAAAAATACAATAGGTAAAATAAAAAATAAATAACTGCGTTCCATCCTTCCTTTTTTTAAGTAGTGATGCTCATTTTTTTCATTCCGGATGTTTTCCTCCATCGAAGTATCACAGACAAATATATTTTTAAAAACACAATGGCAGTTACAAACAGAGTCGCAATATCTCAATTTATACAGAGTGCGAATAAAGCCAACTTTTGGGATTCAAATATGAACCCATGTATAAAAACCTAAAAAGGTGTGCCAAGAAGTATGTACAAGTTTTTTGAATATCGAATAAATCAGTCGAATTGTGATGAAAATGATTTTCATGTTTAATATATTTACATTCAAAATTTCGATTTAATCATGGAAAAACAGTATGAGCATTTGACCCCCTCTACTATGCCGTATTAACGCACGCTGCATGTGCGGCTGCCCTATCCGGCTGAAATGGAAGATATTCACTCACTCACCTCACGATAACGTCACGCAGCAGTCAAAAGCCGCTAATTTTAGCTGGACCAAATATCAGATTCCTTAAAAATACGTGAATCCTCTAGAAAATCCACTGTGGATATGGCTAATGATGCAGCAGTTGAGATCAACAAAGAGGCTAATAGCCGCCAATAGATGTTACTTCGGTCTCATTCCGCTCCTCAACTCTTGAACGCTCTCAAGAAAATCCAAGTTCACTGTATACAAGACCCTGCAAGTTCTCACACAATATGCGGGAACAGGACAGGAAATGCCGTGGGTAGGAGGCGGGATGCCGGCCAGCCCTGCACCTATACGCACAATAGGTAGGACGTTCCTCAACTTTCTTTCCCCCACCGCTCGCCATGTTCAAGCCAGGGTGAGGGTGAACGAGGGGAAAGCGTGCGTGAACACGAGGAACGTAAACATCAGAAGGTAGAGGGGGAACAATCCCGTGCCAGACACCGTCATTTTTCGCTTCGAGAGCAATCGCGGCGTGACCCATCCTGTGCCTACCCCATGCCGTGACCGCCGCGTCCCACCTAGTGTGCTTATCTTCATTCAAATACACGGAAGCAAAAAAATACGACCCGTGCCCTGCAGCTGTTTCCTGTCCTGTTCCCGCACAGTGTGTGAGAACCTTAATCCGACAGTTCTTGTGTATGGGTCGAAAGCTTGGGTGATGACGAAGCAGTCGGAAAACAAGCTGAGAGCGTTTGAGAGGAAAATCCTGGGTACTGCCTGTGATCACGGACGCTGGAGACTCAGGAAGAATGAAGAGATTTACCAGCTTTACGACAGCACTGAAGCTGTCAAGTTGGCAATGCTGAGGAGTCTGGGATGGGTAGTGCACATCTTGAGATTAGAGGATGATGACCCTGCAAGGAAGCTATTTACATCAAAGCCCACCGGAGCTGGACGAAGGGGAAGAGGACGACCCAAGCAGAGATGGTCGGACTATGCAACTGCCGGCATTGGAAGAACGCAGCTAAGGATACACAAAAATGGAAAGCTGTCTCGAAGGAGGCCAAGGCCCACCCTGGGCTGCAGTCAAGAAAGAAGAAGAAGAAGAAGTAGCTACAGTGCATGACCAGCTGGGTTCACATTGATGTGTAATCGACGTAAAGCACGTAAAACGCAAAGGCTGCAAAGGTTTGTGTAAAGCGCGTAATCACTGATATATAGCCTGTGCCCCAGCCTCCGCCATCCGTAAAGATCTTAAAGCAGATCCGTAAAGCGCGTAAATATCAGGATTTTTTTAAATCTTGGACACTGTTTCAAAAGACGTTGCGCGTAACGAGCGTAAACCTTACAAGCCATCAGATTCAACTGCGCGTTTCAAGTCGACTACACGTCAATGTGAACCCAGCTCAAGAAACGTACTCAAGTACAGTTTGCTCAGATAAATCAGCAGTGTTGCCGACTGTGCGACGCCTGCAGGGCAGCTGCAAGACGTAAAGCCCCTGAAATGGCCGTTCACTTTAGGTACTTTAAAAAAATACTTTTTCTCATCATTTATTAATCGGAGATGCTATTCAATGTAAATGTTAAAAAACATGTATTGACATGTGCGATGTATCACTAAATCTGACTGATTCATTTATCAAAAATCCCATAGGTACTTTTTGGGACACCCTTCATTTACTGCCGTCTTACAACTCAAGTTGAAAGCATTACAATATAACATCAAACAAGAAAACAATCTTTTGTTTAAAGCGTTAGAAGGAGGGTTTCCTTTAAAATAAATGATGATTCAAAATGAAATGTTAAAAACTAAAATTAATAGCACCTTAAAATACACTTCGAAAAACAATCGAAACGCTACGAGATTGTTTCAACTATAAAAATAGCACTGGAAACAGCACCGGGTCTGTTTTTTAGTGGAAATTACATTCTGGAATTTTGACGCCAGGTTACGAGAAAGGCAACGTTTTGAACGACATTGAGGCTTAAATTGGAAGTGAACGGTTTTGTGTGGAAATGCTGTATGGCACTTTAGATGGTAAAATTAGATTGATTGGTAGTTTTCTCAGTTGAAGTTGATTAGTCGTATTTCGTAATACAAAACCGGGATGTGGAATTTAAAAACGTCCTAACTGATGAGAAGACAACGCAGTTGTGCTCTAAACGTATTTCTTCTCCATGCATGTCCACACTGATTTTCAGTGCCTTCCTGATCACAGATTATTAGAATGATAAAAAGTCTGATAAGTGTGACAAATAAATAGGTATGGGCTCGTTTGAACAGTGCGAGGTAATAAAATAAATCGTACGTTGAGGGTTGTTCACGTAAATCACCACGAAAATTCACTCATTTGGCCATACTGCACGACTGGAACTTCCTCAATAACTAGTTTATTTAAATACGTCAGATTTCATGTTTTAATGGTATTAGAGGCTTTTATCATACGTCTTGGTGACTGTCATCATACGTGTTTTATCGTACGTGACAACTGAGTGGCATTACATAAAATCGTATGTAAATCTGATATTGCGGCAAAAACGATCTAATCGAACCTGAATAGAAGTTTGAAACTATCCAAGTAGTGGTGTATGTAGCTAGTTATTGGTCGCCTAGTTTCACTCGTATACCAACCAGAATTGTCATCTAAAAAGGCACTGAAATGCGTCAAGGCTTGATAAGACCAAGACGACAAAATGTAAAATCAGTGTGGACATAATATTTAAAACAAATAAGAAACAGAAATATCATCAACAACTCAACAAATTTCATCATTGATGTTAGTCCCCCATCAAGCAGAGCTACATGGAAGCTTGAGGAGCTTATACGGCTGGTGTGCATTCAAAATGCAAACCACTGAACGTGGGAAACGTGACGGAGAGATGATTGAAAACAGGGAGGTTACCGGTGCGGAGGGTTACCTAGTCGCCTATGTGTTTCCTGTAGTGGCGGACGAGCTCTTGCTTCGTGACGAACCTCGCCGCGCAGACGTCGCAGATGTACGGGCGGACGAGGGAGTGTTTTCTCTGGAAGTGCTCCATGAGGTTGACCTGGAAATGGAATGGCGACGTGAGAGGTTTTTAGAGAGTGTTTTTTGCAGCCCACGGGCACCGTCAGCCAGACGGCCCTCGTGACTTTGAGCTAGAGCGAGCAAATGAAAGTGCGAACCCCCCAGATCGGGGTGTAGAACGAGGGACAGTGGGGGAGCGCTGACGCTCAAATCAAGTAAAAACGCTGCAAATTATTACTCAACGGTTATTTACCAGTACAGATGCCCCTTCTGCGCAGAAAACTGTTTTCTGTGGTCAATACCTCCCCTCGAGCTCCCCCCCCCCCCCCCCCCCCCGGAAAGCCCTAAATCGAGCACTGGAGTCGGCCCAAGATTTAGCGTTTCATAAAAGCCAGTATGTAAGATGGCAAAATACAGATGTAGTTCTGAAGGTAAATTGTTGATGTGGAGTGAAGAAAATATTCGGTTCCGGCAGGGTTTCGATCTTGGGAACTTTGGCGTTACAGTCTGTCACGTATACCACTGCATTATAGTGCCAACCTGGCCGAGAGATCAGTGATCTGCGCTGTCAACTCAGCTTGATGCCTGTATACGCCCTGCTCTTTATGGCAAATACCCAATACAACCCAAAGGGTCAAAGGAAAGTTATGCAATCAGCCAGAAAAGGTTTCTGAGACTCCCCAAAATTTAAGAGCTGGAATTTTGCAAAAACATTCGCCATGCTCCAAGGAAATGCTGCGCCATGCTCCTTTTGTGAAATTTGTCCACCCCCCCCCCCCCCCCCCCACCCCTTCAATTCGGGGGCAGTTTTTAGGAGTAGGTTAGATAGGGTTCTAACAGCTGAAATTTTGCACAGTCATAATGATCCAAGGCTTTTGGTAAAATTTGTCTTCGTGGGAGGGGGGGAGGGGGAGGGGTGTTTTTTTTAAGGGCTATAGCCTCACATACCGGATTGAGCTGAAATTTTGCACACCCATTCGTTATGCTCCAAGGAACCGCCTTTTGTGCATTTTGCAACCCACCCCCCTAACTGAAAATGTTTAGGGAAGGAGGTACTGAGCGATTTTTTTTAGACTGGGAAAAATGGGTAGATACAAAGTAGGAACTGAGTATGACTACTGAGCAGGTAGTAAGTTGAAAAATTCACATGATTTACTTTTGAGGTGGGTATGTACTGATAATGTTCGATACCTCCCAACCCTCCACCATTATACTCGGGAAGGCTCTGTATTCCCCGAAATTTCGTTTAAAACAGCAATTTTTATGGTATTGGGGGGGTGTCGATAAACAAGTTTGTAAAAATTCGTATAGTTACTCCGTACGTGGAGAAAAACTATACTTCACCTAATACGGGGGGGGGGGGGGATCACCCCCTAAAACCACTCTCGGAAAATTGAGGAAATCCCTTAAAATATCGCTAACAATTTTTATGGTTTCAGACAGGAAAGCACCAAAAGCACCCAAGTAAATGGAATACTACAAAAAAAAGAATATGAAATATCGATTGATCAATGGCGAATGGTGAGTTGCGAAAGATGCTGAAGAAGAAATCGTGGTACACTTTGGATGGTTATCTGTTCTTTGGGGAGTTTGTTGACCACGGGGCCCGACACTTCACTGCTTGTATAGTATCCATGAGGGGACCCTACGTGGCCCGTTAGTGGCTTGAAAACTCTCTTCATTATTAGCAAGAGGCCGTACAAAAAGTTCGATCACAATCGCAGTGACCATCTGACAGTTAGCTGGCTGTCAGAAAGGCGTTGGGCCGTTGGCGGTGATTCTCGGACCATCCAACGCCAGTTTTCTCATCGCCAGCCCAGCCCACAGAAAATCGCGCGGACGAGAACAGGCCACGCACTGCCCTCTTAATTCCCAACCATTATCCAAAAACACTTGTCCGATGCTTACCAAGATGGTATTGGATCATGCACGGTTTCATACAGTTTTCTAGGAGTCAGCGAATCATCAGAAAAAGCCAGTGCAAACGAACCTAAAGATCGGAAGTTGAGCCGTTATCAGTGTTACCGCAATCTGTCAATAACAACCTGGCCAAGCTGTCCATTATCAATCTCATTATTAAGCCAGATCGAAGCCTCGTTAAATCTACGAACTATATGGTTTAGCAAACACAGTTACATTAGTCCAAAACCTGGTTAAAGCACTCCCTATTCAGGGCAAAAATGGAACTTAAGCCGAGATCACAAGGTGGAGCGAAGTGTTACAGCAAGATGTCAACTATATATCTGATTATATTAGGCCAGACCTAAGCCAGGTTGAAGCATATCGCTTATTTGGACTCAGGGAACAGTTCATGTATCTACCTGTACCTGTTCCAAGTTGCCGAATACTCTTAATCATTGTACTATCTCAGACCGGTGCTACTGGCTTGTAGTAGCTGGCAGCAATGTTGAATTTGTCGTTTTCTGTGGCACTTCTCAGTTTTGTGAAGGTTTTGTGAAGATACCCAACTATCAGATGGGGCAGGCAAGCTGCCGATACTGACTGGTTGTGTAGCTGCCCACCACGGGCCACATTTTAGGAGTTCTCGGTAAAAATTACTTTTAAACGGGAGTTCGGTTTTCGACAGAAGAAAACCTCTGAATTCCATCACTGAATGAAGTGGAACTACCTATCTTACGACCCATTCTCAAACTCAAGTTCTACAGCCTTTGTCCGTCAATCACTTTGAGGCCCCTTCACAACGGCCCAGGGTGTGCCAGGCCTCGGCCGTACGCGTGGAGGGGGAGTTTGCAAGCACTAGCCTGGAGACAGTGCTCAGGTTATAAGTACTGAATCATCTGAACGTGCCTCAACAGACACGACTCGTTTGGAACGGCTCTCATCCCCTCATAACTCTCTCCAAACAATCCTTAGGTAACTAATCGGCAGGTAGTTAGAGAAATGATAAATCGGTTCTAAACAAGTCAGTCACAATCAGTTTTTCCACCCGATTTAGAGTCCAACCCCTCGTTATGCAGGACTGAGCTGAAATTTGCGACGCCGCAGTTTTTCGATCCACCAACATCTACCCGTGACATCCAACAACAATCGAAATGATCAATATAAAGAAGATAAGGACAAATTACCTTATGCCTGAACGATTTGTTGCAAACGGAACACACAAACGGCCGAACACCAGTGTGGATTGTCGAATGCACTTCCAAACTTCCTCGGGTCGCAAACATCTTCTCACAAACCTACAAAACATGTTCAATAATTTGAATTTGTATTGATGCAAGGCTGATTGTTGATTTTGTGTCCCCCCCTTATTGGTTTTGAAATACATTCATGCAGCTGGAAATGTAATATAATGAACTAAGACAATTTAATTATCACCAATCAAACTAAAAGGCCCACTTAGCAAATGAATTTATAAATAATCACTATAAATGTTTTTTACATTCTGCGAGAAGGGTGTTGAGATTTTATGGCAGCAGAACAATGTGAGTATTGAAACAGTGGATTTTGAACCCCAACCAACATCTACAAGATTCAGAATTTGCACTACGTCTTAGTAAGGATTTTTGTGATGAGATTATATGGAGGACACAAGGAACTCAGTACAGATACTGACAGGCCGACAGTTACACACAGAACCAAAGCAAAACATCCGCTCATTCGGCCATTAAGAAAATATTGGTATCTTGAATAAACAAACCGGATATTGGGAGAGTAACGAAGAAACAGACTTCAATCCGGAAGTGCACTCAAACGCTTGCTACCGCGTTTTATTAATTAGCATTAATTAGTCTTCCAGTATGGAATAATAGTAGGGGCTGGTATTTAAGACTTGAAAAACTATGGAATCCTTTGCTCAGAGAACACCATATGAGGATTTATTTGATATTGCTGGGGTTTTCATTGTAAGACGAGTGAACCGAGTGCAATACAACGATCACCCAAAGGCTCAGCAAAAACCTGTATAGCGTTGGGAATCCTACGTCCACACTTATACAAGAATATCGGAGGAAAATTTCAACGAACTACTGGCCCCAATCAAAACGGCAATGGGATATTTGGATGACAAAAAATAAATTCGAAATAACTGATTAGAGAGTTTTTGCAGCACCCTCACGCCAAAACGAAAGCAGTGCTGCGCACTTGAAGGCCCATTTACACTGCCCGAGCATTTGTCACGAACAGGGGTTTCGAGCGAGCATTCGTTCGAGGCTCGGGCAGTCTAAACAGTCGCATCGGGCCGAACAAGGTTCGTGCGAAGGCTCGTTGGTGCTCGGGGCTGATCCACCCGATGTCGGTTTTCCGGCGAATCATCAAAGGGATGCTCGTTCGCCGCTCGTTCTGTGTAAACACGCCGCTTCGGCGTGTTCTTGTTCGCCCAATCTAGTTCCCGCCAAGTTGTTCAAGTGTTCACCTCACTCCCATTTTGATTTTGAGTGTTGTCCTTTTTTTATTGTTTTGCGGTAACCGCAACTCTCGACAGCCCGGGTGCCATCTGTTCACAGGGAATGCTCACGAACAACTGATCGTCAGAAATGCTCGGGCAGTGTGAACAGTGGGGAACCCACTTCATTTTCAACGTTCGTGCTTGTTGAAAACTGGCGAACAACGATCGCAAATGCTCGATGCTCGAGAATGTTCGGGCAGTGTAAATGCGGCTTAAGGCACCGAAAAGTTAGACGAACCGTGACGACGAAAAATACTGGGATCTCGCATCACCAGGATCTCACGGTGCCAACTTTCGTCGTGTTGAGATGACGCAACGTAATTTAACCTTACATCTGTATAACGCTACCTACCTTCTTCTGTTTTCCTAGGAAAATAAATGTCCAGCATCTTTCTATGTTAATGCAGACTTGACGCCATGTGTGGACGTAGATTCGTATTCACCACGGAGTAAAATGGATGAAAGAGAGTTTAATATAACGTTAGCGTGACTTCACCAGCCGGTAGATGCCAAAGCTGAACGAAAACTGAACCGAAAAAGGTTAGCATCTGACTTTGGTCGCCCAATCCGCCATTTCCGTTTCGGTGTCGTTTTCCGTTTCAATAAGGCGTGAGGGTGCAGCAAAAACTCTCTAATAACTGATTAACCATTTAATTTGTGTACAGGACACCTGGTAACGAAAGGAGAGATTAAGCGGCTCAGAACTCCGCCTCTTTTAATTTTCATATATTATTTTTTTGTTTATAGTAAATAGGATAGTGATTGTTTTAATGAAAAGCCATCATTTTCAAGTTTCTTTAGCGATGTAATTTCTATTTAAAAAGACGCTGCAAAGTCCTTGCCACATGGGTTTATTATTCTATTGGACGTACCTACAGAAATGTTGGCTGTTCATTTCTTGTTTCTTTCCTGTGCAATAACTGAAATAGCTATTTTTGATAGTTTCCACCAATTTTAGACCCCCCCAAAAAAAGAATTAGGCTCCTATTTTTGACAAATTATCTTTGACCACTGATATTTCAATTTAATTGTCTTGATTCACCTGTTGATACTACTTCTACTAGTGTTATTATAAAAATTTATGGTGAATTCAGACAATTTCCCGGTTTTTTGACTCATAAAAATGAATTTTGGGAGCTCAACCGTAATTACAACCTCAATTCTTCACTGTTCGGTCAAAATCAACTTCAAATTTGGTCTTCTCACCCTAAAAAACATGGAAAACGATACCTCACAAGCTCGTGTTCACTAAAACCTCAAACAAAACCTCGAAAACCCCTATTTTTACACCCATTTTTCACCCATAACACTCCTGGGTGTATTCCGATCGGGCTGCTGAGATACGGGACCCAAATGGAGCCTGTGCGGAAAGAACGACTATTTTAGACCTAAATTTAAGGCTGAAACTTTGTTAGAATTTCAATTCTTCGCTCGTTGGTCAAAATCGACTTCATATTCGTTATCCTCGCTCGAAAAAACATGGAAAACAATACCACACTAGCTCATGTACCCCATACCTCAAACAAAACCTCAAAAAACCCCGATTTACACCCGATTTTCACCCGTAATACTCTTGGGTATATTCTGATCAGACTGTGAAGTTTCGGGACACAACTAGGGCCCACATGGAGCCTGTGTGCGCAAGAACGAATTTTTTAGACCTAAAATGAAGCAGATATGAGAGATGTAGCGGTTACGGATGACGGTGTACGGTGGACAGACGTTGCATTTTTGTAACCTACGCACCTTGGAACGTAAAAGAAAAAATTTTGAGGGGGGGGGGGGGGGGGGGGGGTGTTCGATATTTTTTTTGCTTAGCGTGTATTGTTCACAAAATAATAAACCAAAATTGAAAAAAACTCATGCAAATAGCCCATTAAGAAACAAAATATTCAGTTACGAGATTTGAATCCACCCGAAATTTGGCTTGCAATCACACCGAGATCCTTTTGCATCTTCATCTTACTAGATCAAAGCGTCGAAGCAGTGTATCTCACTAATGGTAGGCGAAGTATTGAAGGCCATCACATAAAGGCACTTGGGGAGTTATCCCCCCAGCTCCTTCGAACAATCCCACAATCCCACACTTGTGATTTTGTTTGAGTGATTCGCATGATTTACGTCAGACAACGCAGGATAACTCCAGTCATCATCAATAAAATGTAAAGTTTCATCGGTGGACTGCGAACCAGACGCCACTTCTACACTTAAGAGGCACAGAATGTTGTAAGAATATCGAAGGGGGCTCGACACGCTTGCGCTGTTGGCGTGCGCTTCGATATTTGGGGCATTTCAACGTGGAAAAGGCATGCAATGGCGTACGCCCTCTCCTGTGTGTCATATTGAAAGTGAAACAGAATAAAAAAGCGCACCAGTGTGGATACAGCTCAACACTTACGTCGCAGAAGCGCTCCCAGACCGAGATTAATACTAATTACAAACAATCCACAGCACATGATTCAAATGCCTCGAGCCCTTGAAAGCAACACGGAAACACCGAGACATGTACAAGAGCCAACAACAAAACACAACGTAGACAGCATTGAAGGGAGCCGAAAGACGTGAATCCTCGTTGAACAGAATTTATGTTTTAAATATGTTTCAATGACTAATTCAATGACTATAATCTCTCATTTGTAGTGAATTATGATGGAAATTAACTTATTTCATTGTATAATATTCACTGCCACACATTATGCAGACGATGTGAGAGCTAAACATGCAGTCGATTTTTACTCATAGCACGTAAGATTTAGCATTTGAGTAGTAGAAAATACCTTGCATTGAAACTCGGGTTTCCCTTTCCCGGAGTTTCGTCCGGAAGGAGTTTGCTGAGCCTGCTGATCCGACGAAGGAGATTCTTCAGAATTGCTTTGGTCAGAGGGCGCCTGCGCCGCTGAGCTGTCGTCGGGAGCCGAAGCCGGTGGCGGTGACCCCTGCGCCGGGGGAGCCGAGTCCTGGTGGGTGGTCGACGCTCGGGTCTGTCTCTGGTGATACTGCTGGGGTTCAGGCTGAGACGCCCTGCCGTTGTTCATCATCATGCAGCCTCCAGCCATTCTGGAACAAGGATAAAATAAAGAAATAAAGACGGTGTATTCAGTACCCTGAAGAGATCACAAAATCATATAAATCGCCCGAACTTTTAGCCAAGCACATGCTTTTGGGATGAATTGCCAGCTAGAAAACCTGTCTGGCATCTGACCACAAGAGGTGGCACTTGTATGTGACTGAGATCACTCATCTGCTCAAAATACATAAATCCCCCCCCCCCCCCCCCGATATTCTAATTTGTCTTTCCAAAAAAAAAAAAAAAATGATAAGGGGATGTTTTCTATACTTGAGATGCGAGTACTAACGATCGCCCGGACCACCAATCTACTTAAAATAATCATCTATTCAGCTCTAGCCAGTGATAGGGAAGCAGTGTAATCAACTGAGCTAGACCACTCCCTTAGGCATCTAAGGTACTTTTTACTACTTTATTGCTTTGTATTCATTACCTAATTTTTATAAACCAATGTTTAAATAATACAATTACTCAACATTAGCTATTCTTTTGACATTTTCATGTCTTTCATATGGCATATACTTAACTCAAAAACCGTTATTGACATTTTCATGTCTTTCATATGGCACATAACTCAAAAACCGTTACGAAAATTGTGATGTATTTAAAATTGGCATCACGGTGGTGTGAGGGAAATTGCCCAGGCGGTTATGAGCGAATCACCACCGACGTCTGGGATCTTTCTGGATGAGGTTTTAGGTGAATTTGCCTAGGCGGTTATGAGCGAATCACCACCGACATCTAGGATCTTTTAGAGAGGAGGTGTCCAGGCGGTTATGAGCGAATCACCACCGACATCTGGAATCTTTTGAGAGAAGGTAGAGGTTTATCTTTTGCGGTTGAATATTGGCGAGAACTTCAAGTTTGCTAGAGGAGTGATTCCTGGAGGGACTCACGACAAAAATTGACTACGAAAATTGTCCCAAATGAGTTTCTGACGATTTCCGAGTACAACCGAGTCGTTGCTAGGGGAATAGTACTTCGTCATTTGTCATCGGACAAAAACCGTTCACCATTCGTTGGAAACCTCTCGATTTATAGAACTAGAATACATTCCTCTCACTCGGTTGTCGCCCTTCGAAAAGCTGATATGCGCATGACTTGATACGAAGTTTGTTGGCACACAACATTATGGTCGTTAGGTGTCCCAAATGAGCGGTGTGTCGCCTGGGTACATATACGCAATTGCGTTACGAGTGCTTTGTGGTCGTAAACTTATAAGAGCTATACATAATATGTAAACACACAAAAAACACACATGAAAATGTCTCAATGTGTTGCAGACTCGTATGCAAGCGTTTTAGGTTTCATTTATTTTTATTATAATGTGTGCTAAAAATTTGAGAAATGTAAGGCTCATCGAAAAAAGGGTTTCAGTCGCAACTTTTTTCCTACGTTCGATTTACCAAAGTAAGTTGAAGTTCTTAGTGGATTTTTATTCTGTTTTCCTATTCTGCTTGCCTCGGTCAAGACAATTCGTACGGTTTAGGCCCCAAAACTCCTTCCCGAGTTTTTCTTCCCCTCTTTACTTCCTTAATGCTACCCCCCCCCCCCCCCCCGCTTCACCTTTGCCACCTCATCTTGATAACCTCCGCTAACTACCTTACCGACTCAGCCCACCGCGTCCTTCTCGGCCTCGGTAACCCGGCTTCTCACAAGTACCCCCCTAACCCCCCCCCCCCCTTAACACCCCTACCCCCTCCCTAACCGCACCCCCCCCCCCCACAGATTCCTCCTGATCTTTAAGGAAGAAGAACAAGAAAAAGGTGCTAAAAAGAAGTTTTTCGTCCTTTTTTTCTGTTATACTTCTCTCTTTTTATATAAAATTCTGCTTATTTGAACGGTTCGTATATTTAGCCTATCAGATATTTTGTACACTACGAGGGGAAAAAAGTTCCTACGTACAAGGGAAATAAATAAATTAAATAAATAAACATTAAGTAATAACTCGTTGAACTAAGCGACGATGCTCGAGCGAGAGTACGTACCATCTTATACTTCCAAAAAGTAATACATAATGATGTGGTAGCTAAAATGTCCGACAGCTCTGTCCAAAGGAATATCCCGACTCACCTGTGTTTCTGATAAGCCGCAAATGACTTGAATGGTCGCTGACAGAGGTCGCAAGCCGTCAAGAAGTCCATCGTGTGCGTTTTTTGGTGGCGGAGCAGCTTATCCACTTGGGTGAACCCCTTGTTGCATATCTGAAAAATGAAATAACTAATGAACGACTCTGAAGGACAGAAAGAATAAGGCACCGCACGGGTCGGTACTGTGAACTGTTGGCCTCAAAAACTCCAGGGTGCCAATTTTTAGCGCCAAATTCGTACAGATGAATAAAAATAAATAAATTTAAAAAAAAGCTTTTGGGTAACCACTTAACCACACATAGCTCTGGTACAGTATGACGTGGTCATCCCCTAAGCTACAGAAGCTGACTGTAGGAGAAACATTGGTAATAGTTGGTGGTACGAAGCGCCTCTCCATCCCATTTATCTCGCGGTATACCTGGTACAGCGAACTTCCTCTGATCCGGCATCCTACGGTCCGGCACAACTTTCGAAAAAATAATAACCATTTCTATCGATCGAAAAACACCAATCATGCGTTCAAGTTGTTTGCAATCAGAAGGCGCGAGGGAAAACATTGTGGCGCTCATCTTCGGCCTAGTTCGGGTGGCATTTATCAAGTTTTGAATGCAGCAGTTCGTTCAATGATGCTGAAGAGAGAAGACTATAAAACCAATCGCCGAAAGACAAAAACAGATGTTGCTCAACTTCGAATTGAATTTTCCGTAAGTCTGCAGTGCATTTTTTGTTTCATCAGTTATTTTACATTAGGGGTATTCATGGTTTGGCTAATTCGACGTCGAATCGTCGAATTACGTCGAATATCGAATTGAGCAATTCGAAAAGAGTCAGTGCGCATGCGCCCCTGCCATTCTCCACGATTCGAAATACCACGGGCCGGGAGCTTCGAATTGCGAGTTCGACGTCGAATTGCAGCAGCGATCGTAGCGGCAGCTCCATTAAACACATCCCGCTGATAAGCGATAAACAAGTCTTGTGCCGTTCCGACGTTTTATCACGTTTTTATCGCTGACGACCGCAAGGAGCGCTAGGGCATTTCGATTTTCGACGATTCGACACGGCCAACTCGAAGGGGTCCTCATGAAATCCACGCTTGAGGACGAATTCGATTTTCGACGATTCGACATTCGAAATGGACCATGAATACCCCTATAATCAAGTAATTTTTTGGTCTACTTAAGCTGTTTAAATATATTTTTTTTTAAACCTGTTTTACTGCCATTTTGTTGATGTTCAATCCATGTTTTCCCTATATTCATCTTGTAATCCGGAATATTTCGTAATCCGGCATGCCTCAAGTCCCGAACGTGCCGGAATAAGGACGTTTACTGTACTACTTTCACTCTCAAAATTAGGAGTTTCTCAGTGTCTGGTTTTCTCTGTGGAACAAGACTTGGGCCCCTACCTTAGTTCAGCTTTCAGCCTAAGTTTCACTTAGAGAAAAAATGATATTCACAAACCATAAAGTTCGGCTGAGGCTAAGTGTAGCTGAAGTTCGACTATTCCCTTAGTGCGGTTCCAGCACTAAGTGCGGCACGCCTACTGACCTCCAGGCCAACCAATAAGAAGACGGCATTTTGGCGGCTTCGCTCGTGATAACCGTTGATAACGGCCGGCGGCAGCGGGCACTTGCCAATAAATTGTCGATTCCGTTCGCGTCTTTTGGTTCTCGCTGATACAAATAATTTGCAATTTTATCCGTTTTTGTTTTGGTATTTTTGAAGTTGTGTTTTGTAGGTTGTTTTGTTTAGTGTGTCCGCCAAAATTCGAGCAACAGGTCGATAAGATACGAGGTATTCTTCCAAAAAATGAATTAAAAAAATGAGATACGATCCATCATAAGGTTCTTGGGAATTATCACGAGATTCGTCATGAGGCCTCATTAATCACCTACCTACCTACCTATTTATTTTGCTTAAAAAATAATTTCCATTTCATTTTAATTGATCGAATTAATAATTTATATAATAATAAGCGTTGAAAAAACTGATTCTCAGATAAGCTGTCAACCGAAACAATCCGTCTCCTTCTTCTCGGCGCGTTCTGCCGTCTCCTGTCACGCAGATGTATCAAATAGTCGACGTAGCTGTCACCCATTATTAAATAAAATTGAATTTAATATAAAATGAAAATGAACAGAAACTGAAAATGAACACGGAAATCGCGAAATACGTCAGGCACTATGCGAACTAACTCAGTGCTATGCGAAAATATTTCTGGCACCGGGCTGGAACATGCACTAAGAACGGCTTAAATGTGGAAAGATCCACACTTAGAACAAAGTGTCACTTTACCGAAAGTCCAACTTTGTTTTAAGTGTAAATTTAGTTAAAGTGTGGTTCCTGAAAAGGATTTTTTCTTAAGTACGGCTCCGAGCTGCACTTACTAGCTGCACTTAGGTAAAGGACACACTTAGTTCGGTTGTGAATACGGCCCTTGAACTCACTTGACAGACGTGCGGCCTGAGTGCGGTATTGTGAACTGCTTTGTGCCGGCTGAGAGCTGAAGAGAAGGAGTAGGATTTGTTACATTGCCGACACTTGAAGAGCTTGTCGCCACCCCTGCATCTTCGTGATCTGGAATAACACAAATAAAGTTTTCAGCAGATAACTAAACTGCATTCGAAGTTCTAGCTTTCTGTGAAATGCGCCAGCTTCATCTGAGAAGATAGCAACATAAGTGATGAAGGTTTTTGATGAGCATGTTGTGTACAGTTGATGCCGTGAAAACTTCTAGCACCGCGAAGTACATTTATCTGAATAATTTCCTATCAGGGGATTTGAAGCGTTTAGCATTCCTGCAGGCCAAAACGACCTGCACAGCGTTTTTCCTGCCAATGCACTTCAAAAATCCAATGCCTGACGTCATCAAAGTACATTCCTAGAGGGGAATCAGCCCCTGCACGAGGCTGCTTGTTGACTGTCAGGTGAAAAGCACGAAATTGTTCGCATTATTTCACAGAAACCCATGTCTCCTAGGCCAAGTAAAGAGCGAAATGATCAGACCGAATTCTGATCCTCTTATTGGAGGACAGCTGATCACGTTTGCGACGCTGGCAGGGCAGTCGGACGAAAACCCCCAGCCTGGAATGGCTGTTTACTTTACTTATGTCTCAAGCCATGAACTGCCACTTTCTGGGTTTCATAATACCCTAACGCGTAAACTTGAGTTGCCACATTTTTGCGAGGTTCCGAAGTTTCCCAGATTAATTCACAAAAAAGCGTTAGTTTTTCGTTTCTTATGTATTTAACACTGTAGTGAACATAATAATCATTTTTAAATGCTCCACTTTTGATCGAAAAAAGAAGGAAAAAAGTATAATAGTTTATTCAAATGATTTATAAGTTGTAGGTGAAGGTAGTAGGAAACCATGAACTGAGTAACTGTTCGCAACCTTTTCACAAAAATTGATTCTATTATAATAATATAGGCGGGATAACATAAGAAATTTAATTATCACGGACTTCTTGCGAGACGAGGCCTCAAGACGCCTCACTCACATAGTAGGGATGGATATAACTAGCCATAACAGACCCAAATGGCGGTCTCACTGACAGAAAAAAAAAAAAAAATCAGATTATAACAAATGAAAATTAAATAATAAAGATAAATATAAAGATAAAATGCAAAGATCAATGAAATTTTTTTTTAAATTAAAAACAATTTCCCAAATGTAGTGAGAATTATCCCCATTCATGGCAAGAATATAATCTGAGCAAGCTTCACCTGGGGGTAAAGCATAATATTAAGGTGAAAAATACGCGTCTAGTTTCTAGTAATTATTAGAAGAAAGACGAATTTCAAAAAAAGATGTCGCACTAGTGGGATTATGTGGGATTCTATTTATCCCTATCCTACGCCTAAGAATCCCTGGCGAGAGGCAACACTAGCTCAAACTGACTCCACCTATCAAAAGGCCGGGCAAAATTACTTGATATACAGAAAGTAACAGTACATCCGTCCAGAAAGTGTCGAAATCGACCCAGTGCCTTTACTTGCATGAAAGTGAATTATCGGTTATTAGTCAGGTTGGACAACCATCAGACCTCGTAGATACGGTTAGAGGCATCCGTCATCCCCTTCGTACCGTAAGTTATGTGTGCGGACTGCCATAATGGATCCCACATCTTTTATAAAGAATATTTCTTGACGTACCACAAGTCTGGAACTTTGCGGTGAAGCAAGTAAATGTGGATGCTACAATGAAATGAGGACTTGCAGTGTCATCCGATAGGGATTAGAATAGGAGCCAATGGCGCCCTGCCACAGGAGTGTGTTGTAGGCGAAATATGGCACAGCAAGTGCCTGCCCACCTAGGAACAACCCAAGCCCTCAACGAAGTAATTGACGCGTTTACGTTTGTGCTGATGGTCTTCAGTTTGAGGTAGCATAAACTCCCTATTAGCAGAACTTCTGTGGCTACACACGACAGAGTTGTAGATTGACAACCCAGGTTTTCAAATCAAGAGCAGCACCAAACAAGAAAACGGCATGACTGGCAGCCATGAACACCATCAAGCCGGTTTTGCTGTTTGTTAGGCAGATGGAATCTTACTGGTTCTGATTTGACCTTGGCGGCTGAAGAAGCTCCTGCGTCAAGGACTGCTGAGGTTGCTGATTGTGGTTTTGCTGCTGCTGCATGGCCCGTACCAGGTACATCTGCTGCCTCCGGTCCTGGAACTGCTCAACAGCCATGTTGGGCGGCTGGTGGAGGAGAGCGGGGAGATTCCCGCCATCGACCAGCATCGTCGCCAAGGGGTAGAGCGGTGGTGGGGGCAAGGCCTGGTGATGGTAGTCTTCCATCTCGCTGTCGCCACCACCTCCGTAACTGCCGTTGAGAGTCTGAAATGGCAAATGACGTATGTACGATTAGCTGAAAATTGCAGAAGTCGAAGAATCTAAACAAAAAAACATTATATAGTAATATTATTTAAACTAGTTAGCCACCTAGCTTAGCTTGATACATATACACAAGCTGCATTATCCCTCGCAACAACCCTGCATCTATTCAGCCACCTGTAGTTGGCTGTAGTTTAATGGGATTGGTTATCGAGCTATCAGTTATATATAACTCCATGAATGACTGATATTTTCCAGAGAAATTTGTCCAATCCTTTCCTACTAGCATAATGTGACCTTCGTGTATAAGAGATGCCAATTGGGCAGGACCGTTCAATATTTTGATATAGTTATGGCAGAGGAAGGGAGGGAGGACCAGCGGCCCATTGCCAAAGACTCAACTTTTCGCATTGCTAGTCTTGAATATTGTACTCTTCACTTTGCATACTGCAAACAGCTACATGAATTTAACACAGTCGACGATGGGGGCGAGCATGTTCAACGTCCTCTGATGAGAAAATGTCCATTAAGTATTTGAAAAAAATAAATTGCTTCAAAATTTGCTACTTTTTATCTGCTTAAAGCCACCTTTCCTTCCTCCCTATTTTATATGCTTGCCCTAGCAATAACTGGACCACCCTAGAACCTATCGAAAGATTGAATGCTCCTCTTTTTATTGATACTACCAAATAATGAATTTATGGTAGTAATAAAACCTAAAACCCGATTTGAAAAGTATAGCAATCTCCCGCAGTCATTCGGTACTGCAAAAATGTAAACTCTTCATCTCAAACGCAGACAATTCACTTCGCACTCTGCGTAAGATGAACTTCGGGAACGCAACTGTCCAAAACAGAGTAAAACTCAACAATTCTACACTCTGCATCTCAGCCTTCCTCTTCAAAACAAGAGCGCTCTTTAGGAACGGAAATTAATTTGCAAAGTAGTGTGGATTTGAAGAGTGCAGAGTGAAAGTCATTAGGAATGGGCCCCAGCTATGTGAGGTGCGATGAATATCTTCATAACCTATAACACTTTGCGCCAACCATATCTTAGTTCTGTTAAACATACTTACGCTTTCATCATCTGGATCATTGTCCTCTTTGATAATAACTTCCGGAGTAAATTTCGTCATGTCCCATTGCTCTTCTTCTTCCGATTCCTCGTCAGACAGCTGTTCCGCCTGTGGCATTCAATTTATAACTGAAGATAAAATATTGCGAGAATAGCAGCAAAGCTGCAAATCACAAACGTGTCTGATCGTGCAAGAGAAACTATGGTGGGGTATAGGCACCAGTAGTGGACACAAGCGCCATCTTCAGGCTAAAACGTCCTTAACCAATGTTAACGACCTGTTTTAACTTTCCTATCCAATTTTCCGTTTCCGCCTTATCTGTAGAAATTGATGAGCTTTTCAAAAATATTGAAAAACGATGAGGTTTTTTGTAAAATACGAAAAAGCAGAACCACCTTTCTTCACCAGTAGTGAACAGCCTCATTTCACACAGAGAAATTCCACTGAATTGCTACTGAAACCTTTTGAATCTAATTAGATTCTTATCCCACACAAAAATGGGCTGTAGTAATCCATGGATTACATAGCTTACTATGGGTGGAATTAGCGGTCACTGTTCATAATAGGCAGTATTTTGTAGGATATTTTCTAGGACAGTCGAAAGAGGATTTTTTTCAATCAACAATCCGGGCCACTGGGGAAATTAAGAAGCGACATTCTCCGTATTAAAAGGTTTGAGCAATGGTCTGAAAACATGGAATACAAGACTATTTGACCAGATTAAAGAAAGATGGTTTGTTTGGACCACTGGGTTGTGGGTTATGGCGGGGTTCAACGGTTTTCACGTTTGCGCATGCGCAGTGAAAACCGCACTGATCCGAATGCGACAAAATTCATATGGGACCAACTAGGACCTAACACCGAACTACCATCAAAATTTGATCCAGTGAGACCATTGGGTCGTGAGCTATGTGGGTTCGACGTTTTTCACGTTTGCGCATGCTCTATTACTGATCCGAACGCAAGAAATTGGACCAGTCACACACAAACACACACACACATAACCTCAACTACCGGAAGGAGCTGACCCCCCCCCCCCCCCCCCAAAGATGTATTAGAGTTCACAAATGGGAAATCCGCTTTCCTCCCCCCTCAAAATGAAAAGTACAAAAAATGAGACCATAAGGCCTCGGCCACTTCTGAAGGGCAAGGGGGGTACTCCTTAACAACGCCTTTAGCAAGAGGCTTTGGTAAACCAAGAGTTGTTCCTCATCTCAGCATTTTCCGTCTCCACTGGCACCTGGCACTACAAGGATTTGAGGTTATCAACTACAGATTGGCGCCAGATTCAAACTTCTGATTCTGAACTCTTATTTCATAAATTCGTGACTGTCCACCACTGTTGCCTTTTACCCTAAATAACGCATGTCGTACTTTCATGCTTCCTCGCAGCGCCACGTCGGATCGCTCGCACTGGAGTTTGAACTGGTAAGATCGGTCGACTTGGGCGAGACAGGTCGTACAAACATTGTTCGGCATTCCGTCCCCTTCAGATAGCTGAAACCACAAACAAGTTGAAATGACACATTTCGAAGGGTCTCGACCATAATACATCATTTATATGAGCAGCTACAATAACTGATTTCCACACTGAATACGTGTAATGTTGTTTTGTTGCATATATGAACTACTAGACCCTGGGATAATGAATGTTTCTGTTGTTTAATTGTTGTCATTAATGATATGGTTCGATTATAATGAGCTACAATTTTGATCCGAAAGTAACGGGAAATCAAGGAAACCCAAGTCCCGTTATCATCAGCAGCTACGATGCTCACTGCACTAACTCAATAAGCTTTTTGCCAACATGTGTTTGTATTTCAGTCAAGTAGGGTATCTTTGCAGTTCCACCGATGATAACATACATTCCTCCATTGCACAGAAGAGAACATCAGATCTTTGATACATAATTATAATAAAATTAGTTACTGTATTGGTTCAAGTTGAGGATGTACTCAATTATACCATAAACCTGCTCCACTTGACTCCAACAGGTACTGACGACTTCTACAGCATATTTTGCTGAAGGCCTTTTATTTGACCCTCACAGCTGATTCTGCTGACTCAGGGCTTCCGAATTGGCTGATGGCCTCAAGAATGTCACCAGCTGACTCTGCCAATGTCCTCCGTCCACGGAACCACGGCTGATCCTGACTCCCCGGACAAATGCAACGACCACCTCGTCTGCTGCTGTTCCCTCTCACCAAAGCCTCGATGACACTGAGCGAGTTTATAACCTCCTAGCCAGCGGGTTTACAAACGGGCGAATCGGTGTGTACGATAGTGATAATGACACACGAAACTTTCCACTCGCTCAGTAGCCAACTAGCTAGCGAACTTTGTAGACGAATGAGATACTCAAAGCTATTTCACTAGTAACTATGATGACACACGGTTAGCTGACTAGCTAGGCAAGCCCACACACCAGCGAGTAGCGAGCAAAGTAGCCCGGCTTTCAACTTTTCTTGGTAGACATTTACAATCTGCTAGTAACTAGTTAATATTACACTGGGCGAGTTTACTAGCAGATAGTGAATTCGCTGGCTAGTAAATTGTAAACTCGCTCAACGAAATCGAGGCTTTAACTACGATGTATATGACCAGTTTACACAATGTACGTATTTCAATAGTTGCATCAGGTAAGGGCAAATTTAAAACCTCGTCCACATTTCTGCATTCAAGTCTTCGCTAACTGGATTTGACTCACCAGCTATTATAAACTGCGTCACCTAGTTTTCATATTCAGGGTTTACCATGGTTTAGTACCAGAATATTTGAACGGTATGACTTTCGCCCTCTCTACACGATTCATGCATATTCAACATCTCCAGCCTTGTTTAGTTCGTTTGGTGTTGCGGGGCGAAAGGGTGTAACTCCCAACTCATTACCACTTTCGGGTCCCCAGTCTCACTTCCATCATCCAGTTCAGGAACGCTGTAAGACTGTTTCCTGCACATGACAACTGGTTGGAAATTTTTTTCAATAAGTTGTTGAAAAAAAAGTATTCAGAACTCTTCGAAAAATGGAAGTTTGAAATCTGTTTTCAAAAATAAGCGTTATTTTTTAAATGAGGGAAGTTAAAAGTAAAAATATTGCAAAAAATTACGTATCAGGTCTATTGACATCTGACTGGGCCAAGGAGGCGAAGGTTCTCAATGCTGCCAACAACGCAAATTAGAAATGGCAAACCTTTGTGGTAACCTTTAAGAAACTTTGCTGTGATCTTTGTGAACCACCCCTTGGTTTGAATTTAAAGACGTGTTTTTAATTTTATTTAGATATTTGCAGTTCCATCCATCCATTGCTGTTCTGAACAGTACTGTTTAAAGTGATGCACTAGCGCTCTAAGCAGGATTTGAGTTGAAGTACTTGGAATTGGAGTTGAACTAATTTACCTTCATTTCTAGTGGGAACTCAGAAATTCAAATTTCACAATCATTTTCTGCCTATACTTTCCGACAAACACCTCATCATGTGGTCAATAACTGTTAGGTCATTTCCGTTATTAAAAAGAATTTCATTCCCGTTACTGAACAGACTTTCGCCAAGAAAAGGAGAATTAATTTGTAACCCACAAAAATTGGCTCATTGTACCCCTTTCTTTCATTCTTCCTCCACCCTCCCTTTGTTCTTCTGTTTCTCAAGATTCTGCCCTTCCATCCTCCCTTAATTCTTCTATTGCCTTCTTAACATTCCACCTCCTCTTCCTTTATGTTCTCTTCAGCACACATCAGCTAGTAGGTAACAGCTTCTCTACTCCTAAAGTTTCATATTTTATTCCCGACACCACTTCTGTGAAAGATGGGCCGAATGGTGTATGTACAAATAAATGTTTCTTTCTTTCTATGAATAGCAACACATGGACCTCCCGCTCACGTACTGACCTTGATTTGTGCACACGACATGATTCTTTGTGGGAGAGAAGGCGTGCCGTTCGAAGGCCCGTTGCTGAAGATGGGGCACATCACCTCGCCGCCTTTAAGGCACAGGCGGCATACTTTAGACAGGTCCATCGCATCCATTCTAAAATTATCAAATAATAAACCACATCAATTCAGATATCAAACTGTGAGTGTCACATAGGTCTGTAGTAGCTTTGTTCGTGCAGTCCCTCAGAGCTTGTTCAGAGCAACCCGGACATGCGGAGTAAGACTGAGGCAAAGATTTACTGTTCCTGCGGAGGCAGGGCGAGCTCTGTGCCAAGTGAACGGTGTTCGTGCTGTCCCGGGGCAGGTGATTCGGTGTTTTTACTGGCTACGGTGCTTCCTCCGAGCAAGCCCCACAAGAAGACGAGAGGCAGCTAAGCCCTGCTCTTCCCTGCAAGCGACCTCCACCCGTTCGAGCTGCCGCGCTCCAAATAAGCTCCAGGCTCACCCTCCTCCGAGCGAGCATGTTGAGCTCATCCTACACCAAGCAAGTTCGCCTCAAGCAACAACTGAACTTGCTCAGAGCTAGCCCCAAGAGGACAGCACAAACAAAGCTAGTATTAATTTATCAGTAACTAGGTACATATTTTTCGACACAAAAGAGCTTAAACTTAATTACAAAAATATTAGTTCAAGAATCTATTTCACAGGGACCAAGCAACAGGTATGAACTAGATGGATTTTTTTGAGTTCTGACCAAGTCCAAATAACGAAACAAAAAAATCAAAGTTTCTTGGGATAATAGGCGGCTAATAAGGCCTCTTTGTTGTAGTCGCAGAGGCGTTGTAAGGGGAATATTTAAAATCGTTTCTTAAATTTTGACAAGTTCCTGTTTCACTGTGAGCAAGACTGGCTGTGGGTAAAGAAGTTGGACATTCTGGACGATCAAGATCCCTGGAACTCCATTTAAGCATTTTCTTTTTATCAGAAATGTGGAATTAAGCGGGTGAACGGAAATCTCGTGGTGGTCGTGAAGAAGATAATGCCAACCAGAAACTGGGCACCTCTTGTCCTTCTGGTTCACGTTCCTAATCCTACAACCATGGAAATAGTTGAAGTGAAAAAATGAGACTCCTCTGGGACTTGAACCTGTAACCTTCTGCTTTTAGCTGCTCTAGCACTATTTTTGCAGCTTCAAGTCCCACTTGACGCATTTTTTTCACCTAAACTATTCCCAAAGTTTCCTCAGATGACCTACTGACCGCTTCCCCGGTCGTGCCTGACATCCAGATCTCTCTCAATTCGTTCAAAACAGATTTATCTATCATGCATGGCCAGTCCAAAGCAAAAGTAAAAATGGAACAGAAAGTAACCTAACCGTGATAAAATACTGAGTGCTACCGTTGCGGATTTAAAAACAGTTTGTAGCACCTGGGTGAGTTTACTGGACTACAAGAACTACTAAAGGGTATCCCGGAACAGCTACGCAAGAAGCCAGGAATCGATTCTTCAGGTCATTTCCGATCGAAAATGCCTCGTAGCGATTTTCTTTTAAACTATAAGTTTTCCAGTTTTTCGGCATTTCAAGTTTTTTTTTTCTTGTCGTAAATCACGTTTTCCCACATAAAACTGACCATAACACCCATTTGTAAAATTACAACAATTGGTGACTGTAATTTTTAAGGTGAAAACCCTGAAATTCTCGCTTGAAATCGAAATTTGGCAAGTCTCAGAAAATACGAAAAACTAGCTCACAGACCCCAAATTCCACTTGCGCTCAACAGGAAACTGGAATTTGGGTTGCTCTCTCTGAGCTACAGCTCTTTGAAGTTATTCGTATTTTCTGAGATTCGCCAAATCCCAATTCAAGCGAGAATTTCAGGGGTTCACACCACTCAAAAATTATTCATATCAGCATATTCTGAAAGGAAAATTAACGAGCTTTTCAAAGATAGTCACCAACTGTTCGTTGTAATTTTACAAATGGGTATGGCCAGTTTCATATGGAAAAACGTGATTTACGAGAAGAAACAAAAGTTGTGTTTTTTTTTTTAAACTTCGTAAAACAAATTTCAGAAACTGTTCAGAACGCTTGCATACGAGTCTGCAACGCATTGGGACATTTTCATGTCTTTACCTATTGCTTTTGACATTATTAATATTAAGAGGTAGGTACCTAATTTCAATAAAATAGACGATTCCGGATTAATTACCTTCTACACTCACGATCATTAGTTTGTAAACAAAATATGAGAACAGTTATGCCCATAGCTCCGCTATTCGTATAGTCAATATGTTATGGAGAACATGAAAATGTTCGTTAAATCGAGAGCTTTCCAACGAGTGGTGAACGATTTTTGTGGGTTAAAAAGTGTAGAAAATGAACAAACCTAACAACGGGGTCGTTGTAAGCGGAAATCATTATAAAGGCACTGTAACACAATTTCGTTACGCAATTTCGTGACAGTTTTTTGTGCTATGTGCCAGGGCAAAGACATGAAAATGTCAAAAAACTTGAAATGCCGAGAAACTCGAAAACTAAGGGTTTAAAACAATTGCTAGAAGACACTTTCAGTCGAAAATTACCTGAAGAATCGATTCCTGGCTTCTTGCAGACCTGTTCCTCGGACACCCTGAATATGTGTACAGGTTATAATTAAAGATAAGCAATAAAATAAGACTTAAGTGTCCACACTGATGAGATCTGAGCCTGTCTAGTTTTCATTAACTGATTAAGATATATACGTACTTGAGTAAGTTTTTCACTGTCGAACCATCTTTGTACCTACCTCTTTCCGACATCAACTTGTACCCAGCACCACCTGTTTGGTGTCCTTGTGTACCACGTGAGGTGGCCCAAGTTCATTTAAATTTTTTCTAATTAATTTGGTTAATTTAGTTAAATTTATACGGTTCTAATTTTGGAAAATACTTGAAACAATAGGGCTCTTTAAATTTGAATTCAAAAGACAATTTGACATTTTTTGACGGAGTATGTCGATATCGAGATGCAAGAGTTCTCGAATCTTTTCCCGACGATAATGAGGCAGTTGGGTAGTAGTACCTATTACCCGTCGGGTGGAGGCCCGTTTCTAGGGCAATGACCCGGGTCTTGGTTACATTCCTAGCACCGGTCCCCAATTCAAAATGATAAAATCTGCAAATTCAAAAAAATTACGCTGACGTCAAAATTATTGATAACTGAATCGGTCCTTTCAATAATATAGGTAAGATCTGCAAATTCAACAAAATTACCCTGACGTCAAAATTATTGATAACTGAATCGGTTCCCTTTCCAAAATATAAAATCTGCAAATTCAACAAAATTACCCTGACGTCAAAATTATTGATAATTGAATCGGTCCTTTCAATAATATAGGTAAGATCTGCAAATTCAACAAAATTACCCTGACGTCAAAATTATTGATAATTGAATCGGTCCTTTCAATAATATAGGTAAGATCTGCAAATTCAACAAAATTACCCTGACGTCAAAATTATTGATAACTGAATCGGTCCTTTCAATAATATAGGTAAGATCTGCAAATTCAACAAAATTACCCTGACGTCAAAATAATTGATAATTGAATCGGTCCCCTTTCCAAAATATAAAATCTGCCAATTCAACAAAATTACCCTGACGTCAAAATTATTGATAACTGAATCGGTCCTTTCAATAATATAGGTAAGATCTGCAAATTCAACAAAATTACCCTGACGTCAAAATTATTGATAATTGAATCGGTCCCCTTTCAAAAATATAAAATCTGCCAATTCAACAAAATTACCCTGACGTCAAAATTATTGATAACTGAATCGGTTCGCTTTCAAAAATATAAAACCTGCAAATTCAACAAAATTACCCTGACGTCAAAATTATTGATAACTGAATCGGTTCCCTTTCCAAAATATAAAATCTGCCAATTCAACAAAATTACCCTGACGTCAAAATTATTGATAACTGAATCGGTCCTTTCAATAATATAGGTAAGATCTGCAAATTCAACAAAATTACCCTGACGTCAAAATTATTGATAATTGAATCGGTCCCCTTTCAAAAATATAAAATCTGCCAATTCAACAAAATTACCCTGACGTCAAAATTATTGATAACTGAATCGGTTCGCTTTCAAAAATATAAAACCTGCAAATTCAACAAAATTACCCTGACGTCAAAATTATTGATAACTGAATCGGTTCGCTTTCAAAAATATAAGATCTGCAAATTCAACCAAATTACCCTGACATCAAAATTATTGATAACTGAATCGGTCCCCTTTCAAAAATATAAAATCTGCACATTCAAACAAATTACCCTGACGTCAAAATTATTAATAACTGAATCGGTCCCCTTCTAAAAATATAAAATCTGCAAATTCAACAAAATTACCCTGACGTCAAAATTATTGATGACTGAATCGGTCCCCTTTCAAAAATATAAGATCTGCAAATTCAACCAAATTACCCTGACGTCAAAATTATTAATAACTGAATCGGTCCCCTTCTAAAAATATAAAATCTGCAAATTCAACAATATTACCCTGACGTCAAAATTATTGATAACTGAATCGGTCCCCTTTCAAAAATATAAAATCTGCAAATTCAAAAAAATTACCCTGACGTCAAAATTATTAATAACTGAATCGGTCCCCTTCTAAAAATATAAAATCTGCAAATTCAACAATATTACCCTGACGTCAAAATTATTGATAACTGAATCGGTCCCCTTTCAAAAATATAAAATCTGCAAATTCAAAAAAATTACCCTGACGTCAAAATTATTAATAACTGAATCGGTCCCCTTCTAAAAATATAAAATCTGCAAATTCAACAATATTACCCTGACGTCAAAATTATTGATAACTGAATCGGTCCCCTTTCAAAAATATAAAATGCACATTCAAAAAAAATACCCTGACGTCGAAATTATGGATAATTAAATCGGTTCCCTTTCAAAAATATAAAATTTGCAAATTCAGCAAAATTACCCTGACGTCAAAATTATTGATGAGAGTAGAGCATAATAATTATGTTTTTACTGAGTACAATACACACCGTTGTTCACGTTATACAGGATATAAAACTGGCATCTGATTTTGTTAACGAATATAAAAAAAGCTTTTTGAGCTGATTTTGTGAGCAAAACGATTGTTTGAAAATGCAGCGACAAATTGAGTACCTATAACAAGGATTTTGGTAGGTGATACTCTTAGCAATCCTGAGAGTTTCTTGTACTACCTACTATCAAAAGACAAATATAGGTACGGTCTAACAGTGCTACTCACCAGATACATCAACGGAATGGTAAATATAATTGTAATACGTACGGAACATTAAGATGGCATATAAATATGTAGGTACGTATGTATGGAAACGTAATGCCATCCTGATATGTAATAATGTGCTAGTTTATGTAAATGGCAAAAACTAGGGAGTTTGGGGCAGTAAAACCCTTGTACAAGGAGTCCAGGTACCTCAATGGAGGTACTAGATGTGTCTAGGCGATGCTCCATAAATAACTTTCGTTTTTTACGCTCTCATTTAGGTAAAAATAGGTAGAATTTCATGGTTCTTAATGAGTAGGTACTGTTGTAGTATTCGTTTTCATTTCTTACTTCGGCCAAGTCGTTTCTCCCAGGAAACCAAAAACCCCCACCTACAAAACGGCCGAAAATGAATTTCACACTTCAATCACCGTCAATTGCCGTTTCCTTCTCATGACAGGCATTATCCACACCGGCCGTAATTCTGCGTGTATTTCAAAGCGACAAACCGCACAATAAACTCCACTTATGAGAGTTCACATCCAACGAAATAAGAAACCGAGCAGAACATAAGACATAACAGTTCAGTTGTGACGGATATTTTGTACCAAAAGCAAAACTTTCCGAACAAGGTCATACGAGAAGAGGGGATCGGGGATGGAATTGATTTTTTGACAATTATCATACACCCCACAGTCAAACGTTATATCGCTTTTAATGCGCATAGTTGAGGGGCTGACAATTAATTAGGGGGTGGGCATTTTTCTCTGCGGGTACACTCAATGGAAGGTTAAGTATTTAGCGTTTTTTTAAAAATGTTTTATTTATTAGGAAGGATCGGTAAGGTGTGATTTTTCGGTGATTGTAAAGCGCGAAAAGAATTTTAGAGGTTGAGATTTAAAAATGGCTCGTCAAGTACGATGAAATCAAGGTCTCGGACTGTTTGAATACTATCTAAGCCCTGGGAACGGCAGAAGGGGGGATTCATTATAAAAATCTGGATTATAAGGGGTTTTGTTTAGTATTTGAGGTACGTGTGGTGGGTTACTGGAAGAACTGGTGTTGTATAGGAAAAACTAGAATAAAACTTACCTTGGATGCTTGGGGAGGTGATGTCAAACCATAAAAGATGATATAATTGCGATTTAATAATCGGCAGACAAGGGGCCAAAGCCCGTTCGGCCGGTTTTCAGAGGGCAAGGTTAGGCCTCCATGAAAGAAATAAGCGGAATCCACACGTAGATTTGAACTTGAGAAAAAAACCGTCCCGAAATCAACGCCGGCGAGACTGAACACAATTCCACACGGAAACCGCCCTCGACGTTTGACAGTTCTCCCGAAGAGCCGATTTTCATTGCGGTAAGTTTTTCAGACGGGGACACATTTTAGTAACATTATAAGTAGAAGTGAAGGTCATGAACGAAATTAGACCATTACAGGCTGTGGCGGAGGTAGGTACGGGGTAAAATGAAAAAAAAAAATATACGAGGTTCCCCGACATTACTTGGGGTTTGTGGACTCGGGGTAAAAAGAGCAAAACAAAGCAAGGCCCCCACCACTTGTCATAGCTTTCCGTGAGGGCTCCCTTCCTCAGATCGAAGCATAATAATTTCAAGTTGTCGATGCGGCATCCATTTTTGTTTGAGGATCGAGGTTAAAAAAAAAATTAAAATTGACAGGACTGGCGGTTGTTGAGAGTTGATTGAGACGAAAAGTTATGGGGAGAGCAAAAACAGCTAACGACACTGAAGGCTACGATCTTCAACAAATGTCAAAACAAAAGTCGACAATAAAAGAATCAGTAACTACCTTTCTTCAAAAATACAGCATACTTATTATAATAGTAGGAATTTTTTCCAAATTTCTGGCAACTGAATTTCAATTTGAGTCCGTAAAATTAAAGACTGCTTGAGATTCACTCGAAAATATAACGGCAATATCCAGTAGGTACTTGAAAAAATCTTCGAAATACCTATTATCCATGATAGATGAATATTATCCCCTATAACAGAAAGAACCCTTCTTCCATGGGCAGCGGGAGCGTTCATCCAAGCGCTCGCGGCGGGCGAACAAGGAACAAGGTGAAGATACCTACTTCGTGCAAGCGTTAGCGGTCCCTTATCACTATGGTTCTGATAAGACAACATTTTACTCCCGCGGCGAAAATTTTTGGCCAAATTACCCCCACTAACGAAATTCAATTCAATTTTTTTATTCAGCAAATATTTTATACCCCTATAATAAAATAATATAATTTTATACCCCTACAGCAAATATAAAGCGCTGCCTGGCCTATTTGTCAGAGTCTGCACTTTACCAACAATAACTTCTTTCTTCCTCTCTTTTTTCAAATCTTGCTTCAGTTTTCTTTCCCTCTTTTCTTGCTTTTGATTTCTCTCTGTTTCCTCTCTCCTCCTATCTTTTTTTTTCAGGTACCAGATATATAATGTTATAACTATTATAATTACTTAAATGTTATTACTCAAGTGCATGTTCCTATATATGATACTATGTGGAATGTTCTAGGTGGGACCTAGGTCCTTTTACATTCTGTAATAAATATTTGATTGATTGATTATACAACAAATATAATGATTTTTAGAGAGTCTATAAACATAATACAAGATCTAAACTTATGTTGGTTTATGAGCCTAAGGTCAATGACCCGTCCAGTCTCGAAATGGACACTTTACACCCAAAGGTTGTTTTACACCCAATGGACACTTTACCCCCAGTAAGTACTGGTCATCACATGATAAACTTCAATAATGAATTTAGTAATAATATTCTATGGATTATTATAAAACTGACAAAAGTGGTGAGAAATTTATAAAAAATTATATTTCACAAAGTCAAAAAATGTGAAATTTATTTAAAAAAAAGATTTCACATAATGTTGAGCTAAACATGCTGTCGATATTGTCCCGAAACATGTTTAGGTAATGAAAGTGAAGAGTGATATCTCCCTATTGTCATATTTTTTAATGGTCTTCGAAATCCAACCCGATCGTTTAATTGTTGCGGCCCTTCTGTGATATCCTTACTCGACTCGCCTAGTGTACGTACAGAGTTTATTTTTGCGTAAATGTCCGTTTGCATCGAAACTAGGGCATGAAAATACACAAATATGTTTGGATTGGAAGATGCAAAAATCATGTTGATACAAGTGCATCATTTCGCCTACAACTCGAATGGGGGCAAAGTGGCGAATTCCCGACGTCGCCACTGGTGTAGAACGTCGGGGTAAACAGTTCATTTTTTTCTCGCGCGGGAGTAAAGTGGCTGGCATCCTCTGGTACACCTGAAGATGACATCTGAGTGTGAGGGCAGTCGAAAGCTTGTTTTTCTCAACAAATAACACCTGGATCTTAATCGTCCTTCAAACTCCCATTAAACAGCATTCCACTTACACTTTTTGTACATCTGTTTTTTTCAATTTCTAACAGATTGACAGATATTTAATCATCTTGTTGGGGACAGTGTTCGGCCTCTCCAGGAAGGGGAAGAATTGGTCAATAACAAAAATGCCGATTTCTGTGGGGGGTAAGAGAAAAGAACAGCGGATACGAATTTGTGGGTGATCAGCTGATTGCATACTATCAAGTAGACTAGAGGTGTGCCGATACCGCCGGATCGGGAATGTGGAACCTAGTCTCACGATGGAACTGTTCCGGAACTGTTCCAGGCCGCTTCACTTACCGGTCCTACCGATCCGAAGACTGGCTGGTGAAGTGTGCCAGCTCCAGTGCTCCACCTTCTCGATCCAGTTCCACCTTCCCGATCCAGACTCGTTCAAATTGTTCTCGATCCTCTAACTAACCATACCGCCCTATCGGTCCTCGGAACTGGATCCCTTACCGATCTCCGACTCGACCGCCTTGTCGATCCTTAGCGACCATATTCCAAAAACATTTCCCTCGCCATTATTATTTAAATTAAATTCATTATTATTCCTCACATAATTTATTATATCCAACCTTTATTTTTTGAGAATGCATACGACATGTACCTAACCTTTAACGCAATTAAAAATTTTGGTATTGAAATTTTGGTACCAAAATTTTTAATTAAGTAAATAATATAATGTACCTAGGTGCTTACCTTTAAAAAGTAAAAACGAAAACGGCCTTGTTTGGCATTTGGTACATATTTACACCCTTCTCTTAAATGGCTTCAGGGATTTTGATTGAATTTACCAGACTTCCCTTTTCTTCTTACTATGAAAGTGAGGCCTAATACTCTTTTAGCGAATTTTCAAAGAAAATGAAGCTATTGCAATGGCTTCAAAATTTAAATAATATAAATTTTTGGAAATTTTCTTCATAGAAATCCGTTTCAGACCATTCTAAAACGATTCCTGAAATTTAACACTTTTTTATATGTATATATATATTTATATATGTGTCACTCCAGACGATAACTCTCGATAGAATTGAGATAAACAGCTCAAATTTGCAAAAAAATCTATCTTGGCAATCGAAAGGCTAAGTTCGAAGATGGGCGAAATTGGCCTACTCTAAGGAGGGTTTTGGCGCATTTAAAGTGCGCAAAAATTACCCAAAAATCCCCAAAATGTTATTTTCTAACAAGTGACCCCTCATTTTAAAGGTTTTTGCACGCTGAACACGATGGTGAAATCGGATTTTAGATATCTAAATCCGTTCTTAAATTAGAGCATTTAAAGTGCGCAAAAATTACCCAAAACTAGGATAATCTTTAAACTCTTACCCCCCCCCCCCCCCCACCCCCTTAGAGTGGTCAGATTGAAAAATGTGAGAAGTATTAATTGAAGACGAGAGTTCGAAGCAAAACAAAACCATAGCCATTAATTCGAATATTTCTTTGAAAATTCGCTCATTAAGTCATGCTGCATGACTGGTTTTTTCCCCTTAAGTATTTTAAGCAGGTTGGTATTGGGTTCCTTAATTGGTCAAAACTAGTAAACAGATTCCATAAAATGTAAAAGACATCAGAAAGAATTAGAAATAAAACTGAGGAACCCAGAAAGCAAACTGAAAAAAATGACAAGCTGCCTCCTCTTTCTCCCTCCGCCTTTGACCCGAGTCCGAATTTGAGCGTCTTTTCCAGGATTTAGGGTTCATTCGACTTTGGACTTTTCGGACTTCTTTATTTACGAATAATCCTGGAAATACCCAATGAAAGAAGTCCGAAAAGTCCTAAGTCGAATGAACCCTAGGCAGGAGCAGGAGGAGAGCGTTAGCAAGAGGAGATTCATGGATGGGGAGAGGGATGGTGGTAGAATACCTTGTTCTAGTCCCCCCCCCCCGGATCAGTATGCGGAACAGGACCGGTAATTTGGAACTGTTCCAGTCGTGGAGCTGGAACAGCGGGGAACGGTTCCGATAAAGATCGGTATCGTCACACCTCTAAAGTAGACCTTAATAAAGAGAGTGAAAAAATGGTGGAAAATGTATGTAAGTGCCGTGCAGGGAATAATAATTCTGGAGTGTGCGGAATGCTTTGCAGTTGGAATTTAAATCGGTAAGTAACTACCGATCTTGTCCGTAAATTACTTTGTTATTTTCGGGAAAGTAGGCATTACCTATGCACATGCTTGTCTTATTTTTTAATTTGTGATAGACAAGATCGGTGTCAATCAATCGGCGTGTAGTGAATGCATGGATGACGTGCATCCACCACTAGAGGCGTTAGGGTAGGTCGTGCCCGGTTTGGTTATAGCGTGAGGACTACCACCATGCCCGAGATCTTTTAGGAGGCGTTGCCTGGTTTGGTTATAGTACGAGACTACCACCATGCCCAGGATCTTTTTGGATATGTGCCTGGTTTGGTTATAGTGCAAGACTACCACCATGCCCAGGATCTTTTTGGATATGTGCCTGGTTTGGTTATAGTGCAAGACTACCACCATGCCCAGGATCTTTTAGGAGGCGTTGCCTGGTTTGGTTATAGTACGAGACTACCACCATGCCCAGGATCTTTTTGGATATGTGCCTGGTTTGGTTATAGTGCAAGACTACCACCATGCCCAGGATCTTTTAGGAGGCGTTGCCTGGTTTGGTTATAGTACGAGACTACCACCATGCCCAGGATCTTTTAGGAGGCATTGCCTGGTTTGGTTATAGTACGAGACTACCACCATGCCCAGGATCTTTTTGGATATGTGCCTGGTTTGGTTATAGTGCAAGACTACCACCATGCCCAGGATCTTTTAGGAGGCGTTGCCTGGTTTGGTTATAGCGCGAGACTACCACCATGCCCAGGATCTTTTTGGATATGTGCCTGGTTTGGTTATAGTACGAGACTACCACCATGCCCAGGATCTTTTTGGATATGTGCCTGGTTTGGTTATAGTGCAAGACTACCACCATGCCCAGGATCTTTTAGGAGGCGTTGCCTGGTTTGGTTATAGTACGAGACTACCACCATGCCCAGGATCTTTTTGGATATGTGCCTGGTTTGGTTATAGTGCAAGACTACCACCATGCCCAGGATCTTTTAGGAGGCGTTGCCTGGTTTGGTTATAGTACGAGACTACCACCATGCCCAGGATCTTTTAGGAGGCATTGCCTGGTTTGGTTATAGTACGAGACTACCACCATGCCCAGGATCTTTTTGGATATGTGCCTGGTTTGGTTATAGTGCAAGACTACCACCATGCCCAGGATCTTTTAGGAGGCGTTGCCTGGTTTGGATATAGCGCGAGACTACCACCATGCCCAGGATCTTTTTGGATATGTGCCTGGTTTGGTTATAGTACAAGACTACCACCATGCCCAGGATCTTTTTGGATATGTGCCTGGTTTGGCTATAGTGCAAGACTACCACCATGCCCAGGATCTTTTAGGAGGCGTTGTCTGGTTTGGTTATAGCGCGAGACTACCACCATGCCCAGGATCTTTTTGGAAGCGTGTGCCTGGTTTGGTTATAGTACGAGACTACCACCATGCCCGAGATCTTTTAGGATATGTGCCTGGTTTGGTTATAGCGCGAGACTACCACCATGCCCAGGATCTTTTTGGATATGTGCCTGGTTTGGTTATAGTACGAGACTACCACCATGCCCAGGATCTTTTTGGATATGTGCCTGGTTTGGCTATAGTGCAAGACTACCACCATGCCCAGGATCTTTTTGGAAGCGTGTGCCTGGTTTGGTTATAGTACGAGACTACCACCATGCCCAGGATCTTTTTGGATATGTGCCTGGTTTGGTTATAGTGCAAGACTACCAGCATGCCCAGGATCTTTTAGGAGGCGTTGCCTGGTTTGGTTATAGTACGAGACTACCACCATGCCCAGGATCTTTTAGGAGGCGTTGCCTGGTTTGGTTATAGTACGAGACTACCACCATGCCCAGGATCTTTTAGGAGGCATTGCCTGGTTTGGTTATAGTACTAGACTACCACCATGCCCAGGATCTTTTTGGATATGTGCCTGGTTTGGTTATAGTGCAAGACTACCACCATGCCCAGGATCTTTTAGGAGGCGTTGCCTGGTTTGGTTATAGCGCGAGACTACCACCATGCCCAGGATCTTTTTGGATATGTGCCTGGTTTGGTTATAGTACGAGACTACCACCATGCCCAGGATCTTTTTGGATATGTGCCTGGTTTGGCTATAGTGCGAGACTACCACCATGCCCAGGATCTTTTAGGAGGCGTTGTCTGGTTTGGTTATAGCGCGAGACTACCACCATGCCCAGGATCTTTTTGGATATGTGCCTGGTTTGGTTATAGTGCAAGACTACCACCATGCCCAGGATCTTTTTGGAAGCGTGTGCCTGGTTTGGTTATAGTACGAGACTACCACCATGCCCAGGATCTTTTTGGATATGTGCCTGGTTTGGTTATAGTGCAAGACTACCACCATGCCCAGGATCTTTTAGGAGGCGTTGTCTGGTTTGGTTATAGCGCGAGACTACCACCATGCCCAGGATCTTTTTGGATATGTGCCTGGTTTGGTTATAGTGCAAGACTACCACCATGCCCAGGATCTTTTAGGAGGCGTTGTCTGGTTTGGTTATAGCGCGAGACTACCACCATGCCCAGGATCTTTTAGGAGGCGTTGTCTGGTTTGGTTATAGTGCAAGACTACCACCATGCCGAGGATCTTTTTGGAAGAGTGTGCCTGGTTTGGTTATAGCGCTAGACTACCACCATGCCCAGGATCTTTTAGGTAAGGAGAACGAGAGGAGTGAGGAGAGATAATAGTCAGCGACTAGAGGAGAGCGTAGAATGGCTGGAAAGGCGGGTTTTTATAGTCTTGGGACTATCCTCCCTCCATCCTCCATACTGGTGGAGGATGGTGGGGATCCCCTCCAGGTCTCTGGGGCCTCCTGCGTCTGCCACTTCATTCCCTGGTTTATTTGTGAGATCTTAATAATAAGGAGTGATGTTCTGGGAGGATATCACGACACGGCGTATGTACTATTTATATGAATTGCAAGTCCAATCGATCCAACTTCCTTCAACCCGTGAGTAGGGTTTTATTTTAATTAACTTACTCAAACCTGACAGATAGTTCACTTCTCCCCATCCCAAACAAAGCTTCTTCCTCATTTTGCAATTTCTCCTCGATGGTAGACTGCTGATCATTTCTACCGACGGGAAGTTTCTGTGAAGGGACAGTATTCTTTTTCAGCTTGAGCTTCGTCTTCTTCACCCCCGATGGAGCTGTAAAGTTAATGTTGGGAATACCTCGGTTATAACAACCAATCGATCAACAGCTATATAGGTAGGTAACTATACCTAATAATATGAAGCGCAATAAATTAATGGTATTTCAGGAAGATATTTCATAATTGACGGTTTCGTTTAGCATCTCGGTAAGAGGTAGTTTTTCTACCTACTATACCTAATGTAGGTGATTATGAAAAAATAAAAGCAAGGTATAACTAATATGTGATAACTAATATAAGTGCTGAAATCTTACTCAGTAATCATGTTCATCAACAAAGCTTACCTACCTACACAGGGGTTGCCTAAATTCATGTTCTTGAGTAAGTAATAGGATTTTACTTAAAATATTAGCTACCTAACTTCTAAAATATTAGTAGACAGTAGAAAATCAATAGGTCAATCAATACCTGCCATCAGATTGAAAAAATTGACCCAAAATATAGCAATGTTGGTATTATTACTATTTTATGCAGTTTATTAGTACTACCTCTGAGTAGCCAGATACCTTACGCAGTAGCTATTACTCCTTTATCATAATAGGTAATTCAATAATGATGTAGGTAATCTTACTTGGAAAGTAGTCGAATGACACAAAATGTTCCTGGCAGACTACCTGGAGACTCGAAGGCGGCTTTCCCATTTTGAGAGCAACTATCCATTTCTCACGAAGTTTAGGGTCAGGTGGGAAGTAATGGAATGCCATACTACTATTTGTTCGGTTATTTTTGCAATTTTTAACGCAACAAATTTTGTTTGCGGACATCTCGCATGTTTTGGAAAAACAAACAGTGATAGCGTTCGAGATAACGGATGGATGGCGGACTTGCACGGAGAAGGTATATCTCGTTAGTTCCTTGGTTACCCGCCGGTAGCGCTCTCGCTCTGAAGTGGAAACTTGGCGCAGGAGTTTGCAGAGTTGCCTCCCTTGATCGTTGATAATTATTATCTTCCCTTCCCCGCAGGTTCTGTGCGTAATTTAGAACTTCTTATGGAGCTTCAAATGAGTTGGTGTGCACAGTGCACGTGTATCTCATTTAGTAAGGGAAGTGTACGGATCTTTGAGGACTCTCCAGCTCTGGCGGAATTTCACATTTTCTTACCTCAAATTATACTCGCTCGATCTCTATTAATCCCCCACTACGACTACTGTTGTGTTCACTCACCTCCATTGTCTTCAGGTCTGATGGGATTCTGTGAGAAAATACAGAAAATTAAATTTCAGCTTTTTTTTTTTTTTTTTTAATAATTTGGATTTTAAGGGCCAAAAATTGGCATGAAGGGCTAAAATAAATATTAATTCACCTGGCATTGTGTGGGGTGGTGAATCACGATGATAAAAATATTTTTCTCAAAAAAGAAGAGGTCAATTTTGACTTTTTAAGGGTCAAAAATCGGTAAAATCACGAAAAAATTATATTATTTTACGAAAAGTGGTGTTTTCTCACTATACCATCTTTACAAATTAGCTCGAATATTTCTATGAAAATTCGATCTTATAGCCATGCTGCATGGAGAACTTTTTCAATTGGGTTCTTCCCCACAACTCCTCATTCGAGATCACTGTGGGCCATCTGACACGAAGTTTAGCACCCTACAAAGGGGACGGTTTACAAAATACTTGGGAGTTAGCGGTTAGTTGCTGCAGCTCCTCTTCCGGTCTCACAGCCGTAGAACAGTACCGAGAGGATATTGGATTTGAAAACCTGAGATCTGTACGGCTAGCCCTCCTAACAGGATAGGTACCTGCAGCTGTGCAAATACACCTTTCGCCTTCTTGATGCAGATCGCTGTCTGCATAGGCTACTCCATTCTCGGCAGTCACACCTCTCAGGTTGGTACCTGTGTTATACTGGCAACCTTACTCATCCTTCGGGCTGAGGAAGCAAGCGAAATTAAATTAATTAGAGGGAAAAACCTTCAGGTTACAAAAACACATCTGTTGTCGCCATTGCCCTCCTGGCAATGCGAATTTCATTCAGATCACGGAAGCTTGTTCCAATCGTATATAAATACTCCTTACCGTTTACAATAAATATCGCCACAACAAATTATGCACACTGTATAACATGAATGGTTATTAGTTACATTATTCTATTAATCATATAAACACTGAGGTATAGGTACAGATTTGTCCCAGTCTCTCCCCTTGGGGTTTGTATACCCCGCGGGCTCCTCCTCCCATACACCCGCTCCCTTGACCTCTCGTCGGAGTTGGTATAGTATAATCTTGGTATGTGTAACGCCACCCAACTGTTGCTGTTTTGCCACCCATTTCGGCAGTATAGCATAGTGACCATCCACCATGGCCACATGGGTAGTATAATGACCATCTATCATGGTCGTATATGATGCCATCCACCACGGCACCATGGGTATATGCCATCTCGTGTGGCGTAGTATAAGTGTACCTAAGCCATCTAGGTGGGTATCCCCCACAGCAGTCTCCATTGTACATGTAGTGAAGTGTAATGTATAATATGTGGTGAGTATAAAGAAGTATATGTATGTATCAGTATGCCACATGTTAAGTTTATGTGTAAAGCATGTACCACACAGTATGCCAAATGTATAAATCTAGCAGGGAGAGAGACTGGGATATATAAAGCATCAACCATGTATGACCAGTATACTTTTAGTTGCTAGACTCACCGATATCTGCTTTCCATGAGGGCTCTTCTTCCCAAATTCTCTTCCGCAAGCCGTGGGCGTCCGTTCCTATCCTTCCCCCACCACTCCTCTCGTAGCTCCCCCCTCCACCTTCCTGCACTCTCTTTAGCGACACCTATCTATAGAATAATTCTGCTAAGACGCCGTTGCTAGGGATGGCCACTTTACAAAGAAATAGGAAATCCGGAAAGGATACAAACGGCTGTAAACCTTCCCCCTCGGCCAACTCCGAGCATTACGCAGCTTTGTTCCAGTGCCGTGAATAGAACATGTACTAGTTCAGTGCACCACGATACGTCCTCATTCCTGATTTGGCCTTGAGGTCAACCAGTCAAAGACCAAATACATGACTGCTAATGCAAAAAGAAGAGTACCCGATCAAGTAAGAATAAATGGATGCACGTTCGAGACAGTAAATGAATTTATACACCTGGGATCTCTTGTGAACAGTAACAATGACGTGGAGGCAGAGGTGCATCCCAGGATACAGATGGCCAACCGATGCTACTTTGGATTAGTTCTGCAGCTAAAAAGCAAGGTAATATCTTGGGCAACCAAGATACGCTTATACAAGACCCTAATCATGCCAGTCCTGACATATGGATCTGAGTCTTGGACCCGTACCAGAGCCGTTGAGGAAGAGCTGACACGCTTTGAAAGAAAAGTGCTAGGAAGAATTTTGGGAGCGGTATTCTATCCTGAGGAACTCGCTTGTAGAAGGACGAATCAGGAAGTCATGGGGCTGTATGGTGACTGGGACGTCGTGAGGTTCATCAAGGTGGGGAGGCTCCGAAGGGCTGGACACGTTGTCAGGACGAGCCCAGAAGAGATACCTAGGAGAATCTTATACGAGACAATATATGGCAAACGACGGCACGGCCGGCCTAGGGCTGGGTGGATGGTGTGGCAGTGGACGCACACATCATTCTGGGTGTCGGCGACTGGAAAGCTGCAGCTATCAATAGGGACGCCTGGCGGATCTCACTGCGGGAGGCCCTGACCCAATAATACTAGTTCGTGCGAGAACCGAAGTGGTGGGGATGAGTTCTTGAATTTTTCGGTTTATGATCTGAACCGTTGGCTGAACTAGGGGTTATACATATCAGTGAGGTTATCTCCGAGTTTTCAGTTCACAACCCTGCCCTCCGTTTGGAGCAGAAATTCATGCACCAGCTCAAGAACTCGGGGCGGGTAAAACAGCACGTGAACTTGACCTTGCTGGAACGCTTCACAGACCGCCAAGGCCTGCGCAGGTCGATTACGCCAAAGTAGTTCATAACCTCAAGAGCCCAGGAACAAACCTTGCAAAAAACCTCATTAACACGTTCCGAGCGGAATGGATCGATCGATCCAAGGCCTGCCGTTCAATTCACCCAGCCTGGATCTATCGATCCAGCTACGGGGAGCGTTTCTACGCTACATTCTGCTCTGAAACTGAACTATCGCGCACTCTAGTGACTGCTGAGTTTAACACCTTTATTCTAGATGATCTGACCTCCGAGAGACTGCGTTCCGTTTCGTTATTCCAAGCCATTTGTTTACCAACATTTTCTCGCCGCGTTTGGATGATGTTTTCGGGTACAATCTCCAGTTTTGTTGTGATTATTGCGTTCCTTTTTTCCTCGAGGAATCTGTTTCAGTTCCCCTTTGGCATCCAACCACGGTAGGCCGTTATTCATGAGTCTAGGCCTCAAAAGACCGCCGATTGTATTGCGGGTTTCCTATACCGCCGAAGTGCGATACAACGTCTATAAATCAATGATTTTCATCCAATTTTGGTTCCACATTGTAGTTTTCGTTCATAACTAATCATGATAAGCAGTTATCAACAAATAACTCGAAAAAACGGGTGCCGTCACAGAGAGTCTCCACCAAAACCCGCCGATTGTATTGCGGGTTGCATATTCCGTCGTACGTTACCGCCGAAGTGGATCGATAGATCCAACGTCTATAAATCAATGATTTTCATTCAATTTTGGTTCACATTGTAGTTTTCGTTCATAACTAATCATGATAAGCAGTTATCAACAAATAACTCGAAAAAACGGGTGCCGTCACAGGGAGTCTCCACCAAAATCGGCGCCGCTCGGAACGTGTTAAAATCCGTCAAGCCGTTTTCCCGTGATTCGAGCAGAATCATCAATTTATAGTATAGATTACCTTGGCTCGCTCGCTCTATGGCCTCGACCCTTACCAGGGGAATAGGAATTCCCAATAGGAATTGAACCTCATTTACAGGGACTTCACAATACTCAAGTGATCCTGCAGTGGACTTTCAAGGTTGATAATTAGGACCTATCCATCAAATACCAAAAGCTTGAAGACCGGAGATTGTTACTGGAAAATGGTGCAGTTTAGGATTACACTCAAATTCACGTGCAAGTTCGCACTCATCACTTTAAACTAGTGAAATCTTATCGATACGCAATGTTTTCTCATTCTTTCGAGTGGGGTAATGTAATAATGTACAAGTACACTCACCTAAACGCTTGTTTCCACCGAGCACCTAGCAATCATGTAAAGACAAACGAAATTCTTGATTATTTGTTGCTGATTTGTCTACCACTTCTGAAAACACTTGCTTCCACCGAGTAGTAATCATGTGACACCAACGAAATTGCGGCTGACTTTGTCTACTTCATGAACTCTCGCTTCCACCAAGTAGTAATGTAAGATCACGCAAGATGAGATAAAATTTTAATTATATTTATTCATGAAAAAATCTATTTTACATCATGCAATAACCACTATATCAAAATATCATGCTTCAATAAAAAATAGTAAGAAGCTTAAACGCTAAAAAAAATTGAACCCTAAAAATTCCGTTACAAATTATTATTTTAAAAGAAGATTAAAAACAAAAGGGTGCTCTACTAACTTTAATGTCAAATATCACCTCATTATTACGGATAAATATCACACCTAAGAACAAAATCGAGCCAGTTTTATTAGGTAGTTAATAAATTTATGATCATGGTTGTGATCACAGCTTATTACATGTGTCGTGAAACAATAACTTATATTAAAATAGAGAAGCAACCCATCTCACTACACTCTGAGAAATGCGTTGGAAAATATAAAAATTGAAAGAAACCGAATCCAATTATTAGGCCGTTCATGAAGTTAGTGAACGTAACTGAAAGATACGAATTGTGAAACCTACTTCTTTCTTAGCCTTTCATGACTACCAAAAATTTTTTGATTGGATGACCCGTACAATATTTCGATTTGGCTGATTCGGAGGGAAACAAAAGTTCCGTTTTCGGTAGCTACTTTTTTGATTAACAGGACGTTTTAGCCAGATTAGGTAAACCTTGATCGAAAGGCCTGAAAATATCTTTCTCTTTAGTCATTTCGTAATTAATTTGTTGAATACAGGTAGAAATTGAGAAAATAGGCTTCTATTTAACATTCTTAGTTTTCAACTAGGTACTATTTCCTAACATCGAGTTTTTATGGCAGAGTTTGAAGTACTCTTGTTCAATGGAAAATAAACCCTCGAGTCTATTAATAAATAAAAAGGTTCACAGTAAACCACCAGTTATTTATCAATCCTAGAGGCAGCACAATGCGTGAAGATTAAATTAAAACGAGCGATAATTTTTGTCGGTTCACAACTGTCAACAACAATGGCGTTTTACTTGAGGAATACTGACATACAGAAGTAATGTGAGTACCTAGTAGGTGCACATTTTGTGACAAGATTCGGCCTAAATGTGGTAGTAACGTTGTTTTTAATTCTGGAAATGGCGGAACAAATTTCTTTTAAACTCAACACGGTAAAAGAATGAACGCAATGGTCATGTGATCATACAGAAGTAATAGGCCTCTTTTGCCTCAAAACGATGACAACATCGACAGGTGACCAACTTAAATATGCCTGTTCGTCAACAACACTGCAATTCTCGTTCACCACAATGAAATGAGTGTATCTTAGAAATACGTGCTTCTGATACATTTTGCATTCCTGACACAAAAACCATTTACTACGACTGCAACTTCAGTCAGTTTTATTTAAGACGATGTCAACTGTAAAAATGGCATTTAATGAGAGAATTTTCTGATGAACATGTCTCACTAATCTCAATACTTTCGATATTTCAATACTAGGGTCGATCACAATTTCAACCGGTCAAGTCGTTAAAAAAAGACTAACAGACGAACTATATTACTTAGAATCATTCATGAAAAAATAACACTGAAATCACACTTGTTCTACAAAAATCATGTTGGCCTTACGCCCTTCACTCTGGTCGGGATGTCACTCTGTGTACAATGTTAGACAATACGATGAAATCAATCATAAACATAGAATCTCGAAAAAAAAGAGTTATAAAATGCAATCAAGACATATAAATTACAGCTTTGCAATAACAGTATGCAAGTCTCAGTTCTACAAAACAAAACATGCGTATACATCAACACGAATAGAAATAGATAGTTATTCAATATAAATCTTTACAGTTTGAATGGGCTTTTTTTTTTTAGGCAGAACAGTTAATATTTTACATACATTATAAGTGGAAATTGGAGGGATGTTTTTATTGGAGTGTATATTTTTGGAAGGGGTCTTCTTGGAGAGGTTTAGGGTGTGAAGAGTTCGAGCTCGTCAATTTTCGCTGTTTCCTCAGGAGTGGACTCGCGGGCGATGAAAAGAGTGTGGCACTGGCCCATGGAAACAGACTCGATGTAGATACCCTCCAGAGCTCTGATTTCCAGAGGGGTCGTGGTGGACTTGCGAAGCTCTCCATGGCCCTGGAGAACAATAATTGTAACGTATTAAGTCTAAAGGGTTATTTCTGCTGGTGTAAGAATATTTAGAGTTTTTGCACTTCCCGTTCTTTTTTTCGCGTGTAGGTATGTTACAAGTCTTTTGCTATGCGAAAAGCCTTTCATAACGTGGAAAAAGCTTCACGTAACGTGAAGACTCGACCTAAGCGACAGAAACCGGGCCGGGTTCGTCAGATCTCCACCAGGGGTAAAACAGCACTGTTCACTAGAGGCCGAGCCCGCTCAATTTAATTCAAACCACGGTTTGCTACCTACCTATTACTGCAGTATCAATAGACAATATACAAACAGACAATATTAATCTGGTATCTTTCGAAAATCTCTCTCAAATGCATCTCTTTGATCTGTCCTGTAACTACCTATAATCTGGCTAAATACTCGAATTTTGTTTGGGTAATCAATTTTGCAGCAACAGTTTTCTAATGGTTTTCATTTAGATACAAATTAGTTGCTACATTTGTAGATGTGTAATACTTTCGCCCAGAAATTGTTCACAACTCGTTGACGAGATCTCAGATAACAGATTGGACATATATCACAGTATAAGAGCTATAAGCTAGTATAAGCTAAGCTAAGCTGAGGAGAAGCTATAACTTAAATCACTTGCGGCGTAGTAGTGGAAATCCGTAGCAAAAAACTACAGGATAAAAATAAAATAGTCTATTTCCACATAAACTAACAAACTGTAGACCGGTTTTGGTTGTTGAACAATCATCAGTACACAATAGAACCTGGTCTACAGTTTGTTTTTTGAGGAGAAGCTCCTAGCGCTGTCTTGCCCCTTGTGGAGCTCTAACGAACTCTGCCCGGTTTCTGTCTCTAAGGTAGAGTCGTGAAGAGCCAGCTTTACCCATGCCCTTTCACGTGGATAACCTCACAGTACCAGACAACCATGGAACTAAACAAGCTGTTAGGTCCATGCAGACAACCCGTTGAAGAAGGAATATTCTTTTCCTACTTCAATGAGACAACCCAACCCTTCAACTTGCTGTCCCCTGATGAGTTCTGGGAGATCCTCATGACGGAATCGGAAATTCAGAAGAACGTCTTCTTCAGCTATGGTCCCCAAATTGAAATGCCCACAAACTGCACTTCTAAAACGAGAAGCTTGTTTTTCTGGCAGAGTTGATGCACACGTCAAAAACATTCTCCAACTCATCTTCAGTAACTACGTTTTCTGAAAGAAGCTCCATAAAAACTACTACTTCCACCATTTTGAAAAACTTTAAAAAAATCGTGGGTACAAAAACAAGGGTAGATCGTCAAAAACTAATAGGTTTGTAGGTACAAATCAAACACGTGAAAGAAGGAAAACCGTTGTGGTTTTCCTTCACTAAACGCAAGAATAGGAAGGAAAAGATTCACGGACAGGGTTTTTATAATTCCATGAAAGGATTATTGAAACAAGTGAATATCACTGTAGGAGTTCGCTTGTCATATGTTTACGAAAACGGTCTGAAAAAAGCCTGTGAAAAGCATCTGCGTGTCCACGCTCTACCTGTTCTTACACGTTTCCGTGAAAAGAAATATGGGAAGTACAAAAACAACAATATATTGCCATACCGTCCGGAGGAATCCTTTGCCACTAGCTGGTTGAGTACTGGAGGCGAGTGCTTTCAATGAAAGAACATCATCATCAGGCTGACAGAATATTGGCTAGAGAGGATAGATTCCTCCGGAAGGTACAGTAATAATATTTATAAGGTTTAAACAGACAGCAGAGGTTGGAAACGAGAAAGAATTGTGCAAAAACAAAGGTTTGTGACCCGAGGTGTTGTTAGTGTAGTTGAGGTAGTTCCAGCGGTGCCATGGGCGACCACAGCTAGCCATCACCACCAGTCGCATTTGCTATGGGGGTTTGGAATGATTTTGAGAGGCAATAACTCTGGTCCCTTGAACAGTCCAGCAATCAACCCCAGCGACTAGTCAATATTCGCAGTTGCACAGTAGGGTCAACAGGATCAGGTACTTTTAAATGACACAGAAGCAGCCTCTCCAGGACTTGTCCACACAGGATGAAAATGTTATCTCTACCTGTCTGCGCTCGACTAATTTCTTACAGCAAAAGGTACATACACCACAAACAAATACTAGGACGTACCAGAGCTCCAAAAGTGGGGCTTCCACCGAAAGAGATGCAGCTGTTTTCAGCAGCTATGACAGCTGACGTTGTTCCAACTCCCATGGAACGCACTGCCCACCCCGACAGGTCCTGGAGTGGTTTCGGGTACATGTTCACCTCCCCTGTGTTCTTGGTTTTCCCGAAGAGATATGTCATTTCTGAAAATAAACCACACATATCATAGTATACGGTATAACAGAACAAAAAAAATGTCGACTCTGCGTAAAGCGACTTTTGTACGTTCGAATTTCCAGATTTATGGTGGAATCAAGAAGGAACTGTAAAGGCTTCCGTCGACTCACTGTGATCTGAGCAGGCGATGGAGAATTGAGATCCACAGTAAACCGCCTTGATGCCTTTACCCTGCGTCTCGAAGAACTTGACGAGTCTAGGGATCATCTCGTCTTTGGTTTCGGCGTGCCCCAAACGCCCGTAGCCACCAAATCCTGAAAGAAATTTGAATATCAGACATGTTGACACATTACACATGAACAGCCACAGAATTTTTAAATGGTGCCTCGAGGGAAATCCAAATGAAATTCCCAGATTTTCCCAGACTCCAGATTTTGTTCGGAAGTTGTAAGTGCACTGGCGTCTGCTGGACAAAAATTCCCTGAATTGTCCAGATTTGCAAGAATCCCTGACTTTTCCAGGTTCGTATGTATACACCCTGTTTCAGGTCACCAGCTAAACAGGGTTTACAGTTCGTAGAGAATATAATGGGAAGTGTGGATTCTCTGACTACCAGATCATCGATCATAATATATTCCGAATATACATGGGGCCTATTCACTAAGCCAAAGAGACATCTCTTTCAGGTCCGACTCTCTCTTTTGGCAAAATTTTTATAGTATCCATGACAGGGTTATTCAGTAACCTCTAAAAGAGAGCTGGTGGCCATCTTGGCATTTTCGGTCTCTCTCAGAGTGACACCTAATTAGGTGTCTTCTCATTTCTCGTTTGTTTGTTAGTGATCGTGAATCATCCTTCGTTCATCGGCCACCATATATATTGGTCATTTTGGTTTATGCTTTTCATCTCTTATAGGTAAGTCGATTGTTAATTAAAAATACATGCATATTATCGATTCATGAGCGACAACGTCCAAGTAGGTACGGGTTGAGAGCTATTCAGTAAAACAGAAAAATCTGAGACACTGGAAGAGACTGTCTCTCCAGGGACACTCTCTCTCCCAGGAGATTTCAAAATAGATCATCTTTTTGCACTGTCTCTTTTAGTGAATAGGCGCCCAGGACATTCTGGAACTTACCTAACACAAGCAAGAGTCTGCGTACAGGCTGAATTCCTTGACTCAACCAAGCTGTGGTTTAATTTACTCTGATTATTCAGAGACATTCTGGTACCTACCTCAAGAGAAATGGCTGTGAAGGGAGTCCGATTCTACCAACTCATGGAACATATATCTATAGCCGGCCCACAAAAATAATGACTGCCAGGAGCGCGCTCTTCTGGCCAAGGCCAAACTACTATCAGCAGTTGGCAGTTCAGCTTTTTTCCGTTTTCTGAATGGCATACTGCAGCCATTCTGGCCAATAGCATTTCAGTATGACATCTCAAAAGACGGGAAAAAATCTGAACTGTCAACTGCGGATACGTAGTTCGGCCTTGGTCAGAAGAATGATTTCCCGGAAGTCATTATTTTACTGTTGGCTATATTTACTACACACTACTGAAATACCCAAGGCATTCTATTATATTCCAATCAGGTACCACAGCCCACTCTAAAAACTTACCCCAAGAGAAGATGCGGCGTTTGGAGTCAAGAGCGACTGTGTGGTTTGTGCCGCAAGCCACATCGATGAAATCAGTCTTGTCGACTTGCTTCACCGAGTCCCGGGCCTTCTCGATGAACGTCGTGATCTGCTTGGGGGACTTCTCCGGCTGACGGACCAGCTTGTTGGCAGCTAACAAGAACTCACCATTGCAGTTGTGACCTGAGTACGGACAAACGAGCGTCAAAGATGACCGGTAAGAAAGAGGATATAACCTTTAGTGTATATCAGGTAAGATTACTTTCTAGCAGCAATGCAGTCGATACATACAAGACGATTTTGAAATTATTAGACGTTCCAACAAAAACTGTAAAAAACCTTACATTTCTGTATCTTATGCTGCTCAACATTAGGCGATTAAATACTCCGTTTTCACAGAATGGAGGGAATAAACAGAACCAACATGTAAAAACTACATCATTTGATTCTTCTAAGGATAAGAGTACGAAATAACAAGTTTCAGACAAGTATTTACCAAGTTGTCCGTATTCAGGATCTCCGAATGAGTGGAGATTTCCCTTGAGATCGAGAATGACGCTGAAGTCTGCCCCACAAACAACTTTGACGATCGGAGGTCCGCGATAGCGCAACTGAAAACATCCCAAACACCCGTAATTCAGGTTCAATTCCCAACAAACTTTACAATAAGTAACCAGTCATAGCAGTAGTAGTAGTAAATTGTCACACCCTGGTGGGTTGCTGGATCATGGGGTTCTTGCTGCCAACGCCGCACTGCCCCATCTTATTGTCACCCATGGCGTAGACGGTGCCACGATCTAAATATTACATAATGGAGACCTTTTAGACGAAATGATCCGTTAAGATTATCAAAAGTCGAATGTAATATTAACTAATTAAAAATTATAATGAATACTACAGCAGTGGATCAAGTACCTGTTAGGAGTAGAGTGTGGTTACGGCCACAACTCGCGTTCACGATGTTGTGGTCCTTCATGGACTCGAGGAAGAAGGGAGTGTACCTACAGGAACAGGGTGATTGATGAAGTAAGATTCAATTTGCCAAGTTCCAGTGGGACTCGGGATGGTTTAACAATATTTATAACAAGATCCTGTTCAAAATTAGAATGAGAGCCTTTTTTTTCCAACCCTGTAACTTCCACCTTTCAACACAGATGGCGGAGTCAGTACCTATGGCATCTCAGTATGCGCTTATGAAGGTCTCGAGAGCCGAGACGTGAGTTGATGCTGCCTGATGAGCAGGCTTTCCTCAAGTCCATCCACAAAGCCATGACATTCAAAGCCGTATCCTGCGCCAAATTTAAGCTACCCAGTTCCAGCTGAAGTGCCTTGACCCCAAAAATCACCTTCAATTTCCAATATCAGTAAAATCCTGTAAAATCCTTCCGGCAAAAGCAAGCCATCCAATTCAAAAATCTAGCACTGCACAAGATGATCCGGTCTGAAAATCGCCTTAAATCTCGGCTCAATGCTTCCAAATCCGTATCCAGTGCCGCATTCAATCCAATTCCAGCAAAAATGCCTACCGGTGAGATTAACATAACCCAAAAAAAGCCTTCGACCTCCAGCTCCTTAGACCAAATCCTAACTGAGGCTTCATAACGAAAGTTACCTACTCACTTGTACTTATCGAATTAGGAATTCCATACAAACCTCGTCTCAATATCTCCGGTTCCCAGCTGACCCCTTTCGTTTCTGCCAAGAGTGTACACCTTGAAGTCGTCAGTGATGAAGACGGAATGGGCGGCATTGCACCCAGACACCGCCACCCGAATCTTCTTGTCTTCCAGGGGAGCAAACCTGAACGGGGGAAAAATACAACTTAGTACAAGACAGCTCCAAACCACAGCATTTATAATAGCTGGATCCAACTGTAGCAAGATTAAAGCCTCAGAACAATGTATTCCATGCATAAGTGACTCAACCGCAATGCACGAATAGCTCTCTCTCGAAGAGCGCTCTCGGCACAAGCAGGAATCAAACTGTCATATTCGCCTTTGAATCATCATCAGCTAACACTACAACTATGCTGCATGCATTTTGAGTACCAAACCAAATTTTCAGACGTATATTGTATGAAATATGATGGAGCATTTACCTGCTGGGTAAATAGATGTTTTTGGCAACAGTATTCTTGCAACCTTTGGGCACCGATTTCCGGTTATAGAGATCCCAGTTGAACGCTCCACACACCAACAGCCGTCCAACATGCTGCGGCCCCTGCACACGCTGGAAATTATAATGGCGGAACATCAGTCGAGAATTTTTCCTCCAAATAACATGTTCATGACCAGAAAAGGCGATAACAAACAGGTAACAAGGAGCAGCAGTAAAGATTCGTACATGATGCATTCAATACAATCAGCATGTTGGCGGAGGTATTCAATAATCAGTGCAAATAATTTTCTAGATGAACGTTCCGATGAAGATCATGACCACTATATTCCAGTGGCTTGTAACAGCAAATGATGTAGATGATGCAGGACAGAGCCGTATTGATTTCAAACCTATAACCACAGCCAGGATATCCCAAGTGAGGAACTGGTTCTAGAGTTAATTTAATCATGGCCCACTCTAACCATTGAACGGCCAAGTCAATTAGCAGT